>JALMGJ010000011.1:40336250-41604375 GCA_023362775.1 Charina bottae | reverse complement strand
GAGGTGTTTGCTCTGCTGTGGTTTGTAGAACTGTAAAGTTTTAAGAAGTATTTCAAAATCTGTGGTGAAAATGTTATTTGGAAGCATTACTTCTAGCAATAAAGTTACTATTTCTTGCCCCAAACTATGGCATATATGTTATTTTGGGAAACATAGCTCATGATGCAGCCCTATCTGATTTTTTTTAAGACCATTGCATTCCAGACCAAACCATTCTGTTGAAATGGATGCAACCTCAACAGAGCAATGGATCTGAGAAGCAATGTTATTATCTATTCTTTCCTTTCCCCAAAGTGTCAGTCGTCTTTGCAAAGCTGCTTTATTTAAAATGTGTCCAAAGTCAAGCTTATCCTATCATGATCAATTTTAGACCATTTGTAGTTCTGGGGTCATAGACAATTTAATTCTTTTTTCACAGCTTCTATAAATACTGCGAGAATAACGTATGGCACAATTATCATAAACTACAGTTGCCCATAGTTGTGGTGATAGCATAGTTCGGTTTGCATCTGGATAATTTTTAAATGAATCACCTCCAACTTTAGATTCTGTTACAACCCCCCAAATTGGAAAAGGATTAGGTTGCAAAAGCATTAAGGTGTGGTGAAACAATGAAAAGAAACTTAAATCAGGGTATTCGTAAGACAGTTGGTTTTCAGTGCTCGAGTTTGGTCTGCAGAGCAGCTGCCTGTGGAATTTCACTTTCAATTCCACTTTCCTGCTATGAATGAATATCCACTTTCCACATAAAGTCCATTTGGCTGATCATATTCAATCTAGCTGCATTTGCACTGCCGGTATCAGTGCCATTAATTGCTGCTTTCAACTAAAAAACACTGACTTTGTTGGTCCATCTGTGGTTCATCTACAGTGACACTGAATAATATGTTTTGTAATATTACAGATACAAGACTATATGAATCCACGTTTTAGACACAGGTACAGAGATGGTTTGATGTAATATAATTAACTTATCATAAATTCTACCCCATCCCTGAGATTGTCATGAGAAGTCCTGCTCCAGGTACCCTCAATGGAAGTCCATCCCAGCTATGGAATATTCTCCCCAGTAAAATCCATCTGACTCTACTCTGCTATTTTTCAGTGCCAAAGTCCTTTTTTTTTGTCCTAGGTCTTTTAATTTCTGTTCTGTTGCTTTCAATAGTGTTATCTTGTTTGTTTTAAATCTCTGCTGCTTTTATAAACTGTTCTAATGGACTGGTATCATGTACGTTATGTGTATGCATTATAGTTTTCTTTAAACTGTATGTTGCCCTGAGAGTTGTAACTTTAGGATGGCTAACAAGTTTTAGAAATAAATATCTAAATAAATATTTCGCCCTGGGAAAAGTCAGTTTTGTGAATGAGAGAAAAGTTTATTTTGTAAATTAACAAAATAAATATTTAAATTATTTTTTAAAATATAAATGTTGAAAAATAGAGCTGATGGATGGAACAAGTCAGATGATTAGGAGAATAAATTTAGTGAATGCTAAAAAGAAAAGTAAATTTGTAAGGCAATTTCTCTGAAAGCATTTTTGTTTTTACAACGCTTGCCATTGTTTCGAATATGCTTAGAAGAAGAAGAGAACTCAGACCTTAAACTTAAATTCTAGCTCTCAGTATCTGTACATGCAGGATTCTGATGTTGTCTTACTCAACAAAACACAGAGACCACAGAAAGAGCTTCTTTGAAAGAATGTACCAAGAATGCAGGGGAGGGAATATTTCAACTGGTGAAGGTATGGCTAAAAGGTGAGCTTTCCTGGGCATTGTCAGAAGCTAGAATCTTCTGGCCAATTAACCTTCGCTTGACCTGAACATTTTGAAATAGGCTGCACTCATATCATCAACACACCTAGCAATAATACCCTTTTAACTGAATGGGAATTACTTCTGAATATAGGATTGTACAGCTGTTAAAAGAGCAATATGCAAATATTAAAAATAGTAAAGAGGTTTCCTTGTTTGACACATTTAGTCCAAAGTGTCTGAGAACATGAGGCACTCCCACGTAAAAGAATAATACTCATTTTTTAAAAAAATCAGATTTATATCTGATTCTGAATTCTTAATTTTGAAAGCCAAGTTACTGAACACAATAGAATTTTCTTTTATTTGTGCATAGTGGAGGCAGTATTAAGTATAAGATAAAGTATGTGCTATTACTCCCTAAGATTTATTTCTTGTAGTAGCATGCCAGGAACTAGACCTTTTTGCTAGGATAATTTATTTGAGGAAACCTTTTCACAGAGGTCTGAATAACATGGGGGCCAATATTTTAGTTCAGTTAAATCATCCATAAAATCACAGTCAGGGAAATGATAGTGGGGGAGGGGAGATATTGCATTCTTTGACTATTGTTGTTTGTTCAGATCCCAATCAAAGTTTCCACGCTCTTATGCTTTTAAATTACAGCACCACAGAATATTAAATTACTTCTTGCATGGATGAGCATAACCCAGCTACAACCATGAATGCAAGAAAGGGTGCTTCGGGTGCTTTTTAAAAATTTGTTATTTATAATTGCATGAAAGCTATAATTATCAGTGGAACTTAATATACCAACAAAACAAAACAAAATATTTTTTTTAAGTCCCTCTGGCCTGGAATTCATGCCTGTTTGTAGAAGCAATCTATTTTTTCTCCCTCCTACATTCATTAAGGATAGAGCCACAGACCAACAATAGATGCAAAGATAAGTCTTTAAAGCAGTGAGAATAGTGTTGCCATCTAGAATCTCTTTCTCTCTCTAGTCATCCTGCTGAAGACAATTAAACTGCTTTGGAGCTCAGTTGACAGCAAATTGAAATCACATTTATACCATACTACAATAAACAATCAACTGTAACACAAAACGATATGTAGCAGCCTTTCTAAGAAGCTATAGACCAGGGAGAACTATGCCAAGCCAATCTTATAGATTCCAGGAAGAAGTTAATGAAGTGCAGGAAAAGTTCTATGAATCTGGCCAGATGCATATGCTTTCTTTGTGCTGTATCACACGATGCCAGAAATATTCAGCACATTCAACATATTTAGCATATGAGTTGGCTCACATAACATGTATGTGGCCAATGTGATGAGACCTATTTTTTATATGGGCAGGCATTTACCTATGGCCAACGTAACAAGTACTTTATCTCTGTGTAAATGTGACCAATATGGTCCAGATCAGCCAGCTCCAACCTATGCACTGCAGTCCAACAAAATCAGGTGGATATCAGGTTGGAGAAAGCTGTGACAGATGAATGCTTTTGGTTCTTTCCCATAAAACTTTCAGAAGCAAGTGGTGCTATTGCAGAAAGGAACCACAACACTAATTCAGCTTAGATGGTTCCACCCTATACACACTATTTCTGTAGTGTAGCAGAAGAACACATGGTAGCAGGGCCATAAAGCAGTAGTAATATCTGTATCAGGCCTATGACGATGGCTTCAGAAAGCAGAGAACATTCAATTGAGCTTACAGTTCATCCCTCATGTTGTGAGCTTACACAATCTCAGGTTTGATGTTGGATAGATGCTTCTCTCTAAAGCTGATATTAATCAGCTACATCAGAGTAAAAAAACTTCTGTTGCATCTGATTAGTCTAGCATCTTTTATTCTATAATGGCCAACCAGATGTTTCCATCCCTCACAAGCAGGACACAAAGGCAGAAGTCTTCTCCCACTACTGTTTTCCAGCAGCTGATTTACAAAGATACATTGCCTCCAGTATATAATTATGACAGATATTGGTATGGGGAGCAAAAGGCATATGATTGTTACAGGACAAAGCTAGTATCAGCTCACTAAAACTGGTACCAGGATATATAGGCAGTCTTCAGTCAACATACCCAAAGTGGTTACTGAATTCACCCATTTTCTAGGTTCATGCAGGACATTGAATTTTAGACTAACCCAACAGATTTGGTTCTCAAAACTGCTAATACTGTACATAAACACAAACACCCTAACCCCTAAACGAGGTTAGCATGTTATCAACTGATCTGGTTAGCATGTTATCAAGGTTAGCATGTTAACAACTGGTCCTGATTTGTGTCTTGCCAACACAGCCAGAAAACCTGCAGTATTCCAACACAGTATTCTGCAGTATTGGACTGTAGGACCAAGATAAACAGGCATTTTGTTCTGCTGGGGCATATTCTTGCACATGGGGGCCACATTCCATGCTAGCAATGGATGGGGTTGAATCAAGCAGTGGGTGGAGCCATCATTCTCACTGCTCCTGACTCAGGCCTTTAGTTTTCCTCCTTGCACAATAGGTTGCCAAGGAAAGGACAGATCCCTTTTGCCCAAGGTCTCAATCGCTTGCTTGGAAAAGATTTTTGAAATTAAGCTTCAAAGTTAGAGCATTCATACAAGGAGTATGTAATTCTTTATACCATCCCACAACCAGTGGGATGTGCCACGGAAAGACCACTTCAGTGCCCAACTGCCCTTTCTAACAGAAGCACTGACTTACAATTATGTTTCTACTTTAGGAAGTATAAGTGCAGAGATCTATCAAGAGATCACACAAATAATCCTGAACAAGGAGGGTCATAGATGTTGCACAGCTGAAATCCCCACACTGGTTATGCTGAATAAAGAAATACTTTCAGTCGTAAGTTCCCAAAACGCAAACTTATTTCCACTTGCCAAACCCAGTGAAGAAAAAGATTCAGAAAGAAATGCTCAGCTTCTTCCTCTCTCCCACAGGGGGTTTCATAAGTACAAGGCAAAAAGCTTGACTTCAATCACAGAGCATAGTGTTTGCTATGAATTAAAAATATACTGTAGAACAGTGTTCCTAATAGTGAGAGCAGCAGTGATCTCAACAACCTAAAGCCTCCCCATTAGTACTAGGTAGTCCTAGAGTCCCTGGGCTTAATGGTTTTGGAGGGGAGTCCTGAACTTAATCCCAGCCCACTCCTCTTATTGACTTTAGCATGTGATAAACCAGCCTTGCAAGTGTTGGGGGATCCTCTTGCACATCATGCAGGTGAGGTGGCCTTCTGCCCCCAAATTCTGGCTTGAAGGCCCCATTGCCACAACCCTTCATAGAAAGGTGGAGTTAACAAAGCATCATCAAAAGACAACAGCTCTTTTCTTCAGTAACATGCAATTTTTGATCTGAGTCATTCTACTGCCATATAAACATAACATTCTAATTTGACAGGACGTTTACATCAGGTTCCAGCCTCGTAAGAGTTTTGTAAAGAGTAAATTCTCATCTAGGTTGGGTGCTTAAAAAGCAGATTAGCCAAGCTTAATTCTTATCTGTCTCTTTTTTAAGCACCTTCCCTTCCCCCCAATTTTCAATGCTCCAAGCAGCATATGCCTCCAACTCTTTTCTTGTTTTATTTAGTGATTTAATTTCACCATAGGTTCTCCCCCAACACCCACCCACATGCACTCACTCTTAATTTCAGCAAGAAAGCCCGTGTGCCTTTTGTTATGATTAATCATTTTCCTTTGTTTTCATTTTAGGCCCAATGGCTGTTTAGTCTGGATGGCACGTGATCACCCTTCTTTGTATCCGCAGAAGATGAAGGGTAATTTTAATTGGCGTGAGACTACTTAGAACAAGATTTTCGAAGTGGAAGGGGGGAGACTGAGGTCATTGTGGGGAGGGTGGGAGGGAAATCAACCCCCCCCATGATTAACTTTTAAAATAATTCTAATCAGCTGAGAAAAGTGCTCTTGTTCTATAAGCTATAAAATAAAGCAGTGACTGTCATAACCTAAAGGATAAACAGGAGCGGGGAAGGAGCGATAAGACAGATAAATGCCTTTCTCATTAACCACTAAAAAATTTAGAAGTGCTATTTTTTTTAAAAAAATGAACAGCTTCATTCCATTTGATACCTCCTTTTTCTGCCTGTTTTCAAATCTGACCAATGGGACAAGAACAAATTAAGAACAGAAAGTTTATTCAAGAATTGTTCAACAGACAACCCTTTCAGCAAAGAAATAAACTGATCTACTGTAAAGAACAAAGGAAGATGCTTCAAAAAAGAGGAGGAAGTGGTGGTGGAGGAGGAGGAGAATGGGGTGGGGTAGGGATTAGCTAGTTCTTCTAACTGAGGACTATACAATTACAGCCTGATTTCATGCCTCCAGTAGAACTAAACACATTATTTTAAGTACGAAGGTAACTACTGGCCTTTTCCCTAAATTACAATAACTAAAAAAGAAAAAGAACGGGGAGAACAGGAAGAATAGAAAAGAAAATTTGGTAGTACAATGACAAAAGGAAAAACACCATAGTCCTTTATAACAAGTCAATACTAAAAAAAAGTACATTTTCCTTATAAATACATAAATGTTGGGGATAAATAATGCAACAAAAGAAAAAAATAGTTTAAAACTGGCTATAACCAATAAATATAATATAATATAATATATATTTATATATTTATATATATGAATGTTTACCGGAACATGGCACACCTCCATTGAAAATCGTATTCCAATGTGTGTCCTTCAAAAGTTGGTATATTTAGCCATTAAAATGTAAACTCTAAGTGCAAGAAAGAATGTCAGGCCAAAGAAGAGGCACCAGTAAAGAAGTCCCCTCCCCAAAGGATCCTTTACTTTGCTTCCATTTGGAGGACATAACAGTTTCTGATCAAATATACCCTGTTTTCACGTTCAAGAGAAGTTACGCAAACAAACGCAAAGACATCTTAGATGTGAGAGATTCCCCCAGCCCTTAACCAACCTTAAAACAAAAATAATAAAGAAGGGTAGGCAATCATTTCGCTAGGAAGGACAAGGGGGAGGTCTCGATGTTAGACTTTTATTTCTATAAGCAAGCTCAATTTTGCTGTTAAAATTAATTGGCAAAGGAACCACTCCTCTGCCCAATTCTGGAAAAAAACTCTGATGGAATTAAAGAAGAGGGAGGGGAATATAGCAGTGAAAAATTTGTAAGGATGCATTTTTGCAGATAAGGGGGTGTTGGGTTGGTGAAGGAAACTGGCCAAGGGGGCGGGGAGCCTGTTTAACAGTTTGCATATGGGTGGAGATACACTGAGAATGGAAAAAGACAGCTTTCCATCCAATACCTTAGATCTCCCTTTCTTCTTTATAAAATAAACCTTTAAGAATTGTGGTAGGTTAGTATTTAGCTAAGGGAGAAGGGCGATAGATATAAGAAATATTGAGGTGCATTCAAGATCCACACCCAGAGCTTTTTGTGCATGTTGTATGGTTTTTTTTTTCTTTTAAAAAGTAAAAGAAATTGTTTATTTCAATGGATATGTAAGATTCAGAATAACCAGGACTTTTTTTCTACATTCAAAACATTTGTGTCGAAACCTCAGGTCAAATAAATGTGTGAAATGCAAATCTGAAACAGATTCTCAAAAGGAATTTTAAAAAGGGGTGAAATTCACTAGTGACATCTCCCTTTCCCCCTTGTCAAAGTGGGTTTGACTGAGTCCCTGTGTCCCTGTGTGTCTGTGTAAGTGTACGTTCCAGTGTGGCTGATTGTCTCCAAACACCTATATACCCTTCTATAATTGTAAACAAAAGTATTTGCATACTTCTAGGAAAAGAAAGTACTTGAAATGAATGGAAGTAAGTTCTACAGCTAGACAACTTTCAGCAGAAAATTCTCTTGCACAAACTGCATTGAAACAAATGGCAGCTAAAGTTTTTTGGGGGGGGCTTGTGTCCATCAATCAGTGGTTTCAGCAGGTCTTTTTTCATGGGGCAATCTTACACACATCCAAACCCTTCCTCCTGCAATGGAAGTGGGTATCTGATTGGAGGCTTAATGAATGTATCAATAATCAATCTATATTTAAGGAAAGCATCTGTTGCATATAAATAGGCTGAATTTTGTGGTCTGTATAGGACACATACACAGGATTGGAATATTTGTTCCTAATCTCATTAAGAATCCTCACTGCCTGCATGACTGGGAATGTGACCCATGAACAGAGAGAATGGTGACTCCTTTTGCCATTCAGATTATTTCAATGGAATTCCCTTTGACAGAGATTTACTTGGGAGTAGTTAAGATTCTAGCAGTTATGCAAAGGGGGGTGATAGAACAGTGGTAGGCAATCTGTTGCTCTCTGGATGATCCAGACTGCATCTCCCACAAGCCTTTGTATTTATTAGCTGACCAGGGCTGATGGGAGTTGAAGTCCAAAAATGTAAAAGGCATGAAGTTACCCTCTCCTGTGGCATAGTGAGCTGGGACAGTTCTTCAGCTTGTCTTTGGATTGCAACCATGCTTCCTGGTTCACAATACGCCTCCACCCTGCCTTTGGAGAGCTAGTATCTTATGAAAATGTGCTGCTCCTTTCAAGATGTTATCTTGAGCAGTTAAAAACATGGCTCCCATATGTATATTCACAAAACCTGCAACAGTTGTGCCCAAGAAAGCACAAGTTCACTCTGACCCCCTCCGCCTAAATTGGACTAGAACACAAAAGAGGGTGATGCATTTCTCAAAGTAAGTTCTCACACTGAGGAAAATGGAAGTTGATTCCCGCAATCTTATTGACTTTTTCACACTTTTGGGTTGCACTAGTCTGGCCATCCCTAGCTTGGGCTTACAACAGGGCCTTCTAGAGCTCAACCAGGGGCTCAGGAGCCCTCGGTTTTGTTTGTCTGAATCTGAGGGCTGTTATCTCAACCACTTGAAGGGTACTGGGCTGTCAGCTGCCTTCACTGTTCTTTGAGAGGGGAATATACAGGAATACTTCCACCCCAAAGAGCATGGCGCAGCCATCAGCCTCCTAAGCTCTTTTGCAACTTAGGGAAGCCACCCTGATCAGCCTGGCAGGAACTGCAAGACACAGCACAAGTGAACTGTGCCCCTTAAGCAACAGATTGAGGGTTTCATAAAGGGTTTCAACACAAATGTTTGTGTGTCCATTCTCTTCTGCAAAGAAAGAGCCCACGGTTTCAACCAACCAGTCTGTCCACCGGCCCACCAATCCCATGCCCGCCTCCCTTCTCGATTAACTCCCCACCGAGTCTGCCCTGCCCTTCATCACAGATGGGTCAGCTTGGGCGCCTCTTGGATTCTACCCTGAGTAGAAGCATGGTGAGAAGAAAGGTCCGTATAGGTCGGGTGGGCCTCGCAAGGCCCGTGGTGCTGGTTGGAGCCCATCTGGGGGGCCCCGTTGTACTCCATGCTGGGGGGCTGGTGATGCTGAAGGGGGTTGAGCCCGTAAAGCGACGAGGCAGAGTTGGGCAGAGAATCCACGTAGTTGCCACCCACGTAGACTGGGCTGCCTTGCATATTGGGGGGGCCGTAGCTGCCACCCCCATTACCCTGTAAGACGTGAGGATCGTACTCAGGTGCCGTGTTGGCGTACTTCTGTTGGCTGGGGCATCCTTTGATGGGGTTTTGGTAGGCAGTGGGCATGGCGTAGGCATTCTGGTGCGGTTTGTTGAAGGAGGGCGGAGACGGAGCTTCATAGTTCGAAGTCATGGGGTGCAGGGCGTTCAGGAAGCCTGCAGAGGACTGCAGGGCTTGGGGCGGGCTCCCTGTGGGGGAAGGCCCCCCCGAGGAGGACCCCAGGCCCTTTGACTTCTGATCCTTTTTGTATTTCATCCTCCGGTTCTGGAACCAGATCTTGATCTGCCGCTCACTGAGGTTTAACAGGTTGGCCATCTCCACTCGGCGCGGCCTGCAAAGGTAGCGGTTGAAGTGGAATTCCTTCTCCAGCTCGACCAGCTGGGCGCTGGTGTAAGCTGTGCGGGCCCTCTTGGAAGCCGAGGAGGAGCCCGGAGGGCTTTTCTCGCCACTGCAGCTTTCTGGAAAGGAGGTCGGGAAATGAAATCAAAGATAATTACTTACATGCAGAAAATTGAATGCACAGGCTTCTTAATAAATCCTCTGACGGGCGAGAAGGCTACACCCTCCCCCCATCCCCACTCCATAATCGTGTCATTTATTAAGAGTTCTGTTCTCCAAAGCTGCCCCCACGCTTTATGAAAATTTGATCATGTCATGCAGAAAAGAAATCCAGGGCTATTTATTTGGGAGTCGATTATTTTGAAGCAGACCCTTTCAGAGGAAATTACGTGGGCACGGTTGGCAAGGCGAAATGAATCAAGCACCCGGGTATACAGACCTGCCCTGCCTGTAGCCCGCCACGTCTGCTAGTCTGAATGAGCCCACAAAAGTGGGTACCTGCCTGCTTTGAGAGGTGTAACTCTACATACATACATACATACATACATACATACATACATACATACATACATACATACATACATACAGTGTAAGTCTATGCCCCACTTATTCCAAGGGAGGGCTGCATAGGAGAACTTCCTGTGGGATTGTGCCAAGGTATTTTTATAATCAAAAGTGCAAAAGATGTATTTAGGAAAGGACAGCAAGCCTTCTATACATGCTGGTATTTATCTTGTGCTTTAAAGAAAATGGGAATTGTGTTCATTTATAAGGAGCTGGGAATTGGTCCCCAACCCTCCAGTCCTGACTTGCAAGGAAGATCTACTGCGAAGCAAAGGGCTCAGGCCCAGGGCACACATATGAATAAGAATATGTTAGCAGAAATTTGAGGCAATACAGCTGGACTAATCATTTCAAACTACAGTTGGGGGAACCATTAGTAATAAATAGCTCCCCCTCCCTGCCTTGTAGAAGTCCTTTTTACTCCCCACCATAGAAGCAAGTGTAATATGAAAAATGATTTTTTCCAAATGATTTCTACATCCACAACCTGAAACGGGACAAAACCATTCTGTTGCTCAAGAATCTTCCACCCCCTTCAGCCCTACGCTTATTCTCAGCCTTACTTGGGAGAGTTTTGCATTGTAACAAACTCACATCCAAAGATATGCATGTATGCATGTGAGATGTGTTGCAGCTGGTCAAAGACACATAATTTGAAGCCATAGTTACTACATATTAAATAAACTTGTAATATCCCTAGCACTGTTGTGATGCACAGGAAAAGTCTTGTGTTCTTGCAGTCAGAAGAGATGTAAAGAAAACGTAACAGTTTCAAAAAAATGTTTTTATGTGGGACAAAAATAGTATTGGGGGATGCAATTAATATAGATTTGGTGGACACTGGTGAGAGTTCACAGGCCCTTCAGGGCCAAGTGGTTTGTGAACCTGCCTTCGCAAAGCTCTCTCCTTAAAAATTGTCCTTTTCAGTGAATGAGGATCGCTTTTCCATTTAGTTCTGAATTATAGGCATGTGTGAAACTGAATCTAATTTATACAGTTGTTATTCTAGGCTATGATTCCATCAGCATTTACTGTGAATTCCTGTTCTCTGGTTTACTCCATCTATATCATCTATTTACCTATACCTATATCTATCATGAGGAGTGTGGTGGCTCAGCGGGTAAGACGCCAGGAAGATCACAAGTTTGGAGGTTCGAGACCCTAGCCCCGCATGACGGAGTGAGCTCCCGCACTCGCCACAGCTCTTGCCAGCCTAGCAATTCGAAAGCATGCAAATGCAAGTAGATAAATAGGTACCACTTCGGTGGGTAGGTAACAGCGTTCCGCAGGTGTCATGCAGCCACATGACCGTGGAAGCGCCTTCGGACAACACTGGCTCTTCGGCTAACAAACAGAGATGAGCACCGGCCCCTAGAGTCGGACACGACTGCACAAATGTGCGGGGGGAACCTTTACCTTTTACTATATCTATCATATAATACTATTATGTGAATTTAGGAATACTGTTTTCCCTCACTGACCACTTGCATAAAGCAAACTGTTTTTAGACTGCTTGATGGCACCTTAATAGTTTTTCTCTCTCATTTTCCCAGATGCATAGGTTGAGACATGCAAATGCTAACCCTCTTCCTCAATGCAACATGTGCAAACTTGGCTCAGGAATCAAAAGAAGCTGTGATTATGCAAGAGGAAGTACTACATGAAAACCAGGATATAATCTGTCCCAGGGATTCCCAACCCTTCTGTTTTCGCTGGCACATTTGGAATCCTGGAACGTGCTATGGGGTGCTCTCATGGAATGGCTGCTTGGGAATTTATTCTTTCCCGAACTGACTGCCATGGGGAGACAAAACACAGTTTTATCAGAATGCTACCCACCCCTTCAACCACTGTGGGTGTTCTCCTGTAGGGTGCTCCCTACTTACCATTGTTTGCTGTTGTTCTTACCCTGGGCAAGTGGACATGCCTCCAGAAAAAGTACTGGGCTGCAACCACCTATCATTTTTATTTTCTTAAAACAAAACAAAACAAAACAACCTAACGGAGTCCACTGGGGCCCAAAGGCATTAGTGGAAATAAAGGTGGCGCTGGAGGATGGTGCTTTGCTCATGCAGCATGCCAATTTCCAATTCCTTTTTAATTGAAAGGTTTTTTAAATGTAAAAAGTCTATCAGATGTGATGTTTCCAGGCACATAGATGCCACACTGGGATTCCAGCTATTGCCTTTTAGTAGGGCCATATTAATATGCTCAAGCATATTAATCTGGTCACTCCCTTAATTCAAGCATGAATTTAGCTCTGTACCTTTTGCGCAATAACACATTTCATGCAAATTATTCATCCAAATTGAACTGTGCTGTTGTACACAACTTTGAATAGTGCTGCTGATTCAAAATCAGTGTAAGAAGTTTATTCCATGAATTAAACTCTTTTTATTAAGAAAGGAACCTCACTGACTTCAAAGGAATTTATACCTAGAGAAGAACTATAACCTAAGTATACTTAGAAATGAGTTCTAATAAAGTTACTCTCACTTGTTTCCATTTAATTTAGAATCTTGACACCAAAGTGCTTAGAAATGAATCTGGAGCCATTGACATTTGTGGCTATTATGACCTTTGTCCCCTATAAAACTTGCTATCCCTAATAATTCTATACTTTAAATATCAAGCAAAAAAAACCTCCTTCTCTTTTTTCCACCAGGCAAGACTTGGACTAAATGACTACATTATATGTGGACAAAACCCATTTGTGTGGCATTAGAAGGTGGAGATTGGGAAACAGTAGCCTTCATGCCTGCAACAAATTAGTCAATCTCTGCTGGATATTAGTGAGCATCCATGCTAAACCAATGGCATATAAAATGGAGTATAGCACACATCTCAGGACTTTGATGGAAATACATTTTGTCAGGTGTAAAAAACAGACATTATAAACCGGAGACCATAACTCATGATAAGCCAGCTCTGCCCAGACTGTCTGGTGTGAAGAAGGCTTGGTCTACAGCCAGCAGACTGAGGAAGGAGATGACAGGGCCCTATGGTGGAAGGGTGGACAGAACCACTTTGGAGAGTCATCAGGAAGGCTCCTGCAGCTAAACAGAAACAGCAAGCCTCCCTGCCAGGAGACAAAGAGGACTGCAAGCCTTCTGATGCAATTGTGTTTTACCTTCAGAGGGGAGGTTTATGTTCTTTTTTTTTAATAGGGAGCGTTACAAAATGGCCCGCCTACCTGTAGCAACCTGCACTGTGTCCAACAGCTGGGACTAAAGGAAGTTAACTTTCTCTGACATAAAAGAGAAGTGCTTTGGGTCCCCATTTTACTGGTGACAAAACCTCTGCATATGTGTAGGTGTGAGAGACAGAGCATTGCTCCAATATAAGTAGCTGATACTAATCATCATGTGTGATTAGGATCCAATTCCATGTTGTTCTTGGAAGGAATGGAGGTAGGAGGGGAGTTCTGACATTCACTAATACATGAACCTCTTGCTCCTCCTTTGCCACCTTGAGCCCTTCTGCCTTCACACACAATTCACAAAGCCACTCCTTCTGCACCCAGACCTTGTTCTATTCCCCTTCTGGCACTCTCAGCTCTGTCTCTGGGACAGATTCCTCTCTTCCTTGCCAGCCACTTCTCACTTCTGTAACGAGCTTTTCCTTCAAAATCAAGTTCCCAAGCAGGTCCTTTTCCTGAGCCATCTTAATCACCCCTTTTCTTGTAATCCAGATGTGTTGAAGAGCAAACACCAACCCCGCTCCCCCAATCCCCCTGAGCCAGCATGGCTAATGCTGGCTCCACTGATGTGGATTGGAGTTCCACCCAGGTTGCTGCCCTAACTTAAACCTTGTTCTTCCGGGGCCAGCCGGACTGGGTCCCCAGTCTAGACCCTTCAGGCAAGGGAGGGGAGGGCATGCCACTGCAGACCCAGTGCTTCCACTGGCTTGCCCCCATCCTCCACATCTCTTTCCGACACACACACACGCATACCCCGGCTGCCTCTAGCCAGACTGGGCCTGCTGGTGGGTGTGCGGGGAGGGAGCAGAGAGCGCTGTAGGTGCCCGGGGAAGTGTGGGGCTATTTCCAAAAGCAGAAGATACCTGCGCAGGGGGAGCTGTTTTTTTGCTTGGCGTTTTGCCTCGACTCTTTCATCCAGGGGAAAATCTGCTTGGTGAGGGCGGCGTTACTAGAGGCCAGGCTGGATTTGCTGGGGACACTTTTGACCGCCCCCGATTGGCTATGGTTATTGCTGCCGCCGGTGCTGTTGGACGTGGTGCTGCCGCTGCCGCCGGTGGTGGTGATGGGGTTGGTGGGTGGCGAGACGGGCGGGGGCGGGTGGTGCTCCTGAGGCAAGCTGGGGCGCAGGCAGCTCCCGTTCAGGTCCTTCGCCTTGGCCAGCGGGGCCGCGTTGCCCAGAGACTGGAGGGTGCAGGCGGGCCGCTGGTAATCGCTCTCCACGTGAGCCGCGGGCTGGAAGGGCTGCGGAGAAGGGCCCTCGTAACCGAAGCCGTTGGCCCCCGGGTAGGAGTAAGCCCCAAAGAGCGGGGAGGTGTCGTAGTAGCTGGTCTTCTGCATGGCTGGGGTTCCCCGAGGCGCTCGCTCGCTGCTACCAGGCTCCGGTTGGCCCTCTCATGGAAGGACATTGGCACCCCCCGGGTCACGTGACGAGGGGGCCTTCTCTTCCCCCGGTGTCTTTTGGAAGCTGACCTGAAAGGTTAGAAGGCACACACAATGATACGGCTCGGCCTCTGAATCCATCTTGGCGGCTGAAAAGCGCGTGACATGAATAGCTGGCCGGCTACGGAGGAGGGCTGGGAGCAGATGCCGCCGCCGCCGCCGCCGCCAACAGCCTTTTGCCGGGTGCTCTGGGACGCACCTCGCCTCTCTCCATTGGGCCAAGATTTCTAGATATATACACATATATCCACACGCGCGCGCGCGCGCACACACACACACACACACACACACACAAAGAGGTGGCTGCGTACGGGCGAACCGTTCACCAAACCAATTCCTCAGAAGCGTTTCCCTCTTCTGCTTTCTTTCCGACCTTGTTGTTCTAGAGTTCGGTTCTTTTTGCTCGTCTGCTTGTTTGTTTTAACTACACCATTACCTATATATAGTTCCTGTAGACAGAGAGGTTTTGCTGCCGCAGGATTCCTTTTAGACGTTCAGCCCAATTCTCCAAAATCTCTGCCGCGGGTAGTCCTACCACCTCTCTACAAACCGGTCTTTTCACCCACGCACGCACACTTGCTCCAGTACAAGGACGAGGTATTTTATTTCCACTCCCCAAAGAAGTAAATGGATCTCAGTCTCGCTACCACCTATTGAAGGGACTGGATGGGGACGAAGGAAACAGGGACGGGAGGGGGCTTGGAAGTTAAAATTCCGGAAATCTGTGGAACTGACTTCCAGATAAACTATGTCTGAGGTGGAAGGTCACTTGGAAAATCTATTCGGAATGAATTGTAGTAGCATTTGCATATTTTTAAACAACCACAGTCAGGCACCCACATGGAACTACCAAGTGTTTCTCACCTGAATTCTGTTGCAAAATTAAAATATAATATTTTCCCAATTCAGGAGTGAGGAGCTTTGGAAAAACAAACCTAAGTATAAATTGGATAAAATTATATTTAACCGTACCTTTAAATGCTTCTGAGGTTCAGAACTCAAATTTAAATGACCATTTTACATATTGAAAATGTTTTTTAATGCTTCTGAAATATTTCCAGATTTGGTTGATTTACTTAATCTGCTGCTTTCAAAAGAGGAACGAGCTCAAGTTCTTTGATGCTGGTTCTTTTGATGCTGTTTTTGCAACTCTGATCGCCGTTTGAAGCCGGCTGTGGAAACCCCTCTTCCCTGGAGTCGTCAAAACCCTGCCTTGTTGCCGCTCCAGGTGTGAGCCTGGCCTTCCTCTTTCCTGGAGCCCAGCTACAGCCCACTCCTTCTCATCTGCTCTTTGAACAAAGCAAATCCCGTTTTTCTCACAAAACCATTTGGTCCCTTGCTTTTCTTTCTTTTATGTTGGGATTTTATTTTATTTTATTTTATGTTTATTGTATTTATTTTATTTAAGATGGGAGATGATATCCTTCCAAAAGAAAGGGGACTCCTTTCACTCATAAGGAACAATAATTTTATAAATATTAAAAAAGCTATAACATATATAATGGACCGAAACATGGATCTGTGGAAAGGAGTTCTCTTTATCTCTCTTCAACCCTTCTGTGTTTCATTTCATTCCAGAGGGCTACCTTCTGTTTCCCTTCCTTTCAGGCATAAAAAATAGTACTGAGCCACCGTTCGGTTCTGCCCATTGTCGGGGGGGGGGGCAAACGTACCAACCTTCCCTGCACTGATTCAATTCAAAATCTACACACCCTTCATACCTCACCTCTTCCCTACCTCTCCCTCTTCCCGTTTGTGATTCTCCGCCCTGGCCTTGGAATCGGAGCCATTGCTTTCTAGAGGTAGGCTGCTAAATTCTTCCATGGCCGGGTGTTCCTGGAAAGATCTAGGGCAGCTGCCCTGCCTCAATTCAGCATCCAGGAAATATTTCTTAGCAGACATCACAATCTAGTGCTCTCCTCCAAATGGTTTGAAGAAAAAGAAAGAAAGAAAGAAAGAAAGAAAGAAAGAAAGAAAGAAAGAAAGAAAGAAAGAAAGAAAGAAAGAAAGAAAGAAAAGGATTTTCCGGTGGAAGCGGAAGGCTGAGTGCCCGGACTCAGCCATTATTATCTTCTCTCTGGGCCAGCCTGGTTTCTTTTGGACTTTCTGGGAACGCTGGAGGGCCTAGGAGAAATAGGCAGCGAAGGGTTTTTGCTTGTGGGCTTTTGTTGGCTTAAATTAAGCCGCATCTTTAAAATATTAATCTCCTTTCTACCCAAAAAGGAATCCAAAGTAGTCTGTGCACTCGGTAGCTAACGTTTGGGTCCCTTTCTGTACCTCATCTTTCAACACTTTCCAAATGTCGGTCATTTGTCTTAGTCGAAGACGGGTGGAATCGTAAATGATTTACTCCAAGGAATTGTTGTGGTAGTTAAACACATGCACACATACACAGAGAGAGAAATATCCATTGGAATAATGAATAAGAAATCAGATCGTGCCTTTGCAATTAGCCGCTGAAATGTCAACCACAGCCCTGAAGTTGTTTCTTGCCCGCTTGGAAGTTTCATTTTTATTCCCAAAGATACTTCAGAATAACTGCCTCTTTTCTTGGGGACTTTTGTAAAATATATATTTTTTAAAAAACCCAGACTGAAGAGTCCAGAAGCACGTAAAAGGCTTGTGATGAAACTGAAGGAAGGCTGTAAGGCCGAGGTGGAAAATGGAAACATAACCTTTCTCCCTTTAACCTCCATGGTGGGGTGGGGGGGGGGGAAATCGTAATTATATTGCTGGGCTAGAATAAAATTAAGCAGCCTTTTTGTTGAAAGCTTGTTTTCCCAAAGCAGATGGTAATAATAATAATAATAATAATAATAATAATAATAATAATACAACATAACAATTCAAAGCAAAAGGCTACTATATTCATTAGAGCCAAGGTAGGGGGAAAAAAAGGAAGGAAGGAAGGAAGGAAGGAAGGAAGGAAGGAAGGAAGGAAGGAAGGAAGGAAGGAAGGAGGCAGAAGCCATTCTAGTGAAAAGGGGAACGGAAAAGAGAAGGAAAAATAAAGGAGTGAGAACAGCAAAAAGAGAGCAAAAGGGGGGTAGAAGAAAAGGGGAGGGAAGGGAAGGAGGGGGAAGAAGAAGAAGAAGAGAGCGAGCGAGCGAGCGAGAGAGTCGCTGCGTGGAAGGAAGCTTAGAGCTTGTGAACTCTTCATGAACCGCGATGCGAGTCATACAGCTATAAATCATGGAGACACGGTCTCCGCCATTCACAACTGATAGCCTATTTCGGTCCACCTTACCTTAGCCTCTGACGAGAGCAGCGCGGCGAGCAGACATAATATATTTTCGCAGCCAGCAAGCAACGCAATCAATAAGCGAGGAGCGCTCCCCCCATTCCTCTCGGTTAAAAAAAATGTTCAAGGAATATCTAGAGGGAGAAATCCGGTCATAACGCCAAAGGGAGGGGGGATCTCTCTATAGAAGCTCTGGTGGAGGGATGTTCGGGTCCTCTCGCTCTCGCTCTCAATCCGTTGGGGAGGAGGGGGAAGGTGAGGAGAGGGAGAAATCACAGGATTCTCGACAGCCTTCCAAAGATGTTGAGGGGATCCTTGGATTCTGACTGCCCTATACTCTCGGTACGCCCTGTTCACGGTTAACAATGGCCTCTGGCTTTACAGCAGAAGGCAAGAGAGGAGAGGGGGGGGGGAGACAGACAGACAGACCGACAGACAGGGTACCAAGGAGGGGAAAACAGAAAGAATCGCTGACATGAAACCCTCAACCAGGCAATGCCTAGACTGAGGCTTAAACGTAATACTAATATTAGTGCTAATTCTAATACTAATAACCCGCTTGCCATTTAAAGGGGAGAACACTGGGCGGGGGGGGGGGGATAAGGAGACATGTACCATAAAGAGACTTTGTATCTGGCAAGGGGGGAGGCGATGGTGTCTGTGTGTGTGTGTGTGTGTGTGCACGCGTGCACGCGCTTTGGAGAGCTTGGGCAAACGCCAAGGTTGCTTCCTGACAGCGTCAGTTAAGGAAAAAGCAATATGCAAATGGAGACGTGGTGGACCCAGAGGCCTAGCCGGAGGACTGGGCTTGTATTGATCCACATGCTTCTCAACTACACGTCAAGTTATGCTAATAAATCTTCAGAAACAGAACCATACCCCCACCCCACCCCGCCTTCTTGTCATCCTATTCTCTTTCTTCCTCTTCTTCCTCTTCTCCTCTCCTCCTGAGAATTATTTCAGTACAGCTACTGAAGAGGCCTTTCAATCTTCTGCTACCCCATCTGATGCAAACTAGACGCCATATATGGAGAATGTGACATCATTATGGTGGCTACCCTTCAGGGGAAGGTAACAGAAACAGGGCAACATGAAGGTGTGTGTGTGTGTGTGTGTGTGTGAATGAAATTTAAACATTCCAGAGGGTATGAAATAGAAGAAGTTGTTTCTGTATTAGGAAAGGGAAAAGGTACATTTCCGGCAGCCCATCACATTATTTTGTGCATATGAAAAGTAGGTACAAAACCATTTGTTTGCTGGGAGTTACTTCTAAGTTGTGTAATTGGAATGGGGATGCATGAAACAATTTGACATGGGAAAAGTAAAGTAAACCATTGGATGGATGGATGGATGGATGGATGGATGGATGGATGGATGGATGGATGGATGATGTCAAAGTAACTCAAGATTTATTACCCCTGTTCCTGTCCAAAAGGAGCTTTGCTTGCAAAGACAAAAGGTTTGCACCAGTTTTTGCTGCTGTCAGGAAAGGGAGTTGCCATTACAAACTGAGAGTGGGAGGAAGAAGTTGAGGTCTCTGCGCATTTTTGGGCCTGTAAATGTGTCAAAATGGGAGACCTATTGTTACTTCTTCCCCAATCTTTTCCCCAGTTCTGCCTTTTGGGGTGCTTAATTGCTGAATTGACAAGAACTGGCATTGAGAGAAGGAAGAAGCACTGGAATTGGCTGGTTTCTTTCTTCAGACAGCCTTGCTATCCGAAAACATCATATTTCACTCAGTACATTTTTAGGATGCTTTTGCAGGGGGAAACTTTTTCATCTGAGTCCTTTACCAAATCCAGCTTCACCTTTTATCTGCACCAAATGGTTCCGGAAATTACAGATGAACTTCTTGGTCCTCCACTTGGATAATATTAGCTTTTTCTGGCCAGGCTTTCTTAAAGAGCTAAGAAGAGAAAACCTGGGTGTTTCTTGCAATATTAGGCTATTTTTTAATTTGGATTACCATCGCAAGACTGGATGCCAAACATCTTTTCTCATCTGCAGGATTACTTTTAGACCACCATGGACGGTAAACTAACTTTTACCAGGACAAAAATCTGCAGTTTAGTTTAGTTTAGTTTAGTTTAGTTTAGTTTAGTTTAGTTTAGTTTAGTTTAGTTTAGTTTAGTTTAGTTTAGTTTAGTTTAGTTTCTTTGCTTAAGTAAGAAGATTGGAGGACAGCTGCAAAAAAAAAGCAACTTTTAACATTTGGAATTTGTACTTCTTCCTCTATTTATTATCTATAATTTGGTTTACTAGGCCAATTGTTATTTCAGGGTTTTTTTAAGATTTAAGTATGCTTTTCTTGGACTAAACCATACTGAAAGCAATAGGTCTTGGCTCTGAATAAATATGCATAGGAATAGCTGTGCAGTTACTTAGCAATCCTACAAAAACAAAAACTTACCTGGGAATAAATCCTATAAAACTCCTTGGCATTTTCTTCTGAGTAGCACACATAGGATTGCTTTGGAAGGAATAGACTCAAAGCAAGCTAAGGGCACTGAGTCAACTCTCCTCTGCAAAATTAAAGGTTACACATTTGTGGTGGTGCTGGTAATGGAGTTTGGGGTGTGCCAAGTAGGTCACAAATGTACTATTAAAAACTCCGGTGACTGATCCAGCAGATATAATGGAGAAGAACAAATTGAAAAGGGAGGGGCCTGTTTAAAGGGAGGGAAAAGGAAAGAAAAGGGGGAAATGTTGTGGGGGGGGGGAATCCATAGCAGAGTAGAACCTGAACTTTAAAATAGATGTTTGTGGTGGGAGTGAAAAAAATTACTCCAAATAGGGGGGGGGGGAGATTCCCCTCGGTTCTCAACCCCATTACTTGCGGTTCGTTGTTGTTGTTATCACCATCATTAATGTAATACTGTACAGTACTTGAAGACGCCAGTTCACTTCGAGATATTTAGTCCTGGAATCCGCTAACTTGAAAGAAGCAGCGTGTCTGGACTAGCTCATCCCCAACCACCCAAATACCGATTTTTGAGACTTTTTGTCCAAACGGTTTTTATGCTCACTGGACTGGCTCTTCCTCAATTTTTAAACGGTGCAACAGTTACCCAGATCACTTATTTTCGTTGATGAAAAAAAGAAAACCCTTAAGGTATGCTTTCCCAAAGCGCGGCTTCCTCCCGATTAAAAGAAGACGCAAGGCAGGCTTATGTGTGTATTACATTCTTGACAATTCGGGTTTGTTGTTGCTTTTCGGCAGAAGAAGCTGAGAGACGGGTAAGAAGAACATCTTCGGACAGAAGAAAGAGGAGTTAGGTAAACCCTCACCCGCGAATTAGACTCCCTAGGAAGCCCGATAGATTTTCTACGAGTAACAGGGGCGGACATAATCCTGCGCTTCTTGATCCTCCGTGACAGGGACGGGACCCTTCAGATGAAATATGAGCCGGGGCGCTCGTTCTCTATTTAAAGTCTGCCTGAGAACAGAGCTATAATTTCACCGCGGTACGTTCAGATCTAAAAGGACATTTATTTGGCAGTTGACCTTCACGTGTGACGGTAAGAGAAAAGGATGTCGCCAAATAATGAACCCAGAATTAGTGGGAGGTGAACAACGCGAGACCTATCTCTGAAACGGGGAGAAGGCTTCGTTTGGGAAAGGAGAGATCGTTTTAAAATATTTTCGTTTGGGGAAACATTCCTTGGCTCCAGTAACCTCGTTTCCCGTTCTGAATGCTAATATTATTAATCTGTAATAAAAACGTCCGCTAACCACCCACCCACAGTCCCCGGCTCGGCATCCCCGTATGTCCCACAACCTCAGGAATATAAATCACGCCCAGGAGGCCCTTCACGCCTCCTTCTCCGTTCTGCGGCCTCTGGCAAGAATCTGAGCGTCATTCCGGGCGCTCCTTGTTGTTACTAAAAGCGCCGGCCCGTTTGAACTGCCACCGAGTTGGCAGCGGTCCACGGATACCAGATCCTCGTGGGTTCTCCGTTTCTGGCTTCCCGTTGAAATAATTCGTTCTATACATAAGACTATTGGCTGTTTGTTTTTTGAAGTGCTTCTAGACTCTTAAAAATCCAACAGGTTACATCGGAATTGTTGCAATGTTAATACGAATTCTGTGCTACTAGATCTCATCATTTGCTAAAGCAACTCAAGAAAGCTGAAGATTTAAAAACTACTATGCTGTTAATACAGTTCATTTCTTCAGCCTTTGGCAATTTGGTGCCCACTAGAAATGTCGGATACACCTCCCATTACTGGACATCTTGAATGTGACTGATTGGGTGTGTAGTCCCACACATTTGTAAGGTTTGGAGAAAGGTGATCCACACATCCAGCTGCAGAATCACCTATCCAATTATTGCCTCTATCTTGTGACTAAACCCTGAGACGCAGAAGTTCACTTCGGCCAGACTAGTGGCTCAGTGGCCATGGACCGGACCCTTTACAAAGTAAATTGGGGGATTCTTTTTTTTTTCTTTTTTAATCTTTAAATCACAGCTGCTGGATTTTGACAGGCAACGATAAGGCAACACGGAGGAGGAGCTATATTGATCTCCTACCTGTGCCCTCTTTATATACACAACACTCGTTGTCCCGGCCTCTGACTGATCAGTGTTTGTTGGAAGTCATGAGTGTTGTAAACCAAGCATCTGGGGGAGGGCAGGGAGGGGCACCGGGCCTGGGAAGGTTGGACAGGCCTGCTGCCTGGAGCTTTTTGGACCTGCAGTAGAATCCACTTGGGGTGGAACTGTCTTAAGATAGTAAACCTACCGCAGTGCTTCCCAAACTTTTTCCTTCATTACCCAAATCCGCTTATTAGAAAGTCCTTTTTACCCAATGTAGGTAAAACGCTTTAAGTCCATTTAAAGGTCCCCGTTGTGATTGGGTAATGGGTTGTGTATCGTTACCCAAAGAAAAACCACTTTTACCCAATTTTGGGTGGTTTACCCAGGTTTGGGAAACACTGACCTCCAACATCAGCCTCTGGACGGTGGGGAAAAGTAACCCTACGCCTGATACACAAAAGCCTTGGAGCTCTTGCGTTGCTCACTCGTTCACTGCAGAAGAGTTGCTGTTCAGAATCTACCCATTAAATGGTATATAAGTTACTGATAAGGAAATGCAGTAAAAAATAATTGGCGCTTCCTCATTCAACATTGCAGTGGTTCTTCACGTCTGTGCAGGGATGAGGAATATGTGGTCCTTCAGGACCTGGACTCCAATTCTCATCAGCCCAGCCAGCCAGGGATAAGGCATGCTGGGAGTTGTAGTTCTCCAATATCTAGAATGCTACAAATCCCTTATCTCAGATTTAGGAGTGGCCCTTGTCTTCTTTTCCTCAACATAATTTATTCCCAGTGGTGTGTAAGTGGGTCAGTTTATTGTTTTATTTATGAGTGCAATTAGTGTAGCAATTGCTGTAATATTTGTTATCTATTTGTTGTATTATATCCCAGCTTTCTTCTATGGATATGAAACCAACATTCTATGGAAGTTACATACTTTGTTACATTGATTGGAAGTAGATTGTGTCTCAGTTTAATTATAAATATAGGGCTAGATCTAGCATTAATCTTAGTTGGAGACAATCCATGAAAATCAATTAGACTTAAACAGTTACTGATTTCAGTTCAATGAATTCGTCCTACATTTTATTAAATCTCAATCCCACCTATCCATCAGCCCTGTATGGAAAGATCATATGTGCCTATGCTTCTAATTTTTAAATGCTTTATTGCTGAAATAGTGTTTCAAATGTAACTTTTAGGAATGTAGGACAACATTCCTCACCATGCTATCTTCCATGTTGGACTCTCGTAACTTCCTTGCAGGGTGCCAGAGCGTGAAGGGAAACACATTATGCTGAATCATATTGTCCATAAACAGAAATCTTTTGGGTCTTACTTGAAGAACTTCTCCATTATCTATTGATAAGCTTAGGAGGACTTCAAACTTAAAAAGTAAAAAGGATTTAGGAACAGATGTCTGTGATTAAAAGGTATCTATATCAGGTAGGTGTGTTATCCATGAAACTTGACCGTTTTTAACTTCCCTAGAGCTACACATAGACACAAATTCTATCCAGAAGCCAACCTGGGATGCCTAATAACTCACCACATTAATTGTCAAATCAACAGAAGTAGTTTTGAATTACTTCCAAAATATTACATAAACAACAACAGCAGCTAAAAGGGAGAGGGGAGGGAGAGGGAGAAATTCCCAGAATTCCAATCTGCTTCATATCTCAACCCCATCCTCTGGAAAAATCTAACTGAGTAACATGTAGCATGCCTGTGCTAACAGCTAGCAATCTTACCAACATTTTAAAAATAGGGAGCAAAGAAAGAATAATTCTCATTGCCAAAGTATACTTCTTTGGATTTCTTACCACATCCAACTTTCAAGGGGACTTATCTCCAAAAGTATTTACAATTAGGATATGACTCTGCTCTTCTCAAGCACAGCTACAATACATTTGGTAAAATTCAAAACAGAGTGTAGTCCTTACTTAATGTGCACTAGACTTTAAGGTACAGGACATTATCCCTTTCATGTGACACCATGGGGATCAACTAATGTGCAGAATCCTAACTTTCCTACTGATGGCCTTTCCCACCTCCCATCCTTGGGATCCTTTTCTAAATTTATTATGTATTACACTTAGATTCCCAAGGAGAATTTTCCTTATCGTTCCCATCTACCTTCTGATCTACCACATTACAGCTTATTCTAGTCTTGCTATTGTAGACATTTCAAACTATGTGGTGGGGGGGGGTGAGGAAGAGGGAGAGAAAGGACATGACTCACTTAACTGCACAAAATCAGTATATATGGACTATGCGGAAATCAATATATATGGACTACATAGTCCATATAGAAAAGTTTAAGTATACAAGTAAATACTTCGGCTTCCACTTTCATTGGCTGCTCTGAAATAGGACGCAGTAGCGTTTGGGAAAAGAAAAGAGGGAAGAAGATGGAAATTCCAGAGGGGGTGTCTCCTTTTGCAGTCCAGCATCCTGGGTTGCCTCATCAACAAAGCCAGTAAAAAAAAAGAAGAAGAAGACCTGGCATGGAAAATGGGGCTCTATTCCTGTATCCCAGAGTAGTGTCCCTTTTATTGGCCTCCCTCTCCCCACCCCCACCCTGGATGCTATTTTGTCCTGGCCTGGCCTATGTTCAATAAGCCTGGGATGTTATTTTGTCCTGGTTGGAGTGAAACATCTCAGCCTTTAGAGGTGCTTCCTACTTCAAGAAAAATTCTTCTGAAATCTCAGGAAGAAGGTTCTGTTCAACACCCACTCAGAATGTCTTAAGAATGAGAGAAGGCCTATAATGGAAGCATTGATTGGAAGAAAACATTTACCCTGGAGCTCTTTTAGCATTTTGAGATCTACCTAAACTTCCTTTCCCTTAAACTTTCTATCAGGTCAGGGAAAAATCTGCCCATCTAACCAACATTGCAATACAGCCTGCTTATGAAAACCAAAACTATCCTTTTGAATTGAATGTGATTTTCTTCCAAGCAAATGTATTGAGAGATGTGACCTGACCTATCTATCTGGTAAGGATTTAATGAAGTTAGAAGGGTGAAGTCCACACTCTTGGGGTCTAAAATATCTGGTAGGTTTACAGAGCAATCCACTGTGTTTGTGCAGGGAAGTAAGACACTCATTTCTATGGGATCTCTTTCAAGCTAAGCCTTGAGCTTTCTTAACCTGATCTTCTCCTGTTGTGTTGGACTATAATTCCCATCAAGCCACAGGAAGCAATGCAGTGCTGACTGAAGATTATAGAAATTGTAATCCAACATTTCTGGAGGACTACAGGGTGGCCAAGCCTGGTATGTAGGAACTTTCACACAGCCAGACCTGTATGTTCAGTGAGCATCAAGTATAGGAGATGAGAGAGAGAGAAGAAAGAAAGAAAGAAAGAAAGAAAGAAAGAAAGAAAGAAAGGGAGAGGGAGAGGGAGAGGGAGAGGGAGAGGGAGAGGGAGAGGGAGAGGGAGAGGGAGAGGGAGAGGGAGAGGGAGAGGGAGAGGGAGAGGGAGGGAGGGGGAGAGAGAGAGATCAGCTATAAAAAAGAGAGGGATACACACCACATGAGATTGATGCACCTTAGAATTGCTGAAGAACATAAAAGCCAAAATGATTTACTTTTAAACTTTCAGATTTCTGTTTTGTTAATCACACACTCAAAACGTACCTACTTTATTGATTTACATGCAAAAGTGCAAGGAATTGGATACAACTAATTATTTCTAACAACAGTATATGTACAATGTGCATCTTAGAATGGAAAGAGCAGTCTAAAATCCAGTGGACAGAATTGCAGGCACTAATCTCAGCAAAAGAATCCCGATAGAATGGAAGTGGAGATACACTCAAACTATAATTCTCTAAAAACACAAGTTTGAATTTGAAATCCACTTACTTCTGCTTGCGAAGGAAGTCGATGATTTGACCCCACAGGATGGAATTATGCCTAGAGAATGAAAGAGGAAAGGCCTTTCAGACAGGCAAGCATTTTACTTCCCACAGTTTGGTTATTCTTAAATTGCTAGTTGGCAAAATAGGCAAGAGTTGAGTCAATGGCATTCCTGCAAAATGTGGTAGACCTCAAGAGGTTCATATTCCCTCCCTACACTTAGCATCAATAAATTATACACACTTACACAGAGACATAGACAGAATATCTGTTATCTATTATTTATTTTAGCTTTATATGCTCTTGTTCCCAAAGAAGCCTAGAAAACTATATATCTATATCTATCATAAAAACCTAACCAGTCATATAATTGACCACCGCTGTACAGATTTTTCTTTTATTTTTAACGAGTGTAATGGATTTCCAGGTAAAGGAGGGACATAAACTCCTTGGAAGAATAAATTAGTATGTAGTAGCAAATGCAATAAATATCTGTGTTATGCTGTTCCCTGTTCAGTGTTCCTGGCCTGGGAACTGCTCAGAAACAGCAGCAAAAGTTGACCCTCTCTACTTCATACAATGTAGAGAGAATGGCTGAAAGGATAGCGTGGAATGAGAGGAGGCAGGGAGAAGCACACCTATGTGCTTATAACTTACTGGCCTTCAGCTCCTTAGTGCTCCATTCCTGATTCCGCAACTCAATTTTCTCCAGAGCAACTCCATTCAATCTAGAAAACCATCTCAGTCTAAGTTTAGGTGGCTCCAAGTCACTTACTCGGTTTTTTTGCTGCTGTTTTTACCCCAATCCATTTCTACTTTCTTGCACCACTCATTTCTATCTTCATTCGTTTAAGGAGAAATAAATTGCCCTGAGGTCAATGAAACTTAATTCCAAGCTGTTGTGTTTCGGGCTGGGATGTGTTTTCTACATCCATCTAGGTATAGTAGGTTTCACATTAACCAACAGTTTTCTGGCCCATTTTTTTCTTGCTTTACTGGAAAATTCTTCAAGGCTGTTTGATCTGGGCATTCATCAGCATACCTAAAGGCTAATTGGAATCTAGGCATCCATAACAGACTGGAAAAGTGCCGAAACCAAGAGTTAATTTTTAATTGCAAAGATGAAGCATTGCAAAATGGCCAATGTTTAACAGACTCTCATTGTGAGACATGATTTAGGACTTTGGGGTTAAGTCATCCTTTAAAGTCTGCTTCCACTCAGGCTTGTTTGGAAGCTGAAGGACATGCAGCATCTATTTTAGATGTTAGACAAACATACAAATAAGGAAACAAGTACAGCCTGCAATGGTGTCTTTAAAGCTTAAAATATAATTCTTCTCTCTCACTTTCTCCTGGAATAGTACACTATAACTGATATTGGATCAGCTTCCTTTTTTCCCCTCTGAAGAGTAACACTTCAAATTTGGCTGGGCTATCCAGATTCGGAATCTGATATTTGCTGCTGCATATATTAAGAACTAATCTTACCCCAGAGATCCTCAGCACTGCAATGAAGCTATGCTGAAGTCATTTGACTTGTGGCCCTTGGAGGGGTTGCCAGCTAAACCATTCCAATTAAGATTTTAAAAAATGATTAGAGATGATTAGAAAATACTCCCCCAATCATGCCCCCAGAATTTGTCTTCGAACTGGAGGAAAACAATATGTGAATTAAAGAAGCAGCTACTCCATTAATATCAATTTCCATCAATGAAAACTTTGGTTCTTCATCAAGTTGATGATTTATGATTAAATCGATTAAATTAGGGTCACTTAAGGGCTTCGTGGTTTCCTCTTGGATTTCATCTGTCATCGCATCAAGCCGCTCTCTTTCTCCCCCCCCCCTCCCACTTTTAATCAGATTTAGCTGGAGGCTAGTAAGGAAGAGGATTCTGGAGTAGAGGAAATTTAACTGTAAAGTAATTTTGAGGGAAGAGATACACTCAGTGAGTGAAGCTGCCACACTCTTACAATATGGCCTGACTTTGCCGGTGGAAATATTAAACACTGCAGTAATGTTGAGGGTTTTGGCTTTCTTTTTAAGTAGTAAGAGATATGCTTATAGTTAATACAGCATCTCAAGAACCTCATTGTTATAAGTGCTATTCTCAGCCCAGAATGCAAATATACTGTCAGTCATGGTGACTTGATCCATTTAACCATTCTGACTTTTTGTTTTGTTTTGATCAGTCATCAGTGATTATTCATGTATTTAGCTCATACTTTTTAATGCAACTCTGGTTTCCAGGACATTCTGACTTGGCAAAAAGAAAACCGCTTTGCTCCCAAATGTAGAAGAATTAATCTGCAAGAAGCAATTCTAAGAAAGGAAGAGGGAAAGAGAAGAGACCCTCAGGGAACATGAGGGTTTCCTAGGGTTGATCTGAAAGCACTGCAATCTTTCAAAAATGTAGGATTATCCACTTATAAAGAAAATTATATGGATTTCAATTGTCAGTCGATTTCTAGTCTTTAGCAAATTCCAGCAATGGCAGCATGCAAAGTGCACTGAGTTCTGGTTTTAGTCCTTGTTCCCTTGCAAGAAGATTCAGACTGCAATTTTATGAGCACTTACCGAACTCAGAGAGACTGCCTTCCCGTAGGCATAGGACTGGGGTATCAATGCGTTCCCTAGAGGTAGATTCCAGCTAAGTCTGTATAGAAATAGGCAGTCTGGCATCCCCAAATACTCATGGGGCAAATGAATGCCTACGAATTATAAAATATAAAGAAAGGAGCAAGCACGACGCTGGTAAGGTGTTCCCACATCTGAAAGGCTAAACGGGTCGCTTAAGGTACCGGCCGCCAAGCCAACTTCGTCTACCCCTCTCGGCCTGTGGAGGACATCCCTTCTGCCTCTACAAACCAGGACTGTAAGATGTTTGTTAACTACAAACAGCAAACACAAAAGAGACTAACGTGGGTGGGAGAGGAGGAAAAGATTCGGATTCGGTCTTCTAGGAAACAGACTCGCCGCGACAGCAGCCACCTCAAATAAACACAACTTTCTCATCGCCATAAATCACAGCCCTCTGTTTAACAAGCGGGCCTTCCCCCTCCCAGAAAGAAGCGTTTGTAGTTTTCCCTTTCAAACAGCCCAGAGGCGTTAAACCTTTAACAAATGTGGACCGGGAGGGGCGGCGGGAGTGGGGGCATCCACTTTCGAAAGAGCAACCTGCCTCCCATTTATTTTATTTATATTGGAAGCCCCTATTCAACCGTTATTAGGCGATCATTAATATTACTTATTTAATATATGGCCGGTTCCAGTTTCTTCTGATCAAAAGACAGGATTAGGGTTGTGTTTTGTTTTTTTGGTCGGGGGGTGGGGGGGGGGAGAGACTGTAGAATTCAGGCCGACCAATCGACATCTTCCCAAGGTTTGTCAGAGCTATTAATTAAATCTCCGCGGCCCAAGCATCTCTCTGCCAGGCTCAGACGAAGCTGCCTTGCAATTTCGGGTTTGAGCTTCCTTATTAAATTCGGTTTTTCTTTCAATTGCTATGAAACCGTCTTACCTGCAATAATGCTCAGCGAAACGACTTCCGCGGAAGAGGGAAAGGCGGCCCACAGCTTCAGAAGGACTCGAAGGAAGCGGGGCGAGAAGAAGGCGCGAGGCTACGCGGGAAGAGCTCCGCGGGTGTGGCGGCTAAGCTCGGGCGGCGGAGCTGGTGGCTTGGCGAGCGTTGATTCCCACCGCACGGACGCGCTTTTTTCCCCCAAGTTTTTTTTGGGGGGGTCTTTCTTACATTCCAACTGGACTGAAGAAAAAAATGCAGTAATTTCCGAAACACCAAGGGAAGCCCAATTTTTACCGGTAGTACGTCGGAGACACGCAGGACTTTGAAAATCTCCCCGCTTGTACCCGGAGAAGAGGGGAAAGCACTACCGGTGTAGGCAGGGCTGGTTCTCTTTATAAAGACTTTAAAACGTGGCAAGAAGGGGATCCTACAGAATGACAAGAGGTGCCAGAGAGAAAGGAACCAAATGGGTTATGGTTTAAGAGGCCAGCAGGAACTGGCTGGTTCTCAACGTCAGGATACGAAATTGATTCCATATGTCTTTCTCTATTTTCTTTCTTTCTTTCTTTCTTTCTTTCTTTCTTTCTTTCTTTCTTTCTTTCTTTCTTTCTTTCTTTCTTTCTGGAACGCCTCGCTTATGTTTTTTTTTAACTGATGTCAACGAAAAGCGAAGACTAATCCAGCTTTCCTTTTTGTAACTAACCACAATAATAACGGCAAGAAAAACAAATGGAGGGAAAGAGACTCAGAAAAAATGCCGTCTGCTCCTGGTGGAGATAACCGATCTTGCCGGTTTATGTTTAAGCAAGGAAAGATAGGGCGCTGAGCAAAAGGTTCCCCTGAAGAAGGAAAGCCTCGTTCGACATTTTAATGTGGTCGTTAGCAAACTATCCATCGATCTGCTGAAGCATGCATACCTACATGGCGTCCTTTTCTCTGTCTTGATAGCCTGTGAACAGTGCAGCGCCTTCCTTCTTTTTCAGATTCCACCCATTTATCCAGCACCCATTATAATGATTTTAATAGCTTCCTTTTCTCAATCGTTTCTCCACTCTCAGGGCTGCACAAGATATTACTGTATGGAATCAGTTAAGCACCTCCTCACCTCTCTTGGCCTTCCTTCTGTGATATTTTCCACCATTCCTTTCTTGGCCTGTATTTTATTTTAGCTAAGATGTGGATACCCTTCCCTCCCTCCCTCCCTCCCTCCCTCCCTCAGATTAACTTTGAAATCGGCCTGGAATTACTGGTTCAGATGGGATTGCTTCAGATGCTAGTCTTTGGGTGGCAATGCGCCAGAGACAAAGGAAGAAATCCTCGCGCAGTCTGCGATCTGAAGGCCGGCCGGCCGGCCTCCCGCCTTCAAGCCCTGCTCTCTGCAGCTGCCTGCAGCTGGCGCTGGCTCCTCGAGAGCTCAGGGGTGGTGGTCGCCTAACGAAGAGCTCTCCCGGTCCTGTAGGGCTGGGGTGCTTTAGTCTTCCATCTTGCCGCACCAGCCCCCCTCCCTGCAGTGCCCCCAAATTTGGAACCCATCCCATGTTAATCCGGTTCGAGTCCTTTTGATTAGTGAGAGGCTCATATGTCATTTGTTCTCTCTCTCTCTCTCTCTCTCTCAGTTCTGCTGGATTTGACGTCTAGAAACGAAACGCGAATACAGTAGACCTCGCTGTTCTTAAGAAAATGAATTCCTCTCAAATAAGGACAGGAGAGCAAGTTAACCCTACTTTAAAAAAAAAAGTTTCTGTGTTTAAAAAGCATCACTCTCAAAGGCTGCCTCACTCTGAAGTAAATCCTCTCTTTTTGTATATGGTTTACTTCCTTGTACATGTACTTTGGGTTGTCTGCCCAATGTTGGATTACACACACCATATCTTAATACTTGTATTGTGTCCACTATTATTTAGTTTCCTTAAACACAAATGCTCCAGGGTTAAGGTAAATGGGTCACAGATTTCAGTCACTTGCTTGTCTGCTTCTATTTATAATCCAGCAATGCCTCCTGTTCCTTCCTTCTCTCTTTATTCTTTAATAAATCCTATTCAAAGTGGGCATATTCCAAATCAAGGATACTGTTATCTCCAGGATTTTTTAAAGGAATACTTACTTCTGCGACTTTTAACTAATCCAATTTTTCCCCCTAAAAGGGGTCAATCAATCAAGACGTTCTGAAAATATGACCCCAAAGCAAAGCGCCCCAGGGTGTTTTAATGTTGGTGGGGGGGATTCAATGAAGCGATCTCCTGAGCAAAGTTTGTAGAACTGAATGGGAATTATTCAACTTGATGAAGCTTGCCTAGAAGAACTTCCCGCTGAATTGTATACAAGATACTCAGGGTCATGGCCTTACATCTGGAACTTGGTCACTCATTCTCAGATACACTAACTTCAATTCTTCTGGTTTAAAAAGGCCTACTCTAATATAAAAATAACTCTATCACTTTATATGAAGCATAGCAATTTTGCTTTTCTCTATTAATATCCCCTTTGGCTTCTTCAGCACTTCCTCGACTACAATTGCAACCCTAAATTCACCTACCTGTGAGTAGGTCTTAGTAAAGCTAATGGACTTATTTCTGAGAAGGCTCATAGCACTGTAATGTCTGAACTTAAACACAGCTTGGAAATAAGCCCCACAGGAAGGAAGAGAGTGTCCCTTTAACCATCTTCTTTTGTGCTTCAGTGGCATCTGTGCAACAGAACCGCTCTCTGAACCCCACCCAAAGAAGAAAGGAGTGGTTCCTCAGGCTATTACACCAATGGTACATTTATTGTAAGGCAGAAATTGTGCTAATTTACAAGGTGAAGTGCCAAACTGCTACTTGGTCTAGCTTTAGTAACTGCAGTATTAAGTAGTGCTTACTGGGTTGCACTGTCCATTAATATGAAATCATCCCACTGTCATTGAACTAAATAGTCAGATCATGATTTCCTTCAGGGTTAATGGAATTCAGTGGCCCAATCCTGAGTTGAGTAGGCTCCCTTGAATCCCTTGTCATTTTCTGACTGGAGATGTAGCTCTCATAGTTACTTGGGAGTAAGCTCTCTGAAAGTCAAAGGATTGATTTGGAAGTATTTGCACATATTTAAGGAGAGGCATACACATGCATCTAAAACTGAAGTGCCAGTATTGCTTTATTTACGTTGGATTACTCCTTGTTTGCTTGGTCTCCAAGAGACCAGTCACCAAAAAAATGCCTTTCTTACTTAGTTTCTCAGTGTGTCCACACAGCTATTTGTGGGTACACAGAGAGTGAGAGCTGGGTAGAATAATTGGTGTCAGGCATGAACTATGTCTGCTCTCTCCACTTTATTCTGGCTTGTGGTTGTGTTTGGGTTGTTTAGTGTGGCTCTGAAACACTGCAGTTCCACTTAAGCCAGGGTCTAGGTTTCCAGATTCTTTCTGCAGGGCAATTCAAGAAGTAGAAGAGTGTTCTAGCATGTTGGAATAGATAACCTTAAGGTGTACTCTGTTCCAGAAATATCTGATGGATCAACCTGGCCAGGGTACTTGGGCCTTAAAATACATTTGTATGCTTTGGAAACAAGTGGAATAAATTGATTTGGGACACCTACTGCTAGAATCTTTGGCAAATGAACTCAAAGGATCTGTTTCCAATGGGCTGGTTTGGAAAGTGGCTTGCATCCTTTGAAACTTAAAACAGTTGTTACCACTACAGCTCCCTTACTCAAGCTCTCATTCCTTTTAGGCAGTGAGTTCCAGGCATTTTCTTAATGTTCCCCATAGGTCATCAGGCAGGTAGGCAAACTGTTGTTGGGTTACCTACCCTTGACTTTATTTTAAAGTAAAATCCAGGGCTCCTTAACATCATAGAGAGTGAAACAAAAGAGAAACACTTGCCATGTTTTGAGAAGCTTATGTTACTAATACTGTGTTTCTGCCCCACTGCTCCTCCAAGCGCAATTGGTGGCATATGAGATTCCCAGCACCAGCACCTATTTTATTCTCAGAATAAGGCTGAAGAACAATGGCTGACCCAAGGTCACCTAGATCAGTGTTCCTCAACCTCAGCCGCTTTAAGCTGTGTGGAGTTCAATCCCAGAATCCCCCCCAGCATGCTGGCTAGGGAATTCTGGGAGTTGAAGTCCTCACAGCTTAAAGTTGCTGTGGTTGAGAACAGGGACCCAGACTGAGTGGGAATCTTAGCCACGGTTGCAGACCTGCACTAGCTCTCTTGTAAGATCGGATTCTTTAATCTATGTAAGAGAGAGAGAGATTATTTACACTGCTTCTAGTTGTTGGCTTATCAAAATATATTTATACCGTTGGTTCAGTTCTGTAAGGTTTGGGAGAAGAAGGTATGCTACCATAGTTCTTTGAGTTTAAGAAACCAATTCAGATTATAAATAAATCAGGGGGAGAATTACAATACAATTACAGTTGTTTTACCATGGTGGCTAAATGTAAGGCTGAGATTCCAAACACACTTAGAACACAATCCTATATAAACACTTAGAAATAAGCCTGTTGCTCTCATTGGGTCATAGCCCTACATAAGTCTGCCAAACATTGTAATCTTAACTTTTGGAAAAATGCTTTGGATATTAAAGGAGGCTTGCTTCAAAATTAAATGGATACAGAATTGGGGAACCAGATTCTAGAGAGACAACGTCCAACAAGAAGTCCAATAGGAACGAGAAGGAAATCTGTAGCAAAGGAAACACTGTTTTCTTTTTCAAAAGCTTTGCCCTGCCGACTTAGTTTCATTGTGGTTGTTATTTCGGAGCACAACTAAGAGGAAAGTCCTCTTGCGAAGGAAGGTAGCCCTGTGCAAATGAAGGTTGCAGATCTTTCAGGAATACTCGGGAGGAGGGCAGCTGGATGCTTCCCTGAAGTCTCCTTTTTGGAAAAGCACCTCATGGGGAAGAAGCACCTACATTCAAGGGTGATTTCCAACAATGTTCAGTTGATAAATATAAATTCTAAAGTGCTGTTGATAGGAAAAGAAACTTGGAATGAACTCTGAATCTAACAACAACAATGTGGCAGTGTGTGCTTATATGCATCAATGGGAGAAGTAGGAAGTATGTAAAATATAGTATGTATCTCATTTCTGTGTTGATCTTCTGTAACAGTATTGCTAATTTACCAGGGTATTGGAGATCAACCAAGTTAATAAAGAAATATGCACATATAACACAAAGGAAGATGGTAACGATTTTACAGGTTCTGTTACAGCTCGCCGAAAAGTACTTCCAGCAGCAAAGTTATTATAGTATCCGATCGATAAATAAACCGATAATTAACACAAGTAGGGAAATGTGTTATGATTTAATGAAGCAGGGTGGCCAGCAAATACAAAGATGTAGGCTAGAACAAGCAGCAGCGAGAGTCTTTTATGGGGAAGAAGAGGGACGGAAAGGAGGCAAGGTTCGTTCCCCCAGGAAAATGATATCCGAAGGAAAGACTGATACAAAGGAAGGGGGGGGGAGATAGATTTATAGCTGGGGGATGGCGGCGTTGGAAAGAAAGAACAGAAAGGCGGGAGGACCGGCCGCTCGGAATCCCTGCCATGGCCGCTGCTGTTATTCTCGCCGCGGCCGCGTCTTGTGCTAGGCACTGTACACTTTCCGCGCCTTCTGCAGCCTTTCGGATTTTGCCTAGCGTTCCATCCCAGAAATGCTTTGGCCACAATCCAGCAGGAGATTTCTCTGCCCTAAGCCCAGGAAACAAACAAACCGAACCAACGTGTGCTTTCGCTTGGAAGCCACATTTAATGGGACAAGAAATAATTCTTTGAATTATTTTTTCCAAGGTGCCCGGGCTTGGTGTGGGGTTGGGCTTCCATTGCCTGCCGGAACCTCGGAAAGGAGCAACGCGTTGTAACCCTCGTTGCCCTCCGCCCCTTCCCATCACCCCGATTCCTCTGGAATCCATTCACGCCTCTCCTTCCTCAGAACGGAAGTCAAACGTTCAAGAACCCCGAGAGGAGCAGGACTTGGTCCCTGTGCGCAGGAATCCCTGCGGAATTAGAAGGGGCGATTGGTTAATCCGGCCACATCACTTTGTAGAAACTCGCATTTTTAATTAGGCCTAGGCTGCTACCTTACATACAAGACTGGACCGTACTGAGTAAGTCTCACTGAATTCCACAAAGGGTTGCGCTGTGAATGGCTTTTCTTTTCTTTCCCAACCCTTTCCTTTTTACCTTGCTTGCATATTCGCAAATCGAAATATTACCCTGAGGAAGGAAGGAAGGAAGGAAGGAAGGAAGGAAGGAAGGAAGGAAGGAAGGAAGGAAGGAAGGAAGGTTGGTTCTTGCCATTATTCCTAGTTAATGGAAGTCAGCGCGTTGACCGACTGGCCTGACATACGGGCTTGCCCTAGCAGACAAGAGCAAAATAGCACCCCTCGGGGCGGTGGTCGAGCAAGAAAACCGGGGCTCTGGCGGGGAGCCTCCGCGGAGCCTCGCCTGCCAGCTTTCTCCTTCTCCCTTCCAGGCGGTCGCGCGGCTAGCTCTCCAGCCCTGGCCTTGCGCGTGGTGGTGGCGGCGGCGGCAACGCTCTTTCCCATCGAAGGGCTCCGCCCGGTCTGACTTTCACCTTTCCCCGTTTGATCTCTTCGAGGAATGGCCAGCTCCTGGAGTCAGCCGGCAAGCTGAAAGGTCACTGGCGGGTCCTACCACTATCTCGTCTGAGCTGGACCAGCCTCGCTCTGGGGTCCTTCTGGGCAACCTTGGCCCAGAGTTCCTTTCCATACTGGGCAGCTTTGAGCTCCCACGCCTCCCCCTCTCCATTAGCTGCCCAGGACAGTTTTGGCCGGAGATCTCAAGGACTATGCGCTGTCCACCAGTGGCGACTGGAGAAGCGCGCGCCGCAGCAGTCCTCCTTCTCCCCCCGCCCCCCCCCCCCTTTTCCAGAGAGCCAAGGAAACGAAAGCAAGGAGAAAATACGGCGGCAACTTTCAGGAGGCTGGTCGTTTCACCAGTCCAGTGAATCAGGCCCACAAGGACCGCCTGCATTCACAATGCACGTGTATGCATTGCCTGTTCAGGAGCAAGTCCTAGCAAGTTTAAGGAGTCTTACTCTCAGGTAAGTGAGCAGAGGATGGCGACCTCAGTCCGCCTTAAAGTTAGCATATTGCTCCGGCGCCAAATCCTCGGAACTTGGGGTCCCTTGATATTCCACATTTATCAAACCTTTGGACCTGCGACGTTTCTCTGGTTGGCATCGAAGTTCTGCTTACCCTCGACTACCCCCCACCCCACCCCCGTTCCCGGCCATACCACTGTATTATTACAGAGGCCATCCTTATTAAGGAGCCCCGAACGCGCGTCCTGTGTTGTCGCGAGCATCGCCGTTCCGCAGCGCAGGAAAGAGCAAGCCTACGGGCAAATATCCTTAAAATAAAGGGAGAAAAAATTTCTTGTTGGAGACAAGTCCATGATTTGTAAACCGGAGGCGAGGGCGGAGGGGAGGCCTCCGGTACAAAGTTCATGCTGGGTTTTCCATTGTTCTCTCAACACGGGGTCTCTACCGCAGGTTTAGAAAGGGGCCGTCTATTGTTCTGCTAGAGCCTCGAATGAGGAATTAAACGCCGCACACGCGCGCACACGCACACGCACACACAGATACACCGGGCTCTTTTCAGTAAACTACGTAAACCAGTCTCCCCAGCCTCTTATTTTTAGGTGCAAATTTTGGTAAATTTCACACGCAGGCAGATGTTTGCATCTCAGCTGGTTTGCCGGAGAAATTGCCGCTTTGATATTAAGAGTCTTTAAACCCTTTGTCTGAGTTCTCAAGTCGGATTTTTCAAAACGCTTTGGGCACAATCCACGGGTCGGGGACTTCGCCGTCCTATCTTCCCCATCCTTTTAAATAAGCGGGAGTTTCTCACAAACAGGAAAACCTCTCCGCGGATTGGGCCCCTGCCTTCCTTGCGCAGACAGCAGAATCTAACCCGGCCAGCCAAACCCCCAGCTATCTCCCCCCCCTCGCCCCCGCTGATCCGTTTTGTTTTTACATTTTCCTTCTAAGAATTGGCGCAGAAAATTTCTCTCCCCAAGATTTCCAACTGCTACTTTGATGTTAGGTTTTCATGATTCCTGGATTGCTCAAAATTTATACAAATCTCTTCTTAATTGGTAATCACAGTTGCTTTAATTTAAGACTCCCAGCTATACAGTTTTCACATTAGGTTTTGATATATTACAGTAAATCGTCTGAAATAATCAACTGGGGGGGAGGGAGAAGGAAGGAGAGAGAGAGATTCTGAAAGATCACACATCATTTTCGTTTGAGAAATGATTTACCTCGGACAGTGCCATAAACAACACAACTCTCTCTCCCAAAGACACACACACACACACACACACACACACACACGCACAATGGGAGAAGGTCTGTTGCTGCTGCTGCTGACATGTTTGTTGTAATAAATCAAGGAAGAGAGAGAGAGAAATGAGAGAAAGAAAAGGTTTGAGGATATGTGTGCATGTACACACACACACACACACACACACACACATATATATATATACACACACACACGCTCACATAAGGAATGCCTAGATGGGTATAAATATACACACCACCACGGGGTGAAGAGAAATGGGAGAAAATGAAGATGGCTATTTGTCACATTTTACGACAATAACATTAATAACAAACAATAAATTTACATGGACATACAGACTGAGAGGCAAGAAGAGATCTCCCGCTACTTACAATAAGTCCAGCCCTCGGCGTGGTTTCTTGCTTCCCGAGAAATGTTTTATTGCAGCTCGCGCGCGCTCGCTCTCCTCTCTCTCTCTCTCTCTCTCTCTCTCTCTCTCTCTCTCTCTCTCTCTCTCTCTCTCTCTCATACACACTTCCTCTCTCTCTCTCTCTCTCTCTTTCTCTCTCTCTCTCTTTACCCCCTACCTCTGGAATAGGCTTATGAGTGTGTGTGTGTGTGTGTGCACAAAAGAGAGAGAGGGAGGGAGGGGGAGATTTTTTTAAGGACAGTTGAATTTCACGTCAGACACAAGGAGTCCATGTCTGCGATTTTCCTGACGAATACATATCTATTCTGCAACCTCTGCATTAATTATTTAATGAATCACATGACTTGAGGAGGGGTGGGGGTTCTCTTTCCCTAGCTGCTCTCCCCCCCTTTTCCTAGCCACAGAAAGGGCCGCTGTGACCTTCTCCGGGAACGCTGAAGTTGTCCTTTTGTCTTTACACGCGCACACACCAACCCTTTCACCATATACACGCACACATATTCATACTTAGGTATACATTTCTGTGTATACACATGTCCATTTATTTTGTAGAAATATCTGAGGGGGAATGTGGCATTAGCAAACCAATGGGAGGGCTTCATTAGAAAGGCACGTGTTATAAATAACATATCCATAAGTTTAAACAGAGAGGAAAACGTACATTCAGAAACTTTGTGCTCAGTACTGTTATCAGGGACAAATCAGTTTATATTACAGAGCTCACAAACCTTTTTAAAAATATATCGGATAATAGCATGTTTCCAAATTATCTTCCATTTCTTTCTTTATGTCCTTTTTTGTCCTAAATTATTTTATTCATTTTTCATCCCTTTGTTCTCCCCAATTTCCCTTTCTGTATGCTCCTCTATGCCAAGCCCCCCCACTTTTTCCAATTAGCTATGGCACTAATACTAAGTATTCCAGAAGGATTTAATCTATTTTCTATATCCAGAGCAAAGTCAATGTTAAATAATAACAACAGCAACAGCAACAATAGTAAGTACAGACTGACAAAAATCAGCTGTATAGAAGGACATGAGCTGCCACGGAGTTGGAGCTGATAATAGAAACCTTCAGATTAGTATTTAATTTAGCCTTTAGCAGTCTGGCTGGGAATTATTGGAGTTGTAACCCAACACAGTTTGAGAGCCAAGTTGGAACAGACAGGTTTAAATCCACCCAGGAATTGTATTTACTTAGAAGAGTCTGCAGAAGAAATGATCCTGCACATTAAAACATACCTATGCGCCTGTGCAAATGCGTCTAAACATTATATTATGTATATAATGAAAAATACAAGAAAAAGAACAGTTCTGTTATATACAGCATTAAGATTATTCTTTTTTTAAATGCCCCCGCTTCTCTTATATTCCAGATGATAAGACAATACTGATATCTTTTATCCAAACAATAGGCTTGATAAGAGCTGGGGAAGTAGCAGTGTAAGTAGGCAGTAAAATCAAATCAAACAAAGGTGCCGTGGGGGGTGGGAAATAAAGCCTTTCTCTGAAAGGAAGAGAAAATCTCTGCGTGTGTGTGCGCGCGCATGCATGTATCTGTGATAAGCACGCAGATGACACTTTGACAACTGAGTTCCATTTTCTCTCACGTTGGTAAATGCTTTTGACAAAGGTAACCCATAGTAATTCTCTGCAAGCGAAATGCATTTTAGGCAGGACTTAATAAAAGATTAAGAAAACATAATTCCAGGTACTTTGGTCTTGAGGTGTGTATAACAAAAGGGTCATGAAAAGAATGGATTGTTCTCTCTCTCTCAGAATAGCCACCACCGCTGGTTCTACTCAAGCAAGCCTTGTGTTGACAAAGGAGGGGGGGTTATTTGTTTGATTTTGAGTTCCGCCTCACACACAGGTATTGTTTTTATTCTTGGAACTGCAGTATTCGGGGTGAAAAGATACTAGAAAATAACGGCTGGATCATAAAACCCTTTTCTATAAGCTTAACTAAGATCTTAACGCTCATTTGCTAGAAACAAGTTGGTCTAAGACAGTTTTGCCAAATACATAAATGCCCTGATTCAATTTGGTTTAAATATCATTGTGGTTTTCACTCAATCATACCTCCAAGAAAAACTCAGTGGTGTAGCCAACTGTAATTCCTAATCCACCTCCACTAATGTATCCGTTGTGTCTCATTCTAAAATATTTTGATGTGTGGAAGAAAATTCCCTTGAAATTGACGGAACTTTTCCCCATATTGGAATGATCTGAATCCAGCAAGAAAGGTGTATAAGAAAGAAGAGAATATTAGCTTGTAAGAGCTCACTGATGTGTGGAGACGTTGCAAAGAGAAACCCAGTTTTGACTTGAGAACTGACCAATTTAAAAAAATGCTGTAGGGATTTTAAAAAATTAAATTGACCTCAGAATACGATATTGGATTTTCAAGCCTCCTGTTAAATGCAAGGAAGGAAGGAAGGAAGGAAGGAAGGAAGGAAGGAAGGAAGGAAGGAAGGAAGGAAGGAAGGAAGGAAGGAAGGAAGGAAGTTATCTATAAGAAATTAAAAAAACAGAAAAAATCGAGAAAAAAATCTATAATCTTTGTACTACAAAGGAAACAAAAATCTGTCTGCTTCTCCCTCCTCCCTCCCTCCCACTCTCTTTCTTTAAAAAAAGAGCAACTCTGATTTAAAAAGACTTTCTGTCTTCTACAGTTCAAAGGAAAGGAAGCGTCTTGCTTCACCCTGGTAGGTGCGAGAAACTGAGAGGGTTTTTCTCTCTCTTGAGATAAAATGAACGTTTATATAGGGGGAAAGGCAGATTGATTTACGAATTTAAACACACTGGTTTTATTGGGGATCATAAATCTGTCAGGGGGCTACTGATCAAACTGAGAACGTTCCCAAACTCTGCTCTCTGGCCAGCCCCCACTCCCCACCTCTTTCTCTCTCCCTAAAAGGGACCTTTGCAAACACACACACACACACACACACACACCAGTGGGACCATGGCATAGATCTGGAGAAAGAGAATTTGCATGCTTTGGGCTAGGTTTGAAGCAAATATATACAAACAATATGGGGGGGGGAGTGCAGACACCCAAACACTCATAATATTTCTACTTATTTCCCAACTTGAAATGTATTGAGCTATAACCCCATCATCCCCAGCCTGCCTATAGCTGTAGTAAAATACATGTGAAGCCACTGGGGGAGGCTGCAATAACACTAGGTGGCATAAAGGGGAGAGTGAGTCAGGCCCTAGAGAATCTCCTTGGCCTGGCCACAAAGCACCACAGCTCCAGACAGGTAGGCCCCAGTTGCTGGGTCTAGGGAGTTTTCTTTCTAGAACCATTAGCAAATCATAGGGGAGGCTCTTACCCTTCAGGAGGATTCAAGGGCATATTTTTACATACATACCGCTAGCTGCTTTTCTTGGTTTGTCGAAAGACAAGCTTATGTTGTGCCTGGACAAAGAAGGTGTCTCTGTATGTGTGTGAGAGAGAGTAGTAGACATACACAATGTTCTCTCTCTCATTGATCACCTTCCCTACACATTCTAGCTTTCCTCCTTTGCCTGCCCCCCCCCCAGATGTCTTGGGCTTCAGTTCCCATCACTTGTACTTTCAAAACATCTGGAGGGTGGGCTGGGGTTTTCTTGTTTTTAAATTTTTTATTTCCCTACTCAGCCAAATACACACAGCCAAAGAATGTCCTTTATTAATCATTACTTATCTGGAAGTTAGCTTTCCTTATGAATGCCAACCTGGGGGTAGGGGGGGGGAGGAGCCTTGTGGGTGATCTTTAATGTATACTTCATGCAGCCCAAAGCAAAGGATTCAAAAGAGCAGTTTTGACCTGTGTGGACTGAAACCACTGCAGCTCCTTTGCCTTTACTTTAGGTAGGTTTAAATGGCTTTACACCAGTTTGAAGCAATTTTGGAGTCTCAATTGACAAAGATTAGTCTACAGCCTATTTTGTGTTTTATGGCAAATCTTTCATGGATTTCCATGGTTATAGCTCTCACTCGGCTTTGCAGGTTGGGAGGGATAAGTCCACCTATTGATTTGATTTATTTAGACTCTTTTGAGAAAATATGTGCCCTTTACCACTTATTTTCCTTGCCTCCTAAAGCTAGAATCAGAAACAACATAAAGACTCTGCATTTCATGGGTGAATAAGCTTATGCCTGAATTCTCTACAGTGTATGATTTTGTAAAACCTCTAAACCTTACAAGCATTTTTTAAAATTGACATTCCACAATTTCATCAGAGAAGAAAAAGAAACATAGAAAAACAGATATCAAGTAGGGAAAGAAAGACGAAAGAGGGTAAGGCAGCCATTTTAGTCTTCTGGCTACCTAGTCAAGCAATATATTTATCAAACTCTGGACCACCAAAGCCTTTTCAGGGGGAGGGGGAGAGAATGAGTTGCTAAAACATTTGAGAGGTATTGAAGATGATCTGAGCAGAAGGGTGACAAAGACAGTGGAAGGAGGATAAATACCTTCCCTCCACTTTCTTGTTCAGTAAATCTAAGGGTTGCGAAGGACATCCAGCCATCACATGCTGCCCGTTGTTCTTCTTGCAGGAAAGAAGAAAGTGAAAGAACCCAACCCAGCCGAGAGGGGAGGCAAGGCTAAGCCACAGCATTGCTCCCCCTACAACCATCATTGCCATTCTTGTTGCCACCTCTGATGATGACAAAATAATATCCAGTGTACTTTGGGACACAGAAATAGCCTCTATTCATAAGTAAATCCAAGTAGACCAAAGTAAGATAGGAGCGCATTAAATTAATCTCCATCAATCAAACCAGCCGAACCTTTCCACGACTCCCATTCCTTGCGGAGGAGGACTTCTCTTGGGATTGTGCCCTCAGCAGCAGAAGCTACCAAAAAAGAAACTTCAAGCAACGTAATTCAACTAGAGGAAAAATTAACAAGGCCCACAAGAAGCAGAAGGAAATCTGGGGGGTGGGAGGTGGGAAAGGTGTTGTGAAATGGCTGTTTTTCATGTTTGGCCTGAGTTTTCACGTTGGCCTCCAGAGTTTGATTTAGCCTGCCCCTGCTTCTGTGTGAGCCATGCTGCACGGCACAATGTCCAGTCCTGAAAAGGTCAAGGGGTTTGGAGGGGTCATTCTGTAGTTGCAATACCAGGCTAATCATTCAGAAAATGTGTCCCTTGGATGAACTCCGGCACTCACTCTGCAGCTCACCAGGGTCAAATTTTAACTGCATTTGTTTGATATAAGCCTTCCCTACCTTGAAATGCAGATAGATAGATAGATAGATAGATAGATAGATAGATAGATAGATAGATAGATAGATCAATCTGTCGCTCATGTTTTTGCTGACAAACCTTAAAAACTTCATATAAAATATACAGTACCAGACACATGAATTTTAGCAGAAATTCACTAGCTACACCTCCTTTTTTTCAGACTGCAAATATGAAATATATTACATTATCTTTATATCATGGGGAAAAAAGATGTCTAGAACAGCATAAAACCCATATAGAAATAAAGACAGAGCAGCTTCTTAATTCCAATGCCTTCTGTCTTATCAATTCTACTCAAATCATGAAGACTGTATTAAAACAAAATAAACCTTGCACAGAAAACTAAATTCTACAAATCTCACATAATCATGAAACTAATTAAAACTACTGTACTTATTCCTTTCTTCTTTTGGTGAAAATAAAAACTCTGCCTTCATGGAAACTCATCCAGGACTGCAAATTCTATGAAAACACTTTCGGAGAGAAAGACTATAGTACTCAGTGGTCATTGCTTTGGAATAAACAAGGCTGCAGAGAAGCAGGCTTCACGGATACAATTTTAAGAGAAGACATTTGATGCTGTCCCTGTCCCCTTTCATTCTTAAAACCCAAGCAAGCAATATGCAGTTTCAAAAGAGCAAGCCAAGCCTTTAATATATATATATATATATATATATATATATATATATATATATATATATATATATAAATTTTTTACATATATTACCTTTTTAGCAGCACAGGATTTTTTTCCAGATGTTTAAAGCTGATGGCATTCATATTTGAAGTCAAGTCTTCCATTAAAAATAAAAAAAATAAAAGTGTTCAATTTTTAATGTATATTTCAATGAATATTATCTCCTGGAAGATATCTTAAAAGATTCAAGGCTCCCGGGTGCTCTCTTTTTTTCCCAACAGAAGGTCTGTAGAGGTTTGCTGTTGAATAACAATAGGAAAAGGATAAGTATTTGAAGAAAAGAAATGATTAATGATTTTTTCCGCATAATTCTCACATTTTTCTCAGCTCCTGTCTGCTTTCAACGCCTGTGAACTTTTGGAGACTATAGAAATCTCCACCCTAACTTCTATTCACACTCTCCAGCTTTGATTTGGTTCTATAGAAGCTACATTCTTACTAGTATATGCTTTAAAGTTTTGTTTGGGGTATATAGAAGGGGGAAGGACTTGGGGCAACCCTAAATAGTCTGAGGAGAACTCCCCCAGCATCACTGAAATCAACAGAAAATAAAACACTGTGGTCTGGATACCACCAGTCTTGGGGAGGTGTTGGGGGTGGTAATCAAGCTTACAAAACATTTGCTCCCCTTCAGTATGGCGATAATAAAAGATAGGAATACAGTTATGCCCTCCTAATTTTCTCCCATGCCTTTCTCAAGCCTGTCACCATCAGATGTGTTCTGAATATTCCAAGAACAATAAAAATCTACCAAATTCTTGAACTGACATTTTCCTCAAGTATTAATCCATGCGGGGGGGGGGGGAGTTAATCAAAATGTGTTGTTATAAACAGATTCTGTTCTCTGTGGGTGCAAGTGCATGTGCGTCCCTCTGTGCATGCACATGTAACTGTCCCAGGACATCCTGCAAACACCATATTTTCTTATAAGTTAGTCCCATTAATTTCCATAACAAAGGATTTGTCCGAAGTTCACAGCATCGTGGCTGTTTTTTGAGTTGTTCAAAAGTAGTCCTATTAAAAAGCAGTGGATTAAGTGGACAGCGCGCGCACAGTGTTTGGTGCTCCCAAGTTCCTTGGTAAAGGAATAATTAATAGAGGGTATGGCTGGGCCCACCCTTACTTAAGTTTGCAATTATTAACTTAGCTGCCATGGAATTAAATGATTATAAATATAACTAAATCCTCATCTAGTTTATAGGTTAGAAGAACAGGAATTTTTGCTTCAACTTTGATATTCTATCTATCTATCTGTCATATGAAAGAGGGGCAATAGAATTATAGTAGATCTAGTAAAATTAATGGGATCTAGCTTGTTAGGAGTTGTTTAAGTCTCATTGATTTCAGCTGGTCTGCTCTAAGCATGACTAAGTTTGGATCCAACCTATTAAAATTAAATATAAAACAGATATAGTGGATTGTGAATAAATCCTATTGAGGTGCATGTTTTGATAATACAATAAAGCAGTAAAATAACAGACAATTTGAATAATGGATAGAGAATATAGCCTAAAGGAAGGTTACAGAATAGTTAACTCTCCCATGGAAATTACTTTCTCTGAGGCATTTCTCAGGGTAGAAGGCAACCGGAATTTCTCTTGCACAAACTCCATTAAAATGAATGTGACCTTCATTTTTACAGGTCTTCTGGTAGAGAACTTCTGGATGAATTCTGCCTACATGATCAAATAAATTAGGACCATGTTAACGGTATAAGAGTGTTTGTGTGTGTGTGTTTAAGGAGAATTTAAGATTTTTCTTTACACTAGCTTATATCCACCACCACTAACCCCCCCACACACACACACACAGAGTTTGTAACTTCGAAGTGGAATGCTATTTCACCCTAAACAGTATTTTCGATACTTTATATGGGAAAGAAAATGAAAATTAATACAAGAGCTATGGAGCACAAAAGAAGTCATTTGTCTTCTTGATTATCTATTTGCTTGTCAGAGTTTGAGCTATTGCAGCGGCTGGCTCCTTTGTAATATAAAAATACACAGAAAAACCTGCAAACACCAAGAAACATCTGTGCAAAAATTATGACCATAAAATGCAGTAAATACCTTAAAGAAGGTAGCTTTTCTTACAGAAAAAAGCTAGGGGAGGGGAGGGGAGGGGGGAATGGAGGGATGGAGGGATGGAGGGATGGAGGGATGGAGGGATGGAGGGAGGGAGGGAGGGAGGGAGGGAGGGAGGGAGGGAGGGAGGGAGGAAGGAAGGAAGGAAGGAAGGAAGGAAGGAAGGAAGGAAGGAAGGAAGGAGAGAGAAATCTCTTGGAGAATGTAAGCCTGCCCTCATAGTATCAATTGTCAGGTACAAATTTAATACTGTACTATATTTCTGAACCAGTTTAAAAAGCAAAATATAACCATACTGATGCATACTTACAGAAAATAAATCTTTCCTTCTAAGCCTGAGCTCCAGTTAAGGAAGATATAGCCTATGGTCAAACATCTTTTGTTTCTGTTAGATAAGTTTAGGTTTAGAAATTGACAATTAAAATCTGCTAGAACCCAAGAGTGGTGGGATTTGCAGGAGGGGGGGCAGGTGAACAATCACAACAAAGGAAACGCGTCACTATTCTTGCTGCTGTTAATAGATTCTGAAAAACGCAGACAGTCATGTTCACGATAAAATGTTTTATTCTGTGGTATACTATGTACATGTTTGTATGGATATCACACAAAACAACAAGAGGTAATTATACAGAACCAAAAGAGGGAGGCACCCTCTCCCCTTCCACAGAGTTCTCTGGCACCAGACCCTTTTGGAATGTCTTATAGGGAGGGGGGGGGGGAGAAAGAGAGATTTGTGTCAGTGAAAAAAGGATGCAGGGAAGGTACAGAGACCATATATATGTCTTCCCCTCACCCCTAACTTCCCAGGGGAATTCCCTGAAGATCCATCTTTATGCATACATTATTTGGTCCAAAATCGGGTGTGAAGACACCAGAGGGGCACTCTCATTTATAATGCCCCCTCCCATTTTAATGGCTACTGGAACGCAGATGGCCTTACGTTATAATCAACTTTATGGACTGAAATGCACAGCCCTCTCTGCTTTCCATGTTTCCCAGGTTATGTAATTAACCTGAAGAGGCCCCCATCTTTTTAATAGCTTTACTACTTCAACTCCCCCCCCTTTTTTTTTTGTTGCCCTCCAGGTTTTGTTTTATTTCTTCCTCTTGGCCCCTTCCTTACTACATTCACCATCCAATTATATCCTTAGAGGGTTTGGGGAAATGTCACTCTCCCCCCCCCCCCATTCTAGTTACCCCTCCATCCATAACTGTGTTAAAACAGATGCAAACAGCTTTCGGTAGTCTTGATCAGCTGTCTGTCTTTAGAATGGGTTGTGTGGTTGGTGGGGATGGATGAAGGGGGGGGGAGCAGTAAGGATGGGAAAGAGGAGAGAGAGAGAGAAAGAAAGGGAGATGGAAAGGGAGAGAGAGAGAGAGAGTCCGGTCCTCCTTAGGTGAAACCAGGCCTCATTTATTAAAGGCGACTCTGGCTGTCGAGCTAATGGCTGGCATAAGGTCCTTCGTTTGTACGCGAGAGTAAACATGACAAATGGGCCCAAGTTTGGCTTGATTAAGGATGAAGAAGGGATCCATCTTAGCCAAATCTGGAAACCCCTATCTCCTATGGAACAGAGAAACTACCCCCAAACACAACCCGGCTGGTTGGCCAATGGGAAAAGCCCCCCCTTCTCCTTTGTTTCCTCTTCCTCATATAAATAGTGGTCCCACCCACCCTCCCTCCCCTTCCCCAACGGCCCCCACCTTTCTTCTCAGGGAACAGTAAAGCCACAAAGCCGTTCCGTTCCATAATCAGTTCTTAGCACACGCGTCCACGCACAGCCCGCCCCCCAACACACACACACACACACACACGCACACTCACACACACACACCCGGTCGCGCTCAAGGACGGTTATAGGCTGGGGGTGGGTTTCGGGGCCGGCCCATTGGTTCGGTCCTGGGGGGGGCCTGCCCCGCCGGGCGCCGGCAGGTTGGCAGCAGCGTTTGAGCGGATCTTAGTATTGGGCAACTTGTGGTCTTTTTTCCATTTCATCCGCCGGTTTTGAAACCATATCTTGATCTGGCGCTCGGACAGGCAAAGGGAGTGGGCGATTTCCACCCTCCGCCGCCGGGTGAGGTAGCGGTTGTAGTGGAACTCCTTCTCCAGCTCCAGCACTTGCTGCCGCGTGTACGCTGTCCTGGAGCGCTTGGACTCCCCTCCGGTGTAGCTGGGGTTGACTGGAAGGAGAGGCACAAAAGAAGGAGCGGGGAGGAGGGAGGAGAAAAGAACAAGGACGGGGTGGGGTGGGGGGGACGGTTACTCTTCTGCCCCTTTAAAACAAAACAACAGCGGCCTTCTCTTGAAGAAGCCGCTCACTCTCCTGCGAGCGACAGTCGCCGCGCAGACCACAAAAACAAATCGCAAACCGCAGCTCCCCCCGCCCCAAATCTGCTCAAGATTTTGGATCCTTCCTCTCGGAAGCCTCTGAACGGGGGCCACTCCGACGTGCCTAGGATGGCAGCCCCAGGCTCAAATATCTCCCGACCTACCAGACACGTCCCGTTGCGTTTAGCACAGCTTACTTTTGAATAAACCCGCCCAGGATAGGATTGCACAAATACATCCATGGGTGGGGATGGGGCAGAGTAGGGAGCCCCAGGTTTTTAAAATGAAAGGGGCTGAATCTGAAGACCTGAAGTAGAATATCTGCTTGGCCGTTTTTTGTCTTCCCGGGAGCGGGACGCCTTTATCAAGGGCTACCCCATTTATTCCATAGAGCTGAACCTTCCTGTTTCCTCCGGCCTTGCACAGCCTTAAAATCTAAACATCCTGTATTAAAAGCCCCCCCCCCCGCTTCATTCTCAGCCCGAAGGTGGGTAGCTGAAATCTTCAAAGCGTTTAAACAGCAGAGCTTTAAAGTCAATCTAGAGTAACCCCGTTAACTTGCTATTGTTACTCTAGTGTGTTTGGGATCATTGCGGAGAAAGAGAGTGACAGCGGACTGGCTGCATTAAGTTATGGATAGCAGGCCACTTTTAAATCTTCGAGGTCTTAATATTCATCGGCAATTATAAGCAGAGACGAGAGAAAGAGGCCCCGTGTTTACATGTGCCGACGTCTCTAATAACCGAATCCCACAAGGATAGGAGTGAAAATGTAGAGTGCAGTTAAACCTCGCCTTATTGGACTGGTAACCAGCATAAGTACGTCGAAATCATTCGCCCCAAACAGGCATTAATAAGCTTAATAAGCTCAGGGGCGGCAATTTAAGTGCCCCGGAGCAAAGTAATATTCATCCACGTGTACCGAAGAGTTGAGTGTGCACCCCAAAGTTCTATAAAGTTTCGCCCAACATGTAAGACAAACCTCCATACTAAATGCTCTTGTCTCTAAGCCCCCCGTATAGCCACCTCCAGTGCTCTGAAAGGAGGTTGTGAAAAGCCGTCAAGAAAGAGAGAGGCGAAGTTCTTTTTCTTAAATTCGAAAAAGAAATGTATTAATTGAAAGTTTAAAAATTCCATACCTCCTTAAAACTTTTCCAGTTGGGAAAGGAAAGGAAAGGAAAGGAAAGGAAAGGAAAGGAAAGGAAAGGAAAGGAAAGGAAAGGAAAGGAAAGGAAAGGAAAGGAAAGGAAAGGAAGAAAGAGATTCTGGAGAAGGATGTTAACAGGGACTTCAAAGGCAGTTGGCCAAGAAGAGCAATAAAAATTTATGGAGGATGTAATTATAGCGCTCTGCAAACAGGGAGACCATAAATCTCCAAGGGGAAGGGTTCTTTTACAACGGGGGCAATAAGCCTTTTTTCCCTCTCTTCCCAACGAGACTTTGAGGTGCAGGTTAGTATAAAGCGAACAGCTCTTTAAGGTTCACTTACCCGTGCCAACATGAACCTTCTTCATCCAAGGATAAACTACCGGCTCTTTGCCAGAGGACGGGCTGTGGTTGAGAGAGTTTTGGCTACAGGAAGGCGGTGGGCTTGGCGTGATGGATTCGCAAGTGTGGTTTGGTTCGGAGAGGTGGTTCTGAAGTCCAGCCGGAGCGTGCTGGCTCCTGGGGGAGAGGACCGGTGGCTGGTGCCCGGAGCCCTGACATGGAGGGTAGGATGGTTCGTTACAGGCGGACCGCGCTGGGTACAACGCCTCGTGTTGGAAAGAGTTCTCCCGTCGCCTCTGGCCGCTGAAATATTCCGGAGAATGACTGGGAAGGTAATCGTGCTGGGAATATTCTTCGCATGGTGGGAATTTGGGGTCCACATAGTTGGAGTTGATCAAGAAAGAACTCATGGCCATTAATTTTGGAATTGCAAGAGCGCGCGCGCGCCGGCACGCACACTCTCGCTCACTCACACACACGCACACCCCAAAAATATACTAAAATTTATTCCTATTTCTTTCGCCCCCCTCCCCTTCCCCCTTCGCCCTTCCTTCCCCTCCCCTTCTCGCTCGTTTTCCTGTTTCGCAGAGCCCTCCTACTTTCGCCGTCAACTGAACAAAGTTAGCTGTCCATGTGACCCCATGAACCAATGGAGGGGAGCTCGGGATTCCCGGATAAGGAAATAATCAAGAAGGGGGAAAGGGGGGGGCGCTTTTAGCCTTTCCGTTGCCAGCTCGCATTCAACTTGCAAGCAAGTTGCGTTGAAGTCAATTGGATTTATTTTATGTGTAAAATATAGTCGGGACCTAAATGGGATTCTGCACTGCAGTACGGGCAATCAGTACTCTGCATTCCTTTTTGATATTTTAAAAATATCAATATTTTAAAAATATCATAATTTCACATCCCCCAAATCGGGTATTCCATAATCTCTCCAAAATCAGGAAGATACAAAATCCCAAATTCCCATCCCTGCCCGACTTATCCGCTGACGTTTCGTCAAAACTAAACACACCCAATGTCTCTTTGTGGGGAATATTTAAAATGTCTTCAAAAATCAAATAACAAAAGTTTGTTGAGAGCAAATATGAAACTGGAGGGGAAAGAACAGGGTGTATGGGTTTATGACGTATTAATTTTCTTGCCCCTGCTTAAATTTGGTGAGTGAGTCGAGCCGGTGGCAAAGACAGATAGAGGTTATTTGGGATCGATAGAAACATCATTAACCAATTCGAGTTACCCATCCTTTAAATGACAGCTAGCTTCTGGTTTAGACTGGTTCTCTTTCCCATGTTCAAGAGAGAAAAATTGTATAAACATTAAGAAGCAGAAGAAGGAAGAATTGGGACTAAATTTATCGGATTGCGGTGGGGATTAGTTGAAGAAATCAGATTTTTCAGAAGTATTTAAAAAGTGGATAGAGAGGTTCTATACAACACGCACACATGCACCTACACATATGCGCGTGTGCACGCACGCACACACACACACACACGCACAGATCCTGAGTGTCCCTTTTCACCACGCTGCACCACGCCATCTTCCTTTTGTAAACTCCACGGGGCAGGGATCTGCTCCTTCTACTGTGAAAAGGTGTGTGCTTTCTCCTCCCCCCCCCCAATAAGATTTCAATGCAATAGAAAACAACTGAAAATGTTTAGATGATAGTAAAAAGAGTGAAAAAACCCGCCTGTGATAGGTATTTTAGAAAACAATATATATACTCCATTAAAGCTCACAGAAGGAGGTGCACAAAACGGCCACACACAAGAAAAAGGAAAAATCCTCTCAAGAAAAAAAAACTTTAACGATTTATTCTCCTTTCTTTTTCTCCTTCTTCTTCCTTTAAGGCTGCGCTCCACTCCGTAGGGTTTGTGTCAACTACATATTCCCCTAGATGCGAATTTGTGAGGCAGCTTCTTTTACACAAATTCGGATCTACAGGGTACATACAGAAGACAGAGAGACCTTCTCCTTTGCCAAAGAAAGGGGGAAAAACGTGTTAGTTTTCAGCAAAAAGTGGTTCGTATTGGGAAAAACAATAGTCCAGTTTCCAGAAGAAACTATATTTGGAATTGTGTGCTTTCGCAAAACAGTGCGAATTAGCCAGAATCTGTAGTACAATCCAAAACTGTCTCATCCTTCGCAAAAGGGCGTGCGGTTTTAGAAACGTAATCTGAAATTTAGGGCGTGGGGGGAGGGGGGAATGAAGGCAGGAAGGCAAATAGGTAAATAAGTAGTTTGGTGGATTGAAGACGAACGTTAAGTAGGAAGAAATTCATTCCGAACCCAGTTCAACAAGATTTATCGTTTCATTAGAACGAAAATTACTCCTTTGCACGACTTCATTGTAATAATGAATAACTTCCAGACATTGCAAAGATTTTTAGGCGGCTCTGGATAATTAACTGGCATAAAATGAGAAGCAGAGAAGAAAAGGCAGGGAAACCTGGACACAAATGCAGAGGTAGACGGGGAAGTAGGATGTGGTGCCTTTTTCTTGAGCACTTCCTTCAAACCCCAGAAAAATGAAGAAGGGAAAGGATCAAAGAAATGTAATCCCCATCCTCCCGCCAAAATGGGGATATAAAACAATAAAGTATGTATCCTGTGGAAACCATTAATCTTCTGTAGGTAGGAAAGAGGAGAGGAAAGCTGTAGGCAGATGTTCAAACAGGCAGGGTACAACCCCAAAATTGTTTTAGGATGTAATACTACTTGTCCCTAAGCCTTACTGAATTCAGTGTGTTCTACTCCCAAGTAGGTTATAGGATTTCACTGTTAGTGCAGAAAGAAAGAAGCTATTCAGTTACCTAGACTTATTTATCAGAAGAACAATTTATTTATTTCCTTCAGAAGTTAGGGTTGAACTACTGGAGCCTGAGGTGTGCTCCTCTGGATAGAATTATATCAGGCTAGGTAGATGCATTATGGTTCTGTTGGCCCCTGGACTTCTCTGGGTAGACCCTTCTTTATCAGCAGAGCACTTAAGCACACAATTCAATCCTACACAAGTCTGTTTAGAAATAATTTCCACTGAGACTAGTAAGAATTTGCTCTCACCTAAGTTGTGTGGGACGTGTTGCATGTTGGGAAGGAAAACTGTTCACTTCAGGAATGGATATATTAATTTCAGACAAAGCAAAACAAAACATATTTGGAAGGAAACTTGACAGACGAGGGTTCACTGCTTATCACCATTATTTTCGGGTTTTCCCTCCTTTCCAACTTCCTAACAAACAACATCCCCCCAGCCAAAAAAACACAGTTGAAAAAAGACTCATAAAATGTTTTTTGTTGTTCCCTTTTTCCAATAACCAAATTTTCAACAATAAGAATATTTCAAGTCTGCTTTCAGCAGGACTTTCTTCTAAGTATGTCCAGCCTGACTATCTTCAACCACAAGTGCAGTGTCAACAATTCACTTCGTCTTTATAATGGGCAATATACACCTTTCCAAAGCATACCAATCTCCATAGATTGCCAGAAGGACATTAAAGGACGTTCAGAACTACAGCGACAGATTGCCAGCTAAAAACAGGAAAAAAATAAAAAATAAATCAAAGCTAACTTGATGAGGAATAGATTTCAATGAGGCTTACTTCCAAGTAAGCTTCTTTTCCCAATTCTGGCCACCAAAGTTGAAGAGAAACTTCTGCTTTTTTCAAGGAAGTTTACCAAATATGGATACACACTAGTTACATCTTTCAGACATGTCTTTCTTCTGATCTGGATCTTTTCCATTTTTTCCTTTCCTTTTTTTGGGTGTGTGTGTGTGTGTGTGTGTGTGTGATATGTACATTCTATTCGGCCTTAGTTTAAGATACAGGCTTTCCGGGAAGCGAAAAATGAGGACCATTCTGTCTTTTAAAATAACCAAACAAAAGAACAGAAACATCGGTACCAGTTTTAAAAATCCCTTGTACAAATAGGCAAATACGGGGGGGGGGCAGTTATCCCAGTATCACCAGCACCCCTAGCGTCTAGCAGAAATGTTCACACTTTACTCTTCCAAAGCACGCATACCCCGAAATCAAAAGATAAACCGTGATCCCCGTCTCTCCCCCCCTCCGACCTCCTCCCCGCCCCCTTAACCTTTTGCGCTTAATTGGGAGGTGGGGAGGAAACACTTTCGATTGCTCTAATAAAAATGTCTCAACTTTTCGGAAGTTTGGAAAGACCGATTTAGCCAGGCGACTTCTGCATTTCAAAGAGGAAAGTTAATGAGGCTAAAAAAAAAAAAAAAAAAACAACCACCTCACAAATGTGGCCAAGGGTCCTGTTTGCAAAGTGCAATAAAATTAAGTAGGTCGGAGAGGATGGTTGGGCAAGGATTGTCAACAAAGGGGGCTCGCCCTTCGGGGACCTGTGAGAAAAGGGGATCCCGAGGGGAGTCTCTCTCACCAGCAGAGCCTATAGGACAAAGCACCTGCCAGGACGTTACACCTAAAGACCTCGATACACAACTGTCGCGTCTATTCCAACCGCCCGGCGTACAACAGCGCGCCGATTTCCACTCTCGGGAGGGGGGTTGCGCAAGAATCGCCACAATGCTTATGGCTGCCGCCCTGTCCTCTTTCGGGCTAGAAATGCGTGGACTTCGATCCACAGCGCCCTTCGCCAGTGTGAGCCCAGGAGCCCCGGGAACTGATCCGTCAGCGCCTTCGCCCCATTCCGGTTTCATGGTTCCCAAAGCTGGGGGGGGGGGGGGGGCTCCTTAAACATTCCTGATGTCGCTCCCCGCGTTCCCTCTTCCTTCCCACAGTTAAAAGGATTCGTACGCTCGCTGCCAGCTAGGGTACAAAATGAAGCCGCCTACCCCACCACTTCAGCCGCAACCCCGGCCCCACGCAACCCTAATACCAACCAGAAAAGTAGATCCTTCGCTTGTTTCTTCCCCTCCTCCATGTCAGATATTATTTTCTCCCGATAGGAAGCCTTTCTTTCTTTCTTTCTTTCTTTCTTTCTTTCTTTCTTTCTTTCTTTCTTTCTTTCTTTCTTTCTTTCTTTCTTTCTTTCCCGGGCTCGTCTTTTAAAGCCTACGGTATAATTGGCTACTAGCTTTCAAGCAGCCGTAGGCCTAACTGAGCCTTTTCGATTCGGATACCGGCAAGTTTTCGTATTAATCTCCATACTTTGTCAGTCTTTGTTAAACAGCTAGGCGTGTCCCGAGCGCCTCCAACATTTTAATATTTGTTAGACGCGCTGACCTGAGTTTCACCCCACTCCGGGGCTCCCCCCCCCCTTGCATTTCTATAATACGCTTGCATAGTTCTGTCGGTCATATTGAATTTTACTCAGGTCATTACTTTGGACGGGAGAGGGGTGGGGAGAACGCCAGGGCCAGGCGTCTGAGCGCAATCCTGTCCTTTATAGAGGCCGCAATTACTCTTTAATCCTTTTAATACATTTCTCTTTTACTTACACATACTTATGACAAAGTGGAGACAACGCACACGCACAGACACATCAGCACACGCTACTTGTACCTATGCACCCAACACTTACAGTGGAATTAGGATGCATGCAATATAATACAATAAATGTACACATATCCAGAGAGAAAGAGAGAGAGAGCAATAATTATTCAGCTGATAGGCTTCTTCAGTTTGGGAAAGAGAAAGCTTTTCTTTTTGCTTTGTTTGGTCTTAGAGGTTATAGTTGAAAGTACACTTGTCGCAGGGGAGGAATTTTAGGAAACATTTGGCACAGAGGGGGGAGAGATACTCTCTCTAGCAAGGGAGGGAGAAAGAGAGAGGGAAGAAAGAAAGAAAGAAAGAAAGAAAGAAAGAAAGAAAGATGAGGAAGGAAGGAAGGAAGGAAGGAAGGAAGGAAGGAAGGAAGGAAGGAAGGAAGGAAGGAAGGAAGGAAGGAAGGAATTGTCTGTACAAGTTTTTCCCCTAAATAACCTGCCTTTTTATCTGAATAAAATGGCACTAAACGATAAAAAAAATATTTAGGTCAAATCTACTTATTTATATCTGATACAGTTGCCCCTCCAAAACATTTAGCTGCCTCTAGAAAGATACTAATTAAAAGGAAAGAATACTTCTGGAAACATCCAGGGTATTAGCCTAATTCATCCAAGTTATATTTTTACTCTTACTGTTATTTAAGGCCCTTCCTATTGGTCTACCTGTCTATTTTGCATATGCCACCTATTCTACAGGTCCCAAACACAGAGCAGTGCTTTGCATAGGTTACTGACAAAGCTGGCAAATTGCCATTAAATTATTGCTATGAAGAGGTCATTACATTGATTGCCTTGTAGAAATAACCATTCTCTTTCATTTTCTCTCTACACGGGACAGAAGCTTTGTCCAATAGCAAGCAAGCTTTGGCGGTTTCTTCCCTTTTGTCCTAATTGATATTTCTTCCGTGGCTCTTTCTATAAGGCTGGGTTATGCGAGGGCATGAAAACTGAAAGCGGTAGGTTGGACAGGTTTGTATTAGAAGCCAAGAAAGTCTGTATACCAGGAACATTACATTTGGTTGTGTTTAACCTTTCGGATGACTTGGAACGGTTATCCATTCACACACACATTCCTTCACAATATTGCATGAACTAGGGATGACTGCACTTTAGAGATAAGTAAATTAATTAAAGGTACCAAGGGATGGATCACCCAAGTTCCAACTAAACAGTAGCCCATTTATAGTGGTATTTTATAAATACCAAACACAACATATGCCATTGATTAGAATTAACCTTTACCTCTTTCTACATGCACATGCAAACACATATACGTGCACAAATAAATTTTCTTACATTTCCATGCACATGAGAAATAAAACACTAAACACCAGAACATGTTTAGTGTTTTAAACACTAAAAACACTAACACTCACTAACATGAGAAATAAAACACTAATTAGAAATGAATTCCAGATAATTCTGTGGGACATATTTTTAAATATATATATTTTGCACTTGGCTTCTTTAGTCATGTTAACTTTGATAGTCCAACCAAAGGAAGCTATTTAGACTAAAATTTATGCTCAAGCAATTCATCTCCTAAAGATCAGAGACAGAGAGAGAGAGTGATACTCCAGGATGGAATGGTTCTTGATCTTTAACGGCATTGTATATCCCTGAACAACCTTTCTTGTAAACAATTTGAATTTTTTCAATAATATTTGCTTCTAAGTTTTGTATCTGTAAAGAAAACATGGTTTTTAACTCAGTCAGGATCTTGACATTCACTTGAGTTTGTACACATGGCAGAGAATAGCAAATCTTCGTATAAGAGATCACAGTTATACTCTAATAAATTGGGTGAAATCCAATGTTTGATAAATATAAAAAAAGAAAATGAGAATAAAATGCTGTTTTGTTGTTGGGTATATTATTATTATTATTATTATTATTATTATTATTATTATTAAAGTGAATTCACGGATTTTTCCTTCCAATACTGTAATTCCATTATATTTTTCTTCTGAAGGTTGAAGCCACCCCTTTCATTTGAAATTAAATGGTCTTTTACAATTGATTTAACCCACACCCTTCTTTCATTCCTCATTTTTGCTAAGTATATTCTGCAGCAATAACTCTAATGAGGAAGGATTTCCCCCCACATAAATCCAGAGGCTCTAGATGCTAAAGAGACATAAGTGAGTTATTTATTCCTAGTGTAAAGCTAAAAAGAATCCACCTTACCATTCTTAAGTTAAGCACCTTGAAAGTACATCTGTCAAGCAATCGAATATTCGATTCCTGTGCCATTTAACTACGTCATGTATTGGTGAGCAATTGTATTTAAATGCCAATATGTCCTGAAGGGCACTAGCTGGATAAGACAACTGCAATCATTTTTTAAAATAAAATTTAGGAATACAGAATATTATCTGGTTAAATACAGATGAACAGAGAGCATAAATCCACAAACTAAATGCATAAATAAACAAAGTGAAACACACAATTGATTGAAAATGGCTTCAAAATAAAAAGTTCAATATACAGTATTGTGGGAAATTCAACTCCGAAATATTATTTGACAACAGATAGAGAGCAGCCAGGTCTGGCTTTCTGATGGTTTTTAGAAGCAAAGCCACGACAGTAATTTCTTGTTTAAAAGAGAAAACCATTCTAATTAGCTGATTGCTATTAATGTGACAAAGTGGCTGTGCTTTTTAAGGAATAGCCTACTGGGAAATTATATGGGACAACCTCTTCGTGGATTTCTCCCTTCATATATTAACATCATATATTAGTATATAGACTAAGAATAGAGTTCAGTGAATATTTCTGTTCTGCAGAAAAAGAAATTCCACAATTCCATGTAATCTTTATTTAATTTCAAGGGGTTTTGTACCTACGGAAGTTCTCCGCTTGCATCGTGCTCTAAATCCCTGAAAACTCCCTGTAGATTGCTGCTCTAAATCTCTAAAAATTCAAGCTGGATTGGGTTCTAAATCCTTTGGAACCTCATCGTAGAGCAACGTGGGGAAGATTTAGGACATCACTGTAAGCATAAATTAAGATTTGTGATTATTATTATTATTATTATACACCATTAAAGGTAATTTCTTTATTTCAAATCTATTTTTCTATTTTATTAAAAAATACTACTTAAGGACACCGACTTCTCACTAAAAGAAGGATTGCAACCATTACTATAATTTTAATATTACTCTGTGTTCTACATCTAGAACACGTTACGTTATGCTTCCTAACAACTCATGTTCTTCAATTCCAACTCATCTTCCTTCCCAAATGTTTTAATTTATTGGACTGATACCAAATTGGTCAAACTGCATATAAAGTGTCCCATATAAAAACGCCAATATGACAATTCAAGGGCAAGGTTTTATGGCCAAGAACTGCTGCCACCAATGGACGGCTCCAGTGCTCGCCCGGTGATGGCGAGCGTCCACGCCCATTCATTTCAGCGGAGCTTGCCCCGGAAGCCCAGGACGCCGGGCTGCGTCCAAGGTGTTCAGAGGCACTTTTTCTTTGGGGAAAGGAGGGAATAATACGGGGAGGGGGGGAGCAAGAGAGGGAGGGGGAGGGAGGGAGGGAGGAGATCCTCCAGAGCCCCGGAGAAAAGCGTCAGTCCAACTTGCCCCAGGTATGTTTCCTCCTTAACGCCGGGAGTTCCTTCTGCACTTCCTAACTCTTCTCTCACGTTCACCTTCTCTCCTCCCTGGCCAGAAAGCCTCTTCCCTCCCCCTCCCCTCCCCTCCCCCCTCCCTCTTTAGCGCTGACATTCCGTCTATCCGCCTCCAACACAAGACCTGGTCTCGCACCGCCTAAACTTTTGACCCTCGCCTTTTTGACCCTTGAAGCTATAATGGCTGCTCTCCAATCCGCCCAAGATCCTCGTCACCTCGCCAGACGCCCGAACCTATACCGATCGATACTTCCGTCCGTCGTGCTTTCCCCAACTTTGCAAGCCACTCCTGGCCACAATATATTTGCCCTCCGGGGTGGGGTAAGGGGGTAAGGAAGACCGAAAGAGTGGGGCGGCTGGAATCGAAGCGCTTTCTCTTTTATTGGCCAAGTAGCTGGCAGAATCCGGCTCGCCTTTCCTCCCTGTTTCACGCCGGGCAGCGGCGGTGGAAGTGCCCCCCCCCCCCCCCCCGCTTTCCAGGGCAAAGCTTCTCGGGGAAAGCAGGACTCTCTCCAGGCGCCGCGCCGCGAGGAGGGCTGGGTAGCTGCTGTGAATTGGTCTGAAGCGAGCTCTGCTGGCAGCACCGCGCTGTTACAAGCGCAGAGTTTCACCCTTCTTCCCCAGCGCCGGCTCCTTTCCCCGCCCCAAACCGGCCAATATGATACTGCTGTAAAGTTCTTTTTACGGGAAGTTTTCAATTTGTGTTTCCTGTGTAAAACAACAAACCCTTTCACAAAACGTGAAAAATCAATCCCAGAAGATTAGGCCCTCTCAGGCCGGATCAGGAGCAGCCCACCCATCCCTCAAGCCCCAGGGGCTGGGCAGGGTGCAATCCTATGCCCGCTCACGGTCGGGAAATTCCGCTGAATTCCACGGGGCTCGCAGTCTCTGGAATGCGGGGGAAAGCCGCTTCGTCCAGGGCCACCTGGTGCAGGGGAGTCGCGTCCTTCCCTGCGCGTCAGTTTTGTATAATTGTTCAAAACATCGAAAAGGAGAAGAGTCTCCGAAGTTCAGTTTCAAAAGGGAAGGAAGGAAGGAAGGAAGGAAGGAAGGAAGGAAGGAAGGAAGGAAGGAAGGAAGGAAGGAAGGAAGGAAGGAAGGAAGGAGTTCTTGACTTTTTACAAGGTAGCCCTACTTTCTTCAAAGGTTAATTTTTACTTGATACTTAAAACGAAGGGTGGGATCTTGGCATGGCAAGTACAGGTCAATTACACCCAAAAACGACATTCCATCCAATCGAGTTTATCACTTGATCTAATCTCCATCTTCTCAAAAACTGGCCACATCCTTCTCACCCCCAATCCTACATTATTAGAGAGAAGCTGGCAGCGGCCAGTGAATCTTCCTGCATAAACGATTCTCTCCCTCTTTCTTCTTTATTCCAACACTTTTTTTGTTGTGGTGTCTTTCTGGACTCAAAGCGGCTTACCCTACCTAGCCATCTGTCGCCATAAAAAGGAAAAAGGGAGGAGGAAGGAAGAGGAAAAAGAAGGAAAAACTGAAGCATTGACTGGAATAAACTTCCATCCATTTGCAAGGATGTTAGCTTTCCTCGATGGAAAGAAAAAGTGTTAAAAAGGCTGCCGCCATCAACACGAGAGAGGGGCCATTTTTTCGTTTTATCGTCAGAGAAAGTCTGGGCATGTCCCCAAACTCCCACAAAATGGTGGTTTCCTATGAAAAGGACTCCAGGGGGGAAAGTACATATTTCCAAAGCAAAATGTTAACCTGTCATCTTGCCAGCCACATCCCAAGCGCTTCCCATTATACTACTGTTTCGGAAATCGGTTGGGGGGCGGTGATGCTTAATGATAGGGACTTGCCTAAAGCTGCCCAGGAAAACGTCTGAAGACCTTATCACACATACTGTAAGCCTTAAAAAAAAGCCTTTCGAAGAAAAGCACGAGCAACCAACGCACCAAATTAAGAATCAGAGAGATTCGGAAGGAAGCTTGCAAAGAAGAGCGGGGGAAGGGGGTGAGGTCTAGCGAAAGGAATGGGACTTAAAACGGGACGCTCCCGTTGCACTTGAGGAAAAGTCTCCCCTTGCCTTTTGGCCGGGGAGCAGGAATCCTTCCCCTCAGAGATGCCTGCTCTACCTCTCTGTCTGCTGACCTGGGAATGATCCCCAGTGCCTATGAATTATTGATGAGCTATAAGAACGGTCCCCCCCCCTTTTCAGTATGCAAACCCCATTACACTGTTAAAATGGCGATTTAATCGTTTAGAATAGCTTTGCTTTGCTTCCTCCTCACCCCTCTCCCCCGCCCCTCAACACAACTCATTTGTGCCCCCTTTTCATTTAATTTTCTTAATTAAAATCCTTTCACAGATTTTAATTCCTCCTCCTCCTCCTCCTCCCTCCCTTTCTCTTCGTCTGTTCCTATAAAGAAGAGGAGGAAGAGAGAAAGAAAAAAGAGGAACTGCACACCTTGAAAATCTATGTTGCATTTCAAATAATGCTTTTAAAAAAAATAGCATGACCATTATTCTGTTTAGTAAAATGACAAGTGAGCATTGACTATTGTCCTGTTCATCAAAGGTTTTTAGATGCAATATTCAGTAACCTTTCCTTCGCAGTGATGTGATGTGACAGAGAGAAGAAGAAAAAAAGAGAAAAGAGATGAGAATGCAGGAAAAATTGAGACTGAGATAAAGGAGGGGGAAATATGCAGTATCCAATATCCTATTCATGTCCCACAATGTTCTTTGGGGTTTAATCTCAGGTAAAAATATAAAGGATTAGAATGAAGAGAATTTCAAAGTAAATCTAGTTGATTTCAGTGAGAAATAAGCAAATATCCCCTATTGAAATAAAGGGAATTTAAACGTGTTCACGATTGATGCCTCTTTTTATTTCTACTAGCAAGTTGTTCATACACACACACACACACACACACACACCTAGCAAGTGTATTGTGTGTGTATATATATACATATACAACTAGCAAGTTGTGTGTGTGTGTACACATACACCAAGTTAAAAGTACATAAAAACCTCAGATAGGCTCTCTGCCATGCTTTCATTGTAGAGCATCCTGTTAACCAGTCTGGACCCAGGTAGAAGGCCAAAATCTTGGGTATGCGATAGCTAACACTCCTTCCCCTGTTCTCAGTCAGGTTTTCTGTTTCGTATGCTTCCTCGAACAGGCTGAGCACCAGCAGCATTTCAGAAATGGGTTGTTTCGTGCCCAATTTTGAATAGGAAATTCCCACTCAGAAACTAAGGAGGGAGCGGCGGCGTTCCCTTTGTTAGGAGAGCTCTGTGCCCAGTCTTCACCCCACAAGTTAGCTGTCTCCAAAGGAGCCCAGAAATGCTTGCTGCTTTATATCATGAGTGCCTGTGCATATAAAACTGTGTGTCTATGTCTCTTTCTACCTCTAAATGACAACAGACTGGAAATAATGGGAATGGTAGTCAGAAGAGCATGTGCATCATCTCCCAGACCTGTGTGCAGAGTTGTGCCTGAAGGTGATATCCTACACATTGACCTGAGATCACTAGAACAAAGTTAAATTCAAGACAATTGCTTCAAAGAAGGGTATGTGATGTCTGCAAGTCACAAATCAAATATTTTATTGTACCTTTCCAGATTTAGCTAAAGGGCAGTGGCTTGTGATCTGCACAGTAAATCTGCATCAATAGCTTTAATTGTAGCTATTTAAACATGTATAAATATTTATATCTATGTGGGTTATACTAAGCCATTGTGAGTTGTGGCTATGGGCTTTATACTGTGTGTTTGTATGTGAGCCAGTGTGAAAGAAGCATCCATACAATAGTTTATACACACACATGCGCCTGCAATGAATAGGGTAGACTGGTTATCATGAGGCCAATAGAGTTCAAGGGGAGTTTATGCATTGACTTCAAAGAACATTGGATCTGACCTTTCGTGGTCAAGAAGTCAGCTATTGTTGCCTGACAAACGTACTACTTCGAGAGGTGTATATTGGCTGGTCTGGAGCAGATTGCCTTCTCTTCTCCAACCCCCCCCCCCCCAGCCTTCACAATGTGTATGGTGTATGGGTGGACTGGAAACGTTAATTGGAAAAGATTAAAATGTGATGGATAAACTGGCCCATTTTTGCTTTAGGAAAAAGGTCTGTGATCATTCAAGGGTGGAAAGGGGGGAGGGGGAGGGGGCGTGGTGAGATACAGGTCTGTATGTTTCTATGCATAGTTTATTGTTTACAATTGCTAGTTACAGTAGTACAACCACTATTACTAATAGCAAATTACCATATTAGCAATAGGGGCATCTAACAGAGGTTTGCCCCCAAATTTCCACTTGAATATATGTAACATGGGAAATACTTTTTTAATGTAAGACTCAGAATGCCTCCACTACTTTATTATTGATCAGTTTTAGAAATTCTTCCACTGTGTCATACCTTCAAACATAGACTAGTCATCATAAGACCCTCAGAAGGATAAATAAATAAGACTGGGATTTTGTATATTCTGTGGTAAACCGTGATAATTTTATTGTGCAGAAAAAATACTATATGCATGATTTTTTTTTTGCTTCTTGTTTATGTTGTATGTCAGAATAATTCACTATTGAATGTTTTAAGGATATAGCATGGCACAGTATATAATAGGAAAAGGAATTTTGCACAGGAACCATCTGCTATCTAGTAGGTAGAATTGTCTTCCTGTTGATTCTGCTCTGCAAATAGTCTTTTTTGGGGGAAAAATAAGATTAGGGGAAAAAATCAAAAGCAAGAAGAGAAATTCTTGCTTTCCTTTACTATGAAGTGATTGCTGAGTCTCTCTGTGGTCCAGCAGATATTTCTGGAGAATTAAAAGTAACCGGGATAAGATGAATGTCCTACAGAAGGGACATAGAAGAGAAGACATGCAGTGAATGCATTGCATAAATAGATCCAGAAAAAAAAGTGAGGATAGGTTCACCACTCATAGTTTACTCATAGCTTACTCATAGCGCTGAAAGATTCAGATATACTGTAGCTTGTCTTGGGGGAAGGAGTTGGAATGGGATGGTGTAAGGTTGGAGCACCAGTTTCAAACTTTACCTTCCTTTTCTTTACCTGAGCTAGAAGGAAGCAAAAGCACCTTTTCCCTTGTTCCCAAATGGCCCCACCTTTGCTGTCTTTCAACACCAGCTCTCCTTGCTTGGCACCAGTTCAAATGCAAAGAGAAGGGTTGCCCTGTAGACAATGCTCCATATTTACATCAAAACCTCTGGTTGGGGCCTTGGGTTCTTGAGATACTTCAGGTATCCCTAGTTAGAGTAACCCTTTTGAATTAGTGCTTTGCATTGGGCCCGCAGTGCAATCTTTTGCCAGTATCCTTGAGATTAACTCATACTGAGTTTAACAAGACTTAATTCCCAGTTCACTGTGCATATGGCCTGTGGTTTGCTATATCCAGAAAGATACAAGTGTACATATATAAGGGGTGGTGCAAAGAGGTGAATAGAGAGGCTGGAAGAAGAAGAAAAATGACCTGGCTGAAGAAAACAAAGTAGAGGTAGGAAAAAGAAGTTGGGGGTAAGGATAAAATTTAATACATTTAATAAATAATAATAGATAAACCTGTGGATTGATTATGAGTATTTCCTCCACAATGAGGTTATGTCAGTTCCTTGCAAGACTTGTACAGTAAGGCCAAAGGTTTACTCAGTGTTTAAGGCCTTCTAGTTTTAGTATCATCTTATTGTTTACTATAAGAAGCTAGTGTTGGTACAAAGAGAAATAATGCCATATGTATTATCTTCCTTCCTGAGAGGAAGAATTTAGAGGAGATCACAGTCTTTCATAAACAGAGTTGCATGATTGGTGCATAATCTATAAACTCTCATCCTTAAATGGAGCATTTATTATGAAATACATTATATGGCATATTTGGGTGATGCTATATCATAGCTACTGCACTATGAGTCCAATCCAAATCACCCAATCCTATTCATATTCCCTGAGAAGAAGCTCCACTCAATTCAATAGGATGTACTTCTAAACAGACTTGTATAAAGTTTAATTCAAGCCCAGTTTAATTCAAAGGAGGAAATTTAGGCTCCAGTGCTATATTCATTAACTTAGAAGTATGACTCACAGAATTCAGCGGAGCTTCATTCTCTGATTGAAATCAGACTTCAAAGAACCTAACTGTGGCTGGGTCACATCACACATGCAGGTGGGTGCCGGGAGAGCACACAGACACAAACACACACAATCAAAAGCAAGCGTGCTATGCACTGACAAAGGGATCACACTGAAAATAAAGTTTTAAAGGAGATACTTTCTTCCCATTTAAGCCAACACTTCCTCAAAAGGAGGCTACACTATAACACAATACATTGAGAAGGTTAGTACAAGAACTGCCTTAACCAACCACATGCTTTATAGTCTAAATGGGGAGAAAAGAAGCAATAGAAATGACCCCCCTCTTATACAGCCCCCAAAACATGTGTGTACCAAATGGCATGGCCATAAAACCTTAGCTTAAACGATTGCAGGGGGAAGGGGTTGAGCGGAAAGGGGAAGAAAATGTAAACACCACAAATTGTTAAGACAAGAGTTCTCTCACCCTTATAGCCAAAAAGCAGCAGGGAACTGGCACAAGATCCCTTGCACCCAAAGACTATCCTCTTTCAATTCTTAAATCAACCAGAGGCACTACAAGTTCTACCCGGTGGTGGTGGTGGTGGTGATGGTGGTTTTTAGCGGTGTCTTCTACAGTTCTGAACATTATTGGAAGAAAAGCTCCATTAAATGGTAAACATATTCCTGAGATAATTCCCCAGCTCAGGTCTGGAAAGGAGGGGAAAGGTTGATGTAAAGTGCCACAATGGCAAATTAGTAAAAACTTGGTGCTTACAGAGAGGTAAGGCTTCCTGCAGTCTTTGATTTCCTACCATCTTAATTGAAGATAGTGGGAGCACAATAGCATTTACTGGAAAGGAACAAGTTGAGGTGATTGGGTTATGGGTTTGGGAGGTTGAGGTTAGGACAGAGAACAGATAATTACTGATATGCAGGTCTACTATCCCAAACCATTTAGGCTGTCAAAGTGACGGTCCAGATCCTATGCTATTTTACTAGGAAATAAGCCCACGGAGCTCAATGGGATTTACTCCAAGCAAGGTATGTGTGGCGTTAGGTACCAGAGGACTCTGCAGCATGTTCTACTGGCATCTGTTGTCCGGTAGAAGCTCCAAAGCCCTGCTTTATCAAGATCATGGATCGAAAATGTTACATGCTCTTACTGTGAATGGAAGTTTCTATGAACCAAGAGAAGAACAGGAAACAGTGTTTAATACCCCAATCAGATTTTCCCCAGTCTTCATGTTTACATTAGTTTTCACTGACAAAAAAGACAACCACACCAACCATCTCTTCTAAAGTTAAATCATTAAAGTTCAGTGTCAGGACTTTCTACTTAAATGATCCTTTACAAGGAAATTTAAAGACCATAAAAAACATATTTTACTGTTATCATCTAGATTAGGCCACTTCTTGAAGGTAATCTGCCTATTTTCCTTTTCTTGAGCAGATCGAAGAAATGGGAGTCTTTAAAAACATTTCTGGGAAACAGACCTCTGCGTCTTCTTTTTCCTTTTTCCAAAAGCTAGCCTTTGTCAAGGCTCCAGAAGTAGTCCAAATTAAAATCTGTCCTTTGAATCAAGTATCTGTTAGTGCAGGTCAACTCACGAGTGAATTGAATATAAAATAAGGTGTAAAATAATCCATAGGGTACTTGTATGCATGCCACATTGTATGTGAGAGTTGTATGCTCTCAAACAAGCTTGCATAGCACAAGTAAACAAAGGGTGGGGGGAGTACAGGGACTTTTTTCTGCCAGAAAGAGTTCCTGAGCTCTGTGCTCTATGGCCACAAACTTTCACAAGGTATTTTTTTGGTGGATTATGACTGTGGGAGCAGTAACAAGTGGGTATTTGTAGCTATGCTGCAAATGAAAAAAAAAAGCAAGAAAAGGAAGGAAGGAAGGAAGGAAGGAAGGAAGGAAGGAAGGAAGGAAGGAAGGAAGGAAGGAAGGAAGGAAGGAATCTAATGGGGGGGGGGAAGAATGACACAATTGTTACAGCAAGAAAAAAATGTCCCGAAACCAAATGCTAAAAACCAGGGGTGGGTGGTGGTGGAGTAGAAGCAGGAGGAAATGTGAACGTGTGGATTAAAGGTAACATGTCAAATAATTTATTCAGGGCATTTTAAGATAATAATCGTAATCATAATAATATAGCAAGACTTAGCATCTGCACACTGTTTACACCATCCTCACCCCCTGCACCTCTGTCTCCTGAAATCAATCCCACAGATTCCGACAGAAGTCCTTCCTAAGTAAGCAGGCTTAAGCTTCTGGCATCAATGTGCTTCGAAGCACTGAATGCACTCTCAAAGTGCTTTACAAGGCTAATATGTTGAAGCTAGCACATATAAAGCCCTCTGCCCACACCCCACAAAATTATTGGTGTACTCCTCTATGCTACCACCATTACTAACAGAGTAATCTCTGCTCTTCTTGTTTCCTGCTAAGTGTATGCCTTTAAAAACAAAAATCCTGGGTCACACCCAGGTAGTGCGGGGCCTCGGCCACAGTGTTTTCACTGAGATTCTGTGCAGAAGAAAGTTTCCAAGGGAGACGGAAACCCCTCCCTCCAGGCCCCGCTCCCCCGCCCCATCTGTAACAACCTGGTCCTTTAAAACTCATTTAAGCAGATAGTATTTCAAGAGAAACTTACTTTAACGTTAGCAGCTCCTAAGTCCTCTTTGGAGTAAACAGTGCGCCATCAATGCTTCCTATTTCTGCAATGGAGCAGCCTTTATCTGCCTGGAAAAGTGTTCTTCTATTCCTGCCCCCTTCCAAGCCAAAGCAGGCAGTTAAAATGTCACTTAACATTCTGGAGAATGTGAAATATATTGTACATTGTCAACTCCCCAAAACCATAAAACTAACTTTATGGACCTCACGTGACTTTTGAGAGCCAGTGAGGGGTATCTGGCTGAGGTCTGGGCGATTTTTACGATCTAACTTCTAGATAAAACCCTATCCATTTGACATCTTAATGTCACAGCCACTTTTGGTATACTTACTTACTTTACTACGGGTAAAATATATACATGCGTGCGTGTATGTGTGTGCGCGTGTGGTGTGTCTATGTGTATTCCAAGAGAAGGCAAGAAAATGGGTTGTTTTGGAAATGACAACTCACACTCCAGCCCTCTCAAAACCATTTTAAGAAGTAACCAAAGAGTTTGGGGTAAGTTTATAAGACCAATTTTACTTCCTACAAGAGAGTCAGAGAGAGAGAGAGAGAAGAGAGAAAGAGAAGAGACTGCTCTAAGCTATAATTTAAGAATATCAAAGGCTACTTATTTCCCTGTTGCAACAAACAGACTTTAATCATAGCGCTGTGATTTAAGGGGAGGAGGAGAAGAAAAGAAAGTTAGATTGCCAGATTAATTTTTTAAAGGGTAAAAGAAAGATTGGCTCATGCACATTGTTTATATTATCTCTGTTGAGACAACTGTGATTTTCCATGCTGAGTTTATATATATAGTATGTGGAGGGTTCTATAAAAGCATACAGAACAGCTAATAATATATGTACTTAGCTCTGCAATTTCAATGACATTTTGTCATTCTGCGATAACTTCAGTGGCTCCCTAAATGCTTGGTTTATGGACTTCGAAGCTGTAATCTGAAGCACATTTACTTGGAAGTAAAGGCCTTAAAATGAGACAGAAATTTGTTGGTGAAGAAAAGTGGTCAGAGTCTTAGTCTAAGGAAGGAAAGGAAGTTTTGAGAACTGAACAAGTGGTTTCTCTTCTTTCTTTCTTTCTTTCTTTCTTTCTTTCTTTCTTTCTTTCTTTCTTTCTTTCTTTCTGGGTTGTGTTTTCTAGTTCAGCACCTAATACCTCTTACAGGAGACGATTTTGTATCCTTGGCTCATTAGAGATTTTAGGGGAGTGGGACAAAGACCCCAGAGGAGAACCTGGGTCACGCCGAACACACTTTCTCTCTGGGTGTCTTTTTAAAATGTAGATTGTGCGGATGAGTAACTTTATTGCTCTGATTTGTGGATATTGTGGAATAAAGAAATGCAAAGAAGGGCACTACTTTTTCTGGCCAGGAGAAACGTTTATTTGACTTCAAGTTAAGGCTACAAACCAATACGAACAGCGTCTTGGCAAAGATGGGAACAGGCAGCTAGACATGACAAATGCCATTTCAGACACACAGAACACTGAATTCACCCTGCCCACTAAAACTTCCTATTAGTCACTGTAGAAATATTTCTAGTATTTACAAACATTTTAAACATACTATGGTTGGTCCAATCATATACCCTTTTAAAGTGAACTTCACTCACATTTATTTAAAAAAGAAAGAAAGTTTCAGAACTGGCCTGGGATAAAAACAAGGCCAGGCATCAAATCACAGACTTGACAATTTCAAAGACAGATACATGAGCTTATATAGAGAGATATACTGTTTCTTTTTTTAAAAAAGTTTGTTGTGGTTGATGGTTTTTTAATTTTCTTTCTTTTCTTTTTTCCTGCTACTGAACTGCAGGAGCCCCCGACTTGAGTAGAAGGAAAAGAGGTAGGATTCCCCAAAAAGTTGTGAACTTTTAAGAACCCATCCTTCCTTCCCCATACTGGCTTATAAATAAGTTATAACATTTAAAAAGCGCACATTAAAAGAAAGAAAGAAAGAAAAGAAAAGAAAAAAGAAAAGAAAAGAAAAGGACATGCTAACTTCTTCCAGAAAGCATCATTATAGCACGGACACAAACATTTAGAACATCTAAAGCAGTAAAGAAGCCTCTGGATTTTATCTTTTAATTTAAAGGGGGATGATCGCAGCAAAGGACACAATCCTGGAATAATAGTACCCACGGAAATTGTTTATTATCATTATTATTAATAATAATAATAATAATTAAAAATCAACAGCATGCTGAATGGAAAGTGCTTCACTTTACAGTACTCCAAACTTAACAAAAACAAATCTGGCTGTTGCTTTTCGTTTGCTTGCTTGTTTTAAACTTTCTTACTTCCTGCCCCCCTCCTTTCTATTTCTGAATATTCCTCCTCGGTATAATTTATGGCTGAAAAGCGCTGCCACCAGACGCTAAGCTCATACTTTTGAGTTTGTTGTCTTTCTTCCACTTCATTCGCCTGTTTTGGAACCAGATTTTTATCTGTCTTTCGGAGAGACACAAAGCGTGGGCAATTTCTATTCGCCTTCTGCGGGTGAGGTAGCGGTTAAAGTGAAACTCCTTCTCCAGCTCCAGGGTCTGGTAGCGAGTATACGCCGTTCGGGCTCGTTTGCCATCCGGTCCGGTCATATCTGAATAATAATAATAATAATAACAACAGGACATGGGAAAAAATTGCCTTCTGTTGGTCTGGTTTCTCTTTTTAGATCACAGGCACAGAAAGAGGGCGAGAGACCGCGCGTCGAACTCTTTCCTCCTCGGCCGCCTTACACTGCACACAAACACGCCCCAGCGATTTGAGCGCACGGCTTCTCTGCCTCTCCGCTTCCTCCAAGTCAACACCCTTCGTTTTAATCTGGCCCCAGCCCTTAATTCTGATTAATTGAGATCCATGCCCCGCTCTCCTTCTCACGCTCTCTGCGGCACTTTCCCGGCGTTGAGAACAAGGTTCTGCAACACAGTCTGATTCTACGCCGGTTTCTTCGTAGGAAACCGGCTGTCCGGGGGTGCTGACTCGCAGTTCAGGGGGCCTAGTCTCGGAGGACAGACCTCAGCCCGAAACCAGTCCCTCCCTGGCTCTCTACTCTCCGTCTACTTTATCCGTCAGTCCAATTCGACTGGCGATCTAAACAGACCGACTGGGAGGCGACCCCCTCTAGCCACTGCGCCTTCCCTTCTCTCCTCTCTCTCTCTCTCTCACACACACACACACAGAGAACAGTCTCGGCCGCATTTCATTGGAAGCAAGTTCCGCCGAAATCCTTGGGGCTCGCTTTCCCACCCAAAGGGAGTTAGCCTCGGCGTGCGAAGCCAGTCGCCAGGCGGCCCCTGCTTCCAACTCGGCGGCGCGCTCCCTTCTTTCCTTTTTCCCCGGTGGGGGAGGGGAGAGGCAAAGAGTTTGCCACCGTCGCATTTCGCCCCTGCGGACGGGAAAATGTGGGGCGGAGGGGGCGGGGGAGGCAGAGGCGGTTGACGGACCCATCTGTGCCCCAAACAGCCTTCCTTTTTTAATCCCTCGCCTTATCTTTCCCATTTCTTTCCTTGCCTCTTCCTAATTCCTACTACTTTCAAACATCCCCCACCCTTCGCTCTCCTGATACGAAGCTATTACGAGCGCTTTTCTTCCTATTTTTGTTACCACCGTTACTATTACTATTCATATGACTTTATAGCATGACCTTTGCCACACTGATAAAAACGCTATTTTTAAAAAAACGGAGGGAACCTGGATATTTTTTTTTTTGAAAGAGAAAAAATACTCTGGAAGAGTTGAATATTACAGAGAAAGAAACAGACAGAGACGCGGAAAGCAAACAGAAAAGGGCATCTAGAAGAGAGACAGGAAAGTGGTTTCACGACGCGATTGAATTCCTTCTCTCCTCGTCCAAAGCAAATATGCCAAAATCCTGCACCCTATATATATGTATGTATGTTTGTGTGTGTGTGTGTGTGTGTATGTATGTATACACACGCACACGCACCTACCTACCCAGAGACAGACAGACAGGCGCGCGCGCGCACCCCATAGATCACCCACAGCCAAATTAAAAAGGAGCAAGTCTGTACCGTGGCTAATGTGAAGCTTTCGCATCCAGGGGAATATCTGCGGGCTTTGTCCTTCCGTGGCCGGCGTGGAGGTGGCGATCGGCTCCGCCTGAGCTCGGGCGCCGTTGCTGTTGACTTGGGAGCCGCTCTCTTCGGTTCCCGAAGACGCGCTGGTCTCGTCTATCTCGGCAAACGCGGTGGCGCTGGCCGCGCCGACAGAGGCTGCCTGCTCGGCGGGGGAGGACCCGGGTGCCTTGCCTCCATGGCTTTCGCCGCCGCCGCCGCCGCCGCCGCCGCCGCCGCTGCCGCTGCCGCCACCGCCGCCGCCGCTGCTGGTGCTGGTGCTGCTGGTGCTGCTGGTGCAAGGGAGGGATTCGGGAGAGGACAAGGAGCAGCTGGACGCCTGTCTGAACCTGCTTTCGGGCGCCGCTTGGGCAGGGAAGGCGCGAGAGCTCTCCCCAACCGCTCCGAAGTGGCTGGAGGAGGAGGCTGAACGGCTGATGCTCAGATCCATTCCATTGTAGTTGTATCCCCCGTAAGAGCCAGCGTGCATGTTGCCTGGATCTCTATAAGATCCGTTCATGGAACTGCCGGCCCCATAATTTAACAGCTGATAGTCTGGGGCATTAGGATAGCGTCCTGAGAACGAGTTTACAAAGTAAGAACTCATTTGGGTTTGTATTTTGGAGGGCTTGATTTGTGGGGCTCGTGGTCGTTATAACCCCTGTGCTTGAGGATTTATGATGTATTAATGAATTATAGCGATGCACTGTACTTCGTTTTTGCTATGTATGCGGCCAAATATGGGGGTGGGGTGGGGGGTGCGTTTGGGAATCACGTGCTTTTGTTGACCAGTCGTAAATTCTCACTGATGACCTCAAGAGGCAATTCATGCTCTATGGTTACAAATAATGACGATCCGAGAATCGTTAGGCCCATGTCAATGCGCGGCTTCCAAAGGGGGAGGAAGGAAGGGGGAGGAATCAGAGAGCACAGATCGCTCCTTGTTGGCGTTGTGCGCCACCTACTGGGCAAATGAAGAATTAGCCGACAGGGAGGTTACCTCTCTCACCGTTTTTTTAAGTAGTAAAGCGCTCTGCTTTTGTGTCCTCTGCCTTTTCTAGAAATAAAATACTTTTCCCCCAAAAGTGTCGTTTCCGTCTTTGTTTCTCTACTTTCTCTCTTTCTTCCTGAGGAGACCATGCTTTTCTAATGTGGAAAATAAATTTTCTTTTCATATTATATGCAATATAAAATTGTTGCTATTATTATTATTATTATTAATAACAATAATAATAATAAGTTGTTCAATAGTAAATAATAATTCCAGTGCTGTTTTAGCTTTGATATTAGAAAGGGATATGTAGGGCAAAACCTATTCGGATGAAAATCAAGATGACAGTTCCTCTTTCCTTTCCTTTCTACATTTTTTCTTCACTTCTCTTACTTAGGTGTCACTATCAACATCAAAACTACTGCTTGAACGTTTTTGCACTATTATTATCATTATCACAGTATTATTCCTACTAATATTTCTACATTTCAATACCAGTGCAAATAACAGAAGGGGAGATTCAACTCACATTGACATTATCTGTGTTTTTTCAAATAATCAGCAATATGGTGAGTTGTAGAACTGGCAATCTCTTGAGGGAACTGTTTCAAATGAAGAGGGTCCTCATCTTTCATTTAAATTACTAAAAAAAAATGCTTGGTAGTGGTCAATCTTATAACGATGGGCCAGATTGGTTAATACTTCGAATGCTTTTCTTTTGTCCAGCCATGTCAATATGGTTTCCTCCCCATTCTTCTTCTGCCAACCTTCAAGAATTTACAAAACCCAGGTTGCAGCTCATTGAAAATTATGAGCCATACTGAAAGTGGCATATAATTATAAGAATCACAGCTAGTGAAAAGTGTAGCAATAAGGATAAGTATTCTGCAGCTGCAAGGCTTCGGAGTAGTTATTTCATCGGATCTGGGCTGATTTGGGGTGGGGAAGAATTAATGCATTTATACTTGTGCATTTGGATGACAGAGTATTAGAAAGGAAATTATTGTTTCATGTCCTCACCACTTTTTTCTCTTTTCAAAGAAAATTCAGAAAATATAAAATAGTAAAAACAAATAAACAAACCAGGAATAACTGTTAACAGCTTGCTGAGGGCAACAGCAAAGAACAGTTATGTCTTAAGCTTCCTTAGGTAATCAATGCCTTGTTTGCAAAGGAAAGGAAAGGAAAGGAAAGGAAAGGAAAGGAAAGGAAAGGAAAGGAAAGGAAAGGAAAGGAGGGGAGAGAGAGAGAGAGAGAGAGAGAGGAAGGAAGGAAGGAAGGAAGGAAGGAAGGAAGGAAGGAAGGAAGGAAGGAAGGAAGGAAGGAAGGGTGGGTTACATGAGAAAAATAGATTTAAGGGTCTCTTCTTTTTAAAATGCTACTTGAATATTAGCTTTTAAAATGTTTATTTAACACCTTTCTGTTAGTTTTGAGCACAGAACATTAATAGCCTACAGTCTCATATTTTAACTGAATTTTGGGTGAGATGTTAAGACTAGTTACAGGTTTTTTGGAGGGGGGTTGGGAGGACTTACCTAAGAGGACGTTGAGCCAATGTTTGAGAAAGGCTATGCAAACGTTATGTATGTTTTAGCAGATGTAGAAGGGGAGGGAGAATTATGCCTGTTTCTTTGATTTATTATATATGTGGTGTGCTCCCCACATAACTCTTTTGTGCTGTAACAATAAAAAAATCCGTATTAAAGTTAAATGTCAGCTCCGATATATTCTTGGTGAAAAGGTCTTTTATTTAAGTTCAGGCTGAGGAACTGGAAGTGTGGCGGGTGGGGGGGGGAGCTGAGTATATCTTTCAGTGCTAACTTCTGTAATGTTTAAGGAATTGCTTGCCTGTTCAGATTAGGAAAATAATGTTTTTTTTAAAGCAGGGTTTTTAAATTCCTTTTTTTACCAACCACACAGCTCATGTAGTGTAATGTAATGTCATCTATATTCCTCAGAAAGGATGTGGGGAGAGGGAGGACATGTCCTAAATTATGAACATAGCAAGTGTTTTTCTCAATGTAGTTGTTTTTTTCTTTTTTATTGTTTTTATAGGAGTTTTAAAATCTCCATAGCTAACACAAACTACAAACACAACACTGTACAAATTGTAATAAAATAAAACAGAATTAAAAAAAAACTCTTTAAAAAATCCGCCATACTTTTTAGGTTGCAATTGTTCCTTTTTAATATAATTTTGATTAAAACAAAAACCCTTAAATGACAAAGAACCTGGGGTTTGATTAACTTAATTTTATATAAAAAGGCAAACAAATAAGTAAAATCGTGCATGACACTTCTGCTTCACAAAATGAAGACAGTCAACAAGCCCCAAACCTGACACGAATATTGCAGCACCTCCACTTAAATACAAGGGTTAGCAAGAATCCTAAGGAGGACACCCAAATCAAACAAAACAAAACGCAACCACAAACCCATCCGTGGCAAAGGGAGGGGGCAATAAAGAGGGTGGGAAAATAAATTGGTCTAGAAACATGATTATGATACGACAATTTACTGAATGCAAGCGAGGCTGCCAAAGGAAGACACCGCCATACAGTCTCAGATATTTTACAAAAATGTGTGTCTCGGTTGTGCCTTTTTTTTTTGGGGGGGGAGGGGTTGCCATCCCTGGAGCTTCCCCAACTGTTGGCATTTTTGTTTTCTTCCCCATTCACTCATTCATTCATTCGCTTGGTCTCTCTCTCTCATTCTCTCTCTCCCCCTTCTGCTCTTTCATTCCGTCGGCTTCTCCTCTTCTTCCTCGGGGCTCAGCTGAGTGGAGTTGAGGAGCTTGTTTTCCTTTTTCCATTTCATCCTTCGGTTCTGGAACCAGATTTTGATCTGGCGCTCCGTCAGACACAGGGCGTGAGCGATCTCGATGCGTCGGCGCCTGGTCAGGTAGCGGTTAAAGTGGAATTCTTTCTCCAGCTCCAGAGTCTGGTAGCGCGTATAAGTCTGTCGCCCTCGCCTGCCACTCGGCCCAAAAGAGGAACCTGGTGGGGATGGAGAAGAAGGCAGGGGTGTGAGACTGAACATTTACTGGAGTTTCAAATATGCATGACAATGGCTATGCTACTCGCCAGAGTGCTTTGCTGTGTCTCTGTGTCTGTGCGCGGGGGGGGGGGGGGGGGAGGACACACCACCCATTCCCTGCTGTAATTTCCTTTCTCCCTGTGGCCTTCTCTCCTGTCTCCAACCCTCAGTGACCAAAGCCGCCCTCGTACATAATACAAGGAAAAATGTAATATCTTAAAAATAAATATATTATAAGGAAAGGAAACATGAAGAATCAACAAATCCACCCCTATCTGGGTAGCTTTTCCCTTCGTGCTTGGGAACACCGCATTTTCCAGAATAATCCTGCACCACGTTTGAATTGAAAAGTTGGGGGATACACTTCCCGGATATTCGCCCGCTCTCTGACCGAGTCTCGCTGGGCGCCCAGATAGCTCAGCTTGAAAACTTGCAACTCCACCATACAATCTCTGTTTTGTTTGTTTGCCTGTTTATCTTTCTCAAACAAGAAGGGGAGGGGAAAACTAAACAGTTATATGTAACTCGGAAGCCTACTGTTTCTGGTGTCCTGGGGTGGGGGGGTGGGGAGAGAGTTAAGCGAACTGCTTCCTCACGCGAAGACCCCCTCCGTCTTTCTCTGCCGGCAAACTCGAGTGCCCCTCCTGAGCAGAGTTCGCGGGGACCGAAGTTGCTGCCCTGGGACACTTCCTTGGGAGTACCGCCCAGCGCGCCCCTCTGCCTGCTGCAGGGCTCCGGGAAGCAGGGCTCCGAGCGGGCCGCGGGGCTCTCAGAAGCTCCTGAACGGGAAGTGACTTAATGTGGGGGGACACTTAAAGGAAGATCAGCTGCAACACTTCCTTCACACGCGTGGAGGATCGAGGAGCCCCTGCGATGTAATGGCGCAGAGGGTTAGTGTGTTTTCTAGGAGTGGGTGCAGTGGCGGGCTGGCAAGACTTGTTTTGAGAGAGTTATCCATGCACTTCCTTCCCGCACTTCCATTCGGAAAGAATTAATGCCCAAAGTTAAGAATTCCTTCTACCCTACCCTCTCTTCACTCTTCTGGGCAGCCATCTCTGACCTGTTTCTTTCCGTTACGTGGTGCCTCTCCTCTCTTTTATTTCTATATTCTCTTCCCCCCCCCCCCTTCATCCCTATTGCTTTAGAGTCGAGACCTTAAGCTAAACAGGTATCTACCCATATCTCTCTCCCTCCCTATCTATCTCTCTATTGATTTCCCTTAATTTCCCCTCCCTTTGGAATGTAAAATCAGCGCCCCGGTACCTAGAGATGGGAGGAGGAGCTGTGGCTGGTCTTTATCATTCTTTAAATGAATTTTCATGGAAATTATGGCACCTGGAGGCAGTCATTGATCACAAAGAAGGTGGGGGAGTGAGCGAAAGAAAAACTATCTACAACTCCTCTTCAGGCAGGCATTCAATTATGCTTGAGTTTCATTAAAAATGTAGCTCTCTCCCTTCAAATATTTAAGCCCTCCTGACATTATTCAACTGGCTGGGTTTGCAGAATATGCTCTTGGTTGAATTGGCACAGAGGTATCCTGTGTGTGTCACTGTGTGGTGGGTGGGTGGGTGGGAGGGAGGGAGGTGTGGGAAAGAAGTTGAAATCCAGGTCTATTGAAAACAATTGGGGGGGTCAGCTTGATAGCAATTGCATCGTGTGTGTGTGTGTGAGTGTGTGCGCGCGCGCGCGGATGAGTGTGAGTGCCCAAGACACCTTTCTAAATCACCCCTAGTGAGTGACAGCTAACATTGCCTTCTACAAGACAGAACCGCTCAGTCAATAAATCTCCGCGCTTTCAGTCGCAGAAAGTTGGCTAAAGAGAGGAACTAACGCAAGAGAGGTTCCTGCAGATAATGACAAACAAACAAACAAACAAAGCTAGGCAGCGCTCTCTGTTTGCAGCATAGCGTAAGCAGTGCAAAAAAAAGTTTGAAGGAAGTTTCTGGTTCTACTGCCTGCAGCCTCAGATTGGAAGGAAAACATTTCCTGCTCTATCTGGGCCGCCATCTGTCACCTAACATGATTGAGAAGAGGGGGGGGGGGAGAGAAAAGCCACTTACTGTTGCAGGAATTCATTCTCTGCATCCAAGGGTACACTGGCGTGGAGCACTTTTGGTCCTCGTTGTCCCCGAAAACGTGCTTGCTCTGTGAGCAGTCTGACTTCCGGGCTTGCTCCTGGCCGAACTGAACAGGCTCCTCTAGGCTCGAAAGAGAACAGCCTGTCTCTTTCTCCCTGTAAAAACCAGATGTCCCGTAATCGCAGGCTGGACTCCGGTTGTAAGCTCCGTTGGTTTGCTGGTAGTAAGGCGCGCCCGGGTAACCTTTCTCCTGGACCCCACCGCCCCCAGTTCCATACGTGCTGGGATAGTGCCTTAAAGGGTCCGCGTAGCCCGTGGAATATAAGGGGAGCTGTCCCAGGAACGGTTCCTGACCCCCGGCTAAGCTCACCGGAAAAGTAGAGTTGACAAAATAAGAACTCATTGGAAATAATAATAATAATAATAATAATAATAATAATAATAATAATCCAGAAGAACAGCGTCTGTTCTTTCCCTTGCTCTTTATGATTTGTTGCGTTTTATAGTCCAAGCGGTTTAGCTATTAGCAGTATATGGGAGATTGGGTTTTAGCTGAAGGGGGATGGCCGCGTGCCAACCAGGGACATAAGGGAAGAGAACCATCTGATCACGCGCTGACCAATAGCAGGAGTCGGAGGCTGCGAAATAGCACCCTGGAGGGGATAGCTGTGCACAGGGGACCCCCCAGAACAAACCAGTGAAAGCATCTCTGCCACCAACACCATCACCTTTAAACAACAGAAACGCCCCCCCCCCTACACAAATAGACACCACTCTTTCTTTTTCCCTTCTTCTTTCTCTCTTTTTCTCCCCCCACCCCACCCCACCCCACCCCCCTTTATCACATATTCATTATCCAGGAAAAGATAAATCCAGGAGATATTTGGGAGTTTTCTTGGGAGTAGTAAACAAACAAACATGAGACGGCGGAGGGCGAAAGATAGGAAGAATGGCGCCAATCTTACCCTCGCTGCTACCACGGAGAGGGAGGAGGAAAACGTGGGAAATATTTTCAACTTGAAAAGTTTGGCGGTTTTCAGTATAAGTATTTGGAGGAAGGAGGATAGGAAGGCGCATTACCTCCCCCCTCCCCACACACCTTTGGGTTCAAGTGGGGGCAATGGGGAGACTGTCCTGTGCATCCAGTTCAAGCGCTCGATCTCTCGGCCTGAGAAGGGGAAAAGTTGGAGCGACCGGTCCTTGGTGCTCCCTCTGAGCCCGGACAGAGCTCCCTTTCAAGAACTTCAAACCGCTCGGGTGGTACGACGGGGAATCCGGGGGAAGGGGGTTGCACTTTCTTCTCCCCGCCCCCCCCCCCCGCCGCATCCCACCCCCACCCCATTAAATTACCTTCACCGGTACGCGCTTCCACCCTCACGCGCCTATTTTATCCCTCCGACCTAATCAAGTCCTTCCCGCGTAAGTTTGCGGCGCCGCGTCCCAAGTCCGAGAGACACAGGGGCGCTTTTCGACCTCCGCTCCAACCACGTCCCGCGTAGCTTCAAAGAACGGTGCCCTCTTGCGTTTTTACGGTTCAGGCCGGGTCTTTGGACAGGTTAGAGTTAAAGGCAGCGGCTGGTCTGACGGCCGAGAACCCCCCTTATTGATCACCGAACATCGGAAATTATTAAAGCAAGCAGGGCTCAGCCATCGGTGGGGGGTGTCAGAGTAGATGATACGAGCTTTGGGGGCGGAGGGGAAATCCCGGCTTCCTATTTTGTACGTTTGAGTTTGCAGTAAATTCGAGAATAAATTAAACTCGCTCCCAGGTCGTTGACCTGCGTTAAAACTCTTTTTAAACGACAAGTATGAAGGGGCTGGAAAAGTTGACCAAAAGGCTCTGGAGTTTGGCGTTTGGCTTCCTCTTCGCCTCGCCAATTCTCCTACTTGGCCGGCGAGCCTCGACCTCCAGCGATAAAATTACCTTGCATTTGGTGCGGTTGTGGCAGATAATTTAAGGCTGATACGCGCCCCTTCCTCCCCCTCTCCGAATTCTACTTCTTTCGTATGCAAATGTGAATTCAAGGAATCTTATAAAGATGCTCTGGTTTCTTCTACAACAACGAAATGGTTCCAAATTGTAAAATGCAAGTCGCCCTGCCTATCATTTTGCCATCATTCTCTTTCTCTGTCTCTCTCTCTCCTTACCTACCACCCATCCACATCCCTCCATCCAGCTCATCTTGCACCTTTCCTCAAGAAATAGCCATTACAGTGCGCTATTTTCGATCCTCCAAAACTTTGAAGTACTCTTTACCTATCACATGTCCTTCATCACCAATCTGCAAACGTACACACCTCTTTCCAAATTCATCCCTACTCCTGATTCTCTGAATGAAAAGGGATTTCCCTGCACCTTTGGACCAATGGAGCTGTAATCCAAGCTACCTCGCTATCATCCCTCGATTACAGATGTGCAATCTGCTCATAAGAATTCTCCACCACACCTACCCTCAATTGCTCCCAGACCGGATTTACATGGCAACGCGATCCCTGCAGAATGACCAATGCGAATTTTTTCTGTCGAGGAGTAAGGAACCACAGAACGTGCTGGATTGCCACGTAATTTGTTAGCAGCCTCGGTTTTAATGGCATGAAACCCACACGGTTCCAACACTACTTTGATATAACTCTTAGAAAGGGAGGAAATTGCAGGCAAGGCAAGTAATTTTTGTTTGTTTGTTCAAGGCTCTCTCTCTCTCTCTCTCTCTCTCTCTCTCTCTCTCTCTCTCTCTCTCTCTCTCTCTCTCTCTCTCTCTCTCTCTCTCTCTCTCTCTTACACACACACACACACACGCACGCACGCACGCACTCTACCCTGGTCTTTGATTTGTGTTCCTGCGGATTCTTTCCCCCTTTCCTTTGTGTGCGGAGTAGATCCTAACTTTAACGATCTGCTTTACTGATGTGTAAAAACAGAGGAAACTGGGAGGAAGAAGAAGAGTAAGGAAAGCGATCTGAGCAACTCCCCTCCCCACAACTTATCTGAAATCGGGCGCAACACTTGAGACCCTTGCTTAGAAACAGGGAAATCTCACAGATAAGCAAGAATCTCTAAATGGAGGATTTGGCTACTTAAGTGAGTAAATGTGCTACTTTCTGAACTTTTAATCTTAAGAACTGGTACTGGAAATGCACAAAGTGTGGGTGGGTGGGTGTGGGTGTGGGTGAGCAGGCATTGGTCTGGTAGAGGGTAGTTTATGGAATGGAACAAGGATAAAGTGGAAATATATAATAAATACAATAAAATAAAATGGAAAAAGCCCAGTCTTTTTCCAAACCTGTTTGTGTGTTAGAGGAAATCACTCAAATTTGGAAATTCAGATGGAACATTTTAAACCCTGCAAAATGTTTGAAACTTTAAATTTGAAAATAGGTAAACTCAAACATTAAGCCACTGACTGACTTGTGCTGCTGTAATAGTTATTTATTGTCCAAATATGGGGAAAATATTCCCCACATCCTGGAAGTAATGACTGCTTTTCAATGTAATGGATGCATTTTAATTTTAGAGCTTTTTAAAAGAATAAATCATTATCTGAAAATGACTTGAAAACCTGCTGTATGCTATGTCTCAAGTTATGTGTGTGGTCATAGTGGTGAGGAATCAGTTTTCAATAATTAATATTTGGGGCCAGAATAATCCCTGAGATTATTGCTATATTTTATTTAACATTGCCTTGTATATTATCTAATAGGTAGTTGAGAATATTTATTTTAATGACTAGCCAACCTCCTCCTCCTCCACTAATTCTAATTAATTCTCCTCCTCCTTCCCCCTCTGATTACTGTGAAAATATTAGGGACCTTATTCTCAGGTCCCTTGGCAAACTTTTATACTGGGCCTATAGTCTTAAATGTTATTTTTATTAGTTGAAAACAATGTATGAGCCAGCTGTAGGGCAAAGAAACTCTTTTCTTTGCCCTGTTGTTGTTGGAAAACACTGACAGGCTTTCTTTTAGCTCAGAAAATTTATCTTGACCAGTGTAAGGCATAACTATGTGGAGAATTAATAGAGATTAACAGGGTTTATTTACAGAAGTGTGTAGCTGGTGCTTTGTTGCTGAAAAAGTGCTCCAGGTTTCTTCCACCCCCAGCTTCCTCTCCATTCTTTCCTGCCTTTTTGCTTTAGTAAAATCCAACTTTAGAAAGCACTAGGAAAAGGCAGGGGTGGGGGGCAGATAAATGAGGGGATTAAGAGCTACACCCAAATATTTCTCTAGGCAGATACTAGGCCAGGGAATTGCTCAGTGACAGGAGCAAAGTGGGGGGGAGTTGAAGCAAGTTGAAGCAATCAGAAAATTTTCAATAGAGATAAAATAGCAGGCAAGCAAGCAAGGAAATTTTGTTTTTCCTCTGTGAATGAGAGTGTTGGAATTCAGCAAACAGCATGGTATTTGACAGGAGAATCAGATTGGTACCATAAACTAAAGATTGGCCTTTAAGCACACCCTGCACGCGCACACACACACACACACACACAGAATTGAATAGCCTCATGAATTTATTTAGGATCATAAAGCTATTCACAGGAGATGAGCTTCTTTTGTCTTATCACAATTCTAACTGATGTTTATATTGTGGGCATTTATAAAACGATGATACTGAAAGGCACACAACACATCACACACACACATGCATGCACACACCCACCCACCCACACAAATACTTTGTCTATCTTCTCAATTTCCTCTTTCCAAGCATATAACCATTCAAATTTAATTTTCAGTCATTTGCGTTTAATTTACCTGACTTCCCCTGTAATGTATAATAATCTTTTTAATGGGATCACAGAGGATAAAAAAAAAGTGTGTGTGGGAAAACTACCTTTCATTATTTTATCAAAAGGGTTTAGCTAATAATTAACCGGAAGGGGAAATGAGTGTTTAGAGTAAAGTTAAGAAACAAAAACAAACCTAGCAAGCTGCCAGCGCATTTTTGGAAAGAAAGAAAGAAAGAAAGAAAGAAAGAAAGAAAGAAAGAAAGAAAGAAAGAAAGAAAGAAAGAAAGAAAGAAAGAAAGAAAGAAAGAAAGAAAGAAAGAAATGCCGAATACTGAAAAATAATATTTTAACAAGATTTTTCAGCTCTCCGAAAACAACAAAGGAGGAGGGGGAAACCAATGTTTTTGTCACTTGGCTATCTTGGGTGAGAGGTATTCTAAAATAAAAGTACCTCAGAAATCCTCCATCTCAAAAGCTAATCTCATTATAATGATATCCACATGAAAACCATGCCCTATATTAACTGGAGAAATGCATATAACTGAGACATGAAAATAAATTGGTTATATATAGTCTGGTTCTGATAATATAAGGTGTGTGTGTGTGTGAGAGAGAGAGAGAGGGAGGGAGAGAGAGAGAGAGTTTTCTACACCCACAATAGCCTATGATTAATCAAGTTTGGTTTATACTTATAGACCAGCCCTTCCTGACCCTGGTAACATTTTGAACATGCGAGTAATAGCAGGCTACTTCTTTCAGCTGGAAAATGGAACACGTTCATCTTTGATATGAACTCTTAGTTTCAGACACATTGGCAAAAGTACCTGATTTTTATCAGTTTGCCAGAAACAATTAAGCAAAATATCTTACATAATTATTTAAGGAAATGTATTCTTTTTAACTGATACAAACACACCCAAATCCCATCTGAAATGTCCATATACATCCCCAAAGCTGTAAAAATACTTAATGCAACTTAAAAAGAATACCCTGTTACAGCCAGCGTACTTTTAGCACACACTAACACAACCTTAACTAAACAGACGGGTGGAAATTCTCTTCATCCCCGTTTCCAGATTCTGTAAGGCATGCCTAATGCACTACATGACAAAAATACATTAACTGTAGAAAATGAAAATCTTGGTCTAGTTAAACTAGTTTTCATGGGAAATTAATCATTGTATCGCATGGAAACCAACCCGAAAAGTTCCTTAATCGGACGGTAGATGGCAGCAAACAGCACCGAATGAGAAGGCAGAGGAAGAGTAAAGACGAACTCTCAATAAAAGAATAGGTGCTCGGTCGGGGCGGGGGAAACGCGCACATATAAACAACTTAGCGTTGTTTAAGCAATAGGAATTCCTTCACGAGTGGCCTTTATCTAAATGGGTATAATCCACCGACAGGCCCTATTTGAACTGGCGGGTGATGCTCGGTGGCAGAAGGAAAAAAGGCCATAATGAACACATGAATATAGAAAACAAGCGGTTTAGAAATGGCACGTATTCTGAAAATGGAATAAACCCAAATGGATTAATACAACAACAACAACAACAACAACAACAACAACAACAACCACGACTCAGTCTGAAATGTCCTTAGTGGACAGAAAAGGAGGGTACAGAGAATCAGAAAGAAAGACCTCGTTAAATGAATGTCCAATAGTCATAATTACACATAAAAATGCAGAAGACATGCTATTTACACGTTTTCATTTTTTTTTCTCTTATACTTATTGCAGTTATGATTTATTTGTAGCAAGGTAATGTTGAGAAAGAAAGTTGGAAGGCTAGGAAGTTAGATAATTTTTGTTTTTAAAATGTTTAGCTAGCTGTTGAATACATTTTAAACAATATAAGCTGTAGTCGCTTCCAGATAATAGCAATTATTTTTAAAGTACAGACCCGTGAACATGCTACTGGTAAGCGCAGTTAATTGGGCACATCAGCCATGAAATACTTTAGATTATTCTGTGAGGATCCCTCCCTCTTTTAAAAAGAAGCATATCAATTTACTTGGAATCAATTCGAAAATAATAGTATTTTTTTTATAAAGCAACAGAAGGAAAAACAAGAATTCTAAATATCGATAGAACTACGGTACAATTGTACAATCATTATTATTATTACCTCCATACCGACGTATCTTACACACACATAGTCATCCATACATGCACGCGCATTTTCTAATAAAACGCCCAAATACAGGCAGTGGATTAAAGTCCTTTCCCTCCCTTGCACTACAATGTTTGGGTCTCTTTCGCCTTTAGTTTAAAACCCGGCACGGCTTGATCTTTCCCTTAATTGCATTTATTAACTGCTGTGACCATCTCTCGCCTTCTATCTCTCCTCGCCCTCCCAGCCTTACACAGACGGAACAGCCCGTTGGAAGAAAAATCACCTACGTCGACACGGAGCACCCTGGAGAAAAGCACCTAAATCGAACTGGCTGCTGTACAGAACTTCTTAAAATGAGTGGATTCGCTCGATGACAAGCAAGTCTGGATATATCGTTCTTCCTGGGATGGGGAAGAGATTGGAAGGGTAAAGGAAAGAATGAAAAGAAGCCTACAGAAGGGGTTGTATCCCCGTATTTTTTTAAAAAATATATAGCTATTAAGGTAGCTCGAATTCTCCAGGTGACATGGATATCTTAAGTCTCATTTGGCAGTGGCCTCCCTTCCTTCCTTCCTTCCTTCCTTCCTTCCTTCCTTCCTTTCCTTCCTTCCTTCCTTCCTTCCTTCCTTCCTCGATTTCCCTTTTCTCATACAACGGCACATTTAACAGTAGCTTTCCCTGCCATATCTTTCTTCTCTTTTCACCACGTCTTATTTTCTATATTTTTTTCAGATAAAAAAGGAAGGCAAATCTATGTCCAGTTCTTTTCCCCCTTCAAATAATATCAGCTCGAATTTTAGAAAATTATGAACTTACCTTTTGACGCCCATCCTTCTATGGATTGGGAGGAGGAGGAGGATGAAGAGGAGGAGGAGGCGGCGAAGGAGGAGGAAGGGGGGGAGATAGAATTGCGTTTGCTTTTATATGTAAGCTGACAAATATTGTCCCAACCTGATAGCCGTCCATTGCGACTTCTGAGAGCTTTTTCCTTTGCCGCGTCCTTTTGTACAGAAAATGGAGTAACTTCCCTCTTTGAAAAATGACCAAAGCCTCCATCCGGTACCGATTCTCCATTCCCCCCTCCATCATTAGAGAGAAAACCCGAGTCAGTACAGAGAGAATTGGGAAAGGGGATCAATAATATTAGCAATCTAAGCTTAGTCCCAGATATGTGCGTGCATGTGTGCGAGTGTGTGTGTGTGTGAGGGAGAGAGAGAGAGTGTGTGTGTGTTTCTGCCCGCGCTTCCCCTGCTCCTCCTCTATTTTTAGCCCTATTGAGCTTATACATGAAAGTAAAAAAAAAATGTTAAAAGAGACGACAGTCCTACAGAGGACAGTGATCCGACCCAAGGTACAGCGGCCAAAAGAATGGTAGAATAACCACATGGGAAATCATAAAAAGTTCATGTTCACGGTTAGCAGTCCACATGACCAGCTCTGGCCAATCGCAGAACCCAGCCACTCATAAAGTTCTATCACAAAGTTGTAAATTTTCATAAAACAACAAGGAATTTATTGCATTTCTTCATGACTGCTTTAACAGCAGTCTTTTTCTCAGCCGCCATCTTTTCTTTAAAAAAAGAGGGAGAGTGGGCGAGAGAAGAATATGCGAAGATTGGGGGGGGGGGGGCGCATCCCAGCGGGGGGCCTTAAACGACCCCTCCTTCACTAAAGGTTAAAAGAACCTCCTCTGCGGAGCCACCTCCCTGCACAAGCCCTTCCGAGCTTTCGGCCCTTCCTTCGGTGGAGGGTCCGCAACTGTACCCATACCTGTAGTCTGGGGTTGCGGGGAGGGGGGAGGGGGGAAGAGGGGCGGCTGTTCTAAAATTATGTTTTGCTTCCTTTAAGGCAAAAGTGCTACTCCTCAGCCTCAGCTTAACCGGACTGCTGCATTGGGGGGTATTTTCTCTCCCGCTCGGAAGATTTCCCTTCCGGAAATTCGCCGCGAAAGTAAAACGTTAAATGCCCCCGTTCCAAGGCATCAGGAAAAAAAATTATAAATATATATATATATATATATATATATATATATATATATATATTTATATGTAAACATATATTTATATATGTTATATATTTTAACGGAGCAGACATATAAATGTTATTATATGTACGCATTTGTATATTTATGCATGTGGGGCATGTGTATTTACATACGTGTGCGTGTATACACAGACACACACATTCATACATACACACGAAGGAAGGAAGAAAGGAAGGAAGGAAGGAAGACGGGCGTATACCCGCACAGGCGCACTAAGGTTTTTGAAGGCGTACACACTACCGCAGTGGTACATGCCACGAAAACAATAGTAGTGGTCCAATGCAGCAAAATCGCATAAGGTGGGCGATAGGACAGTTCAGTAATTCCGTTTCCGCCATCAAAACTTGTCCACTGAAATTGCTTATTTTGTTTGAGAAGCGAACATACATTTCCGCTTATTTGGTCTTTCAGATCTGACCCATTTCAAAGAAGACATTAGACCATAGTATTCCCTCTCCTTCATTTTCTGTGGCTGGATAGATACACAGAAAATACAACCGTGTACCACTGATATGACTTTCTCATGCAACCATCAATTAACAGAGCGAAGCAATTATTTTCTAATATTTTATTTTGGTAATTTTATATGTGTGTATCTGTTGCACCAATCTTTCTATTGCACACCCATACTCACACCCAAGAACACTCTCTTCTGTGTTGTGTGTGTGTGTGCATAAGTGTAAATGAATGCAATATTACAAGACCTTATCTATGGATCATCTATTTCTTTTCATAATCTATAAGTAATTATTTTTAAATCTTTTCCTTCTCAGAAATAAAGTTAGGGCTGTACATTTGAAGCCAAAGGTATAACTCTGAAAAATACTGGAAAGAAGAATTTTTAAAAATCAAAATAATGTTTCAGAGAGAGAGAGAGTAAAAATATCTATTTCAACTTTATCATTATATTTTTACTTTAAGTTTATTTAGGCGATGGATGAAGCTTCGCCTTGATTTTCTTATTTATTTGTCATTTTTAATTGTCTTTAAATTCTGATCATTAACCACCTTGTGTACAATGGAAACAAAAGCAACTCTGTACTTTTCAATCATAAAAAATGAAACACTCAGTATTTAAGATACCGCTCCCCTCCTAGTTCTGCAATACTGTTCCGGTACGTGAAAGTGCAACCTAAACTGAAATGATGTGTTGAATGTGTCTGAAATTAGTTACAAATGTTGTCTCACTTATTTTTCCTGAGTTAAATCACTCTTGTTTGTGTTATTTTTTTTCATCGTTAACTTTTACTTGGCACAGATAGAAGAGATGTTTCCCTATAAAAAACTGAAAGCAGGATAAAGACAAATCAAGAGAAAATCCAAGGAATTGAGCATGCAAGTGCTTTTTTGCTTCGAATTTCATCTTGCTAGTATTGTTAGTAATAGTAGCAGCAGCAGCAGCAGCAATAGTAGCAGCAGCAGCATATCTTATTTGCTGTTCTTTTGTCTTTTGAGGAAGCTGGATGAGGAAAAGGGAAGGATTTTTATCACGGATCACATGACACCGTTTCTCCTCTTTTCTCAAGCAAAGCTCTTCTAGTCGACCCTTAAGCAGAGCAGCAGAGCGACACAGGATTTAAACCTGCATTCTGTTCCCATAGTGGCCAGGCTACTGACTTTGGTAAGCACATAAGCGGATGGGTATAAGGGCAAGAATAAAATAGCGATGGTTTTAACATGGTATGATCAGCAGAGGAGGAATGCTGAATTTTTGCAGTAGGATGGAAGGGAACTTTTAAACATGCATAAAAATACACTGAAGAAAATAGGAGTAGGATCTGGGAAGGAGTATTTGAAATATTTGAAATCTGCTCGATCAAAGCACAAGGAAGACAGCTTGCACCAGTGGGGGGGGGGACACAGGAAAATGTCCCTGTTCACACCAAATAAATGACACCCCCTCGCCCATACAAAATCATTACTGGACACATTATTCATAATGTTATTTTTAATTGTTCTTTTCCCCCTTCTTTCTACGCATAGTAATCACAGAATACAAATCAAAAAGGTTGGTAAACTATTAAAGTATTTGCTACCTATCATATACATTGGTTTTACTCAGCACAATATTAATTTCAGATTCTCTAGTGACAGTAAAAATGAAGTGGTCCATTGCCAAACATGTAAAAATATACACCAACAAAAACAGAATAAAATAAAATAAACAAAAACAAACAAAAAATACAGCACCAGTAATCAGACGTAGAGGCACAAACCTACGAAGAGGAAGACAGGAATCTTATAGAATTATGTACAACAATCGTCTTCTGCTAAGTTTCGTATTCCCTTCATACATTTGGAGTTCACGTTTTCTAAGGAAAAGTGCTAACCACGTCCACATTTTTACTTCATAAACCATTTCTTTTAAATTACAAGAGGATAAAAAAGAGAAATTTTAAACAAGAAGATTTACAAATACTTGGACTATATGTATACCCACATGAAAACAAAACAGTTATCTAGATTTGATTCTAAAGAGACATTGAATAGGTAGATTTCTTTTTTTGTTGTTGTTGTTGTACAAAAACAAACAAAATAAGAGAGAGAAGTGTTAATATAGGTAGTTTTCCAAGTGTCAAGAAGCAGAAGAAAGAATCCTTTCAGTTTGCTTAGATGTTTGTTTCTTGTTTCAATGTACAGTCTATTTGTTAATTTTTACATTTCTGTTTTTCCCTCTAAATTTCTGGAACAGTGCGGTCAGATTCACTCTTTCTTTCTTTCTTTCTTTCTTTCTTTCTTTCTTTCTTTCTTTCTTTCTTTCTTTCTTTCTTTCTTCTCTCCCCCCCCCCTTTTCTTTCAGTCCCATTCTCTCTCTTCCATTCCCACCTCCACCCCTTCTTTTCCTTTCACTCTTCTTCATCTTCTTCAGCCTCTGGTTTTTCCTGGCTATTTGAGCCTGGCCCTGCAGGTTTGTTTTCTTTTTTCCACTTCATCCGTCTGTTCTGGAACCAGATTTTGATCTGTCTTTCTGTAAGACATAAAGCGTGGGCTATCTCAATGCGTCGCCTTCTGGTCAAGTAACGATTGTAATGGAATTCCTTCTCCAGTTCCAGGGTCTGGTACCTGGTGTAGGTCTGGCGGCCTCTCTTTCTGTCAGTCCCTGCAAAACAATAAAGTAGAATTTTATAAGTTTATTTTGGTTTTTCACTTCTTTATGGGTGTCCCCGTGTGGTTTAACACACTTTCCCCCCAGGCATATTCACCAAATACATCTGTTTAAGACTATCTAGTTTTAATAAGACACATTGTTTTCTTTTTATAAAGGCTGTATTTATTTTGTACTTTGACACCATTAAAACAAATTAAAAGAAAAGTATGATATTACATACTCTGAATTTCACCAGTGATTTTTTTTCAGCTTCTTTAGGCAGGAATTTAATGTTCAGTTCTATAATTTCAAATCAATGTTACAGGTTATCAGGTGCACAACTTAAACTTACTAATGCTTACTTGGAGGCATATTAAGCTGAATTTAAGGCAAGGGTTGCAGATTGAATGGATTTAGGACAGTTTACTGGTGATGCAAATTTTGCTCAAGGAGATTCAATGCATTTTTTTTTAAATATCCAGATTCCTGTCCCTACCAATAAAGATCAGTAAAAATTCCTGTTGAGGAATGCAAGCATGAATGAAAGGTTCTATTAAAAGCTTGCTCTTTATTTTCTCATAAGGTGTGTGATAAGTGTTAAATCATGCAACAAGAATTGGGGTGGATGAAATTACAAGGAAGCCTCTTCCCTGCAGAAATTTCCACATCTGGTAAACTTCTTTAAGTCAGTGAAGGCTAATGTGTGGGTAATGTTACTTCCTTCCTTTTCCAGGTTGTGTTTTATTTTATTCCACCCCTTCCCCTGAGAAAAATTGGATCCTTTTCATTAGGAAATTCGGAAGCTGCTGGGCTCAGTTAGTCGGCATGGGAATTCCTCAAAGCAGGCGTCCTGTCTTTGACCACAACTATTTACTCGGGCATCCAAAGAATCTGGATTTAAACCAGGAATCAGTTCTGCAGCCATTTCTTGCTGGCTTGATCCCCCTAACAGGTTCGAGGCTCCTGCTTTTGAGTAAATGGGCTTCATCACCAGTTCTTGCAAGAGCTAAAACAGCCCTACTTTACTTCTCTGAAATGTGTTGATTGACTTAGTACGTTTACTGTTTAGCAAAAGGGGGAGGGGGGGGCGTAGGTCTTCGGCTCTTGAAAAAAAAGAGCAACAAAGTCCGCCGGATATAAAGAGGGAGAAAATAAGATGACTGTGGAATGTGGGTTGTAAACTCTGCTGAACGGGACGCTGTAAACGTCTTTCTTTCGAATGGCCAGTCTTCCTTCGGCCTTCGCAGAATCTCCCAGTTCCAGGCAAGGAGCAAGGAAGTGCAGCGGGCGGGGGGCGTAGGGAGGAAGGGAGGGGGAGAAATAGATAACGGGGGGCTGAGAGGGAATAAGAAGCGCAGTTTTCATTGCGTTTGTCAGAAAGAAGCCACCAGACCCTCAGTAAGGAGTCTGCCTCGCGTCCTGCTGGCGCTCCGTCCTTCAGCGTTTCGCCTTCCCTTCCAACAGCAAAGCAGAAACAATCACTTTGCCCCACTACCAGGAGCTGCAGCTATTTTTTAAAAAGTGGAGGGGAAAAAGGACGCCCTTCTTAATTGCCTCTCCTCCACCCCACGCCAGACAACACCAAAGCTGGGCTTTGATGTGCAATCTGTAAATCACAGTTTATGGATTACCTAATAAGAAAGAAAAGTTAACCTATTATGCTAGCTCTTGAAGTTACTGCAGCTACTGCGCCTTCATGTTCACACACACACACCGCCTTTGTTCCCCCCCCACCCCGGCTTTGGTCTTTCTTGCCATTTGGCCTGAATTTCTTGCCACCTGGCCTGAATTTTTGCCCTCACCCACTTCTTTCCATTCCAGATGTATTAAATAACTACGTGGGGCGTAAAGTGCCTTTAAACAGAACTTTACCACGACGTCCCCCAATCAGGTGCCTCCACAAGCGTGGGACTACAACTTATATTGTTGCTGAGCATGATGGTAGCTGTAGTCAACACATCCGGAGGGCACCAGAGTGAGGAAGCCTGCACTGGAAGATCACTGGAAAATTGGCAGATTTCAGGATAGCCGAGGCAGGTTGAATCGCCAAGGAGGGAACCCTTCCTATTCCTATAGACCTCCGTTTAGTTACCTGCCCATTGATCTGTGGACAACCTCATACTGAATCACGCTCGCTCCCTCTCACACTGAAACGACCACTTTCACTAACATTCTAGCTGTGGAAGAATGTGGGGAATTTGTCCCCTTTCAATATCCTCATCACCTCTAGCCTGTTGTTGTCAGCCTGGCAGAGAGAGAAAAATCAGGGGCTCGTTTCCGAGAATGTTATCAACTCCAGAGGACACTTGTTATTATCAACTTGGCAGGATGGAGAATCGTTTTACACACACAAAGACCACAATCTGTTCAGTACTTGCTGGTCCAACAGAAGTCTTACCAATTTTCCTACATGTAATTATTGGGGGAAAGAGGGATCTCCCAATGTTTGACTCATGCCTTCCTCCACCTGTTAGTTCCTAAGAAACTTAACATAAACTTGAAAAGGCAATATTAAGAGACACACCACTTTTTACAGTACAGCCCCATATGTGATTACTCACAGGTAAATACTATTGATTTCCCTTCAGATATGTGTGCATAGGATTGCAACCCAAACTTATTGTTCTTTCACTTCAAGCCTGATGAAGTGTCCTGTGCTCCTCAGAAGTCTACATCTATAGGGTTAGTGGTGGTTGGTTTTAATACAACGTGCTTGTTCTACTGGGATCCTGTAACAGTAATTGGTTTAATGGGGTTGGTTCCTGGGAATAAGAAAGGGAATCACCAACCCCACCAAGCATGGAAGAGAAATCTGGCTCTCAGGAGAAGCGCAGAGCTATTATTGAATGTGATAACAGTGCTATAACGGGTTAAGGACAGTTTAGCCTGCAAAGCCCAGTGGTGGGTGCTTTCTTCCTTCCCTTCATGTTTTGCAAGATGTCTTAGGGTGTAGCTTACAGTTGCCTTTCCTAACAACAGTGCACCACCAACACCAGGTAGAAGACAGAAAAAAGTAGGCAGGTTAGACTGTTGGTACTTAAGGCAGACTAAACACAATTGGGGGGGGGGGGGAGATTAGGCGTAACAAGCTCAACCGAGGCATCTCTTCTACTCTTACAGAGCCCTTTGGTACCACAAGAAGTCTCTTATGTGCATTCCTGTTCCAAAACTTGACACACGCACACATTTCAGGGTGGGTTAGGGAAAAGACGGACGGCATTCTCCGATTCCCTCTCCGATTTCCAGAGTCTGGCGCGTCTGAACTGCGCCTGCAGTTGCAAGTCCTGAGGAGGGGAAGGACGTTGGACATTTGGGGGGGGGGGGAATTCCTGTTCCGACGGAATGGCCTTTTTAACAACAAAACAAACCCCAGCGGTGTTTGGACTCGTGTCTTCTGTGCACAAATCAACCTCTCCACTTTTGGTTCTGTACCGCTGACTCCTTTCGTCTTTCTTTTTCCCTGCCTGGTGTCATTTTAAAAACATTTGCAAAAGAGAACGGCTAAGCAATCACCACGAATCAACCTCCTGAGCAGGATTTGAGCGAAACTTACTTCTAAGTTTATGTGTTTGCAGTCCGGAAGGAAGGAAGGAAGGAAGGAAGGAAGGAAGGAAGGAAGGAAGGAAGGAAGGAAGGAAGGAAGGAAGGATAGTGAAACAAGACTTTGTCTTTTCACGATCTATCTCTCACTCTTCTTCTCTTCCGCCCCCCTTTAATAGTACAGCCTGGTTTTCTCAAGACATCCCGTCTTCGTTATACAGGAAGCCAGCAGCAGAAACAACAGAAGGAATAAATATTTAACTGTTTGTTTGTTTGTTTGTTTGTTTAAGGGTTACCTTCTTGTGGGATCTCAGCGAGAGAAGGGGGAGGGGAGAGAGAGATTCCTTTTGAGGCAAACGTCATAAAAGGAGTTCAGCACCATCTTTTCCTCCCCCACCCCCAATATCACCACTTCCCCCCCCCCCCGACCGCTGATCCTGGTTTCTCTCCGAGGTTTTCCCGCCACCGCCGCCGCCATTCTCCCGAAGGATCTCACCTGTGCTTCTCATCCAAGGGTATATTCGCAAGTTGTTTTCATGCCGCAAGTCCGGGTCCCTCTGGTCGCTTTTGTTACAGTTGGGCTTGGACGCGTCTCCCGGACACATCATGGAGAGGTTTTGCTCAAAGGGGGAACAGTGCATGTTGAAGGAGCTGGCGTCCAGACCGTATCCGCTGGAGTACATGCCGGGGGGCTGGGGGTGCATGCCTCCCCCGCTGGGGTAGAGACCAGGCATGGAAGCAGCGAAGGAGGCCGTGGAACTGGAGCCATAGCCGGTGCGCTGGGCATTGGAAGCGAATGCGCAAGAAGTTTGCTCGGGAAACACTCCGGAGGGGAAAACCGAATTTGCGGCCTGATATTTAGAAAATAAAGCATTCGCATAATACAATGAACTCATAATCTGGCCGGGTGATTTGTAGGCCGGGACGTTTTAGTGTCGGTTTTACGAGGTACCGTGATATATTACGGAATTAGACTCCAGATTTACACCAAAAAGGACCCCCTTTTTCCTCCCTTGGCCACGTGACTCTGGTCCACGTGATCCGAACAGCACCAATCCGCTCCGACCTTCCTCCCTCCCCTCCGACTCTCCCTCCCCCCAACTGAAACTGTACCCCCCCTTGTAATATGGAAAAGGGGGGAAAACACTATGTATGGAGTAGTGGCCGGGATTTATACAATACGATGCATTATTGATGATAGGATAGATGCCGAACCTCCCAAGCTAGAAGCGGGAAGGAGCGAAACCATGCGCGCAGGAGTCAGTAAGCCGCCGTTTGTATCACTTCTCAAGTGAAGCTAGCAGGAAAAAGATGCGGGGGGGGGGGGGGCGGCGAGGAAAAGAAAATAAGAAAGATTTGCAGTGGGTGGTGGTACCAAGCTATGGCAGGAAGAGAGGAAGAAAAAGAGAGAAACAACAACCGCGAAATCAACAGTGGAAAGTGGGGTGAGGTAGAGAAACGGACCCATTTGGTCGATCCAAGCAGGAAGGGCAGATTTAGGATTACACAGGAAAATTTCTTTCCATCGTTTTTATTTTGTCCTCTCTCTCTCTCTCTCTCTCTGGACATATGAAGTCGATCTTGACGGCATACACTTACATACTTACATACATACATACATACATACATACATACATACATACATACATATTTCTCCTTTCTACCCCTGTCCTCCCTCCCGCTTAGTACCCAAGAGAAAAACGCGGGATTGAGAGCGAGAGCGAGAGAGATGCCCGCCCTATCTCGCGGCCTTGGGGCGGGTTTTATAAGCCGACATTCCACTGGCATCTGCCGCCGTTCCCCCACCCCCCCGCGACGATTCAGCATCTGACCCGCACCAACATCGCCATCCGAGCACAGGGATACTTACTATTTCAGTTGCTACCTCCCCACCCCTCCCCGCTCCAGTAGCTTCCCTTCTGAATGCCATTCAATTCTATATGTAATTTATTCCACTGCCACAGGCGTTGAGCCTCGGAGCTCGCTTTGCTTTTTCTGGTGGCGGAAGGGGGAGAGGAGAAGGGGGGGAGAGGAGAAGGGGGGGAGAGGAAAGATTACAACAGATCTCTATTTAAGCGTGTCAGCTCTTCTGCTGGACTCAATTACAGAGAGAAGGAAAATGTGACCAGCTGGTTACTCTGCTTTTTGCTGGGGAAGCAAGCAAAGCTTCCAGAAAAGAAAAAGAAAGGGGGGGGGGAGGGAAGAGAGATGGAAAGGCACACGTTTCACTGAAACTTATCACAGCCCTCTATGACAAATAAGAATAAAGCTGGCCTTGCAGTTAAGAGATTGGCCGAGGTCTTCTTTTCAAGGTTAAGTTGCAAAAAAAAAAGTGGGGAGGATATGGAGGGGCCTGTATATATCACGAAGCTCATCACGGGAGGGGTGGGGAGCACCAAAACTGACAACCTTCCAGAGCCCGAAGGTGGGGGGAGGTTAAGTTCCCTGTTAGGAGCAGAAAGGCTGGGAGTCAGCGGTGGCACAATAAAGGCACATGCAGACATCATTAGTGTAACTTTTCTGAAACTAAGAATATTTATCCAGTCTCCTAACCTGGCGCCATGTGAGATAAGCCTGAGACACCTTTCAAAGGAAAAGAAATCCACCTTCTCTCTCTCTGCCCTCCTTCCCTCTTCCCAAACTTCCACCAAAATTTCAGGTGTATTTTCCCCGAGAGCCATAAGTTTCTTCCTTGTCTCTCCGAAGGCTTTCCTGAATGGCAGTAGCTGTTTTGGACGCGCCTTTTCCCCCCTAACCCTTCTCCTCGAGACGTCCAGGAGGAAGTGTTAAGCAGAATGAAGAAAGAACAATGTCACGGGGAAATTGTGGCTTGCAAACTTTATTTTAACTCCTTTCTTCCGCCGCTTCCAGCTTCGACAATAGAACAAGGTGAAGAGAGAACAACAAAATATAGCATTAGTTTCCCCACCCCCCAATAAAGTAATTCACGTATACAGTATGCATTCTCTTTTTTTCACAGTAAACCTAAGGGGGGGAGGGAACCAAAAAAAAAAAACAACAGAGGGGAAAAACACTTTTTACAACTTCTTCCACTGTGTGCATGCCAACTAAATGGGAAAGGGAAGAGAGAAAGAGAGAGAAAACGAGAAATACACCTTTTATTTTTCTTTTGTTTTCCTATTTTTTCATTTTCTTTCTTTTTTCAAAAGGTAAAAACACTTAAAAAGAGAAACAGATAAATAAAGCAACATGGGAACCCGAAAGGAAAGAGGGTCTGACAATCAAAAATGAAGACAACTACAGCATAAATAGGCAGTTTCATGTTGTTGGGTATATTTTCAGAGCTACCTGCAGAAGAGGAGTTTAACCACAACACGAGAAAAACGCAAAGAGAGATTGGGAATGAAAGAGAGAGAGGAGACACGGAGGGGGTTGAAATACATATTTCAGAGGATGGACGAGAAGAAAGAAAAATGGAAGGAGTAAGGAAGAAAGTCTTCAAAAGTGCAATACTGTATATATTTTGTACATCATTTCCATAGCACTGATCTCAAATAAGAAAAGGGGAAGCGAAGGAGGGAAGGTGGAGAAAAAAGAGAATGAGAGAGGGAGGGAGGGAGATTTTTCACAGCCATGGTTAACAGAAGCTATTGCATTACACTATTACTAATTCTTAACTGGCCAGAAGATGAAAAATAAGAAACAACAAGGCTAAAAAGACCCCATGATGTCTCGGTGTTTTTTTAAATATATAGTTCATTGTAGGTATCAAAGGACAACCAGGAGAAGAAGACGCTCACAGCTATATTGTTTTACAGCAATAAAAGGCGAGATCCCCCTCCCCAAGCAGTATTTATCCTCCCCCCCTCGGAACCACCGCTCACGTTAACTGGAATTAATGGAAGGACGGGGGGGGGGCGGCTTTCTGAGGCTTGCCTGTCCAGTCTTCCAGCGCCTACTTTTTGTCCCCCGTCTGTGCTTCACCGCCCTCTTCCACCTCCTGCGCCCTTTCGATTTTCTGTTTCTCCAATTCTTCTTGCTCACATTTGCTGCTGGGGAACTTATCTTTGTTGTTCTCCTTTTTCCACTTCATTCTCCTGTTCTGAAACCAGATTTTCACTTGCCTTTCGGTCAGTCCCAGGGCGTGCGAGACTTCGATTCTCCGCTTGCGGGTCAGGTAAGGATTAAAAAGGAACTCCTTCTCCAGCTCCAAGGTCTGGTAGCGGCTGTAGGTCTGCCGGCCTCTCCTCCGTCCAGCCGCTGCTGGGGTGGGGGAGAGAGAGAGAGAAAGGGGTTGAGAAGACGCAGCCACCGGGTTAGGGGACGCGGGGAGAGAGCGAAAGACGCGCGCGCGCACACACACACACACACACACACACACACACACACAAAGGCAGCGACGGAACTGCCCTTCTCGCGCGGTACAAAGGGGAGGTTAATCACCCAGCGAGGGATGGAGAGAGGCTCAGGCGAAGAGGTCCACAGATGCGCTGGGTCCGCCCGAGCTCCAACCTCACCCGGGTTCCTCGACAGCTCGCCCGGCTCTCTCCTTTCCTCCCATCCCTGTCATTTTCTTGGGAAAATTATTCCCTCCCCGGCATCCCGGGTTTCTGGCAAGAACGCCCTCCCCGGCCCTTAAAACAACCGCCGCCGCCGCCTGCCCCCCTCGCATCTCCAGAGATTTAAAAGATAATAACCAAAGCGGCGAGAGGAGGGAGGGAGGAGGCGGAGGAGGCCAAGGAGAGACACAAAAAGGGGGTCTCGGAGGTTGTAAAAGTACCATAAACTTTAGGGGAAGCTTCTCCGATTGAAAGAAGGGGGGGGGGGGAGAGAAGTCCAGTTCTCCCCATTCAGGAGAAAAGGTTCCTTTCAGGGTAATTAAGCGATAAAGCAATTCAGAGGTGCAAAAGTTTACGCTCATAAAACAGTAAAAAGTAACCGAGGGTTGAGGTGGGGGGGGAGGAGGGAGGGGATGAAAGATAGTGGAAGAGGTGGGAGAAAAGGAGGGCGAAGTTGCTTTATGGGTTCAGGAAGTGCCTCCTCGGCGGCTGGACATCTGGCCCTTCCTAGGATGCCTCCTCACCTTGCGGTCTCATCCACGGAAAGAGCTGCGTGGGAGACGGGCTCTGCTCCGAATTGTCCGCGTCCTCTCCCAGGCCGGCGGAGGCTAGCTTGCAATCCGGATACTGCACCAGGTCGGATTCCTGAGCGCTGAAGAGGCTTTGTCTTTGCAACGGGTCGTAGCCGTAGAAGTTGCTGGGGTCCCCGTGGCAGGCTACGGCGCAGGGGTTCTGTTGGTAAGGGGAGCTGGAGAGAGAGGACGCCCCGTGGTAGAACTCCTGGATCTGGGTGGGGTGCTGGAAGGTGCCCCCCGTGCTCGGCCCGTACACCACCGTCGGTCTCCCTCCGAGCTCCTGGGCGAACCCACAGTCGTAGAAGTTGGGGCGCAGGGAGTCCCCGGTTTTGTACTTGGAGAAGAGGGAGTTGACAAAATAGGAGCTCATTGTCATATAAATAGCTTATTTTAAATAGGTCTCGGTCTAGGACCAGGGTTAGGGGAGACCAAAAGCCACAGGATGTTAGAAGATAGCGAAGAGACGCCAACCCACGAGTCTTTGTGATTTCCAGGAATATATACAGATATACATAGATTTTTTAAAAAAAATCCCGAGGATGGAGTCAAAACTCTTTTCCAGTGAACATGGTGTCTGTCGGATTCCTCTTTTTAAAATTGTTGTTGCTGTTGTTGTTGTTTGTGACTGTTGTTATTATTATTCCTCTCTGTATGTGTGTGTCTCTGTTTCTCTCTCTTCTCCTTTTTCTTCCTTTTTTTTCCTCCTTCTTCTTTAACCCCCCCCCCCTAAAAATATATATGTTTATATCGGCACTTAAAAAAAGTTCTCGCTTTACATTTCCAAGGAGAGGTGCCAGTTCATAAACAGTTTTCCGTGATTTACTTCGGAGCAAATGAGTTTGTTCATATTTCGCAGTGTCTTTTCTGGATCATTTGCATCTATTACGGAACCCTCATCCTATTGGTTTCCACGTACTCCACACGGACTCTGAACAGCCTGCGAGCAGGAAGGAGAGTGAGTGGGAGACAGAGAAGGAAAGAGAGAGAGAGAGAGAGAGAGCGAGCGTGAGAGAGAGAGAGAGAGAGAGAGAGAGCGAGCGCGAGAGAGAGAGAGAGAGAGAGAGAGAGAGAGAGAGAGGGAGAGGGAGAGAGTGGGAGGGGGTGGGTGGGGTAAATATAGAGATTAAATATGCTAAACTATCTACGTTAATGAGATATCTCTCGCCTCGCGACAAATCATCTACCTAAGCCCACCCAAAAGATTGATATTTGGGGAGGGTTGAAAAATTAAAGAGAGGCTTTGCTCCCATCGTTAATTTTCATTTTTTTTATTATTATTTTTTTTTTTTTAATTTTATTTTAACGAGGCAGTTTTAGCCCTTTGGAAAATGTCAGGGTTGCTTTGGAAAACTGTAAAAAGAGGCCGGATTTAATTGCTACCCGTTTTTTTTTTTCTAAAAGCCTCCTATAAATGTAATTGGTATTTTAATACCAAGTTATCAAATCCTACCGCGTCCTGTAGCCTCAACATATTTTAAAACAAACGAGGTAGTCAGATTTAACATTTTAATGATCAATTTCCTTATTATTGATAAAGGTTTAAGTATCAGCGCCAAAAGAAAGAAATGGTCCATTTTTAACGGCCCCCTCCCCAAAAAGAAAGGGCCGTAAACTGTTTAACAAACTATACAGCGCAATAAAATAAAGCAGAGTAAAAAGACGCAGAGGCACCCACACAGACATATGCACAGAAAAAGAGTCAAACAAATAAATATTTAAAAAAGCAAAGCAAAACAAAACAAAACCACACACTCGGATATGTTCTTGCTGGTTATATCGCACTACATAAAAAGCTGTTAAAGGGTTTTTATGAGTTCTTTCCTCTACAGCTATAAAAACCCAGGTTTCGATTGGCGCCTAAACGCCATTATCGCAAGATGTTGGGGTGTCAATACTGAATTAAAATGATTATAGTTTTTCATATATAACATTGACTTTTCAGCTCCCTAGGATCACCCCTCCTACGCCACTCGCCTCTTATGCCCCCCCTCCTCCCCCTCTTCTGTTCCAGCGGATAGGAAGCTGTCTCGCGCCTCCCCTTAGCTCCCAACCACCACAGTTGCGCGTCTCCTTAGCTGAGCGTTCACACGCACCCATCCTCAGAACTAGCACCATCTTCCCCCCCCCCCGCGAAAGCCTACTTCCAACCACAAGGTGTTTTTAACCGGGAGGGGTGCTAGAGAAAGGAGGGGGGGAGAGAGATTATAGGAGGAAGGAGATTTTCCTATTTTCCTGACATTGCTCGAAGTTGCTTTCAGCTTTTGCTAACTCAACAATGCCAAACCCCACCCCACCCCATATAACCACGGGAAAGTCAATTCTAGGAGTCCTCTAGCTGTCCGGCAACTATTCTGACTAGGTTTCCTCGGATTGCGGGACGTTGGAGCTCTCTGTATCCTCCCTGCTCCACAAGATCCCAGTCCTAATCCTCAGATATGAAGTTACCCTATAAGATGGTTTCTCCAATCACCCCTTCAAACCCTGACATACCCAGATGTCATTTCTGCAATGTGATGAAATTACAGATTCCTGCGACCTGTGACCTCACTTTTTGTCGTGGGGATCCGTAGACAGGGCCAAACCCGCCAGCTTCTCGTCCCCCATCCCCACCATCTCACAGTTGTATTTGGTTGACTTCCCAAAGATGAATCCGAAAGATTCCAGTTCAGAGACCGAAGAGCCCTCTCAAATCATTTCGAAATCCTGTACATCTTTTTTTCAGTCAAACTCCTAAAATATATCCCTTGAAAGAATAATTCACAGCATGGTACCTATTTAACTGGGAGGGAGGGAGGGCGAAAGAAACAAAAAAGAACGAGAAGGCTTAAAATTATGTTTTAAATGTAAGAACGCGTCTGTTTCATTTGTTTAAAGACTATTTTTCTCCAACCTTCTCCCCCCATTAAAGGAATAGTAATTCCTTGAAACGCTTGAAATGAGTGCTTAAAAATAAAGTTGAGGTTTTATTTCTATATTTTCTTTTCTGTCCGCTGAGCGGAAGAAACGCTTTTTAAAAATGTTTGATTATTGCTATCCATAAATTTTCCCAGTAACAGAACAAAACAGGGGTCGGCTTCCTCCTTCTCCAATATTTTCCCAGATTTATAGTGCAATCTTTGGGATCTTTACTGAGCCCCACCGTTTCCTTAATAACTAAGCCGCAAAGTTCCCAAGCCTTACCTGCGAACTGCAGTCCTACATCACTGAACTTAATAGGCTTTATCTCTGAATGGGTATATACAGGATTGCTCCATAAGCCTTTTCAAAAATGATTTCCCACTACTAGTATGTATTTACAGCCAGTTCTCAAATACATAGGATTTGCTGGCATTTTAAAAAAAGATCTACAGGACTGGTATCTCCGAAGGCATTTGTTAATCTGCAAATGCTTACCTACCAAGATGCGCCTAGTGTTCTCTGTGTGTGTGTGTGTGTGAGAGAGAGAGAGAGAGAGAGAGAGGGAGGGAGAGAGAGGGAGGGAGGGAGAGAGAGGGAGGGAGAGAGAGAGAGGGAGGATGGAAGGAATCAAGATAAGATAGCTGAGTTGTCTTGGAAGTTAACATTTTAACCAATGTGCAGGGCAATTTAGTGTTTGATATCCTACGAAGTGCCATCTCTGGAGCAAGAATCAGTCATCGGCATTAAATCACTGGTATACTGTACTTGGGGCCTCTGATGAAAGGCAAATGTTTCTATTATAGGGGATGGGGGAAAGAGAAAAAAAACACGAGAGAAAGTGAGAATATAATTTACAAATACCCAGCGGAGGAAAGATTTATTAGGAAATCTTCCCCCAAAATACATCACTTGGTAAATTGTAAGTTCTCATTGTTTTATAGCTCTGTGAGTGGATTTTAAAAAAGAGGGTTTTTTCTATTAATTAGCACAAAGTACATCTGGTTAAAAGATTGCAGCTTTTATGTATTTTAGAGTTGCTGGATATTGCCTGGAACTGCAGTAGAAAGGGGATGATGGGACTCTCTGTTTTCTTGTTTTCTGACTACACACACCCAGTCTGTCGCTCTCCCTCCACCCACCCACCCCCCCGCGCAATTTCAGTTTTGTAATGTAGAAAACCTCTGGTGGTGTTTAAACAATTTGTGGGATATCGACTGTTTGTGACATTTTGTTCTCTTTCTTGTACATTTGTTTTTAAAAAAACACCTTTATTAAAATGGGTTCTGATCCTAGTTTTTAATCTCCCTTTTTTCACCTCATAACGGTCTCTTCTTCTTTTTGTAGGGTCCCTTTGTGGGGTGAAACTGCTTTATATTAAACCATGACCACTGCGTTATGACTTGAATACTGCATTGGAAAATACTTGTTTCACGTACAGACAGAGAGACACGTGTGTGTGTGTGTGTGTGTGTGTGTGTCTGTGTCTGTGTGTGTGTATCCTTTTTTAAAAACGAGAATGGTTGGTGTTGGAGTCACTTGGACCTAACTGTATTTCGAAAGGGCCATATTAGAGGTAAATTCGCCTCTGTTTCATTCTGAACGGTCCCTGTCCTTTTCTAATGCATCTAATCACAAACACAAGATACGGAGGAATTTGGGTTACCAGGGAATTCCTTCACGTTCTTCAAAAGCTGGACAAGTACACTGGAGAATGAACGGTTCAACAACCCTGCAAATATTTAAGAATATTTATGACGATTCTCTTAAAATTGCCTTACTGTATAATGATCTACAACGATTCCCATCAAAGTATACCCAGATCTGTGTGGCCTGGGCAACATATGTCGCCTCCTAAAATTTGTGACCTATCTTTCCTTCCTAGCTAAATAAATCCTACATTTTGAAAATGGCAGTATAAATACCATGTCCTTCTGACACCACCAAACAAGTAGGGGGGCCAAAGGACATTGCTAGGATTGTACCACCATGCAGTTAAAGGACTGTTTGCTTACAGTCACAGAAAGAGAGAGACAGAGGGAGGGGGGAGGCAGAAACACACACGCACATTTAATCATACTCTCGGTAGCAAGTTCAGCATTAAATTGTTCCCCACAAAGCCCTGTTAAGACAAATGGGAGTTGCGCAGGAACATTTATACAAACTGCCCTTCTTTGCCTCGGGCTGTGTGCAGGAGATCTTCCTGCGGCCTTTGTGTGACAAGTTTTCATCCTTCCTTCTTCGCTCGCCTTCCAATGGACCGAGTATTTATACCTTCTGAGAAGAAACGCTCCAGAAAGATCGCCGTCATTAGTCCTATATTTTATGCTTGGGGATTTATTCACAATGGTTTTGAGCAACAATTCCGTTTATTGTTCCTAATGAAATCAAGGTGTTGTAGACTCAAGAGGGGGAAGAAACCAAAGACACGGAGGTCCGGTAATTTGTACCGTGGAGTAATAGCACCATCTAACGACCATTTGAAGTACGACGCCCGTAAAAATTATAGATGGCCAATAAGCAAAGATGGGTTAGGAAGATTGGCTGTGATGCTTTTATGGATCCCCCTCTTTTTCTTTTCCATTGTGTGCATTTTAAACGATTGTTGCCTATGATAAATCACTGAGGAGTGTATAAGATTTCTTCTATGACTGTAACTGGAAAGTGACCACCGTCTCCTTCTCAGAAGTCTTGTTTGGTTATACTGCGCTGTTTTCCATCCGGTCGTTTTCAGGGCAATAAAAGAGAGAGAGAGAGAGAGAGAGAGAGAGAGAGAGAGAGAGAGAGGGAGAGGGAGAGAGAGAGAGATTGGGATTCTGCTTTTGAAAAACCACCATTGTTTCAAAGCCCGAGACTAAACAATTGAAGTATTCTGCTCTGGAAGGGAAAGCTTGGGTTGTAAATAGATTAAAAAGAGGGCAGAAAAAGCTTTCCAAAACCAGACGTCTGGCCAGGATTGGAGTGTGTGTCTACATTTGGTGGTGATGGTGATGGGGGTGTTTATCGTGTGTGTGTGTGTGTGGAGGAAGGGGGTTGTTGCTGAGAGTTTATGATCCAGGATGCTGGCAACTTGAAAGTGATAAGAAACGCTAGACAAAGGCTGAAGCAATCCAGAACACAGGGTTTTCACAGAACCCACAAGAGGCGGATAAATTAAGAAATGCTTTCTTCCTTCCCCAACCCGCCCCCTTTCATTTTTTCCCCTCTCTTTTTAAGTGTTTCTTATTTCTGGGTGAAACAGACAAAAATGCATCCCTGCTTCTTCTTCTTCCTTTTCCCCCACCATTGAAAGACAGTCTGGTAATTTAGGAGCTTCTGAAAGTTTCCTACTCTTGTTTGCTTTACAGTTCCTTAGTTCCTTAACCTTCAGAAATTTATACCCTATAAAGTTTTATGGCGGTCATATTCTTTTATTGCAGCCTACCGCGCAGAGTTTTCTTCTCTCTTTTATGACAAGCTCCTCTCCTACTTCTACTCCAGTAAAATCCAGCATCCAGCAATCATTTCATTCTCCTTTTAGAATATATATTCATGTGTGCCTACACACACATACATACACATACATGCATGTCTGTCTGTCTGTGGTAATGAAGATAATCTGTGTGGGTTTTTAAAAAGACTTAATTACCTTTCAAAGATAATTATACAATTATGTGGATTTTGGACATAAGTAAGAACGGAAACAACAATGCATGATTTTCCTTGGGTAGGGTATAAAGGAACCCAGGTGACTTTGGCAAAATCCAGAAATGTTATTCTGTTACTCTGAGTTACTTTTGGGGTAAAATTACAAGAGCATTTACTGGGCATTGGAAAATTCTTAGTAGACCTTTCTTTCTTTCTTTCTTTCTTTCTTTCTTTCTTTCTTTCTTTCTTTCTTTCTTTCCTTTCTTTCTTTCTTTCTTTCTTTCTTTCTTTCTTTCTTTCTTTCTTTCTCTTTCTTTCTTTCCTTCCTTCCTTCCTTCCTTCCTTCCATCCTTCCATCCTTCCATCCGAAGTTGGAGAATTCTGGATCATCATCCTTCAGGGCCGTGGAAAAGAACTTCCACGTGTCTACACCTCTCTGCTGTACCGTGGAAACATCATATTCATTCACTCACACATATACCTTCGTTCATTCATGCATCCATTTTTTTTCCTGGCCTAAAATAAAAGTAACAAGAAAGACTCTTTTAGCTACAAATCGAAAGACAGAGAACCGCTTTATTTGTTTTGCCGAAGAGATTTAGAGATGGAGCCGACTTCACACGGAAAGAAAGAAAAATACGCCGAGAATGAGCTTTTTCTAAGCGACGGAGAGAATCTCTGGCAAACCAAACCGAACCTAAAAGATCTTTATAATACATGCTAAAGAGCCACTAAAGAAAAACAAACTGCAAATATTTCTGAAGGTTTAGAAGAAGCAGTATAACACAATGAGATATAGGTCAGGGTCCCCTTTAAATCGATTTTTATTCTGAGGCATTAAACAACTGTGGAAAATACATTTTGACCTTATGGAACTGAAGAAACAATATTTTTTTTCAACATTTTTCCTCTACAGAGAGACTTCTCTCTAATGAAATCAACTAGTTTCTCTTATTAATCCATGCTTTAGCAAAAATGCAGCTTTCAAAAACATCTCTTGTCTTCACTAATAAGGTCTAGGAACGCGTCTATGACTAAAATTAGTTAATATGCTAATACATGTGTGGAGAGTGTTTTTCTTTACAAAATGTTCACGTTAACCTTGAAAGAATTTCAGAGCAGTTTTTCCGCGATGCTCAGGGTGTCCGGTCGGCTTTGAAAATCATTGGAGGCAAATAAATGGGGATAAACCGAATCCTCCCACATCTCAGCTGGTGCTATAGACTCAAACGCTGGTAATACTATCTAAAACCAGACAATGCCCGCCAAATTTCTTTTTATTAGAAGTTAAACAGACAAACGCAGAAGCTGGGACTTTTCCTTTAAAAATCCAGTATAAAATTGGTTTTCCAAACAATATGAAGTTTGCAGAATTTAAGCCATGGGGAATGCATTATATTTTTCTCCCCAAGAAGCAATTCGCTTGTTTGCTTTGTAGAGGATTCGCCCAGCAATCCTTCTTCCCTGCTCCAAGACAACCTGCCTAGGATATGGGCATTCCAAGGTTGTTGTGTGTGTGTGTTTTTTTTTTTGAAGGAAGCAATTTTTCAAAAACCCGCTAAAATATTCTGTTAAAAATGTACTGGAGTAAAAGATTTATTTGCTTGCCATTTCAGGAAATCCTTCAAACCAGGCAATGCTATTTTGAAAGGTAAGGTTAAAATCTGCCTATCAAATTTCGAAAGACGGCAGGCAAAAATGGTAGAAAAATTCTGTACATTGGTCTATGAAATTAGATTTATCTTCTGGGACTTTTGTCTACAAAGAGCCTTAAACGTAGGCAAGTGTTTTTCCCCTCCCCCCATTCCTCATCCCTGTTGTGATGAAAACTTTTCACCACAGAATGGTGTTATTTCTAAAAAGCGGGAGTGTGTAACGGCAGTGGAAATCAGTTTACACCCTGTCCGGTTGGTTCTGCAACTATCAGGTCGAAACCCCATTTTACATTCCTATAAGCCACGGAAAACAAGAGGAACTTTCACAAGAGCACGTTCACGAACACAGTTTTCCCTATAGAAAACAACAGAAAAGCCCCCCCCCCCAACACCATATAAGCATCTTGCACTAAAGTAACGTACCTAACCCCCCTCCCCCCGTCCAAGCCCCAAAGAGTGGGGTTGGACTCATTTCAATAGTCATAAAGGAACCAGAACCCCCAAGGCTGACGATTTTAAAGTGGTGGGTGGGGCTTTCAGAGACAGAAACCCCTTTTTATCTAATATGGAACGGGAATGCTTTTCTGTTTGTAAACAAAGGGGATGTAAAATGTTGTATTAAAGAATTACCGAAAGCAGTGCCCATCTCAAAAGCAATCAACTACCCTTCTGGGTTACTCTGTGTTCGCGTTCATATGCATGTGAAATGTGGCTATATCCTCCAGGACAAGGGAAGGGGTGGGATCCTACAACATTCAAGTATTAAAACTTCACAGCGGAAACCTGGATAAGTAAGGGACGATTCAGAGACCCTCTATCACACTTGGTACTTGAGTGCTTTTCTGAATACTCTCTCTCGTCCTCAATAAATTATAAGTACGCAAAGAAAAGATTCCCTCATTTTTTACAAATTTGGGTATCCTGTTTCACATGGAGTTCAAAAGGTTTCTGCTTTCTGACCCTCCTTTTCTCCTTAAAAGCTAGAAGCACCTTGGTGGAGAAATGGAAGCACAGAACCTGCCCCACTGGTAGGTCTCCTGCCCCAAGCCAAGCCAAGCCAAGGGGTGGGGTGGGGTGGGGTGGGCCGGGCCGGGGTGGGCCCTCCCTGGATGCCTCGTGAAGGCTTGCTGTGGGCTTTGTTTGGGGAAATGTTCTGGCTAAAGTATCTTCCTTTCTAAAAGCTGCTCATCAAACAGGTAAATATAGGCTGAGGGAAGGGAGGAACAAGAGATGCCTTCTAAATGCCCTCAAAAAGAGTGCGGTTTATAAATGGTTCTCCTGGAGTTTTCCTCCTGGTTCTCCATGCACAGAGGGAGTTAGAGATGATCTTGCCTGCCTTAAGAAAAGGAATGTGCTACGGAGGAGGCTGAACCGGGGTACCCTTGGAGGCTGAACCGGGGTACCCTTCGCTTGGGTATCCCTACAGTTGTTGCTCCTGGACCATTCCAATTCCAACCTCCAGGGAAAAGGTGCCGCTAGTAGAGGACAGGTTTATTGTCAGATTTCTTTTCCTTTCCTTGGCGTAATCAATATCATTCAAAGAAATCCTCCTCCAATGGTTGCCCTTCAAATGCCTTGCGTTACAACTCTCCTCATTCCCATAAATTCTGGGGATGGGGGGGACTTGAAGTCCACATTATTTGGAGGGCTTCAGGTTAAGGAAGGCCTAACAAACAAAGGGAAGTAGCTATGCTTGAAGACTATTGCCTGTCAGCAATTACCTTTCAATACATAACGTCCCCCCTTAATGTCCCATGCTGGAGTGATCAGTAAATATATTTAAGAAGTGGGAAGGATGTCAAATGGAAACAAGCAGGTGCAGTCATTCTGAATCCCTTGCATGCCAACCAGGAGGCCTCTTTCTGGCTTGGCTTGCTTTTGTTCTCAAGCACAGCTGAGAAGGAAGTCATTGCCCATCAAAAACCATCTAAGTTTTGAGAGGGGTGAAAATTGGGGCAGAACAGAGAAAGGGGGAAGGAGAAGAAAGCTTCACTCTTTGCCCTGTTCCTTATTCATCTTCTTCATTTTCATCCTGCGATTCTGAAACCAGATTTTGACTTGTCTTTCACTCAGGTTGAGAAGCCTGGCCACTTCATGTCTACGGTCCCTGGTGAGGTACATGTTGAACAGAAATTCCTTCTCCAGTTCTAGGGTCTGGTACTTTGTATAGGGGCATCGTTTCTTCCTGGAGGAGCGAGCGTGCAACCAGTTGGCTGCCGGGTTACCTGGAAGAAGAAAAAAACAGGGTCCTGTCAGGAATTGCCACCAAAGACCCCGGGTTCTCAGAATCACTGTGGACCAACTCTGGAACTACTTGAAGGCAAGCTCCCGTGCCATGCCGTGCAGTGGAGATTCACCAGTCTTACCTACATTGTACTGTTAGAAAAACAGTTGTACAAAATATGCCCACTGTGAGCCAAAACAGTCACATTTGACATGCAAATAGGCAAACAGGACTTTAGAAAGGCAAGGGGGGGAAAAGAAAATCAAACAGAGGAGTTAGAATATATTTATTTACATATAAGAAACAGAGACCAACAGGAAGGAAGGAAGGAAGGAAGGAAGGAAGGAAGGAAGGAAGGAAGGAAGGAAGGAAGGAAGGAAGGAAGGAGAGTGTCACTTTATTCAAATGTTTTAAAAGAATTCGTCCATGTATATGGTGCTTGGGTAGGTAAGCAATCCACACCACAACATCTTTTTAAACATTGGTGTGAAAGGCATATTTTCCATCAGTACTGACATACAGTAGAAATGACTCTTCCCCCCCCCCCCATTAGATTGATTCCTTCCTTCCTTCCTTCCTTCCTTCCTTCCTTCCTTCCTTCCTTCCTTCCTTCCTTCCTTCCTTCCTTCCTTCCTTCTTATGTGCTACAAGGAGAAACAAATTGCCTGTTGTCCAGAACACCCGTGTTTTTATCACGATCCTCCTAACCCCCACGAAGTAGGGGATCAAACGGGGAGGGGGGGTCACAATTTACCTGCCTGTCCTCCCTTGAAAGCCACGGCAGGCTCCCAGCGGTGGCATAGGGTGCATTCCTGCCCATGGGGTGCTACTTTAGCCCAGGCAGAGTTTCAGAAACAAGAGCCCTGCAGTGGAGCGAGCAGTCAGGAGCCCTTTAACAGCGGACCGAGAAGGAGCAAGACTGTGGATAGAAGCCGCGTCAGTAAAACGCTAGAGATGATCATGGGTTTACTCAGGACTAAAGTAGGGCTGGTGTGGCCGGATCTTCGCCAAAGGCAACACCAAACCAAACCAAAACAAAACGCGGCGGGGTAGGGAGTGTGTGTCTTGTGCTGTCCGTGTAAAGCCAGGCTAGCTCAGTGGGTTTGCAACCGGGTTCCTTCACACAGAAGGAATTCTGCTACCAAAGGGAAGAACTGGAGGGGCTGCAGCAGAAAAGCCACCTCGTGGCTGGCTTCCTGGCCTCCTGCTGAAATTAAAAGCAGCCTTGCAAGTCTGGATTCTTGTTAAAGGGCGGGAGCCATTTCTCCCTGGGTAAAATGAAATCCATTCTGTTTAACACACACACACACACACACACACACGAGGGTTAGTTTCCACTCTCTTCCCAATCTTAGCAATTGCTTCCTTCACAGAAGTGGCTGACTCTAATAAGCAAAAAATTAAATATTAAAGCAGAGGCATTGCTGTTAATAATTAATGCCGCTACCTATCTTCTAATGGCAGTGGGAGGAATTCTCCACCAATGGTCCTCTTTTTAGGGGTGTGGGTGTGCGTGTGATTTCTTGGCATTTCAAGGAAACCTGACTTCTGGCACAGGAAAACAAGTTTGTTTTTCATTTCACACAATTCCCCAAACAGGAAACACAACACAACACAACACAAGAAGGAAGGAAGGAAGGAAGGAAGGAAGGAAGGAAGGAAGGAAGAAGAGAGGGAGGGAGGGAGTGTGTGGAGAGAGAGGGAGAGATGTTTGGTTGGCAGGCTATTCTTAACAACAAAATGCACATTCATAAATACAAGCACACAAACACACACACACACACACACACAAACACAGGGTGTGGATTAGAGTCAAGACAACGCCTCTCTATCAGCAAACAAGTTCAGCGGAGAGCTGGAAGCCCCGCTTCAGTAAATAGTAAATAGGGCCCTTCTCTCCTTTTGCTTTTTCGCCACTTCTGCCTTCTCGCCACGTCCGCCCGGCAGACCTTTTCAGCTCCACTGCGCAGGACGCCGGTGGGCAGCCTGGACCGCTGGGAACCCAGCCGTTTCGCGGGCAAGGTTTTTCTCTCTCCCTCTCTTTCTTCAGTCCGGGGCCGGCGAGAAGGTGGGGAGGGGAGGGGGAGAGTCGAGGGCCAGACAAGCTTTTCTCTTCAATCTTCCCGTTCTTTTCAATTGTTCCCTTCCCTCTGACCTGGATTTTCTGCCAATGCCGCGACGCAAACCCTGCTTTCTCGCTCCCGTCCACTCCCGGGAGCAGGGGTTGTTCGCGGAATCCTATCAAGACCGAGCCGCTGGCACAAGCGCCAGGGAAATTACTAATCGCTGCTGTTCCCCCGACTGTGGTTTTAATTTTGAGAACTCCAATTCAAATCAATCACCACCGCCGTCGTCATCGACGCCCCCCCCCCCCCCCCGCAAAAGAACACCCTTCTTAGAAAGTCATCTCGTGGATGAAAATAACACATACCCTGATTTTAAACTATCAGGTAATCCGCACACGTCGCGAAAATACTGAAGCCGACTCTTGTGTTATTGGAAACACCCGGCACTGGGCAGAGGACAGGGAGAAAGCAGCCGGGCTCCCTTGCCTTGCATTATAGGTAAGAAACAAAAGAGGATCCGCATTAAATTTTGTCGCATCTCCCTTTCCGACCCCCACCCCCACCCCCCGTTCTTTTCACAATATTTTTCCTCGAAGGCGCGCGCGCGCGCGCGCGTGTGTGTGTGTGTGTGGGGGGGGGAGATAATAGTCACCAGATTGCAGAAGGAAGCACACGATTAAGTTTAAGAGTTTGACAGTCTGTTCCTCTTAGCAAATTTAAAACAAAGAAACAAACAAACAAAAAACCCTAATTAAGCTTGTTTCTCTTTATTTATTCTGTTTTTGGGAGGGGGAAGGGGAGACATTGGCTCTGAAATATTCATACCGGCGCCGGGGGTACATTTCATAACCAAACAGTAATAAACAAGGAAGAAGACAGCGCACCCTACGAGGGATCGGGGTCCTTCAAGGTAAAGAAGGACACTTGGGGGAATGAAGCCCCTTTCTCAGTTCTCCACGGGACCTTCTCTCCACACCGCCTTCGTTCTTCCCGGCTATTCCTCCCGCAGTCTCCCTCCAAACATGCACACGGACACACACGCCGAGGCTCGTTCGCCCGCCCCCCCCCCCGGCCCCCATCTATTATCTTTGTCTCCCTCACCGCCAATTTTTATACATACAATCAAAGCCCGCGGAGTAACTTTGCCTTCCTCAAGCCGGCGGCTGCGAGCGAGGTCGAACCGCGTCCCTTCCGACCCTCGCTGCCCAATTTCCACGTCGCCTGAAGTTTTCCCACACCGCACTAAGCCGAGCAAACCACCCACCCCAGAACCCCCAATCCTAGATTAACACCGGTGGCTCAGATGGGGGAAGGGGGAGATTTCTCTTTTAAAGCCTTTTTTTTAAAAAAAAGCTTCCCCTGCCCATTGTGCCTTTTATGACACCCCCCCTTAGTTTTTTATGCTGTTTACTTCCTCACTTTTTATAACTTACTTTGATCTGGCCTGCTTTTGTCCTCGCTTCCTTCACAAACTTTATTGTCCTCGAAGCTGGGCCTTTGGCTGGAAGCGACCCCTTCCCTTCCAGCAGAAGTGTCTAAATGGTACTCCTGTGTCCCCTGTTTACGGATCTCCCCGGGGTGTCCCAGCAGCGGTTCTGTTTTAACGGGTCCCTGCCCGGCTGCTATGTTTTCTGTTCTGGGCACTGGGTCCAGCCAGCTTCGCAGATACCTGCTCTCTGAGGTAGGGATGTTTTGATGCTGGATGTAGGGATGGTAGACCGAAGGAAGGGTAGCAGCAGTGTGTGGCGGCAGAGGCGTCCAGGAAGCGCTGAAAACGGAGGATTTGGGCTGGAAGCTACAGGAGGGGAACTCGAGGTGTTCAGGGTGGGTAGTTTGCCTGGAGTTTGAGTACTGCCCGGAAGAGAATTTGGCGGCGGGAGAGTCTTCGTTGTCATGGCTTATAATGGAGTCGACATAGTAATTGCTAAGAGTTCCAGAAATTGACATTCTTGGACATCCTACGAGCACCACGGTTCAATGAAGGGGAAAGCAAACGAGCGAGCGAGCGAACAAGCAATAAAAAAATAAGGAGTAGATCTCTAGTTAAGCGGCTCTATAGATATTAGAGTATATGGGGCGGGGAGGGGGGAGAGCTGGTTGAAAAAAACAAAACAAAACAAAACACCAACCCAGGCGACACTCTCGCTTAACCCCCTTTCCTCCTCCAGCATCAACTTCCCAGCCAAGAAAAAGTACAGTCGGGACTGCCGGGTTGGGAGCTTCCAGCAAAATGATTGGTCAAACTTTTTTCGTGAGGCTGATAAAGCGTCAGGGCAGGCGTAAATCAATCCTGGCGGAGCGGGGGGGGGGGGGTGCACCCGGGCTGTCAGCCGCCCTCTGCATTCCATATCAAGGATGGATTGCGCTCTGTCGAGGCGATGTTGCAAAACGTCGGGAGTTCAGAAAGCGAAACGTACAGTGCAAATGGGGATGGGAGGGGGCGCCGGGCTGGGGGTGGGCAGAAGCCGCGGCGACGTTGGTGCGGGGGGGGATCCATTCCCCCCCCCTCCAGAAACATGAAAGAGAAATGCTGAGTTTTGTCCTCCCTTTGCCTTCTCTAATGCTCTTCTGGGGATTTCTCCTTCCCCCACCCCCGCGTCCCATCACCAAATCTATAAACGGCGATTCTAGACTCCCTCGCTCGCCTTCGATATGTCAAGGCTACTTATCTCAGCCGGGAAAACGCAATATATATTGTGCTTTCTTTTCTCTAAAGTTTTCTCCAAGAGGGCGGGGGATGAATGCCTCTCCGGGTTACAGTCCAAGGCGTCTGGATGCACGTAGGCGAGGGAGGCTTTTCACATGGTGGTGGTGATTATTATTATCACTATCGTTATTATAATTATTGAAAGCTAGATTGTAGATGGCGAGTAACCTCCTGGAAAAGCTTTTAATACCGGAAGATTTTCCCCTTTCCTCCCTCCGTTAAACATTAACTGTCAAGGATTTGTATATATATATATAATGTCTCCACCACTATATATTAAACACTGTCGCGTGTGTGCATTATATATGCCTGTGTGGATATGCGGGCGTGTATCTGCATGGACCTGATGTATGCCTGAATGAAATCTGTCGCTTGTAGTGAAACACAGAGTAGCTTATATGGTAAGCATATAATTACAAGAAAGGTCTACACAGGCACATATATATTCACACTCACGTATCTATCATATCCATATATTTTTATGCATGTCTATGTACATGCAGAGTCACTGCGGGTTTCAAGGCACAAGATGTTGCTTTGATATATAAGATTTTAAACAGGCAGACCGTGAGCTACGGAGAGAACCCGTCGGTTCCCTACTGCAATAGCCAGGTTTGTTTTGAAAGCAGTGGAGGGGCGGAGGTGGCTTGGTGGCGAGGAGACGGATTTGCGCTGCTGAATCCTACCTCCCCTCTCTCCTTCTTCCCTCCCCGCCATATACACGCACTTTAATTTTACTACCCTTGTAAAATGTCCAATCCGGTACTGCTTCTTCTCCTTTCCTTACAGAAGGCGTTAGACTTGAGACGGTTAAATAGTTGAATAAAACTTACATTAGCTTCTTTGATTTTTATAGCCTTGAATTTACTGCCTGTGGAAAGGGAGGGTGTTTAGAGGGGGGGGGGAGAAGCCAGGGATGGGAGGGGTGTCTTGAACCTTACAGAGCACTCTTTTTGCCCTCCTGCTGTTCAACCTTTTTGATGCTGCAGAATGAATCCGACACAAGCCAGGTCCTGATGGATTTCCATTATCAAATCTCGCCCAACGCATTTGCTTCCGACGAGTTTTCCCGTTCAAGTCAACGGCTGTGGAGCACAGATTGACAGCACAGATCCTAAAACATATAATTGCAAGTTTATGTTCTCTTTTCATTATTGTTTAGTGGCATTTACTTCTAAGTAAATATATTTCGGTTATATCAACATTGATTTATTATACCAATGCGCTCCGGCTTAACTGCCTTGCCAAACTAGCAGTCGCTCTGCGTCAAGCATCGCACACAATGCCTGATACAACGCCTGATCTGATCGTAAATTCCTCCTCTGTAACCTGGTAGATCCCGCTTTCTTTCTAACGGAGCAGGAAGTGTTGGGGGTGGGGATGTTCTGTTTTTTTCAGCAGGGTTCAACTCTTCTAGCAGATTAAAAAAAAAACAAGGACAAGGAAAAGAGAGATCCTTGGGCTCTCAGCAAAGAGCTTTAAAATGGTGCGAATAGGCATTTCGTCCGAATGCAGGGAAAGGGACTCTATTCCGTGACTTTGGAAGGAAAAACTCCCTTTTCTGAGCACTGGCTTTGACCGAGTAATTGCTCTCGCTGAGGCTTTGGAGAAGTCCACCGGTCCTTCTAGAAGAGGTCACTCTGGCAATGAAGAGAGTAAGTCCAATAACAACAACTATGGCAGAATGTCCTAAACTAAAGCATCCTTTCGCTAGAGTATATTTTCTTCTCACAGAGTGGAAGTGGTTATAATGAAGATATGGACCACGGCGGTGTGTGTAAGTGTGTGGCTTGCAAAGACCAGAGCTGGGCTGGTCGATAGTAGAGTAGATCTGAGCCGGCTTAAGAAATATATCAATGGCCAGAAAATGGGAAGACAGATGGGTGGATTGATAGAGTGTCACTTGAAGGAAGGAGAGAAGGAATCTTCTTCTGGCAGAAATTGAAATACAGTAATTAAAAGAAATAACAGAGGGCCTTGGGACTACAATTCTGAGTAGAAGTATGTTCCTTAGAAATCCTGGGACCCCATTTCAGAGTAAATTGGGAAAGAAATTGGGAAAGAAAGGGTAAACCGGGAGTGGGGGAGGATGAGACAAGAAGCAGAGTTCATCTGAACTAGTGGATGGCTGATACATTCAAATGCTGTACTGATTTCTTCTTGGAGTAATATTTATAAAAAGATATGGAAAACCAGCCCCCCCCCTCTTATCCAACTATACTCTCCATTTGTGGTATCAAAGGCAGGGGGAGGTGGGTAGTTGGAAGGAGAGAAGGCTGTCTTGCACACTTCATAGTCCAACCTCAGGCACGTTTATTTTGCACTAAGTACCAGCAGGTTAATTGAGATTATTTTCAAGTAAATCTCCACAGGATTGCAACTGTGACCATGTCCACTCAAATGTAAAATACTTTTGCTCTAATAGCTTAAATAATCGAATTCACCTAGTCCTTCCTTCTCTCACTGCAATCAACGGGACTTAGTAACAATAGAAACCTGTGCACATCTCCCTGAGTTCAGCGGGGCAGTTTAAGGATTGCAGCCTGAAGAATGATTAAATTTGGGTGGATAGTGCCTTCAAAAAGCAATTTGGCAGTTGGTATATGAAAAGAATGCATGTTAGCATTTGGGACAGAATTCTGTTCCAGAGTTATTATGCAGAATAACCCAGTTCAGCTTGGTTTGGGCTAGTAAAACTGGTTTTCTAGGTTTCTCCTAGAATCAGTGAACCACCATTGTCTAATGGTTCTTTTGCTTCCAGGGCAAACTGCCAAAGAAAAAAAAAGAGCCCTCAAAATGTTTCCTTTTAAATAATCTCTTGTTTAAAGTATGGCCAGTAGTCCAAAGTTTTCTGAATATGCTCTGTGGAGATCATCCTATAATGTGTAGAGTGCCTGATTTCCTCAAATTATTTTAATAATAATAACAACAACAACAATCCTCAGATTAGAGGATGAGTCAGAGTTTTTATCTGAAATAGACACCCCACAACAATTAAAACAGAAAAGATAGCATAAAATAAATGCTGTTGCATGGCATTCTTGATTTTAAAAAAATCAGATTTGGAAGCATGTTTTGGGCATCCAAAAGTACACACGGACTGTTTGAAGGTATTATGGAAAAACAGGCTTTCTCATTGGCTGGAATTTAGATCAGTGATGGATTAGCAAGCATTTTTGGAAGTGGTTAGAGAGGGGGTTTTTTAAAGAAAAAAGGTATGAAATTTACTGAACATTAATTGAAAGGAAACACCTGTTCAGTGTTTTTTGCAAGATAAATTGTCTACCTTTTACCTGTAATGAATATATTCTTTGGAAATCCTCAGGCACCTCCTATAAATAATTATGAGGCATGTCAGCAGCCAAGTATATAATTTTGTAGAGTATATAAATTCATACTCAAATGACGTCAGGAGAGTTTCCCTGAAACAGAATCCAGAACTTTCTCTAGTGAAGCAAACCACACAAGAAAGACCTGCAAAAGCCATTTGCCTTCCCATGTGCTGGAGTTTTATCTAGGGATATATTCATTTTAATTTCTTCTCTTTTACGAAAAATAGGCCTAGTGCTCATCCATCCACCTTATCTATCAAGACAGACCCTCTGGATACTCTGTTTAAAATGGAGAGATCAACTTTACTTCGTTTAGAGATATATAAGTATATCAGGAATTATTTATTTTTAATGGGGGTGTTTTTCTTTTTTAATTTGGAAAATATCAAACAGATTGATGTCTGGAAAACAGTTCTCCTTTCTGAAGAATTCTGGTTTCCAAAGCCCTTGTGTGTTTGTTAAAGGAAGGTTTTCCCCATCTCAAGCATTTTTTCAAGGCCATCTACTAAACACGGCAGGGACAGCAAGAAGATTACAGACAAGAGCAGTTACTAAGCGAGGCTTCCAGATATCATCCACTTAATCTAGAGAACTTTAAGCCAAAAGGACTCAGCTCACATAAATAAAAATATCTTCTGAGTTCTAAATGCCTGGAATTGGTGGATGGTGTAAACTTATTTCTGCTTGTTAAGACAAAATGACTATTTCATTTTTTTAAAAAAAGTTAGCTTTCAAAAACTGTGACCCATTTAGAAAGTCTGGGGCATCTATAGCCAAAAAAGTTAAGAAGACTCATTCCATTTTAAAGAAAGAACAGTATCTATCCCAAAGTAGACAACAGTCCGCTGTTCAAAAATATCTTTACTGTTTTTGACTGATGGGAAAAGAAGTTCAAACAATATTTATTTCAGAAAATTGACAGCTATCAAGTCACACATTTCACACCCTCCAGATTTCTGTTTAATACATTGCCTACTGAGAACCACTCTTTCTTGAAAATATCCAGTAACTTAGTTAAATATAGGGCTATAACTTCTTTCAAGTTTCTCCCCCCCCCCGCTGCTCGCTTTTTTTCTTCATTTATTTTTGATGAGTTATCATTTGAGATAATAGCTATTCTGTATGACCTATTTTTCACGGAAATTATATTTCACCATACAGACCTGGGATTACAATGCTTTTTAACTTTTTTTTCATAGTTGGTAAATAGCAAACGTTTACTTTTCTTAAAAGATCACAAACGTCACTGGCAGTGGGTGCCTAAGGGAGGGCTATGAGAACACTCCTCTTCCCCCCCCCCCCAGCTCATCATTCCCATCCCTCCCCACATTTTTTTTATTCTTAGTAATCCACCATGTGGGAAAAACATTACCCTTTTTTCCAAGGGCATTTTGCCCTTTCTGTGGTCTTCATATCATAGTAATAGCAACAACAACCAGGACCGCGTGGAGCTTCCATCTACCTGATTAAACAGTATCAAATGTTGCAATGCTCCTTGGAAGTGCTGGAGATCTGAATATTGATCGCTCTTTCGGTGTCGAAAAAGGAGAGCGCCATTCTGTCCGTCTACATAACTTGGGAGCGAGCCCAGTGAACTCAGTGGCCCACGCAAAGGATTACGCTGCATATAGGTAAATTTTAATTCTTCAGAGAGGAAAGGAGTGTTCTGTGAAACCGGAGCGGGAAGTTCATGCACACGTGACTTTCACTGAAACGTCCCCCTCGACCCAAATGCTTCTGGTTGGAAACGAACTCCCTCGGGTTACAATGGATCTAACTTTCAAGGAAGGACCTTTGGCTTTCAGTCGCAAATTTCACTAGCCAGACAAGGACTGAGTTGGATTAAGGGGATGAAGGACTGTAGACCCACGGAGAAGCTTCTATCCGGACAAGGCTGCCGGCTATGACACACCCGTCCCTCGGCCGAGATGTCTTCCCCAGAAAACCAGCCTAAGATTTCCGCCTATCACGGAGTTCCTAAAGGACTCACTCGCACCCCTTCGCTTACTCCGAAGGAGAGGATGAATTTCAAGCCAGCCGCTCTGGAGACTAAGGCGGTAGATCCGGGGAGCTGATGATCTGATAGTTTAATCTGATTCTAGATTAAAAGCCTTCTCTTGGGATCCAGTCAGCTCTTAACGTTTGCAGTGGTGCATTCACAGATTAAACCATCAACAGGCACAAACATGACTTGCTTTTTTAAAGAATTCGGGAAACAGAACTCCAAAAAACAGCGCGCGCACACACGCAAGCGGGAGGGGGGATAAACGGTTCAGAAACGAGTGTCCTGGTCTTTTATAGGTTGTGAAAGAGACTTCAGTTCAGTGGGTTTTGGGGAAGGAGGGAAGGCTTGAAGTAGTTGAAAGCTCTATTATATTTAGCATAAAATATGTCTTTGTAAGAAGTTTTCTTTTTTTTTAAGAAGGTTGAAATCGACCTTTCTCCATTTCCCATGCTAACTCAGGATTCTGAATGTTTGGGAAGTTTCTTGAAGAATGTTAAGTGGAGGGAGGAGAAAAGAGTTAAGGGAAATGTGCCTTCCCCGTGAGAGGAAACAAACAGATGAGCAGATGTAACAAGAAGACTCCAGAAGTTGAAACTGGAGGACCCAAATTGGAAAGCACAGTTCCAAGCCAGGTTGATCATCTTATCAGTTAATAAAGCACTTGAGATCTTTTCCTGAGATCTGTGCACAGGACAAGATGGAAAGCTCGTTAAGAAAATTCGGGGAAGGGGGGAGGAGGGAGAGACAGATGTTGAATTTTGGTTGGATAGGCAACCATTGGTTCACCTTTAGGGAAACTACTGCCTCCAAGATGCTTTTGAGCCCAGCTTGACTCCGGCTGACTTCATGGACAGTCCACACATTTTTGTTGGCAGTGTTTCAGAAGTGGGTTGCCACTGCCTTCTTTCAGAATGTTTTTAGACTTGCAAGTCTAGCCTATGGTATTCACTAGAGATCTCCCGTCCAAGTACTAACCAGGCCTGACCCTGCTTAGCTTCCAAATCCAGACAAGGTCTGTCAGAGATGAGAAGGGGACAAAAACCCTGATTTGAAAGACAATTTTATAAACCAAGCCTTTCAACAGTTAAATAACTTTAAATCACAAGTCCATGGGTCTGAAAGTTGAAGGTTAATGCGATTTATTTATTTAGGAACACTAGTGACAGTGGTTTAGCTGTGAATAATATCTGCAGAAGAGTGGGGTTCATTTAGTCAAATAGAATTACCTTTATTGTGGATGGAGTGGGGGTGGGGTGGAGAATAATGGATATAAGTTCAGAAAGAAAGCAAATAATATACCCTAAATGAATACTGATTGCAACATCATTGTAATATTTGGTCCAATTTAGTGATTAACTGTGTAGAAGTCATAAATTTCTAATTCACACAAGCCCATTGTAAGTGTATCTGCAACTATAATTGATTCCAATAAAAAGTTCAGGTGGGTCCTGATTAATTTATTTGTACTGCAAGGCAGAGTGCAATCCAGCAGGAACATCATCACCTCCCTAAGTTCCAAGGGGTAACTTCTGAAATCTGTGGTGAGCCTTTATCTCAAGTAGATTTTGGGATACAATATACTTTTTGGTAGTTCATTGTTGTTACAATCTGATTCATTGGACTATGGGTACAACAGCTATTCCCCTTTAAGTCACTGCAAACTATCTTAAGTCACGATCCTAAAGGTGTGTTCTTTTATCTGCTACTTAGAAATTAATCTGTATATGACCATTCTGTAAATGAACATAACTTGAGGACCAGCTCCATTACAGACCCAGGAAAAGGCACTTACAGTGCAACTCTCCACACATTTATTTGGGAGTAAACCCCACTAAAGACAAGAGAGTTCTGAGACTTCTGAATATGTGTCTAAGATTATGCTACCAAATTGGTAGCCTTATTGAGCAGAAGCAGAAAAGGGGGGAAACATTAGAAAAACTTTCTAATGGTCCCTTACATGCATAAAGAGACCCATTTCCAGACATTACTGTATTTAAAGCTTTCTTAGGCGAGGCATTGGTGTAACAAACCTGATTGGCCACATTAGCCTGTGATCCCCAAAGGGTGCTTGCATGAAGAGGCAGGTAATACACTGAGATATCTGAAGTATTGCTCCAGTACCCTTCCTTTTGGAAGAGGGGCGGAGAAGAGGCAAAGGAACAGATTGAGTGCTCTATTCACATTGTGCCATATTTGGAGACATAAGGACCATCTACTGTGGGGTGAAATGGAAGATCAGGCTTCAAAAGTAAGGAACTGTGAGTGCAGGGGTGGGGCGGGAGGAAGAAAGAAAGAAAGAAAGAAAGAAAGAAAGAAAGAAAGAAAGAAAGAAAGAAAGAAAGAAAGAAAGAAAGAAAGAAAGAAAGAAAGAAAGAAAGGTGGTAAATTTCAGCGAGTGGGTTTATCCAACTATCTTCCTATGTGGCGTGTGTGTAGGAATGAGGGCAGGGGAAGCAGAAGAAGAAATAAGCTTTAGGCCCCAGCAAGAATGTGCAAAAGAAAAGAAAAGCATTTTGCAGAGACTGCATTGTAAGCTTTTATGACGTGGACTCAGCTTCAGGTAAGACTGCTCTTATTTTCTTACTTGGAGGTGTTCAGAAAGATTTAAACCTTTCTTGAATGGAAAGCAACCGGCTTAAGGAAGTTAACACTTGGGATGGTCTTGCTCTACTCCACCAGAAGTATCGACTCTTCCTCCTCCTCACCGCAGTTTTATAGGACGTGGGTGTAGGTGGACTCCTCTATTCCTTAGTTTGAAGGAACATTTTAGCACCAAAATTGATGCCCTGTTTATTTATAAACGCACCCTCCAACTTAGTAACTGGAGGGCTTATTATCCAAGGCAATTTAAAGCTGTAGGCCACTGGAAGCAGGTCTGTTACACGCAGGATCATGGTGCAGAGGCATTTAGAAGCTGGGAGTTACTCCAAACTGCTTAAAACGAACTGCTCTGATTTAATCGGGTTGCGGGTCGAGCTGTATGTCAGACGTGGATGTGTTAATTTATTAGAATTAATCTGTGCAAACGGGCAATGTGCGGGCTTGCTGTTGTTATTCAAATGCCAGCGCTGCAATCCACAAGCTATTTACACCAAGTCCTACTCTTGCTAATTGGACTGTTCCGGGGTGAGTTGTTAATTGCAGCCAATATACATTCATAGATTTACAGCCCCAATATGAAGCATGTAGTTTTGGAAATAAATCCCACTGATTTCAATGCTATTTGCTTTGGGGTAATCATACTTCCATCCCAGGAATCCTTAACAAGTTTTAAATAAAATCTTCCAATGCATTTTTCCTTGTAACTTATTTTCAAAACCAGGGACCACAGTTTTGCTCTGTTATGTCTGAGCAAGTTTATTTGGGAGCAAGTTCAATTCTGGGTTATATGATCAGGCTCCAGTTTGATAAGGGCAAGATATCATATGAACAACTTTTTCTACAAATGTGATGATGTCCTTTTCTTTGCTGCCACATCTCCCCTCCCATATCCGCTGCTCTCTTCCTCTAAAGTGGAAAATGCTGCCAAAATAGTAGTGCATGCGTTTCTGGCACTCGTCCTTGCCTTTTTGCTGGGCATAAATGTATCCCTTTCTTGGAAAATAAACAAATAACCAGGTTAGGAGGCCATAAAGCAGTAGTTTCCTCCCGGGTAAGTAAGAGTGCATTCCTAAGCATGCTTACTCAGAAGTAAGTCAAATTGAAAAGGGCACCCTCCCAGGTAAGCAGCTATAGGATTATCACAACTTTCATGTGTTTTGTGGTTTTGACATTCAACAATACGTGTTCAGTAACTGAAGAACATACATGTGGCTATATAGTGGATTACAGAAAAGGATCACAGTGCCTAACCTTTCAGTGTGCCAGAAAGAGAATGTAGCGTAATTTGTCTTTCCCCCTGCCCTTGTGATGGAATTATTTATTAGAAATGCCCGAGACTGCTGGTTATTGAAAAGTATAACAAAATAACAACAAAAAAGTGCTGTTAAAATCCCCACTCTGGGTTAATGTTTAGTGACCATCGTCTCTCTTTATAAGCTTTGCAGTTTGAAGAAAAAGCAAACCTTAGATCTTTCTTGCATGATCTAGTGGTCGGATAAAGTCCTGAGTTCAGGCATGTGCTGAGATAACTGGGATACTTAGAGCAGAGGATATTGGCATTCCTCTTAGGAAAATTGATTGGTAAAGAGGGCATAAATTGAACGGAAGTTGTTGTGCGCAAACCCTGTTGCAGTGCTTGGAAACTGTGCAAGATTAGCACACAGAAGGAAACTGTGCAAGATTAGCACACAAAATCTTCAGCCCCAGAAATCTGGTTCACCCCAGACTAGACTCCCCGAATCGTATGCTGCTTTTTGCTAGCATCTCAAACCCCACACAAAATCAGATGCCAAGTAATGGGGTGGAAGTGTGAGCAAACTTACTTGTTCTGGTTCTGCCATAAGACTAAACCAAAGTGTGTAAAATCATGTCATATTGAACAAGCCATACTGATCTTGTTGGCACATAAGGCTAAGTCAAAAATCAAACAAACATGTAGAATTAAGGTATAGTGTGTTTCCCTAAGCTGGGTCTAAGAAGTTTTTTTTTATTTTGAGAACTGAATTCACATTATTTTTCATGGAGGAAAACCCCTGCTATAATTTTTTTGTCAGCTTTCAGCAACTGATTTTTATTTTTTTAAATTTATTTTCTAAAAACCTACATTTCCATCACTCAGCACAATTCCAAAATGCACAGTTGTTGCTATTAAGACCTTCCCATTCCAGCTGACCGATTGTCCAGCATCCAAAGTTCTACTAGTAGAGACTGACAATGCTGTATGAGTATTTTTCTTAAAAGACATCAAAAAGCCCTGTTATTTGTGTTAAACCTGAATGTTGTTAATTCAGGAAGGGAAAAATTGACTGCAGATAGACTTTATTTTTGTGGTGTAGACAAATTCTAGTGTAAGCCAATAGTACCACAAGGAACATCACTGCAGACTACTTTCCTGCCATCCGAGTGAAAACGCTTTTGACTTTGCAGGGCAGGACTTTGGAGAAATTCTGGCCCCACATCAGCAAAATGAACAGAAGAGGACCATTAAAACTGGTGCATTGCAAGTTACAAATAAGTGAATTAATATACCTAACCATCTAAAAGGTATGGAGGCAAACAGAAGACCCTAAAACTTTACCTAGGCATATCAAGATCTTAGGTATTCACCTAAGCTATTGACCAGCTTGAAAGTTCATCCAGTTGACTTAGAATAGGGAAATATTTTCAGCTCATGGTCTTAAATTGCAAACAGTTTACCAGTTGGGGATAGAAGGACACAAATCTATAGGATACAACTTTAAATGGAGAATAAATATGATTACCCAGGATGAGAAGACAAAACAACCTGCTAATACTCAGAGAAAAAGATATATATAAATACTCAGAAATCATAGATATGGGAATAGTTTGGAGTCTCTCTCACGTGCTGTGTTTAAATCCTGGCTTAGGATGGAATGTAAGAGGTAGCTAATAAAAAGTACTTATTTTGAAAGAATTGGACTTTGGAGACAATAAACGTAGTTCTATAACACAGGCCAGTACATATTTCTGGCTGCTGAAAACAGAAGTATATATGACAGATAAAATCACCCTAAGTTGTATTTAGTGTAGAATTACAAATGTGTTTTTCCTCAAGGAAGCAAGACTAATGTGAAATTTCCTAATGAAATTTGCCTTCAACCTCTAATCCTGGATTTATACTGATCTGATGTGATTTCAATATTACCTTTTTGTCTGTTGTAAATGAAATGTTTTCATGAAATAAAGATGTAAAAAGCATTTACATTATGCTAAGTGTTATTGCCTTCAGGTAAATCTTACTTTTTAAAAGTTTTAAGCAAACTCCTATTTCAGAAGCAGTAAATAAAGCTTGAGCTTGATCTGTCCCTACTCCCCGCCCCCCATCTTCCAGCTTTGAGAAAGTTCATTTCTGTTCTAGTTGGTACAAAGAGTAAGATTAAAATAAAGCCCATTGGGGAATCTCTCCTGCACAGACCGCAGTCTACGTAAAGAATAAAGGTCTTGTGCACCTATCTTCTTTCCAGGGCAATTTTCCATTGGCAAACTTAGAGCAACTTTGTTCTATTTGAGGAAAAGAAAAACAAGTCCTTAAAAGCAACAATCTATATGCTTCAATCCTACCGAATTAATTTTTTAACGCTGGAAAATTCTAGACAAAGACTAAGCCACGAGTAACCTCTTTGAAATACGCAGTGGCTTAATGTTGTGAGTAGAATTGGAAGAAAGGGATGTAGGAAGAGGGAAAAAATAGGGCTGAGATTCGAAGCTCCGTATAACAGTTATTTAGAACTAAAAGTCCATTGAAATCATGGGGTGGGGAAGTAGGGGGAAGGGCGGAGCTCTAAAAGCCCAAATAACCCGAAGCCTCAGAGAGGAGGCAAACTAAATACGTTTCTTCAACTTAAAGGGAATTTTTCGCAACCCGTCCCTAATAAAATGCAAGCAGGGAACAATCCGGACGGAAGCCGTCTAGTGAGCACAGCTAAGGCAAAAGCACCGATTGCCATCTTTGCGAGGAGGGGGGTTTGCGCAGGAAATTCTCCAGCTGGATTGCGTCGCGGGACTGGGTGTCTCGTGGGATGCACGGCGCTAACAAAAGCCTCCCATCGGGGGAAGGGGACCGCTTTAAAGGCGCACTTCCGGCCTCTGATTCCCTGCCAAAGAGCAGGCCACAATCAAACGGCTGCTTCTTCGCGCGCTTCCTGTCTCCGCGGCGAGACTCCCTAGGAACGCATCGCGCCCACAGAGGACAAGATTTTGCCAAGAGGGCATTGTAACCTGCTCCTCTGAACTCCTGAGAGACGGATGTGGAGGAGAGGAGCCTTGGAAAAGTTCTTCAGGGCTGGGAAAGCAGAGACAAAGCTTAATTCCAGATGTAAACGAGTCCTCTTAACGCATCTTGAGATACGCACAAGTATTCCAGCAATATACTCCGTTGGTTGCATGAGTTAAACGTGGAACAGGCAGCAAAACATGGACTGGCACAGGGGCCAGCACCCCCAACCCCCAGTAGGAAAGTTGGAAGAGGCTTAAGCAAAGGCTTAAGGCACAATCTAGCGGGAGCTTCTCCTGCGCAGGTGCCGTTTCCCCTTTCTTTAAGGAGGCTTTAGCTGGAGAACCGCCTGCTAGTCTGCTTTCACTCTGCAGAACAGCCTCCCAGCCTTTTAGATGTGCGGAAGTGCAATTCCAGACACCCCTACCCACCCCCATTTCAGCACAGCCTGCTGGTGGGGTGAGGGCAATTACAGCGCAACGCACGTCTGGAGAGCAGCAGGCTGGGGGAAGGTGTTGTACAATGTGTCTCTCGTTTCGGCCCCTTAATCTGGGGGGTTAGAAATTGATAGGCTGGCTGGCTCTTTCTTTGAGCCTCCCCCCCCTCCCCCGAGAATCCGCGGATTGGGAGATCCTAATCAACAGTCGCCGGTTTCTGCACATACTTCAACAGAAGCCCTGTGACTTCATCTAGCGCAAATACGGAAGGGGACGGGGAGAGGGAAGTAAACGTTCAATTACTTCAAGATTTGCTGTACGGTTTCTAGGGAACTATAAAACCAATTCTAGTTCCTCTCCCTATCGCTTCCCAAGAGCTCTGAAAATTTTACAGCACATTGCAGGCTCCCTTCCTCTATATTTAGACGTTGTAAGAATTACAATACCCCACCCTAAACAGAAAATCTATACAAAGGAAAGAAAGCAGAGAAATAAGCAATATATTAAAAAAAAAAAACTCGAGGCAAATAAACTGGAGTAAATCAGGTAGTTTTATGTTCTTGTGCGTTAAAAATGAATTCCCAACAACGTGAAACTACCTAATTCACAGAACAGTTGTGGTTCGTTCTTGTGCCAAAATGCTACGATGCTTCCCGCATGCGCCTGCCCAGAACGGCCATTTTGCTTGGTCCCAAATGCGGTCGTCCGCGGGCGCGTATTGCCTCTTGCTCGCTCTAATTCCATAATAGAAAACTGTTGCTAGGAAATAATAGCCCAAAAGGAATCTGTCAAGGCCCAAATTTAAACCACACGCATGCACAACATCTACCTTTTTCCCAAGCTACTATTCAAATTATATCCTAGAGTGGGACAAATGCACCAGGGGCAGACACTAAAAATGCAGCTGACTTTAAAAAAACAATGCATTATTTCTGATTTTAGGTGGGAAGAAGAGGAGGGGGAATCTCTGGCATTTTTAAAAATGGTACTGTTAAAACATTGTTTAGTGGCTTTGGCAGTTTAAGAAATGAAAATGTATAGTTTTTTGTTTTTTTCCAGAGAGACTAAGTACCCTGAGAGTAAGATGAATGTCCAGTTTTGGGAGATTAAAAGCAAACGATAATTAACTTTTTAAAGAAAACCATGCTTCTACAACACACAAGTTGCAGAAATCCAAACTAGATGATGTAGAAAGATGATACATCACAATTCCTGATTTCCTATCTTTCCTAAACCATAAGTTTAGAAACTGTTTGTAGCATCATCACAAATCTACCACAATTAGGACATAGTCTTGTGAGAAGTTTTGTGCAAATCCTAATGAAACTAGCTGTGCCTTCCTAAGAATGCCATATGTTTTGTGTGTGTGTGTGTGTGTGTGTGTGTATTCATTCATTCATTCATTCATTCTGTAGTTTTCTACTCAGATGGAAAACCCAATGAATTAAATGGGGTTTAATCCTAGGTATGTACAGGACTGCAACCTTCTTCAAGATGTGCTGCATAATGTTTAAAAGGGAATTCAGTTAGCAATCTTCTCCAAAGAAACATGAGTTCCTTGACCTGAATTGTAAAAAAAAAAAAAAGTTGCTATTAAAAGTACTTAAAGTAGTAATATGGGGAAATCCACTGGGTTAGATCCAAATTAGTCATACTGAGGGAAGACTTTTTGAAATCAGTAAAACCTAAACTAGTGACCTGTCAATGAGTGTATTCTAACTGATGACTTAAGTGTGGCTGAGTGCTTCCCCCATCAAGCTTTGTGCACGAATATAGTGCAAGAATGCTCTGTATTAGGGAAATGATTCCACTGAATTAGTTCCAGGTTGGGCAGAAGAGAACAAGAGTCAGGCAAGGTGGTGGCATTTAAACTTTACTCAAAACAAAGCTGTTACTTCCTCATCAAGTATGTTGCTAGGTAGAGAGGCTTTGAATACTTTCAATAAAAGCAACTGATACTTGCTTAGTGGCAACTTGATTTTGCTCTTGGTAATTATGAACTGAACAAGTTTTATTCCATGATTTGCATAAATAAGTTACATGGGCTGAACCTTAATACTTATTTCCCAGCTAAATAAAAATTCACTTATTAGAAAAATTAACATAGGACAGCCTCCTCCAATCTGATGTCCTCTAGATGCATATTGTACCAAATGTGTTGCTGTTTTAGACATTCCAAAGTAGGATAATGATATAGGGATTATGCATTAATTCTAGACCTTTAAATTCTGTTATTTGTAGAACTAACAATCAACTATTCTCACCCAGTTCCTTTCTGCTACTGATGGGAGAAGGTTACTGCGTTTGAAACCTAGGCCACAATAAATAAATAAAGCCATAGTGTGTACGCACATCATCATCCGAACCTATGCCTTGGTTTAACTGTATTTTGATGAACAAGACAGAATGAAGCCAGAGTAGATCTTGCATGTGCGAGATGGGCGGTGACGAAATTTGAAATAAAATGTGAGTCTGGCAATGAAACGTCTGCAAGAAAACAACAAGGCTCAGAGAGCACCAAGGACTCCACAAAGTCATAATACTTGTTTGGGCAGATTGCTTTTCCTCACCTTTTTATCTTCTGCTGCTTTTCATCTGTGCAGATTTGTTAGAAGAATAGGTCAAGATGCAAAAATCTACCAGAAGTATGCTAATAAACCACAAGAAATTGGCTGGATTCACATATTGTACTAAGTCACTGTTTATCTTATTGTAGTTTGTTGAATAAGCTATAGTAGTCACTTTTGCCCATTGCAGTAGACCAACAATAGGCAACCTGTAGCCTGGAGTCCACATGCATCCTCTCCAGAATCCATTTTGTACCTTTCCTTAAATGTCTTCAGATTGTGCTTCTGAAGTTGGGCTGCAAAACAAATTAATAGCCTCAACAGTTACAGCACTGACACAGTGGAGTAAATCGAACTAAAGGTTTGGAGCTGGTTTGTGGGAAGGGGTTGGGTATATTTTAGGGACAAAATGAAGTTTAGTACAACATTATCCCAACTTTCTCCCCAAAAGGAGTCCTAACCCTTCAGTCCAGTTTACTTCAGTGTGTCAGTGGCTATAATTGCCATGGCTCTTAAAAGCCAAAAAAGTAAAAAGAAAATAAAGGAGGAAAAATCAGAAAAAAATATATCTCCAGTTGCAAGAAGGTTGCCAATCTCTTTGCTAAAGTATAAACCATGATTTATAAACCACAGCAGCTAGGTTCACAGGCTAATCCAAGATGAATGAATTACATTATGGTTTAGGGCAATGCATGAACCTAGTCTATGTGTCCCTGTCTGCACATCATATTAGGCCATAGGAGCAATGAATAAGCCAAAAAACCATAGTTTCATCAATGGATTACTTCCCTAAAACATATCATAGTTCATTCCCTGGCCTTGTTTATGTATTACACTATGCTAAAACCAAACCAACCAACCACACTGAAGCTGTGTTCACACAATACACAGAAAGATGAAGTAGCTAACTGCATTTTAGTGTGTGGTACAAGCCCAGCCTATATTTTTACTTTATGGTTTTTCTCTATTATGAAAACTCAGAAAATAGTTTAATTGAGCAAACAAGGTTCAAGTTAACTAGGGATAAGTATGTCATGTAAATATAGCCTATGGCTGCTTGCAATCTCACCCAGTGAAATATTTCCTGATGCAAGCTATGTTGAATTTGCCTCAAGAACTCCTAAAGCTCCTATTCATTTTAACAGGGTTGTACATACGCAGAAAAACATATGTGTGAATATTTCCCTGATTCTGTATCATGCCCTGTATAGGGCCGTGGAGCTTCTTGCTGTAGCAGGCTTACAGAAATGCTTCTGGATTTCTGTCAGTCTGATTACTTTCTGAATAGGTCTACGAAATGGAACTTACTTGTATGGCTCTAATTTGATGTAAAATTGTCCAAGGAGAGATGCCATTTCATTTACTCTGTATGTTCTGAGTTAATCTTCTCAAGCTTATTACTTTGAGAATAGTAGCCAAGGTTGTTCATGTTTCTATGCCTGTGCATGTAATTGCTAGTTAATCAAAACAATCAACAGTTAACATCACATATTAGCATTTTCATTACATGTTCATCAGATTTGAAAGAATCTAAGCTGAATTGTGCATTGTGTGTTTATTTATGGCTACTAGACTGACACTGTAGAAATATGGATGACCATTAGATGGCACCTAAGAATTAGAGTTTATTGTTATCTCTTTGCTGCCATCTAGTGGTCATCTGGATTTTTGCATCCCAGATCTGGTTACCTTAATTTATTGTTGCCATAAACTGTGTAATCAGTGGTGTGTTTAATATTAGTACAAGGCAACATTAAAAAATGAAGTTTTCACATTGTAACATGATCATCTACAGTGTACTGTCTAGCAAAATTGACCTCTAGAGTCAAAAGCAAGCGAAATTAATTCAGTTCCCCTAAGAAGAATGTTAAGTTTGTTCTACATAAAATTCCTCTTTGAATGTTTAAGATAAGCATCACACTGGGTTGCAGAATAACAACATGTGAAACATAAGTCCTGTGCAAATGTAACATTTTAAAATAATGGTCCTTATCTGCATAAATGCTAACTTTTGGAAGCAAATTTGCTTGACCTTATTATATATCTTGAAAGCCAGTTTGGTGTAGTGGTTTAAGGCATCAGGCTAGAAACCGGGAGTCAGTGAGTTCTAGTTCCACCTTGGCACGAAGCCAGATGGGTGACCTTGGGCTAGTCACACTCTCTCAGCCCTAGGAAGGAGGCAATGGCAAACCACTTATGAAAATATTGCCAAGAAAACTGCAGGGACTTGTCCAGGCAGTCGCCGAGAATCAGAAACGACTGAACGGCAGGAAAATATCTACCTACCTACCTACCTACCTACCTACCTACCAGAACATTTCAACTGATGAAGGAATGAATAGCCCCTGTGTGTTAAACATAAATTAAGGAATAATGGTGCAGTCTAGTCAGCATGCTCACAGTCAGCTGAAGAACTGGTATGGAGAGTCACATTTTGATGCAATTTGGGGGAAGCAAATATCATAAAATACTTGGAATTTTCAGGGTTCAAAATCCAAAAGTAATCTTCATCCTTACCAGGGGTGCCTGCAAGATAGGGTAAAAAAAGTCAAAATGGCACCCGCAACAGCGCAATCAAAGCTCTGCCTGATTTTTATAGGCAATGCACTGATATACCATCATGGCTGCCATCCTAAGTTTGTTTTACCATATCCTGCAGACACCCCTATCCCTACTGAGTTCCAGAATTGCGAAATAAGAATGGCTGTTGCTCTTAGGTCCTGAATTCAGTCCCAACCTATTTGTGTTTGCTGGGAAAGGCCCCTATTTGAAAACTTTGGAGACTTAATGCCAATCAGTGCAGATAATGTCTTTCCTGAGCTAAATGAAACAATATCCTTGCTTTGCACAAATCAGCTTTCTAAGTTACTTTCATGTATCTGTGAAATGTGCATTGTGCAAGCCATTTTTAAAAAATGTACACATTTAGGGTTTTTAAAAGCCTACCTTCTCATCAGAATTTGTTCCGTTCAGCCTATAAACCAAACTTTTTGTCCCAATTTTGCTACTCCTTGCCACATGGCATAATGGATGAGTGAAGTCTTGGAACAGGGAGCCATTGATACTACTTGAAACCCTATCAGCATCTGATAGAGCAGTGTTTCTCAACCTTGGCAACTTTAAGCTGTGTGGACTTCAACTCCCAGAATTCCCCAGCCAGCATAGGGAATTAATCTGGAAGTAAATGCAGACTCACTTGGCTTCAACACCACCTATTTGTTTTCCCCTTTCCCACCCTTATTTCATGAGTTTTTGAGAACTCAAAAGCTTACATGCTGTATTGAGACACTGAGTTGATCTAGTAAAATAATATGGAGTTTTGAATTATTCTTATGAAGAACATACACTTTTTTGAATTAAGAGGCATAATTCATGCTTTGAGTTGTGGGTAGGAAATACCATGCCATTTCACAGTATGCTTTTTGGGTTTTTTAATATTTTGCTACTTTCTTAGTGGATGAACAGAACTCAAAATTCATCTCTCATATCAAACTTCTTGAAGACTTAAGTCAAATTTCAGAAACCTAGTTTCTTGGTAATCTATCGCTCACTGAAGGATTGGGGTTTAGTACTTAAAAAAAGGGTCTTCCTCACAAAAGTCTGTGCCATGCTTTTATGCCTATTTTGTACCTTCTGTATTTTGGTGCCAACCTCTACTACAGAGCTTTCCAAACTCTGTGTCGCGACACAAAAGTGTGTCGCCACACACAGCGTGGTGTGTCGCCACACCACCCGGAAGCGGCGGCGCGTGCGAGCACGGCGGCGGCAGCAGCGGCGCGGGATCAGTACTTCCGCGTTTTAGCAGAGGCTGCCGCCGCCGTGCGCACGCGTGCCGCCGCACGCCCCCCCGCACTGCCGCCGTGCGCGCACGCACCGCCGCACACACACCCGCGCCGCCGCCGCTGGTGTGTCGCCAGCAGCGGCACTTTGGAAAGCCCTGCTCTACTACATAGCTTTCCAAACTGTGTGTTGGGACACATTAGTGTGTCGGCTGCAGTGTTTGGGTGTGTCGCGGGTGCTGCTGCCTCCAAGCCCTGCCAGCATTCTGTGCAGGTCCTAGTGCCTGCCTTGTGCCTTGCTGCCTCCAAACCTGCCCTGCCAGGATTCCGGGCAGGTCCTAGTGCCTGCCTTGTGCCTTGCTGCCTCCTTGTGCCTTGCTGCCTCCAAACCTGCCCTGCCAGGATTCCGCGCAGGTCCTAGTGCCTGCCTTGTGCCTTGCTGCCTCCAAACCTGCCCTGCCAGGATTCCGCGCAGGTCCTAGTGCCTGCCTTGTGCCCTGCTGTAAGAGTGTGTCGCGAAATGATGCATGACTAAAAAGTGTGTCACCAACATGAAACGTTTGGAAAGCTCTGCTCTACTACAATACAAGATTGGCAGCCAGGGACACATTTATGCCTAAAGAATACACATTTTGTTCACTACCCATTTAACACATACCGTTAACAGACCAATTTTACTAAGCAAATGCTCAGCAGAATCCTTTTCATGGGTTATAGATGCACTTGGTTCTATTACCTGCTTTTTCAGCAAGTTACCTATTTGAACAGGTTTTGACAGGCTACTTGAGTGCTATATACATATTTTTCTCTTCCCCCGTCAGTTATTTTTCTTAAATTGTTCTAAAGCACAATCCTATATATGTTTATTTAAGATAAATTCTACTGAAATTTGAATTCAATCATATTTATTCCCTGATAAGTAAAAAAGGATTGATCTCAGCATTCTTAGTGACTTTGTATAGCTTGGGTTGTATCTGCTTAGCTGACCTGGATATCATTTGTGACAGAAAGGTAGGATAATATGAATACATATAGGCAAAACACAGTAGCCTTACATACATTTCTGAAGTTTGGAAGATATATACTGAGTACTGTATAGGCGCTTCCTGAAGAGCCCCAGTGTGTGAGCGGGGGTGGAGTGAGGGGTTGTTGTTAGAGAAGTACTTGTGTATGATATTGTTCTTCATTTGCTAAGACCATTTAGCAGCCTTTGAATAATATGCAATTGGATTTGTATGGAGAGAAAATGCAGGCACTATTCATTTCTCAGCTTCTGGAAGCAAAAAATCTTGAATGAACCTTGACAGTAACACTCCACATGTAAATAACACATGAATGCACCTGGATATTTTATATATATAAACATGCTCATTCATTATAAAACAGAAGTGGGCAGAATTCAAACTTGTGAAATAAAGAACTCCAAGATGGCATGGGGCCAGGTTATTTGCAGGACTACCTCTCTCTGATCTATCTAACCTGTTCCCATCAGATCCAGCAGGAGAGGGCATGTTATGGGTCTCATTCAGTAAAGAGTGTGTCTGGATGGGACCCAGAAAGAGAGCCTTTTTTGTCACTGCACCTGCCCTGTGGAACATCTTCCCCTAGAGATCAGATTGGCCCCAACCCTGTTGACCTTTTCCCAAGTCCCTCCATGGCTGTGGTCCTAGGCTTTGGGGTTGGAATGTCTATTGGAGCCTATTAATTTGTTTTGTTGAAATATTTGTATTATATCTGTATTGATATGGTTTTTTATATTTGTATTATATCTGATTGAAGTTTTTTTAAAAGAAAATCTTTATCTCAACTGCTAATTGTCTATTTATTTTGTTTTTTGGTTTTTTAAATCGTTGTTAGCCACCCATAGTCACTTGTTTGAGATGGGTAGCCATAAAAATTGAATAAATAAATAAAGATCCACCAATCAGAGACAAACGTAAAGTACCGGCTGAGCTGAGATGTGGGGACATTGATGCAAAATTCTAAATAAAGAAGTGGAATTAATTATTCACTGCAAGCTTTCCAACCTAATACCCTCCAAATGTGTTCAGAATTGTACCTCAAAGCCAGCCTTGGTAGGAAATCTTCTTTAGTTCTCACTTGCATGTTGTTCTTGTTATTGTCGAACTGTTGGGAATCAGAATAATTTTACTTGCTGTTGTTGAACTATTGTGAATCTGCAAATCATCAGAGATCTACTAATAGATTCCAATCTACTGCAACATTAAAGCAAAACCTCACATCATATTGGTTGCACTTCCCTCTTATGAATACCTCTAAGAAACCAGTATTTTCCATTTCAATTGATGATAAAATGTCTTTTGTGACCCCTTATCCATCATGGTACTGGGAGTGGCATAAGCACAGGAGGTAATTTTTCTTTATTAGCACATTACCACCAAATCATTTTTTTTTGCTTTTGCTTTTGTTACTGCTGTAAAAATACCAATTTACAGGGGAAAAGTAAGATTAGTACTATCACAATTCACAGATTTATTGGTGATTGAATTGTCTGGACCCAATTCAATTGAATTCTCAGCCAGAAAAAAACTGTTTCTGTTTTTATTAATGAGTGACTTATCCTGGGAACTAGATGTAGAGGGCGCAGACACGTTAATTTTTCTCCAGTGGCTTTTAATTTAATCAGCCATGGTAGAGCGTGCAATCACAGGAGTGAAATGGTTCTAGTCTTTTCTGTTGGGTCATATCTATGAGGTAAGACTGGGGGATGATTGTTCAATAACATATATTTGACCTGGGCTATCCCATAAATTATATCTTTATTTTATTTAATATCTACATGAACTTGCTGGGAAATGTCATCCAGAATTTTGGAGGAAGATGCTACTAATTATCTGTATGCTAGCCTGAGAAGTCAATATCCATTGCTCTTTGAATATTAAGAAAGCAATCAAGAATCTTGAAAATTATCAGATCTTGACAATGGGATGGATGAAGATGATTAAGCTGAGGCTATAATGTAGATGGCATTGGTCACTAGAAAAACTAGGTTGCGGACTGTGATACAACCTTTCCTGGAAAATAATGTGCTCTTTTCTTCATGAAAGATCAGGTTGGTAGCTTGGGGATGGTTATGATCCTATGCTAGCTTTGGAGTTTCAAGGGATTATATAATTATATATAAGTTTGCAGAATTCCATTTAATGCATAAACGGCAACCTTCCTTTAGTCAGTTTGATTAGCAAGTTATATATTTATTTATTTATTAATTTGATTACTCACCGCCCAACTCCCTCAAGGGACTCTGGGCGGTTTACAAATCATCAAAATTACGAATATTGAAGATTTAAAATACCATACATATAAAAATTAAGAAGGCGATGTGTTCTTTCAGCCTTGGAAGGGCTATTCTAGGACTATCTTACTATACTAGCCATCCCCAGGAGTTTCTGCCCTCCTTACCGCCCCAGGCCTGTTGACAAAGCCAAGTTTTAAGTTGTTTCCTGAAGCCCAGGAGCGAGGTGGACTGTCTTAACTCTGGGGGAAGGATATTCCACAGGGCAGGCGCTGCTGCAGAGAAGGCACGCTTCCGTGACCCCGTGAGATGGAATTCTTTAACTGATGGGGTCCGTAGCATGCCCTCCCTGCATGACTGGATGGGACGGGCCAATGTAATGGGGATAAGACGGTCCCTTAGGTAACCTGGTCCCATGCCATGAAGGGCTTTAAAGGTCATAACCAACACCTTGAATTGCACCCAGAAGCAAACTGGAACCCAGTGCAGCTCGCGTAGTAATGGTGTCACATGAGTCCGATATGGGACTTCTAAGATGGTTCGTGCGGCCGCATTCTGGATCAGTTGGAGCTTCCGGATACTCTTCAAGGGTAGCCCCATGTAGAGCGCATTACAGTAGTCTGTAATATATACCCCGAATGCATCACTTTTAGACATGCTTACTGTGTATCTTTGAACACTTCATACTTTATTTGATGCAAAATTGACAGCTGGTCTGTAGACTGGTAAATCATATTAAGAACATATTACGCCAATATTGAAAGATCTGTACTGAGATGCCAGTTGTTTCCCAGGCTTAGTTAAAACCACTCTTTAAAGTCTATCTAACACACCATCTATCTCATCACGAATCTAATTGTGAAGATCTGCAGGAAGAGATTTTCTTGTCACTCCCAAACTTTGAAATGTGCTCCCTTCAGAGTATGACTTTTACTTTTAAAAAAAATGTAGCTGTGTCTTTTTAAAAGTGGCCTTTTAAATTGCTTGCAGCTGCTTTTAATGTTTTTGTTTGTTTGTTTGTTTGTTTGTTTGTTTATTTATTTATTATTTGAATTTATCCCCACCCATCTCTGCCATGGCAGACTCTGGGCGGTTTACAATCAGAATATAAAAGATAAAACCTAAACATTTAAAACTACTATAAAAATAAAAAAATAAAAATCCAGAAGATGGTCTGTTCTTAAAAGGAGGAAACTACTAAACCAACCACCCCCAGGAGGAACTATCCTTTCCTTCACTCCAGGCAAGGCGGCAGAGCCAGGTCTTCAAGGACTTCCTAAAGGCCAGGAGCAAGGGTGCCAGTCTCACCTCAGGGGGCAAGTTATCCCACAGGGCGGGTGCTATTGCAGAGAAGGCACGCCTCCTGGACCCCGCTAGATGGAATTCTTTTAATGAAGGGATCCGAAGCATGCCCTCCCTGCATGATCGGGTGGGGCGGGTGGATGTGGTCGGGACAAGACGGTCCCTCAGATACCCTGGTCCCATGCCATGTAGGGCTTTAAAGGTGATAACCAACACCTTGAATTGGATCCGGAAGCAAACTGGTACCCAATGCAGCTCACGGAGTAGCGGTGTTATATGTGCCGATCTCCTGGCACCCAGAACTACCCGTGCAGCCGCATTCTGGACCAGCTGAAGCTTCCGGATACTCTTCAAGGGTAGCCCCATGTAGAGTGTGTTGCAATAATCTATATGGGAGATGACAAGGGCATGAGTGACTGTTCGGAAGGCCTCCCGATCCAGGAAGGGGCGCAACTGGCGCACTACCCAAAGCTGTGCAAAGGCCCTCCTGGCCACGACTGCCACCTGCTCCTCGAGCAGGAGTCGTGAGTCCAGGAGGACCCCCAAGTTCCGTACTGAATCTGAACGGGGTAGTGCCACCCCATCCAGAGTTAAAGATGACAACTTCCTGGAAATCGAGAGGCCATCAATCCACAGCCACTCCGTCTTACCAGGGTTCAGCTGAAGCCTGTTGTGCGGCATCCAGGCCCCTACAGCCTCCAGAAACTGAGAAAGGGTGTCGACTGCAACACTTACTTCACCCGGGATGGAGATGTACAACTGGGTATCATCAGCGTACTGGTGATACCTCATCCCATGGTGACAGATGATCTTGCCCAGCGGCTGCATATAGATGTTAAATAGGAGAGGAGAGAGAACCGAACCCTGTGGCACCCCACATAATAGGGGCCGAGGGTCAGATCTCTCCTCTCCTATTACCACCGATTGGGAACGGTCCTGGAGAAAGGAGGCGAACCAGCGTAAAACCACGCCACCCACCCTCCATCTCGAACAAAGGATAGCTTTGTTCCAGTTTCAACAGATTCATCATTGTCTAATTATAATTTTATTTTGTATTTATCTGAGACCATCTTGCTGTTTTTGCAGTATATTGATACATAGCAAAAAAAACAGTAAAAAGTAATTTGCATCTACCTTTCATCCAGAAAACCCAAGGTTGCTTATGCCTCCATAGCTCTGCCTTTTATTCTCACACTAAACTCATGAAGTAAGATTAAGCTGAAAAGTGTATCAGAACTACCCAGTGAATGTTAGGGTTGACTGGCAATAGAAATCTGGGTCTCCTCAGTTCATGGATACCATAGGTTGGGAACTTGATGTAGGAAGTGGTCGGGACAAGGTAGCCACCTTAATTCTCTCCAGTGGTTTTCGGTATTTTCAGCCATGGTACCCTTCAGATTGCTCAGTAATCTTCTCAGTCCTATTCTGATATTTTAATTATTAAGGGATACTGATTGTTAGATGAGCAAACTAATAGCAGACAACCTGCAATTATTCTCAGAGCAGCCTCCCAGTTCTGCTCCTCAGTATCTGCAGCAGAGTGAGTTAGGAAAGTTTGTGTTAAAGGACCTATCAACATTTCAAGTAGTTATTGCTGAGAGATGTCACTTCCCAGCAGCTGTTATATAAAATCAACTCTCTGCCCGTGACAAACACAACAACTTCTGATGACCTAAAACTAATGCCCTTAGTCTTGTCCTCTCCATGGATAAATGTCCTTTATCCTGTTAGATTGCAGCAAATTATGTAAATTTGCTTAGTTAGCTACATTCACAAAATTGCTGACAGAGATTATCTATAGTTTTTAATCTTGCTTTAAAACAGGGGTGGGGAACCTTTTTTCTGCCAAGGGCCACTTGGATATTTATAACCGGGGATTGGGGGTGGGGTGGGGGCGGGGTTTCCGAGATTTCCGCGGATCGAGGGCCCGAGTTTGTGGGCGGGAGCCAATCACGTGGAAGGGGGCGGGGTTTGTGGGCGGGAGCCCCGTGGGCCTTAGGCGGGAGCCCCGCAGGCCTTATATGGCCCGCGGGCCTGACGTTGCCCACCCCTGCTTTAAAACAAAGTTTCATCATTCCATCACTGAGGGGGAGAGGGGACCTCACAATCTGGCACTTTAATTGCTTTAAAAGAAGCACCCTAAACATCCACTCTGTGTTCTTCACCAGATGATAACCAAAGCACGTGCTTCCTTTACCTCATCCTAATACCAAGGATGGTTGCACTTGATTTGTACAAAAGTACTATGTTCCTGAGAGTTTTGTTTTCAATCCAGTTATTAATGATCCTTAACAAAGACTTCGCTTCGTTCACAGCTGCTCTACGCTTGTTTGATATTTCAGCAAGGTGCATATGATCTCAGCCTTCCTGTGATAATCAATTGACCAGTTCAAACTGCTATATTATAAATCTGAAATTAATACATATCTCTATATCTCTACAGATATCTCCTAATTTTGGTTAATGGCCAAATATGCAAAATAATTCCCTTTTAGCAATGATTCAGAATTAATAAGTTGGCTACTTCGCTGACACTGCTAACACTCTTCTCACAGACATAGCTACCTTGCTTCGCTGAAGGTACCAGTGGAAGTGTTTTCTGTGGAGGGAGGAGAGTTTTTGAAATAACCACGTGAGTCTTGCAAAAGCTAAGGCTGCTTTAAAGACTCAAAGGGGACTTCTTTTTTTAGAAGTCCAAGTACACAATGTCTTCAGGATTAACCAAACTACAATTTGGACAGGGCAACCTGAATTGCCCCTTCCGTGTTCATTAAACATTACAAAGGAGACAAATTTGCCTCTGCATATGGAGCCTTTGGTTGACTATCTTGAAGAAAGTGTTGTAGGAATACTGCTTTAGCACATGCCTATCCTGCCAGTGGTTTTGGTCATTCTTCCCAAGACTTAATTTCTAGTCCTCTGCTTATCTTTGTTGCTCTTCTCTGATCCTGCTGTAATTTCTCTGATATAAAGTGTGGTGCTCAGAACTGCACTACGTGTGTCTAACCCAGTGTTTCTCAACCTTGGCACCTTTAAGATATGTGGACTTCAACTCCCAGAATTCCCCAGCCAGCACCGGCTGGGGAATTCTGGGAGTTGAAGTTTACACATCTTGAACTTGCCAAGGTTGAGAAACACTAGTCTAACCAAAGCAGAACAAAGTGGAATGATTACTTCTAGTAATCTGAAAATGATATTTCTGTTGATAACAGCCAAAAATTACATTTGCCTTTTTCTGCAGCCGCATCACACTCCTGGCTCATAGTCGGTTTGAAACCAACTACTGTTCCAAGGTCTTTTTCACAAGGTCTATTACCAAGCCAGATCCCCCATACTTAACTTGTATATTGGATTTTTGTTTCCTCTGTAAATAATTTCCGCTTTCTCTCCATTCTGTTACTTTTAGCTCATTCCTCCAACCAATCAGGTCATTTGGTATTTTATTCCTGTCTTTTAGTATTCCTGTCATTTAGTATTTTATTCCTATAATTGGGGATGATATATCCCAGCCAATTTTGTGTTATCTGCAAATTTGATTAGCACAACCTCCACTTCTTCATCCAAGTCATTAAAAAATATTGAAGAACAATGGACTGATTACTGAATCTTGTGTCACTTCATTTGATACCTCTCTCCGATTTGATGAGTAACCATTGATGAACCATTTTAAATATGATCTTTGAGCTAGCCATATATTTACTTGTCATGCCATCCATCCCACACTTAATTAGCTTGGTAAGCAGCACGTCATGGGGTATTTGTTTATTATCAATTATGGAGTCCTTGGTGCTCTCTGAGCTTGGTTGCTTGGTTGCTTGCTTGTAGACGTTTCATTTCCAGACTAGGTAGCATCATCAGTGCTAGTGAGTGTGGGGTTTATATACAGTAGCTTGCCCTACCAGTGTTGGTGGAGGTGTGGTTTTCTCCTTGGTAGTTCCTTGATTAGAGTATTGTTCTCTGCTTGATTGTTTGTCTGGTGTTAATCCCTGCTTATCTGGGTATAGGCTGCTGGAGAGGGTGTGTTCTGGTCTTTTTGTTTTTCTTAGCTTTTTTATTGTCTCTTTTGTAAAAGGTAAAGGTTCCCCCCGCACATTTGTGCAGTTGTGTCCGACTCTAGTGGCCGGTGCTCATCTCCGTTTGTTAGCCGAAGAGCCAGCGTTGTCCAAAGACGCTTCCGCGGTCATGTGGCCAGCATGACGTGTGTGGAACGCTGTTACCTTCCCACCAAAGTGGTACCTATTCATCTACTTGCATTTGCATGCTTTCGAATTGCTAGGTTGACAAGAGCTGGGGCTAGTGCGGGAGCTCACTCTGTCACACAGGGCTAGGGATTCTTTTGAATGGTATGTGAATGTGCTTTATCTCTATGTGTCTATTGATGGCTGATGTGTCTGAATGCCAAGCTTCCAGGAATTCCCTAGCATTTTTGGATTTAGCTTGGTCTAGGATGCTCACAGTTTCCCAGTTGAAACTATGGTTGAGTCTGTCCATGTGTTGTGAGATTGAGGAGTTTTCATCGTGTCTTCTGCTAGTTGGTGTTCATGGATGCACTCTGCTAGTCTTCTGCCTGCCTATCATACATAGTGGCTGTTACAGTCCTTACACTGTATATTGTAGACAACTCCTGTTTTGTCTTCTTGGGCTACTGGGTCTTTTGATTTACTTAAGATGTTTTGGAGGGCTTTAGTTGGTTTCTGATATGTTTTTGATGTATGGTATACATGTTTTTGATATACTGTCGATTGTTTATTGAAGTCAAGGTATTTTATGTCATCAATATTCCCACAATTTACTAAACAAGTTATCCAATCAAAAAATGAATTAACATTAGCCTGGCAAGATTCGATCTTGACAATTCCATGCTGATCTAATTACAGCATTGTTTTCAAGGTGCTTACAGAATAAGCTCTTAATTATCTGCTCTAGAATCTTCCACAGTATCAGTGTCAGTCTGATTGATCTACAGTTTATTAGATTTTTCTTTCCCTGCTACTTGAAGTTAGGGACAACACTTGCCCTCCTACAGTCATTTGGCACTTCACTAGTCCTCTAGGATTTCTCAAAAATAATGCATAATAGTCTGTCCAGATCATCAGCTAGACTCTTCAGTGTCCTAGGATGCAATTCGTACAGCAATGGAATTTAAATACATTCAAATAATTATTAAAAACAACCTGATTATGTTTTTATCAGTCTCAAATTCAGTCTTTCCCCATCATCCCTCTTTTTGCAATTTCTTGGTGGAACACTTACTTGGTGGAGAAGATGAACAAAATAGTAGTAGAATAGCTATGTATTTTCTTTGTTAACACAGTTAGCATTTTTCTCTGTTTGCTGAGCATCTGCCTATTGCTTTCTTTTTCTTTTCTTTTGAACAAACCTAACCCCATTTTATTATTATTAGCATCTTTCACTACCTTCAGCTTATTCTGAGCTTTCACTTTCCTGATACCAACTGGGCTCTAGTTCCTTGGTGAACTATTTTCTATAAACAGGTTTCCCACCCTTTATGTGAATTTGCTATTATGCAGTTAATCATTTTTGTCCAAGAATTTTCTTCATATAAAAAAAAAAAACCCTGCTATTGTGCGATTTGTGCCAGCATAGTCAATTTGCACCAAAGGTCTGGAAATATGCCAAGACTTCTTTCTGCCAAAACCACTTGAATGTTTTCCTGCCAAACCCCTTTCCTGTCCTCACTCACACATGGTGAGTTATGATTGTGTTATGCAGTTGTCCTAGTTGTGCATCCTATCTTTTACTTCATCTGCAATAGCTACTACTATTAGTATGGGATTTTAACATCACAATCTTGTCCAACCCTTTACACAAAATGAAAAGGAAAAGGACTTATGTAACACTAGAAACAAAGTTGGACATATTACATTGCACCAAAGCTAGTGAAGAATCCTCAGCCTTAGAACAAGCTTTTAACCTCAGCAAATCTACTAGCATTCTTCATTATGTTTTGTACATAATGAAGAATGCTAATGTAATTCATGATGCATTCTACCTCTTTGCCATAATAATCATGCACATTAGAAATCCAGCTGTAGAAAAGATGAAAATTCTTTCACTGTACATAGAGCACGAGACAAGGAAGAAAACATGTTTGAATAATGTAGTGCTTAAGAATAGGGGTCTAAAAATTTTAAAGTATATCAGTCAATGCATGTGGGTTACAAAATTTGAAACCATAACCCACAAACCTCCTTTTTCTACTGGTTCAGTGTCTTGCTTTATGTAAGCTTTTCAAGGAATGTAACCCTAGCATAAAGTGAGAGAAGATTGTATGCCCTTTTTTTTGTCAGAAGTTCAGAAAATTCACATTTGGATTCTTAACTCTTAATGGATACCATCTGACCTACAATGTGATTTGTTTGGTTCTGGCAAAGTGCAACATCTGAACTCAGCCATTGTAGTTTATGGCTTGGTATTCTCTGTGAATACAGACATTATAATTTATTAAACAACCTATGATTTAGCATGATTATGAACCTAGCCAATTCTTCAGTCATGCTCATCTGATCAGCAGTGTTTGCTCCAGTTCTTTAGCTTTATTTCCTGAGAAAGTCTGCTCAAGTCCCTGTCTCTAGTCTCTGTCCTAGATCTTCTGCAATTGAGATACCAAAAATTCATCCAGGTGTTTGTAATCTCTTTAGCCATCTTTTGTTAACTCTCCAATAGACCTGGGGCTTCCTTGGGCAGTTTTTCCCCCTTTCTGATGAAATTAAATAATTTTAAATGCATTTATTATTTATTACACTCCTATACCACCTTATGCTAACTCCTGACAATTTACAAAATAAGAACAATAAACAAAGCAAACAAAAAGCACACAATAAGATGAGTTAAACAATAACTATAGGCACCCAATCCCAGTGGCATCAATTATGACATATAAAATATGCTCATGAAGGCAATTCAACATCACAAAGTAATATATAGAGAACTCATCGACACTGTATGTTATGCAGAAAAGAAGAGAACAGGAGAGCAGGGTATGTTCACACCACGAGAAGTTAATCATTTTTTTCTTATTGTTGGCTGGGTTTGGTTTTGTGTAACAGAAAATACTGAATTCAGCCAATCTAGGGTAAGATCTTACACAGGAGAGATTATTTAATACTATTGAAGCTGTATTCTCTGAGAGTACATTATCTACTAAGTAAAACAATTCAGTGTGCCTTATCCTGACTTTTCTTTAACCTAATATAACATCTAAGATTATCTCTAGCTTTTGGTAACATATGCTTCAGTTAAATGTGAAGAGGGTTCAAAGGGTAACGGTTTGATTTTACGTTTTCAGAAATGGAAGGTCAATTATTATTCATTCATCTTCATCCCACCAGCCCCTGAGAATATTCTTGTGTAACTCAAAATCTGCTCACTACATGAAAGAACCTATTCTGACTCTTTGCATCCAATATGGTCATTGCTGAGAATTCTTGGAGTTAAAATCTACACATCTGGAGGGCGCACAGATTGGGAAAGAAAGTTGTAGAATAACAATATATGTACTTCCCAAAGAAATTAGCAACACCATGTTTAATACTGACAATAATCTAACTGCTTTCAAAATGCTCTGGTTCACAAGACTTGTCCTGTGAAAAGAATTTTACCTCTCCTAAATTCATATAAAAGTTCTTCTCTGGATATTGCAATCACTAAATCATGCTTAGAGTGGACTTAACTTCATTCTTGATTAGAGCGATATGTTTAAATATACAGCATTTCAATTTGTCATGCTTTATTTTATCATTGATATTTGACAGTCTTTAAGAGTTTCCTGGCAAACTTATTTTGCATGTAATAGCTATTCTTCACATAAAGCAGGTTGTGCAAGCACTCTGGGACTTGGGTTTGTTATTAGCCGTTTAGATGTCAGCTGTGACCAGAAAAAGTGTTAGTCTATCTTTGGTTGGTTTGCCTATTGCTCCTGATTCTAGTGCAGTCAGACTTAACTATGAACTTACACACATACATATTTTCCAGTCTGTTAAACTGAGTTCCACAGGCAACAGACCCGGAAATTTTAACTAGTGTAGAATGTTGATGCTAAAATGTTGATTGGGGCAAAGACCAGAGATCTTTTTAGTCTAGAAGATATACTAAAAAGTAAAGAATGTTCAACTTGAGTTTGACTCCTGGTGGCTCACATAGCCACATCCAAGCCATTTTCTTGGCATGGTACAGAAGTGTTTTGTCATTGCTTTCCTCTGGAATGTTTTTGGACTTCCTGATCTTCTTGGATGGTTCTCCCCATCAAAGTAATAGTGAATAGCCAAATAGTGAAAAGTATTACTTTTAGAGTTAGGAGCTTAAGATCTGATTATCTGAAATATCTTTTCCTGTGAAAAGCTACCTAGGTTTTAAGATCACCTATTGTCCTTTTCTTTCATAGGCTGCTGCATCTGAGAAATACTTAATGGCAACATGAAGAAGAGGTTAAGGGAAGAATTGTGTATTTTATTGGAAACTCACTGCCCTTAAAGTTTCTCATCCTCTCTATCTGCAAATATTTCTTTTACAAACATTTGATGCCGTCATTGCTGGATTCTTAGTTTTGGCTCTCTGGGTTTTTTTTCCCTATTGCAATTTTTAGTTTGGTAACTCTTGTTTCTACAACGAATTATTTTTTTTCATGTTTCCTCCTATATTTTGCAAGCCATTTTATCTGATTCCTTTTGTGAAGAAAAAAAAACAGTCTACAAATTATTATATAAACAAAATACCACAACTACAAACTTCAGAAGAACATAATGTCAACATACATGTAATAAAAAGAACCACATTTTCATAACTACTGACAATATATTTTATTGGATGGAAGAGGACTTCCTTGAAACTTATTTCTAGTATGCTACATCATATACATAGGCTAGGTTTATACAACCAGACTAAAATAGGCTAGATTTGTACAGCCAGATTAAAATTGGTTTTTAAGGATAGTGGTTTACAATCTTAGCAACTTCCAGATGCGTGAACTTCAACTCTCATAATTTTCCAGGCAGCATGACCAGTTGAAGTCCACACATTTGGACTTTGAATATAGGCTTCAACAGCTATCATTATTTAATACAGTATTAAACAACAGTTTTGATGCACTTAAGGTTTCTGTAAGTCCCAGCAAATAATGGTTTTAGGAACTCACATTCAAAACCTATAGATATTTACAGAATTGAAAAGCACTTTATTAAAATAAATGCTTCCTCAAGGTCTTTCCAATACTTTAAAAAAAGGTATTGTTGTTTATTTGAAAGGTAAAATGTGTTCCAATAGCCTTTCCCAGATTTTGGCCATGGGGGGAATTATGAGACCTGCAGTCAAACACAGCAGACATTGGGGAACATGACATTGGGGGAAGCTGTTATAGGTTTTGGTTTGCTCCCTGTTAAACAAAGGTAAATGGTTTTAAGTAAGCATCATGTGTCAGAGAAATAACCACTGTGTACCTTTAATGTGATATTTTTTTGGTCATATCAACTTTGGTGTGAAAAAATGAGCAACAAATAATTTGCACTCATGTTTTTAAAATTAAAATGAAGTGGCTGCAAAAATTTGGTTTGGCAAAAGAGGTTAGTAGGGCAATGAGAAGGAAGTGCTTTAAAAAATATCTGTCTCTCCTTTTTTAAAATGTGGATGTGTTGCCTCCCTTTAGAAGACAATAAAGCCAATATTGAGCTGGGAAAGGGAGATAAATATTGTAACATCCAAGGCAACTACATTCATAGAAATGAAGAAGTACTACCTCCTGTTCAAATTTTAAATCTAGAAACTGAAAACAATTTGCAAACAGATAAGCCCCTGGGGGTTATAATGGCTACTATTTCTCATTAGAACTCATTGTGATGTCATCATACTTGTAATGTTAATTCCAAAGGCTGACTTCAAATCCTCAGGCTTCATCTACTGATGGTTTGCAAAAATGCTGTCCCAGTTAACACTTAAGATGACCTCTAGGCGGCACTCTCTCGTCAAAATAAATTAATGATTTTTTTTAAAAGGATATGTTGAAACACGGTTTAGTTTTAATATTTTGTTCTCTGTTTCTGGTCATTTTCATGAATTAAGATTTTTTTTTAATAGTTAGAAGTACAACTCTATATGTGTCTACAAGGAAGTACAATCCATTAGGTTCAATGGGACTACTTTCCAGATAAATCCTGTTTCCACTGCAGTTTAAAATAACAAACCTGTACGTTTCTTTAGAAGTAATCTGTTAAACTCAGTATAGGATCATTTCTTTAAAGCAAGTTAAGGCTGCAGATGCAATTGGAGAGGAGATAATTTTTTCTGTAAATATATATATATATATATATATATATTAAAATGCTGATTTTAAAACTATCTCAAAAGGGGCAATTCAGATTTTGCATATGTGTATGTGTGTGCATTCAGGTTTAGGGGAATGGAGGGACCCATCATTTTAGATGGGCAGGAGACTGTTTTCTTTTTTTTAGATTTAGTTTCCTCCTATGATTCCTTAGAGGCTTTTTATGAAGAACCTTAACAGGACACGGGTCTGCCCTTTAATGCAAAAAATTACTGCAAAATTTTTTTTGCAATAGAAGAATACAGTTACAATTAAGTATGATAGAAAAAGTGATGGTATCAACTTCAAGGGAAATTCAGGGTACCAAGAACTGTTTGATCTTCTTTCAGCCCTAGATAAATAAAAGGAAGAACACTGAATGGTTATTTTCAAAAGGAGAAGCTGCCTAAACTGGAATCTGTTCACTGGAGAAGAACTCTTTTCTGGGGGAGACCAAAGCTCTGTGTATTTAACAGTAGCAGCTAAAGGACTACACAAGGCAGCCATTAAACTAAGTTCAAGATTATTTATTATGTTTGAAATTACTTTATGTTTATGACCCCCTTTGAAGCTATAGCCCCAGAGCTGAACATCTATGCGGTATTACTCAGAAATAAAGCCAGCTGTACAGCAGGAAGGACACTTGCTTCTGAATGAAGAGATGCAGGACTGGATTCTGTAAGCATTCACTCTTCTGTGCAGGAGGAAGCTCCACTGAACTCAACAGGATTTATATTTGAACAAACGTGCACAGGTGAAGCCGTAGTATACCGATCCTAAACAGGCATAACTTAAAAGGAAGGATGGGCACCAAAACCTGTTTGAGCCAAATCTGTTTAAGATGAAAACTGGGGTCCCCAATTTTCAGAAAGGAGAAAGGAAATGTGATGTTATCTAAAATTAAGAAATTGGAGAAGTGCAAAAAAAAATGTCTAGAAAGACACAGTCAAGACAAAGTTCAGCTACCAAATGCCCAGCATTGCTCTTAGTACAGAGGTATACTTAGGCCACACACTAACCAAAGATAAACTCTTTGAAGATGTTATGATTTTCAAAGAGAAATGTTGAGCTACATGATGCTTAATGTTTCCTTTCAGCTCTGTGGCTATTAAATATGCTTCTTTCTGGCACCACTGTCTTATATTTGCATTCCTATATCATAGCCAATCTTGGATGATCTCAGAAAGCTAAGCAGGATCAGACCTGATTAATACTTGGATGGGAGACCACCAGGAAATATCAGGACTGTAGACTGGAACAGGGGGGGAAAATCCCCAAAGGCAGCGATGGTAAACCACGTTAGTATTGTTGTGGAAAAAAACTACACTGATGTGCCCATGAAGTTACCAGGAGGCAAACTTGACTCAAAGGAGACTTTATCTTTGGGGAGACTGATTTGGTCCCATGTGGTGGCATGAATTAAGTGAGCCTTGCTTCCAAGTAAATATGCATACCAGGTCTCTACTAAATTGCCTTCTGACCTAAAGACAATAATTATAATGCTACCGTACATCCAAATGTATGGTAAGAAATTAAGAGATAGTTGAACAAAATTAGCTTTGCAACTCTGAAAAATTTGGAGATGACTCAAGAAAGCATTTAAAGTTCATGCATAGTTGACTTATTTATTTAAAGCATAGTAGTAGAGATAGATCATATATACCTATCAAAAGCATCTCTTGATTGCCATGGGTTTAACGCTTTTCTGCCAGCTGCTAAAACTGATCAAAACAGCTCTTTATTGATCCATTCAAAAACACTGCATTCAAGGCGTGTGAAGGTTTTGAAAAGACCTACATTACAAAGTGAAAGAAATTATACTCCATCCAAAGTTCATGGTAGTTTGTTTTTTAAAACCACTCTGTTAAATTGCTTTCCGCATATGCTTTGGAAGCTACTGATTCAAGCAATTAAGCCTTTCTTTAATTAGCAAGCACGAGGCTGTTTGGTTATTCTACAGCAAAATGGTTAAGGGCAAAACCTTCTCTTTTTTAAAAAAAGCAACGTAATTTAACAGCAGGTAGAAAATAAGCAAGATTGTTTCTTTGAATGTTTCTTCCAATGCCATAAATTGCTAGAATGTTTTTGAGCAACTCATTGGAAGAAGCCAATGCGGTCTCCATCTGTACGGATGCATTTTAAACTTCCCTAAATTGGATTTCTCCCTTTCTCTTTTAAAGGATGGCTGAGTCACATATAGCTTCGAGGAGCCATAATGGAAGAACTTATTTCCAGTCTGTTTGGATCGCGAGGGGCTGGTTTTGGAAAGGACTGGTTTTTAGCTAACCGAGCGTAACCGTACCGCATTCCAAGGTTATTTCAGGTTTGTTAATGTTTGGAGTAGAACCAGTGAGTAGAGATTTTAGGCTGAAGGTATAAATTATGTCCACAAGGAAGGAAACTTATAGGGCAAGCTATATTCTTTTAGCTCTGAGGTTTCTATACATATTATGAGTACTCAGAGCTAACATAGACCTCGATGAGGTAAACAGTAATGAAAAACTAACTTGCAAGTTTTATTTTTTATTTTTGCCAGCAAGGTGGGACTCCAACATTTCTAGAAATTCAATCAAGAGGACAGATCAAAATAATTAAGAACAGTCTCCTAACCTTGACAGTGATGGAGGGTTTAAAAGAAAGCATTTAACTGATTTCATCTGTAAATAAATAAAGAATGGTACATTAAAGCAAGCCTCCTATTGTAACCTACACCTGAGCATGATCTCACCCAAACTTGCTCTTTAAATCCGACTCAGTTCAAGAGCAGCGTGAAGTTCATGCTTAAATCCAGCCGGATGTAATCAGTCTGACTGAAGTGCTTAACTTGGGCGTTTGTTTCATATTTCCATATCCTCAAATGACTTTTTATCAACGGAATGATAAATCTTAACTTGTTCATAATCTTAACTTGCTCTTTCCATACTTCTCTTTTTTTCTCTCTTTGGATTTTGTGAGGAGGGAGACTTCGGAGACAAAAGGACAAGAAGGAAAGTCCAAAGCAAGACAAACGGATCATGGATATGAATGATACAAGAACAGCCGTCCAGTCACAGGTATCTTGAAACTTTCCTCCCAGCTTCTCATTTTAAGAAGGGAAGGCGATGAGAAAAAGTCCACCATACAGCCTGCTCCTAACGCTTATCTGCAAGTGAATCCTCTTTGATTTGCAGGATTTCCTTCTTAAGTAAATGGGAATAGGATTCCAATGCAAACTACGCAAAGCAATGGTCTTGCGCAGCATCCAGAGAGCCTCGCTTGCACTTCTCTCTCCCACCTCCTCCCTCCCTCTCTCAAGCCATCCTCGGCCGGCTGCTTCTCTGTCCACACATTCCTTCATATGAGACTTCGTCTCTGGATTCCAGGAAGGGAATCCTTAACGCCCAGCAATGGGAATAATTCTCTTTGAATGGGAGTAATTGCCAGGGCGCAATTTAGTCGAACCTTTTCCAATTATAGTTAGAATCCAGGTAGCCGCACAGCCAAGCAGCTGTACCTACATCTAAAGTCAGTGCAGCCCAAACTTACACAGATTTCGTTAGAAAGGGAAATTAAGAATTAGTTACTTTTTGTACCTCTACCTGGATAATACCCTACTGGTATTTCGAAGGGCCTTAAAGACCTGGCTTTTCGCCCAGGCCTTAGGAGAGGATGGCTGGTGCCCCTTTCTTCCTTTCTGTTCCCCTCTGGGTTTATTTTCATTGCCACTGTCGTTCTTTTGTCTTGTGCTGTTGTTCTTTGTTTTTAAATGTTTTAACAATTGTAAATCCCCCAGAGTCGCTGGGAGTCAGGCGGCAGATAAATTTAATAAATTATCATTATTATTATAGCGGATCAGATGTATTGCTTCTATACACACAATCTCTATGTGTGTGTATTTAAAAAAAGTACTGATGATCACAGCTGCTAGCAAACTTTCTCTGTACAACCCTTCTACGCAAGGGGTTCTGAATGCCCTTCAAAATTCCCGCTCTTGATTCTAGTTTTGTAGGAAATGTTAACGGTGCCCAGGAGCAGGACAAATGGTTCCCTCTCAAGTCAACAGCAATTAGGAATTCTCTTTGATTTTGAACCGCACCATTGCGACCTGCCTCCTATGCTTGGGCCTTGGGCGATGGCGGCGGCTGTTCAACGCCAGCCACCGCCTGAAGGTCGGTTGGAGATTGAGTAGGGAAGAATGATTTTCTCAGGGTTGCTCAGCTGTCCCTTTGACCTCATTTCAAGCCACCACAGGGATGAAAGATTGCTGCCTAACTGAAGTATACTAAGCTACTGTTATGGGGTGATTTGTAAAAGTGGGCATTAACATTTAAATTAAAAAGCTCTTTACAATCATTTGTAGTACCCAGGTTTTTCCTTCCTTCAAGTGAATATGTAACAGGGGTTTTTATATGTTTATAGGTTAATATGTAAAGATTTACATGTTATTACCATGTTTAAAGGTAGTTGAGTCATTCCTTCCTGCTGGATAAGGTGTTGTTTATACACTTAGTGGCCGTATTCACACAACAGCTAAACAAGGTCAGGTAAGCAGCAGATTCATTGGCCCAACTGGCTAATTTAGGTGTGTGGGTGTGTGTGGTGGGTCTGTCTTAGCAACTTCTGCAAACTGAACCCATTTGGTCAGTTTATGGCTCGATGTATTGGAAGAAGCCAGAAAATGAGTTAATGCAATTACCTGCATATTGCATGAATGCAACCATAGTGAATGGTAAGAAAAATTCTGTTAGGAATAACATACCAGATTCCTTTTTAAACAGAACCCAGGTTAAAGGAGTTTGAGGGAATCTTCTGGGGGGTACAGATTTTAAGGGCAACAGGTGTCTTGCTCTCCTGCATTTCTATCAAGTTTGCACAGGAGAACTTCCTAGATGCCTTTTGTGATTTGCTCTGTAGCAAATGCAGGAGTCTCATTTTTGCACCATATTCTGGAATTCAGGGGGGAGACTTAGGCCTTGAAATTGGGTACCAAGAAGAAAATCAGGGGTCTCTTCTATTCTGCACGAGTGACTGAAATTTTCTCTTCACCCCCATCATTTTCTAGTTTCTACATCTCATTATTCATTGCATAACTTCTTTTTTAAAAATAGTACTTTTATATCAGTATGGTCCTCAACTGCCTTAAATGTGATTTTTTTCAACGGCTTCCCCAGGGATCACCTTGGGGGTCTAGCAGCTGTCCAGCCTCCTTCCTCTCACACCACTTGTGACAATCAGAAAGCCAACCTCCCCTTTAATTTTCTAAGAGGAAAGTTCTGACTCCTTACTTACTTTTACAATATTGCATTAACGGCCTCATACCTCCAGTGACAGGGATTATATTTATAAATAAATCTGTAGATAAATTCTGCACTAAGAAAATCAAGGCATACGAATACCAAAAAAAAAAAAAAAAAAGCTTAAACATCTCTTTTGCTGGTTTTCCTCTCCCTCCCCTCGTTTGCTGCTGTTGCAGAATGCCGCCGCCTCCGCCGTCCCCCATCCACCCCTCGCCGCAACTGACCCACCTGGTGAAGCTTTATCAACTGCAGGGAACTCTAACGGTGGAGATTTTTGCAAGCCGTTTTTCTTTTCTGCTTCCTCTTTCTCCTTCTTCCCTTCTTCTCCGTTGCTTCCCGCAGGTCCATAGCCAGGCTTCGGCCGGACAGACACCTCGCAACTTCTTCCATCTGCAAAGTGCGAAGGAGAGGATGGGGCCCCACCTCGGGACAGGTTTCCGCCGGGAGCAGGTGATGCTGGGCCAGGTACTCGCCCCGGGAAGGTCGTTAAAGAGCGCCTCGGAAGGGAACTGGGCGGGAAGGTTGCCTTCGGAGTCCTGCTTCGGCGGACAGACAGAACCGGCTCTTTCCCCTCCAGACCGAGGAGAGGAGGACCTTCTCCCGGACAACTTGGAGGAAATTTCTCCGCCTCTACTTCCAAGCAGGAGGGATCCTGGTCTTCGCGCCCGGGAGCGTACAGACAAGAGGAGCTGCTTTTTTGTGAGTAAAAGTCAGGATGAGGAGAACCTCCCCAGCCAGGATGGTGGAAAGGGATTGGAAGGACCCGAAGCCCGGATGGGGGGCGACTCATGCCTCTTTGCCCATCGAACCTCCGCCTCGCCCACTCAGCCTCCGGCAGGGCGAATCCTCCCCAAGGGGAGGACGGAGCGCGCCTGCGCCTAAAACCCAGCTATTGGCCTCGGCAGGCCTCACCAGGATAAATCCCCGGGAGAGCAACGGGGCTGCACCCGCCAGGATAGGTGTGCGCGCGCCTGCGAGAGGGAGAGCCTCTTTTCAGGGGAAAGGTCTCCAGCAGGGGACTTATCTGTTGGAAAATGCGCCGGGCGCCCAGCTACTTCCGGCGGGCTAACCAATCCTAGATGGACTTGGCTTCTACGGACATCCCCCGGTGTCAATTTTAATGGGAAACTTTATTGCTTTGCGAAGGGACTCATCTTTTCTTTAAAAAGAAAGGAAGAAAACGGCGGGGGGGGGGGGGGAAACCTTCGCGGCAGACGTCTGCGGCAATTCATCCCCGTCGCGCCACCCCTCCCTCCACTCAACCGACATGTAATCTAAAGGAGGTGCCAACTGCGCAGCCCAGACTGAGCCCCAAACTCCAAGGAGCTTTATAACTGGCGTTGTGTCTCCAGGGAGCTTGAGCCCAGCAAGGCTTAAGTTTGATAGGCACTTGACCCGGCCTTATCTACAGTGCTGCATTCCTTGGTCTGCACCTTTGCGCTTCGTGAACCTCGCTTCTGCCGGTCGCTGCTCGGAGAAGGCCGGCGAAATGTATTGCTGGAGACGGCGCAAACGTGAGGCCTAGAATCGAGAGAGTAGACGGCATACCAATGGTTGCAAACAGCATCACCAAATGCATACATGCTACCAGCGGCAACAAACGGGTCAGCCATTCCTCTCCTCCCCACCACCAAGTTTAAGTTTAGTTGTTTTTTTTAAAAGCGCGTCGCTTTTTATACTAACGGAGTACCGTCCCTCGGAACTGGTTCTGTTCCAGACGACTTATGCTGCGAGAAGGCTTGGTGTCCTGGGGTGGAACCTTTTAAATGGTCAAGCGAGCCAATTTCTCCTATTCCTCCTTCACCCAGATTGTCCCTCAATTCCTCAGCGACTGAAAACAGGGTGTGGGCATGAATGTGTTTGAAGCAATTAAACAATTGTTAAATGTAAACAATTGCACTTAAACAATTAAATGTATAAATATGCACATCTATAACTGCAGGTGCTCTTGTTTTTCAAAAAGGCAGTCGCCCATCTTTGTCGCCGGTAACCTTCAGAGATTGCCCTGTGCTTTAAGAGACGCCAAGAAGACCCATTTCTGCGACCTGGAGGGTACAGCTTCCGCTGATATTTCTTCCTTATACCAAATCACCTATTGCTACAGACTGCTCTTGCTGTCTAGAAATAAGTCACTTAATTCACCCCTTTGTGTCTCCAGGGAGCTTTATAATTGGCATTAGCCTGGCAAGGGTTAAGTTTGTGCAGTTTAATTCAGGCTGTGCTGCCTGCTGCAATCTATGGTTTTTCTTAAATAAAGAATCCCACTGGATCACCATCACCTCTCTCTTCCTCTCTCTCTCATTCACTCTCCAAAGAGGTCTGTGTAGCTGGAATGTGGTGTAGACAAAAAAAGAATTGGGTGCAGAAGTAACAGGTTAAGCTCAAAAGTCTGAAGCGCGTGTTAAACAACTTTCTAAACATGGGCAGGGGCAGGTCTGAGTCTTTCTGAGAGCCATCGACTTACTTACTTATTCATTGCATTCAATGATTTACAAGCCTATAGACGAATCCATCAATTAAATATATGCATGCTACTTCCAAAAACTACACAAAGGACACGGTTCTATTGAGAATAATTTCCCATTAAAATAATTGGAACCAGATGAAAAGGGAGAACCATTTCTCCTTATCTTTTCTCCATTTAATATTAACCTCCTTCCTACACTTCGCAGGAAAATAAACCCAATTGAGCAAAGGAGGACTTGCTTCCAAGGAAAGGGGCGTGTGCTGTTGGTTGTGTGCCTAGAAATACTCTCACTTCTAAGGACATGTTTTATTTTGATCTTTTGGAATAACATCCCATGCACATTTATAGAAAAATTGGACTGTCTTTTTAAAGTTTTTTTTAAGTGAACATTGCCAAACATGTGCAATCTAATCCAATTCTAGGAATAATTAAACCTTTCGGAATGGAATATCTTCTGGTAAATTGGACAACAATGAAGGAACTGAGGCTGTCTTTCCTTCCATTGTCTTGGGCATGGGAAAACAACTGCTTCACCTTGAAATTGTTACTGATCCTTTTTTAAGGGATGGGCCTGAGCTTTCCTGCAGAACTTTCCAAATGTTCCAGGAGGAAACAGCCCTGGATCATAAACAACTTTCTCTGAAAGGAAGTTCTACTTATGTAAAATTCCTTTTACATAAACAAGACACAATCTCTTGGGAAGGTAGTCCCTGTTAAGCACAGGTTAATGAAGTCTTGAAATTCCTGATAGCAAATTGCACCCTAAGGTGCCTAGAAGCCGTGAATATTGCCACACCAAGCAAACAAACAAAAGAATCTATGAAGTAAAACCAGCCAATTAACTAATTTACCATATCAATCTAGATTAATAATAGTAAAATGTGTCACACAGGAGGCTCGGGAAAGACACACATTCATTTATAGAGGACCGTCCAACTGTTAGGGACAGTAGGCAAATGGTAGATTTTGGACAGCAAATTTTCTATTATGTAAACAATTATACATTTTGCAGTGGGGAGGGACCTTTTTTTCATCTCAAAAACCCAAAAGTTAACATGGATTAGCTCTGCATTTTAAAACCATTTGTTTCTCACATTTTAAATGCCTCTTCTCTGCGTTTGAATTTTTTTCACTGAATTCAAGGTTGGACTGCAACTATGATTAAGATTTGTTGCCCGGCTGGCGGTATGGTCTCCTGAGCAAATCTCCTCGGCTGGGTTCATACATCATGCCACTCTATAAACCATGATTAACAAGCTGCAATGCATTCACACATTAAGCGCTAAGTTGATGGTAGCTATCTTTATGTATGAAGCCAGATATTGTGGCTTATTCAACCGACTGTGTTCAAAAGTCATGGCTTAGCACAATACAGTATATGAACTCAGCCTCTGGAAGGAAGGAGCAGAAAGTGGTGTGATACAGATCATTTGGCAAGGTTATTTTTGCTTGTTTGTTTGTTGAAAAGGTGGTGTTGAGGGATTTTTGATCAAGGGATGCTGATCAGGGAGAAGGTTCGTTGAATTCCTCAAGATATACAGTACTGCAAAATAAATGGGTTTAGGCTTATACCACACAACCACTAAAGGAGGATTATGATAATTTCTCAAGAGTAACACTGCAGAAGTTACACTGGCACCTACTGTATAAATTAAGTAACGCCTAATGAAAATAGTATCATGGTGAACACCAGTGGCTAAGTTTGAAGATTTATTAAAATGAGCTAATCTATTAATTCAGAAAGCCCCCATACAGTACTTTCTACATGGGGGGGGGGGCACTGACTCCTATTAAAGTCTTGATTCTTCCAAATGGAAGAAAACTAAATACACAATTCTAAGTGGCCACCTGTCGTCAGGGGCACTTCATTTCTTACAGAAGTCAATAACTATATTTTCCTGAATGGTTTTGATATGGATTTGCAACCATTTTTAAGTACATTTGCAATGGAATTTAATCTAAGAAGTACTTTAGTCTCAGTCTTAATTTAAAATTTCCATGACTTCTTCCTGAAAACATTAAGAACATTTAGGTGGCAATCCTATACCCACTTTCTTTGGGAGAAATGCCACTGAACTCAATGAGATTTCCTTTTCAATAAACAGCCTTATATTGACTTCCTCTGGAGAAACGGAAATCAAGAGAACGTGTTTCAAAGGAGCTCCCTATAGTGTTGTGTTATAAATTATTTTATTTACTGTAATATATCACAAGGACACTCATGGTTATTATTGCAGTTACATACAGGACACTGAGATAGCTGCCCCGACTCTCTGAATCTTAGTTTTAACCTCAATAATTTGCCTCAAAAGCTCCCTTTCTTGTAACCCTGGGGGAAAGACTGTGGGAGTCAGCCTGTACCGAACTGTACTGAACACAACACAGCCTGTATGGTGTGTACCGAGGAACAATTGCTTTTCCCAAAATGCAGACTTTGAAAGGCATTCTATGTGTGCAAGTATATATCTAACTATATACTATACATTATATATCTAACTATCTATATGCTAATTAGCATACACAGACAAGGTAGTTGCACACACACACAAGTATGCAAACACGTGCTTATAAAGTTTGCATATTTGTGTGGGTGCAATTCTAGTGTGTGTGTGTATGTGTGTGTGTGATATATACACACACACAAAGAACATTCTTCTGAATGTCATCCAAAGACTTTTGCACATTGGGGACAGCAATCTTTCCCATAAGTGTGCAACATAAGAGTACAAACACTGCAAGTCACAAGGTATATCGTGCACACTTAGGATTCAAATTCACTGAAGTTCGGTGAGACTTCGGCATCGACCTGCATAGGCCCTGAATGCAAAATAAATGTGCCTCAATGAAGTACAAGTGAAGGATTTATCAGACAAAAGTGCGGTGCGTCTTAAACGTACGTATCTATGTCCGCCTCCCTCCAGATGTGTTGGGCTACAGCACTCAGCCTTCCCTGCCAGCGGGCCTCTGTTGGCCAGGAAGTGATTAGAGTTGTAGTCCTATGCATCTGGAGAGGACCAGGCTAGGAAAGACAGCTGCCAGAGTCCCCCCCGTGCAATACAGGCAATAGGTTGTACACCACCTGGCTATGTGGTCCGTGGATGGTGGTCCATAAATATTTTAAATAAAGAAAACACTTGGAATTCGGATCCTTTCCCCCCCTGAAGACTGAAGGAAGGAAGTACTCCGATTGAAGGAAAAACCCTCACTAGAGATCTAAAGAGTACTCCCTACCACCGCTGCGTCCAGGTATGCCCACTGCGCCCAGCAACGCGGCGGGCAGCGTCCTCGAGTTTTTCCAGTACTTTACGGAAGTTCGATCTCCTCCGCTCGGTGCAAACGCGTTCCGGAAACTCCAGCCTGGCTTGGGACTATTACTGCTCCCAAAGCTGCCGACGGGAACTTGGGGTGGGGGCCTGAGAGAAGGGCCTTTTCATAGTCCGTAGCCCTCGGCCGTGCGTACTAAAGGTAGTAAGCCCTTTGCGTTACCGCAGCCTTTACCAAACGGGTATCTATGGAGGATTATGGGAGTTGATGTTCAATCCCTCTGGAGAGTAGCAAGTCGGGGAAGTGTACCCTAGTATTATTAATTAATGCCATTTTTTATACCGTCCTTCCTTCAAAGGGAGCCCTCTGAATATATCGCGGCAGCGGCTGGGTTTATTCTCCCTTCTCCCACCGCAGATTTGAAAGAAGGGAAAATATCTGTATCCCTTCTCTGGGAGAAAATAGAAAACAAGGGAAGCTGGCTTAAAATGAGTCAGGACTTCCTGAAAGCTCTTAGCCGCGGGCGCGGGTTCAGTGCCAGGTTTAGTAGGAGCGAGAGGGCTTTTGAGTATGCACAGAGAGCCTTCCGTCCCGCTGGGAGCGACCGGTCTGGGACTGGTGCTACGCAGGCTCTTTCCTTGTAGCGAAGTCCAACAATTTATTATTAGTAGGTGGACAACCGCGATTATTTGATCATATCTATAATGTCTACGAAAAACAGGAGACCCTTCCCGCCTCGTTTGCACGCATCGGCAACGCGGGGTACTGTGGGGTCACTTTCAGAATCGCTCTACTTCTCTATATCCTCCCAGAAATTCCTAAATGAATTTAATCGAACCGATTTCCAGGGGAGCGGGTTGTTGACTGTCCCGTTTCTTATAAACTCTGATCTTTGCTCCAGCGTAATATACAGCCAGCCCGTTTGCTGTTCGTGGGTTGAAACGAATGCAGTTGTTTTGATGGCTCTGATACCTAAACTCTTTTGTTTCTCACACGCTGGATCCCGACAAAGTTGCCTGAATTTAGTTCCCCATTATCACTGAACCCAGGACTAGACTGCACTTTAGGAAAACTTGTTCCATAACAATTTTTATTCTTTAAGGTTCCGCAAATGTTTTCGTGGATTTTGTGGCAACTGGGAATCAATGGGATCACAGCAGGGACAAGGTGGATTATCAGGGGCCCGAGTTCTACTAACGTTGCCATGATCCAACAGTGCTGGTTTTTAAATACTCCTATCTTATCCTTCGGAGCTTCACGGGCATTGCCACTCAGACGTTCATCCTTCGTCCCATTTATGCCAAATGCTTGGTTCCAAAGGAGATCAGCGAGGATATCCGAAGCGACTGCGGTTTAAAGGAAACCCGGTTGGTCAAGCAAGGCAAAATAAGACCATCCTGGGCCGGAGGCGGAAGCCTCTCCCTTGGTGGGCTCGATCTCTGAAGAGGGAACTTTGAGATCCAGACCTTCCGATCATTCAAAACCTCGGGGGGCAACTATTCTTTCCCTGTCTATGAAGGTTCTCAGTCATCCAGGTGGAATTGTCTGTAGCTTGAATCATGTCAACTGGATTTCTATTTTCTCAGTGGAAACGTTTCGCTCCTTATCCAAGGAGCTTCTTCAGTCTGAGCAGAGTTGGTAAGGGAATCCTAATTCTTTCCTTTCCCTGTCTTACTGCAGACCTGCCCAAAGCGCTACTTCGTTACGCCTTAAGAAACCCACTGCTGTTCTGACAAACTCACGAGTGGGTCTAAACTGGGAATGTCAGCGAGGATAAACACCCCTTTTCAGTGCCGCACTTTCCCTCTCGGCTGGAGGGGTTTTTTGGTAATCTCGTGCGCGCGAAAGACAGGCGATTTCAGCATCCCGACCTCCGTCGAGACCGATTTTGGGGTGGGGCGTTGCAACCTCGGCCTTGCCAGAGGTCCACATTTGAAACCAGACCAACCAAACCGATTAATTAATTGGTTCTTTCGAGTTAGGAAATAAAAGTGATAGAAGAATATGCACCCCCCCCCTTTCCATACGTATCTCCACCGCCGCCACAAAATAGCACTTCAGCACAACCACACTCTTAAAAATGGCCATTATCCACACGGACCAGTTGGTCCGATGTGGGGGATGGGGAGAAAGAAGAGAAAAGAGAAGCCAACGCCGGAAAGGGGAGGGAGAAAATAAATCAGGAAAGGAACAAAGAAAGAAAGAAAGAAAGAAAACACCGACACAAAAACGCCTATCAGAAGAAGGCGACTTTAAAGCGAAGGAGACATCTGAAGTCCGCCTCGGTCTCCAGACTTTCCCCTCAAAAGGTTTTATGGTGTTTTTCTGTGCAATGTCAAAGTCTCTGCCCGCCCCCGCCCCTCTTCGTTGTAGGACGGCGGCCGCTACCCTTGGACAGACGTCTCCTTCCTTCTCCTCCGGCATTTGCTGGGGAAAGTCGCCCTGCTCTGCGGGGGGGGGGGTTGTGTTTGGGTCGACGGTGGGCTTCTCCAATCGTTCGTTTCTGTAGAGAAAAGGTATCGGCTCGTTCGGTTGTGCGAAGAAACGGGCTGAAGGCGCTGGTCCAAAACAGTTGGGGAGGGGCGGGGGACGAGCCTCCAGAGCTACCCCACGGAAGGAGCCCCTCCTTTGTTCCAAGCAGTTCGAACCGTAGCCTTAGCAAAGGGAACGCAGTTCTGCTCCTCGAGCAGCTTTCCCTCCAGCTGCCTGACAGGGTGGCTCCCGCCCTTCTGCAGGAGGTGCCGGGAGGTTGTCGTCTGAAACATCTGGGGGCCACTAGGTTGTGGGAAGCAATTTCGAGCAAACATCTGTCAGACCTGCCTGATTTCCCAGGGTGCAGAATGGCATATCTTGGGGGTGGGGGGGGAGATGAAGAGCAGAGTTACAAAAAGTGGGTGGGATCAGGATTTTCTGATTTCCTGTAAACAGAGGAAGTTTTTGGTTTGTCCTTTTTAAAAACAATGTTAGCTCTATGTTGGAGCTCATACTACAATTTTTGTATGTTTTCCACCTCCCAAACTATGGGGGACTCTGCTGCCGTCTCTGGGCAGCTGTGGTTGGAGAGAATTCTGGGCCCACGAAAAAGGAACGGGGTTCCACGCCCAGCCTTGTGGCCTCAAACGGTCCACCTCAAAGGGTCCAACCACATCTTCCAGCAAGCAGTTTCTTGTGAAATGGATTTCTTTTACATATTTATGCCCCTTCCTCAAAGGTCAAGCTTTATCATAAATATGTATTTTTTTTTAACTGAGGTTGGTTGGGCTCTTTTTTCTGTTCAAGAGAAGCCAGTTTGAATATTTGTAAGGGAAGAGAAGTCTCTCCTGCCAGTTAGAGAAATGTTATGTTTGGGAGGCGAGAAGTTTGACCTTGAAGGTCAAATGTCATTGCCTTGAATACGCAATCGGGGTATTGAGGGTGGGCTGCTTTCCTGGAATGCAAGTGGAAACCAGGAAATGAAGATAACACAGCACGGAGAAGAGGTAGCTCCTTTCTTCTTTTCAGAGGGACTGGATACTGCTAACTCCCTGTCTTGAAGAATTACGGTCGATGGCTAGCCTAAGACATCTTGGTGCCTATAGAGAACATTCCAAGTGGTGTTTCCTCCCACAATATACAGTCCTTTCTCTCCGAGATTATCCTACATAAAATCACATCCCAGTCTCCACTTAACTGAGAGTAGGACCCATGTTGCTTGCAAACTCAGGTCTAGAGAGAGCAGCATGGGGCATATCAAGCTGCAGCCTGCTGCTATCATGCAGATCTCCTGGTTCGTTTAGATGCTCCCCATTATGAAGACTGTACATAGCCTGTATTAAGAAGCTATTTTGGCCCATCCTGATCCCCTATCAGGTTCACCCAACTAGCAAGAACTGGAGTAACACCTTAATCACAAGTAATTAACTTTCTATACATAGTGGTACTGTTATGATTGAGGGGAACAGCATGCTTTCTGGGGTTCATAACCCACTACCAAGTCCTGCTCCCCTCAAGTTGCTCTGGGCTCATGAACTATGTTTCTTCCTTCCTTCCTTCCTCCCTCCCTCCCTCCCTCCCTTCTCTCCTGCTTCAGATAGTGGCATTTGCATGTTTTCTTTTTTTTCTTTCCCATTGACCTTTGAAAGAATCTTAGTGGATTGCAGAACAATGGTGTCTTTATTGGTGGCATCTTCACTTTCTCCATGTGGCTTCCAGAAGAGGGAGGAGAAAGAATAGAACAGGGCCTCTGAAAAATTGAAACCATCAGATCTGTGGCTCTGACTTTGGTAATCCTATAGGCTGAAGAGCCCTGGACACCCCAAGGAACATTGTTTTGGAATGTAACCTAAGATAGACAGCTGCCAGTTGGCAATCATCCTTATATTATACATTATAAGAAACTATTTAAATAAAGAAAACTGGGTTTGGTTCATAAATATCAAACATCTTGCCGCTCATCAATTTGTGCAAAATGTGAATTATGGCCTAGATTGCAGTGATGAGGAAGTGAAGTTGTTATCTTGTTGTTTGGGTTTGTATGTAGTGCCCCAATTGTCCAATTGTGCCCTTGCATAGGTCTTGCATTGCATGGCCAACTTCACTTCTGGCCTTTGGTCCTGGAAAACAAAATGTGTTGAAAAGATGCAAAAGCAAAGTTTTCTTTGGCATAAAACCATCTAAGGCTTTTCCCCCAGTATGCAGTTAAGGCATTATCTACCCTTCCTTGCGTTAGCACAAAACAATCAGAAAATTGGCTGATTGCACCACCAATTCCTATCCTGCCTCTTTTTCATCTGTTAGGACTCCCTGTCAAATCCTTTTGTTCAGAGTTGTGTGCTAGTCACTCTGGGCCCAACAATAAGTTTTCTCTTCTGGATTTGCTGCCGTCCTCCTTCAGGGCATCACTAGCCAGCAGGGAATCGTCCACCAATTAGGGCCCTGAAGCAAGAAGGGGATGGGTCGGATGTCACCGCTCATTTCTGCCTTTTTGGAACTCTGCCTGGCCTAATTGGACTTACTGCAATTTAAAACTAACGTGAAATGAAGGAACATCTTGTTTTAAATTTACTGAACAGCAGAACGTAGATTCAAATTCAGTCAAGTATAATTAGACAAACTTGGGGAGGTACCAAGGCAGAAACAGAGCCAGAGAGGAAGGCCACGGACCATTCCATGATTCTGGGACTACCCAGGCCCCGTAGAGCTGGATAACCCCAAACCACTCACCAGTGGGCAGCCAGTCTCTTACTTCGTTGGGAAAGTGGTAGAAATTGCATAGAAGGACACAGGCAAATATTTAACAAAAACCAAGCTCAGCATTTTCAATATTTTCAAAATATTGTGGTAGAGAAAAAGAGAGGGGTGCTGCAACTACTCAGACGACATTTCAAGTTGTACAAATACAGGGTTGTACAAAGAGGCCTGCATCTTCCAACAGACCAAGGATACACATGTGGACACTCCTGCAACGTGTGTCATCTGAACAAACCTGGAAGATAGTGGGTGACAAAGCATTGTAAATTTGACCCACCTTGAAGCTATGGCAGAATAGTGTTGAATTAAAGGAGCAAAACTACTAGAATAAAAGTAGTTTTCCTCCTTTGATACAGTGTGATGACGTAAGACTGTCTAATTCATAGGCTGGGGCCCAGGAACAAGATGAAACCAACATTGTGTGAATAAGGGGGAGACTCGGTTTGTCAGAGGTTCTGGTGTCACTGTAAACTGCAAGTGGACACCAGCCCTAAGAGGTTTCTGAGGAAGCAGAAGGATCAGGGTAGGATTTACAAAAGGCACTTCTTTCTTATTTTAAATCATTTTTTCTTTTTTATATATAAATTTTTATTTAAAAATTTTTTAAAAGGAAAATAAAAACGAATACAAACTAATATAAAGTAAGAAAAAAAGGAAAGAAATCAAAGAGAAAGCTAAAAGTGCAAGAAAGGGGAAAAGGTAGAAGAAAAATAGAAACGACAGAGAAAAAATACAAAGTAGCTTCCTATCTTCTTTATAGCAGTTATAAGTACAATTATAAATTTACCTCTTACTCTATGGTTACAACATAACTTTCTTCTTTCTATAAATCTATCCTATCTAATCATCAGAACCATAAATTATAAGTTCATTTTTTTCTGTTTCACACAAAAAGTCTATAAGGGGTTTCCAGTCAGTAATAAGCGTAGATACTGTCTTTTCTCTGGTCAAAGAAGTCAATTTAGCCATCTCAGCAAGTTCCATCATCTTCACCAACCATTCCTCCATTGTGGGTAATGCCGAATCTTTCCATCTTTGTGCATACAATAAACTTGCTACAGTTATCATGTACAAAAACAGAGTTCCATAACTTTTTTCCAACTGTTTGTCCATCAATCCCCCCCACCAAAAAAACCTATCTGGTCTCAATTGTATATTAATCTTTAAAGTCTTCTGAATCAGTGTATGTATTTGAATCCAGAATTTTCTAATTTTTTTACACATCCACCAAACATGATAAAATGTCCCTTCTTGTTCACATTTCCAACATAAATTTGAAGTGCCTTTATACATTTTAAATCATTTTTTAAATGCCAGGTTGAAAATTATAGTGGCAGGGAAGGCATAATTTGGATTATTCACAGAAGGAATGAGTGGATGGTACTTACCTGCACATTTAACTTCACGCATCACTGCAAGGTTGTCCCAAAATATATCAGACCTACTAGGAAATCTTCTTTATAGACATGAAGGAATATTTATTTTATAGAGAAGCCATTTTTCCCCATTTGGGATGGTGAAAACGTCTCTTTGCGACAGCCAGGAAGGAAACAGTGCCACTTTCATAATTTACGTGTTCTGCATGCGGCTGACACTAGAGGGAGCCCCATGATCAATTTCATTCTCTTGACAGGCTTTGCCCTGATCCAGCAGCTGTTTGGAAAGAAATTCAATATAATGCACTAGAGGGGAGATACAGAGCCAACAGCTCCAACCCACATATCATCCGCAATTCTTTCCTTCCTTCTTCAGTGTTTCCCCAGCAGGCTGATGCCTCTGTCTTTTTAGTGTAATCCCATTTCATCTTCAGTCATATTAGAAGCTGGCTATTGGAAAGGAAACGTATTGGGTATCATGCAAGTCTTGCATTTATTTGTTAGGGTTTCATTATGTATTTCTTATATTTTGTTTACAATAAGATTACTGCTTGACCACTGACAGTTTGCAACGCCTTTCTCTTAGTGATATTATTGCTATGGGGATTATTTAAAATTGGTTATTTCCAGCTCACTGCATAAGGACTTCCAAACCATTTCTAGGGCTGCCATATGTAGGCTGCAAAAATTCAGATAACCACTAGATGGCAGCAAAGTGGTAAACAAGACTCTTGCTTTTTGCTGACCTCCAGTTGTCATCTTGATTTTTTTCAGCCCAATTCTGGTAGACCAGCCATTCCACATATCAGAAGCTACATAGCACTTGAAGGGGTGTGTGTGTGTGTGTGTGGCTTTTGTTGTGTTTCTTAAACCCACAGTAAAATGATTCTAAATACTTTCCATTCCCATGATTGTGAGCAAATATCTGCAGTTTATATTCCCCATCAATGCTTAAATGTGTCCCAGAATGAAGGGCCTGTCTTTATGTGCATCTAATCACAACCCAGCTATATTCAAGCAATAACTTTTTTTGCAATATCCTGATAACACGGTCTTGCCTCCACCTAAAATGAGACATAGTTAAAAAGTTGTTAGTTATATCCAGAGCAAAGGCTACCGGATCTGGGTTGCAAAAGTCCTGACAAACCCTAGGTGGAAGCAAAAGGCTACAGAAAACTCACGTTTTGCTATCATTATTTTTTTTTTAATCTGGACCAGGTAGCCCTAGATTAGTGAACCTTGCAGTGATAGTAAAATCAAAACAGAGTCCACCAGACTAAAATGTCTCTCCAATATTGCTTGTCTGCTTAGGCCAGGATTATGGACCGTGATATGAATGCTTTCAAACGTTATATAGCCCCTCTTCTGTGTTCCAGTGGTGCCAGCATTTGATCTCTGAAGCTCTTAGCTATGCAGTGCTTAATAGGACCCATCTGTGGTTGTGGAAATTGCCACAGTAAGGAGCACAACACTGAGGAGAAGAACCAAGTTTCTTGCAAAAATCGTTGGGTGCCTGCCTTACAAGAGAGAGGGACCCTGAACAATGGAAAAGCAAAGGTTTTTATAGGGGTCGAGGGCTACAAGGTGGGAAATCCCAGGGATCTGATTTGCCGGCCAGTTTGGGGCAGCTGGGCAGGTCCTTGTCAGGGTACCTGGGGGGAGTTCTATTGTTCGGCCTTTCCGGAGGGCAGCAGAGCTGGGGAAGCCCATTCTTAAAGGAGATGGAATGTTGAGGTCATCAGCTGATGGAGAAGGGAAGGTTGGGGTTTCCCTAGGTTGCAATTTCCTTGGGAGGGCTGTCCTTGGGCTGCACTGTGAGCTGGTGATGAGTCTTCTCACCTTGAGATGAACTGGGTTTGACTGGGTGTGTGTGCAGGGTGCAGTCTCCATTTTGTTTGTTACGTTTACAGTATTTTCTCTATAGTCTTAAACTTGACTCTAATAAAACAAGTTGGGAACAACATAACTCTATCTGCAGCAATAGATTCCTTCTACAGAGCACTGTTATTAATAGGCCTGAGACGAGACAGTTCCTAGCATTAGGTGTTCCTGCCTCTAATACACTTCTTATTTTTAGTAGGTAGAGGCCGTGTTCATAGTTCATGGTAAGCCACAGTTTGTTTTATCTATAATTTGTTGAATAATTCAGAGTGGTCTGGTTCACACACAATGCCAAGTCATAATGGGTGAGATGGCATATCAGAATAAGCCATCAGAAAACATTACATTATAGTGCACTGTTATTAAGATAAAGTTGTCCTTGGGTCCAGCTCAAGCTTCTGGCAGTGTTATAAATGTGGTTTGATATTGCCTTCTTTCAGGTAGTTTATTTTGAAGATCATTCAGTGGCCTGTTAGAACCAGTGAATGGAGCAGAGCTTAATGTAGTATAAGCTCGTGCACAGAAAAAGAATATTGTTTAAAAACAGAGCCAGTGAGCACATTAGAGTGATCCAGGTTCTTAATCTTACACTTTTAGCCCACCCAAGCAGAAAGAATCACACGATTAGACATAGTAGGTTCAAAAAGTAAGTACAAAAGAGTTCTTATGTTTATTGGTCCAGTTACATCCATTTTGTTGAGAAATGATTCTTCTTTGGTTCCCTAGACCCCTGGCCCTATGTTGCTGCCAGGGCTGCGTGGAGAAAAGGGGGAAAAGTCTCCTAGGCCCATCCATGGCCTAAGATGGAGAGTTGAGGCCTAGCAAATGGCCTCTCCATGGAAGGACCAGCAGCCACATGGTCCTTCTTTTCTGGTGGAAGCAAACAGAGAGCGCTGACTACGAAGGGAGAAAGAGGAAGTGGGTGTGGCAACAAAACAAGTTCCTCAAAATATGGAAAATTGCATCCTGGGATGAACTCATCTACATGCAAATGGGGCATGTTGATTTGCTGAATTTCCAACATATTAAACCTTCCCTGTCTAACCACAGTCCTAGGATTTCTTGGTGATTTCCCCTCCATATAGTAACTAGGTCCAACCTTGCTTAGTTTCAGTCTCTAGGCAAGATCAGCCAAATATTGCCATGTGGTAACAACAGTGTCTAGGACAGGGCTTTCCAAAGTTTTTCCCGTGGCGACACACCAACCAGCCGAAAGCGCTGCTGCTGCTTTCGGGTTTTGCGCGCTGCAGTTGGTGTGTCGCCGCGGGAAAACCCGGAAGCGCTGATGATGATCAGCGCTTCCGGGTTGTGTGGCGACACACCAGACTGTGTGTGGCGACACACTTTTGTGTCGCCACACACAGTTTCGGAAGCTCTGGTCTAGGAAGAACCACAAAGATGTGAAATAGACAGATTGTGTGACATGTCACGATACAAACCTGGGCAAGTACATAAATCACATGATGTACATTATATGACATCACATGTTTTATCTTTCGCCACTTTCCCTGGCCCTATGGATGCTTACATGCGCTGAGATTTTATGTGTAAACTTGGGTATTAACAGAACTTGGCTGGGAAGGATGTACTATAATTAGTGATGTCTTTAAAATCTTATGTAAGAACTGACAGTTACTAGTACCAATCTTCAAAACTTGCCACTAGCTCCCTTGCCAGCTATTTCAGATTTCTCAGGAAGTTCTGCCTCAAATACTAGTCGTGTTCGGCACTCAAATATTTGATTAGCTATCCTGTTTTGGTGGATCTTGACCTTGACTCCTTGTGAATCCTAGCTGAAAGGCAGCATACTATGGATTAAGCTTGTTCAGGGGCATTTGCAAAGTATCTGTGTCAAAAAGTCAAGATGGTGGCCACAACCATATGATCAAAGCTCCATCCCTTTTTAGGTGCATCACAGCACATGTAAAAGAGGGCCTGAGGTTCAGTTGTGTAGCCGTGACCGACATCTTGATTTTTTGACCCCAACTTGTGGACAGCCCTGACTTTGTTCTTCCTGGGTAACAGTCTTTGATCAATCTCATATGTAGGTAGATATGATGGGAAATTTTGTTCTCATTTTTTACAGATAGTTACTAAAAATGTATGTAGAAATGTTTCTAAAAGTAGATTGTGTGGATTAAACCAAGGTGGTCCATGAGGTCACAAAGAGTCGATCACAACTAAATGACTCAACAACAACAACAACAACAACAACACATAGAAATTACAGATCCTAATATTCCATTAAGATTTGTGACATTGTTTTAATTGTTGGTTGTACGCCACCCAAAGTCACATTCAGTGAGATGGGCGGCCATATAAATGTGTTTAATAATTTTTTAAAAAAAATTAAGAGACAGCCTTTGCTTTAATGAGCTTTAGTTTGATATGGAAGGACTCATTTATTTTCCTCCCAGTCCCCAGTGCTGCTACTAGTATACAATGCAATCAAAAGGAGTTTATTTATTTCCAGACTTCTCTGGCTGCCAAGTGATGTTTTAGAAAACTCCACTGAGCTGAATCCATATCTTTAAAGGGTGAGATTAGACCCCTTTTTAAAATGAGTCTTGGGAAACTTTTTCAACTTAATCTGTACCTTGCCATAATATAAAAATCCTAAATAATTTGAGTGCTGTTACTTTTAGAAACAGCCATGCTTGCCTTTTAAATTAACAAGGCTTTTATGTCTTTTAGGGATATTGGATACCGTATAGTGATTGTTGGATCATTTCCATTCATTTAAGTGCATGTTGTTTCATTAAGAAGCAAAAGGATTTATTGGCCATTCAGGGAATTATAGCTGTTTGGAAGGCTGCATGCATGGATGTTGCTATTCTTTGAATGATGGCTAGGGCCTGGCTGAAGATACAAGTGCATCACTGGAGTTGCAATGGTTACAGATGGATTTGATGAAATGACATCCTATGCCATACGATGTCCATACAGTGGATTCTTATAACCGTAGTTTATAAGAAACGAAGCAGGGTCAGCCATACAATCACGCAAAGCATTCATGGCTTGCTTGGCCTGTTACCGGTGTGCTTTCCCTCTTTTCTAAGACACCTTTGCCTTCTGTGTTTATGGCTTCATTACCTGAAACTTACATGGAGCTTGAAAGCAAATCAAGAAGAAGCCAAGTTGCTCACCCATTGTTCACCCATCATGTTCACTCACCCTTGCAGTTGGTAAGCAAAATTGTGGTTTAAAAAATAGTTTATTGTCCTAAAATATACCAGTCGGCCCTTTGAGGTAGACCAGGTCAGGAAACAGACACCACAAGAAATCCCTAGAACTCTACTTTATTAATGTAGGTTGTACTAGCAGAATCTGGAAAGCCTCTTCTCTCCCTCTTTCACCAAAGAGAATGAAGGCATTCTTGACCTTCTTCCTTACACTTTCCTGTTCTCCTAAGCTAAACTCAGGTTTTCCTAATGGCTGCTGCTTATTTTCTTCAAGCCATCTCTGTACCCCGTACTCCTCTGCAACACTAAAGATTTAGATACCATGCTAAGTAAAAAGTAAATAAATCAAGCAAGCAAGCACATTTTTGTGGCTGGATACATGTATCTCAATAAGCCATTATGTTTCATTTGTATTAAGCCAATATGAGCCCAATGCGGTTTGTAAAACATGTTTAATGGCACATTATTATATGGGAGCCAGGCCACTATAGTTTGTTCAATAAATCATGGTTAACACAAGCCACAGTGTAGTGCAATTGATTAACCTAGTTTCTAGTATAATTGAACACCATATATCCATACATACAGGTCCTGGAGCAAGCAGATTTGTCCTGTATTCATCACAGGTTCATGAATAATGTTGGGACACGGAGAAATTCATTGGCATGGCAGTTTAACCTGCACCTAGCTACTATGTATTTCCTAATGCATATAAAATTGATATTCATACTTTTCTGAATTTCACATTACCATTCTCCAATTTACAAAATGTTACATTAGGGGAAAAGGCACATAAAATGCATATACAACATCACGTGTCCAAACTCATTATATTAAGGAAATTGCTTTCAAAGAAAACGGTTAGACAAAACTGTGCACCAAAACTGTGTATTAAGAGAAACGTGCATGAAAATGCATATTTTTGTAAAGACTTAAAATATAATTCAAAACTGATTCTGGCCAATTAGGCAGGACTGGAAACAACTTGATTCAAAGTGAAGCATGTGTTACTGGATTTATTTATGCCTGTTGTTTGGATCAGGAAATGTACTGTATGTGAAAAAGGCACTTGCAGATTAAAAACTAGTGCAGAGGTAAGGCACCTTTCTAGTCTGTTAGGCTTATTTATGATTTTGCAAGCATGATGTGAGCATTCACAGAACAGCTCCTGTGAGATACGAAAGGCCAAGATGACCATCCACACTCCTAAAATGGCAAGCAAGATTGGCCCAACCACCACCAAAAAGCCCGTTGTCAGAAAAGCAATCCAGATAGGTTTCTCTTTTACTCCACCTCTGGCCACAGGACACAGTAGTTACTATTCCAGCCAATCTTTGATTTTTATTTATTTGTTTTTCTAGGCAGATAGGTAAACTTCCAAAGGTGATCGGCAGATATCTGCCGTTTCTTTCTATGGAACTTATGTGGGACCCAGAAGAATTCCTCTAAAAATAGACAGTGCAGAGCCTCACATTTTGCTTAACAGCATGCCAATTTCCCAGTACTATTTTTTTTAATCAAAAGAATCCTCAACAGAAATCAAAATCAGGAGTTTTAATCTAATTGGGTGAAAAACTGCAATTATTGATCAGATTGACAAGGTTTATAATTCTTGGAAGCTTGCAAGCTAGTAGTGCAGATTGGTAATGATTCATATTTATTACTTTGAATTTCCCATACATGCTTATATTATTTTATTTCTCGTGTAACTGCATATCTTCTCAGAAGAAATGACTCCTATAATGGGAGACTACATCTCCCGGCAAGCAATGCTCCACGAGAAATGTGACCGCGAAAAGCAGCCATATTTAGATAACCCCATCAATTTTCACCAACTTCCGGCAATTCTTGTGTCCCCACGAAATCCCTCCGACCTGAACTTCTGAGTTCGTGTTTCGAAGTCTTCTAGTAGAATTCTTATTTACGTTCTTACATTCATTCGCAAAGCCTTTGTGCATTTCAAGCCTAAACTGGTAGAAAGGGATTAGCTACTAACTTGCTGTAGAAGGGAAAAGACCGAGGTTGATTTAGGGGAACGTAATTGATTTACCTTTTATGATCGAAGAGGAAACGGGGTGGAACTACTGTACAGGGTATTTTGACTGCAGTAACCCAGAATGTTAAGGCTGCTCAATTCCAGTAGAGGGCAGTCTTTAATTGCTTTTGAATTTTTACGGCTCCTGTAGGGAAAGCTTTAGGCCGCAGAATTTATTCTATTTTTCTTGTCTGTTGTTCCAAAATAATTGTCAAGTCACTGTTGTGGAGGGCAGGGTTTTTCCAAAAAAAAAAGTGTGGGGGAAGAGTCACAAAAGAATAAACAAGCTTTTACTATATTTTCTCTCTCACACACACACATTTATATGCATGGTATATGTGTAATACACAAACAAAATTACCCGTCTTTCATATTCCAATCATCTTAAGACAAATATGCAGGACAGCAGAATCTATTAGGGCCCCAGCATTTGCCAATGAATGCTTTCTACTAGTGCTGGGTATACTTGTATGTAAGTGTATACACCCTGCTGTGAATCAGGCTGCCCTATTACGTCACTGGGATTTACTGGACTACAAGATCCCCTAAGAATAGGCTGACCACATTTCCTTGAGACAAAAACGGGACATTGGGATGGCAAAACGGGACGGGGTCTTATGTAATATTCCGTATTAATGAAAAAGACAGGGGTCCCCGCCCCCCGGTCCGCGCGATTGGCTCCCGCCTGCAAACCCCGCTCTCCTGCACTGATAGGCGGGAGGGCTTCCTCTTCCGGGCTGCCTCCAATCGGCAGCTCCGGCTCAAATCCTCCTTCCTCGCCATTCCCACCAGGTTTAAAAAATGGGACAAAATTGAGATTTTTATCAAAACGACGGGACAGTTGAAAAATGCTAAAAAAACGGGACTGTCCCGTTCAAAACGGGACGTATGGTCAGCCTACCTAAGAAACAGAAATAAAGTGGCACTTGGGGGTAGGATCTGAAATGGCAGGAACAAATTTGGTAGGGCAGAGAAATATGTTTTGTTGTTATGTTCCATTGAGTTGTCGCCAGTTCCTGGTGACTCCATGGATAATTTTGTATCATTCTTTGTAAACCGCCCAGAGTCGCAGTAGTGAGATGGGTGGCTATATAAATTTAATACATAAAATAAAATAAAGCCCTCCAACCTATTTTGTCTCTCACCGCATTACGCAATTCTTGTAGCTGCAGTCTTGTAGCTTCCAGTACTCTGCCTATCCACTTCATGCGCTGTTGGCCTCTTCTCCTTCTGTCCATTTTGCCCAGCATTATCATCTTTTCAACAGATGCATCAGCCCACATGATATGTTCAAAGTAGGATAGTTTTGTTTTGTGATCCGTCCTTCCCATGAGCATCCAGGCTTGACTTCCTCTAGTACCAAACAGTTGGTCTTCTTGGCTGTCCGAGGAACACAAGGCAACTTCCTCCAGCAGCACCACCACAATTCAAAGAAGTCTGTCATTTTCCTCTAGCTCCTTTCCTCCTCTGTGTTTGTACATCATAACAGGGAAGACCACTGAGTGAACCATTCTAACTTTTGTCCTGATTGAAATGTCTCAATCTTTCATGAGTCTGCTAAGGTCCTGCCTTTTTGCCCACCATTATTCTTCTCTGAATCTCTTTTCCACATCCACCCCCTTTACCAAATCTGGGGCCTAAGGAATTGTAACTTTCAACTACTTCTATTGTCTAATTTTTTATTTTAAATTGTTTTAGTTTTCCAGTAGCCGTAATCTTTGTTTTCTCGATGTTCAAAGATGGCCCAGGTTTTTCATTCTGTTTTTCTTTTAGAATGATCATTAATAGATCTTCAGTTTTTGCAATCAAGGTAGTGTTATCTGCATATTTTGGGTGATTGATATTCTATCCACTGATTTTTATTTATTTATTTTTCAAATTTTTCCACTGCCCATCTCCCCCAGAACACCAGCCTTTTTTCCTTCTGGACCTGCAGCCTTTATAATATACTCAGTGTATAGATTGAACAAGGATGCTGATAGAATGCAACAAGAAGAAAAAACAGGAGTTATCTACAACATATAGTGTAAGGACTGTAACAGCCACTATGTAGGACAGACTGGCAGAAGACTAACAGAATGCATCCACGAACACCAACTAGCAGTCAGAAGACATGATGAAAACTCCTTAATCTCACAACACATGGACAGACTTAACCATACTTTCAACTAGGAAACTGTGAGCATATTAGACCAGGCCAAATCCAAAAATGCTAGAGAATTCCTAGAAGCTTGGCACTCAGACAAAGCAGCCATCAACAGACACATAGAGATTAACAACATTTACATACCATTCGTAAGAGACAATAGAATAGCCAGAAGACCAGAACACCCCTGGGCCAGCAATCAACAACAAGATATGCATAGATTAACAGCAAGATTAGCAGCAGAGGAGCAATCAAACAACACAATAGACCTTAATCAAGGAACTATTAACTCAGTCAATCACCCAAACAGCACACAACAGCCCAATCAAGGAACTACCAAGGAGAGTACAAGACCCCCACCAACACAGGCAGGACAAGCCAGGGTATATAAACAGACAGCAAGTTCCACTCCCTTTTCGCACTGAAGATGTTGCCTAGCCTAGCAATGAAACGTCTGCATGAAAACAACAAGGCTCAGAGAGCACCAAAGACTCCCCAGAATGCAACTATGTCTGACTTCTTTTCCAATGGTAAACCAATATTACCAATTTCATTCTCACTGTGGCTTCCTGATTGTTGTGGATATTTCTTATCAGCAGAATCAAATGCTTTAATAAACCCATTGTTCTGAGAAACATAGCAGCCAATAATTCAAGGTCCAGGATGCTGCAGCATATGATGTGCCGAAGTGGTTGGTGTAAGACATAGCTTTCCAAACTGTGTGTCGCGACACTTTAGTGTGTCACAACACACAGTTTAGTGTGTCGCGAAGCGGCGGCGGGGGCGTGCACGGCGGTGGTGCGGGGGCGCGCGCAGTGGTGGTGGTGTGCACAGCGGCGGCAGCAGCGACAATGGCAGCAGCGCGCCATCAGTGCTTCCGCATTTTAGTGAGGCCGCCGCCGCTGCCACCGTCGCCATGCACGCCACCGCTGTGCACTCCCCCGCCACCACGCACCCCCGCGCTGCCACCGCTGCCGCCGTTGGTGTGTTTCCAACAGCGGCAGTTTGGAAAGCACTGGTGTAAGAGAACCAGTTTGGTGTAGTGGTTAAGGCACCAGGCTAGAAACTGGGAGAGTTCTAATCCCACCTTAGGCACAAAGACAGCTGGGTGACCTTGGGCCAGTCACTCTCCCTCAGCCCTAAGAAGCAGGCAATGGCAAACCACTTCCAAAATCTTGCCAAGAAAACTGCAGGGACTAGTCCAGGGAGTTGCCAGGAGTCACCACTGACTTGAAGGCACACACAAAAAAAGTGATTGGTGTACATCATATAGTGTATAGCTTGTAGGGTGCAGGAAGTAAAAAACGTCCAGGAATTTGAACCTGGCACTGATTAAATAGGGCTACCAAATATGTAAAAATCCCTAGAGGGCATAAAAGGTATACCAAAAACTCTTTAACATTTTGTTGCCCTCTCCTGTGCAGGGTTTTTCAAATTGTGTTCTGCAGAACCCAAAGGTCCCATGAGAACTTGATGGCCTTCCGTGAGAGACTTAAGGGCAAAAAAAAAAAGTTCACTTGAACACAGCCAATTGCCTCTTGATCATGGGTTCCAGGATTTTTTTTTTAACTAACATCTCCCACAGCCTGAAAACGTTTAAAAACTCTGCTTTAGTGCTTTTCCCCCCGCCACTCAGATGGCAGCCATAGATTAGTGGACGTTGTAATGCTAGTAAAAATCAAAGTAAATTCCACAAGCCCATCTAAACTCTTCAGGTAACTCATGTCTCATTCCTTAGTGCAGTGAAAAAGCATGGGGTATATTTCTGAGGGCTCAAAGGTTACTTTTACTCATTTGCTTAGAAATCCAGAGAAAGAGCCTAAAATCCCCAAAATTCAGGACCTGAGATTTGGCAAATCACAAAGCTTGAGATAATTGTATGTGGCAAGAAACACTCTGGTGGTTAGGTTTATCTATATTATAGTCTAGGTAAGCCACCGAGAGTAATTTTGATTGTGGCAGGGTAGAAATGTATTGAATAATAAATACCAAATTAAAATGTTTCCTTGATGTGAATATGAATAATGGCAGATGAGCTTCTGTTAGAAAAAAGATTGTTTCCTATCATCAAATGATTAGGAGTGCTACCCAGGTTTTGTTGGCTATTGTACTGTCCAGCATGAAACAGATAATGATGAAAAGAATAGTTTATGTAGTGGGAAGATTCCTGTCTACATTTGTATTTAGTGTAAGCAGTGCAGGACTGTCTCTACCATTAGCCAGAGTTGGGCATCCATCATGGGTGACAAATTGTTATTATTATTGTTATTATTATTTTTTTATCCTTCTCTCTCTCTCTCTCTCTCTCTCTCTCTCTCTCTCTCTCTCTCTCTCTCTCGGCAGTGAACATATCTGATACTTCTGCCACCTATTTTCCCCACAAGAACAACCCTGTGAAATGGGTTGGGCTGAGAGAGCGTGACTGGCCCAAAGGCACCCAGCCAGCCTTCATACCTAAGGGAGGCCTAGAACTCACAGTCTCCTGGTTTCTAGGCTAGCAGCTTCACCACTACACTAAACTGGCTCGACAAATACTAGATAGCAGCAGCCAAATCATATGGCTGGTTCTCTCCAGTCCATCCCATCCACACCTTCACCAATCATTCCACTATTTTAGAAGTAAGTGCTAGTGTGCAGTGTGGCCTCTCCTGATTCCTTTCAGCATGGTGAGGGATGTTTTTGCATCAGTAATACTGAAATAAGATCAATATGGTTGGGTTGCCTTGCCAGGTTGTAAACGTGCAACAAGGAAGAGGGTATTATCATGTTCTTCACCTCAGGGAGGAAAATATCTTGGATTGGCCCCGGTTGTGATCAATAGTATGGCCCGATGGTGAAGATGGAGGAGCTACCAGAAATAAATGGGAGAGAAGTCTGCTTGTTCAAATCTCCCTTCAATGAAACATGCTTCTGGGCATAAACATAGAGATGGATGGGGAAGCTGCAACTGTATGTGCAAGGGAAAAATCAGTCTCCAGTGCCACATTCAGCTAGTGACACTATGTCCCAAATGCTCTGTCAGGACTCAACCTGTTCCCACCTCCCAGTGCTTTGGCTGCTGCACATCATTGGGGTGATTAATGATAAAATTATTATTAATTTTATATAACAGAGAAGATAGGTGGTTTGAGAGAGGGGTCAAGGAATCCATTTATGCCAACTTGGAAAATCCTTCCTTGAATAGAGGTGGGGGCCTCAGGCACAATCTTTCCCCTATTTTCCTTCCTGCTTTGTCTTCTGTGCCTAGGAAGATTAAGACCATTTCGCAATCTCAACAACAGCAAGGTAATCTTAACTATCCTCCTTTGGATGATAAAGGGACTTAGAAATAAACATCTCAAATAACCATGACCTAGCCCCAGGTGCAAGGTCCCACAGCCACCCTAGAAACATATTTAAGGATTCCCTTACCAACTCTGCTCAGACTGAAGAAGCTCCTTGGATAAGGAGCGAAACGTTTCCACTGAGAAAATAGAAATCCAGTTGACATGATTCAAGCTACAGACAATTCCACCTGGATGACTGAGAACCTTCATAGAGATAAAACAGGAACATCCAATGTTTTCTTGAATTGCACAGGCTGATGAATCAGGGAAGGATAATGCTGATTTTATGCCAGCTATAGCAGTTCCTTTTTTCCTAACAGAAAAAAATATTTTCTTATTAGGTAATGTATAGGCTGCCTTTCATTGTTGTGTCATCAAGATATCACACCACAGAGGTATCAGATCAGATTATGCAGCTGAAATGCCTTGGACACCTGATATTTTCTTGTATTTGAAATATGAAACAATACATGGAACAGGTCTGGGGATGATCTGTCCTACCCTTACACATAACTTTCACATTTGGTTCTTAGTAGAAGGCCTACAACATGTGGTACTATTTTATTTTAAAAGTAACTGAGTAAAGGGAGACATAATTATGTGTATAAATATGCAGACAAAGTGGAAAAAGACAAGTTCTTTTCCCCCTCTTAAAGTACTAGGACCGACAGTAAACTGGTAGAACTGAATGGTGCAAGAATAAGGGTAAGTAAATGTATAATCACTCCAAACATAGATAATATGTTCAATTCACTTCTACAAGATATGACAACGACCACCAATTTAATCACAGGGACATGAAAGGAGCCTCCTTGGGCGTTCCCCGGGCAACGGTGATGTCACCGGCAAATCCTTTCACTACAGATGCAAAAGCTTCTGACACGAAACAACAACAACCAATTTCAGCAACTCTCAAACTATCTATAGCAGGGCTTTCCAAAGTTTTCCCGCGGCGACACACCAACCGCTGTTGGTGTGTCACCGCGGGAAAACCCGGAAGCGCTGATGATGATCAGCGCTTCCGGGTTGTGTGGCGACACACCAGACTGTGTGTGGCGACACACTTTTGTGTCGCGACACACAGTTTGGAAAGCTCTGATCTATAGTGGCCTTGAAAACAATTTGGAACAGTTTCAGCTGGTGAAGAATAGAGCTGCCTGGGTACTGACAGGGGTACAGTTGGTAGACAATATGACCTAATATCATTTCTCCCCTCCTTGTGATGGCACAAAACAATGCTGGTGAAAAATTGACTGTTCCCAGCACCAACCCAATCAGTTGGACTGCAAACAACTGATTTACTTGCAAGCAAATGCGCCCTGGCTACACACTGTGCTAAATCAGGATTTTAGCATTGTGCCCAAGTTCCTTACACTTCTGTAAGCATACTTGGCAAATGTTTAAGTAAAGGTAAAGGTTCCCCCCGCACATTTGTGCAGTCGTGTCCGACTCTAGGGGCCGGTGCTCATCTCCGTTTGTTAGCCGAAGAGCCAGCGTTGTCCAAAGACACTTCCGTGGTCATGTGGCCGCATGACGCGTGCCGAACGCTGTTACCTACCCACCGAAGTGGTACCTATTCATCTACTTGCATTTGCATGTTTTTGAATTGCTAGGTTGGCAAGAGCTGGAGCTAGTGTGGGACTAGGGATTCGAACCTCTGAACTTGCGATCTTCCGATCCATAAGCCTGGCGTCTTACTCGCTGAGCCACCACGCCCCTATGTTTATGTAGTAGGAATTTCCAGTAATTTCATGAGAATGCCTCTTACAGTGTTGGGACTGGAAGAGAAATAGCAGCAGTGAAGGTTGACTTGTGACCAGAGGGAATGGGTTATGCCCAAGCTCATTCAATGCCGAAGATGCATCTCTGATCACACCCAAAACAGGTCACATGATCTCTCCACCATAAAAATGGGTGGTGAAGTATTATAGACTTAGAAATGGTAGTTGGACAAAATTGGATTAAGGGGGGAAATGGGGCGGCAACATAAGACTTGAAATGGGGGAGACAAGGCCAGCCCTGTGAGATCAAAGGGGATTAGAGGTGTCAAAGCATTATGGTGCCCCTCTAAACTGCAAATGGGGAAAGGGTGAAGAGTCATTTCTGTCAGACTATTGAGTTAACGTATTATCCACCCCTCCTAGAGTTGGCACAAAACAATGGCATCATAAAAGTGGCTATCCTCATTGCCAATCTCTACCCTGTCTCTGCTGTGTCTCCTGCAATTCTCTGTTATCCAGATTCATGGGTGTGTCACTCATTATAAGCATGATGGGGTTGAAATATAGTAAACAGGGGCTGTCTTTCCCAGCTTTGAAAGCTGTTAGACATATTTAGACATAAATAGGAAAGTGGTTAAGTTGACCCAGATTCACATGAGAGACTGACATTGTGGCATAATCCCAAATTGAAAATAGTGACGAAAATGTTTTCCTGAAAACTCTGGGATGAGCAGGGGATTGATACCTTGAACCTTGATTTGTAACAGCTATTTTAAGGATGTTCAGGACTTATAAGTTATACTTACCTGAATCATATGGTTCCCAGTATATACAATTAAAATATGCATTGATAATACAATATGGCCTGGATGGTTTAGCAGCTTGAGAGATACCTGAAACATTTGGATGTTTAATAGATGCTCTATTTGAAGTAAAACCAATAATCCAATTTTACACAAAACTAAGAAACAAGATGAAGGTTAATATTGATACAGTACATATATGACGTGTGGAATGAAGAATTTTAGAAAATCAATGGTACCAAGTTTTAAGAAATGGAACCTATACTTTTTATGACTTGGAGATGAACTTAATTCATCAGAAAAATCTTGTTCCATGTTTATTGGCTTGCTCAAAGAATATTAAAAATGGTTGGCTATCAGATTTCTTGTGCTGGCATGTGAAGGCTCTCCGATTCTCATGGTGTGGTTATGTCCATCTATGGCGGTTTTCTGGCTGCAAGTCATTACACATGTCAATATAATTTGGGTGAAAAAACCATAGCACTTAAATATGTAAATGTGATGTTTATTCCAGGGCAGAAATAGCCTTACAGAAGAGGGAGACAGACCTTTCCCTGATTGTGCAGTTAACTAGGTCCTGTAGAGCCAGTTAACTGAAAGGGTAGATGCCAGTTTCCAGAAGGGTTGTCTGTTTAGTCTTTTGCAGCAAAACCAGCACAGCGTTTCGTGGCACCTTGAAGTCTAAGGCATGTATTGTCACTTTAGCTTTTGTGGCTCATAACTGGCTTTATCACTCCATGCATCTGATGAGGCAGATTATAGTCCATGAAAATATATGCTGTAGTAATCTTGGTAATCTTTCATCATCATCATTGGCGATCACTCGTAGCCGAGTAAGATTGTCTTCCAAAGGTAAAATTTTAACGGTGGATCCGTAAGTGGCTATAAAGGCCAATTCTGGATCCGCACAACCTCCCACAATGAGGGCATAGGTTTCCGGGTGGGAGACGGTCATGATGAGGGTTTGCCTGATGTGCCTTCCTTTTAGCTCTTTTCTCCTTTTCGCCCTGTACTCGTGCTTCTTCAAAGTCCATAGCGCCATTAATAAAGGATGACCTCCAATTGAAACGCTCATGAGTTAGGGCTTCCCAATTCTCAATGCTGATATTACATTTTTTAAAATTAGCTTTGAGAGTATCTTTGAATCTCTTTTGCTGTCCACCAATATTCCGTTTTCCATTCTTAAGTTGGGAGTAAAGTAGCTGCTTTGGAAGACGATGGTCAGGCATTCGAACAACATGACCGGTCCAGCGAAGTTGATGTTGGATGATCATTGTTTCAATGCTGGTGGTTTTCGTGTCTTCTAATACGCTAACATTAGTCCGCCTATCTTCCCAAGTAATTTGCAGAATTTTTCGGAGGCAGCGTTGATGGAATCTTTCAAGAAGTTGGAGGTGGCGTTTGTAGAGGGTCCATGTTTCACAGGCGTACAGAAGGGTTGGTAGTACAATGGCTTTGTAAACAAGCATTTTGGTCTCCCTGCGAATGTCCCGATCCTCAAACACTCTACGCTTCATTCGGGAGAAAGCTACACTCGCAGAGCTCAGGCGATGCTGAATTTCAGCGTCGATGTCGGCTTTTGTAGATAGATGGCTGCCGAGATAAGAAAAGTGATCGACATTTTCTAGTGACACACCTTTAAGCTGGATTGATGGCACTGCAGAGGGATTGGTTTGAACTTGCTGGTAAAGCACTTTGGTTTTTTTAATGTTAATCGAGAGGCCGAGTTTTTCATATGCTTCTGCAAAGATGTTTAGGATAGTTTGAAGATCTTCCTCGGAGTGTGCACAGACTACGTTATCATCAGCATATTGAAGTTCTATAACAGAAGTTGCAATTACCTTATTTTTTGCTTTCAGCCTACTAAGATTAAAAAGCTTTCCATCTGTTCGATATATAATTTCTACACCAGTAGGAAGTTTCTCTTCAACAAGGTGCATAATCATAGCGATGAAGATAGCGAATAAGGTTGGAGCAATAACACATCCCTGTTTAACGCCGGATTCCACTTTAAATGGATCGCTTTGAGAGCCATTGTTATTCAGGATTGTTGCCATCATGTCGCCATGGAGTAACCGCAAGATGTTCACAAATTTATCAGGGCATCCGATTTTCAGAAGGATGGTCCAGAGAGCAGTACGATTTACAGTATCAAAGGCTTTAGTCAGATCAATAAATGCCATGTATAGAGGGCGGTTTTGCTCCTTGCATTTTTCTTGAAGCTGTCGTGCAGTGAAGATCATATCCACTGTTCCCCTGGAAGGGCGGAAACCATTTTGCGTTTCAGGGAGGATGTCTTCTGATACAGATAGGAGACGGTTTGCAATTATCTTTGCCAGGATTTTGCCTGCTGTGGCTAGAAGGGAGATGCCTCGATAGTTTCCACAGTCTGTTCTATCACCCTTTTTAAAGAGAGTGATAATTATGGCATCCCTAAAGTCTGCTGGAATCTCCTCCCTCATCCAGATTTTTTCAATGAGCTTATGAAGTTGTTGTGTAAGTTCAGGCCCGCCTTCTTTAAAGACTTCAGCAGGAATCCCATCAGGTCCACTAGCTTTGTTATTTTTCATTTGTTTAGTGGCTTTACTGACTTCCTCCAAACAAGGGGGTACTGCAAGCTCATTTCTTATTTGTTTTTGCGGGATTTGCAAGAAGACTTCATCAGCCACAGTAGAGTGACGATTAAGGAGATTGTAGTAATGCTCTTTCCAGCGCAGTGCAATAGACTCTTTGTCCTTTAGAAGTTTAGCACCATCTACTGAGCGTAAGGGATTTGTACCATGGTTTGTTGGTCCATAGATGGCCTTTATGGCATTAAAAAAGCCCCGTGCATCATGAGCATCTGCAAAATGTTGGGTTTCTTGGGCTTTTTTTATCCACCATATGTTCTTAAGTTCTCTAGTTTTTCTTTGAACTTCTGCTTTTGCACTGGCGTAGATTTTTTTCTTAACGGCACAGTTAATATCTTTTTGCCATATCTGGAAGGCTTTCCTTTTCTTGTCAATAATATGTTCAATCTCACTATCGTTCTCATCAAACCAGTCCTCTTAGTCTGGTATCCGATAGTTTGTTCACAGGCTGAAATAATAGAAGTCTTCAATTTACTCCAGTGTTCCTCAACGTTTTCAGGAAGTTCCATAGGCAGATGTTCCTTGAGAGTTGATTGAAAGCAAGCTCGTTTGATAGGATCTTGAAAGGCCAGTGTATTCATTTTACGCCTTGGTTTTCTTCCTTGGAGCCTACGATGAGGGACAATCTTTATGGCCATCGTGGATCGAATTAATCGATGGTCTGTCCAGCAGTCATCGGCGCTCGTCATGGCTCTGGTGAGAAGTACATCACGGCGATCTCTAGCACGGACAATTACATAATCTAAAAGATGCCAGTGCTTCGACCGTGGGTGCTTCCATGATGTTTTAAATTTATTTTTCTGGCGAAAGAGTGTGTTAGTAATGACAAGGTTATGCTCTGCACATTTAGTCAGAAGTAAGATTCCATTCGTGTTGCTGTTGTCAACTCCTTCTTTCCCAATGATCCCTGGCCACAAATCAAAATCACGCCCAACTCTTGCATTGAAATCGCCCAGGAGGATAATTTTATCCTCCTTTGGTATCTCTGATAAGATGGTGTCCAGCTGGGTATAAAATTTTTCCTTGATATCCTCATCTGCATCTAGTGTTGGTGCGTAAGCACTTAGGATAGTTGCCTGTTGGTTTTTGGCGAGTTTTATTCGCAGAGTTGAGAGTCGTTCGTTAATCCCAGTGGGAACTTCTGACAAGAGCTTCACAAGGTCGTTTTTGATAGCAAAGCCTACCCCATGTATTCGTCGTTCTTGTTCAGACAGTCCTTTCCAAAAGAAGGTATAACCTCCTTTTTCTTCCTTCAACTGTCCTTCTCCTGCTCTTCGAGTTTCTTGGAGTGCTGCTATATCGATATTAAAACGTCTCAGCTCCCTTGCAATAATGGCAGTCCTACGTTCAGGTCGTTCACTATCCATATTGTCTTGCAGTGTCCGTATATTCCATGTTCCAAAATTCATGTGTTTTTTACGACCGCTAGATGGTGACCCCACTGGTCACGGTAATCCAGTCAGGGAGAAAAATGAGGCAGACTATGTTTAGGGCACCTTTTCTAGCCCCCTCCCCATATGGGGTGAGCAGTGTGGATCCTAAATAGGGCTGCTCAGTCGTGGATACAGCTGCCGAACTACTCAACTGCCTCGATCCTTGAGTCAGGGCGACTGAATCCGTATCCACCGCCCATGTGCTGGTCCATGACTAGGAGCTTCCGGATTTCACAGTCCTGCCCCCGTTGCCATTCGTCAGTCGCCATGGGACTTTTGGTTGTTTTGGGTTTGGTGTGGTTGGAAGACGCCTGTGCGTGAATTTGTTTTATGTGTGGAGATCGGTGCACAACGATCAGCACACAACCTTCACAGAAAAAGGCTCTAATCCAATGGCATGGATACCATGACGATTGGTGACCTTTTGTCTGCTGCAGCCTTCATCCGCCTTCGCAGCCGTTGTAACAATACACCTTGTTATCTTCCGCCTGTTCTGCCGTTGAGGACTTTCTTGGATCGTTCTTTGTCTGGTTCCTCCCCCTGGACCTTACCGCCATGGGTGACCCTGCCAGGAGTACATGACTCCCGACGGCTTCGCTCACAGGGTTCATTGGGAACACACAAGCCCACTCACCACAACAAGGTGACGATCCAGCGAGTGAGGGTAATCTTTAAGGTACACAAGACTCTGATACCTTTAATACCATGGCTCCATTCCTAAATCCACTTAGCAGTAAATCCCACTGATTTAGTGGGCTCTACCTCTGGAGAAATGTGCATGAGATTACATTAGAACACATTTTTATGTGCTCTGTTTATCTGTTCCAATTTGGTTCTAGATGTTGTAGAACTACAACTCCTAAATAATCTGGGGTTTTCACTGTTTAATACTTGGTCTTTCTATCCAACAGGATGATCAAGGAGTTTAACCAATGTAAAACAAACAATTAAAACATATTTGAAATAAACACACACATGTTCAACATGTTACAAAAACACTTCAGTGGGTCTAGTTGGAGAAGTGAGACTTAACCCTTCTTCCTAAGACAGAGTGGGGACTTCTGGGAGTTGTGAAAGGCTTCAGGTTGGGACCAGCTACAATGAGCAGTAGTTGGCTGTGGAGTTTATCAGATGCCTGAAGTCCTGCTTTAAACTTTCTCTGTGTATTTGAGGACGGGAGTCCCAAAGTTCACCTTAGGCCATCCTAAAGCACTAAAGTCCTAAAGTCTTTAAGGTGCCCAAAGACTCTGTTTTTTTTTTATCCCGCCTTTATTATTATTTTTTATAAATAACTCAAGGCGGCGAACATACCTAATCCTCCTTCCTCCTCCTATTTTCCCCACAACAACAACCCTGTGAGGTGAGTTGGGCTGAGAGAGAGGGACTGGCCCAAGGTCACCCAGCCGGCTTTCATGCCTCAGGCGGGACTAGAACTCTCAGTCTCCTGGTTTCCCATTGGCTCCTTCCTAGGGCTGAGAGAGAGTGACTGGCCCAAGGTCACCCAGCTGGCTTTCATGCTTAAGGTGGGACTCACAATAAACCAACTCACAATAAACCAACAAAAGTCTGGAAATCCCACCTAAAACATTGATTCTATTGGGGCAGGGATGGGTCCCCTTTCTGTGGCCCTCTGACCATGACGACTGAAAATGAAAAGAAGCCTTTCCACCATTTACACCGGGAACTGTTCTTTAGGCTCAAAACTAGGTGTCACAGCAGGGGGGTCCACAGGGTGTGGTTAAAAAAAAAAGAATCAAGACCGAAGCTCCGCCCGTTTTTTATGGGTGCATCCTCGGCTCCTTCCGATAAGTTTTGTAGCCCCGCCCCCGTTGAAGCCCTCAGTCCCTCCAACGCGAAGCGTGGTCCGTGAACAGCGGAGATTGCCTGCCCCTGTGCAGCTGCCCTTTATAAGTGGGACAAAATAACATCACCGAATTGTGACTGCGGGGCCGAAAAACAAACTATCCAGCATATAGTGACAGAGTGCCAAAACAGAGCCTATAATGGAGATTTCGCTGATTTCCTGACTGTGACAAATGAAGCAAAAAATTATATTTGTAAATTGGACAAATGCCTATAATTTTATACTTTATATTTTATACCTTGTATTTTATCTCCCGTGTTTTTTATTCTATTGAATTGCGATGTGAATATGCCATACGATAGATAGATAGATAGATAGATAGATAGATAGATAGATAGATAGATAGATAGATAGATAGATAGATAGATGCATGCCCCTATGGGAAGGGATCAAGGAAAAAAAAGGAAATGGAGGCTGGTGCGGGGGCGGGGGGATGAAACGCTATAAAAAAACATGAAAATCGTATCGACCTGTTCCTCCTGGTGGTTCCCAGAATCACAGCCTTTCCGTTAATCAAAAGAGCGTCGGCGAAGATTGGAAGTGTCACTTCTGTCAACGGGAAACGCCGAGGTTCAAGGCCAAGTGGCGTCTACCTGCTCTTTCCCTGGTCGCTGGTGAAAGTTGTTTTTCCCCTCCCCTCCCCCTCCCCCTCCCCCAACACACACACACACACACACAATTTTTCTGTCCGAGTCCTTGACTGGGTGCCCTTTCGTCGGGGCTTAACTTGCCTTCGCGATTGCAATCGTCCTCAAGCTATTCTCGAAAAGAAAGCTTGAAAGGAAAATAAAAACCCTGCTCCCGCTGAACAAACAAACTCCGAGGAAAAAAGGCTCTTTCACGCCGTAAAAAAGGGAGACGTGTGCAAATAGAAGGAGAAGGCGACGGCGGGGCCTGTATGTTGACCGAAATCCGGTTTAAGGTTTATGGGTCGAGGGGCTTGTCTAACGGCTGCATAAAAATGGCAAACCCAGGTTTCCAAAGGAGGACAAGACCTCGCTCCCCGCCCGCCTCCCGCGCCCGGTTCCCTCTTTTCCTTTTGGTTTGCGGTGCGACGGTTAGTAACGCGCCTTCAGAACCGTGTCGCCGGGACGTGTTTTCCCCAATGCCGTTCACAGCAGGGCAGGCTGGTGCTCAAGGGACGTTCGCGTTAACAACGGGCGAGATCAACACGAGTTATGTGGGCTGAAGACACTTGCTTTTCCTTCTCACCATTTCAAGGGGTGGGTAATCGTTACATTTATTTAAATATAGGAACCCAGATCCAGATCTTACTTACAAGTATTAATCCTTTTAAAAACTCGTCTCAAACACCGGCAGCCTCCAGTTAATAGGGTTTTGTGCGCGCGCATGTATGTGTGTGTGTGTGTGATAATAAAAATAGTGGGGTTTTGTACAAAGATAAAGATCGTGCTATAGAAGTCACTTCAGAGATTCGTGGTCTTAAAATTTAAACACACACACACCCTTACCTATGGCCTTGAACATTTTTTTTTTGCAACTAACAGTGCTCACTCACTAATAATATTCACCTTAGTAAAATGGTCTGTAATTCAGGAGCAATGCATTTATTAGCTTTCAGATGCTACAAGGCAGCTAAGGCTGCCAATTAATAAGGCCGATAATATGCACCGTCCAAGGAGAAACAGATTAACGACGACATGAAGAAAACACTCAAAACTCTCATTAGCACAAGAATTGTGCACAAACCAAAATCTTAGAACGTTTAAAAAAGCATCGTCCAAATGCCATGGTTAATGGCTAAATTGCTATTTTAAACATGCAGATAGATACAACATAGTGAAAAGTCTATACGTAAGCATATAAACGGAGGGAGGGGGAAAAGAGAGAAGAATTATAATATGGAAGAACATATATGGAAGGTAGTTGGATAACTGCCCATCAGTCAGTCAATCTACCCTGATGTTAAGCTTTAGAATTTGTATTCATACCAGATAGTTATTCCATGAAACTCTTATTTATGCTCATCATACAATACAAAGTTTTGTGCAAAAAACAATGGAGATACTGCTCTATCATGCTGCCAACTTGTAACACTGTTGGGCACTTCTGAAATATTTCAGTAAAGAAGCAAAAATCAGTAACTGAAGAAAGCAAAAACAGTCATGAAGCTCTTTCTCCAGACCATTCATTTGACATTGTCTTTCCATCAAAATTGGATTAAGATAGAGATTAAATGGATCAAATGTGATTTTTAAAAACTCTCTATTGAATTCAATCATGGCTTTTATATCAATGTAAATTCAAACCTTTTATTTCAGATGAAATTGTATACTGATCTGAATATATGCAATCAATGAAATAAAAGCATTTTCAGAATTTAATAGGATTAAATACCTTCTGAAAACTCAAAGGCATAAAACCCCAAAGCATAAAAAGTGCTGGGATATGACATTTTTTTACTTTCCTTTTTCATGGCTAATTTCGTATAATTGAAGTAGCTTTTTATCACAAACCCAAGCTTTTTTTTTTTTCTAAATTAAGTATAATAACAAGGAGTGTTGAGCATCTGAAATATGTCTATGAAGGTTCTCAGTCATCCAGGTGGAATTGTCTGTAGCTTGAATCATGTCAACTGGATTTCTATTTTCTCAGTGGAAACGTTTCGCTCCTTATCCAAGGAGCTTCTTCAGTCTGAGCAAAGTTTGTAAGGGAATCCTTAAATATGTTCCTAGGTAGCTGTGTGACCTTGCACCTGGGGCTAGGTCATGGCTATATTGAGATGTTTATTTCTAAGTCCTTTTATCATCTAATGGAGGGTCTGAAAGTGAAAGTGAAAGTGAAAGTCTGAAATCTAATGAGCATCTGAAAGTGTAAACACAACCTTCCCGCTCACTATCTGCTTTATAAGAGACAATCAGCCTGTGCAACGTTTTCACGCGGCAACAATCGGAAGGTGCACCCTGGAATACGTACCAACCGCCGAAGAAACTAATGGAGGAGCTGGCGGGAGATCGCGAACTTCTGGGCGATGTTTTAACTACGGTCACAATCCCTTCTATTTTAATCTCAAAGACGAAACTGAAAAAAAGAGGATAAACAGGCCTGAAAATATTAATTTATGATGTAAGAGGTTCCCCCTTCCTTAATAACCCAAACAGACCCCTGTAGTGTGAGGTTACGTCTCTGCCGGATCCAACTTCTTGTGGAAACAGAAATCTTCAGTCTTTCCTTTCTTTCTCCCTTAATGCAGGAGGATTTTAATTTACAACTTAAGTCTTCAAAAAAAATAAGAGTTGCTGCTGAAATATATTTTGGAAAGGCGGCTGCAAGTGCTAAAGAGACGAATAATTAAAATTTAGACACACTTGGTCAAGAAGGAAGGAATGTAGTTTTCCATGAACGGAATGGTCTCCCCACTATTTTCAAAATAATAATAAACAGGTTACTCTTAATGAAATACAGGAAGGCAGGCACGAAGGTGGGCGATAACTAACAAGGATTCAGTCAAATGTTTTGCCGTACCCTCTTTATTGTTTGTTTTATTCCAGTCTTCCCAACCTCCGTGCCTTCCAGAACTGTTGGACTACAACTCCTATTATCCAAGCCACCCGCCATCTCTTTGGTGCGATAATATTATTTTTAATTCATCGTATTCGGAGCGACCCAGGGTGAAGAAGATCGCTGTTCCCGTTTTTCCCGCGCCTATCAGCTGGGGACGGGCGGCTGGTGGAGAGGGGAAGATGATCCAGGGGAGCAAAGGGGTCTGAAAAGAATCGGCCTTTTAAAAAGCTCTAAAGTGACTTCAAGGCTGTTTTTTATTCCTCTCGCTCTTTCATTCACACACGAACTCCCCCGCCCCCCGCTTTTTCTAATACCCCTAAAAACAAGGGAGCTTTGGCTGTAGAAAGTGAGATTTTCAGCTTTCCTCCGTGGACATAATTCCAGTTGAAAGTAAACCTTCTGAAATTAGGTAATATGGGCAATAAAGCGACTTCTACCTACAGATTTCAAAGGTTTCTTAATGGAAGTTCAGGCTGCAGTCATAGGGCTACCCGATCTGGCTGCAAACAGGGATGCCTACCAGATGATAACAAAGGTACCAGTTTCTGTATTGCAGGGCTGCCATCTAGTGGTCGTCCAGATATTTGTAGCCTAGATCTGGTAGCAGTAATGTGCAAAAAAAAATGAATAACTAAAAGTACTTTGAGTCCATTGAACTCATCCAAGTTCTTAAGATCTGTGGCCTTAGTTTTCAGAGCATTACTGTAAATGAAAACCCCCTCCCTCTCCCTCCCTCCCTCCCTCCCTCCCTCCCTCCCTCCCTCCCTCCCTCTCTCTCTCTCTCTCTCTCTCTCTCTCTCTCTCTCTCTCTCTCTCTCTCTCTCATACTCCTGCCAAACAAGGCTACACAAGCAATTTCTTTGTGCATTCATTTCCTTTACTATCATTGTAGACTTATTTTAACTCTTTATTCCTAAGGTACTAAGAGCTTCTGCTTTCTGAATCTCATCAACAGATTGTTGGATGGTGACAAGTCTAGCAAAGGAGGATCTAAGCTTCCCTGAGTTGACACCTACCCTATAGAATGAACTCCCCACTGTGATAACCCAGGTCCAAACACTGATGTCTTTCAGCATGACGGCCTTCTCCAGCCATTAACTTCCATAGATGGAGGGAGGGAAGGAGGAAGAGAAGGAAGGATGGGTGGATGGATGGACGGACAAACAGACACATGCACATAAATACATGCAAATTCTCTAAGTTCAGCCACTCCAGCTTGACTCCTGGATCCTTGCATGGAGTTTTCTGACAACAATTGTCACTACCTTCTTCAAGTTTTTTTTTTTTTTAACTTCTCAGCTCTGGGATTCTCCAGAAGCCTCTTTTCCTCTCTGTGTATATGGGGACAAAATTGGCGGAAGGAATACTGTGTATGCCACCTAAAGGGCAGGTGAAGTGTGGACTGTAAATAAGCCCAATAATACAGTGAGTAAGTGAGCCATCCATTTTTCAAACTGAATGAGGCTTTAATTCTGGGCCACAAACCAGAGAAGACTGTCATATTCAAAGGCCAGGACTGCCTCTTCTCAAGAGAACTTTGGAGGGCTTGGGGATATCCCTGGGAAATGTTTGGAAATATAGGAAGAGTTATAGCTGGACTAATATCAGCATTGAGAACTGGGAAGCCCTAACTCATGAGCGTTTCAATTGGAGGTCATCCTTTATTAATGGCGCTATGGACTTTGAAGAAGCACGAGTACAGGGCGAAAAGGAGAAAAGAGCTAAAAGGAAGGCACGTCAGGCAAACCCTCATCATGACCGTCTCCCACCCGGAAACCTATGCCCTCATTGTGGGAGGTTGTGCGGATCCAGAATTGGCCTTTACAGCCACTTACGGATCCACCGTTAAAATTTTACCTTTGGAAGACAATCTTACTCGGCTACGAGTGATCGCCAATGAAATCCCTGGTTAGTTAATTGGATTGAGTGACTAAATGATTGGCAACAGAGCAAGACCTCTATCTGGGTGATTTTGAAGAATCGCTGCAAAGATGGGGAACTATCCTTCTTGCATTGCGACAAGGGGTGGAGACTGGCCACAGCAGTGCCTTGGCATCACAATGCAATCTGTGCCCATATTGTATTTGCATTATGATATTGCACACATACCTCAAAGGGTGGATGGTTCTACCGAAAGCAGTGATACTGTATTGTCGAGGGGAAGACTGAGAGAGTCATGGTTGGTTGGGGTTGATAATAATGGACAGTGGTGTATGAACCATAGCTATCTTTCCTTTTATTATTCTTACGTCATGCTTTTAATTTATTTTGCCTTTTTGGTGCTCTGCATAACATTGCTTACCCCAAAAGGGAATATCACGGTGAATATCTATATAATTTGAATCTGATTGTGGGAATTCCTCTTGACCTGGGAATACACATGCACTTTTTTTCATCTCAATTATCCAGGGTGGAATCCTATGCACATTTACTTGGAATGAGTTCACTGAAATTAGCGGTGCTTCCAAGAAAACATTTAAGGCTACATTATACTTGTTTAACAGGACAATAACTTAGTGAATGGAAGCATTTGTTGTTGTTTTGTCTTGACTTATTAAGTCAATCTGCAAACACTTTCCCCCTCTATTTAAAGTTTTATTTAATTTTTACAAAGTCTCTTCAATATAAAAATTATCCAAATAAACAGCCCCATGTCCAATGTAGTGTGGCAATTCCAGCAGATCAATTCAAACCTGGTAATCAGAAATATGTTAGACTACAACTTCCATCATTCCCACCTAGCATAGCCAATCTCATTGCATTAAGTTGAAGTTGTTATAAAGTTACACAGTTTTATCATAGTTGAAATAATTCATTTTTATTACATTTTCTTCTATCCCAGCTCCCCAAATTCCCTTTCTTTGAATAGCATGGATACTGTTATAATACCATAACAGCACTTTTTAAAACCTAGTTTTCTATCCACAGTTATTTTGTGGATACAATCATACATTTTAATTTTGTAATATATTGTGTTCCATCGTTTTATTCCTTCTTTAATTTATACCACATAGTGCTCTTCAACTATAACTCCAGAATTCCTAGCCAGCATAACTAAGGGCTATGTCCTTGTTAGCTGGGAACTGTAGTCCATTTGGAGTTGCAGTTAGACGTTTTATGCTCAAGGCTTAATGGTCTTATGGGTGGGCACACTCTTTAAATCAACATTATGCCATTTAGATGTATGTGGGAATTGAAGCATAACAGATATGAAGGCAATACATGAGGAACGGCTCCTTGAGGTGGTAAATGATGTTAGTTCACCAACTTCACCAGGTGGAAAACAAGTTCTACTCCCTTTGGAATTGGTAGATGAGTGTTCAGAATGAGACCAAGTGACCAGTTACCAGCACAAGCACCTAAAGTCTTCTTCTCAGGCATCCACCCAAACGTATCCAAGTCTGCTCCACTACACTTTAAGAAGAGTGATCAGTGGTGTTTTTTCCTACTACCTGGTGATGTTGGCTAAGAGGGGAAAGAAAGCCAGGGAAAGAAAGCCCTTAAATTGTCCTGCAATAAATACGTAAAGTCAGGACCACTCATAAGCCTTATTACTGAAGCAGATTAGAATTTGGCCATTGGGACAACACAAATTATCCCATCATTCTTTTCTACCAGCTCAAGGACTGCAGGAATGCATATTAATGCAGTTGTAAGGAAGAGCCCTCATTCTATTGTTCCCAAGACTTGCCCTGAAATCTCTGTTGGTCTATGACAGCATTTCTCAAACTTGGCAGCTTTAAGATGTGTGGAGAATTCTGGGAGTTGAAGTCCACACATCTTAAAGGTGCCAAGGTTGAGAAACACTGGTCTAAGACATGGAGGACACCAGGTTGGGGAGGGCTGGGCTATAGTTATATTGTTAATTTTAGCCTTTTAAATTAGACACATCTCTTGTTCATTGCTTCTCACTCAGTTCCCCTCCTACTTCCCTGATTGATACTGAGTTAGCCAGGATGCAAATAAGTCTGCACATTCCTTCAGTGCCTGGCAGTTCTTTGCTAGAGGAATAAACACACACACATCCAAACATACATGCATACACATACACATGCATATGAATTGGCCAGGCTCATGCATGTACCACACTAAACCATTATATGCTTGGTTTAATCCATCCCACTGTAGTTCACCAAGCACTGGGTAAGCAAATCATTAATTAGACTGATCTTTGAACCCAGTCAGCACTGTGTTGTATCCAAATTTTGGTACATTGAATGAGACTTGTAGAAGTGAACTTCCCCAACTTCTGTTGCTCTCAGATCTGTTACACAGATAATCATGGAAGCTTGTTGAGTGAGGGAAGCTATAATGCAAGGGAAATTAGGATCATCCTGAATTAGACAGAGGTACTTTCTGTCCAGTGTTTATGGATTCTCTCCTTTCTCATCTGCCCCCTGCACTATAACTTATCCCATTCATCAAGGTTCCCATCCTCCTTTGCGTTTTTCCCAGTGGTGGGAGCAGCAAAATTCACTTCCACCAGTCAATTGCATATGACTCAATCTGGATCTAGCCCTTTGTGCTAAAACCACCCACATTCCATTTGTATAGAAATATCTGTAAAGTGCTTAATCATTAGAAGCAAATAAGTAAATGGATGTGCTTGGCTAAATTTAACAAGGAGTGTAAAACCATAAACTGGTTATGCTGGAGGAAACTGCCAGGTGCTCCTTGTTAAAATTCCACCTCTGGATGGAAGTGACCTATTTTTGATATGGCAGATAGGGTTAATTCTTCTGTTTTCTAGTTTCTTTTGTCCACCCCAAATATCCCATTTGTATGTTTCACCCCAAATATCAATAAAAAAGGCATCTATTCAGTTATTGCACATTTAAACTCCTGAAAAATAAGGCTTCTGCATAAGATAAGACAAAATGGGTGTTGAGGAGAAGATTTATGAAAGGATTAAAGTGAAGAGAAATTGTTTAAACGTGGTACAAGTCAATAGAGGAAGACAGCAAAATGAGATGCAACAACAGCTCTTCATGGGGGTGGTTGGCCCCGTGAGGGTGCCAGGATAAGATCTTATTCCCATCTGGAATTTTATGTTTTATATTTTGTATTTGTATTTGTATTTATATGCTTTTATATTTATAGTTATATGGAATTGTTTTTTAGTGATTTGCCATTTTTATTCTTTGTAAGCCACCCAGAGTTGTTGTACATGAGAGGGGCGGCAGAGGAATTTAATAAATAAATAAATACTCTGTTCCGCTCTTCTGATAAGCCAGGCTCGGAGTATAATAGCTAACACAATGTTCATACAGACATAAACTTTCTTACAGGAAAAGGGAAGAGGAAGTGAAAGGAGGCTGATGTGCTGGCAGGAGGGATGAATTAATTAAGACTTATTTTTGAGAAGGAAAAGAGATGGCTGATGACCTGGGATGGACTAGGCCAGAACTTTCCAAACTGTGTGTCACGACACAAAAGTGTGTCGCCTGCGGGGCCCAGATGTGTTGCGTCAAAACCCGGAAGCGCTGACGGCGTGCCATCAGCGCTTCCGGGTTTTCCCGCGGCGACACACCAACGGCGACGCGTGAAAATCCGAAAGCGCCGCAACCATGGTGGCACGCAAAAAACGAAAGTGGCAGCAGCGCTTCCGGGTTTTTGCATGCTGCCGCAACGGCAGCACTTCCAGGTTTTCCCGCGGCGACACACTAACGGCGGCGCACAAAAACCAAGAGCGGCAGCAGCGCTTCCAGGTTTTTGCGTGCTGCCGCAACGTCGGCACTTCCAGGTTTTCCCGCGGCGACACACCAACAGCGGTGCGCAAAAACCGAAAGCGGCAGCAGCGCTTCCGGGTTTTTGCGCGCTGCCGCAAAGGCGGCACTTCCGGGTTTTCCCGCGGCGACACACCAACGGCGGTTGGTGTGTCGCCGCAGGAAAACTTTGGAAAGCCCTGGACTAGGCAGTTTTCAAGTAGCTGAAGGCTTGTTCATTCTAGGACAGCCCAGGAGAAGACCGCTGAAGTATTCTGGAGTATCCTGGAGACCACAAAGAGATGGAGAAGAGGAGAGATTATCTGTGTTGATGATCTAGGGCAGCCTTTCTCAACCTTTGACCCTGGAGGAACCCTTGAAATATTTTTCAGGCCTCGGGGAACCCATGCACATTCAGGCTCAAATATAGGCCAGAAATTACAAAATTATTATATTCGTTTCATGTGTAGGCCTGTATATATGCATTAACAGTGCTCTTAAACTAAAAATAAAGAATGAAACTTACCTCTTTAATGTGAAGTTGCCTGAATTTGAAATATTTTTTTAATAAATCGTGATCTCCCAGGGAACCCCTAGTGACCTCTCACGGAACCCTGGTTGAGAAACCCTGATCTAGGGGGGTGTCCTTCCCATAAACATCTTTGTGAAATATTCTTAAGGCATTAAAATAGGAATCTCTCTGCATATCAGTCTTGAAGTAAGTTCTACATTTATCTTTCTCCATCAACTTCATTGGATTTTTAACTACCTATTGATGTAAATACTAATCTGAGATAAACTGAAATATTTACCTCTATAACTAAAGAACTTTGGGGGGGGGATGGTTATTCCAATTTTAAAAAGGATTTGTGCACCAATTGAGGTCCTAATTTGTATATATTTACATAGATACAGTACATAGAAAGGTTTACCATACCCAGGCGCAAGAAAACCCATGAATCTCTGGATTTTTTCAGCCCAGATAGAAGATAATTAGAAAGCTTATCCAGAGCAGTTTTTGTTAAATGTTGAGCTCAAAACCCCGAGGTATATTTTAAAAAAAGAACTAAAGCAAGATGATTATGATGATTTTAAAAACTGGGGAAGTAACCTTTAAAGCAAAACAGGTGTGGCAAAGAAAATGACCCAGAAAGAAACAGCAAAACTGAGTTTAACTCATGTAAGGAAAAAGTAATCTGAGATGCACAACTGAAGGAAAAGAGAAAACTCAAGCAAGAAGAGATAGCACAGTGGAAGAAGAAACAGAAGAAATAACACAGTCAGAAGAAAAAACTGGGAATAAGGGCTTTACTATTGTTTCAACTGAGAGCCAGTTTGGTGTAGTGGTTAAGGCACCGGGCTAGAAACTGGGAGATGGAGAGTTCTAGTCCCGCCTTAGGCACGAAGCCAGCTGGGGGACCTTCGGCCAGTCACACTCTCTCAGCCCTAGGAAGGAGGTAATGGCAAACCACTTCTGAAAAACCTTGCCAAGAAAACTGCAGGGACTTGTCCAGGCAGTCTCCGAGAATTGGACACGATTGAACGGATTAAAGAAAAAATTGTCCCAACTAGACAGCCTTAAATGTCCCAATCTGACAGCCTTATAGTAAGAACTGCAGGCTGAGGAGTTCTGAGGTTGAAATCCAGGTATCTGGAAGACACTCAGATTGGGGGAAAGTGCTTTAGCATTGACCCAAATTCTGCAGGTGCTGCTGGGAAAATGGTCTATAATTTCATATATTACAGATGAACAAATGACAAATGAGCAAGGAACTCCAGAAGTCTTCATAACATATGAAAAGTAAAAACTATTAGTACTCACTAGCACAACACAGTTTTTAACTTTGCTGCTTGTTGGCTGTTGTGGGTCTTCCGGGCTGTGTGGCCGTGTTCTGGAAGTTGTGGTTCCTAACGTTTCGCCAGCATCTGTGGCCAGCATCTTCAGAGGGCAGGAGCACAGATAGAAGCAAAATCTCTATCTATGCTCCTGCCCTCTGAAGATGCTGGCCACAGATGCTGGCGAAACGTTAGGAACCACAACTTCCAGAACACGGCCACACAGCCCGGAAGACCCACAACAGCCATCGAACTCCGGCCGTGAAAGCCTTCGACAATACACTTTGCTGCTTGTGTTCCACACAACCTCCTTGCATGCTGTTATTTTGACTTAAGGGAAGGGGGAAGATGGGACACACGTATGTACCATTTGACTATGCTTCCCAACTGCAGGGTTCCAGATATCTTCCTTTTCCCTATCTCCTACTCTTCAGTTCCCAATTTGTTCCCTAACAATAATAAAGGACTTGCACCTTCTTCTGGAATCAGTACCCTCATTCTGTTGGGGAATTTGGCCTCCCACACATCCCAGTGACTCTGCTAAGCCACTGAAAGGGCAGAAGGGCCAATAGGGCAGGAGGTTTACTACTCTCTTCCTCTGAGTAAGGGAGCAAAGAGGAATTTCATCCGGAATAAAAGAGTAGATGGTGGCAGCCCATGGAACAGGCTTTCCTCAGGAGTGTGGGAGGTCTTAACAGATTGGACAGTGGGGAAAAGTCTCAGGGATCCTCACTGAAGGGAGCCAAATGGGCCAATTCACCACATCCCTGTGCAAGTGAGTGCAAGGACACCCCCGCTTACAAGCTCCATTCTTGCCACCCCTCCCTTTTGGTATTGTTGCCCCTTTGTCAACATTACCTATAGATGGAAAATCTGTGCTCTAACCTTGAAGGTTCTCTCCTAATGCTATATCTAATCTGCATAATTTCACCTTTGCGCCATTTCAGCTGTGCACAAATCTGCCCCCACCCTCTTCCCTCTTCTTTTTAAGTGCTCCTGGTACTTTATATTGGACCAGAAACTTAGAATAGTCAACTGGAAAGTGAAATGGAGTAGAATGTTTTAAGGAAAGCTTCTGAAATTGACGAAGAACACAAAAGTTAGAGAAATGGAAGAATCTGGAGCTGCAGGAAGATTAAAAAATGGAGGGTTGATAAATTGATAAAGTTTAACAAAGGGAATTCATTATCTATATGCAAGATTTGCTTCAAGCAGCATAAACACGCTGGCTCGCTGGATGTACAATATCAGAATTGAATTGACTAGATCAGGGGTTGGCAAACTTTTTTATGCCAGGGGCCATTTTGACATGCTCGAAGGCATTTTGACATGCTCGAGAGCCAGGGGGCAGGGTTTGCGGGTGGGGGCCAATCATGTGGAAGGGGGCGGGGTTAGTTCAGCTGCGGAAGAGCCACACTCAAGGGGCCAAAGAGCCACATGTGGCTCGCGAGCCGCCATTTCCGACCCTTGGACTAGATGATGATAATGATGATGATGATTCTGCCTTTGAGTCAGTCTTAACTCCTGGTGACTACATAGACAAGCCCATGGCAACATGAGAGGGTTAAAGCTTTAGGCAATAAAAAAGCAATAAGAAGGAGATATAATGATTCAGTGATTAAAGACTGACTTCAAGTGTCAAGCAAAAAAGAATAAGGAAAGATATCTCAATCAAGAATGTCAACAAAGAGAGGAATAAAACAAGAAAATGAAAATGAGCAAACTTTTTCACAAGGAAATTTGGAGCTATTGTAGAAATACCAGCTATGGTAGAAATTCAAGAGTAATCATGGAAGATATCTAATACACACAAATGAGATTAAAGGAAGATGGAAAGTCTGTATTGTAGCCCTTTACAAACAGGATTATAGAATGACAGAAACATTTGCAGAGAAAGAATATATTCAGAAACTGACTCCACTGGAACGTGAAGTATGAAAAGCAATAAATCAGTTGTCAAATAGGAAAACACCAGCTGCAGATGAAATACCCTTTGAACTGCTTAAAGCTGCAGAAGAGGCAATTTTCAGGGAGGTTTTAAAAAAGGCAACATGACACATGAAATCAGATAGGAAATATAGGATGGATAAAGGAGAGAGCAAGAGAATACAAGGAGGAGGTTTACTTTTGTTTTATTGTCTACAGCGGGGGGGGGTTGTGTGCATCATATGAGAATATGGGATATATTAAGGCTAATGGTTGTGCAACAACATCATATTCTTCTTCTGAGGAACCTTTACAATGAATAAGAAGCTAATTTTAGAACTGTGTTTGGAGAAATAGAATGATTCAAAATAGGGAAGGAGGTGAGACAAGGATGTTCAATTTATACAGCAAATAGTACTATAAAATGGCAGGATTGGAAAAGATATCAGATGGAATTAAATTGGATGCTGAAACACTAACAGTTTAAGATATGTGTATGATACCACTTTATCAGGCAAAAGTAAAGAAGACTTAGAAAATCTCATTATAAAACTAAAAAATGAAAAGTGAACAGGGTGGATTAATACTAAGATGTCAAAGTCTGTATATTTAGTCAAAGTACTGTATAGTAGACAGTTTTGTTTTCTTGGTCTCAAGTATAGATACAGATGAGCAGTGTGCTGGAAAGTACAGATGCGATTAATTCTAAGGAGGAAGGCCATTTAAAACTTAGACAATATCATGAAAGATAAGAACATTTCAATAAGAATAATTAAAGCAGTGGTCTTTCCAATGATAATGTATGACTGTGAAAACATAAAGAACAAGAGGAAGAAGTTAGATGCGTTTGAATTATGGATTTGGAAACAGCTGTTACGAGGACCATTGACTACTAGAAAAAACCAATCAATCAGTCCTGGACCAAATAAAAGCTGACTGCTCCATCAAGGGATGATCAGCAAGCAGAAACTCACCTACTTTGGGCATGTGATATGAGCCAATGATAGACTAGAAAATGATTATGCTTGCCAAGGTTCAAGAAATGGAAGGGGAAGAAGACAACAGATAGGCAGGATCAATTAAGTTACAGAACTGACCTTGGAAGACAGCAGAGCCAGGAGAATCAATCAATTGCTTTGCTTTTTCAGTTATTCAAAAATTTATATATTGCCTTACCGCAAATGAGTCAAGGTGATTTACAACACAATATTTTGCACATGAAAAATCAAGACAACACCACTTGGCAGTGAATCATAACAGAGGCAATACAGTAGTGGCAAGATAGGGATGAATTAAGAGGTAATAAATTTCACACCAGTATAATTTTCTGCTGGCTCAAGAATGAGTGGGTAATTCAGCAGAGGGGAAGAATTCTACAACTGTAACTGCTATGGACATGGCTTAAGCCCTGGCCATAATATTTAATCTTGCCCTCCCTTTTTCCCTTATAATTCTACTATCTTGCCTGAATGAAACATTCTGGGGAAAATTGAAAATTTGTGTGCTATTTTATGAATCCTGAGTTTTGATCTACTAACTAAAGTAATTGCTCAATATGAATGAATTATATATGCAGATTGAAGTTGAGAGATTGGGTGTGGATATATTTTGTGCTCCAGCAAAGGAGATTGTTACCTTGTCATGGTGCTGGAGCTTGAGCACCTCAATGATGCCATGAGCTAAACCATGAAGGGACACCCAAGACGGGAAGGTCATGGCAGAGAGATCAGACTAAATACGATCCCTGGGGAAGGTAACGGCAACCCACCCCAGTATTCTTGCCGTGAAAACTAAATGGATCAGTACAACCAGAGATATGTCGGTATACCATCGGAAGATGGGACTCCCAGGTCGGAAGATGGTCAAAATGCTACTGGGGAGGAACAGAGGATAAGTTCAACTAGCCCCAGACGTGATGACGCAGCTAGCTCAAAGCTGAAAGGACGGCTAGTGGCCGATGGTGCTGGTGGTGAACAACGAATCCGATGTTCTAAAGATCAACACACCATGGGAACCTGGAATGTAAGATCTATGAGCCAGGGCAAATTGGATGTGGTTATTGGTGAGATGGCAAGATTAAATATAGACATTTTGGGTGTCAGCGAACTGAAATGGACTGGAATGGGCCACTTCACATCAGATGACCACCAGATCTACTACTGTGGACAAGAGGACCACAGAAGAAATGGAGTAGCCTTCATAATTAATAATAAAGTGGCTAAAGCAGTGCTTGGATACAATCCAAAAAACCATAGAATGATCTCAATTCAAATTCAGGGTAAGCCATTTAACATCACAGTGATCCAAATATACGCCCCAACCACAGATGCTGAAGAAGCAGAAGTAGACCAGTTCTATGAGGATCTGCAGCACCTACTGGCTAATACGCCAAAAAGAGATGTTATTTTCATTACAGGAGACTGGAATGCTATGGTGGGTAGTCAAATGACACCTGGAATTACAGGCAAGCATGGTCTGGGAGAACAAAATGAAGCGGGACATAGGCTGATAGAATTTTGCCAAGACAACTCACTGTGCATAACAAACACTCTCTTCCAACAACCTAAAAGACGACTTTATACATGGACTTCATCAGATGGTCAACACTGAAATCAGATTGAATACATCCTTTGCAGCCAAAGGTGGTGGACATCTATACAGTCAGTAAAAACAAGACCTGGAGCTGACTGTAGTTCAGATCACGAGCTTCTTATTGCACAATTTAGAATTAGACTAAAGAGAATAGGGAAGAACCACAGATCAGTTAGATATGAGCTCACTAATATTCCTAATGAATATGCAGTGGAGGTGAAGAATAGATTTAAGGGACTAGATTTAGTAGATAGGGTCCTGGAAGAACTATGGACAGAAGTTCGCAACATTGTTTGGGAGGCGGCAACAAAAAATGTCCCAAAGAAAAAGAAAACCAAGAAGGCAAGATGGCTGTCTGCTGAGACACTGGAAGTAGCCCAAGAAAGAAGGAACGCAAAAGGCAACAGTGATAGGGGGAGATATGCCCAATTAAATGCAAAATTCCAGAGGTTAGCCAGAAGAGATAAGGAATTATTTTTAAACAAGCAATGTGCGGAAGTGGAAGAAGACAATAGAATAGGAAGGACAAGAGACCTCTTCCAGAAAATTAGAAACATTGGAGGTAAATTCCAGGCAAAAATGGGTATGATCAAAAACAAAGATGGCAAGGAACTAACAGAAGCAGAAGAGATCAAGAAAAGGTGGCAAGAATATACGGAAGATCTGTATAGGAAGGATAATAATATCGGGGATAGCTTTGACGGTGTGGTCAGTGAGTTAGAGCCAGACATCCTGAAGAGTGAGGTTGAATGGGCCTTAAGAAGCATTGCTAATAACAAGGCAGCAGGAGACAACGGTATCCCAGCCGAACTGTTTAAAATCTTGCAAGATGATGCTGTCAAGGTGATGCATGCCATATGCCAGCAAATTTGGAAAACACAAGAATGGCCATCAGATTGGAAAAAATCAACTTATATCCCCATACCAAAAAAGGGAAATGCTAAAGAATGTTCAAACTATCAAACAGTGGCACTTATTTCACATGCCAGTAAGGTAATGCTCAAGATCCTGCAAGGTAGACTCCAGCAATTCATGGAGCGAGAATTGCCAGATGTACTAGCTGGGTTTAGAAAAGGCAGAGGAACTAGAGACCAAATTGCCAATACCCGCAGAATAATGGAGAAAGCCAGGGAGTTTCAGAAAAACATCTATTTCTGTTTTATTGACTATTCTAAAGCCTTTGACTGTGTGAATCATAACAAATTGTGGCAAGTTCTTGGTGGTATGGGGATACAAAATCATCTTGTCTGCCTCCTGAGGAATCTGTATAACGACCAAGTAGCAACGGTAAGAACAGACCATGGAACAACGGACTGGTTTAAGATTGGGAAAGGAGTACGGCAGGGTTGTATACTCTCACCCTACATATTCAACTTGTACGCAGAACACATCATGCAACGTGCTGGGCTTGATGAATCCAAGGCTGGAGTTAAAATCGCTGGAAGAAACATTAACAATCTCAGATATGCAGATGATACCACTTTGATGGCTGAAAGCGAGGAGCTGAGGAGCCTTATGACGAAGGTGAAAGAAGAAAGTGCAAAAGCTGGGTTGCAGTTAAACCTCAAAAAAACCAAGATTATGGCAACCAGCTTGATTGATAACCAGCAAATAGAGGGAGAAAACATGGAGGCAGTGACAGACTTTGTATTTCTAGGCACAAAGATTACTGCAGACTGCAAGAAGATCAAACCAGTCCATACTCCAGGAAATAAAGCCAGACTGCTCACTTGAGGGAATGATATTAAAGGCAAAACTGAAGTACTTTGGCCAGATAATGAGAAGACAGGATACCCTGCAGAAGAACCTGATGCTAGGGAAAGTGGAAGGCAAAAGGAAGAGGGGCCGACCAAGGGCCCTCATCATTTGCCAAATGATGCAATCCCATGTGTTGTGAGGTTTTTGCATAGTCAAAACATCTTTGGTGGTAGTGTTCTCCTGCTTCTGGATTCTCATTAATTTTCATCCTTGGCCACGCACAGAGTGACTGAGTTTGGAAACAGAAACAGAACGACCTTAAAGACTTCAAAATCAAATGGAAAGTAGTGATGCACACAAAGCTCACGTTCATCAACATTGCTTTGATTTCTGCCCTAGTTAAATTTCTACATAATGTCTGTCTGTTATGGATGTTGCTTTTCTTTTAGGCTTGTGCAAACTCTTACTCCAGGGAAAAGACCTTTTTGAAAACAAGAGTGCCCTGCAGATGGAGAACAGGCTAGAAGCTACTGTGAAGGAAAATAAGAGGCATAAACAAAATACTGGGAGGGAAGAAAATAAATAAGATATGTAGAGCTGTTTTTGTCAGCCTTCCCAAGAGACCAAACAGGAAACACAACCAGATGAGCTAATTCTACTTTATTGTAAGGCTACTTTAACAGAATTTGCAAGTCTGAAAGTACAAATCTCTCGCCGTCTCTTTTACGGCCTGATAAGTTAGAGAGGTTCCTTTCTGAATTTCTTTCTCTGCCTGTTATGCAGCTGCCAGCTATACCCTCTCCTAATCTGATTGTTCCCTAGGCAGCATCTCTTCCTCCCATCTCCCAAGGTCATTCCCACACACCATTACAGTTTTGGAGTGATTCCCAGAGAAAAAAGCAAGTTTGTAATAATTATACTTTTGTTCCTATTTGTACAGATCAATCAATTACTATGGTTGTTGTGGGTTTTCTGGGCTGTGTGGCCGTGTTCTGGCAGTTTTGGTTCCTAACGTTTCACCAGTAGCTGTGGCTGGCATCTTCAGAGGACAGGAGCACACCTAGAAGATTCTCTCTGTGCCCAAGTGGAGGGTGTGTGTTCCTGCTGGTGTTTATAGCTGCTGAGAGGGTGTGTGTCTTCTGTGGGTCATTTGCAAGAGATTAGGAGAGGGTTCTTCGTGGTGATTTGGGTGTGTGGTGCTGTCATGTGTGGGATTAGCACATTTATTGTGTGAGCTGTTTGTATATTTCTGTGGTTGAGTAGAGTTCGTTGACCTTTTGCAAGCTGTGTTTTTCAGGACTGGCAGCCAGGTTTTGCTGATCTTTAAGCTTTCTTCTTTTTTATTGAAACTGTGTTGGTGTTTATGTATTTCAATGGCTTCCTTCTAACATAGTATTCCTTCTAACATAGTGGCTATTGGTGTTGTCCAGTATTTCTGTGTTTTCAAATAAGATTCGGTGACCAGTTTGTTTGAGAGCATGTTTAGCTATTGCAGATTTTTCAGGTTTCTGTAGTCTGCAGTGTCTTTCATGTTCTTTTATCTTGGTGTGGATGCTGCATTTTGTGGTCCCAATGTATACTTGTCCACAGCTGCAGGGTATGCGGTAAACTCCTGCAGCAGTGAGGGGTTCCCTTTTGTCTTTTGCTGATTTTAACATTTGTTGTATTTTTCTGGTGGGTTTGAAGACTGTTTGGAGGTTATGTTTTTTCATTAGTTTTTCCATGCGGTCCGTGACTCCTTTAATGTAGGGCAGAAATATTTTGCTTGTGCGGGGCTGTTTTTCTTCAGTTGAGTGCTGTTTTTTCGGTTTGATAGCTCTCCTGATTTCATTCTTGGAGTAGCCATTCGCCTGTAGGGACCACTCCAAATGGTTGAGTTCAGAATTGAGAAATTGAGCTTTACAGTTCTGATTTGCGCGATCCACTAGTGTTTTGATGATGCCTCTTTTTTGTCGTGGGTGGTGATTGGAATTTTTGTGTAGATACCGGTCTGTGTGGGTGGGTTTTCTGTAGATTTTGGGTCCTAATTGCAGATCGGGTTTGCGTATGACCATGACATCTAAAAATTGTAGTTTGCCTTCCATTTCTTTTTCCATGGTGAATTGTATATTCGGGTGAATGCTGTTGTGGTGGTTCAGGAATTTCTCTAATTCTTCTTCCCCATGGCTCCAAATGGTGAAGGTGTCGTCCACGAACTAGTACCAGACTGTTAGTGTGAGGGGTGCCGATTCTAAAGCCTGTTTTTCGAAATGTTCCATGTAGAAGTTCGTTATAACTGGGCTGAGGGGGCTTCCCATGGCAACTCCCTCTGTTTGTTCATAGAAACTCTTATCCCACTGAAAGTAGCTGGTCGTCAGGCAATGTTGGAATAGCGCTGTGATGTCTTTTGGGAAGATCTGTTCACACCTCCCACTTGGGCACAGAGAGAATCTTCTAGCGGTGCTCCTGTCCTCTGAAGATGCCAGCCACAGCGACTGGCGAAACATTAGGAATCAAAACTGCCAGAACACGGCCACACAGCCCAGAAAACCCACAACAACCATCGGATTCTGGCCGTGAAAGCCTTCAACTATACATCAATCAATTACTGTTTGACAAGTGTTGTTTGTTCCTAATAAGGTATGTAGGAAGATGATGTTTGAAACCAACTTGATAAAAGCGCTTGCTTATACCTTCTCCTTCTCCTTCTCTTCAGAGGAAGAAGGGCTGAATTTTTCTGCATTTTTGCACCTGTGTTTTGCAGGGAGTCATAGTTTTTTTCTCCTTCAGAAGAACAGGTGCATCCAATCTGGTAGAGACATCTATTTTCCTAAGATTTATTCCCCCTAAATATAACCATTAAAATGTGCTGCCTAATTTATGTGTTTAACTGTCAGGTTTTAGCAATTCGATTTGGAGGTAAAGAAAAAAGGACTCAGGACTGCACGTTGCCCTCAGAACAGAAAAATTCACTGCAGCCTGGTCTTCAAGGGTATTTCCAATGTGCTTCCTACCTGGCATATGATTTAGAGAATGCATTATCCTTCCATTTTTTATTAGTGTATCTTTCTGCAATATGCCCCACATTCAGTATGCTGTTTAATAAGTTCCATATCCTGCCTGTCATAATTACAGGCATTTTGTAAATAATATAAAAATATCTATCTATGATTACTGATTGAATCAATCTTCTCAAAAGAGAAGAGTTTTCATGAGTGGAAAGCAGGATTTTATGTATGTGGCTGCTGTAGGATTTATTGATTGATTGGTTGTATTTTCTTGCTGGATTTTGCCCAAGACCTGGTAAATGGAGGTGAAGGATGGACTTGTGGCTATCCTGGCCATGTTGCTGCCGTATTTAAAAAATATGTGTAAAGGTTTTGGGGTGGGAGGGAAAGCAAACAGCTCCTCTTCCTCAGAGGCTGAAGAATTCAAATAGGTCTAGAAGAATGGAATTTTGGTGATGAAAGGAAGGAAGGAAATACTGCTGAAAAACTGGTGCATGGTTATAACCAGAGGCTTCTCTAGTTTTCCTTCATCTCTTCCAGAGGAATCATCAGCTGTTTAAGGTATTTATCCCCAACAAAATATTTATCTCCAACAAAATTATTATCTATGGCCTTTCCTTATGACTGAGTTTAAGTGCTATCCACCCATACATGCGTTAGCACTCAGCAATACCAGCATAAATATGCTGTCCTCACTGCCACACCCATTCCTACCTATATTGCGTATGTTCTGATTCACAGCTGACTGATGTTTTCTTGATCTGTGACTATGACAAGACATGTTTCCCCCTCTGGCTTTGTTGCACATCACCAGCCAATGGGGAATACATCCATCAGCCAGATGAACCCTGCAATGTGATTGAGGTGGGTCCGACTTCAGGACTCTGCTTGGGCTTCTCTAACTGGTCTGTCAACCTTATCCAACATCCCATTTAGGCATTCCCCAAGAAGCCTACAGGAAGACACTGGGGTAGAAATAGCTCCAGAGAAGATTTTTGTTATTTTATAAAATTTGTGATCAGAGTTATGGAAAAACCAAGAGATAAGTTTGTAGTAAAAATGTTGCTTTATTTAAAACAGAAACATAGGAACAAACCGTGAATCTTCTTCTTTAGCCAAAGCATGGCATGGTTGATTAACATAGCTATTTACATTTAGATAGCAGAGCAGTTAGCAGAGTAAAAAGAACAAAAGGCATTTACATTTTAAACCTTAACTTGATCAGCATCTGAGTGGACAGGATCCAGCACGTGACCAAAACACCTAGGCAACAGATTCCCAATATGGGCAAAGCTCTAACAGCTAATTCTGATTGGTCAGAACTCCCAGACTGGCTGGCTCCTAAAGGTAAATTAACATTCCTGAGAAAGGGGGGTGAACATGTGCTCTCTCTTGAAACTCACAGGAAAAAAGTTTGAGGCCTGGCTTTTTAAAAACTCAGCCACATATTCTACAGACATAAAAAATATATGCAACAAAGATGGTGGCAATAACTGAAGCTGACTAGGTGCTGGGCAACCACTGCTCTTACTAAAAGTGACCTCATTATTTTCTGGCCACAGCAAAAGGACTAAATGTATTGTCGAAGGCTTTCACGGCCGGAGTTCGATGGCTGTTGTGGGTCTTCCGGGCTGTGTGGCTGTGTTCTGGAAGTTGTGGTTCCTAACGTTTCGCCAGCATCTGTGGCCAGCATCTTCAGAGGGCAGGAGCACAGACAGAAGCGAAATCTCTGTGCCCAGGTAGAGTGGCAATGTTTTGTTTGTTTTCTATTTATAGAGCTAAGTTATAGGAGACTAGGTGGGGTTTTTTGTTGTGTTGAAATGTTAACGAGTGGCTGATGAACGTGATTAGCATGTTCATTGTGAGAAGTATTCCCATGTCCTGGTGGTTGGACTGAGTTCGTTGACCTTTTGCAGGCTGTGTTTTTCAGGACTGGTAGCCAGGTTTTGCTAATTTTTAGACCAGGGCTTTCCAAACTTTTCATGTTGGTGACACGCCTTTTAGCCATGCATAATTTCGTGACACACTAATGAGGAGTCCCCGCCCCCCGTGATTGGCTGCCGGCTCCAAACCCGCCCCTGGCCAACGTGATTGGCTGCCGGCTCCAAACCCCGCCCCCGGCCCACATGATTGGCTGCTGGCTCCAAACCCCGCCCCTGGCCCACGTGATTGGCTGCTGGCTCCAAACCCTGCCCTCCAGCCCATGTGATTGGCTCCTGGCTCCAAACCCCACCCCACGTGATTGGCTGCCGGCTCCAAATCCCGCCCCCGGCCCCCCAGTCTTGTATTGTATGTATTGTATTGTATGTAATTGTAGATCAGAGCTTTCCAAACTGTGTGTCGCGACACATTTCTGTGTCGCAGCAAGGGCCCAGGTGTGTCGCAGGGGAACCCAGAAGAGGAGGCCATGCACCACGTGCAGCCCCGCCCATCACTTGCTGCGCTGACAGGTCCCTGCTCTGAACCCAGCTCTTCAGCTCTTGCCGCAGAAGCCAGGTAAGTTAGCAGCCCGGTAGGGCTGCAACTGGGGGGGAGGGTGCAGGGACGCGACTAGGTTGCCGCGCTGGGGGGGTGGGGGCGCAGGGACCACGAAGTGCAGCGGCCAGAGACATGGCTTTTCCTTCTCGAGAAGTGCCATCGGCCTGAAAGCCGAGAAAGGGACGGGGAGGCGGCTCCGCTGCCCGCCTTGCATGGCCCCCGCACCGTCTGCGTCTCCGGCTCCCCTTTCCCCTTGGCGGTGGCCCCAGCTAGGCAGAGGCGGGACTGGGCGGGCGGACAGGTGGAGCTCTCCGCCTCCGTGGCCTGGCCTGGCTCGCCGCTTCCTCCCATCACCAACAAGCGGAAGATGGCGGTGGTCTGACACGCGGCTCGCAAGAGCAGAGCGGGGGCCGAGCCGAGGGAGCCTGCCGGCGGCTCCGGCCCAACGAGAGGGCTCCCAGCACTCCGGGGAGAACCAGCGCGGGCGGCAGGGACGGGGCAGAAGCAGAGGAGCCGCCAGCGGGAGCACGGCACGAGGAGTGCCTCGCCGGCACCTGCCCGGCTTCCACCGCACTTCGTCGGAGAAGGTAAGACGCTGCGCTGGCGGGCGGGCGGCTGAGAGGCAGGCGGGTGGGCAGGCAGGGGGTCGCCTGCAGAGGGCTCATCTAACCATCCTTCCCGGAGCTGCTGGGGCCGGATGGAGCCGTGTGGGACCGGCATCGCTCCTTCCAGCGGGCGCTCCAAGCCCAGCTGTTCAGCCATCGATCAAGGATCGATCAGGCCCGGGGGCAGGGCTGGCCAGGGGGCTGGTGGGAAGAGGGAAGACGGGTCCCTGTTGCCTGAGACATCCTCATGCATCCTCCCCCCTCCCCCCACAATATGGCAGCAATAACAACCACAGCGACCACCACCTGCCGCAAAGGCTCTGGCAGAAATGGATCCAAGTGCGGAAAGCTCTTCTGGAGAGTGGAAAGTGCAGGATCCCCGCTCTTTCTTCGGGCTTTCCTTCTCTTTCGGGCCCTGCCTGTTATTGCTGCCATATTGTGGGGGGAGGGGGGAGGATGCGTGAGGATGTCTCAGGCAACAGGGACCCGTCTTCCCCCCCAGCCCCTCGGCCAGCCCTGCCCCCGGGCCTGATGGATCCTTGATCGATGCCTGAACAGCTGGGCTTGGAGTGCCCACTGGGAGGAGCGATGCCGAGTCCCCCACCGCTCCATCCGGCCCCAGCAGCTCCGGGAAGGATGGTCAGATGAGTCCGCTGCAGGCGACCCCCTGCCTGCCCGCCCGCCTCTCAGCTGCCCGCCCGCCTCTCAGCTGCCCGCCCACCCGCCGGCGTGGCGTCTTACCTTCTTCGATGAAGTGCGCTGGAAGCCGGGCAGGTGCCGGTGAGGCGCTCCTCTTGCCGCGCTCCCGCCGCGCTCCCGCCGGCGGCTCCTCTCCTTCCGCCCCGTCCCCGCACCGGGAGCCCTCTCGTTGGGCCGGAGCCGCGGGTCGCGGGCTGCGCATCAGACCGCCGCCATCATCTTCTCGTAGGTGATGGATGGAAGCGGCGAGAACGCCGCCTGTCCGCTCGCCCAGTCCTGCCTCTGCCTGGATGGGGCCTCCGCCAAGGGGGAGGGGGAGCCACAGACGCGGATGGCGCAAGGGCCATGCGAGGCGGGCAGCGGAGCCGCCTCCCCGTCCCTTTGTTGGCTGCCAGGCCGCTGGCACTTAAAGCTATGTCTCCGGCCACCACGCTTCGCGGTGCCTGCACCCCCCACCCCCACCCCGCGCGGCAGCCTAGTTGCGTCCCTGCACTTACCTGGCTTCTGCGGCGAGAGCTGAAGAGCTGGCTTCAGAGCAGGGACCTGTCGGTCCCAGGCAAGGGATGGGCGGGGCTGCACGTGGTGCATGGCCTCCTCTTCCGGGTTCCCCCGCGACACACCTGAGCCCTTGCCGCGACACAGAAATGTGTCGCGACACACAGTTTGGAAAGCTCTGTTTTAGACTTTCTTTTTTTTATTATTATTGTAACTGTGCTGGTGTTTGTGAATTTCAATGGCTTCTCTGTATAATCTGGTGTAGTGGCTTTTGGTGTTGTCCAGTATTTCTGTGTTTTCAAATAGGATTTTGTGTCCCGTTTGCTTGAGAGCATGTTCAGCTACTGAAGACCCACAACAGCCAAAAGGACTAAACACGACTGCTGCATCTGATCAGAGGGCCATGATTAGAGAATTGTGCAAATAAGGCAACTCTACTTCCCAAATAAAATAGCAGAGGTCTAGCTATTTCTCAGTATTGTTACAGAGGAATAGTGTCAATATGACTCATCTTCTTCCCAGATAAATAGTGGAACTCTGATCCTCTCTCCTTGTTAAAATCCTTCAGAGACGTCAGTGTTAAAAATAGGAATTAGGAAGGTGACAGGAACGAAGGAACCCAGGATCCATAGCACTAGTGGAGAGGACAAATGCTAGGAGAAAAATAGCTGGGGTGCTAGCTGGCTGGTGACCATAGGGGAGGGGGCATGCTATACACCCCAAAAACTCCCAAAATACCCCTTTGAAGATGCATACACAAGTGACCAACTTCATCTCCAAGATCATAGGTCACACAGCATTAGAGATTTTATACACCTTGAAGTTCTGATGGGATAGGGTCAGCTTAACAGGAGGAAAACTACTTTAAAATTGGTAATACAGTACATAATGATGACTTATGGCTATTGCACTCCCAGGCTAGGGGTGAGATGACAGCAATGTCTTGGGGCCAAGGGGAAAATTGGTGCTGTCAAGGCAAGTCTGGGCTGTGTTAAAGTAGTAGTGAAGACAAGGCTTTAGATGGTCAAAATGTGTAACTTCTTTGCTCTGAAAGTTAACCTCAGATATAGCTGTGAATTCCTTGCTATGCAAACCATTTTCTTGTTGAAAAAAGTAAAGGTTCCCTCCACACATTTGTGCAGTCGTGTCCGACTCTAGGGGCCGGTGCTCATCTCCCTTTCTTAGCCGAAGAGCCAGCGTTGTCCGAAGATGCTTCCATGGTCATGTGGCCAGCAGGACGCACGCGGAACGCTGCTACCTTCCCACCAAAGTGGTACCTATTTATCTACTTGCATTTGCATGCTTTCGAATTGCTAGGTTGGCAAGAGCTGGGGCTAGTGCGGGAGCTCACTCCGTCACGTGGGACTAGGGATTTGAACCTCCAAACTTGCGATCCTCCGATCGACAAGCCTGGCGTCTTACCCACTGAGCCACCACGCCCCTTTCTTGTTGAACATTGCTGCAATTTGCTAGTAATAAATCTTTCTCCATTGCCACACACGTTCAGACTTGTTGGCTCCTTTCCCATCATCAGCCATGGCCATAGCAGAAAAATAAAGGAGTTTGATACATCTGACTATTTTTTTATTTTATTTATTTATTTAATTAATTTATTCCCCGCCCATCTCCCATACAAGGGACTCTGGGCGGGTTACAATAATTAAAACTTAAAAATTTAAAATTTTTAAAACCATACAAGATAGAAAATATATAAAAAATATATCCAATATAAAATAAAATAAAATAAAATAATAAAATAAAATAAAATAAAATAAAAAAATAAAATAAAATAAAATAAAATAAAATAAAATAAAATAAAATAAAATAAAATAAAATAAAATAAAATAAAATAAAATAAAATAAAATAAAATAAAATCCAAGATGGATTGGGGACCGTAGCACAGGTCATATTGCTACGGGGCCAGCCAATCCCAGGAGGCACTACCACCTCCGTTGTCCCAGGCCAGGCGGCAGAGCCAGGTCTTAATGGCCTTCCGAAAGGCCAGTCTCACCTCCGGGGGCAAGATGTTCCATAAGGCGGGCGTTGTCGCAGAGAAGGCACGCCTCCTGGACCCCGCTAGATGGAATTCTCTTGTTGAGGGGGTCCGAAGCATGCCCTCTCTGCACGCACGGGTGGGGCGGGCTGACGTTATCGGGACGAGATGGTCCCTCAGGTACCCTGGTCCTATGCCATATAGGGCTTTAAAGGTAATCACCAACACCTTGAATTGGACCCAGAAGCAAACTGGCAACCAATGCAGCTCGCGTAGCAGAGGTGTTACATGTGCCGATCTTATGGCACCCGTAACTGCTTGCGCCGCCGCATTCTGTACCAGCTGAAGCTTCCGGATACTCTTCAGGGGTAGCCCCATGTAGAGCGCATTACAGTAGTCTATGCGGGAGATGACAAGGGCATGAGTGACTGTTCGGAGGGCCTCCTGATCCAGGAAAGGGCGTAACTGGCGCACAACTCGAAGTTGTGCAAAGGCCCTCCTGGCCACGACTGCCACCTGCTCTTCGAGCAAGAATCACGAGTCCAGGAGGACCCCCAGATTCCGCACTGGATCCGAGTGAGGTAGTGCAACCCCACCCAGAACCAAAGATGACAACTTCCCGGATCTAGGGGGGCCATCAATCCACAGCCACTCCGTCTTACCAGGGTTCAGTTGAAGCCTGTTGTTCCCCATCCAGACCCCCACAGCCTCCAGACACTGAGATAGGGCATCGACCGCATCACCTACTTCACCCGGGATGGAGATATATAACTGGGTATCATCAGCATATTGGTGATACCTCATCCCGTGGTGACGGATGATCTCGCCCAGCGGCTTCATGTAGATGTTGAACAGGAGAGGAGAGAACCAATCCCTGCGGCACCACACAAGACAGGGGTCGCAGGTCAGCCCTCTCCTCTCCTATCAACACCGACTGGGAACAGCCCTGGAGGAAGGAGGTGAACCAGCGCAAAACCACGCCGCCCGCCCCCAACTCCCTGAGCCGCCCCAAGAGTATACCATGGTCGACGGTATCAAAAGCCTCTGAGAGATCTAAGAGAGCCAGGATGGACGCACTCCCTCCATCCCGCCCTCGCCAGAGATCATCCATAAGCGCGACCAATGCAGTCTCTGTCCCATATCCATCTTCACTCATCATTAGCCCTGCTGTTTGGGCTACTGGGAGTTGTAGTTCAGGAACACCTGTTCATGAGTTGTTGCTTGCACATTTTTATACCCATCTTCATAGCCATAATGCTTTGAAAAAAATACTTAATTTAATCCAGGGAAGAACAACTTTTACCAACAGATAACATTCTTCTAGCCCTTCTCAGATTAAACTCTTAACTATCAGTAGTACAGCTACCAAAAGTCAGTGGTGAAGTTTTGTACTATACTTTTTAAAAAGATTATTATCATCATTGTTGTCATTATTATTTACATTACACACAATAGCTTCAACATAAAACCATTTTATATTAGACCATTTACTGCACTGACTGCTCATTGGAAGGACAGATACTGAAGCTGAAGCTCAAATACTTTGGCCACCTAATGTGAAGAGAGGACTCACTGGAAAAGACCCTGATGCTGGAAAAGACTGAAGGCAAAAGGAGAAGGGGATGGCAGAGGATGAGATGGTTAGATAGCATCACCGATGTAATGAACATGAATTTGAGTAAACTCTGGGAGACAGTGGAGGACGTGCTATGGTCCATGAGGTCACGAAGAGTCAGACACGACTAAACAACTGAACAACAACAACAAAATTTACTGCACATCGCCCATACATGTTGAAAGATCTTTATGTCATTTTATGACAGATAAAATCCTGCCGATAAAATAATGAATTCCCACTTTATTTATTAAGAATGTAAATTTTATCAGAGTAGGGCAATTGACCAAATCTTATCAAACTGTTTTTCAAGCAAAAGATTATCCAGGTATTTTCAGCAGGCACTGATAGGTGATTTCCCTCTAAAAGTAGGTAAACAATATGTTTCTTGCTTTGTAAATGTTTCTTCCTTCCATCAAATACTGTATATGTAGTAAGCCTAAATTTGGTGAGCATTCTATCCTTCGCTGGATTTTGCCAAGAGCATCTGCAGGAGGGTCAAAAAAGTTAAGATGTCAGGTGCCACCATGCAATCAAAGTTCCACCCCTTTTTTACATGTGTGCAATACATATTAAAAAAGGGTTGGGCTTTTATCACAAGGCCATACCTACCATCTTACCTTTCTGACCCCCTACAAATGCCCCTAGTTGTTGCTTTCACTAAAGACCTCACTGTAATCTTTTGAGACTGTATTTTTATATTTCTAAAAATCAGTAAATCCCAATCTTGCCCATGTGTGAATGCAACTTCAATCACTCTGGGTCACCCACTGCAGTCCTCACCCCTTCAGAAATCTTGAAAGTAGTCCCAGTTACCAAAAACTTCCTGATCCTGTTTTAATCTTTTAGTTTATATTACTATACTTTTTAAATCCTCATTTTCAACAATAATAGCATTCAGCAAAAACAGTGCATTCAATAAACAAAAGGCTGAAATATTAATAAAGACGCTAAATGTTGCACAAAATAAAAACTGAAAACAGATCCATGAAACATATGATGTTGATTATACTGTACTGTTCAAGGTCTTCCATATAGATAAAATGTCACGGTTTTAAAAACATAATATTAGGCATGGAGAGCCTGTGCTAATTGGGTACATAGATTAAGATTGGAAGTGCAATAGCCTTTGATAAGTTAAATATAACAAATTTAACCTGCTAATTTAGTAAATCAGAGTCATTATACAGTATACTTTGCCCTGAGCATCCTTAACAGCACATACAGTATAGTTTCATCTTGTTCTGGTTATTTCAACTGAAAGGCCAATATTTTACCACCTTTCTTTCCTTATTCCCAATATCTCTGTTTTATATGCTTCATTGAATAGTCTGTATAAAATATGTAAAAGGTATTAAATTTCAATTTAGCTAGCATAAAAGCTTTATATAGTTCCAGTGGACATTATCTTGCATATATACATTCAAAAGTTCCTTAACTTAATTTTCAAAAGTTCTTGTTTAAATTTGGATTCTTCTTTATCTATAAAGCATAGCAATAATACAACTGCAAATATATGCTTTAGAAACATCCCAAATAACTATTAACTTTGTGGTGTGTTTATTTATAAGGAAATTTTCTTAAATGAAGGGATAATAGCACTGCTCATGCCTATTTCTTTTCAAATACTTATATTTTTTTAAAAAAAACCATAACATGCTTTCCAGCAATGTATTTGGTTTACATCTCTTTTGACTGTCAGTGGTGGGAAGTATTTGTCCTTTGGATGATGCGGAGTTACAATTCCCAACAACCTTGAGAACTATGATAGATGGTGATAACATGAGTAGGAAGTTTTGAAGATTCTTCCACCATCTCTTAAGTTAAATCCTCTTTCACTCTCTGAGTATCTTTCAAATGGAATGCCATATAACATCACTCCTCAGTTGGTAGTTGTACATTCTCTTGGAAATAATCTCTTGGAGGCCAAATGCTGGCAGTGAACAGTGCCAGAGTCCAGAGTGGCCAGGATTAGACCCATAAAGTGGCCAAGATAACACCAAAAATGGCTGTGGTACTTCCTTTCTGTTTCAGCCCTGCCCCCTCCTCTCTTTCTGGGTTTTTCACATCTACTGTATATGAATTGGTAGGAAGAGCAGGAACAGGAGAATCTGCAACCCACATGGCTCACAGCACCAATTTGGGGCATTCTAGATCAGTGCAGATTACACCACTGAAATCCAGCAGTTGAAAGACCATTGCAAGGAAAATGTAATCCCTTAAATCCACTCTCCAACTTTCCAAGTTGTCTTTGGAATGTTGCAGTGCAGTTTTCAGAAGCTGTGCGTAAAAATGCGGAGGTTCAGAGAAAACAACACATACTGGAGAAATTTGCTTGCAAACAACGTGGATGTGAGAGACAAATGACTAAAACATTGCATATGAATTTTGGTGAATTTGAAAACATGCCTTTTCTCTGGCCATTTTCTCAATAGTGATTTATAGCGTGTAGTGTATTGTTTTAATGATATTTTATTCTTTTACCTTTAATTTAATTTTATCTTTAATTTAATAGGAGCCAGTTTGGTCTAGTGGTTAAGGTGCTGGGCTAGAAACCAGAAGTCTGTGAGTTCTAGTCCCACCTTAGGCATGAAAGCCGGCTGGGTGACCTTGGGCCAGTCCCTCTCTCTCAGCCCAACTCACAGGGTTGTTGTTGTGGGGAAAATAGGAGGAGGAAGGAGTATTAGATATGTTCGCCGCCTTGAGTTATTTATAAAGATAATAAAGGCGGGATAGAAAATAAATAAATAAATAAATAAATAAATAAATAAATAAATAAATAAATAAATAAATGTTTGTAAACCGCCCAGAGTCGTTGTAATATGTGATGGGTGGTAAAGAAATATGACAAATAAATAAATAAGTAGCATCTTATAGCATCCCCTAGGCACCATTCTGGCAATAGAAAGCCTGTTCTCATTAATGTTATATTGATGCAGAAATAGTTGGATGATGACGCTATAAAGCATTATAAATCACTAGTGAGGGCATGGTCCCTGATGCAATAGAATAGAACAAACTTGCTTAGAAAAATGTGGATAGTACAGGAATGGAAACAGATTTCTCCAACTCTGTACTTTAACTTAACCCAAGAAACAAATCCCAGGGTTCTTCCTTATGGCATGCTGAAGTGCAATTCACTGATCCTTGAGCCAGCATGAAATTTGTTGCCCCAATGGTCCTATTCTACCTCAGTCATGACGCCAGCAACTGGTCCTGTCCTTCCAGATTTAATGCAAGACAAGTTAAGGAAAGCTGTTTTTGGATCCCCCTGCTTCCAGGGGAGGGGGGTGGTTGAATACCCCATCCATCATTCTCCTTCATGTGGGCTCCAGCTTGGGAGGAAATGAGTTTTGACAGATGGCGAGATCCACAGAATGGGTAGGGATTGCCAGGAAAGAAGGGCAGCTCCAGGTTGCCTGGGACTTGCCAGCCAAACTAAACCCCAGCACTAAGCTTCCTGGAGGAGAAAAGGAGCAAAAGTTGCTGACAGCATTTTCATCTCTCCAAAGACTGAGCAACACAAATGCCTGCACATGTGGATGCACGGGCGCACACACGCACTTATCCCAGAGGGGGAGCAGGAGGAGAGGGAGGGGAAAGAGAAGACAAGAAGGGTGGAGGAAGGGGGAAGAAGGAGCACCTTCATCTCTCCAAATGCTGAATGAGAAAGACACAGACACTTGAGCACATGCACACACGTTTAAGGGCTGGCACTGAGAGAAGAGAGAGCACTGGTCCTATTTTTAAACAAAGGCCTACCGCTCATTCAGAAAAGAGGTTAAACCTGTGTTTATAGGAAGTTGGAACGCGCCAGGTGGGCATTACTTGGGCAACTGCTGCCCTGCCTTTCCCCAAACTCAAATGGCCACGGAGTGCAGGCCCCACCAACCACAGGGTAGGGAGGGTCCCCATAGCAGCCTAAAGTGCCAGTAGGAGTTTGGCAGATCCTGTCTGTGGGGTCAGCAACCATATCATCAATGAAGTGTCCTAGATTGTATCCACGGCCAAAACTGTGTTGGAAGAAGAGGGAACACCCTACTTTAAGACTGGGGCAGCTAAAGACAAATTTAAGCTGTCTCTCCTGTGGGCTGGGGATGAGAAGAAGGCATGAGGACATAGCATTTAAAGTGGTTAGCTAGGCATGTGCATTTATAACTGAAAACAAGAGGGAAATCACTTGTTAGGGCTAGGAGCTACCCATCTGGAAGCACTCTACATTGGAGTGACAAATATTCCAAGTTGGTAGTACCATACAAACAGACTCTCACTCGCTGGATCGTCACCTTGTTGTGGTGAGTGGGCTTGTGTGTTCCCAATGAACCCTGTGAGCGGAGCCGTCGGGAGTCATGTACTCCTGGTAGGGTCACCCATGGCGGTAAGGTCCAGGGGGAGGAACCAGAGAAAGAACGATCCAAGGAAGTCCTCAACGGCAGAACAGGCGGAAGATAACAAGGTGTATTGTTACAATGGCTGCGAAGGCGGATGAAGGCTGTAGCAGACAAAAGGTCACCAATCGTCATGGTATCCATGCCATTGGATTAGAGCCTTTTTCTGTGAAGGTTGTGTGCTGATCGTTGTGCACCGATCTCCACACATAAAACAAATTCACGCACAGGTGTCTTCCAACCACACCAAACCCAAAACAACCAAAAGTCCCATGACGATTGATGAATGGCTACGGGGGCAGGACTGTGATAGAACAGACTGTGGAAACTATCGAGGCATCTCCCTTCTAGCCACAGCAGGCAAAATCCTGGCAAAGATCATCGCAAACCGTCTATCTGTATCAGAAGACATCCTCCCTGAAACGCAAAATGGCTTCCGCCCTTCCAGGGGAACAGTGGATATGATCTTCACTGCACGACAGCTTCAAGAAAAATGCAAGGAGCAAAACCACCCTCTGTACATGGCGTTTATTGATCTGACTAAAGCTTTTGATACTGTAAATCGTACTGCTCTCTGGACCATCCTTCTGAAAATCGGATGCCCTGATAAATTTGTGAACATCTTGCGGTTACTCCATGACGACATGATGGCAACAATCCTGAATAACAATGGCTCTCAAAGCGATCCATTTAAAGTGGAATCCAGCGTTAAACAGGGATGTGTTATTGCTCCAACCTTATTCGCTATCTTCATCGCTATGATTATACACCTTGTTGAAGAGAAACTTCCTACTGGTGTAGAAATTATATATCGAACAGATGGAAAGCTTTTTAATCTTAGTAGGCTGAAAGCAAAAAATAAGGTAATTACAACTTCTGTTATAGAACTTCAATATGCTGATGATAACGTAGTCTGTGCACACTCCGAGGAAGATCTTCAAACTATCCTAAACATCTTTGCAGAAGCATATGAAAAGCTCGGCCTCTCGATTAACATTAAAAAAACCAAAGTGCTTTACCAGCAAGTTCGAACCAATCCCTCCGCAGCGCCATCAATCCAGCTTAAAGGTGTGTCACTAGAAAATGTCGACCACTTTTCTTATCTCGGCAGCCATCTATCTACAAAAGCCGACATCGACGCTGAAATTCAGCATCGCCTGAGCTCTGCGAGTGTAGCTTTCTCCCGAATGAAGCGTAGAGTGTTTGAGGATCAGGATCGGGACATTCGCAGGGAGACCAAAATGCTTGTTTACAAAGCCATTGTACTACCAACCCTTCTGTACGCCTGTGAAACATGGACCCTCTACAAACGCCACCTCCAACTTCTTGAAAGATTCCATCAACGCTGCCTCCGAAAAATTCTGCAAATTACTTGGGAAGATAGGCAGACTAATGTTAGCGTATTAGAAGAAGCGAAAACCACCAGCATTGAAACAATGATCATCCAACATCAACTTCGCTGGACCGGTCATGTTGTTCGAATGCCTGACCATCGTCTTCCAAAGCAGCTACTTTACTCCCAACTTAAGAATGGAAAACAGAATATTGGTGGACAGCAAAAGTGATTCAAAGATACTCTCAAAGCTAATTTTAAAAAATGTAATATCAGCATTGAGAACTGGGAAGCCCTAACTCATGAACGTTTCAATTGGAGGTCAGCCTTTATTAATGGCGCTATGGACTTTGAAGAAGCACGAGTACAGGGCGAAAGGGAGAAACGAGCTAAAAGGAAGGCACGTCAGGCAAACCCTCATCATGACCGTCTCCCACCCGGAAACCTATGCCCTCATTGTGGGAGGTTGTGCGGATCCAGAATTGGCCTTTATAGACCGTTAAAATTTTACCTTTGGAAGACAATCTTACTCGGCTACGAGTGATCGCCAATGACAGACAGACTTATTTTAGCCCTTTTCCTTTCAGAAGTTAACCAGTGAGCATCATTAACATCCCTCTTATCTTTTTCAGGAACCAATGCAATTTAATTTTAAAAACGGGAAAGCTCATTTTATATCCATCATGTGAATATATAAATATATGGTAACAGATGAAGCATTGCTTTATAATAGAGCTTCTTCCTGTAGAGTTATGTCCAGTGCTGGATCTTCTGCTAGACTACTTTAATTAAATTAAATTAAATTAAAGGTGGGGGGAGAGGTAGATAGATCAATGTCATGGAGAGATGGTTTTAGAACAGCTGCCAATTCATACATTGCCGCACTCGTATATTAGATTGGGATGGCCCTTTAACATGGCTAGGATTTTTTCTCTTTAATGGTCACCAAGACTGCCCATTCCCTGCAGGTCCTATTAATTTTCCAATTTTCTATCAGTTCCTTGCTTTTTAAAAAAATCATCTACGTTACAGGCAACGAAGAGTTTATGAGAGCTGGGTAAACCTTTAGAGTGAAGGAGAATGGATTGATTCCTGTATTTGGATGGCTCCCCAAAGCTAAATGGCATCCATCCATCACTGGCAGTTATGGAGCTCACATTTATACCAAACATCTGCCAAACACGTGTGCAGAATTCTGTGCTCGTGCAAAGGCACTGTCTGCAACACATCCTTTGCCAGCAAGAGATCTTGCTTTGTATAAGTCATACTTTGCCTATTACGGGGGTGGGTGGGTGGGGGTGGCGGGGCACAGAAGGGGATTCTTTTAGCTGTACAGCCAGATGAAACTATGTTGGTATCATAACTAAAATTAACCCTCCATGAACATCTTCCTGTATGCATGAGGAAGCAAGCCTTTTTTATTCCTAGTGGCTTACTCTATCGCTCGGCTCTATACAAATGAGCAGAAGGAAGAGAAGGGGTTTATTTTCTGGTTAGATAATACAGTAGGTAGCACAGAGGATAGATAAAAAGTGAGAAAGTCCAAAATAAGGCTGCATGTTTCAACCATAAGGTTCATATTTGCTAAGATGAAGTTTCATCTAACTATTGATGTTGGATTTTTTCCACTACAGATCAAACCAGCTATGGTTGCTTTTCTTTTCTTTTCTTTTCTTTTCTTTTCTTTTCTTTTCTTTTCTTTTCTTTTCTTTTCTTTTCTTTTCTTTTCTTTTCTTTTTTTCTTTCCAACCAACGGGATGTTGGAAAGTAAAGGGACTTGGACTCTAGCCATCTTTTTCTCTCTCCATCAGCAAGATAACTCTCCAAAACCGTAACAGAATGGGACCCAGTTGGGTGTAGGAGGAGAAGCTGGCAAAAGAAGACTGAGTTTGGAATTTATTTATTATTTATTTATTAAACAGATTTATACAGCCGCCCAACTCACACATGGCGACTCTGGGCGGCTTACAAAATTAAAAACCATAAAAACACAATAAACACCACCACCACCGCGGCAGCAAACACATTCATTCACATTCACAAGGAATGGGCTGAATTCAACCATTCTGAGCCTTCCTTCTGCCTGGTGGTGTGGTCTAGACCAGAGTGTGTGCAACTGCCCTGTGCTTCCCAGTGCATAATACACACACAAAGAGAGAGAGAGAGGGATGTAACACAAGGGGAGAGCAAAAACACACACACCGAAGCTACTGACAGGCATACACCACGATTAGTTCCTGGGGACAGTATGCACACATGTACACAAATATGCACAGACACACACACAGGCAACACATTACTTTATTACATGGAAGAAAACAGAGATGCCTCCTATAGTTACTATTGGTAAAGAGGTTGGAAATAATTTGAAAAGCCATGCTCTGTGTGCTTTCTCTACCTTGTTATTTCTCTGTTGCAAGTCGTTGTTTGCTTTACTGCATACTAATGAACAGAGCATCCAACTCACTTATATGGAGAAAAAAAATCAGGAGCCTGGTAGAACCTCTTCTGACTTATTATTAATTAATCAATTCACAGTCCAAGTCCAAGTCCAAGACCAAACCAACAAACAAAACATATACAGCAGTTTAAAAAAATCATATATATAAATTACATAAAAGTCAAAGACAATCAACACTGTGAAGAAGGTACCAGCTGATTCCTGTGGGCTAAAGCTACAGATAAAAATGTTGCTACCATCCTTGATACCTTTAGAAATTAGTCACTTAAAACAGGGGTCCCCAACCTGTGGGCCATGGCCCACTAGTGGGCCGCAACCTGTTAGGAAGTGGGCCACAGGGCTCCCTCCTGCAAACCCCACCCCCCGGTGCGCACAATTACCCTGCCCCGGTGCGCGCGATTGGCTCCCGCCTGCAAACCCCGCCCCCTCGGTCCGTGGAAAAAATTTCTTCCATGACCGGTCCCTGGTGCCAGAAAGGTTGGGGACCACTAACTTAAAAGAAAAGCAGTGATTTCCTCGACATGAGGGAAATTAAACTTCGTAATAACTGGGAGTTGCACATTTTAATCGCCATTGTATATAGAGTGGACATGTTAATAGAACATGAGATATAGATTCAATCTTCATATTTGAACAAATACAAATAAGATTTTCATATGGGAGGTTGGAATATCTTCCAGTTGTCCTGATGGGTAGTGCATCAATTTGGGCCAGAGAAAAAACCTCCTATGTGGAACACACGTTATTTAAAAAATTGGCAAAGAATGTCCAGGAAGATGGCTGTTGTGGGTCTTCCGGGCTGTGTAGCCATGTTCTGGAAGTTGTGGTTCCTAACATTTTGCCAGCATCTGTGGCCGGCATCTTCAGAGGGCAGGAGCACAGACAGAAGTGATCTCTCTGTGCCCAGGCCGCAGATGCTGGTGAAACGTTAGGAACCACAACTTCCAGAACACAGCCACACAGCCCGGAAGACCCACAACAGCCATCGAACTCTGTCCGTGAAAGCCTTCAACAATACAATGTCCTGGAAGATGGGAGATTTTGGCCCTGAGTTTGTGCAGTGGCAGTGCAGTGGCAGTATCATAGTCAATGAGGTTATTCCAAGGCACAATTATTGCAAATTTTATTAAAAGGCATAAGGGACTGCAGTCTGGAAGTGGGAGAATTTATTGGAGTGTTCCAATATGGTAAAGTGTGCTTGAATTTTTGTCTGTACTTGGTCTCTTTAAAAACAGATGGAGCTCAGAATGCAGTAATTTCCCATCATCATAAAAGAAATAGCTAGGGCCTCCTTCCTGCGGTAAGTATATTTGACAGGTAGCTAAGTCAATAACAGTACAGGTAGCCAAGAAATCTTTTTTTCTACACAGTACATTAGTTTAAGGATATGGGGTGGTGGGAGAGAGTGAAGGAATTATTGTTTCTGTGTAGGCATTTGGCAAGGACCAGCACCACACACTTTAGTTATGTGGTGTTGTGGGACAAAGATAATTTTCCTCTGAACTCTAAAGCATAAAATAAAATGTTAGTGCTGTAGCTGACTGATTTAGAATGCCATTCAGGATAAGTAAAAGATTCATTCAGCTCACAGGTTGAGCAAATCATACATTGATTTGCACGGATCCGAGCTCTCTTTCTCACAAAGAATGTTGACACATGGAGGAGAACTAGCTCTACCAATCAAAAGATCTGGTACAGTTTTCTTCCAGCTTACTACATTTTCTGATGCAGTGGCTAGAACTGAACAGCCACTAATGGAAGATGATGGAGCTTCTACAACCTTTTATGAAGAAGGCAGGATTTACCACAATAGAACCCTCCTCTGGAAAACACTGGAACTAATATGCCTCTGGATTCCATGTTGGATTTCAGGTGGTGATCATCATTCTTAAATAGTCTTCTAATTAAAAATAACAATAATAACCTTACTCAAGAAGCCAACCTCTGATTTTAGCAAATGAAAATGATTAACAAAACCTATATGCAAACCCTTGATACTGCTGGTATCGTTACAATGTTAGATCTGAACTAATGGATCTGTTCTAAGTAGGATGAGACCTGAATCAAACCCATCCTCACCCTTTCATAAAGAAAGGAGATAAAGTGCTCATGAGTATAATCTCCATGAGTATGTCTACTGATAATAGAACATCCTCAGGTGTATAGAGAGAGAATTGTAATCTATTTCACTCTTTGATCTAGAAATCCTGTCTCCAGTTCTTTTCTTGGGTGAGAGGATTGCTCTGTCAGAGAACAAAGAAATACAGTAGGCACAAGCTCAGAGCAACTATTTTCTTAAATAGTTTTTTTTCACGCTTCCTAGCATTGCAGATAAATATCCTAGCGCCTCGGTCAATCCAAAACTCAGACTGAGAAGCATTTTGTATTTTTATAAAATTTGTGATCAGAGTTATGGAAAAACCAAGAGATAAGTTTGTAGTAAAAACGTTGCTTTATTTAAAACAAAAACATAGGAACAAACCTTGAATCTTCTTCTTTAGCCAAAGCATGGCATGGTTGATTAACATAGCCATTTAGATAGCAGAGAGCAGAATGCAGAGAACGAAAGGACAAAAGGCATTTACATTTTTAAACCTTTACCTGACCAGCCTCTGAGTGGACAGGATCCACCATGTGACCAAAACACCTAGGCAACAGATTCCCAATATGGGCAAAGCTCAAACAACTAATTCTGATTGGTCAGACACTCTCAGACTGGCCGGCACCTGAAAGGCAATAACATTCCTGAGTGGGGGGTGAACATGTGCTCCTGAGCCCAAACAGGAAAAAAGTTTTGAGGCCTGGCTTTTTAAAAACTCAGCCACATATTCTACAGACATAAAAAATATATACAACACTCCCCTTTTTTTATGACTAGAAAGAATATGGAAACAAACCCAGCTTGGTAATTAACTCACTGTGCCTACTGGCAACTAGAGGCTTGGTTAAGATATCAGCCAACATTAATTTAGTATCACAGTATTTCAAAACAACCTTTTTCTTGGCTAGAAAATCTTTAACAAGATGAAAACGCACATCAATGTGCTTTGTGCGGTTTTTGGAACTTTCAGATAAAACCAAATGGATACAGGCTTGATTGTCTTCATGAATTGTGACAGGCTGGCTTAAAATGACTCCAATGTCTTGCAACAATTGAGTAAACCAAATTACTTCATTGCACAGTTGTGCTAAAGCATAAAATTCAGCTTCAGCTGTGCTGATGGCTACTACAGTCTGCTTTCTGGAAAACCAAGCAATAGTGGACTTTGCAAATTGAATTACACTTCCAGAAGTAGACTTCCTATCACTGAGATCTCCAGCCCAATCTGAATCACACCAGCATTCTAACTTTTCTTCTGTGTCTGTAGCAGACAACCTTAAGCAAAAATCTTTGGTGCCTTGCAAATAACGAAACAGCCTTTTTAACCCAGACTTTGCAGCAGATGTGGGATTTTCCACAAACCTGCTCAAAATGGACACACTGTTAGCAATGTCCGGACGGCTATTGTTTGCAATGTAAAGAAGACTGCCAATGGCTGATCTGAAACTATCTCCTTCAGATGACTCACCATCCCCCTTCACCCCCTCCTCTTTTAGAAACTCGGGAAGCATGGGGGAGGAGACAGACTTGCAGTCCTGCATTTTAAAATCCTCCAGCAGCTTCTTAATTTTGCTGCTCTGGCTTATGAGAAAACTGCCATCTTTTTCCCTCTGAATTTCTAATCCTAGGTAATTGTTGACTGCTCCAAGACATTTCAATGTGAAATTGTTTTTCATACAAACCTCAAAGGAATGCTTCTGTTCATCAGATGAAGTGAGCAGCAACAAATCATCCACATACAAGCACAAGTACATTACACCTTGCTCATCATTTTTTACATACACACAAGGATCAGCAATTCCCTTTTGAAACCCAAATTTTTGCAAAATATTATCCATTTTAATATTCCAACAACGCGCGGCTTGTTTCAAACCATAGATGGATTTCTGCAACTCACACACAAGATGTTTTTCTTTTTCATAACCAGGAGGTTGTTGCATAAACAAATTTTCCTCCAAGTCACCATACAGAAAAGCAGTTTGAATATCATAGTGATAAACAGACAGTTTCTTCATGGCAGCAACCTTTAAAAGCAACCTGATAGATTCAGCTTTTGTCACTGGAGCAAAAGTTTTGTCATAATCCACATTTTTTCTTTGAGCAAAAACTTTTGCTACCAACCTTGCTTTGTACTTCTGAATTTTGCCATCAGAATCTTTTTTCAGTTTGAACACCCACCTACAACCTAAAACCTTCTGATTAGGAGGCAAACTTACTAGTTTCCAAGTTTTATTTTCCTTTAAGGAATCCAACTCTTGCTGCATGGCTTCATGCCAACACTTAGCTATTTCAGCTGGCATTTCTTTAATTTCTTCCAGAGACTCAGGCTCTGTGTGAATATGAAAAGCCTTCACAACATCTACTTGATAACGATCAGGAGGAACTCCCTTATTAATCCTTTCAGACCTGCGAGGTAGGACAGGACTTACACTCTGTTTCCCACCATTGTCCTCAGAAACCTCTGACTTTCCAGACAAGTCAGCTTCCTGATCATTGACTTCACTAAGTGATTCCTGCAAATCACCATCAGCAAGACTTTGCTGCTCCCCCATGGATAAATCAACTGAAGAACTAGAGTTTATTTTGTCCCAATTCTGCTCAGCAAAAGAAGCACTCTTACTAATTATCAGTTGATTATCCAGTATGAACCTGTAGCTTCTCTGACTCTGTTCATACCCAACAAAGATTGCTTTCTTTGTTCTGGAAGCCCCCTTGCGCCTCAGCTGTTTGGGAATGTGGACCCAAGCTGTGCTTCCAAACACCCTGAGGTGGCTTACTTTAGGCTTCACACCATAGAACAAATGAAAAGGCACATCCTGAATTGCACTGCTAAACAGCCTGTTCTGCACATAACAGGCTGTAGTAACAGCTTCTCCCCAATACCTAAAAGGCAAACTAGCATCCTTCAGCAAACACATCATTGCTTCCTGCAGCGTTCTGCCTTTTCTCTCTGCAACAGAATTCTGTTCAGGAGTGTAAGGGTTAGCCAAAATGTGTTCTATCCCTTTTTCTAACAAAAAGCTTTTAAACTTTGAGGATAAATACTCTCCACCTCGATCTGATTGCAAAGCAGACACTGGCCTTGGGAATTTTCCATTCGCCCAAGCCACAAAAGCCTTAAATTTATCAAAGACCTCATCTTTGTGTTTCAGCAAATAAATGAATGTGTACCTGGAAAAATCATCTATGAAGGTCAAAATGTACCTTGCTCCCCCAAGACTAGGAGAAAAGGGACCTATTACATCAGAATGAATGATCTCTAGAGGCCTAGAGGTGGACCTATCAGAAAACTTCTTCACAGGAGCCCTTGTGGTTTTATTCTCCTTGCAAACTGCACAGTCTAGATATTTATCACAAGACTTCAATTTTAAATCAGCAGAATAACTAGGCATTTGAGATATGTACTTAAAATTAGCATGAGCAAATCTCCTATGTAATAAATGGATGCACTGATCGTGCAAGGGCTTATTTTCAAAAACAGCCTTAGCTTTAGCAATTTGCTGCTTTTCAGCATTTTGTACAATGTACAGAGAATCTTTCTGCAAACACTTTGCAACCATTTTGCCATTCTTTCTAATATCACAAACCTCTTTCTTAAAAGTTACTACATAACCTGAGGCTACTAGCTGCCCCACAGACAAGAGATTGCTTTGAAAATTAGGCACAAACAAAACATTTTTAACAGTTTCCCCCAAACATGGAAGATTGATCTCACCTTCACCCACGATCTTGGATACAGATCCATCTGCTAAGGAAACTTTTTGTTTGTTAGTTTTAGACAAAGACAGAAAGGAATCTTTATTGTGACATATATGAGAATTGGCCCCACTGTCAAGAACCCACAAATCTTTATTATCAGAGTTCTCAACAACTGTTGCATGAAGAATCTTCTTTCTAGAAGTCTTCTTCTTTTGAACACAGTCCTTTTGGAGATGAGCAGGGGAACCACAGGTAAAGCATCGCCTGCTGGATAATGCAGAAACTTGAAATTCAGAGCTCTTCTGCTCCCTCTGCTGGCCACGAGAAGACTTTATTGTAGAAATGGAGGCAGCTTTTTCTTGTCGCTTCTCCCACTCAGCAAGCAAACGGGTAGACACAAACGATGGATTTAAATCAGCTTCTGGGATTCCCTCCATGGAGCAAATTAAAGTGTCCCAGGACTCATTCAACGAAGAAAGCATAATGTAGGCTTTCATCAGGGGGGTAAATTCCATCCCACGTTCTTGAAGTTCCACAAAATAATTCTGAAGCTTGTGGAGATGATCTGGCAAATTTCCATTCTCAGGCAAGTGAGCCTTGTACAGTTTTTTCGTTAAAATAACCTTGCTGCCTGGACTAGTTTTCACATATAAATCACGCAAATAGTCCCATAAGTCTTTGGAAGTTTCTTTGCCTCTCACGTGAATAAGCTGATCATCCTGAACAGCCAAAATAATGGAGGCTTTGCATTTCTCATCTTTCCTCAACCAGGCTTGATCTGGATTCTGAGGAATTTGTTCAGAAATTGCAGACCATAAATTTTCTCTCCTCAAGAAACTTTCCATTTTCAAAGACCAGTTCAAATAATTAGAATTAGAAAGTCTTTCCAGGAGCATACCTTGAAAATTTGAAGCTCCATCAGCAGCCATGGCTCCTTCTCTCCCCTGTTGTAGTAATCCAAAAAACACCACGAGGCTTGCTAACACGAGGCAAAACTCCGCCTCCAATGGAAACTTCCTGTAACTGCCGGCAAGTTTCAAAAAACAAAGAAGCCTCTCCAGATGTAGATTGAATCAGTTCAGCTTTCTTCTCTTTTTATTTCCATAAGTTTTGTCTCTGATCGCAGAAGCAATTGCTGGGCACAGAACCTTTTGTATTTTTATAAAATTTGTGATCAGAGTTATGGAAAAACCAAGAGATAAGTTTGTAGTAAAAACGTTGCTTTATTTAAAACAAAAACATAGGAACAAACCTTGAATCTTCTTCTTTAGCCAAAGCATGGCATGGTTGATTAACATAGCCATTTAGATAGCAGAGAGCAGAATGCAGAGAACGAAAGGACAAAAGGCATTTACATTTTTAAACCTTTACCTGACCAGCCTCTGAGTGGACAGGATCCACCATGTGACCAAAACACCTAGGCAACAGATTCCCAATATGGGCAAAGCTCAAACAACTAATTCTGATTGGTCAGACACTCTCAGACTGGCCGGCACCTGAAAGGCAATAACATTCCTGAGTGGGGGGTGAACATGTGCTCCTGAGCCCAAACAGGAAAAAAGTTTTGAGGCCTGGCTTTTTAAAAACTCAGCCACATATTCTACAGACATAAAAAATATATACAACAAAGCAGACATAGGATTACCTCCGTGCATTAAAGAAAGGATTTCATTACGTCTTGCAAGTACCCCTTGGCTTTGTATTGACCCATCTACATTTCACAACCTGCCGCAGAAATTTACGGCACCCTTAAGGTAAGCTTCGGCAAAAGTTTTGTAAAGTTTTTGTAAACATGAATGCCGCGTTCTAATTGGCTGCTGTGACGTCACATGCCTAACCCGGTCGAACGCTGCGTGTGCAACAGAGTAGGTTGACCGTTCCTTTTCCTTTCCCCGGGCTCCGTGACCGAAGTTTTGCGAACGTACGAGTTTATTTTTCTTTCCCTAGAAATTCTGCCACGTAATGATCTGGCGTAGGATCAGACAAAAAAAAAAAACAGTTTATGTAGTTTGTCTTAATTACAGTACAGTACTTCGCTTTCAAGTTCCACTACCTGGTTTATGGCCGATGCACTTGTATTAAATTATCATCTAATTTGTATCGAACATATATCACTGTAACATTTAAATTGTATTAGGACTGGTATATTTTACCAGCTCTTTCTGTAGAAATGTTTTTAAAAACCTTTTATTTAAGTTTTCAAATTTAGTTTATGAAGCCCTGGCATTTTGGACTTGGCCTTTTGGACATTTCTTGAAATTTGGTGTTCTTCCATCAAAACCCCCCAACATTCTTCTGAATGGGTGATTAATGGATTTCAAAGGTGTGTGTTTGTGTTGTACACTCATACCTATTAAACTGCATCTGACATAGTACCATGACTTCAGTTTTGCTCTCTTTAAAGGATTGTCATTTTTAAACTGGTACAACACCATTAGATTAATTTCTAGCCTATGATATCTTTATTTTATAAATCAGATTTCCCCAAGACCTGGAGGAAATCCTTCCCACCTCCTTTCCCCAAATAATAATTTGTCCAGTTGCTAGTTATCTGAAAAAGATAACAAATCCATACCTTGTTCTCTCTGCCTACCTACGAATCTGGGTCTGATATTTAAAAGCTGTTTTGTGCTTGTATAAAGGTTGCTATATCCAAAACGGTTAGATTTCAGAAGTGGAATTCCAGTGTATGCACAAGTGGAAAGGGACTGCAAGCATACGTTCACTTGGATATCAAATATTGACAATTGATTTCAATCAGACTTATTCCAAACTCAATGAATAGGATTGAAGCTAATTTTTTGTCCAAGAGCTGAAAGGAATAGAAAAATATATACTGTGTTAATGGAATAATGGAATCAATCCATCCATTGATTATTTATTAAATTATCTATCTATTTATCTATTAACACACTTCAATTCAAGGTAATTTCGAGATAATAATATAAATTCAAGGTAGCCCTGCAAAAGTTTATGTAAACATGCACATACAGAGAAACACATTGAAGTACTTCATATTAGTTGTGGCCTAAGTTTAAATCCACTAATGCTTCTGTTTATCAGATGCATTATCTCATTAGCAGTTAATGCAGACTCAGACAGAAGAGAAAACACTGAAATTATATCATAATTTATTAACTTCTGATTTCAAGCATATTGCTAATCGGGAGGATTTAATTTTTGCATAATGTCACAAGGAACACTGCAAATTAGATGAGGAATATGTATTACTTATTAAGTAAGATTCATAAGCATAGATTGCTAAATGTGATTTAGGTTTGACAAAATGGGAACTTCTTGAAATTAACCTTTTTAAAAGGTAAAAGCTGAGCAAAGTTATAGGCTGTTCTTGTTAACTTTATGCTTGCTGTATTGGTCAATAAAAAATTTAATTCCACACTCTGACTAAAATAGTATCTCCTCATGCACGGTTCATATAGCTGGATTAAATAATCCTGAATTCCAAATATAAAAATAGCACTGATTACATAAACTTTGCTGGAGGAGGAGGAGGAGAACATTATTATGTAGGGAGCCCCAAACTCATTCATATCATCCTCTGCAGGCCTCAGGACCCTTCATTTCAAGATTTAACTTCCAGTAATTATGAAGGATAGAAAAGGGGGGGGGTTGTTTTGATCTAAATTCTGACATTCACTTTATTCTTAGAAACATGCCCCTGTGAACTTTATGAGGAATGGGGGGATACACACACACACACACACACACACGTGTGTGTGTGTGTGTGCGCACGCCAAATATTCAATGTGGCAATTGGTCGAATCCAACCTATGAATTGCACAAAAATCCCACTGAAATCAATGGTACAAATTCAGACTACCTGGTTTCATCTTTTCAAAGGTAGCTAAGTTTACCTAACTTGGGCTGCCTTGCTCACTTAAGAGTAAGTCCCTGGTTTAAATGAACACTTGAGTGTAGAAGGGTGCTGTGGCCCAGCCTAACCACGGACTCTGCTCTCCCCCTTAGCTGCTGACTCGTCATAACTCCCATTGAGTGAATGGCTGATGACTTTGCTGGAATAACAAGGATATGGCGAGAGCCGAAGCCGGATTGAGCAAGCTGGGCGTATTTAGCCTGGAGAAGAAGAGAAGAAGGAGTGGGGATGTGACCGCGGAGATGGTCGAGATCTGCCCTCTTTCACCTTAGAATGAAGGTCAGAAATGTGCTTAAGTTATAGGGCGGGTTGGAAAAAAAGCTTCCTAAAAGAGAGGCTGACCGTGGAACCAATTTCCCAGGCCCGCGGCGGGCTCCCCTTGGCTGGATGTGTTCAAGCAGAAAGTCGGCGGCCGCCGGTTCGCGGTGCTTTCGTTGGGATCCCTGCGTTGAGCAAGGGGTTGGCCTTGGGGGCAAACCTAGTCTTCTCTAAGGCCACGATTCCAGCTGTAAGGACGGGGCAGTCACGCGGAGGATCTCAGGCGGCAGCCAACGCTTTCAAAGAGCGGCTGACAATCGGGGGAAAGGCTCCTGAATCGTAAAGTGGCTCTTAGAGGGAATCCGAATGAACAGGCCGTGCTGAAAAGTGCTGCGCCTCCGCCGAGACGAACTGAAGCCGGGGGCGGGGGCGGGGGAGAACGACTGTTTCGGCCCTGTGCAGGTTCCTATTCGGATCGCGGCTGCCTGCAGCTGGTGGCGTGCAAATTAGAGGGAGAATTGGAACAACGCCCACTCTGGGAAAAATCCAGGAAAATTTCATCCAGTATTTTTCTGTTCAGTAACGCACAGCGACGAGACTTAGAGCAGACCATTTATTAAAATAATAAGACTTGAACCGCGGCGACAGCCTCGAGGATTTCAATGGTCTCTCCCGAATATGACTGAATGTGGATGGAGTTCGTCCTTATTTCCCTTTAAACAATTGGGCTCGTTTTCCGCTTCTCTTTCCGGCTTTTCAGAAACGCCCCCCCGGGGGGGGGGGGAGAAAAGAAACCTCTTTCGTTGAGCCTCCTTTTTATTCATTACAATAAGCTCTGTATACAGTATAAACAAGGCTCAAGTTTGCCCCCCGACTAGGAAGCGGAGGGACTTTGCGCAATCATACAATTAAAGCCATTTTCTTGCGCAAGCGGGCTTTCCGCAGGAGAATTTCCCGGAGGCTGGTCCTCCAGTTGCTCAGCAATGATGCGGTGAAGGAGACACCCCCTCCCCAGTTTGTCGCAGGACGGGAGGTTCGCAGCGATACACTTACCGTTCGCCCGGGGGAGGAAAGCAGGCAATTCTACGGTACATAGCCCAACGACCTTGCGCCATGCCCAACAATTCCGAGGGCCATTGTTTCGCCTCCTCTTTGTTCTGACGCCTCTACCAGTCTTGCATGTATGTGTAATGTTACTTTTAGAAAATGCGAGGAGGTTATGACATTTCTTGCATTTCTCCATTTTTTGTTTTGATGACGAAGCTGGTGGGGAAGGAGGAAGGTCGCACGACCCCCCACCGTAGCCGTCCCAGGAAATAATCACGTTTCCTTAATAGTGTCCTCCCTAGGCACTTGTTCGGGGTGGGCGGTGGGGTGGGGGAAGAGAAAATGTTTACAAGGAGGATTTTAAGTTCAGTAGCAAAATACTTGCCCGCTCCCCTCCCCGCTTGCGGTGTAGCCATGAACTTGGAACAAAGGAAAGGAAGTAAAGCGGGGGGGGGGGGGAGAGAGAGAGGGGACAGGCGGGCAATTCACTGGGGTTTTGCTCTTGGAGAAATGTTTGGCTTCCCAGAGCCACAGATACCACAAAATTGCCAAATACTCTGGGGAGAGCCCCACAAGGCAGAGACGTTTGGAGCAGATTTGAGAGCTTTGAGCAAGGGCACAGCTGGAATTTTGGCTTTCAGAGAGAAGGCAGATATCCTGGGGAAAAGAGAAGTGGCGGATTGGAGACTATTGAGGTCAATCTCAACACAGACAGACAATATTTAAAGCCTTTCCCTGAGATGTTATGAGACCTGCAAAGGTAGGAGTGGAAATGCCCAGAAGGAATCAACAAATGGAGACCTAGGCAGGACTTTGGGGTATGAGTCTAGGGTGGAGCCCAGCGGAATGAGCAATTGGGGGCCCAAACACAGCAAGACTGTCATACCCAGTTGAAGGGAAAGAGCACACACTGCCAACCGAAGTATAGTAAAGTCTCCTTCCCGCAGAGCTCTGCTCCTGATACTCGATGTTGTTGGTTGGGGCAGGTGTGTGTGTGTGGGGGGGGGGCAAAAATACATAAGCGGTTTGACATTGCCTTTTGGGGGGATTTTTTTTTTTCAGTTTCCCAGTCTAATCTACAGCATGGCTGGCTGGGGAATTCTGGGAGCTGAAGTCCACAGATCTTAAAGTTGCCAAGGTTGAGAAACACTGCTCTACAGTAATGGAGGTCTAAGACCACAAAGTTCAGAATGTAAAATAAACTAGCTGCACTCCTGAAGACAACAGCAAGCCTTTTGCCACCAACACCATCTCCCTTATTGTTTGTTGTTGTTCAGTCATTTAGTCGTGTCCGACTCTTCGTGACCTCATGGACCATAGCACGCCAGGCCTTCCTGTCCTCCACTGTCTCCCGGAGCTTACTCAAGTTCATGTTCATTACATTGGTGATGCTATCTAACCATCTCATCCTCTGCCGTCCCCTTCTCCTTTTGCCTTCACTCTTTCCCAGCATCAGGGTCTTTTCCAGTGAGTCATAGATCTTACATTCCAGGTTCCTATGCAATATTGTTCTTTACAGCATCGGACTTTCCTTCCACTTCCAGACACATCCACAAACAGAGGGCTAATCTAAGTATGTAAAGTGAAGGAGATTAAAGTATGTAAGCTAATCTAAGTATGTAAATCCCAAAGAGATGGTGGCCAAGCCCAAGATCATAAGAGACGGTGGCCACCCTCCTAGGAATGACAGCTGGGGATATGATTAGGTAATTTTAGACTTTGGACCTACATATGTAGGGAGATAGAAGCTCCTTTAATTGGCAGTGTGTAGGTCAGTCAGTCAACTTAGGTTTAGGGGAGAGGACTCCATTCTGCTAAGTAGGATCCTGGACTTCTCCTCCCAGATCCTGCCTTTATTAGGTAATAGCAGCATCAGCAGAGTTTTTAGGGATACAAGGAACGGAACTGAAGGGCTATCAAAGTGTTTATTACAGCCAAGCCCCCCACCTAAGTATGTTTATTTGGTTGAGTTTAAGCCCTTGAGCTTTCAGCAAAGCCTTGAAGAAAAGAGCTCATGGCTGCAGGGGTGTCATGAAAGTTGGATGGATAAGGAAACAGCAGCCTCCATGGCTTCATATGTAAAGGCTGTTAGCTGAACATAACTTATGGCTGTGTTTCTCAACCTCAGCCACTTTAAGATGCGTGGACTGGCTGGGGAATTCTGGGAGTTGAAGTCCACGCATCTTAAAGTGGCTGAGGTTGAGAAACACTGACCTATGGTTATGAATATGATTATTCCTTATTTATTTATTTAGCAAATTTATATAGCCGCCCATCTCACAAAACATGTGTCTGGGCAGCATACAATCCATAAAAAACATAAAAACCATAAAATATATTCCATTCTCTCTCCAAAAAATTTTCTACAAGCATACATAGAAAAGCAGGATAGAATAAAATGTTTGCAAGAGTTCTTATCTTTCTTACAGCCATATAAGGCAGATCAACTGAGTTGTGAACCGCTGTCTAAATCTGGTATTCAGTCAGTTCTACCACACAGTGTGTTTTACTCAGCTATTAAAAAAATACCATCTATATTTATTCCTTTGTCTTATAGACAGGAAATGATGGTTTTAAAAAAGAACCTTAGTTCAGCCACGCAAACTGAGCTGAGAAAGATATTCCATTTATTTCAGTTTAATATTTCAATAAGAAGTATTTGTTTAGCAGTATATAGTATGAAAAACCTTTCTACCTAGAAAATATAATATTTGAATTAAAGCATTATGACTATTTCAAGCACTTCAAAAAGTGCAACCCCAAAAGCCTGAACAGTTCCACAGGGGATTCCTTAAAGCCTATGTGTGCTACAAAGTAAAGTAAGAGTACAGTTGAGATTATTACTGAAAAACTAGTGGAAATAGTACTGGATTCCTGTAAGAACAGAGGAAGTCTAAGATTATATTAAGTTGCACTGAGATGAATGGCAGAAACCTTTGTAGAATGTTTGGTGAATTTGGAGATTTCTCTAGTTGGAGAAAAGAAGATAATACGTTTTCATTAAGTTGGAGGCATGTTGGCTGGGTTCACCCAACACCCAAGTTAGGCCTGAAGAATGCTTAAGAGGGAGAAGGTGGTGAAAACCCAGTATGTTGAGTAAACAAGCCATCCTTAAACCATAATGTTTATTGAGAGGCATAACTTGTGTGAACACAGCAATTGTGTTTTATTAACCCAGGTTTAGGTTTTGCAAGTTCTGTGAACTTAAGATAAAGGTTCCCCCCCCCCCCCCGCACATTTGTGCAGTCGTGTCCGACTCTAGGGGCCAGTGCTCATCTCCGTTTCTTAGCCGAAGTGCTCATCTCCACCGAAGATCCAGTGTTGTCCGAGGCCGCATGTGGAACGCTGTTACCATCCCACCGAAGTGGTACCTATTAATCTACTTGCATTTGCATGCTTTCGAATTGCTAGGTTGGCAAGAGCTGGGGCGAGTGTGGGAGCTCACTCCGTCAGGCGGGACTAGGGATTCGAACCTCGACAAGCCTGGTCTTACCAACTGAGCCACCACGCCCCACTCTCTGTGAATTTAGGGGTGGATTATAATTAGAGTAAACCCCATTGAGATCAGTGGGGTAAAGTTAGTTATAGTCTGACTTATTTCAATAAGAGAAAAATAGTTCTTATTAGAACCAGCCAAATTGTGCCAGAGAAGACTGCAAAATTTTTAGTTCTCCAGAACTTTTATCAAATTAGGTGGTATGAAAGGTGGAAATATGCCAATAAATAAATTCATACTCTAATGCTTGTCTATGAGTTGCAGAAGTTGTTATAGATGATGGTATTACTTTTATTATTTCTATACCTAGGACAGTCTTCCAGCACATCCAGAAATGAACTGGGGCATTTTCAAATAAAAAGGCTAAAATAATGTTTCATCCTTTTTAAAAAAAACTGATTTTAATGCATTTAACTTCTCCCCCCCACTCACACACACATTTCATGCTTATGCCATGAAAGCTACACGAGTCCAATGTTTTCCCTTTCCCCTTTTACCTACCCACCCCCATTAATTTTCAAGACCGGAGTGTTAGTTCTTTCTCCGGAAACAACTGGAAAGCTGTTTTGCCATTGAACTTGACAATAAAAAAACCTGATTTTAGCCCCCCTTTCCTGCCCAGCCAGCTTTGTCTATTAGGACCTGGGAGGTCTCCACAAAACCTCACCCAGGGACATAAAAATTGGGTGGAGGGCTGGGAGTTAAAAGGAAAGATGGGGACTAGTTAGTGGGGTGTCTAATTTTTGAACAGTACAAACAGGATGATGAAGGACAAAGACAGAGGTAACAATAAATTTGAAAAAGGGGTGTGTGGAAGACAAATCCCAGGCATTTTCTCATGCTTTTAATATAGGGGGGGAAACCATGATTGTGGCATGTTTTGTTTCTTTCCAAGGCCTTGAAGAAGAAGTTCAGCCATGCATCCACAACCAGTGGGAAAGGCCTTTATGGGTTTCCCTCCCCCACCTCAGCACTTCGTAGCACTGGGAAAGTTTCCCTTGGCTCCTTCCCCCATCCCAGGTCCCCAAGTGAATCTGAATGAGAAAAGAGAAAGTGGGTGGGGAGTGAGAGGAAAGAAGGATGTGTATGCATACCAATTTATGTATTCCACAAGTTGGGAAGGTAAACAGCTGTAATTAAAGGCTGTGTGATTATAGGAATGGGATGCATAATAACCTAAGTTGTTTGGAAGAGGAAGAAATAAAGGAAGTAGAGGATCTGTTCCATTTCAAGTAGTCTATGAATTCAAGGAAGAAAAAGAAAGAAAAAGAAAGGGAAGGAAGGAAGGAAGGAAGGAAGGAAGGAAGGAAGGAAGGAAGGAAGGAAGGAAGGAAGGAAGGAAGGAAGGAAGGAAGGAAGTTTGACAAGCTTTTTGTTTCCCGTCATTGCAGGAGAAGAGTCGTGTTAGTCTATGGTAGCCAAAAATCAGAAGGAGTCTAGTAGCACCTTTAACAAAAAGCTTCAGCCTTTTAATAAAATTTGTTAGTCGGAAAAGGTGTTACCAACATCCCTCTGACTTTTGTTTCCAAGAAACAAAGGAGAATAAACACTCCATTGAGCTGTAGCAACCTTTTCCACACCTCAGCTTCTCTCTAACTAATTCCCACTGTATGTAATGGCCGAGTTAGCCTGTATGTTTCCATCCGTGGGACAATGAACAAATCTTGCAAATATGCACACAAACACAAAGAATTTGCCTAGACGGTATTTGCTGCTGTCTCGAAATGGAAACATGGGGTCTTTGTATGTGATAGTAGTACTGACAGAACAAGGATAAGTTTCAGAGAAAATTAAATATGTAGCCTCATTTAGTTAATTGCCATTAAACTCAGTGAGACTAACTCCCTGGTAAATATGTTCAGAATTTTGCAACTTAATCTTTTTTTTATGTCCTGATTTGTGGATCTGTATTTAAAGATGAAAGACCATTTGTATAAATGGAGGAGAGAAAGTGCCCAGACTTGTGCACACACACGTTAACACTTCCCCGTGATTAATTAGGCTTCCTCCAAGATAAATTGGCTCAGAGTTAGAGACCCCCCAAATCTAACTCAGTAGTCCTTTTTAGAATATTGTTACAATTCCCACAAATCTCTAGCCATCATCTGGCACATTGAGAGGCTCCGACTTGGGAAAGGCTAGCCCCACTGATGTTAATATCGGGGTGAACTCAGATATTCGGCTCTAGCCTAAATTCCTGATGCTGAAATTAATTGGGCTTTAAAAGCAGAAGTTGAACAGAGTCCGTCTGAAGAAGTGTGAGTAGAGGCACGCCTGAACATTTGTCTCTGCAAAACGTCCCTCTGAACACAGAAAACGTGCTAGTAAAATCAAAGTTAAACCCTTTTTGAAAAGTCCGGATGATGAAAAATGGGTGATTTAGTTCGCGGGACTAGTTTGCTAGTAGCGCCATTCGAACTTTATGCAGAGGACAGTAAAATATTATCAGCATTGGCGCGCCTGTTCAGACGCCCCCACGCCCCCACGCCCCCCCCCATTTCCCCCCTTGTGTTTCTGATGCATGCCAGCCGTCTTGTTTATCTGTTTCTTATGCCAGCAATTTCAGAAAAGCAACTGAACCCTCTAGAAGGAGGTTTGGTCTCTTCCATAGAAGCTCCCCACGTTTTCTGGGCTGCGAACAAAAGGCGAAGCCTCCGCCCTTCGGCTTCAGGAATTCAGCTGCTTAGAAGAGTTGAGTCCGCGATAAAAAAGAGGATTAGGGAATGGAGATTCCCTGAGTAGGAAGTAGGGAAGGCGAACAATAAAGGTACTTTAAGAAATTTATATATTAGGCGGGGGAATGGGGGATGGTTTTCTTTTGATTTGGAGGCAACCCAAGTTGAAGTTAACAACAAATCTCACGCTCATACAGAAGGTCCCCCCCCCCGTTTAAAATCGCTGTTTCTTCCACCTATAATCATTCATACACACACACACACAAATAGCTTCTATAACCTCTATAATATTGTATTGTCGAAGGCTTTCACGGCCGGAGTTTAATGGCTGTTGTGGGTCTTCCGGGCTGTGTGGCCGTGTTCTGGAAGTTGAAGAAGACCTGGGCACAGAGATTTCGCTTCTGTCTGTGCTCCTGCCCTCTGAAGATGCCGGCCACAGATGCTGGCGAAACGTTAGGAACCACAACTTCCAGAACACGGCCACACAGCCCGGAAGACCCACAACAGCTATATAATATTATCCACCTGGGTATATTTGGGTATATTCCTTTTTATACTCCTAGAAAGGAGGCAACGGCCAACCACTTCTCAAAAACCTTGCGAAGAAAATTGCAGAGACTTCTTCTGACAGTCTCTGAGAATCCGACACGATTGGATATATATATCCAATACACACACACACACACACACACACACACACTCACACTCCTTTTTTATCTGATGATTCAGGACGAGATTTATCACATGAAGGTCCGCGGAAGGTATTCACACAGGTTTATTGTAAAAAGAGAGAGACAAGAATACATATAACAGAGCGTTACTGAACATGCAACTTCCTTATTTTCATTAGCTGGTGTTTTTTTTAAGTTCGACGTATGACGGAGGCGGGTTTGGCCATTCAACTTCCACGTTTCGTAAAATTAATCTGTCCAAATGAGGTTTTAGGACAAATTTCTACAGGATTGAAATTAGGTCTACAAAATAGGAAATTCCAACTTTTTGGGGTAATTTTTTAAAATGGCTTATTTAATCCGCCAAAAATGACGGGATACACGAAAAGAGACATACACATGCACTAACGCCTGTGGGGACACATGTTTTAGCTGGAGTAAAAGGAAAGGGGAAAAAAGGGGGAGGGGGAGGGAAAGAAACAAGGTCAAGTGTGTTAAAGCTCGCAACCGGAAGGTGGCGCTCATGACCTAATCTTGGAAGCAAGTATGGTTTCCTTAACAAACCTCTTAAAAACCACACACACACCCAACACTGGCAGGGCAAGTTACTGGGAGCAAACTCCACACTCACTAGCATTGAAGATGTTACCTAGTCGGGTAATGAAACGTCTGCAAGCAAACAACCAAGCTCAGAGAGCACCAAGGACTTCACAGTTCAACCCTGAACTACATATACTGTATTCTCTTCCATGGGAAACCTCTTAAACTCATTTGGCTTTTAAGAACCTCTGCTTCCGGGACTGGAAGGCCGGAGTCAAGGTTAAAAGGACCTATCTGCTGGGAGTAAACCGAGTCCCGGGTCAAAGTTAAATCGTGATTTAAAATGGCTGGAAAACTGTTCTCCCCCTGCCTGGCTCCTGGACATAGAAAATGTTGGTTGCGAAAGCATATCTGAACAAGCCCTCGTCCTCCAACCTTTCTCCTCCCGTTTCCAGGACGCGTACCTTCTTTCACCTGGGGTAAAAGGGAAAGGGCGGAAGTCTGCTCGCAGACGGAGGGCCTTTCCAGCTGACGCAGGACTAGAAATCACCCCAAGGGGGAGGGAGAGAGCCAGTATACCCCGTCCCCAAAACACATCGGGTTCCCTTTTTCGCTCCCGCGTCCCCTTTTTTAGATATTTACTTAGCTGATCACCGGCAAGCCCGTGGGGAGAAATGTCCAGGTCTTTTGATCGGAGGATCGACAGGCACATCCAGTTCAATGAAGTAAAGAATACGAATTCCCCGAGTTCTAGAGGTACGTAACATCGAAGAAAATACCCTGGCTTCCCTCATAGGCCACCCCTTTGTTTTCTAACCAAACTGCTGCACGGAACAATACGGTTAGCAAAGAGAACAGAGAGCAGCGACGGCGGAGTTTTCCTCGTCCCCTCCCCCATCTCCTAACTAAGTACTGATTCCGAAGTACGCACCGAAATGCGCGTAGCACATGCTGCCGGCTGTAACACCAGAATCAGTTGACAGGCGAAGTCATTATCAAACGTCCAAATGTCTCGCTGGGGTCTCGCGGTGCGTCTCTAAGGGAGGGAACGGCGCAAGAGAGTTATCCTTGAACGTGGCCCGCGCGCCTTTCCTTTCTGAGAGTGCGCCGCGCTGATCGTGAACTTCTCGCTGAGTTTTATGCATTTAATGCTGTGGGATAACAGCCTCACGAAGACGCGACGTCGTGTGGCACAGGCGAGGCAAGCCTGCTAGTTGAAGGGTGCAGTTGCCACGGAGAGGGAAATATCGGGAGGCCCTAAAATAAAACCGGGACGCTTTGTTTGAGGTTTACGATCCGCTTCGACTCTGTGGAGGCGCTGAGGGGGGAAGAGGCCGGTCATTTGCCACCAACCCGTTACAGAAGTTGGACCCAAACAAGGAGCGAGCCTGTTCTAGTCCGTGAAGTTTGTAAACCCACGAGCCATTTCTATTCTGCTGCTTTGTGGTTTCAGAGGTTTCTTTAGAAAAAGAAAGGAGCGAAGGAAAGAGAAGGCAGGAAAGTTTCACGGCCTTTTCCACGGTCTTGTATTTGTTTATTCATGCATTTGATATCACTTATTCAAATTTTTTCTCGTTGATCATATCGTGTCAACTAATAAGTACTGCTTATGCAATCTCTGTCTCATTCTGGATAGATAATGTACTATGGAAATACAAAAATATATAAATAAATAGACAATTTACTATATGCACAAATGCTTTTTGGAGAAGTTGCGGTAAGATCAGTAGGGCTTCCCTTCCCATAGAATCAGTCACGGTGAGCGCCAGACACGTTTCTAAATACTTCTGCAAAATTAGAACTTCAGCAAAGATTTTCTGCCGTTCAGCGGCGCTTCTAGGGCGCACCTCGCTCCCCTCCCAGGCTCCTCCCACAGAGATAGGGTCGCTTCGGCGGGCGGCTCGTGGATTCTAGGGGAACCGCGGAGATCGATCGGAGGGTTAACCAAGCCTGCTGCGCCACTTTGCATGGCAATTTCGAAGCCTCGGCCTCCAGATCCAATGCAAACACTAGATATTCGAAACGTAAATCTCCCTCATTATATCTCCCGGAAAAAATCAGTTGCTCTGAAAGGCCACTTCCTGGCGAACGATTTACAGCATCTTCCAGCGTCACCCAGCTATCGTTGCGGCAATGCAATGCCTGCCTGTTGCCAAGGCAACCTGGAGACTCCATGTGGTCACCAGGAGACCACTCGACTGGAAGGAAGTTTTAGCGATGACATCATTGCTGTTCTGTCGGCGCCGCGGCGGCGGTTGGATGACGCCATAAGACCCTGTAAATCACTAGTGAGGACGCGGTCAATCGAACCTGCTCCAAAGTTGTCGAACACTGTATAAGCTCTTCTCCCCGAATTCTGGAGACGCTCACTTGAGAGAGAAGGCGCCTGGATTTCAAGGGACTTGCTTCCAGCTGTCTGTAGATCTGAGCGATTCAAGGCAACAGCAAACAGGAGCCGTAAAATTTGCACCGTGCGGAACCCACGGCTACTCCTTGGAATCCCCGGCTTGCAAGCGCGCATATGCTTTACGTTTTTATGTCCCATTTTAAATATATAGACAAGCAAGTTAGGATTCCAGGATGACCAGGGCAATTTTGATCCCGGAACTATGCAACAAGATTCCTCTAAGAGTGGATGAAAAACAATGAAACATTAAAGATGACTTTTCCTTCGGTGTGTAGTAACTTGTGTTTATTACATTGAAAATTCCCTCACGCCTCTTTCCGGGTGTCTTCAAAGGCACTTTTAATGAGTTTTTGGTAGTATGCAAATACTATATGATTCATCATCAACAAGAACAAAAGCTTCGGGCGGTGGTCAGCCTTCATATGCGGCACGAAGTCTTAAAATAGAATATATAATGGTGATCTTATAGAATAGGCAATTATCTGACATATGTAAAAGTCCCCTCCAAAAAGCAGACTATGCTAAGTGTGTATGAGCACAGGTGAGTACACACAAACATGTTTCACATACGTATGTATATTTCGGCAAAAATACAATACTACTACTGCATTATACAGATTAGAGAGAGAACTATTCTTTCACCTCTGTTTTATATCTTCATTCAACTCGGAGACGAGTGGATCTGAAAATTTATTTTACATTCGGATCGATTCTAGGCGATTTCCGTCGTCTTGGATGCCTTTTCGCTTCTCCCCCACCCCTTGCCCTTTAAAGCAGCTCTGAACTACTGAATGTCAGACAAAGAAAGCAAGGTCGCGGGGTAAGGCACCTTCTTTTTAAGGAACAGAAAGGAAAACTAATTGCACACGGCGTATTCTCCTCCACCTCCTCCCCTTAGTAAGTCAGGAAAAGGAGGCGGCGGCTCACGCAGGGTTCTTAAAATCATCGGCTCCTCCGGCAGTGACTTTTTAACTTCTCGGGGGAAACAAAGCAGCAATAGCAACGATAATAATTAAAATTATATATTATTAAAAACAGAATTAAAAGGTGACGAGAGATCAGCGGAGACCCTGGACAGGGCCGTCGCCAGTAAGCAGAAGGCCTGGGAGGGGTGGGGGGGGAGGCAGCAGCCTCCGGAGGCCCACGTGGGCGACCCCGCGGGAGTTCTTGCTCCCCCCGTTTTTTTCCCTTGCCTGTTCCCGCCAGGCCAGCTTCCTTCCTTCCTTCCGCCCTTCGCGCGTAACTCAAGGCGTGTCGCCGCTGCTGCTGCTGGCGGCGGCGGCGCTTTTGACCTTGGCCACCACCTTCTTCTCCTTCACCCTCCGGTTCTGAAACCAGATGGTGATCTGTCTCTCGGTGAGGCTGGTGGCGACGGAAATCTTCCTCCTCCTGTCCTTGGTGATGAACTTGCTGTTGGAGTATTCCTTCTCCAGCTCTTTCAACTGCCCTTTGCTGTACGGGATTCGCTTCTTGCGGCCGCGCCGGAAGGTACAGCCCTCGGAGGGCGGCTGGCTTACAGCGTCTGGCCGGAGGGGGGAGAGAGAGAGAGAGAGAGAGAGACGGGGGTTAAAGGAGCCGCGAGCGAAGGGGCAAGCGGGCAGCCTGGCCGGGGCAAATATTCAGCGAAGCGGGCCCCCTCTATGCTCGAGGCCTTCGTTGGCCGCTTTCCCGGGGCGGGCAGTGGAGGCTCGGGGTACCTCCCCCCACGCTCACTGACTGGTCCCCCCCCTCACTTTATCCCCCGCCCCATTTTTGCTTTTGCTTTATTTTCACATTCCTTGTCGGTTCTCCGAAGACCGGGGTTGGGCATCTGGAATCCCGCTCCCTTTTAGGTTAAATCTCCGTCAGACCATCTGCGCAAAATGCAGCAAAGCGGATAACGCGACCGAAGAAGGCCTGAGCGCTGGGGGAAACGGGTATTTCCGCCTTGCTGCTCTGTTTGGAAGGAATTTCTCTGGCTTCCAGCCCCCCTCCCGGCCTTGGTCCAGGTAATCAGTGGGACTTAGATTATCCCATCCCGTTATTTCCCCCGATCTTTCCGACCTTCTCTGTCCTGAGGCGAGCTAGTGGAGTACGTCCGCGCGTAGGGGTTAATTTATTCTGAAGAAGAATAATGGGAGAGAACAAAGTCACAAATGAGTCCCGATTAGGCAGTACTACTTGTTGCGGGCTCAAGCCTTTCCACCGCTTTGCAAGCGAATTGATTTGAAATTAAGATCTGATGTGGAGCCAAATCGGTTTCTGTAGACTTTGCTCCAGGTAGAACTTCTAAGGCAGGATAAGCCTTAGGCCATTACAGTACTCAAGATGACGGGTTTGTGTTTTAGCGACGCTCCTGTAGTCCCAGGGCGTTGGAGTCGGTAATTCATACAAACCTGCAGCTACAAGGAATGGGGGCTGCGTATTACAGTTTGCCTTCCTCGGTGTTTCTGCAAATGCCAACAATAGCCCACACGCTGCCCATTCATTCATTCATTCATTCATTCATTATTATTATTCCAACTTATATCAACTTATATCACCACTTATATCATTTTCTTGTACCGAGTCTCCGGAATTTAAACAAGGCTGGCGGTGCGGGCTGTAGTAATGATTGCTGCTCGAGGAAAACAATACTGTCCCTTGGTTCTTCCGAAGAGTGTATTGTAGCAATGAATGTTATTAAAATTGCTCTCTCTTACTGAAATTCGAGGAAAAAGCCAGACACTCGAACAAGCCAGATCTTGGCCCCAGGCAGGGGATTGCAATGCTGTAACAATGAATACAAACTCCATAGCCAGGAATGTACAATTTTGCAGTGAACTAAATAAAAAATAATATAAACGTATATTTGGAAGAATCCTTAGATATTAGATATTTCAAGGCAAACAATCCGGACCATCTTAACGTTCCATGACAGCTCACACCAACCTACACTTATCAAATATCCAGAATGTATTTTTTTAAAATCAATTAAGTAGGAGAAAGAAAATATATACAAAATAGGGGTTATTTCTGTTATTTCCAGCTATACAATCCTTTTGAAAAATAAAACTGCTGCACAAAATCTAAATATCTTTGTGGTGTATGCAATGTGAAAACATTTTACTCAAACTTAATCTATTATTTCTGTTAATTTCAACAAAGAAATGTTATTTCAGATGTCTTCTTCCAATCATCATATGGCCATGGTCAATGCATGAAAAGAATCCATACAGATCTGGACATTAGTGTAAAATTATTCATTCTAGGAATTTAGTTGTAACTTATATAAAGTGAAATAAAATGTTTTATTGCCATTGTATGCAATTTAGATCATTGGTTGAATCTTCTAAAACCTAGTATATTATACTTACTTAATGTGGACATGATGTACTGTATTTTTGGTGAAAGGCATAAATTCACATACTGAGTTTGGCAATTAAACATCATTACTCATGTTTCTTACAAGTAAAAATCAGAACTAATGAACGTTCCTTACTTCAGTGGTTCTCCTTTAAGCATGGGAACCCATTGGATTTAAAACTGCTTAATGTTGCATAAATATATTGGAAAATGTTTGACTAAAGCCTGTACGATTTATGTTTGTATTCAAGGACTGCTTTTTTCTAATACAGATACCACTGTTTCTACTTACTGTCTGGAGTAATGCTCTTTCCTGCAAATACATAGAGATGCTGGCAGGTATACTTGCACAGGTATACTTGCACAGCAGTATGTATAATACTGAAATGCAGAATATGGATGCTTCTCCTCGGGAGCTACATGTCGTGTGTTGTAATGGTAAAAGGCAATGCACATTTGTGCTGTATGAATTGTTGTGTATTACTGAATGTGAATAGTTTTGAATTTACCTATAATTGTGCAACTGTAATTAACAATAATGAGAGCCAGTTTGGTGTAGTGGTTAAAGCATCAGGCTAGAAACCTTGGGCCAGTCACTCTCTCTCAGCTCTAGGAAGGAGGCAATGGCAAATCACTTCTGAAAAACCTTGCCAAGAAAACTGCAGGGACTTGTCCAGGCAGTCACCAGGAGTCAACACTGACTTGAAGGCAATCCCCCCTCCCAAAGTAACAATAATAGTATCAATATTATGTTCTCATAACTGAATTGGGGTGGGGGAAACCTCACTGATATTTTCAAAGTAAGACTTTGTGGCAGAAGCCAGTATTGGTGTGGGGGAGGGAGGGAGGGAGGGTTTCAATTCACCTGAAATCAGCCGGAGGACCTCACAACAGAGCCAACCAGTTTACCACTTTTCAGGTAAGTAAAGTAACACACTATTTAAGAAGCTTCTTCATTCCTCATAAAATGAATAAGCTGAGTCTAAAATTATCTGATTCCACCACTGGGACAAATCGATAGGGAGAATCTCTTGCAAATGCCCCATTTAGCTGGCCCCATTCTTTTTGATGGAATTTTTTTAACGGGCCCTGCCCATTATTACACCCTTAATTTTTGCTGAAATAATAGATACAGTAACTATTTTGAAATACCGAATCAAAGTAACATATAACTGAAGGATATCCAGTGTCATTATGAACACTTTTAAAAGAATTTGATTCTGTGATCTCTGAAACCACTGGGGTGTATGCTATTGGATGTGAAAATCTGTAAAACATTGTGTTGTAACCTACAACCTTGAAATGTATTCAGAAATACTGAGTTTAATTTGTGAGATCTGTATAATTTTTCCATCGTAGTATTTTTCTATGCTATCATATTCATCTTGTGCTATTGCAGCAAAAATGTAAACTGTATTGGATAAGCTTTATAAATAATTGTACTTATGTAAGTAATAAATAAAAGTGAATGATACAATATTAAATGACAATATCAGCATATAGTATATATTTAAATATTGGCTGGGTAATATACCATGCTGTTCTTGCTACTACTAAAACAAAATTAACATTATGAGATGGCTTGGAACAGATTAATTTCGTGTCAGAAATGCAGGAAATAAAAAAAGGGAAAAGTATTAATTAACTAGTGGTTAAGGTGCTGGACCTGATTTCTAGTCCTGCTTTAGGCCCAGAGGCTAACTGGATGATTTTGAGCTAATCGCTTTCTCTTAACCCATTGGCAAACCATTTCCAAAGAAAACTGCATGGATTTGTCCATGTAGTTGCCAGGAGTCAAGACTGAATTGGGGGTGGGGGTGGGGGGGAGCAACATAAAAAAACATAAATAAAAAACATAAAAATAAAGCAACATGGGAAAGAGCATTATTGGATTTGCTGTAACTAGTCAGACCAACATTGAAAATAAACTGATTATCTTTCAAATAAAAATGTTCACTTGTGTTATAGGTCATTTTTTCCCCTTGACCAAAAAAAAAAATCATATTGGGCTAGAGTTGGGGATAACCTTTTAAGTGTGAGCTGGGGCAAACATATATTCTTATGCATTGACATTACTAGAAAATTAATGCAGAGGTAATTTAAATAGAAGCATGTAAAATTTAGAGGTATACAGAGTTTTTCACAGGAAGATTTTTATTTCTTGTTCTATTTTGCTCCGTTGTTGCCCAGTTAGGCTTGGGAGATTAGTTTCCAGAATAGCCAGCAAAAACAACAAATTAACTTCTAAGCCAACTCTTGCCCAGTGACTGCTGATCAGGGTTGCCTGGAGAAGCACACGTACTCCCTGAGAATTCTCACCCCATTTTACAGGCTTAAACTGCCGGTAATGGCTTGATGGCTTGCAGCCATAAATTGTGGTGGCCTGGCCTTGAGACAGCACTAAAAGTAGCAGGAAGGAGGAGGCCCCACAGCCTCTTACGGCCAGGCCAGCCCAGACAGAATTTGGACTCCCCCAACCCCATTCCATGCGTGTCATGCGGCCACATGACCGTGGAAGCGTCTTCGGACAGCGCTGGCTCTTCGGCTAACAAACGGAGATGAGCACCGGCCCCTAGAGTCGGACACGACTGCACAAATGTGCGGGGGGAGCCTTTACCTTTACCTTTAACCCCGGTCACTTGTGGACCACAAAGAGAATCGTGGTCTGGGGTGGGGGATGATGTTTAGGGAGGCTGCTCCTCAAATTCTCTCCCTTCATTTTCCTTTCCATAAGAAAGACTGTCTGTTGCAAACTGCCTTTGAAAAAACCATTTAATCTGTCCCTCCTCTTTTTTCTGCCTTGTTTTGATACTCCTCTTAAACACCCAGTCTGGGAGAGAAAGGGAAGGGGAGGAGGGGTCAGCATATAGGGGAAGGGGAAAACATTTTGCATTCACAAAATCAATCGGAGACTTCTGGGGGGGGGGGGCTAAATGAGAGGATTATTATATTCAGGATATCATGCAGAAGAAGGGTGTTGTGGGGGACAGTTTACACAAGGAAAGCCTTGGCTGCTTTTTAAATTATTAGTCTGGGCCACCTCCTTCCTCATAAATCTCTGCACATTTCAGCAGACTACACTGGCAGGGGATGATGGGAGTTGTACTCCAATCAGGCACCAGGTTGGGGAAGGGAGTTCTGTGGGCTATTACAGCCCTGTAGCTTTTACAACCTCTGTTTCAATTGCGTTTCAATTGGAGGTCAGCCTTTATTAATGGCGCTATGGACTTTGAAGAAGCACGAGTACAGGGCGAAAGGGAGAAAAGAGCTAAAAGGAAGGCGCGTCAAGCAAACCCTCATCATGACCGTCTCTCACCCGGAAACCTATGCCCTCATTGTGGGAGGTTGTGCGGATCCAGAATTGGCCTTTACAGCCACTTACGGATCCACCGTTAAAATTTTACCTTTGGAAGACAATCTTACTCGGCTACGAGTGATCGCCAATGCCCAATGTTGCATCATGTGGGGAAGGTGTGACCAGTAGTGCTTAAACACCCAACAGACCTTGCTATGCAGGTAAAAAGGTAAAGGTTCCCCCCGCACATTTGTGCAGTCAGTCGTGTCCGACTCTAGGGGCCGGTGCTCATCTCCGAAGAGCCATAGGGATTCGAACCTCCGAACTTGGGACAAGCCTGGTGTCTTACCCGCTGAGCCACCACGCCCCTTCCTATGCTATGCTATGCTATGCTATGCTATGCTATGCTATGCTATGCTATGCTATGCTATGCTATGCTATGCTATGCTATGCTATGCTATGCAGGACAGCTCCCCAACTCCTTCCTCTCTTCCTTCCTGGGCCACGGATGGCTGGGGTTGGGACTGTGCCCCTCCTGGTGCAATGAATACCCCACCCTGCATGCCCCTGTCCTACATTTGGGCTGATCTCTGTGGCAGAGTAATAATATTGAGGCATCCTGCCAAGAATTTTCTGCATCTCCTGAAAAAGTTTTGAGACCACTCTGTCATGTCCACCTTTTGGGAGGAGAAAATGAGTCCTCCGTCTAAGAGAGCTGGTTCTTCAAATATAGATGAAAAATCAAGAGAAGCCCAAAGGCATCCAGAGAGAAACCAGGGCACAGGAAATATAAAATACAGTATGTCACTTCTGCAGTAATGCCTCGAGTTTGCAGCTCCTTTGTGCAGTCGATTTATTAGGGGAAAGCCTGCTAACGAAATATCGGGGCACCTGCTGCGGTTTACCTGTCTGCAGTTCCTGTTCTCTAGCGGGGAACTCGTTCGTGCTAAGGGGAAGGGCGCCCTGCACTAGTTCGTAGAGGCACTGGGTTCAATCCTGGACAAATTACTCCCTAACTGTTGCCAGCAACTGAAAAAAAGTATGCTTTTTTCCCCTCTGGCCCAATCTGTAGAAAATGACCAAGGGGCAAGTATTGCTTTTTTGCATTTTGCAAAGCTACTTGTCGAGGCAAAAAACACATCCCTGTTCTTCCAAGCAGAATCGGACCCCGCAGCACCTTCCAGACGCGCCAGCTGAGGTCGTCCCCCCCCCCCCCCCGCGAAACTAGCCTCCACCCCAGCCCCTAGTTTGGCAGAGACGCGAGAGTGGCAGCGTGTTCCTTTGCTCTCCAGGCGCCAAGCTTTACCTGTAAAGGCAGTTTTCCAAAAGGGCCCCGCCGGACTGGGCTCCTTGGGGCAACACACCTGGTTGTTCCAGCCCCCGGCCAAGGCCCAGGAGTCGTGGTAAGGGTCGACGGGCAGGAGGGCTTCGTGCCTGGAGTCGCCCGGAGGTGCCCCGAGGGTCTGGACCACAGAAACGTCCAGGTAGCTGGGCATGGACTGGTAAGGTCCGCCGTAGCCCGGGTAGAAGGCGAACTCAGCCGGGCGGGTCGGATAGTCCTCTGGGGCGGTGGGCGCGCTGGCGGCAGCCCCGCAGACCTCCAAGTACTTCTCGGCTGCGTAGGGGGCCTGGGGCGGGGCTGGGCACGGCTTAAGGGCGCTGCGGGCCACTCGGTAGGAATAGTAGCCGCCGCCGAAACAGCCGTAAGGGAAGGGCGAGGCGCTGCTGGCCGAGGACGCCTGCGGGACGGCCGGACACGGGGTGCCCTGCTTGGCCAAGGAGGGCTCCGCAAAGCCGAGGGGAGGCAGGGGCCCATCCAGGGGCGCGTAACCGCAGGGGCCGTGCGCTGGGGGGCTGGGTCCGCTGCCGGCCCCGGCGAGAGCCGCGTTCCTGCAGGGGCTGCCGGCCGGGAAGTGAGGCAAGTTCAGCAGCCCGTCCAGGCTTTTGCCGGGGCCCTCGTCCAGGCTCCTCCGGGCTCCTCCGAAGGCTGCCTCGGGCTCCATCCAGAGCAGAGGGTGGCCGGACGGCACATGGGCGGCTGCTGCTCGCCTCGCTCTGGCCGGGGAATGGAAGCGAGCGGGGCGCCAGGACTGGGAGGCGGGCAAGGCCGGAAGGACCGCTTTAAAAGGCTGGCTGCAACCGAAGGAGGGTCGCCCGGGCGCCCGACCGCAGTGTTTCTGCCCTCTCCCGCTACCCTCCCCCCGAAGCGAAGGACGTGGCTTCCCAGAACAGGCCGCTCATTGGCTGAGGCGCTTTGGCAGAAGACGTGCGGGGGAGGGGGCAACCATTGCGAAAATGCTTTACTGGCAAGGGGGGAGAAGAGCGGGAGGGGCAGCGCCCTCACGTGACCGGCCTCTTTTCGGGAAAGGGGCGGCCTGTGGTGGTGGCGGCGCCTTCCCTTTTGGGGAGGGGAGCGTATGCAAATGCCCTCCCCCCCCCAGGGAATGGGCACCATTCAACGGGCAGGCGGAGAAACGACGGCGGACCCCGAAGTTGCCCCTCCAGCGTAGGAAAGGACAGAATGAAAGAGTTGAGCGCCGTATTTGATACCCTTTAACTCCCTTCGGATCCTTGTGAGATGTTTTTAGGCTGAGGTTCTTTGCATTACAGTACTGCGTTCAGCCTTCCCTCTTAATTGTTAATTCTTTGGCCAAATAGCCAAACAGCTCCCCGGTATTTTCTGATTCTGGCTCCCCTGGTAATGTATCCCTCCCGGCTATAACTTTGCAAGAGACAGAAGATAGATAGATAGATAGATAGATAGATAGATAGATAGATAGATAGATAGATAGATAGATAGAAGGTGGGTGGGTGGGGGGTGGGTGGCTGGTTTGCTTTTTTGCTCTTAATCGAGGAGGATCCGGAGCGTCCCGCGGGATCAGGCCTTCGCTTTGGCCGCCGAGGGATGGGAAGGAAACAGGCGCCGGAGTCCCACCTCAAGAGACGCCCTTCAGAAGCCAACCTTTTGACGCGTTTAGAGCTCGTTTGTGAACTAGTGAGTGCTAGGTGTAAAATCCAAACAACACAACGAGAACCGGCCTCGGAACCGCCTCCCAGCTGGCCGAGGGGGAGAATGAAGACCTGGTTGCGCTGCAATTGAATGGCGGAGCGTCCTTGGGCGACCTACGTGGCGGGGAGGTGCTGGTCTGGGGTTGGCATCGTGTTTGTTTAGCAGCCGAGACCTTTACAGTTCCAAATAACGCCTTCATGTCGAAGGTCTTCCTCTGCGGTGCCAACGCATTAGAATCTGTCAGGCTGACTTTGCAGAGCAATTAAATGAAAGAAGGATGTATGTTTAAGTAGTAAAAGGGAAGGGGGCGGGCGAGGCCGGGCCAGGCCGGGCAACCTTCCTCGATCCGCGTCAACCTACTCCCCACACCTTGCAAATCCCGCTGGATTTCTAGAACGGTCTCTAATATTTCTTTTCCCACCAAAGTATCTGTGTGCATGGGGGACCGGGGCAGTTTGTCGTCTTGATTTCTATTAATCTCTCCTGCAACTAAAAACTGCAGGAAGCCAGAGGAGATGGGAAGAGATCTCCTTATGTATCTGCACTGCTGTTGTCTCTTTTTTTGGCTGCAGCCATGGGGGGGGGGTGTTGTTGTTGTTCAGTCGTTTAGTCGTGTCCGACTCTTCGTGACCTCATGGACCATAGCACGCCAGGCATTCCTGTCCTCCACTGTCACCCGGAGTTTACTCAAATTCATGTTCATTACATCGGTGATGCTATCTAACCATCTCATCCTCTGCCGTCCCCTTCTCCTTTTGCCTTCAGTCTTTCCCGGCATCAGGGTCTTTTCCAGTGACTCCTCTCTTCGCATTAGGTGGCCAAAGTATTTGAGCTTCAGCTTCAGCATCTGTCCTTCCAATGAGCAGTCAGGGTTGATTTCCTTTAGGATTGACTGGTTTGACCTCCTTGCAGTCCAAGGGACTCTCAAGAAAGACAGCACCACAGCTCGAAAGCATCAATTCTTCGGCGCTCAGCCTTCCTTATGGTCCAACTCTCACAGCCATACATTACTACTGGGAAAACCATAGCTTTAACTATACGGACCTTTGTCGGCAAGGTGATGTCTCTGCTTTTTAATATGCTGTCTAGGTTTGCCATAGCTTTCCTCCCAAGGAGCAAGCGTCTTTTAATTTCATGGCTGCAGTCACCGTCTGCGGTGGTCTTGGAGCCCAAGAAAATAAAATCTGTCCCTGCTTCCATTTCTTCCCCTTCTATTTGCCAGGAAGTGATGGGACCAGATGCCATGATCTGAGTCTTTTTAATGTTGAGTTTCAAGCCAGCTTTTGCACTCTCCTCTTTCACCCTCATCAAGAGGCTCTTTAGTTCCTCTTCACTTTCTGCCATTCATGGGGGGGGGGGACACAGAAAAACACTCTCAGTGCAGATTTATTCCCCTTTGCCCTCTTTATATCTCACTCAGAAAGCAATAAAGTATAAATGACTTTTGATCAGTCATCCTCTCTCAACCCAACCATAGGTTCGTGGCCCTGGAGGTAGCACAATGCACCTCCTTGAGCTCCTGGAAGAAAAGCAGGATAGAAATCTACCCCCACCCCAAAAAAAAAAAAAAACCCTGGGGAGAAGAGTTCAATTGTCTCTCCCTCCCCACAACCAAAACTTATTTCATGTCTTCACCTGCCCTATTGCAATATGCTAGCATGAATAAGCTTTCTGATGAATAGCACAAGGTGGGCCAAATCCAGGTGGTGGTGGGAACCCAAATTCAGATTTGTCCTCAGTGAGAAGATGGGGGAGTGACTGAATAAACTAGGACTTATTCCATTTCTATACAATATTACTATTACAGTGGTGTACAGAGAAGATTGTGGGGAAGAGGAGCCCTCATTGCACATACACACAGAGATGCGCGCGCGCGCACACACACTAAGACCTAAATACACCAGAATAGGTAGGTGCAAAAAGACAAAGATAATACAGAACTGTAACTATCCGAACACACCTTCTCCTTGTACTTTCACTCTTGCTTGACACTTTGCATACTATTTAAGCACACTCCTCCAAGAAAAGCTTCAGATGTAAACGAAAGGGTTCAGCTGGCAGGCAATGGTTTATTTCTTTATTACAAGATTTATATCCTCTGCCTCCAAATTCACAAGATTTGAGTGATTCACAAATAGTTTAAACATAATTCCCAACAATTCATTTAAACCCACAGTGCCTAAACCAACTGAAAGGTAAACATAAGGCTAAAAATCACTGAAATTAAAACTAAAACCACTTTAAAAGGATAGCAGCCCCGCAAGTTCCAAATGCTTGCTTGTGAAGTACAGTCTTTGCTGCCTTTAGATTGCCAAGCAAAACTCGTCCTGTTTTGAGGCTGAAACAGCAAATGGATGCTGGCTTGTAGGTTTCTAATTTTAAAATGAATTTAGCATATGGAAGAGGCAACATCCAACAGCATCTATTTGTTGCCTGCCTTGCTCTTCTGGCTGGCTGCCACAAGTGTTAAAATTATCTACCTCTGCCTTAAAGACCTGAGGGGGGGGGGTGAGGAATTCAATTCTTTTTTACGGTCACAGACCAGAATGATAAATGCAACACATTAAAATACATTAAAATACAAAATATATTAAATGAAATGAAATGAGCGAAGCTTAATAATATATTTGCAATTGGTAGAGTTGTCAATGGGCAGTCCAAGTCTGCCTTATTTTGCAGACTGTATAACAAAATTTAGCTACATTCAGGGAGACTAAATCATTCTGATCAGTTAGTAACAGTTGGACATAAAAGGGATCAGAATTTCCTGGGTATTTTATCAGATGAGGAGTTATTAAGTGGGTTCCTGAGTCCTTATAATATATACAGTATAACAGGACATGTGCTATAGTTTCAATAGCCCCTTGTCCACAGGGGCACAATCTCAGCTCGTAGGGAACTTTTTTGTATCGGCCCTCCAAAACTGCTGTAGGGAGAATGTCTATGAAGGTTCTCAGTCATCCAGGTGGAATTGTCTGTAGCTTGAATCATGTCAACTGGATTTCTATTTTCTCAGTGGAAACGTTTCGCTCCTTATCCAAGGAGCTTCTTCAGCCTGAGCAAAGTTAGTAAGGGAATTCCCTTACTAACTTTGCTCAGACTGAAGAAGCTCCTTGGATAAGGAGCGAAACGTTTCCACTGAGAAAATAGAAATCCAGTTGACATGATTCAAGCTACAGACTGCTGTAGGGAGAGCATTACAGCGTGCCAAAGTTAATGCTCTCCGAAATTTGGAGACAGTTATGAGAGTTAGGTATCTCGCTGGCTTATAAGAAAAAACTTGATTGCCCAGAAAAACGTTTTTAGGCAAATCAGACTGATCCTGCTGAATTTCCAGGTCTTTGATACGCTGCTTGAATTCATTAAGTGCATGCTCATAACCCATCATTAAGAAAGCCTCACTAGAGAAGCCAAGATGTTGTATTTTTTGTAGGATTGACCTGAGCCATACTGATTTGTAATTATCCTTGATAAGCAAAGAACCCAAACCTATAGGAAAAAACAGTAGTTTCAACCAATGTGCTATAATGCAAGTCCATGCACCTGTTTCAACTTTAGACAACCCTGCTTCCCTTCTTAATGCTACATTTGGGATACAAGGGTCTACCTGAAATATGGCCCTTAAGAATTTGGATTGAACCCTTTCCAGGGGTGTAAAAGAAGGATATGGTCCTAACTGGGCACCAAAGAGTAATTGTATGTGAGCTTTGGCTGAATATAACTTCAGTGCTGCTGGAATAAACTCTGCTCCCCTGGAAAAATGGAAAGATTGGATTGCAGCTACTGTTTTTCGAGCGTTTTGTATAACGTAGCTTTGGTGCGCACTGCGTTTAGTGGAGCTATGGAAAACCATACCCAAATATTTAAAGGATTTAACTTGTTCAATTTTTTTGGCCGTTTATCCTCCAGATGTGCAATTTAGGTCTCTTGGCAAAGACCAAAATTTTTGTCTTGCTATAATTGATTTCGAGAGCTTCATCAGAGCAGTAGCTGGCCAGAGCACTCATAGCTCGTTTCAGTCCAATTTGAGATTGTGATAGAAGTACTATGTCGTCTGCATACATCAAAGCTGATGGTGAGGAAGAGGAGGAGGAGGGGGAGGAGGAGTGCATTTCAACAAACAGTTTAGGCTATTATTAGGCTGGAGTGCATAGTTATCTAGAAGTAAGCCCCATTAAACTCAGTGATGTGCAGTTGCTGTGCCAATTCATTTGTTTGCCTTTAAACTGCCCCCAAACTGAGATTTTGCTTCTATCTGTGCTCCTGCCCTCTGAAGATGCTGGCCACAGATGCTGGCGAAACGTTAGGAACCACAACTTCCAGAACACGGCCACACAGCCCGGAAGACCCACAACAACCATCGAACTCCGGCCGTGAAAGCCTTCGACAATACATTGCCCCCAAACTGTTATTTTTCTTGCCAAAGATTAACATGACTATCCTTTAAAACCGATGCCAATAGGTTATCCTTAGGAGTAGACATGCTTAAGGTGGCTGCAGAGCATTTGATTCCAGACCAGGTGCCCTACCTGTAAGAGGAAGATAGTTGTCATCGTCTTCTTGGGCTGAGGGTGCACAAGATGCTGAACAGATTGCTTAAAGTCGTGCAGTCTGCATTCTTATAGCATATTATGTTTGGTTGTTTTTTCCTTCCCTTCCCTTCCCTTCCCTTCCCTTCCCTTCCCTTCCCTTCCCTTCCCTTCCCTTCCCTTCCCTTCCCTTCCCTTTCCTTGTCTTAATATGTCCCAATCCAATGGTTTCGTCTATGATCCAGTGTCTTCTGTGAACCCAGAAAAGGATTAATTTGATAACCAGGAGGGTGTTGTGCGACGTCAGCCTCAGAAACAGTAAATAGAAGCAAGAAATATGTATCTTCTATTTTCCTTTCCAATCAGCTGAAGGAACTATTATTTGTGTTTTCTATTTGAATATGTACATACCGCAAGTCATTAGGATGGCTTTTCAGGTTTCAAATAGATAACGCATTTTATGCAGGGAGAATAATGATTCATTTTACCATTCACAGACAATGTAACATACAGGGTAATACAGTACATTGTACTGCAGTGTGGCTGGAAAAAAAATTACAAAAAAATGTAACTATTTATATTCATGTTATAAGGAAATGGTGAAAAAATATTATATTCCCTAGACATATGTTTTATTGCAAAATGTACAGAAGACAACGTGCTTGTTTTCTTCAACTTGATGTCCTCTATTAACCAGTCAGTATTGGCTGGAGTTTGCAGGATTTGTTCTCTAATGTTTCTGGAGGATGTCAGGCTGAGGAAAGCTGTCAGTGACCCGCTAGAGTAATTCCCTCGCCCCATGCCCCCCCAGATGTGCTGGATTAACACCATTTCTGCATTCCTAGCCAGCATTGCTCTTATTTCTGGGAATTATGAGGGTGGGCACAAAGCGAGACCAAGGCAAGGGTCTTCCCCAGCCCTACATGGAAGTTCCAGAGTTCTTCCCAGGCAAAATACAGTAGATGCACCACATTTGTATAACCAGAAGTCCATAACATGGTAATTAATACTGCTGTAATAGAATGAATGAATAAATAAATAAATGTGAGTGTGCATTAAAATAATCAAACCCATGCACATTCCAAGTAGAAAGTCAGAAACAATTAGATTTCTGTTTCTGCAGTCAAGGAGGATATGACATTAGTCTTGTCAGTGTAAAACCACTAACTAATCCAGAGCTTTCCAAACTTTTCATGTTGGTGACACACTTTTTAGACATGCATCATTTCGCGACACACTCTTACAGCAGGGCACAAGGCAGGCACTAGGACCTGCGCGGAATCCTGGCAGGGCTCGGAGGCAGCAGCAGCCGCGACACACCCAGACACTGCACCGACACACAGTTTGGAAAGCTCTGAACTAATCAGTCTTGTATCCTTTTGAAACCTGTAACTTTCAATTTCAAGGTTGTATTTAGACAATAGCCTTCCCTTACAACTGTTGGCTTGAGCTTGCTTGGATGTAAAGTCAATAGAAATTAAAGCTTTTCCTCTGGTTGTCTATCTGCCTCTCCCCCTCTTTCTCTCCCCCCCCACCTTTCTCTGCCAAGGCCTTAAACAGTTGGTCCCCAAGCCATGAGAAACCAGCCAAGGTAACACAATGGACTTTGCAGCTAACCAACTTTGGCATCGGCAGAGAATAAAATATTTAAGAGGAGGAGGAGGAGGAGGAGGAGGAGACGGTTGTTTGAGGTTCATTTTCTTCCTGGAAAGGAGGTGGTAGGAATCTAAAATCAGACAGCTGATGGGAGAAAGGATCAGAATCCCCCCTGCCCCAAATGTCCACGGCAGCTGATAAAGCTATTGGAGGCAATAGTTATGGGATAATAAACTGGTTGAGAGCCGTTTGGCGTAGTGGTTAAGGCATCAGTCTAGAAACTGGGAGACCATGAGTTCTAGTCCTGCCTTAGGCACAAAGCCAGCTGGGTGATCTTGGGCCAGTCACTCTCTCTCAGCCCTAGGAAGGAGGCAATGGCAAACCACTTCTGAAAACCTTGCCAAGAAAACTGCAGGGACTGATTGAACAGATTAAAAAAAAAAGTTAGTCTTTGAGGTGCTGCAATTCTTTGCTATTTTTCCTTAAACGACATGGGTTGTACACCAAAGACATTAACCCTGAATATTACACTCACCATGAAGCTATTTGGAAGTGCAAAGTTAAAGCTCTAAAGGAGCTTCCCCCCCCCTCAGTAGGTATGCACAGAATTGCATTGTAAATAAGTTTGCATTACAATCCTATGCAAGACTACCCACATACTGAGTATAGATAAATGTGCCACCTGCAGAGATTTATTGTAGGGTTATATATACTTCAAGAGTTGGCTGCTGAATTTGCCTGAATTGGTACGTGTTGCTGAATCCACAACAAGAGCCTGGCTCTATCAATCCTTTCACTCAACCAAAGTATAATCAAAATGAAGTTTCAGGCCACGAAGACTTTACTCATGGATGGTAAATGCAATCCAGCCCTGCACCATAAACAGAGTTGTATTACAGTATGGGTGACTATATAAGCCTTTTAAAACAAACAAATAAAGAAACGCTAAACTCCAGTAGCATCTTTCTCTGGCTCATCCTTTCAAGGATATCCACCATGCACCCGTTTTCTAAACGGAGGCACACAAACAGGATTTAATTAATGACTGGCTTCTACCACGATGCTGCTCCTGGTGCCAAAATTAGAACCAACGAACGGATTGAGAGTCTGTGGAAGGCAGCAAACACATTCCCAGCCCACTAAATAACTCTGGCAAACCTACTTCACTCCAGGGAATAAGGCAAAATGCAAAACAGTTTGGGTGGTCAGTGGCACTTGTTTGCAGAGAGAAAGGGGGTCAAGCTGAGACTCAGACACATACTCATTTTTGCCACGTCTTACCAGGTATTTGCCCTACCGTAGCAGCAGCATCCACACTTTCAAGAACATTGGTTTACTCCTCCTCATTTTTTAAAAGCAAAAAATTCATTTGAACCAAATGATTCTTAAAAAATAAAAATAGTTCATTAGCAAAATAGTTTATTTTAGCAAAAGTTAGACCACTAGTGATTTATAGAATCTTCTAGCTTCATCTTTCCATCACTGTACTGATATATAATTGGCATGTTGCATTTCACTTACAACATGTTAAGGAAAGCTTCAGTTGCAGGAATCAACTACGTCTGTTAAGATTGCAAATTCACAGTGGAGAATTTATGGCCACTCCCAACGTTGTGCTTGTGAGCTCCTTTTTTGTAGACTCAAAATACTTTTTCTTTCTTTCTCTGGGCAAATTGATTAAAGTAAAATATATTCCTGAATCCTCCATGAGCATTTACAAAGATAGTTTACTAAACTATTTTTCCTCACTTGTAACAATTTAAGGCATTCCAAAATTATAATCTCTGTCTGTCTCCCCCCCCCCGCCTCCCAATTATGGAACGCTGCTGTGCACCGTCTCTGAAAAATGTCAAAGTCCTAGGGCAAGACTTTCCTTTCTTAAATTTCAAAAGTAGAACTGTACAATATAAATCCTAAGTGTGTCTACTCAAAAGGAAGACGCTTTGATTCCAGTTATGCTTACGCCAAGGTTGCTGGGTGTGCAGCCTGGCACTGCAATCCTATCCTTGTCTGTTGTTAACCTTATTGTATGGCAAAATGGATGGATGGTATTCTGGAGGTGACGGACTCGACCGTGGGGGAGCTGGGGGTGGCGACGGGCGACAGGAAGCTCTGGCGTGGGCTGGTCCATGAAGTCACGAAGAGCCGGAAGCGACTGAACGAATAAACAACAAAAATGGATGGGTCTTACTCCGGGGTAAATGTGCCCTTGACTGCAGCCCTCATCCCAGGGATGCGGATGGGATTGCAGTACGACAATTTGCATCGGTAGGGGAACTTGTACAAATCAGATACAAAATACAGTCTTTCTTAGACAAGACATGCTATTTCTTTGACCGAACCACGCCCGTTCTTATCCACTTGGTGTCCAACAGAAATAAACGGGGAGATGGGAACGAAGAATTAGGGTTTTCTGTATCTCTTGGCTTCCCCCTACTGCTCCTCCGGATTTTGCAGCCCAGCCTTGTGGCTTGTGGTAGAAAAACCGAATGGATTCCTGCTCGCTGGCCATTAGGCCAACTTTCCCTCGGCGGTGGCTTCTACATTACTGAGGACGAAAAATGTCCTGGCCCAAAAGTGTGCGCTGCATTTGCCCCTAAAGGGCCGAACGCAGCAGCGCCCAGAAACTGGACATTTCCCCTGTTTGGGAGCGGCCGTTTTTAGTAGTCAGATATTCGGGACCGGAGACCAGATCAGAGCGCGCAGGTAGGCGATCCAGTTAGAGGGCAATGGGAAGGTTAGAGAGGCGCCACCGCAGCAGGCCCAGCCTTGAAGGGGAGTTCGAGGTCAAGTTGAAAGTCAAGCGTCTATTGCCTTCCCCTGCATCCGCTCCCCCGCCGGGGGCTGCCCATTAAGTCCCATCCGGCGCTTCTCCGGGCACTTTGAAGATTCCCCCTTCCCCATCTGTTCGGGGCAGCCGAAACACCCTGAAGTGGTTTTATGGGGCTATTGTAAAGCGAAGGAGTTCGTGGATTGGAAAGAAGCCGGGGTGGCGCGATGTGCACAAAAGAAGAGCACCTCGGCCGCCAGAGGAAGCGGGTTGCGGCTATGCCCTAATTCTATTAGCCGAGCCTTGCAGGGGCTCCAAGATGCAACGGCGACAGAGGGGAGGTTTACGACCCGAGCGCATTGTCTAGGGAGGAAGCCCCATGAAAGCTGGGCGGAGACGCCTGGCCGGCACTTGGACTTGCGAAGGTGGGCGACGGAGGCGGGAAACGAACGAAGGGAGAATTACGGAGCAGATTCAGGAAATTAAGACTGGATCTTTCCATTCTGCATAGCCATGCCAAAATAAACAGACACTTGAGATAGGCTTGGCGATCCTTTTGGTTTACAGATTCCGTGTTCATGAGCCTTCCCTCGCTTATTCTTATTTTACTGGTTTCTCAGAGGAAAAGGCCATCTCCAAGGCCCATTTTAATAAACGCTCTCCTAGCTGAGCTGGAGAGGGGAAGCGTTTGCAGGCGCCTCCGCCTGTTGGGCAATGAAGGCTCCTCCGTCCAATATCGCTTTGGAAGCCGCTAGTGTACGGTTTGCAGTTAGGGTTCTTTCGGATTGAAAAGTTAGGGTTTTGAGATGCAATTGTGAAAAAACCAAGCCAAGTTATCTTCCTGGTCGTAAAAAACTCATCCCGCTTCAAACCTGAAAACACACATTCCCGATGCAAACTGTTTAAATCAGAAAAAAATAAAAATCAGACTGCGACCAGGAACCATAAAACCCTAAGCACTCTTCCACTTACTCGGGAATAAGAGGCACAGAAATGTGTGGCTTACTCTCCGGTTTGCAGTAGGTGTGTGGTTCAGCTCCCCAGAGCAAGCTTCCCGGCCGCGTTGCCTATTCGGAAAAATGATGCGTCCCTACACAAATTAGGCACCCACCGTTGAAAGGTCACCCACCGAACAGTAATAGATCTGAACGCTAAGCAGGCGGAAAGCAAACGCCTTCCCCCCTCCGGTGTCCCTCTCCTTCTTCCCCATCCAGCACGAGGAGGTCGTGCTGGCTGGGGAGGATGGGAGATGAAGTCCAAAAGGCACCACCAGGTTGGGAAGGCAGCACCTTCGTGCATGCACTTTACCCCGACTAAAAGAAAAAGAAAAGAGCTTCGGATCCGGTGCAAGTAGGAGAGTGAGACAACTGCAGTCTGAGAAATTCTGAAAATAGAAGGGTCACTTGAATGTTATTGCTAAATGGCCAGATCAGTATAAAGGGAAGTAAAGCAGGATTCAGGCTGTTGATGGTGTTACGGTTACACTGATTTCCTGCTTTCATTGGGTGAGCTTCTGCGGACGTAGATATTTTCTTTACAATTTTTTAAAAAAAATACCTAGTTGATAAATAAAACCCATTAAGATATTTCATGCAGAATACTACTTACCCTGTGCTCTGGAGAAACTTTTGAGTGTGTTTGTTTAGGTTTAAAGACTGTGACTATAAGGTAAAATAGAATGTGAAATCAATGTTCAAAGTTTCTCGGTTTCTCGCTCTGCCTCATCAGAGCGTTCACAGTTTAAATCTTAAGACTCCCTTTTAATCAATCTGTGCTTTGGACAATAAATTAATGGAAAGTAACTGAGTGTTTCCTAATTGTCTTCATGCTACCTTGTTATTAATTAAATTCACTGAATACAGAGTTTTTGTGAGAACCAGAGTCTTCCCCTTGGGCTCTTCTATCTGACAATAATAATAAATTATCTGGAAATAAATATATGATTCATCAGAGCAATTTCCACAGTCTAATAATTAATTTAATTAATTTCATCCTGCCACTGCAATAATCTGTCGCACACATATACACACCTGGCTGTTCGTGTTTAATTTCAATAGGGATGTGCTTAAATCTGAAAGTCAGAAAGTTAAGCTCAACAGCAGCAGGGTGATCTTAACGATCCCCCTTTAGATGATAAAGGGACTTAAAAGAACATCTCAATATAACCATGACCTAGCCCCAGGTGTAAGGTCACACAGCTACCTAGAAACATATTTAGGATTCCCTTACCAACTTTGCTCAGACTGAAGAAGCTCCTTGGATAAGGAGCGAAACGTTTCCACTGAGAAAATAGAAATCCAGTTGACATGATTCAAGCTACAGACAATTCCACCTGGATGACTGAGAACCTTCATAGACATACTGAAAGTCAGATATTTCGTAATCGCTCCCCAAGTACTCGTGCGTAGCAACCGTGGTACAAGCACTCTCCTAAGAAGGCTGTACCACGGTTCCAAAATCTGCTCCAAACAACAATGTTCTTAGCTGAAGGTTTGCAAAGCCATGCACAATCTTTTCAATTTCTGAGTATTCAAAGTAAAAACTTATTGGAGAATATGTAGAACAGCCTTCCTTCCCCAGTCTGATCCAATATGTTGGACTGCATTCTAACTGTTGGATGGAAATGATGCCGTTTGGAATCCCACACATATATGGAAATCAGGAAGGGAAAGTATGGTGTACAGTCAAGGATTCATGGGAGTACAGAATTTTGTATGTGTATGTGTCTATCTATCTCCATCTCTAATCTCTAGTAGGTTTTCGTAAGAGAAAATTTTTTGCAGTGAATGAATGAGGAGGAAGCTGCAAAATTCTGGATGGTAAAGCTAATTCCAGAATTCTAAGCCAGGGCAGATGATGTATGCATAGAAATTATTTTTTCACTAAAGGGAGTGAGGCTGGCTTAAGTTTCAATGTAACCTGTATGCAGTTCCTGGAGTAATTTTACAGAATTAACGCTGCAGTCCTATTACAGGCATTCATCTGGAAGTAAGTTTGATTGCAACTAATGAGACTTATTTTTCAGTAAACCTTTACAGAACTGGGCAGCATCTTTGAAACCAACCAAGTGAATTTAGATCAGAAACCAGGTGTCCGGAAGTGTTGTAAATGCCGATCCTGAAACCGGGATATTTTTGGCATAAAAGCTTTTCCCCCAGTTTTCAGCAATCTGGTTGAGATTTTCACCACCATTCAGCTTTCCCAGTTGCTTCAACAGAAAATGCCTAGCACACACTTAACAGTCTGCAACTGGAATCAGGATGCTGGACTGAGACCTTACCTGAATGGTACGGAGTTGTGATTTCAGGTTATGCGTTTATGGCAAAGGTGGTCAACTACAGCCTGGTTTACAGCTCTTACTTGGCAGTGATGTCTTTTGAAATAAATGTGTCTTCCCTCAAAGGAGGGACAGGTAGAACTGTTCACAATTTTTCAAACATAAACCGCATGATTCTTTTTAGCAGCTTTAGAAAGACAGATGAGCTAGCCTACTTATAGATGCAAACAGAAGATAATTGCCTGGGATTCCAAATATCCCTCTAATTTACTTCCAAGTAAACAAATGTAGGATTGGGTTGTGAAGTAAAATAACCTGTTCATGACGAACTGCAAACTGAAAATAATTCGGACCCTAAAATCAAAGGGCTCTGTTGGGATTAAAATAAAACAAAGCGTTGCTTTTAAAAATACTTTTTGTGTTGAAAAATAAACCTCCCTGGATTTTTTTTTTAAAAAGAGGCGATAATAATACTTGCAATATTACAATATTTCATAACAGAAACAATATACAGTATCTTAATGTTTCTTGTTACATTTTTAAAAAAATTCTTGAAAGGTTGTTGTGAACTGTACTCTGAAAGGATATTTAATACTGATGCATTCAGACAGTGTTTTAGAAGTTAAGTTATAAGTTACAATAAGAATTATTGTAAAGGATAAAATACTGTTGTCTTCTGGAAACCGTTTTAAGCTGAGCAATTTTAGAGGCTGACAACAATATTTAGACATTTATGTCTCCTCACATCCTCTGGAAATTTTGACACTGAGATGTCCTATTCTGAATATTCTTTTTCAATATCCCTATTTTATTAAATGAATATTTACTAAATAAAATATTTACTAAACATTGACAAATTTCAATAAAAAAGAAAATAAAAAAGAATAGTTGTCAAATACCAATCATGAAATATTTGCTCCATTATCACTGAGCATTTGAATACTCAGCATATTAAAAAGAAAAAAGAACTAAAAGAAAGAGCTTCTATCCCAAAGGAGCAATCTGGTGTCATCCAGACTTCCAAAATCCTCAGCCATTAAACATGCTACCTAAGGTTTGTAGGAGTTTATTTATTTTATTTATTTAATTTTTATCCCGCCTTTATTATTTTTATAAATAACTCAAGGCGGTGAACATACCTAATACTCTTTCCTCCTCCTATTTTCCCCTCAACAACAACCCTGTGAGGTGAGTTGGGCTGAGAGAGACTGGCCAGCCCAAGGTCACCCAGCCGGCTTTCATGCCTAAGGCGGGACTAGAACTCACAGACTCCTGGTTTCTAGCCCAGCACTTTAACCACTAGACCAAACTGGCTCTGGAGTTATAGTCTGAAACATCTATTCTAGCCTTTGGATTCAGAAAAAAAACCTCCTTCCTATCTAAGGAGAGTAACAGAGTGATAATTAATGCAGCCAGGTCCTATTCAATAATTCAGCTTTCCTCAGTCTAGTGCCCAGGTATTCTGGGACTGCAATTCCCAGAATTTCCAGCTAACAGGACTAAAATTTGGGGAAGATGAGAGCAAATAATTTCAAGAGGAATTCTGCCAAGTCAAAATTCCAGTGTGCCCTCCTTTCTTAAAAATTATTTGGTAAGAGAAAAGATGGGGGGGAAAGTAGAAAACGGGAAGGGTGTACATTTTATATAAAAATTTGCAAACAAGGAAGAGGAATTGTTCAAGAACCCACCTCATCCAGAAGTGCTCCTTGTATAGAGGTCCCAACAACCCAAAGAAATGGGACACCTGAAGGAGGGCAAGATAATATGGTAAGATCTTCTTTTAACGATGGACACCTCCATGATGCCTGAAGGATAAAGTTAATTCCTTTAGGCAGACCAACATTTTGCTGACACTCCTCAACTTTCAGCATATTGTTGCTTTTGCTGTTCTGTTATTGTTATCCAATATTGTTTTTCTCTTGGTTGTTTCTTGTAAGTCCCCCAGAGTCACACTGATTGAGTTAGGCAGCCATATAAATTCTCTCTCTATCTCCTGGCTGAAGCAGTCTAATCCTTTTAGCTAATGTCCTTGGATCTGTCTAATCATCCAGTATCATATCATTTGTGGGAACTTTTCTCTAAATATGATTTTCATCCCTACATCCAGCTCTACCTAAGAGAAAATGTAGATTTACTTCAAGATTGTTAGATGGTAGATGATTAGATCCATCCTTTCAAAACAATCCTTCCTTTTTGTTTTCCTCTTTTGGGAAGGTTTAATGGAGATAATTTGTTGAACGCTGCTACCTTCCCACCGAAGTGGTACCTATTCATCTACTTGCATTTGCATGCTTTCGAATTGCTAGGTTGGCAAGAGCTGGGACTAGTGCGGGAGCTCACTCCGTCACGCTGGGCTAGGGATTCGAACCTCCGAACTTGCGATCTTCCAATCGACAAGCCTGGCGTCTTACCTGCTGAGCCACCACACCCCTTGTGCTATGTAGACACTACTTAAACCAATTGAGCTCCTGAATTAACAAATTGGACTGGGATGCATAAATGCATGCACTGGAATTCAGAAAATCTCTCATTCAAATCCCATAGGTCTGTACCAAATGGGAGTAAATCTCCATCTGTTAGTCTCATACAGATCCTTATCCATGGGGTACAAAATACTCTAAGTACAGATCTCGCATCAGGGTTTATTCAGGCAATGAAAAGTTGTCTCCCAATTGTGCTCTCAGGATAAGGCTTGGAGCCAGAAGCCCCGTTGGGTGGAACGTGTAAGAGGTCCCTTAAATGCAGCAGGGTTCGTTTAGCACATTTCAAACAGAAAAATGCTTTACTATCTAAATCAGGTGGGGGAGTTTTCAGTGGTAGTGGAATGCAATGTTTATTTTAGTTTTTATTTAATCAGGGATTTGGGGGCCAAAAGGACTGTGCTCCATGGTGACACAACCAGGTGACTAGGGGGTAGGGTGGAAAAGTTTGGCTCTTTGGGGGATCTTTTTCAGGAGGGTTTAGTGGAATTCAAAGATGACAACAGATGCAATTTGTAGCACAAACCCTCATGCATAGATTTCCTCATTTATTTTTGTTTTTTTCCAGGAACAATTCTGTAGCCCCAAGTCAGCCCCTTCGCAGTGGGCAATCCATGACAGGAGCATGCACCCTCCTTCCCCAGCGCTTGGGGAGGGATACAAATTGGGGGGAGGGAGATGCATGCTTCTGTGGCTCACGGATTGCCCCCTGCAGAAGGGCTGACTTTGGGCTGCAGAATTGTTCATGAGAAGTTCACATTCACACACCACCCTCTAAGTCCAATCCAGATTTTTAAAATTTCCTGGATGACTACTGTCTTTTTTTAGACACCCTTGCTCACAAATAATTGCAATAATTTTTGACTTTTTCAGGTTTTGAATTTGCTTTTAGCAACACCGCCCAGAGTCCCCAGGTATGGAGGAGATGGGCGGTGATACAAATTTAAATAATAAATAAACAAACAAACAAACATTGTGTTACAAGATATGGATTTTTGAAAAAAACTGGGAAGCTATTTCTCTTCCTCCTCCTCCTCTCCAAAGCATTCATTTGTTTTTGCATTTGTTGCATCTAATACATATACACTTTTGCATAGGCTAAAGTCTGGACCAGGTTTCAGGCAGTTCCTGGTTGAATTCTTGCTGGTATACTTTGTTTGCTAGATGGTCTTCAGCAAATAGTTATTTCTCACCTGACCCCCTGTCCCTTTATAATCCTTAATGTTGAAAAATTCCTTAATGTTGTAGATCACAGGTAGCTGAAGACTAACGTCTTGGATCTCAGAGGGGGCATGTTCTTTCCTAGGATGTGCAGAGGCAATTCCTCCAGGCTTCCAGTTTCAGGTGGCTTTGGAGTTGTAGTTATGTCAACCTTAATATGCTTCTGAAATTTTAATCTGTCAATGTAATGTAGATTCAGACAATTTTATACTTTATATTTTACTTCATATTTTTCTTCTTTTGTAAGTCACATTGGAGGCTATGTAGAAAGCCAACTGTTGAGATATATAAATTTATTTATTTATTTATTTATTTTATTACATTTATATCCCGCCCATTTCCCCTACAAGGAGGGACCCTGGGCGGTACAAAAGCAAAATACAAAAGCAAAACAACTTGGCTTGCTAGATTAAGCTGAGAGACTGCAAAAATTCAAAACTCAACCAGTGGGCTTCACAGTCTAATAATGTTACTATGACATTTTTACATAGGGAGCTTCCTTATACTGAAAGCGGTAATGAATCTGGTGCAAAAAAACAGGTAGGGCTATCAGATCTGGGTTGCAAGAATCCAGATGACCACTAGATGGCAGTAAAGTAACTACTGAGATTGTCATATCTCTTTGCAGCTAGTTCCCTCCAGGGTTTTACAGAGCAGATCTTGTAGCCCTAGGAAGTTGAGAAATACCCTTTTTTTTTCTTTTTTTTTCAGTAGAGAGATACCTTCATCTGGGGACTGAGATAGCTCAGGAGTAACTACTGCCTGAGATGGAGGACTTACCACTAGGGATAGGAAGAAGCTCTGCCATTCCTCCAACGTGGTCTCTTCCATGCACCATATCTCTGGTGGCAACAGCCCTATTACTCAGCCAATTGGTAACATTGTTATAAGGCAGTCCTCAGAGTGATGCATCATGGCTGTGGCAGCTACCTCTATAAGCAGACACCAGGGCTCCCTCCAGTGCAGCAGTGCATACAGGGTGGCAGCCAGAACAGAGCCATGGCCTTAGGCAAATACAGTATGACTCTAAATTCACCACCATCCTTGTCCACTCCTTGAAGTGTCCACATTAATTTATTTAATGGTAGGACCAGCCTGGCTTGAGGATGTTCTGGGGGCAGGGAGGAGGGGCGCAGAACTAGGGCTGGGCAAGATGAGAACCAAAAATTGCCAAGGCCACTCCTTGGCTTCCTCCCTATTTTTGCCATCTTCATCTTTCTCTTGTTTTCTGTTTTATTTTCAGTTCCTCCCTGCCCAGCTGGATCAGCCCAAACCATCTGCTCTCCACAACAAACTCCAAGATGGAGACACCTCCCTTTTCACATTCAAAAGTCATCTACTGTAAACCAATAATGTAATTTTATATTAAAATTAGCAGTGGAACATTGACCACCATCACACCTGAGATGGCTTGCTTATGTAGTACATGGATTGCATGACACACAGTTCCAGCTATTACTGACTGGGTCTTCTCATCTACCATCTGCCAGCCACTTCATTCTACCCAAAGGTAGGGCAGGCCTGCCACACTGCCCTTGGTGGAGTAGGAATAAGTTGTTCTTGCTAGAAGTCTGAATTGCTTACTGGGGTGTGTGAGTAAAATTAAGTTATTTTTGTATAACCCTAAATCAGAGCTTTCCAAACTTTTCATGTTGGTGACACACTTTTTAGACATGCATCATTTCGCGACACACTCTTACAGCAGGGCACAAGGCAGGCACTAGGACCTGCGCGTAATCCTGGCAGGGCAGGTTTGGAGGCAGCAGCAGCCGTGACGCACCCAGACACTGCAGCCGACACACTAACGTGTCCCGACACACAGTTTGGAAAGCTCTGCCCTAAATGTTCTACTCCCAATTTTATCATCTCATTCATAGCCCTATCGACAGCTCAAGAATATGTTTAAAGTAGACACTTCTGGGATATTCCAAGCATGGACTGAAGAACTAGAATCTTTGATAATGCCCCATCACTGGCTTCACATCCTTAAAAATCCTTGTGGGGGAGATGGGAGATGATATAAATGTGATGAATGGATGGATGGATGGATGGATGGATGGATGGATGGATGGATGGATGGATAGATAAATAAATAAATAAATAAATAAATAAATAAATAAATAAATAAATAAATAAATAAATAAATAAATAAATGTTTAAATGGTATCGACACATTGGAGATTAAAGCTGATTCATCAAAAATTGTATTTAGATTGGATTCCTAAATACTTTACTTGAAAGGATGGACTTCAGATTGTCTTTGCTGGAGGTGTGAAAAATTTGAGGGTTCATTGACCCATATGATATGGTTATGTGATTATCTGCTATCTTTCTGGAATGATATTTTAATGTATATAAATAGATTTATGGGAAAATCTTTAAATTTTAAAGATGTTAATGTCATGTTGAATTATGTACCAAAATTTTGGAATTTGACTGTTTATCAGGAATTATGGTTGTATCGAACATGTATTATACTGAAAAGTTGGAAAAGTGATATTATTCCAGATGTTAAGGAATGGCTTCTGGAAACGTGTGACCTTTCTGTTTTGGAAAAGACAATATTTTCTACTAATCAAAGGATGAAGCAATATGTACTATTTACTATTTTGGCACAGATTTTGTGATATTTTACAATAATATTTTGTACTGATTGTATTATAGTAGATTATGGTTTATTAGTAAACCAGTGACTACTGATATGTTTAATATATAAGGCTGAGGTTTTTTTTCTTTCTTTTTTAGTTTGGTTTTTTTATCCTTTTCTGTTTTTCTGTTTTTATTACTTTTTCTTTAAGTTTAAGGATAGTTTCATTCAACCGGGTTTTAGTGTATTTAGGTGTTTTATGAATATTTTGTATTTTGAAAAATAAAAACAAATTTTAAAAAACCTCATTCACAGTCCTATGACATCACATCTTTTTAACTGAAGATGTTAGATTTGACCCCAAGAACCAAATAAATGCAAAGCATATCTATTGCCACTTGATCGTACATGTCTCTGTGTCTAAACCCAGAACTTTATTGGCTGTCGCACTGAACCATCACAGAAAATAATTCAACCTACAGTATAAGTTCAGATTTTTATGTTCTATGTCCTTCAGTAAGTTGCTATGAAATGCTGTATGAACAGAAGTATAGAATGCAACAACAGCCATATCATCATCATCATCATCATCATCCATATATAGCTCTAGACAGTTTCCTGTGAGACTGTGATTATAACAATTACATAATTATACATGATGAAAGGAAGGGGAAGGAGGGAAGGAGGAAAATATTTTCTTCTGAAAAGTGGTTGCTTTAAAATGAGAGAGTGTTATTCATTAATGCTATGCTTGAGGCCTCACAGCCATAACTGTTGTCCAACTTCTATCTGCCCCAGCTAGCATGGCATACAATCAGGTGTGATGGGAATGCAGTCCAGAAAGCATCTACAGAGCCATGGCTTGTCTGCTCTAGAGATACTTACAGGGCGTAAAAAAGGGCTTCAATTCATCAATTAACCGATTAGAAGGACAACTCACCTTTCACGATTCCCTGACCCTTTGAGGCAGTTTGTAAATAAAATAAAAAATTAGAAGACCATAACATTGGATCCCTATTAAATATAGCAAACTGTGAAAAGAGGAGTTGTTTTAATCCACCATGAAATTTGCACCATGTCCAAAGAAGAACTGAAATAAAAGTGCCTTCAGAAATCTCTTGTAAAATGTTTGTTTGTTTGTTTGTTTATTTGTTCGTTTGTTTGTTGGATTTATCATCGTCCAACTCCCCCAAGGGGAACTCTGGGTGGTTTACAACAAAATTAAAATCATTAATATACATTTATAAATAAAATACATAAGTAATAATTTAAAATATAATGAATAAAATGGGATCCAATGGCAGAATATTCTTAAGTTTGTAAAAAAGGGTACCTCTGAGCTAATCTAAGGAGCTAGCCATCTCCAGGTATCTCCAATCTCCTTCTGACCCCAAGCATACTGACAAAACCAGGTTCTGAGTCTTTTTCGGAAGTCCAGGAGTGAGGGGGACTGTCTGATCTCCGGGGGCAGAATGTTCCAAAGGGCAGGGGCAACAGCAGAGAAAGCACGCTTCCGAGACCCCGTTAGGTGGAACTCCTTAACCGACGGGGTCCGTAGCATGCCCGCTCTGCATGCCCGGGTGGGACGGGATGAAGTGATCATCTATTTCTATGTGGAGACACTGCTAAAAATGTTGGCCATCACTGAAAAGACCCAGTCCCTGGACTTGCCAAATCACTGGCCAACAAGCAGGGACTCATAAACATCCTTTAAATTAAGAAAAGAAAAAAAATCCTCAGTTGTATTTAAGGCAATTATTTCCTTAAGATCCATGATGGGAAGAAGATTCTGGAGGTTGAGTCTGGAGGGTGTCCAGGTTGGGAAGGTCAGAGGAAGGAAGGAAGGAAGGAAGGAAGGAAGGAAGGAAGGAAGGAAGGAAGGAAGGAAGGAAGGAAGGAAGGAAGGAAGGAAGGAGTTACATGACTACCTGGACAGAAAGAAAGATGGGATAGGCTGTATTGTCAGTGGTGCAGATGGGCAGAACAGAAGATAGTGATGTACTTAGCAATGACCTCATTTAGTAAATGCCCATATATTAACATAGACTTGATTTGACAATTACAGAGGTTGGGAGGGGGAGGGGGAAACCTGGTACTTCCCAGAAACTGCCATTAATACTTTGCATGCTCGGAAATAGTGATTTAGTAATAATGGGAATAAATGGCAGAGTGACATTACGGATGGCTGAACAGACCACTGGGGAAAAGGCAGCATCTGCAAGAGCATTTTCATTTGTAATTATTTACATACCTTCCTTAAATATTATCCCTAATAAGATGGGGAAAATTAATATTTAGCAATGAAATCAAGCAATATTAATCTATGAATTATGTTCCTTTGTTAAGTTAGCTCCAGTAACTCAAGGAATGAACAACTGTTGATTGGATACTGTTCAGAAATCCAGCTGGATTTAAACTATGCAAAACCTGGAAGAAAATGCATGTTTTCTGAATCTGAATTAGCTTTTTATTGTGCTTCTCAAAACAGAGTTCCAGACTGTGTTTTCTATATATGACTCTTGAGCTGAAAGATTTGTTGGGTTGTGTTATGTTTTGTTCAGGCCAGACAAAACTTGGTGGTCTCCAGCTTGTAAAACTGCAACATCTGTCACTCTCAACCAGCATGGAAATGATAGGAACTATAGACTAGGTTGGGAAGGTTGAGATTAGGCATAGCACCTCTCCTCTGAAGGTTTTTAAAAATAGTTCACACACTTTGGAGAAAACCAATAGGAAATCTCAAACCAGATTTTTTTATTACACATCCCTGAATGCAGTCTTCAAGACTTCAAAGCTAGCAATTACAGTACCTTGTAAATGCGGTTTTTCTCCCATTCTTTCACTTGTAAGTTTCATTTTGCTGTGGAAGAAATGGCAGCAGAAAGGGCTCATTCCAAATATCAAGGGGGTTGATTATGTTTTTTAAATGTTTTCTGTAAATCTGCTTTTATTTTGAAATTAGTAAAAAATAAAAATACCCATCCCAAGTCCCATTATTGTGATGCAACTCGAATTTCTAATAAAGTTAGAATGTTATTTTGAATGTGAGAAGATATTCAAATTAATGATAAAATGAATAGGTAAATGCTTGGAGAAGGGCAAGAGTGGATGCCTCAATAATTTCATGATAATGATGATTTCGTGTCCAGAGCTGTGGTTTGATCTGGTGTTAGAAGGATTAGCCAGTGCAGTTCACCGTTTCCAGGGTACGCCCGATTGTATTGTTTCGACAATCTTCAGGGAGGCTCCTTCTGTGTACCCCATTTCATGATAATTCACCAGCTATATCTTTTCTAACACACACACACACACACACCAATCTTAAGGAGCAAATGACTTTCACAGTCATAACTGTTCAAAGAATATGCTTTGCAGATAAGCAGCTTATTCAGGCTCTTCACCTTGAATGGCACTGAAATCTTAAGTTTATAAAACATCCTAAGTTACAGATGGATAACCTCATTGACTTAAAACACTGGCTAGGTTCACACAGTATTATAGCCTAGGCTAAAATGGGGTTGGTTTATTTGTGGCTCAGCATATTGTGGGAACCCATCTACTGTCCTAGCATCTTCTGTGAATTGAGTCATCATGTTAAGCCACAATATGGTTTATTTCGTTGGACATAAACCATGAAATATTACTGAACACAATAATGATATTTTGATAATTTGTATTTAGTGTTAAACGGAGCCAGTTTGTCAGCCCCCTGTGTAAGCCTCTGAATGCATTGGCTAGACTTTGGATGAACAGCTGGCCAGTGTACTTCTATGAAAGGCATAATCTGTCCCATCTTTAAGGTTGTAGCTTATATAGCCCACTCTATACTGCAGAGATGGGCAATCCCTTGGAACTGCATGCATTTTTCTATTATTTTCGGCTGCAAGAGCCATACGAAGCAATGACGTCAAGCCAATTTTGGTTTTCATTTTATTTGGTAGGGAGCAGGGGTTTCTAACCCTATCTGGAAACTTTGTTTGGCATAGAAAGTGAACCATTGTGTTTCCAGATAAAAAGGCAGAGAGCGTTGGTGCTGCAAATCCTGGAAGGGTGGGGCCTGAAGATACCAAGTGGGGCCTGGGGCTGCATGTGCCTCCTGGGCTGAGTTGCTTGTCCCTGCTGAATATGAAGAGCAGGCTGGGCATAGGGATCCCTTTGTCATCAAAAACCCACCCACAAGGGCAGCTCAGAGGAACCATGAGGCTTGCAGAAGTATGTTAAATGTTTAGAACAGTGTTTCTCAACCTTGGCAACTTGAAGATGTGTGGACTTCAACTCCCAGAATTCCCCACCCAGCATGGCTGGCTGGGTAATTCTGGGAGTTGAAGTCCACACATCTTTGAGTTGCCAAGGTTGAGAAACACTGGTTTAGAAGGACAAAAGTGCCATGAGGACTGAACTTGTTTGGAAGGCACAGATGCTAACTGCTGGCAGAAGGGAGGAACAGAAGTCCAAGGACCATCAGAATGGGATATTGTAGGAAAGGGCAAGCTGGCAGGTTAGCACCCCAGACAGGGACCCTCTAAACCACAGCTTTCCAAACTTTTCATGTTGGTGACACACTTTTTAGACATGCATCATTTCGCGACACACTCTTACAGCAGGGCACAAAGCAGGCACTAGGACATGCGCGGAATCACAGCAGGTTTGGAGGCAGCAAGGCACAAGGCAGGCACTAGGACCTGCACGGAATCACAGCAGGTTTGGAGGCAGCAAGGCACAAGGCAGGCACTAGGACCTGCGCGGAATCACAGCAGGTTTGGAGGCAGCAAGGCACAAGGCAGGCACTAGGACCTGCGCAGAATCCTGGCAGGGCTTGGAGGCAGCAGCAGCCCAGACACACCCAGACACTGCAGCCGACACACTAATGTGTCCCGACACACAGTTTGGAAAGCTATGCTCTAAACTACAAGGTTTTGCTGCAGATTCCAGATGTGTTATTTTATACATTTTCTCTGCCTTCCTTCTCTCCATATTAATTTTGATGTTGCATTACACTGTTAATTCTAGTTTGTGTGTGTGTATTCTTTTTAATTTGACAAAACAAAATATATAATAAATACATCTCTGCTGAAGTGACACTAAGCTGTTGTTCCCAGCCCTGCTGCTGAAACAGGCCCGAGTTCAAAACGCATCTCTCCATCCATCGGCACCAACCCCTGGCACAGCTGCAACAGAGTAAAAACTGTTTTATTTAATAGTTCTTATTTCCGAGTAAGAGATGGATTAGATTTTAGGGGGTGATGGAGGAGGAGGAGAAAGAGGAGGAAGCAGGGTGGGGTGAGGTGGGTAGGAGGAATCATCTTATTTGTTTTAGTAACTTTCTCTCCATATTGGACCAGCCTGATTGCTTAAAAGGAAGGCAGGCGAGGACCCTTTTATTTAATTTCCCCTTTGAAAGAGAGCTAGAAAGAGCATACTCCAAGCCCCCCCCCTCCTCCTGCCCTCCAGGTGGGTTGGCCAACAGGCTCCCAATTCCCAGCTGGCAAGAAAGAAAGGTGTCCTTCAACACAACAGGACTGTACCGGGTTGGAAAAGCTCACTGTGCATTTATCCTGAAGGGGAAGTAATGAGTGCGACTAACCTATGCTTATAGAAACACCAGATCAATTTTTTTCTGGTCTGGCTTTCTGACTGGGGGCTCCTTTGGAATTTAAATTAAAATTTTTAAATGCTCAGGCTCGACAGGAGAGATTTTGGGGATCAACACAACATTCTTTATTTGCGGGCTGGATTCCAAATCAGGTCATGAAATCTGCTCTGTTGCAAAAAAGGAAGGAAGGAAGGAAGGAAGGAAGGAAGGAAGGAAGGAAGGAAGGAAGGGAGGGAGGGAGGGAGGGAGGGAGGGAGGGAGGGAGGGAGGGAGGCTGAATAAAGGCTCATTCCTATCACATCCACCCATCCCACCCGGTTATGCAGAGAGGGCATGCTACGGACCCCATCCGTAAAAGAATTCCATCTGGCGGGGTCTCGGAAGCGGGCCTTCTCTGCAGTAGCTCCTGCCCTCTGGAACACTCTTCCCCCAGAGGTTAGACAGGCCCCCTCGCTCCTGGACTTTCGAAAAAAATTGAAAACCTGGTTCTGCCACCATGCCCAGAACGGGAGGGGGAATAGTCATTCCTGGGGATGGCTAGTGCCCTAGAATGGACCGAGAATGGCCCTCACGCTCATGATCTGATAGAGAACTCTACCCATCTAGATTTTATTCCATTTTCATTTGTTATTATTTGTATTTGTATTTTATATTTATTGTATTTGTGATTTGTTTAGTATTTTAATTGTGGTTTTATTGTAAACCGCCCAGAGTTCCCCCTTTGGGGGAAGATGGGTGGTGATAGAAATTTAATAAATACATAAATGAAATTTTAGAAAACTACAGTAATCAGGAGCCACGCAAGTTTTTGTGGATTCAAATTTGCTTACTCAGATGCCTGAGATGAAGCAGGCAGACTTCTGAATACAGTAGAGAAACAGTGAAGAGATGGAAAACCTACACCAGACTGTATCCAATTTTTTTTAAATGTGGGGAAATATGAATATGAATGCAATATTCTTTTGTCAGGTTGAAATGGAAAGTGTAATAAACTTACTCATACAATTTGACCTTCTGGAAAAGTCAGATTACTGGACAAAACTGATACAGAGTCATCCCATTAATGTTTTGTTGTTTATTCGTTCAGTCGCTTCCGACTCTTCGTGACTTCATGGACCAGCCCACGCCAGAGCTTCCTGTTGGCCGTTGCCACCCCAAGCTCCCCCACGGTCGAGCCCGTCACCTCCAGAATATCATCCGTCCATCTTGCCCTTGGTCTCTTCCTTTTGCCTTCCACTTTCCCTAGCATCAGCTTCTTCTCCAGGGTATCCTGTCTTCTCATTATGTGGCCAAAGTACTTCAGTTTTGCCTTTAATATCATTCCCTCAAGTGCGCAGTCTGGCTTTATTTCCCATTAATGTTAGAGGCAGGGAATCTGGGGTGCTCCAAAGGTTTAGACAACCCATTGCCTTAGCATTGGTCATGTTGGCTGGGATTGATGAGAACATCTGAAAGGTCTGATTATCCTCCTTTCCGCACTCGTCGAGGGCTCCTTGAAACCGAGCGGGCGAACTAGAGGTGCCCAGTAGATTTGGCCGTGGCAGCGGCGGGATGCTCTTCGCCCTCTGGGACGCGGAAAATGCAGACCAACCCGGGGATGAGCAGACTCCAGTTCTGCTTGGTTTATTCAACAGTTGATTTTGCTACAACCTCATTTGCACCAACCGGAGCCAAGGAAATGTACGTGGAGCCCAGAACTTGCTCTGCGTGCGCCAGAACGTTTCAAACGCGCGCGCAGCGCAAGCTTCACTCCGGGTTGCTCAGACGCGCTTCTTTTCAGCAATACAAATTAGCCCTGAAGGGGGAATTTTTTTTATTTTTTTTAATCTGCTCTTGCTAAATAACCGAGTCGCAGAACAAATTATCCAGAGAATCTCAGACCTACATTCTATTTATCCTTTATCTCGGACATTAGATCTAGTGGACATTAGATCTTCCATCTGGCTTTGAGAGAAAGGCAAGAGAAAAACTCAGAAAAGGCCGTTATTTTTTGGAGTTTCAACCGCAAAAACTGGGGGGGGGGGAAATCCCCCTTGGAACTCCTGAGAGTTTCCCGCGCCAACGGTCCGGGCACAGTTACAAATACAAATATTTAAATACTATAATACAAAAACCGAGGGCTTATTTCGGAGTAAACATGCAGAGAACGGCCTCAGTCCTCTGCCTATTTACTCCGAAATAAGCCCTCGGTATCAGTCAGTGAAGGGCGTGGTGGCTCAGCGGGTAAGACACCAGGCTTGTCGATCGGAAGATCGCAAGTTCGGAGGTTCGAATCCCTAGCCCCGCGTGACGGAGTGAGCTAGCCCCAGCTCTTGCCAACCTAGCAATTCGAAAGCATGCAAATGCAAGTAGATGAATAGGTACCACTTCGGTGGGAAGGTAACAAGTGTTCCGCGTGTGGAAGCGTCTTCGGACAACGCTGGCTCTTCGGCTAACAAACGGAGCGGCCCCTAGAGTCGGACACGACTGCACAAATGTGCGGGGGGAACCTTTACCTTTACCTTTTATCAGCCAGTGAGGCCGATAAATAGATAGATAGATAGATAGATAGATAGATAGATAGATAAATAAATAAATAAATAAATAAATAAATAAATAAATAAATAAATAAATAAATTGATAGAGCAAATTACAACTTTGCGCTGAAAGCTGCAGTGCGGAAAGCACTGCAGCTTTCAGCGCAAAGTTGTAATTTGCTCTATCAATTCCGCAGGCAGGGAAAGGCGCGGCGTTTGCCTGGCTTGGGCACCGCGGCAGCGTTTTCGGGCAGCGAGGGCGGGTTTTCGCTAGCGACAGGTGCTGCTTCCCTCCGAGTTCAAAATGCGGCCTGCGAGCTTTCCTTCTTACACGTGTGCCAATCTCACCTGTGGCGCCGAGTCTTGAACGTTTGCCCTGATATCCTACCCAGGAAACCCGCTGCTGTTCAGGGAAAACGAAGGACCCTCACGCACGTTGGCTGCATCTGGTGCAGAACTGTTTGTCGCTTTTGCTGCTATTGAACATTAATTCATACGGTTCCAGAGACTGGTCTGCACTGCGGCAGGGGGGGGGGAAGAGATTAAAATGCGGGGTGGCGTAAATGGGGGAGAGAAGATTTGCGGCGAAGTGCTTTTTAAAAGCCCTCTTAAGGCGCTGCCCTATACTTCACTTCTCCAAAAGGGGAATTATAGATTTCCCTCCCCTACAGCAGCCACAAGATTTGTCGGGTGGTTGCTGCGGCTGTATTGTTCTGTTGTTGTTGTTGTTTATTCGTTCAGTCGTTTCCGACTCTTTGTGACTTCATGGACCAGTCCACGCCAGAGCTTCCTGTCGGCCATCGCCATCCCCAGCTCCCCCAAGGTCGAGTCCGTCACCTCCAGAATATCATCCATCCATCTTGCCCTTGGTCGGCCCCTCTTCCTTTTGCCTTCCACTTTCCCTAGCATCAGCTTCTTCTCCAGGGTATCCTGTCTTCTCATTATGTGGCCAAAGTACTTCAGTTTTGCCTTTAATATCATTCCCTCAAGTGAGCAGTCTGGCTTGATTTCCTGGAGTATGGACTGGTTTGATCTTCTTGCAGTCCAAGGCACTCTCAGAATTTTCCTCCAACAATTGTTCTGTAGCAACAAGGAAAGGAGTAGGAAAGGAGGGATGGAAAAATGAGTGAAGAAATGAGATTTAAATCGATTACTTCGGGAAAGAATGTGGAGGCTGTTGCAGTTCCCTAGGAAGCAAGCTTATTGTTTTGGAGAGCAGGGGACAGCTTGAAATGTTATTGTAGGAGCCATCTAAAGGCGTTCCATGAAAAACTGCGGGCTGTGATCCTACACCCACCTGCTGGGAGGACCCCCCTTCCCAGCTCAATAGAAGTGGCTACAACAGCGGGTCTTGTCCCAATACCTGGAAGCTGTGGAGGTCTAGATGGGGAGGAACAGACTTAAACCGAGTGGCTATGGGTACATGGACCTCCCAGATCTGGGGATCGTCCCTCTCTTGTCCTCAGTAGGCTTGCCCTTCTCCAGATGAAACTGGCGCACAGGTTGGGATTCTCAGCTCCTGCTCAAAGAGCAGAGGACAGCTGTAGCCAGGAAGACCTTCCCTCAGATTGATGCTGTGTGCCATTCCGGAACTGGGAGGGCTTTCTCACAAGGCTTCCCTATGCCTTGGGTACCTCGTGTGTGGACTACTGCAATGCACTTTTCTTGGGGCTGCCCTCCATTCGGGAGCTTCCGTTGGTACAGAATGCAGCAGTGAGAGCAGTTACGGACATGCCACATTATGCCCATGTAACAGCTCTGCTTCATGAACTGCACTCTTACCAGTAGTAAAAAAGGTAAAGGTTCCCCCCGCACATTTGTGCAGTCGTGTCCGACTCTAGGGGCCGGTGCTCATCTCCGTTTGTTAGCCGAAGAGCCAGCGTTGTCCGAAGACGCTTTCCAGTAGACTTGGTGCAATTCAAGGTGCTAGTTTCTGTAGGTGATAAGGGTCTAATTATTTAAGGACTGGCTCTCTCTGTTGTTTCTGCCCATTCTGTTAAACCAGACAGAGTTGGCATGCTCTGGGTCCCACCCGTTAAACAATGCCATCTGGTGGGACCTCTCCTCTGGAACAGCTTCTCCCCAACCTTTTCTCCTTCAACGAGCCTTGAAGACTTGGCTCTTTCCCCAGGCTTTGGGCTGGGAGGCGTTGGAGGTTTCCTTTGCGAGAGGTTCTTATATCTGTTCCACTAGAATGACCATCTTCCTTTTCTGTTGTTCGGTATTTACAATATGTACACTGTCCAGAGTCATTGAGAAGTTGGGCAGCTTTAGAAATCTGGAAATAAATATATACAATGCCCATTTCCAAAGGGGTACCCCAGCTTCTTCCGTTGCAACAAATGGAGCAGTCACTGCTAAGGGCTAACAGTTTGATAATGGCATTATCTTTGTTGCAGCCGTAAAAATTGCTGCCTAACAAACCTAATGCTGCAGGACTAGCTATTCTTGCTCCCCGGTAAAAATAGAATGGTGCTAATACTTATTAAACCATCGGTATACTGAACTTAACAAAAACATATAAGGGAGAGGGAGTAAATAGCCAAAGACGATACAGTATCTTATTAATATGGACAGGGGGCTAGATACATGTCTGAGTCTATGAATTAAACTCAGATTGTTTAATTTGGATCTTTCTTTTTTATTATGTATGCTTATTCATACGCAAAACTCAATTGAACCACAACGTTTGGGGTCTTTTCCTTCTCTTAACCTATTCAATCATCCTTCATATATTTGTTTTGCAATTTAATCCTCATTCATTCTCTTTATATTTCCAAGCTACCTCAAAATACTGGCCATTCACTTTTGAAAAACTATCCATATTCATTCATTCGTTCATTCGTTCATTCGTTCATTCATTCATTCGTTCATTCGTTCATCCATCCACTCCATTCTTGTTGCCATCTCTTCTTGTTTTACACACAAACAATTCTTAATAATCTATTCCTGCTGTTTGCAACTTATTTTTGTTTCCCTGACATACCCAACTCTAACTTCCATATAGCAATGTGAAGAGAAGCACATTCTTATACATAGCCATTTTATTTTATTTTATTTTATTTTATTTTATTTTATTTTATTTATTTTATTTTATTTTATTTTATTTTATTTTATTTTATTTTATTTTATTTTATTTTATTTTATTTTATTTTATATTATTTTATTATTTTATTTTATTTTATTATTTCATTTCATTTCATTTCATTTTATTTCAACAAATGTTCATTCTTCCCAACAGACCACATGCTACCCATGACTTTTCTACCAGCATTTGCACATCTTATTTTTTTCCATCAATTTCCCCATATTTAGTAAGCATTTTAGTAAGGAATACAAATACATTCACCTACTTTAGTTTTTCAGCATTTTAATGTAACTTGTTATCAGTCATTCTATTTTCCATGTCAAAACATAACTACCTTGTTCTTTGATACCTTAATTTTCAGATCCATATGCCTTGTTGCATCATACAACCTAGCAAACAATCACTACAAATCATTCAATTTCTCAGCCAAAGATACATATCATCTGCATACAAAAATATACACATGTCCACTTTCCTGAACAACATACTTCTAACATTATCCCAAGCATCCCTTATATGTTTATCTCTAAATAAATTAAACTGCCAAGGAAACATCACACATATTTGACTCACTGCCTGCTGAGTGTTAAATAATTCACTAAACAGTATATTTATTTTTACACATCCTTGATTTCCATAATAAAACTCTCTTACTGCATTCAGCTATCTACCTTCAACTCTACATTTGCACAGAACACTCCATTATTCAAGCTTTCATGTTATCATGATTTCTCCAAATCAATAAACATGCAATAAACTTTCTTTCTCACATTCATATGTTTCTCTATGACTTGCTGAAGAGGAAATAATCTAGTCTGCTTACCCCCTGCTTGGCATAAAACTGCACTCCACTTCTCAAATTTTGTTCATTGTCACCTAATTTTGTAAACAAATGCAATAAAAATATGAAATGTATTTCAATAGAGCAGACCTTTCCAAACTTTTCATGTTTGTGACACACTTTTATAGACATGCATCATTTCATGATACACTCTTACAGCAGGGCATCATTTCACGACACACTCTTACAGCAAGGCACAAGGAAGGCACTAGGACCTGTGCGGAATCCTGGCAGGGCAGGTTTGGAGGCAGCCAGGCACAAGGCAGGCACTAGGACCTGCGCGGAATCCTGGCAGGGCAGGTTTGGAGGCAGCAAGGCACAAGGCAGGCACTAGGACCTGCGCGGAATCCTGGCAGGGCAGGTTTGGAGGCAACCAGGCAGAAGGCAGGCACTAGGACCTGCGCGGAATCCTGGCAGGGCAGGTTTGGAGGCAACCAGGCAGAAGGCAGGCACTAGGACCTGCACGGAATCCTGGCAGGACTCGGAGGCAGCAGCAGCCGCGACACACCCAGACACTGCAGCCGACACACTAACGTGTCCCGACACACAGTTTGGAAAGCTCTGCAATAAGCAATACATTTGTCTTTAAAAGATATGAAACATGCAACACAAACAAAAGATTCAGGTAGCCCAAGGAAATTCCCTTTCTCTCAAGCTTGGCAGCTACATTCAACTCATAGGAACCAGTGGGCATGTTTTCTCTTGATTGTATAATGGGCTCTAGTCCTAAGAGGAGAGAGCAGAGCTTTCCAAACTGTGTGTCGCGACACAAAAGTGTGTCGCCACACACAGCGTGGTGTGTCGCCACACCACCCGGAAGCGGCGGCGCGCGCCCCCCCCGCGCTGTCACCGTGTGCGCGCGCTCCGCCGCACGCCCCCCCCGCGCCGTCGCCGTGCGCGCGCGCCACCACACACCCACCCCCCCCGCGCCGTCGCCGTTTGGAAAGCTCTGGGAGAGAGACTCCCTGAATAGAAATGGATGGACTGTGACATGAACTTTTGTAGGTTGGAGCCCATTTCATTATGAAAGAGATCTACAAAAAACAATGGTATAATTAACTATTAGTCTACTACTCCATGAGACTGATCTTCCTTCCTTCCTTCCTTCCTTCCTTCCTTCCTTCCTTCCTTCCTTCCTTCCTTCCTTCCTTCCTTCCTTCCTTCCTTCCTTCCTTCTTCAACAGACAAAGCATATCCTAGCTTTCTTTTTACAAGACAAGGCTGAAAAATAACAGTGTTTTAGAGGTACTTTCTCTTGGCTTAACACAGAGACACAAACACAAATAGCAGTGCTAAGCAAATATCAGCTGAAAAGGGTTTCAGTCTGTTTGCAGGGTCCTTTAAAAGAGATGGCTGGAGATATGTCAACAGAGAGGTGTAGGTATAAAACCAGCAGCTAGTCTGCCAGCCCAATAATAATTTTAAAAGGTCAAAAGGAAAAGCTTTCAGTCAGTCCCTGGAAGGTGCACACACCCATCATGTGACTCCTCGTTTGTTTGAAATGGAGATTCAGGGAGGGAGAGAGAGAGAAAAGCAACCTTTTTCCTGTTTGCACCTCATGCTGTAAAAATAGGCAACGTTTACACTTTTTCAGGGTGTGTCTTAACCTTAGGCATAGGTTGGCCTAAGAAACCTAAATGGCCAGGTGTGATCTGAAAAACAGAGATAGACAACTAAATGCAGAAATCACAAACTCACAGCAACCACATGAGGAGGATGGGGAGGAACACTGAAGCCTTTTTATGTATTGAGACAAAAGTCTCCAGTGAGTCAAAAATGAAGAAAGTGAAGCAAGGGCATGGGGGGAGGGGTGTCAAAGGAAGTGAAAATGGTGGTTGCATAAGCAACACACATAGAAAGTCACTAACGCTGCCATAGCCACCAACTTGATTTTTTTGACACCCCCTCCCAGAACACCCTGAAGTTATGAGTATAATGGAATGCCATTAAACTTAAATGTATTACTGTAAATTAAAAAGCAGGGCTTCATTTTGGCCATTTAGGCCAAAGTGATGGATGCTTAACTTTTTCAAGATCAGCCAAGTGCAGACACATGGTGTGACACCAGCTTAGGCTCAAGCTTCCTTAAATCATGCGTCATACCACTATATTTAGGATGTGGTAAGATGTATGTTTATTGACCGAGTGATTAATTTGTCGAACTCAACTGCATGAATAGTATTTAATCAGTGGACAACCCTAATTTGAACAGTAGTCAAAACAATGAAGTTCTACACAGTATTTGGGTCACTGTACTTCCAAGTATTTTGGGTTACCATACCGGTAAAAAAGGTGCAGCGGAAGAAATCCCAAATAATCACAGTGGCAGAGCAATCCCTCTATGAAAAACCATGATTTTAGCTAAGGAAAAAAGCTGTGGGGACATGATAGAAGTATATAAAATTACACATTAGGGAGAAATTTGGATGCGAGTCAGCAAATGAGAGCAAATACGTAGCCAACTTTGGCTAATGTCTAAAATTTAAGCAGTCTCAGATCTGGTTAATTCTTGAAATTAACCAGACTAAGAAACTTATGCCATAGAGGTCTAAAACTATACTTGGCTAGGAAATTGCCCTCCACAATGCCGAAGCTTGTCCTGCATCTTGGAAAAACCACCTGGATTTGACCAGCCCCGTGCGATATGGACAACCTTGAACCGAATTCACATGGGTCATGGTAGATGTGCAGATGCCTTTTATAAATGGGGCAAAACAACATCAGCGAATTGTGACTGTGGGGCCGAAAAACAAACTATCCAACATAGAGTGACAGAGTGTCAAAACCGAGCCTACAATGGAGACTTTGCTGATTTCCTGGCTGTGACAACTGAAGCAAAAAACTATATTTGTAACCTAGACATACGTTTGTAATTTTCCTGTCTATATTTTATATTTCATATTTATTATGCTCTATTTTTTTTATTGTAACGCGATGTGAATGTGCCATATGATAAATAAATAAATATGAATTAGTGCTTATTACATATTTGAGTAATGTTATGCCTTAAAGCTCCTGGATTTTAAAAGAGGTGAGAAGTATTCTACATTCATGTCTACATGGGAATGTGCAAAATCACCTTTGTGTGCAACTAAAATCAAAAGGAAACTTTGGACTATCATGAAGTCATTGTGCAAATGAAATAAAGTATATAATTTGTAACATGTTCATGATTAAATCATGATACAAATGACATCACTTGCCCCCTATGGACAGGTTTGAAATATGATGGACGTAGAGTGTCACACAGATTGAGTTCACCAGTTGTGTTAAGCCATAATGTGGTTTTCTTACTTAGCATATTGTATGGTACTAGCCATTTTGGTTAATAAACCACTGCTTATAACTTAGCCTTTGTGTGAAACCAGCCAATTGTAACTTATTCAGAAAGTTTAAGCAAACTATGACTTAATGTGATGCCAACCCAATCATAACTAGGATGCTCTGGATCAATTTAGTTACAGCTACTTGTGAGGCAGCAAGACTGTTATTCCCTTTGCCAGCTTTTTCCAACCTGTGCTTTTCACGTTGGTTATCTATTTATTCTTTTATTTATTTATTCACAATTTTTCCATACTGCTACATTGCAGGCAACTGCTGCAGATTTAAATGTAGTGGCTTAAAATAACACCTAAAAACATCAACAATAAAACTCAACAATCTCAACCTGATGTCTATAAATGCTGTATTGGCAAAAGCTCTTTCATATCAAAGGCTCTGCAAAAAAAACCTTCTAGTTTAACAGCCACCTTAAATGCAGGCAAATCTCCTAAAGGAATGGGCAGCCATGGAAAAACATGGCTGCTGCCTCACCCCATCCCACTAACCTCATGTCAGAACTGTACTTGCAATTCGGCCAAATAGCCAAAGTGCTGTGGATGAGGCACAAAGCTGTGTAAAACATTAAATTTCTGAAATAATTAAAAAGAAAAGAAAAATAACATTCATTTAAAAAGAAGAACTCATGTAAGAACCATGAAGAAATGGAAGCAGTGACAGATTTTATTTTCTTGGGCTCCAAGATCACCGCAGACGGTGACTGCAGCCATGAAATTAAAAGACGCTTGCTCCTTGGGAGGAAAGCTATGGCAAACCTAGACAGCATATTAAAAAGCAGAGACATCAGCTTGCCGACAAGGGTCCGTATAATCAAAGCTATGGTTTTTCCAGTAGTAATGTATGGCTGTGAGAATTGGACCATAAGGAAGGCTGAGCGCCGAAGAATTGATGCTTTCGAGCTGTGGTGCTGGAGAAGACTCTTGAGAGTCCCTTGGACTGCAAGGAGGTCAAACTAGTCAATCCTAAAGGAAATCAGCCCTGACTGCTCATTGGAAGGACAGATGCTGAAGCTGAAGCTCAAATACTTTGGCCACCTAATGCGAAGAGAGGACTCACTGGAAAAGACCCTGATGCTGGGAAAGACTGAAGGCAAAAGGAGAAGGGGACGGCAGAGGATGAGATGGTTAGATGGCATCACCGATGTAACGAACATGAACTTGAGTAAACTCCGGGAGGCAGTGGAGGACAGGAAGGCTTGGTGTGCTATGGTCCATGAGGTCACAAAGAGTCAGACATGACTAAACGACTGAACAACAATAACAACTGTATGTATGTATGTATGGTCCGAATCCCTAGCCCCGCGTGACGGAGTGAGCTCCCGCACTAGCTCCAGCTCTTGCCAACCTAGCAATCTGAAAACATGCAAATGCAAGTAGATGAATAGGTACCACTTCGGTGGGAAGGTAACAGCGTTCCACGCGTGTCATGCCGGCCATATGACTGTGGAAGCGTCTTCGGACAACGTTGGCTCTTCGGCTAACAAACGGAGATGAGCACCGGCCCCTAGAGTTGGACACGACTGCACAAATGTGCGGGGGGAACCCTTACCTTACTATATGTCACTAAAGTATTTACCATTGAGGGCGTCTATTGGAACAAGAGTCTCAGCAGGTGGCAGCACCAGGCCATCATTGTCTGGTCTCAGAATGTAAGTAGGGCTGGGCCTGGTTAATACCTAGATGAGAGACCACTAGGGAATCCCAGAATTGGAGGGTAGAGTGGGAGTCTGCAAACATCCCAGAAGAAAGCAATAGCAAATTTTTAGTCTTGTTGACCCCCCCCCCCCCCAACCCAAAAATGCATGGATGTGTCCACATGGCTACCAGGCATCAAGCTTGAATCAAGGGCATCTTTTCCTTCTTTTATTGGGACTGTAAAGTAGTGAAAGTTGACTATATATCTCTCCCTAGGAATGTGCTAAAGTTGGACAATGACTGGAGGAACCACACCAACAATGAAACTTTAAATGCCAGGATTTACTGCCAAACAAACATGTTTTATATTTTGCAAATAATGTAAAAATGTAGCAGTGGTGGTTTTGTACTAATCTAGCCTTTCCCAATCTGGGCCCTTCATTTGGGCTGGGGAACTATTGCCATCACGCACTGCGGCTGGTTATGCTAACTGGGGATGAGGAATATTGTACGGTAGTCCTGCACATCCAGTAGATTCCCACAGGGAAAGGCTGGACTGGGAATCAGGAGACCTTAATTGTAATCCACCCTCTGCCTTATAGAAAACCCTGCAACCCTGCGATTGTAGCTTCAAAAGCCTTGTTTATGGCTCAGTGTACACACCAAGTCAATGAGGGCTTATTCAAAAAAGCATGGTTAGCATGTGAACTTAGTCACTGTTCTAATGTGGAGAGGGAAGTGGAGTGAAAAGAGAAAATAGTGTTAGGATCTCCAGGATCTCTTGTTTTTATAGCTTGTAGATCTTAAGATAAAAATCTGATCAATTCTGCAGAAACATTTTAGCCTGGAAAAGAGTGTTTGGGACTACCAGAGATGTCCCATGATGCCCTGTTGCTTTTATGAAGCATCTGAAGTTTACTCTGTTGCTAGAGCAAGCATCTTCTGGCTTTGATTGACATCAGTGGGGGACTGGGGTCAATCTCAAGTATGTCAGCTGGACGTTTAAAGCTTTAGCAAGTGGCATCTAGCCTACTATGGCCCACAGGATCAATCCTTATTAATACTTGGATGGGAGATCGTCAGGGAATTCCAGCACTGTAGGCTAGATGGGAAGTAAAAGAAAGTATCTCAGAAGAAGCCAAATTCTTCTCCAATGCTGCCAAGAAAACTACATGGATCTGTCCTTGAGAGCACCAGGGACCAAGCTCAATTCGAGGGCATCTCTATCTCCTTTTTAAAACCTACTTAAAATCAGTATGAACATTTAAACAAAGTTTATTATCCTCAAGACTGTAAATCTATAAACACTTACCTGGAAATAAGCCCCATTCAACTTGGTCAGCTATATGCGGGTGTGCATAGGATTACACCATCAATAAAGCTGACAATAAAATTGAAGAGCTTCCCATCAGAAACAATTTGGCTGAGCTGGAAGCATAAGGCCCGAAATAAACGTTGCATGGAAAAGCAAGTATGTTTGACTGTGGTGCTCATCACAAGTTCCTGAGCTGAACAGTCCTGTTTCTTTATATTTAGCAGGGGTGTCTGCAGGGTGTTGTCAAAAAACTCAAGGTGGTGTGATAGAAGGCCCACCTATTTTTATGTGAATCACACATGTGATGCATATAAAAACAGGCAGAAGTTTGATTGCGCCCATGGCAGCTGCCATCTTGACTTTTTTGACCACAGCCTGTGGATACCTCCAACAGCCAGTCTATGTCCTCTGATCTGTCCTACTTTTCTGCATGTGGCTCCAGCTGGTGGATCTTGAGGTTCTAGCTAAGTAACCACATGGTAGTTCTTCTAAGGAGACTTTCCCATTACGAAGCAGAAATGCCATCTAGACTGGCATGATATTTATTTCCCCATTGCTGACCCCTATCCTGCCACTGTTGCCTCCATTTCAACTCACCTCCAAGGTCATGGGTGACCCAACCTAACAGATTGACCCAACAGTGGCTGCTGTTGAATGATGCCCACTGAAACCTGTCTCACTCCGGCTGGAGAGATGAAGACAAGTTCTAGGGACACAACAGGAAAAAAGGTGTTGCCAGGGCACGGGTTGGGCCATGGTTGGGTGCAAGTGGGGAAAGATCCCAGGGAACTCCTGGAGCTGGCAAGTGGCAGGTACAGATTTCAGGATGTTTTCTGTTAGGTGTGGTCCTTTGATCCTGAACTGGGCTAGCCTGGTTATAAATATTCTTTCTTCAGGGGAAACTTCCTTTTTTATGCATTTGTAGAGTTGAAGATTTTGACATTTGGAGAGACTCAACCTTTTCCTCTTCTTTTCTCCTCTTTGCCTTCTTTTCTATTGCAAAGGATCCCCATGGAGTTTTGTAGCCTAGAGCAGTGTTTCTCAGCCTCAGGAACTTTAAGATGTGTGGACTTCAACTCCCAGAATTCCCCTGGCTGGGGAATTCTGGGAGTTGAAGTCCACACATCTTAAAGTTCCTGAGGCTGAGAAACACTCAAAACCAGGCACTTTGCAGTAAAAGACAGGCGGCAGCAGGCACCAGGAAGTTCTCCTGTTGTTCAAACCCAATGCCACTGGGATGAGGGGGGGGGGGGGGGGGGGGGGGGGGGACGTCAAGGCAATGCAGTCAGAGTCCTTTTGCCGTTCTCTTTCATTTCCAGGGTTCCTGTGGAGGATAATTTCTCTGAATTGGGTCTGGAGCTGTCCCCGATAAATAAAGAAGCTGAGGGAAAAAGGACCCGAGGCTAACGAATGATTTCCCAAATTAAAAAAAAAAGGAGGGAAAGAAATCCTTGAAAAAGGTGCCTTTCCAGTTAACAGCTTCTCAGAATAAATTAAGGGGGAGGCGGGAATCCCTGTTTTCTCGGGACTTTTTTGTGTAGTGTGTCCTCTGGGTGTTTCGCTTCCAACTGATTCATATTTATGACGAGTGAAAAAATAAACGGTTCCCCTCTGAAAAACGAATCTCTACTACATCACGCCTCCTGTTACCCCTATTTTAAGAAGAATCAACGATCGGTGGGTGCTGTGATAAGTACATATTTAGTTGTATTTGTTTAAAATCTTTGTACACCGCTTCCCCTTTAAACTTATTTCGAAGAGGCTGGAGTGCACGGGGTGCTCGTGGCAGTCCTCGCGACCCGCCTTACTGCAAACGGAATCGCTACCGAGCGAAAAAACACTACCTCTCCCCCCCCCCCCCCCCGCATTTCGAAGTCTCCTGTCTCAAGTATTTACTGTACAGCAAGGAAAGATTCCGGGCGTTTTGCCTTAAACGTGACTTGAAAAGTAGAGAGCCGCCGTTTAAAAAATTCCCACCTGCAATCAATATCTACCAGCAGGGCCTTGAAGAACATTCCTTTTTTTCCTTTCCTTTTCATTCTCTTCGATTGGAACATTCCTTTCTTTACTTCCTGCGAGCGAGTCGTTGCATTTCACTCCTCATTTGCAATAATAATAATAATAATAATAATAATAATAATAATAATAATAATAATAATAATAATAATAATAATAATAAAAAATCCGGGCGAGGATTTTTCTCCGCTGGTGCCCTTGGAAGCAGGCTCAACAGAAAGGCGCGAAAACAGCTCAAGGCTCGTCGAGCCGCTCCTGCTCCGGCCGAGAAGGACTTTGTAAAACGATTTGCTTTTCTCCAGTAGAGAGACTTGACCTGGACGAAAAGTTCGCGTTTCTTCGCCATTCCACCTCAAGCTTTCCCACCGACCTTCCAGAGGGGAGTGTTACTGCTGTTGGGCTTAATTTCTTTTTAATGCAATTAAATCACACCCCCATAACGGCTCGCGAATACCGCGTGTGTTTTCCACAACGTCTTCTAACCAAATGTATTTTAGTCCTTTTACTTTTTGTTTAGTGCTTATCCTTTGATAGGAATTCCTACCCTTAATATCCTGGTCACTGGGCCGCCGTCGATATAATTCTCCTCCAGACCGTTGATCTCCCTTTTAATCCGCAGCGCCCGGTCAGCAGCCTCGGCCTTTCCGATGCGCTGGGGAAGGTTTCTTCCCCCGCTGCCTGAAACGTGAAATCCGGCGCAACTCTCCCGGCCGCTTGCTCTGCGAGCCGCCAGGATACGTCGGATGGTGAAGAAGGAGGAAAGGCGGGTGGACCGGCGGTGGATTTTGAGAACAGGCGCTTCTTTCTGTTTAACTCCCTTCCGCCAGCTTGCTATTTAAACCGTGCTTTAAATAAAATTAATACACACACGCACAGGATATCTGTGTTCTTTCCAGTACAGCCGACTCGGGCTATTATAAAAACCAGCCCGAAACTATTAAAACCGTACTTAACAATTCGCAAATGATTCCGTGAACTTGAAGAAAGAAAAGAATTTCGATTTAAAGCAGCCTTACCTTATACATGTACATTTTTTATGCGTTTTGTTCACGGAGCGGTTCACGGCACGTCATAAAAGATCCCTCCTTTTTTTTCCCGCTTCTTTTTCCCAAATGCCGTAAGTTCGGGATTCAGATGTAACACAGATCTGCAATACTGACCAACAGGAGTCTCTTCTCAGAAGGAAATCATCCTTCGGTGGGTTTTAAAACGATCCAAAGTGGACTAAAGTAGAAGTACTTCATTTGGGCTGTAGTGTAACACCCTTGGTCTTTCACGTTCGTGATTCCAATACTAATTTTAGGCAAACACGCTTCTAATGACAATCAGGCGTCCTACTTAAGCAGTAAATGACTTGTGTTACTTTCGACTTTGCTCTTAAAATGATTTTTTTTAACAAACGGTAATGTTTATTCACCTTGTGCGCTCTTTGTACAGAAGAAAGTTGGGATTGGAAACCCTCTTAAAATATAAACGGATTTTTAAAAAATCAAATGCAGCCTGTGGTGTGAAACATCTCCTGTCTCAGCTTCACAGAAATTTTATAACAGAAGGGTCAGTTAATTTTATAGAAAAATTCCTCAAAATTAACCTAGTGTAATTAAAGTTTCAGGAGTCAGGACCTTGTGTTTTTGAACTATCTTATTCAGAAATATCTAAATCCATTTTATTTATTTATACACACACACACACACACACACACACCTATATGAAGAGAGAGAGTGTGTGTATAAAAATAGATACTGATGTTCAAGGTTGCTTCTCTGCCCCAGAAATGCCCTCTACCCCTAAACGCAGGTGTGTTGAAACGAAGGATAGAAAGGATAGAAGTTGGCTGTAGTGAAATATGTTCTGCATACACTTGAACCATGTTCTTCGGTACAAATATTGCTTAATATATTTTGGGAGCTATACATCAACTCTGAAAACCAATTCTGGCTGAACCTTTGGTGAGACTTTCATTGTTATGGGTTCAGTTTAATGATTTGAAGTGAGTTTTGCATTTTATGAAATGCTTTCACATCACTATAAACTGCTAGTTTCAGGATGATGCTCACAATCCAGAATAGTCTCTACTTTAGAAAAAAAAAATCTGGGAACATTTGTCCAAACTGAACAGTTTAGGCTGGGATTTCATGTGGCTTGATGCCTTGTTGTAAACAGTTTTAGGGGGAAAAACCCTTACCTTTCCTGCACTTGTAAAATGTGAGACAGTCTCCTGATGTGAAATCTGAGCCCAGAAGCAGGCGATGAGGTGCAGGAAGCCGACATGTACCCACACATGAATCCTATGACTCAAAGTCTCCTCCAAGAATTCACCTTCTCAGAAAATATATCAAATCAAAATTACAGTATCTTAAAATGGCTCTTTTTAGCTGTGTCAGGGATTAATGGGAGCTGGCAGAAGAGTAGAAGTAAAGCCTTTGTCTACAAAGGAATATGCATTTTTGCCAGGGTAAGTTTTACACTGGCAATCAACCTAAAGACCCTTTAATTAATTTAGAAAAAACATCAGGGATTAGTCCCATGTACAGAGGAAGTGCCCCCTCCAATCTATGGTCACAATAAGATGATTTAGATTGAATCCTGACTCCCTTAAATTTATACTAGACCATTGAAATCACTCAAGTATGACTTAAACAGCATTGACTTATCTTATTAATATGTAAATAAAAGGATGTGGATTCCACACTTTGGATTTAGCACTTGTTATGTCCCCCTTTTTAGCTGGATTATCAAAAGGAGGGTCACTGCTGCAAAACAAAACAAAAACACATATGGTCTTCCTTAGCACTGTTTATGAACCATGTTCTATCAAAACTTCCCCAAATTGGATATTTTCCAAAATATAGAGAACAATTATTTTCTGATTTCTTCTTATCACCAAGCCATGGGAGAGTCTATGGGGCCAGCTAATATCACCTCTGCACAGGACAGGACTCCATGTGCATGTCTGGAAACTACATCTAAGGACACTGCCAGACTGCCACTTTAAAAGGCAAGTCACCCGCTCTTGAGCTGGTAGGAAAGGGTGCTGGTATAAGATATGCTGCCCCACTGGCTGAGTCCAGTCCTGTCTCAGGAATGAAGCTGATAGGTGAGGCTGCCCTTACTTTGGGACAGGTGGAGAAATTCTCTTGGCTTTGTTTCCTCTGAGTGTCAAATACTACCTTCACTCTCCTTAATGTGTGGTGGAACAGCCTGGTCAAAATGAATACTTTGATCTGATGGGATGTTCGCTGGCTTAAAGGGAAAAAAACTCGAGGCTTGAGAATAAACAGACAAGGAGTGCAGCTTTTAGGGCTAAAAGTATTTTACTTGTAGCATAAGGCAATAATGTATATACAGTACACTATTGCAAAAATGAAAGTTGAATATACATGGTACAGCATTGTAAAAGGAAAAACAAAAACGAACTTATAAGCAGAGTTCCGTGTATTGATCCCAGGGCCAGAGCTCACGCCATGCATAGCCTCCCATAGCTATGCACTGCTCAGTCCTCAAAAGTAGAATACACATGAAGAACTACATGGCTAAAAGACACTAGAAATCAAGAAGCATAGAACACCATTTTGCATGGTTGTATATTCAGTTCTTCTAGCTTTCTGATTGGCTGGATGTTAGCTGTGACACACACCAGGCCCAAAGCATTAGGCCTAAAGCACATAGCATGACCTGCTATTGGGTAGCAGTGCTGCATCTAAGCGAGCACGTGATTTCCTCCCCCCTCTGCTCCCCCTGGAGCAGGCTTCCCACGGAAGGATTCAGGAGACCTTGTTCCCATGCAATCTAGCCAAAACAATACACACGTGACAGTTGTTATCTTGCACCTGCACTTCATGTCACCATGAGAAGCCTTTGGTTTGTAAAGGATGCAATTTGCCAAAACACTTTTGCTTTGTAGAGAAACCCAATTTTCCAATTTCATATGAGAAATCTGACATGATCAGCATGTTTAGCCTCCTGCCAAGTTCCCTAACTGGCCACAGACAAATTTGCTATTTTTGAACCTGAGTCTAGAGCTCTTTTGAAAGAACAGTAAACCCAGGTCCAAATACATCCTCACTGACAGGTCACAGGTGCAAAGGAGAGCTTTGGAATGAAAGAGGAGAGTGCAATCGACCAGAGATGGGGAGGAGAGTTTGCAAAAAGCACTGGGGCACTGCCTCCTACTTCCCTTCATGCCCTTCTCTGCCCTTTGACCAGTCAGCTGGGCTGACCTGCATGGGGCAAGGCTGAAGCGGGAGGGAGCAACAGATGACAAGCAAGCTCTGTCCTTGACAAATGCTGCAGAGGAACAGTGGGTGCTAACCGGAAGTGGCCACTGCTGACAGCACCTGGAAGTAACCCACTGAGTAGGCAGAAACAGTGATTCCCCACCACCTCCAAGAAATAAATTAATAAAACCAATAAGGAGAGCAACTGCATAAAACAGCCTGTGGCAGAAGCAGTGGAAAAATGTAATGCAATCTTTGGTGACAGAACCAACTCTCTTCCCTGGTTTCAGTTGATCCATGTGTGGCTCTCCCAAATATTGATGAAGTGTGCTAGATTGTGTCCAGGACAAAACGTGCATCAGGAAAAGAGGGAAAACGGGAGTATCTAAGGATGATTTTAAGCTGCCTTACCTGTGGGCTGAGGATGGGGTGAATGCAGAGCCACAACGACATGGATTGTAAAAATGATGATCACATCCTGGTTAGGGGGGATGAGGATGAGCCCTAAGGGGTAACCAAGGGCCTTTCCCCATTGCTGAGTTAAAGTGCAAGCCACCCATCCTTGGCTCAGTAAAAAACTATTTTTTTAATCTGTTCAATCGTGTCTGATTCTCGGAGACTGCCTGGAAAGTCCCTGCAGTTTTCTTGGCAAGGTTTTTCAGAAGTGGTTTTTCCTTGCCTGCTTCCTACGGCTGAGTGTGTGTGACTGGCCAAGGGTCACCCAGCTGGCTTTGTGCCTAAGGTGGGACTAGAACTCTCTGTCTCCCAGTTTCTAGCCTGATGCTTTAATCATTACACCAAACTGGCTCTCTGTATCTTTATAGTGATATGAAATCTGCTGCCTCCCCTGCATAGTCTGCATCTATTGTGTCTGTTCCAAGTGACTACCAAACAGTGTTGCCCTGATGAAGAGTATGTCCTTTCTCCTAGACAGCATTCTGTCATAAGGCTGAATAAAGTGTTGAAAAAAACATTTATGAATTGTGAAGAGAATTGAGTTGCTAGCAGCAGTTCTTTAGGAAACCTATTTTTATTTGCGATTAGGTGTCTACCTTTCCTTTTTCTATACTCACTCATTGCAGACCTTGGATTCTTCTGTGCCGTGTGCTGGAGGCAGAGTGTTTCCCTATTTATCTGTTTCAGGCCCTGGCAACTCTATATGCCAAGTAGGAGGGGTTTCATTGTTGTTGTTCTACATTTCACTGGCTCTTGCACACAGCTCTTGAGAGAGTAAATAGCAAACAGTAGTAGAAGGGCAGACTGGAGAACCAGAACAGAGGAATGTGTCCTCATCAGTCTGAAATACTCAACAGGTAGCTTTCTGATCATTCCCAGTAGTAAACACCTGACTTTGCCCCCCAACATGGGTAAAAAGGCTTAACAGATTTTACACACCTCAAGACTGCCAGTGATTGGTGTAGGAAAAAGGTGAAAATTAGAACTTTAACACTAAAGCTATGGATTACATAAGCCTACCTCATCCATGGCCTGGGGCGACAAAGGTAATGTTGTAGAGTCAATAGGGAAATTTCTGGTGTCAAAGAATGATGGTACCACAGTTAAATACACATGGAAATTTGGCCCTAATGTTGTTATAATTTGAGCACCACCCACATTTATTCCACCAAACTCCTACTATGATCATTGTGCTTCATGAAACATTCTTGGTAATTTGCATTCAAAATTTGCATACTATTTTGTAAATGTTGTGCTGTCATAATAAAGGTATTTACTTATTAGGACTTATAGATTGTTTTTTTCCTTCTCATGGTCATCACAGCTCCTAGTTTCTTTTCTGGGTTGTATACCAACTAAGGGTAAAATATGTTCATAGGGCAGGGAGGATAGGCAGATCCCCATTACCATAATGTAGTGGAAGTATTAATTTACGCCAGGCTGAAATATCATTTATTTGGAAATCAGTAGACATACATCCTCATGATGGTTAAGGGAATTTGCAACTAGAAACAAGTTTCACTGAGATGGATTGGTCTGAATTCCAAGCAATTATGCCCTAAGAGTCACAATTTATAAGACAGTGATGTTATATAAATAGTATGCTTTCCCATTCCAAATTCTTAAGATATTATTAGCAGAAAGTGAACTAAATTAAATCAAGAATTATTGTACAGTATTGTACATATGCAATCAAAATAACAACACAAATAAGATTTAAATAATAAATATAAACGTGGACTTTATGGAATTTAGGCTTATACTTGAGGGTATGAACTACACTGAATCCACTGGACTTTCACAGCTTATGAACCTCTGGAGTTTATGGATCACCACTAGTTAGCAAAAAGGGTTTCAGAACCTCTGCATTAAATGCCAAAGAAGAGTTTCCATACTGCCTTCCAAAACTAGAGTCTCAATATGTGCATTTCTGAATCCAAGTTCAAAAATGTTTCCAAGTATAGATGTTGTCCAAAATTTTATTGGAACACATCTTTACATTTATGCCTCAAGCACCATTTTTATTATAGAAACAGAGCCAAGGACATTGCTATGCATAGGGAGTTTTAAACTGCTGGTAAAATGGCATCTTCTGACGCCCTATTAAGGGTGGTGGTTCCTTGCATGGCATGACTTCGGGCAGTAGGAATACAGGCACCTTTGTTTCATTGCCATTCTTTTCAAAGCATGGAAGGACTGGCCACTGAATGGCAGGTTGCTACAGAGTCAGCTCCACTATGAGATAGAATGAGATGTTTATGTGAGGTATAAAAAGTTGGGGCCATCCTGGTCCAGTGCTGCTAGATTAGAATTGGGTTGCTGGAGGAAAATGTCTCATTAGTCTTTCTAAATGAGTCTTTCTACAATTTCACTAAAACAACTTTTAAAGACTGTTAATGTTACTCTTTAGAGTCTAAACTGATCATTGTGCATTGCATATGTTCTTCTTAGCCACAGGCATCTAAACAATGGGGAAAATGTTGAAATGTGTTTTAAGACATTGTGACACAAATCACAGCCTTTTGTATTTGCCTCATAATGTGGGATGGAAATATGTAAGTCATTTGTACATTTTGTCATTTCCCCACTGTTGCTGGTACCTATGCTTTTGGCTATATCCCTAGCATTTTAAAATTTTGAAGACATGAACAATTGTTAACTTTTGGGACTGACTATAGGAATTCACTGGAAAAAGAAATCTATAAAAGATTTGCAAAAAAAATTGATACGTGAAATTTCTCAGTATTTGAATTAGATTTTTTCCCCAACAATATGGTAAGGAAAACTTTCAAGCAATATGGTCAATATTTTTGAGTTCTGTTCATTACATAATTTTCCAAATCTTTTCTTTGCCCTTTTATAATTGTTATGATTATTAATTTTGGGTTTACATTATATAGTTAATACTTTTGCAGATATCTATACTTTTAACTCTGTGAATTAGATATAACAAATTATAAGTTAAAGAACTACATTTAAATTTTAAACCTAGTAGAATTAATGAAATTAATGAAGTTCAGTTAATAATATTCCCTACAAATGTAATACTTTTACCCTATTATATTAAAAAGGTTTATCTGGCAATCTTTAGGAGCTTTGAGAACTGTGCACAAAATCTCTGGCAGCCTATTCAGTAGGCCAGGGTTAAATCCTATATTATCCACAGGCATCAATATGTCAACAGATACTGTACATTCACTGACACCTGCACTGCCTCAACTAATCTTTTTTAAAAAGTGTGTGTGTGTGTGTGTGTGTGTGTGTGTGTGAGAGAGAGAGAGAGAGAGAGAGAGAGAGAGAGAGAGAGAGAGAGAGAGAGAGGGGAGAGGAGAGGAGAGGAGAGGAGAGGAGAGGAGAGAAGAGAAGAGAAGAGAAGAGAAGAGAAGAGAAGAGAAGAGAAGAGGAGATTGGAATGCTGCAGAGTAAAACACTAGCTCTTAATACCATCTTATTTACAAAAATGTCTCTGGACCCGAAATGCGTTTTTAGAAAATAAAAAAGAGTCATAACTGCAGTGTTTTGTTTAAAAATACGTCAACATGCTCAGAAACATAAGACAAAACTGGAGAGGGGTGGCTGGGGAGCAACCTGGCCAGTTTGACTTCTGGTAAATGCATACTTACATCCATCCCGGCAAGCCATTTTGTGAGAACACCCACATGTTTATCCCAAGTGTGTGCCTACCTGCCTCATAAGACTGACTCCTCCTGCAGAACATAAACATCACAAATACACTCTACTTCCTCCTTTAGTTCAGAACAATCCAACAGGAGTTATTAGAAACAACTACATAATAGGGATAAAGTCTGGTTGACCAGCAAGCAGAGCCATTGGTCATATGAAAGTAAAGGTTGAAAGCCTTTGGGCCAGAAAACTTTTAAAATACACAGATCAAAGACGGATGGATGACAGCCATTTCGTTTATCTCAGCATGAAGTCTTAGAAAAAGAAAAGACCCAAGACCATAATGCCTGGCTTTTTCCTACTTAAAAACATTAAAAAGGGAGCATCCTTGGCATTTGATGCTCCCTCCATTTTGTGGTGATTTGGCGCCAGAGGATGAACAGATTTCTCTGTCCTCTAAAATGCAACAGCAGCCTTCATTTCCTGAATACTCTTCCTTGGTGTGTTTCCAACCCCGCAACTGTATATATTGATTTAAGAGTTGCTGGAGCTTATTCAGACAGGAAGTCACATTTGGTGTTCTGGCTCCATTGTTCAATGTTAAGCATTAGGAAAGAGAGTTAATTCTTTTATCCAACTTTGGTACTGTACTGTAAACCTGTGACACAACCAACCCTCCAAAGATTATAATGTTGCTGCATCAGCCACTATACCATCAAGCTGGGTCCCAGTGATCACATGGCAATATCACACCATGTCCCTTTCAGTGGAATTGATCCTTTGCTGGACAGCCCAGCAAATCACAGTCACTGAGTATTTCTGTACTGAGTATACTGAGCCTATCAATGCAACACGTTATGCTCTGCAATAGGCAATGTGGTACCTAGCAAATGCTTTGAACCATAAATTCCACAATCTCTTGCCATTGCCAGTGCTGGCTGGAGCTGATGGGAAGCAATTTAAAACATCTGGAGCATTCCAGGTTGTCTTAGTAATGTGCTATCAAGTCAGAGTCAAATCTGGTGCCTGTGTGGACAAAGGCTTGCCATTTTGACCTGTTTTTAGTAATAACTTGTAGTTCTTCCAAAGACATTCCAATTATCTATTTGATTCTGTTAGTCTGCCTTACCAATTATCTTCCCTTTCTTCTACTTTTCTTATTGGAGTCCTCAAACCTGAGAAGCATAACCATTTTTAATTCCATTATCTAATCACATTTATTTATTTATTTATTTATTTATTTATTTATTTATTTATTTATTTATTTATTTATTTATTTAATTTATTTATTTATTTTCTATCCCGCCTTTATTACATCATACATTTAAAGTATGTGAGTTTGCTTGCTGATCATTGCCTTGGTTATAAGAGCACTTATTTGATCCATGCTGGATTACAGGTGGTCCTTGTTTAACGACCACTCGTTCAGTGACCATTCAAACTTGCGATGGCACTGAACGAGTGGTAGTTATGACTGGTCCTCGAAGTTCTGGCCATTGCAGCACCCTCACAATCACGTGATCGCTATCCGGGCACTCGGCAATCAGCCCGGATTTCTGACCATCGCAGTGTCCCGTGGTCCTATGATCGTGATTTGTGACCTTCCCACAAGCAAAGTCAATGGGGAAGCTGTCAGGAAGTTGGAAGTCATGATCACATGACATCCTCGCTTAATGATGGTAACCGGGGACTGCGGGGACTGCCGTTGCTAAGCAGCATGTTCATGTGATGTCATTCTTTACGACCATATCACTTAGCCACAGAAATTCTGGTCCCTATTACTGTCATTAAGCGAGGACTACCTGTAGTTGGTTCTTTTTGCAGTCCATAGTACTCATTGTAACTATCTTCAAATCCACAACTCGAAGGCATCTTTCTTCCTTGTCTTGCTCTTTCTCAGAGTCTAGTTTTCACAACAGTACATTATCATTGGAAAAAGAATTGCTTGATCTATTTGGATTTGTGTTGTTATTGTCAGATATGGACATCAATAAGGCCATGTTTCCTGAGAACCATGGGAATTGAAATTGAACACATTTACAGGACACCAGACTGATGGAACCATATTCTTCCAACTGAAATGGAAAATATATTGGCCAATAATTCTAGACTGCTGAGGAGTGGAAAGCAATTTCTGCAATCTGAATATTTCAAGTTCTAGAACCAGAATATATTATCATCAATCGAGCCAAACTTGCATTTATTTTATTCTCAGTTCTGGGGCAGAATTCGTTTTTGGTTTGAACAAATACTGCTCTGGGGGAGGGCGTAACAGAACACAGGATGGGACATGTATTCATATGCATTGTTCCCAAACTTTAGAACATATTCTATCAGGATTTACATTTAGTCTTCACTTCTTTCCACCTTTAGGGAAAAGAGTGAAAACTTTCTTCAGCTAGGCCTTAGGAGATGGATTGATGATTATATGTGGACTAATGATTATTTAAGCTAATGTTTTATCTGTTTTTTAAATTTTATAAAGCTTACATTTTAAAAGCATTTTAACCAATTGTCATTGTGCAGATCTTTGAGGCAAGGGAGTGCTTTACTTCAATAGTTCAAGCAAACTTGCTCAAATCTACTTTGAAAAGCAATGGGATCCCTTCACTTCTAAGAGTGAAGATGAATGAAACTCTGCTCTCCTCTGCAACCTCTTCCAGCACTTGTATATGCCAAAGGAAACTAAGAGGAGATTCCGAGGAAATGCAGAGTGCCTCGTGAAGGCAAGGCACATTACTTCTTTGCCTTGATGAGGCAACTCACATGAGCTCTCTGGCACAAAGGGCCTTGTTGAAACAAATGAAAGCTGTTTCATACAGGTCTGTCAATCACTATTAGCATCATGAGCAATTGAAAGACAGGATACAAATAGAAATAGGTAAGTAGTTGGTTAAAAAGCAAATACTGTGGAAATTTCAGACATCTGACAGGAAATTATGTATTATGCCTCCTGTAAATTACAATATATCAGTAGGTGGATCTGATCTACTTTCTTTTTCACTGAATATAATTCCTTACCCATAATATCAAAATATCTACTGCAGAGCTTTCCAAACTTTTCATGTTGGTGACACACTTTTTAGACATGCATCATTTCGTGACACTCTTACAGCAGGGCATCATTTCACGACACACTCTTACAGCAGGGCACAAGGCAGGCACTAGGACCTGCGTGGAATCACAGCAGGTTTGGAGGCAGCAAGGCACAAGGCAGGCACTAGGACCTGCGCGGAATCCTGGCAGGGCTCGGAGGCAGCAGCAGCCGCGACACACCCAGACACTGCAGCCGACACACTAACGTTTCCCGACACACAGTTTGGAAAGCTCTGATCTACTGTATAGTCACAACACTGCTTGTTCCAATCTTTCATATTTCATATTAAAAACATCACAGCCTTTTTATAGCTTATAAGTGACACAGGGCCCATGGATACTTTAAATCTATTCCACTATCCCTTTCTTCTGCTAAACAGTAGGAAGAATGGAACAAAAAGCACAAGATGAGAAAGAAGGTAAATTATACTGATAGCAAAGATGTATGACTAATATGAAAAATGCAGTGGAAAAAGCATAAGGACCACAGTAAATGATGCACAATTAAAGTGACTCCATATACAGAGATTCAGGATTTATTCCACTGGGGTTCAGTTTTATTCCACTGGGAAATACAAAATCCCTTTGCATATGAATCTTTGCCATTTTAAAAACTTTATTTAGAACTGTCACATAGCTCTTCCCCCTGATTTTTTAAAAAACGAAAAGCAGCTTTGGGAGCTACAATAGGAAACAGAAGGGTGCGTGGAACGAGCTACTGCTGAACTATAGCTCAAAATTCTTCCTCTTAAGATGCATTTTTCACCATGGGGAAAATATGAGTCCTGTATGTTTTTCACCATAGGTAAAATAATTGAATGGGGAAATTTTTGAATGCACAAATAACTAGAGGGGAAGGGTTAAGCAGTCCTTCAGTTTCCTGCCAAAATCTCCAAGGCTGTTTTTCATTAAAAAAAAATCAGGAAAAAAAGACATGCCATGGTATGTCAGATCAAGTTCAGTCCTTAGGATTCAGTCTGCAGCACACAGTGCAAGACTCCATACAGATGTACAGAAATACATGACGGAGTAGTACAGAAGACCACGTCTCTATATTTGAAACTAACTTAATGCAGCACTCATTTTCTTAGAAATTTATAGGAGAGGACTTTCTCATTTAGAAAGCTCCAGGCAGCTGAATATTTCTTCAGAGAACAGAAAAATCAGGAGCTTCTACTATCTCAAGACCCGCTTACTCTAAAAAGACCCTATCGCTTTATAGGTCAAATTTCATTAGCTGCACGGAAGCTCCTTTACATAGGAGTGTGCTTGGAAAACGTACAGCTGAATAGTCCAAATCGTTCTGGGTGCTGTTTAATAGAAAGGAGCTTCTTCTGAGCTCCAGCACTATCCAGTGCTTGTGAAAGATCCACTTAGACCCTGAAAGAAAAAGAAGGAAATTATATATTTATCTACTTTAAAATATCCTATTTATTTACTAAATTTATACCTTGCCTTTCAGTTTGGCAAACCCACAAAATAAAGCTTAACCTTGGTAATGTCTGTTGGACATGTGCACTGGTACTCTTCTTGGGAAAGGTTTTTGAATGTGCGGTGATCGAGTAATTCTAGGGTCTCTTGGATTTGATTATGTAGCTGCAATCTGATTTCAGGCCTAGTTGCCCTGATTGTTAAACCTTTAGCATAGCTACATTCCTAGCATTATAAAAGAATTCTTCCAAAGAACAATCCTGGGCACAGATACTGCATCATCCTAGTGATCTCAATTTGATATTCAGAAAATCACAAGTTTTAGTTCTTTAGTACCTGAAAATGTAGAAATATCTGAGACAGGGCTGTTGAAATTAATGACGGTGAAGTCAGAGCTGAATTATGTTTATTGACTAGGGCAGGGACCTGTGACCCTCCAGCTGTTTCTGAACTAGAATTCACTGCTGCCAGGATGAATGGTTAAATGCTGGAAGTTGTAGTTTAATAATACCTGGAAGGCCCTTGCCTCTTCCCCATGGAAAGGACAAACAAATAAACATTGACAAGTAGGCGAAGGAACGTAAACGCCGATCTTCCTTGCCCTGGTGCATACGTTTTTAAAATAATGCAACAGAGACAGAGCCTAAAGGTTGACGTAATGAGGTCCTCTTCTCTTAAACCTCCAGCCCCTCCCAGCATGTAGAATGTTACATTTCCACCACAGATAACCAGACCGCCATCCTCTTTACCTGCTCACAGGACTACTTCTTATCCTTGAGTCATTGGCTCGTTTGGTCTTGCTGTTCAACCGTGAGATCACCAGCAAATCTTGCAAGCTCTGTTGCTGAATGATTGGCTTCTGCATGGTGAGGTGAACATTATAGTATTTTGCTGGCTTCCTGCAAGAAGCACTTCTGCTCCCTAGGATTTCTCTTGGGAGGGAAGCACTTTCTGTGTAATATAATGAAAAAGGGAAAAAAAGCATAAGTTGCGATGGATCACATCCAGCCGGATGCCAGCCCACTTTTCTTGGATTCAAGCAGTAGTCAAGAAGAATGAGCTGGCAAGGAGGTAAGTGGGGCTACTACTGCCAGGCCTGTGGAATCATGTGAGCTCTCTGTTCTGGATGCCTTATCGTTCATATGTTAGGGCAAGAATCAGTACAGCATATAGCTTTGTTATTACCAGCCTATCTCATTCCCTTTCCTCCCTAAAATTATCTACAAAACTGGCACCGCTTAAAAGATATTTGGTGTGCCTCCTCAATCTCAGCACTGTTCCAAAGAAAAAGAGAGAATATATGTCCCTGCAAACAACAGGCTAAAAAAATACAAGCCTATGCCCCAAGCTCCCACTTCTCCTTGCAAACAGCATTCTGATAAGAAAGATTTGGAGCAAATTTCCCAAACCTGGTGCATTCCAGATGTGTATGCTATGGCTTCTATCATCTATCTACCATCAGAGCCATGAAGGTTGAAGAGTGATGGGAGCTGTAGTCCAGAACATCTGAATTGCCCAATTGAGGAAGGCTGGTTTAGAATCAAGCTTGGTTTTACAGCAGCTGCCAACCACCTTTCCAGGTGGCAAGCATCATCATGTGATTTTGTGTGATGATGTGGCCCCCATCAATAAAATAAATTAATTAAAAATGGTTGAAATCTCAAAATATTGCCAAAATTTGCATAATTTTGGCCTTCTTAACCCCAAATCTCACAAAATGTCATTTTTGCCTGAAATCTTGCAAGAGTTTAGCATACTCACCTAAAATCTCTTGAGATTTTGTGTGCCCAAAATCTCATGCAATTCAGATGGAACATTAACCATGGTTTAATGTTATGAGCAAAAACCTTGGCTCACACATTCTCCTTCAATCTTTTCCTCCTGTAGCCGTGCTATATCAGACTATCAGAAATCAAAAGTATCTGCACTATGTCTAAACTTCGTAACATCTTAATTGTCTATTTGATTCTAGCTTATTTAGACAATTCACTAAACAGTGTGCCAGCAATTGGAAAAACTGGAAATGCTACTTAGTTTTTAAAAACAATGTAACATTTCCTTATTTTACTGACAGGAGAGGGAGCCTGCAAGTCTAAGCCTCACTATGCTTTACATTTTATCTGAGAAGTCCCTAATAAATAATTAATTGATGGCCCTAATAAGACTCCTCAAAAGTCAGCTGCTCAACTGATAACTATTCCTAGGACCCTGAAACCAAGGGAAGTAAACGTCTGTTCCCTTGGGAGGCTTCTGCAGACAAAATTCACATCTCTTATTTGTCTTATACCATATTCTTTCTTGTGGACTAGAGCAGGTAATGCTGTTGAAGAACTTAACATATTTAGATACAATGGACCCAAAATACTAAATCAGAACTGGCATTCTCAAAGCCCAAGAAAAAGCGTTTATTTCTGGATCAAAATGCTGTAATCAACCCCCCCCTTTTTTTTTTACAGAAGACAAAGTTGATTAATGAATAGAATAGCCAAGAAAATGGCTCTCACGTGCTCGATTGGTGACATGTTGAGACTGGTGTTGAGAGAGAAGCCGGAAATGCTTCTCAGATGCCGTAAAATTCATTTTGCTGAAAAATTCTGAGACAAGGATAGTTCCTTTCCCTTTGCCATTCTGAGAAAATTTCATTCTCATTGCCTGGACAGCTGAGCGTGATGAAACTGCTTTTTCTCCAGCGTGAAACTGGAACGACACTTCACTGAATGGGTGGAAATTTGTAACAGCTGGACTTTCACAAACACCCATGTCTTTTGCAGTTCTGCTCCTCATACGATGTTTGGTCATTGCTGGAAAATGTTTGTCAGGAGGACACGGGCTTTGTTTACTGCATGCTTTTGCAAGCTCATTGGGTGGTTGGTGCTGGTAAGAAAGAGAAGGATGCACTTGCTTCATAACCTTGTTGATAACCCAGCTGTTAGAGATCCAGAGAATATGGTAAATTTGAATAAATATAGGCAATTTCTTTCTGGTTGGAGCCACACTTTTTGGGAGGTGGATTACCCAAGAGATTTAGAAGACCCAGTAAAGACACAACATCACAGGATCAGGCCCAAATTTTTTGGCACTGTTCACACACACATCCCCACCTTTGGGATGCATGTAGGATTTAAGTAAAGTAAGTATGTCAAATGTAGTGAAGCTTTGATACATTATTTTATTATTTCTTTTTAAAAATCTGTAACTTCGGGGCCATCAATTTTGGTGGTACAATCATGGACAGAGAGATGCAAAACAACAGCACTCCACCCTTTTTGAAGATTTTATATGGCCCATAAGTTGTCCATGTTTACCTTAAACATATAATGAGACTAGACTAAGCTTTATCTCAGTGATTAAATCAAGGTGGCTATTACCAGTCTACTATATATTAGTATTCATCTATACCAGGAGACACAGTGTTAACAAAAAAGGAACAGCCTAGAACTAAAGTGAAATAAATGTGTATAGTCCTCTTATATTTGATGAGGGTATTTTTCAACTGTATTGCTTTCACAACGTAAAGCCAAGACAGGAAAAAGATCCTGAACAATTCATGGCTCAAAAACGTGCTCTGGTGTGGCCTTGAGATCTGAGAAATAATGCAGCAATAATGCTGCAAAACCTAGGGCGTTACTTACTTTTGTTCTAATGTCCATGTAAGTTGCAGAATGGTGACTATGAATGGTATCCCTCAGTTCTGGGTTGGAATTAGACTGCTCTGGAGGGCTGGATGATTTCTGCCATGTCAAATCAGGCACAGAGCTGCAAGGCCTCACCAGCTGCTTTTCAGAACTCTCTGGGCTGCCTGTTTCAAGACTGTTGTGTGGGGAAATACTTGAAGATTCACAAACCACTTCTTTTTTGGGCTCTTGATCATCTGGAAAATGTCCAAGCAGGAGAGCAGTCCCAGGTCCAGACTCTGAACAAATCTGAGGCTGTGTAAAGAGGAAAAGGCAGCCCCAAACAATATTAAGGTATGATATTGATGGTCAATAAATTCAGGCAACGAGCGTCTATGTATGTGTGTGAGAGAGTCAAGTCTGTTTGGTTACGTTGAATTTCATTGGGGTTCTCAATATCATCAACAATATGCACAAATTTACACATTAAAACAACAGAAAAAGCATGAAATCATGTGTTTTCAAAAATATTATGACTTAAGTGCTGCTAAATTACAAAGCTTCAATTGCTTGAATATATTCTGTTCTCATCACTGTAGCCACTTGAAAAGGGTGACAAACAAGCTCTCAAACATATTTTTTTGAACAGCCTAGTGTGTAACTTTAAGTAGAAATGGAGGCTGCGAAACACTTCTTGTTTTGCATATTTTGGAAAAAAGAATGAGGAGTTTGCCACATAACTTTATTTTTGTTCATTGCTTAAAACAAAAATCACCATCCTGAATTCCAAGTTCAAGGAAGGTACACTGGGCAAGTTAGTATAAGGGTCAAAAATAGAGAAAAGCCTAATTTTACTTGCTGAAGCTCTTTAGATGCTTCAGCTCCAGCCAGCCTGACCAATGCTATAGATTGATGCAACTCAGCAACATCTGGAGGGCCACATCTGCTCATTCTTGCAGGAAAAAAGCAATAGTTTTTCATGAGATTTAACTGTCTGTGAAGGGAAGACTTTATGCACTTTAGGCCAAGTAGAGAATGGATTAAGATAGAATTAACATTCCCTAAACCCTGACATACTACAGATTAAACCTTTACTACACCCAACTTTAATGCTGTTATTTTTTTATGTGTAGGAGGCACAAAAGTGCAAGAGGCTGTGGAAACTATAGAGATCGTATAGTTCTTGATTAGACATTGTACAATTTAAGTTCAAGGCCAAGAGTCCTCCTCAAAATCTATGTTGCTATGAAACTAACAGCACAACTGAGCCCATAGGGTGGAAAGGTAGAGCTCTCAAACTCCTCTCCCAGAAGTCTTCTAGGTCCTCATACCCTGGCCTCACCTCTTGCCCCTAGGGGTATAGCTTAGTATTCTTACAGATACCATGTATCTTCTATGGGGTGCCTCATCTGGCATCATTCCCCTAACCTCAGTGTGTGTAAAAGGGATAAGGTTCCTACACCCTGCTGCTTTTCTGGGGAGTAAAAATATAAAAATAAATTAGAACAGCTCTGTAATCTATATTTTCCAGCATTGATTGCTTGCATCTTAATACGTAAAATTTAAAAAGTTTTGCTCTAATTTCCTTGTTGACTTCTTAATCATTAAACCTGTTCAAGTCTAATTTTGTTTATTTCTTGTGAGATTGGTTTATCTCCCAAGGGGAAGAAGGGCTGATACCGCTAATCATATGCTTTGATGCTCTATCATGAAACAGCTGTTTTGAGTAATCCAAGCTTGAAATAAAATATGTATGCTTCAAAAATTGGCTGTTTCAAAAACAGTGATGATTTGTGTTCCAACAGTTGCTACTGGGCTATTTTGTGGCTTGTGATTGTAACATGTCAGCCCGCCTGGCAAAATACTGCTGTTTTTAAACATTCTTTGCTATAGGAAGTTAGAGTTCACATGGGTGGGTTGCATGTATTTTTGTTTTGTTTTATTTTGCAAGCAGGCAGGCAAGCAATACATTGGTATGTGTATATAAATGTAATATTGTGTTTTACACCTGAGTGTTGCTAATGCTGTTGGAGTTATGTAACTGAAAAAGTACAAGTACAAAAATTGACTTCGCTGCTTTGTTGAGTTTTGATGTGTGCATAGCTGTTGTATCCTTTTGATGATGAGCTTCAGCATTTATTTAAAAATGCAAAGATCTTATGTTGTATCCTGAGGATCTATCAGTGTGCTACACATAACTCCTAGCTGGTGGGATGGGGCAACACTAAGGTAGTCTCTAGTTTGGAGATCCTAGCTTCCACAAAATAGTATGAGAACGCTTTGGTTACACATGTGGTAAAATGTGCAAAAAATATCTGGTAAATGTCCTTACTATTACCAGGGATGCTGCATGTGAGTGCCATATGACTCTTTATTTTGCCAAAATATATTATATAAAAGCCTCAATTGACCAAAGCTATGACTGGTGGCAGAGGTCAATATTTGTGGACAAATCTGGTGATAGCCATGACATGTGAATGATTGCAACTTCAGAAAGTAAATGATAAAGAACATGAATGAAATGAAAGACAAATACACTGAATGTTTGTGAAACTAAGAGAAAGGGGAAGGATGTATAAAAGATCAGAATGAAGGTGGTCTGATATTTTGGAGTGGAATTGATGAATACATAGATGGAGGAGAAGGCAAAAGGTTAATCATCAATTAGAGGGTTAAATATATATATATCAGAAGGTATTAACCAATTTCATCTAGATTGCTGTGGCTGCATTTGAAAATAGGAATTCATATGCTGATGAAAGCTGCATGCTATACTCCAGTGAATGTTGCTAATGAAAGAACCAGGCATGAGGTGTGAGCTATGCAACATTCTGAATGAATGCAATCTGTGGGAAAAGTTATTCTGTTAGGTGATATGGATAGATGTGTGGGAATGGTATGAGAGGGCTTTGAACAGCTCTCCTAAAGATGATTATTTATTTATTTACTATTCCAATTTATATAGCTGCCCGTCTCATATATATGATTCTGAGTGGCTTACAAACAGTTAAGACAATATAGAATAACCAAATGATATAACAGTTTAAAAACAATACAAAACAATACAAAAGTATACCAAAAAAACCATAATAAAAATTCATAAAATTCACAGCCAAGGTAATCACATCTACCAATAACACTCAATATGACCACTGTGCCAGGGCTCCACCACATTCCTGGGTCCCCATGCTCTTTCGTAAAACCATGTTTTCAGGGTCTTTTGAAAGGCTAGCAGGGTCAGGGCCAATCTGGTCTCTGGGGGGATGATGTTCCACAGGGCGGGTGCCACAGCAGAAAAGGCTTTTTTCTTTGGCACCGCCAGATGACACTCCCCAGCTGACGGGAACTGGAGCATGCCCTACTGCCAGATCTGATGGGATGGGTAGATGTGACTGGGGAGAGGTGGTCCCTCAAATAACCCAGTTCCCTGCCATGTAGGGTTTTATAGTTCATTGCCAGCACCTTGAATTGAACCCAGAAGCAAACTGGCAACCAATGCGGCTAAAGGAGCAGAAGTGTAATGTGCGCTGATTGCGGAACACACATAACTGCCCACGAAGCTGTATATTGCACCAGCTGAAGCCTCTGGACACTCCTCAAGGGCAGCCCCATGTAGAGTGCATTGCAGTAACCCATATGAGAGGTGACTAAGGTATGACTGGTCCAGGAACAGGTGCAACTGACACACAACACAAAGTTTCACGATTCTAATTTAGATTAGAAGCCAGGTATCAATATGTGTTGTAAATTTCAGCCTTAAATCCAGGACATTTTCAGGATGAAAAGAGTAAGTTTATCTCAATTGTAAGCATTTTGACTGATGTCTAACCACAATTCAACTTTCCCAGTGATTCCAAGAGAAAATGCCAAGGATATGCTTGACTGTCTCCAGCTGAAATTGGTGGGGGTTAAATGTGCTTTCTGTGCTATATACAAAATGTGACTGGGCCATTCAGAGACTCCAAAATGAAGGAGAATAGAGACTGTTTGGTGAGTATCTGCTATGCTTCAAATATGTAGTTTAAAATAAGTTTATTTACCTGACAACAATTATAGTATGAAGTGCTACAAAAGTGTTTGGAGTAATGCTAATGGGAAGGATGAAGAAGGACACTTGGTATAATGGTCAGGTGAAAGAGGTTTTGGATGAGGGGAAAAACACATACTGTATAACAATGATTGCTGCAAAAAAGTAAGATGAGAAAAAAATATATACGGCAGAGTGAATGGAATTAAGTATAACAGTGATGAAATTATCTGAAGGAAATTGAAATAAAGGAATACTGGAAGGAGATTTTAGAGATTTTTATGGGAACAAAAGTGATATGTCTAAAAATAGAACTGAAATAAAAGCTATAAACGTTAGTGTCAAAGAAAATAATTGATGAAAAGGAAGTAATAAATACTGTGATAATCTTGAAAAATTGTTAAAATTTAACAATTTAAAAATGTTAAAATAGAAATGTGGTTTGATAGGGGGTGCCTGTTTGATTTGATATGTCTATGAAGAAGACTCCACATGGAAGAATGTTGATACTGCTCCCCTATACAAAGGGAAGTATAGCAAAAGTGAATATATAGACTACATGGAATTAGTCTGTTAAGTGTGCTTAGGAAGGAGTTTAGCAGAGTTCTGATTGAAAGTGTACAAAAGGTGACAATGAGCAAAATATTGAAAGTACAGTCTGGCTTTATCCTGTGTAAAAGATGCACAGATCAGATTTATTTATTTATTAAATTTATATGCTGCATGACTCCCATTGACTCTAAGCCGTTTACAAATTGTCATTAAAATGAGAAAACAACACAAAACCAAAAAACTCTGAAAAGATGGCAGATTTTTGCTCTTTGTCAGAACACTGAGAAATGTATGAAGGTGAGAACATTTTTTGACTTAGAGAAAGTTCAAGAAGAAATGAATAGGCTCCACTTAAGAAATACTCTCTCAAAATATTGATTGCTGAATATAGTAAGAACAGTGTATGATGGAAATAAATGTGTGAGAATGGAATGGTTCAATACTGGCAGATAGTAAGACAAGAGATGTGTGATGTCCCCTTGATTGCTTAATGTATTTATGGATAAACGAATAAGGAATACTTGTGATAATGTCAGAAGTGTGTTGGTCAGGGACTGAATATATGTCTGTTTTTTGTATGCAGACAAAGCCATATTGTTGGCTGAGAACCAAAATAAAAAGTATGAATCTGAAAATTACTGTTATCAAACACCAAGGTAGTTGTGTTCCACAGAGAAAATAAAGTGAATGGTTGCAAATAATAAATAAATGATGTATCTGTATACCTTGGTAGAATGTTTGGCAAAGATGGGCAAACAGATGGAGAATTTTTAAGATGTGCAAATGCTGATAGAAAGGTAATGGGTAGCATGTGGTATGTTGCAAAAAATGAATGCTTGTTGAAAAAGGCAAAAATATCTGTGTATAAAATGCAGTAGTTATAATGAAGTACTCTGTGTGGTAAAACAGGAAGAGATAAATTGAATAATGAATTGAATGAATCGAATTCAATTGAATTGAATTATGAATGTATGTGGACCGAACATAAAAATGAACAATCAGTATGAAAGGAATACATTGAGATGGTTTGGTCAACTAGACAGGACAAATAAGGACTAAATCACAAAACAAATATATGAAGGAAGAGTGAATGGGTCAAGAGGAAGGGGAATAACAGGAAAATTGTGGTCAGATGGAGTTGATGAGATCCTGAAAAACAGAGGTGAAATGTTTACAGGGTGGTATATCAATCAGTGTACAGATGTAGTAGAAGCAAGGACTGCTGCAAGCATAGAAAAATACGGAGAAATACAGTGAATGGTAATGTGTCTATGAAGGTTCTCAGTCATCCAGGTGGAATTGTCTGTAGCTTGAATCATGTCAACTGGATTTCTATTTTCTCAGTGGAGCGAAACGTTTCCACTGAGAAAATAGAAATCCAGTTCACATGATTCAAGCTACAGTGAATGGTAATGGTATAAACTAGATTTACTTCCTCTTCTCTCCTCAATAACTTTTAATTACTGTCTCTTACTTCTTTTCTGCACTTTGTATAATACTGCTGATCCCAAAAGGGAATAATGTGATGGATATGCAAGTATGAAGAATATGCTTTAAACTAAGAACCATTTCACAAAATTTGGTGAAGTATTATTAACCCAAAGGATAATTGCATTTAGCTCAGGAAGTGCAAGCTGAACAAGTTCATTTAAAAATGCAGACCAAACAGAACCCTTTAGCATTAGCAATTTAGGATATATCCTGTTAATGCTATTAGTTTAAAGCTATGAATATAGGAAGTTGCCTTATATCAAGTCAGGTGCTGACCAATTAATGTTGGCATTATTCTCAGTGACTCTCTCCCAAGATTCAAGCAGAAAGTTTTCCTACTATATGCTATTTATTAGATGTAGGATTTTGTAGTAGAAGTCTGCACAAAACAGAAAACACCTGTAAATGCTGTTATATGCATTTTGTACATAGTCTCTAATCTTATTCTATAGGCAGCTAACAGCAGCTGAGCTTGTGAAGTACAAAACAAGTATTTATAATCTGAATTAAGGAACTAATGATGAAGCCTGCAGGCACTTCATCTATGTTACCTTGAACTCCCTGAAGGAAGAGTGTTGTTAAAATGCTAAATAAACAAAATGCTAAACAACTGATGAGCATTTTAGCAGCATGTAGAGGGGGAAGGATGATTCCTACTGGGACTGGAAAGTGGAGGGACAACCCACCATACTAAATAATGGGCCAGCTGGCTTTCAACTTCACTCTTTTATGAAAACAAGCACTGATTAAGCCGCACTGAATTCATTCAGGATTGCAAGTGAATTTAATTGGCTATAAGATGTCACTTAATTTGAGAATAACATCTATTTTTATTTTCCATTTTGTTCATTGCAATTGATTTATTAAAAATTAAATCACAGAATGAAAGCCTTTTTTTCCCATTTCTTTTCTCATTTACCAGATGTTCCTGTGCAGAAAAAGAATTTACCAGCTAAAGTGTTTCTCTATTGTTCATACCTGGACAGGGACTGGCAGTATATTAGATCTATTCACCAGCCTTTGCCTAGGAATCTTTATTTTTTCTCCACTGGACTCTCCTGGGAACTCAGTCTTCTTTTCTTTCAATGTAACCATTTTTTGTTCTTGCTTGAGACGCAGCTCCTGCAGTTGATGCCTATCGATATCAATTCACAAAAAAAGTTATAACAATTGCACTACAAAGGAAGGCTGAATACCAAATATTGCCGACTCTCAATTTATGATAATTAATTTGTCTGCCCAGTGGCTTCTCAAACATCCCAAACAGGCCATGGTGCTCAGAGTCAGGATAAGAAAGGACAGACCTTACCCTAACCGTATACCAAATCTATTATCAGAGATGAGCAAATTTCCTTTTTTAATGCAATGCTGGGTACAGGCAATGTCAGAGTAAATGGTTTGATCAAATAAGCAGGCCAAGTTAGCAGCTCCAGCAGTCAGAAAGATGGGCAAGAAGACAAATGGATCTGTGAGCTTAGCTTGAAGCAGCCCTCAGGCCCACTATGTTTGGTCTGGTTTTTAACATGTCAGGATTTAGTGAACAAAGAAAGCATATGTAGAATATACTGCCTTTCACGATCAGGCTTTATGCAGCAAGAGAAAACACTTGCAGAGCAGTAACTATATGCTCCTGGCCTTCCTTGGACTGGAAGAAACAAAGGTGAAAACTGGAAGGCAACTGAAACAGAATCAGTTTGCAGTTATGATCTTTGGTCAGTGCATGATGTATCTTATAGGTACTAAGAGAGCCAGTTTGGTGTAGTGGGGAAGGTGCAAACCAGGAGGCCACGAGTTCTAGGCCTGCCTCAGGTGTGAAAGCCGGCTGGGTGACTTTGGGCCAGTCACTCTCTCTCAGCCCAACTCACCTCACAGGGTTGTTGTTGTGGGGAAAATAGGAGGAGGAAGGAGTGTTAGGTATGTTCGCTGCCTTGAGCTAGCTAGCTAGCTAGCTGTCTGTCTGTCTGTCTGTCTGTCTATCTATCTAAAAGGTGGGATAAAATAATAATAATAATAATAATAATAATAATAATAATAATGCTGCAAAACATTGTTTAGATGGAAGACATCATTATTATCATGATTATTGGCTTTGTACATCAATCTCATTCTGGTCTAGTACATGAAAGAACCAAATCTCTGAGAAAGGAAGGAAGATTATATTATATCTATCATATTATATTATATCACATCTATCATGCTCAGTTAAAGACTTTTCTCTCCCTTCTCCAGGTCCATTGCTGCCAACTGCCCAATGGGAATCCTTGAAGAGAGAGGGGAGATGGCAGGGAGGGAAGCCTGCTCAGCTGGACTCTCCCTTCCCTCCTACCTGGTCCATGGCCACCAGCAGTCCTGCCATTTTTTCAGTACTCGTTATGGTATTTTTATTTACATTAGTTTAAATTGCTTGTAAGACACTTTAGGAGGATTGTTATCCTGAAAGGCAGGATACAAATAATTTCAATACATATTTAAAGGGATAGTGAAGAATTGAATGAAGGGCAATCAACTGTAACATGATCAGCTAAAAGCAATGCTGGTTTGAAGTTTAGAGGTGCTCTCGAAATCCAAGGAGACTTCTCCATTCACTACTAGCCCATTTCCTCTGGGACTCGTCTATAAAAACACCCAGCAGGAGAGTGCAAGTTAAGAGGAGGAAGATGCTCCATCTCTTCACAGGTTGATTGCCTACAGGAGGAGGAAGTAATAGGCAGCGAGAAAACAGAATTTTTGAATGAACCTCCTTGCAGAGTTGTGGCATCAATAGGTACCCCAAATGCTAACCTGACATGCCTAGACAGCAAGCCACCTGGAAGGCACATAAATACACACATGCACACAGATACCCAACCACATACAGAGCCATTTTGTAACGTTCATAGAACTCAGGTTTAGAATCAACAGTCTCACACCAACTTATGGAAAACTGTTTACTATAAGTTACTACAATTACAAAAAGAATGTTGCTACTGACCAAAAGCGCGCACAACAGACACTGATATATGGCCCCATATCCCACCCCCTTGTTCGGCCACTCAGATGGACTTCCGGTTCGTCAGACAACGCTGACGCCGCCCTTGGTAGACAGCAGTCTCACGTATGCCGGCACGGCCTCTTCCCCTGTTAACTCTTCCATGTCATTATCTCCGAGATGAAACCCAGAAGCTTTGAATCGGAGACCATGACACATTTCTACACCAAAAGGTACTCATGCTAACAATTTAAAAAATCATTGTGGAGTTAATTTGTTTTTCCCCCTTCTTGACAGAGTTGTGTGGGAATGGATAGAAGAAAGAAGACAGAAATCAATTCCAAAACTGCTTCTTACAAGATACTAGAGAACATGGTCTAGATTCCTCTTAAAATTCCATGAATGGGTCAACCAAATTACACAAAAACCTAGTGTGAAAACCTTTTACTATTTTTTTTTTCAAGAATAAAATTTTCAGAGATTTCCATGAAACGGATTTGGTGATGGAGAATGGGGAAGGAGGCTAGAAATGTGGGGTGTGGGGGTTAGACTGTATTCTGGAAGGTTGCACTGTGCTAAGGCCTAGAAGTGTTGCTACTTTCTCTGAATACGGTAGCTGCTCAACTTATTATTCATTAGAAGATGTTAAAACAATTTCTTGCAGATTAAACAGAGACCAGCTATTTAGTGTAAAAGAGTGTCAAGTCTACTTGATAAATGAATACTATCCATTTAGTTTCTCAGCAAATTTTCCCCCATTCTTTCCCTTCCCGTCTTCTCCTACCTCAAAATAATTTTAGGTATAGGTGTAATTTTTTTCCCAGAACTATACTCTGTGCATCTGATGCAGATAAAACATTATTTATTTAAGTAGATTTAGTAGGCTGCCTGACTCCCGAATGACTCAGGGTGGCTTACATAGTTAAAACAAAAGAAAAACAATTTTAAAGGAAAAGAACATGTGCACCTGGACAAAAACATGCCTTACATTCGAAGAGAATATTTGGAGCTCAGGGTTGAACTATGGAGTCCATGGTGCTCTCTGAGCCTTGTTGTTTTCTTGCAGACGTTTCATTGCCAGGCTAGGCAACATCTTCAGTGCGAAAAGGGAGTGGAACTTGCTCTCTGTTTATATACCCTGGCTTGTCCTGCCTGTGTTGGTGGAGGTGTTGTACTCTTCTTGGTAATACCTTGATTGGGTTGTTGTTTGCTGCTTGGTAGATTGACTGAGATAATAGTTCCTTGATTAGGGTCTATTGTGTTGTTTGATTGCTCCTCTGCTGCTAATCTTGCTGTTAATCTTTGCCTATCTTATTGTAGATTGCTGGCAAAGAGGTGTTCTGGTCTTCTGGCTTTTCTGGCTTGAGACAATAGAAAAGCCAGAAGACCAGAACACCTCTTTGCCAGCAATCAACAACAAGATAGGCAAAGATTAACAGCAAGATTAGCAGCAGAGGAGCAATCAAACAACACAATGGACCTTAATCAAGGAACTATTATCTCAATCTACCAAGCAGCAAACAACAACCCAATCAAGGTATGCCTTACATTACCAAAAAAATCCCCAATCCCAACTCACCAGGGCCTCAACAACAACCCAATCCAAGGCCTGGGAGGCAAGCCACATTTTCAAAGACTTATGGAGAAGTTATAAGGTGGGAGCTGCGTGTATCTCTGGGGGGATGATGTTCCAGAGGGCAGGCACCATGACCGAGAAAGTGTGCTTCATGATCCCACTAGATGACATTGTTTCACTGACAGGACCCAGATCTTACTGGATGGAGAGAAAACACTGGAGACAGGTGGTCCTTCAAATAACCTGGCCTCATGCCATAAAGGACTTTATAGGTGACAGTCAGCATCTGGAATTGCACCTGGAAGCCAACTGGCAACCAATGCAGCTTGTGCAGAGTGGTGACACACGGGGCAAACAAAGATACTGTTGATTAAACAATAAGGACCTTCTCAAGGGCTGTTCCTAAACTATGATACTCCCTGCCTCAGGGCTCCAAGTTGACTTCCATATTCTTTTGCTGACTGGTTAAGATTTTCCTGTTTGATTTTCCTGTTTAGAAACACGTGTTCCCAAGGCAGTGCGGATGTTACTTGAATACATTATCTGCCGTACTTGTCAGCTTTTATTTGATTTTTTTTCTGTCTAGTTCCTTTTTTCCTTTTACTGATTTCCATTTAGTATTGGTTTTAATTGCTATGAATTTCCCTGAGTGGCATAAATGCATTAGAAGGATAGGACTGAATTTTTAAAAATAAATAAATAACATATTGCTACAAAGTAAACTTTAGCACTCCAATCTCTGAAGAAAACTAAAAGATCATTTTAAGGGGAAAAAATGTTCTCTTTCTCTCTCATACCTACTTGCTTATACCTGCTACAGTCAACAAGACTCTTGCCAGTTTACTTAGCATTGTTAAAACACCAAATGAGGCATTAAACTTAGCAACATTGGCCCTGTAATTTTAAGACAAAATAGGTCAAGAAATGCTCTTTCTTACCTCGCATACTCTTCACGAGCTCTGGAAGCTGCTGTTTCTTGGAAAAGCGAATTATTGTGTTGGAAAAACTTATCATATCTGACAGAATCAGAACAGGGATATATTCGGCGATAGCCTCCTGTGTTTTTTTCTTCATAGGTCTCTGCTTCTTGGAGCCACACAGCCTGGCAGTTCTTGAATTCCTCGGCTCTGATAAAATCACCCAAATAAAACAATTAAACTTCCGAGTGGGAGTTTTTCCATTTTGATTTTCTGCTGCCCAAACCATATCCAATTAACTCTGTGTGCTGGAATAAAACTTTTTCACTTCGCTTTTAAGCATGTAAATATCATGCAAAATATTCTCCCCTGATGTCTATGAAGGTTCTCAGTCATCCAGGTGGAATTGTCTGTAGTTTGAATCATGTCAACTGGATTTCTATTTTCTCAGTGGAAACGTTTCGCTCCTTATCCAAGGAGCTTCTTCAGACGCTCCTTGGATAAGGAGCGAAACGTTTCCACTGAGAAAATAGAAATCCAGTTGACATGATTCAAACTACAGATTCTCCCCTGATCTTTTTGGTCTTGTTTACCAGACAGAGATTTCTCAGTCACAGAGGTGGATAGTTAACCTCACGCTTTCCACCTTCCCCTTTCCAGGGGAAAACAAGGCCAGGAGGTAGGAAAGGCCTAACTTAGCAAGTCCCTCTACAAGACAGAAGCTTAATCTGTTTGTCCCTTATTTCTTCCACCGTAAAAGGTAGGATGGATAAAAGGAAAACCGAATGCTGTCGGTCTGGGGCAGAAATTGACATATTTGTTTGCTGTTTGTTCTTTCTAAGCCCAAGGGGAGACCTCAACAGAATTTTTTTTAATCTTTTATTTTTTTAGTAAGCAGAAGCCCCAACAGGTACAATTTTATGTACATTTTATGTGCATGCCACCCAAATTTATAATGGTGTCATTTTTACACAGTCCAGATTGCTAAAAAAAAAGATGAATACAAATGTATATTTGATTATGCTAAAACAATTAAATACAGGATTTTTGATGAGAAGATAAGGTATTAAGAATTAATGGAAAGGACAACTGCCTAGATTTTCTTTATCAGAATTATGGCTGTCATATAATGGGGGGGAGGTGTGACTTCCTTGTCTTTTAGTTTTATCAGTGAGCATTTATCTTGAGTTCAATTTGTTTTAAAACTTTTACTGATTTCATAATTTGGCCTGGATGCATTAGTAGCATCTAAAATATGTTATTCAAATAATTTTTTAAATTCCAAACCTGATAATAATTTGAGAATGTGCTTTGGATGGTTGTAAGTGTACAGTTAAAATAAATAATTAAGGAGTATCACTAAGGTGAATATTATTACCTGCAAGGGCTCTGAAACAAAGAATTGAAAAGAATTGAATACCCCATATTAAGAAATCAATGGCTAAAATATTAATGTATAGTAAATGTATTAAAATCTCAAAATGATACTAATTCAATAAAAGATTCTTTTTTCACATTTACTGAAGACTCCAGAACATATTTTAAAAGGATTGGCTATTATTTTAGAAGTGTAAAATGAGCTAGAGACAGTTACCTTTCTGATACACTATTGCTGTTTTTGTTTTACATCTGTAGCTTTGCTAATATATTATTGGAATGACCAAGAGTTTAACTGTGTAAATGCACATCCAAAAACTTGGAATTTATGATTATATGAAGAATTGTGTGTGTGTGTGTGAGCATAAAGGTAGCAAAAAATATTACTTTTCAAAAAATATTACTTTTCAATGCTGGAAAGACAGTGAGACCACAGATTTACAGACCTGGATCACCAATATACATTTGCTTTCTGCTTATGAACTGCCTCTCTATTGATATAATGAAAAGACTAATATTATTTTGGTTGATCAAATTACGTTGAATGATTTCCTATACATAAAATATTTTTGTTGTGTCCTTTTTTATCTGTTTGTTTTGTGTTTTTTTTTCCTCTCTCCTCTTTTTTTCATATATTAAAGCAGTATATAAATAAAAGGAGGTGTGGTGTGCACAGTTCTGTACAAACTGATTCTGGTCTATTCTGAACCCATTCTGCAGAGCTTACAGAAATGGTGCGTTTCCTCTGGTTTCGCTCCACAGCAACTTTTCTCAGGCCAAAGGCCGCACTTGAGCATTGAGTAGCGTACTGAGGGGGAAGCATGCCTAGAGAGAGGTGGGGCCAGAACAAAACTAAATATGATTTAATTTTAATTTGATTCAGCACAATTAACATGATTATTTTCCATGTACTTAATCATGTTCTTCTGCCACATTAAAAGCTACAGTTAGGTGGCATGTTTTACAGGGGGTCCAAGGGCCACACTGACACTGCAGCTGAAGGAACTACCTTCTTACCTTTATGGGTACTACAAAGCTCTCTTGCATTCCACAGAAAACTAGAATAGGCACAAAAAAGGCAATGGACTCACACAAATTATGTCTGAGTGGCTAAACAAAAGGAGGCATTACTGCATGTCTGTTCATATGGCAATACAGGATACAAAAAGGCGGGGTTGTTGCTTGATCTTTAAATACTAACATTTTCAGTTGCAATGTGTAATGTGCTTTTAATCACACCTGTATACAGACAATACAGAAGTGAGTAGAGGAGCTCACTTTATTGGCACCAGCCATGTATCTAGCACAGCATCCAATTCTGGCCCAAGGTTTAATCCTAATTGTAATTTTTAATTTTAAAGCATATGTAATATCCTTTTAACAAGAGCTACCAATTAAATGGAAAACTGCACATAAATACAGTAATTTCATATTTTGAAAGCCACAGAGACGCAAATTTATAATATTTAGAGATGCTTTGCAAGTGGATTACAAATGTTCATTGCCACTGTCCCAGAAAGTGGATTAAAAAGTACAGACCTGGCTTCGCGGTTACGGCACTGTTTGAGAAGCCTTTCTTTCCCTCGCCGTTTCTCTACTTCCAAGATTTTGCGCTTATCGCATGCTCCCAGGTTGATCAATACCAGAGTGTCATATAATAGTTGGTCTTTCACTTCTTTGTCCAACCATGAATCGGTACTGAAGCTTGGAGAATGATTCACCTACAATCACAGAAATTGAATGCATTTGTAGTTGCTACAATTTTGCAATAAAAAGCAGGTGTTCTGGAGAGAACAGAGGAGAAAGAAAAGCTTCTAGAGTTGATGACTAGCAACTGGGTTGCTATGACCTTCCAAGTCCAGTTAGATGTTTGGAATTATCAGCTATGATAATCATCATATTGCATACCTGGGCATGTAGAGATTCAAATATTAATAAATATTATTATTGCTCTCAGTCTTGGCACAGTGTTACTTAATGTTAATATTAACAATACAATTGTATAAATTTTGTATGCTTAATACATAGTATTATTTTCCTGTCTTAATTTTATTGTTTTCTAATACTGACATCACCCCAATTCCTACTGGGACAGGTTAGAAAGCTAAATATATAAAACACAAGAAATATATTACTACAATTAATGTGCAACAGATTCAAAATAAAGATAAATATTTCAGTGCACAAAGTGTAACCAGTCTGTAAAAATCCCACCACAGGACATTTAGACAGATCCAAACAACCAAGAGTATAACTTATATTTCAAGAGGCAAGTTTTTTTTTTTCTAAATTACCAGATACAGAGCATTAAAAGTAATTGTTAGCTATCACTGCCAAGACTGGCATATGAAGCTCTCAGTAGAATGTGACTGGTTACACTATGAGAAAAAAAAAAGATAGCTAAATAAACTATTGCTATAACCCTAATTCTTCTAGCAGTTGAGTCTTCCCAACTGGTAATTCCCAAACGTGGAGTGTTATTTAATTTTAAAGCAACATTCTCTGTTGTCTAATGCCCTCTGCTGGTAATCCATGTGATTGGAAGTACTGCCACAAGGCACCCATTGTTGAAGCAAAGAGATAGAAAGTGAAGATGTTAGAGTAGAGCTTGAGAAAGGCGTGGGAGAACAGCAGTTGTCTTAACTCCAAAGGAGAGAAAAAGGGGTAAAGATTCTGAATCCAAGAGTCCTTCCAGTGGACAGTTCTTGGTGCTACAAAAGAGGAAGTACAGCAGAGTTCACACTAAGAAAAAATAAGCAGAAGTGGTGGGAAAAATAGAGAGTGTCAAAACATTTTTATAAATTCCATGAATAAGGCAGGGCAATTGTCTAATAAAAGCTTTCTGTGGAAGCAGTCAAAGATAGAGATCTATTTGTTTTGAAGGAAGGAACATACCTCAAGCAACCATGGTTTGAGTTTTCGATCCAGCAAGATATCAAATCCCAGAATCTCAAAACAAGCACTCCACATGGTGTGATTGGGAAAGCAAGTGAGATAATTGTGTTTGATGATAGGATGGGCTGATATCAGTGTTTTAATAACAACATCTTCAATATCCTTCCATATTGGTTCTGTATCATAACCATTTTGCTCCATGTACTTATTAAAGGTGGACAGCTTCCTTAAAAAAAAGGGGAGGGGGGTGGAATGGGAACACAAGCCAGACAGTGTATTTGAAAGATTTACTTCTCTCTTCTACTTTTTAATCAACCACAAATTAACTCCATCTGCTAAACCACATGCAAACCTTTTTATTTCACATAAAGTAATCTAGAACAGCAAGCAGTCCATAGTTTAGCTCCTACAGTAACTAAAACAAATACTGATTAACACTTGGAAGTGACCTGATTCACACATTGTGTTACCCATGGTTTCCTGAATAACCCACTGCTGGCTGAATTCATATCATACACTAAAACCAAGCAACCCATATTATGGCTTAGTGCAATGGGTAACCTCAGGAATAGTCTGTCATATAAGCCAACCCCACAGCCAAAATTACAAATTAGATGGATAAGACAGAGCATAGAATCATAGGGTTAGAAAGGACCTTGGAGGTGTTCTAATCCAATCCCCTCCTCAGACTATCCCAGACAAATATCTGTAAAATTTTTGTTTTGAAAACTTCTAGTGATGGAGCACCCTGACTCCATGAGGCAGGCTGCTCCATTGTTTAATAACTCTTATAGTCAGGAAATATAACGGTATGTGAGAAAGACCTTGAAAGACAGTGCAAAGAGATGCTGCCTAGGGAATGGTCAGATAAGAGAGGGCATAGCCCGCAGCTGCATAGTGGGCAGAGCAAGAGGCTCAGAAGGGACCCTCCCTAGCTTCTCGGGCTGTAAAGGAGATGGCGGGAGATTTGTATTTTCAGACTTGCAAGATTCTGTTAACGTAGCCTTACAATAAAGTAGAATTAGGTCATCTGGTTGTGTTTCCCGTCTGGCCTACCTGGGAAGGCTGACAGGAAATTTCTCTTTATTTTGAGTTTGGATTTCCCTCAGTAAAGCTTCTACCCATTAGTTCTTGCCCAACCCTCAAGCCCTACAGAGAATAAATCAAGACCCTTTCCCCTATGACAGTCCTTCAAGTATTGGAAGTCTGCTATCATGTCTCCCCTTAGTCTATTCTTCTTTAGGCTAACCATACTCAGCTCTTTCAATCATTCTTCACAGGATTTAGTCTCCAAGCTTCTCACCATCCTTATTCCTGTTCTCTGTACTCTTTCTAGTTGCTCAGCATCCTTCTTGAATTGGGGCAGCCAAAACTGGGCACAGTATTCCAGGTGCAGTCTGACCAGTGCAGCATAGAGAGGAACTAACATTCCCATGACTTCTACATTATACTACTGTTGATGCACTCCAATATTACATTGGCTCTTTTGGCAGCTGCAGCACACTGCTAGATCATGCTTAATCTGTGGTCTACCAGGACATCCAGATCCTTCTTAAGTAGCATTGCTGAGCCAGGTACCATCTATCTTGTACCTGTACATCTGATTTTTCCTATCTAGGTGCAGAATTGTAATTTCTTACCACTAAACTGCATTTTGTTGGAAACGGCCCAGTGTTCAAGTCTATCAAATTCTTTTGAATCTTGAGCCTGTCTTCTAAAGTGTTAGCAATCCTGCCCCTCCCCCCTGCCCCAGCTTTGTGCCATCTTCAAATTTGCTGAGCATTCCTTCAGTCCTTTTGTCTAAGTGATTTATAAGACTGTTGAAGAGCACTGGGCCCTCTCCATGTAGACATACTGTAGACATGTTGAGTATGGTTGTTCAACCAATAACAAATCCATATAGCAGTAGGATTATCTACCCTACACTGCTCCATTTTATCAAGAAGGAGGCTATGGTCAACTTTATCAAATGCCATTTTGAAGCCTAGGTACACTACATCCACAGCATTCCCACAGCAGTCTACTAATCTTATCTATTTGCTAAAACAAAAAAGTAGTACAGGTAGTCTTCACTTAATAACCATTCGTTTAGTGACAGTTCAGACTTACGCCGGTGCTGAAAAAACCGATTTACACCGGTACTCGCACTTACGACCGTCACAGCGTCCCCACAGTCACGTGATCACAATTTGGACGCTTGGCAACCAGTTTGCATTTATGACCATCACAGCATCCAGATTGGGAAACAGCTTTGTCCCCCAGGGTATTGGATTCTTGAATGCCAAATAGGTTCTTTTGTGAGTTAAAGAATGTATATTTTTTAAGAATGTATATTTTATAAGAATGGGTATTTTATAGTAATTATGGTTTTTTTTTATTATTATTATTATTATTATTATTATTATTATTATTATTAGTATTTTATTGCTTGAGTGAATTTGTGAGCCAACTGCAACGAAATTTCATTCTATTGTGCACTTGTATAGTGTATAGTGGGATGACAATAAAGTTATTATTCTATTCTATCCTGTGGTCACAGGATCGCTATTTTCAACCTTCCCGGCCAGCTTCTGGCAAGCAAAATCAATGGGGAACCATGTGATTCACTTAACCGGTGGTGATTCACTTAACGACCACCACAAAAAAGGTAATAAAATCGGGTCAGATTCAATTAATGACTGCTTTGCTTAGCAACCAAAATTCCGGTCCCAATTGTGGTTGTTAAGTGAGGAGTACCTGTAAGATTTGCCTGGTACAACCTATTTTTAACAAACCCATGCTGGCTTCTAGTAATTACCTTTTCCCTTTCTAAGTGCTTCCAAACCCAGTGCTTGATTATCTTTTCTAGGGTTTTCCCAGGTATTGATGTCAAGTTGATTGATCTGTAGTTACCCGGGTCCACTTTTTTCTCTTTTTAAATATTGGAACACTAGCTCTTCGCCAATTTTTTGGCACTTCCCCTGCACTCCAGGAATTCTTAAAGATTATAGTGAGAGGTTCTGAGACCACATATGTCAGTTCCTTTAGCACCCTGGGATGTAATCCACCTGGCCCTGGCAATCTGAATTCATACAAATCAGTTAGGTGTTCTCTTACTACTTCCTTGCCTATCTTGACCTGCATTTCTCTTCTGATGCTCAGGATGCAGGTTTTGACAGGTTTGGCTTTTTCGTTTTGCAAAAAGACAGATGCAAAATAGGAATTAACTAGTTCTTCCTTCTCCCTGTTGTCAATCACCATTTTGCCATCTCCTCCAACCACTGGGCCATTTCTTGGACTTTTATTTTGTTCTTCATATATCCAAAGAATCCTTTTTTGTTATTTTTGGCATTCACTGCAAGCCTCAGCTCATTCTGAGCTTTGGCCTTCCTCATTCCGCCTTACAGATTTGTGCTATTTCCTGATATTCTGCTTTTATTATATGCCCTTCTTTCCATTTTCAAAATTTGTCCTTTCCCCCCCTCAGTTTATCAGAAAGTTCCTTATGCAACCACACTGGTTTCATTTTTCATTTTTCTTTCTCTTTGGTATTCTTCGTTTTGGCCTTAGTTATCTCATTTTTCAGAATTTCCCAAGCCTCCTGTTTTTCCTTTTAGGATTTCCATCTGTGGAATCCTTCCTAATTTTTCCCTTAGCTTTTTGAAGTCGGCTCTCTTGAAATGTAAAACAATTTGGTGAATTCTAGGATTACATGGTCACTCTCTCTCACAGTTCCTACAATTGCTACTTCCTCACCCATTTTTTCCTGTTAGTACATATTAAGTCCAGCATAGCTGATCCCCTAATTCCTTCCTCCACTTTTGGATGATGAAGGCCAATCCAATAGGCATTGCCTTAAAAACACATTGCATATATCTGATCTAAAAGCTTTTATAGTTCAAATTTAACATTTCCTTTTTCCTAAGCCAGGAACTTCCTTCTCCTCTCTGGCCTAGTTATTAATCTGAGTGAGAATCAAATAACTTCTTGGATATGAAGTTAGAAATAATTTCTTGGCCTTAGTGTTACATGAACATCTGCTCTTCTTTGTTTATGGATCTGGCACACTGCAGATCCTGGTTTTGGACAGCAGCACTGCACTGCAGAAGCACGCACTGCAGTGCTGGTATTTGACCCATTTACTGGAAAATCATGAGTATACTATGGAAAACTATGTAAAGCAAGCCACGTTTTTGCTGCAGTGGGTAGAACACTGTGGAAGAATAGGAGCCAGCAGACTAAAATGTTGCTAGTGATCAACTGAAAATCCAAGAAGAACCCTGGGGGCGACAGGAGGAGGGGAGAGAAAAATGGAGGTGGCAATAATGAGATCAGATTGACCGTTCTGTGTAAGATAGAGGGAAAAATAATAAAACAGGGGGCAGCAACCCAACAGTTCCATTTCAACAAATTCATTTGTACTTCCTTTAGGGGGGATAAATCCATGCTCCTCTCGCCTCCTCCAGACTCCCGCTGTTATTCATCTGAGCTTTTTAAATGATTTACATCACTTAATGACAGAGAACGAGCCACCTGCCAGTTGAATTTGGAGAACTGTTTCCTAAACAAGTCTGAAATGGCTGCAAAAATTCATGAGAGCAACCCCCCAGCATTCCCCCAGCTATGATTATTTTAGAAAACATTCTGTACCTCTTACTACCAGAGTCTTCATCTCGTACAAAATTAGCGCTGTGCTTGTTAATTGAATAATTAGTCAGGTGCATACAGACATTGTCCTGTAAATAATTAAACAACAAGCAGGTTATGAGGCTAGAGAGATTTTAATCCACATTATGCTCTTTTCTCAAGACTGGAGGGGCAGAGGATGGTGTGTGAAACACCCATACTTTATGAGATGCTAGTGAAGCTTAAACTGGCTGGCTTTACATCCCTTTCAGATGTGCAATTATATTAATCAAACATAGTTTTCCTTAATTTATTTTGATGATGGGATTTCAAGAACATAAAAATGAAATCCCTTTTACTTTTGGAGTATGTGGGAAGAAGCTGAAACTTCTGTGCTCTAAATTCCTTGATCAAAATAAATTATTTAGGAAAGCAACATGAGGTTTGTATAACCATAGATCTGAAAGAAACCTAAATCTACCTAGGCACTTTTGTGAGATGCTCAGAGCACAACTAAAACAAATGAAAAATATCTATTAGAGAAAAATTATACTGGTTCAGATAAAGGCTGATGACTATTCCATGGTCTATACCAAAATGAATAAAGGGAGATAAATTACTTTATTAACCCTGTGTGATCCTCCAAATATTGGTGAACTACAGCTTCCAGCAGCTGGGCCAACAGTAAAGGATATTGAGAGATGTAGTTCAGGAACATCTGAAGAGTTACATATTCTGCAGCCTTACCTTGCCTGTACGATGTTAGTCTATGTCTCACACAAACATCTATAACAGAAATACACATCTGGAATCTTGCAGCAGTAAAAGTGTTTGGGGGCAGTGATTTGAAGTGGTGGGCAAGAAAGGGTTAAATGCTTTCTCTCCTGCATTGCTTCTCTCTTCTAAATTGAACCTACCCAAGTGTTTGTCTTTTACAAAAATCAGTCCTGAGACAGAGATAGCTATCTAGGTTCAAAAGCAGAAAATGCAAAGTAAATTATAGGCCCTTCCAATCACTATGGCTATGCTAATCCAGCACTGTCACCACCATGGCATGTGACCGTGGCTTTTAGCTCCTCAGCTGCTGTTCAAGAGAAACACAGCAAAGGCAACACTCCCCATTGATAGGAATATCTAACTTCTCCCTTCTGTTGGCTCGTAGGGCTTCCCCTGCCCTCCTGAAACAAAGACACTAAGACAGCTTGGCACTAATTTTCCTTCTGTTTGTTTGCTGTTATGAAGGGCAGTTTTGCTGTGCTCCAACACATTGGCTAATCGTCATCATCATCCTCATCCACATCCTGACCACAAAAAGCAAATATGGCCAGGTAAGAACAAGGATGGGGGTGCTGATGTTTTCAATGCCTCTTCACTGGACAACTAGAGAAAGCACTTGCTACTCCAAGTGGGGAAGGGGAGGACACATGGAGGACCACAGAGTCAGAAGCATCTGCAAGGGGGTACAACAGTATACAAAATCGTGGGCATGACTGGGTGATCAAAGCCCTGTCCCTTTTTAACATGCATCACATGTATTGCACATGTATCGCCCCATTGCACCTGACAGTTTAACACTGGTGACACTCCCCCTGTCTGGATGCCCCTTTACATAGCAGCATGAAAAAATTGTTGACAGTTTGTGATGTGTGTGTTTGTGTGTGAAATCAGCAGATTTAATCTTCATTCAAAATAGAGGAATAGCTCATTCTTATTTAAGGGGACTGTTGCTAACACTTGTCAATCCACCAGTACGAGAAAAATCATATATCAGTGTAATTCAGTAGTAAAGGTTCCTCTGATCTAGTGAGATTTAAATATTGATTTTGGGAAAATATTGAGAAACCACTAAAAAAAATGGTGGGGCTTGAATTGAAATCCATTGATGTTTTAGTATGACTACTTATGTCAACAAAATTCTGCCTTTTGACTCACCAAATTGCTTTGTGATGGGTCTGAATAAATGGATGTTGCAAAACGTGCAAGACCCTCCTTATAAACAAATACCCGTAGTGGATCACATGATGTCACCAACACATAAATCCGAAGGTCAAACTTGAAACCGTCAATAATAAATGGCTTGAGAAAAGAAGATTAATTTTCAATTAAATATCTACAAATGCAACTTCATCTAGAAAACCATACACTGGGCATTATATATACTTCTGAGTTTTTACTAACTCCTTATAGTCTAGTGAAAATTAATCCACATGTACATTTTGATCAAAGGAGGCCAAAAAGCTCTTTACTATGTGAAATTACGAAGAACGTCTTGTACTCAGTCTCATTTATGTAATGGGACTGAGTATGAAAAGGACACATGTAAGACCATTCGTAGTGACTTCCTAAACTATAAAAGCTCCTTCTGTTGATATTCATTAAAGCTCCTTTGAGTTTTTTCTAGAAGCACAGAAGAACATGGGGGGTGGGGGCTACTAAATAGTCATAGATTAATAGAGCTAGAGGGGGCCTTGTAAGCCATCTAGTCAAACCTCTTGAATGATGCTGCACATAATCAACTTTAACAGCATACTCAACAGATTGCTATCTAAACCAGTGCTTTAAGACCTTGAGTAAGAGAGGGCCTACCATTCTTCTGAGTTGGGGAGGACAATCCATGGCCATAAGACTGCATGTGGCCATTGGCTTAATTTCAGAAACTGTCTGCAAGATTTAATTCAACTTTTAGTAAGGTATATTGTCCTTCCCAATAGCCTATTGCTTTGGAGATAAAGAAAATGGTATCAGAAAGAAAAAAAAGTGTGCCAGAAACAGAAAGGGGTCTTCAGCTATGTTTAGCTTGAGCCCCACCCACTCATTTCAGCTGACTACTAGATGCCCCTGAGATTGTTTCTGAGGATATGCAATGTTCAGTTAAAAGAGACAGTTGCCCACCCTTGCTCTAGTGAAGTTGCCATTGTTGATCTGCCTTGCTAGCATGGAGTTTCTCTTATTGTTTCATTAAAATCCATCTCCTGTAACTTAAGTCCATTGAACTAAAATTTGCCCTCTGGGTAGCAGCAAACAAATATTTGAATGGCACCTTTATGACCCCTCCAAGTATTCACTCCTCTAGGCCAAATATTCATTGCCATCGCACAGTCTGTACTGTGCTCAAATCATCCCCAACAACTCCTAGCCCCATTCTGCCTTTCCTTCATGGAATCTCACTAAGTTCCAAAGGCCACCAGCATAACAGAGTGATATCACCCTAACAGAGCTTTATTCATGTCAGACAACCAGGGAGCTCATGGGGGTTGGGTGTCCATTACACTGAAGTTACTCCTACTTTCTCCATTGTGTGATCAGGGTTGTGGGGGCAACAGGCAAAAATGCATGAACATATTCCAGCCATGACTGACTTGCACCAAAATTGAAAAATTCTTTATTTAAGGTTCTCAAGAACTGGGTCTTTTGAGCAAAATGACATGCAGTAGGCACAACTTGGAGATGGCATTATCTTCTGCATCTGATGCACAACTTTTTAAAGATCTGATAGATTTCCTTGTCTTGTTGTCCATACCCCTGATCATCTTCATTGTCCTCCTCTGAACACATTTCAATTTATCTATGTCCCCTTAAGCTACACTGCCCAGGACTAGACACAGCATTCCAGATATAATAGGATATGTGAGGAATAAAGTTGAATGATTAACTTCACATGATATGGAAACTCTGATTCTGTTACTCCAATCTAACATTTCATTCATCTTTTTTTCCCAGTTACATCATAATATTAACTCAGGTTTGGACTGTGACAGACTGAAATCTTAAGATCCTTTTCAAATATACTACTAACAGGCTAAAACCCATTCCCTTCCATGTATGCATGTTTTTTGTTTGTAACCTGTGATTTGCTTGTTTCATTTTCTTTATTTTAGTAACTCTCTATTGTATCAAAATAATTTTAAATATTTTTCCTACTTGGGAGGTATTACTTATTTTTCTCCAGATTATGACATTGTCAAATTATGACATTGTCAAATTATGACAATGATTCCATCTAAGTAACTGATTAAAATGTTCAATAATACAAATTCAGCCATAGTTGTTCTAGTTTGTAAGATACTATAGTGGTACATATACTTGATGAAGAATTCAATCTGAAACCAGTTTTCTAACGAGCTCTAAATTTACCCGATTTTATAATGCAGCTTGTATTTTAATGATCTGCTAATTAATTTAGACTGGAACTTTGTAATCAAAGTCATGGCTGGTTTCCCCCAGGATTCTGCCCCTCTCAACCTGTTGCCTAACTGTGCTCCCTTTAGCTATCTTCATTCTTGTGTCTCTAATCCCAGAAAGTTTCCCCACCTCCTCATCCGCCTTCCCATGATTTCTGGATGCTTTCACACAGACAGCATGAAGTTCTTCCTATTTCTAGTTGCCGTTTAGGAGCTCCCACACTTTAGTCCACGTACTTCTCTCTTACGGAACAGCTTCACTGATAGTCAGTGGTTTTTGATACACTGATCTAATTCCTCAGTAATTGACTGCTTTTGAATATCTGCAAGTTTTAATTAAACATGGCTAGAAAGACTCACAGCAACACAGGCAGCCTGTTTCAATACAAGAGGATCACCTTTGAGATATAGAGCTGGCAGATCATATCCTCCCCAGGCTTGATATCTCTTACAGTTTTTGTGATGAAAATGCCTTTGCCTTGACAACCAGAGTCTGGTTTACAGATATAGGTTTTATGTTTTTTTGATCGACCAAAGGCCTGCAATTCACCATAGCTGAGAACAATGAAGAGGAAAGCAAAAAAAGGTTATTTAAAAGATATACAGTACAGTAGCCTAAGAATACTCCAAGCTAACAGCCCTAAAACCATCAGACATCTTGCTAAGTGACAGGGAATTATGGGAACTGAAATCCAGTAAGAGATAATATTCAGTTGGGAAGGCTACCTCTCAAAGTCACCCCCACTGGGGGTGGGGGGTGGTATTCTCAGAAAGTCACAGAAAACTGATATAATTTTTAAATAATTAGGGTGCTTAGAATTTAAATAACAGAGTGGTTAGAATTATCAAAGAGACTTATATGCTTCTTTTTAAAACCATTTGGCCCAAATTTATTTGCATATGTCCATGTTCATCTTCTAAACCTTTGTAATGAAAAAGAGAAACGAATGAAGAGAAAAATATGGGACATGAGTTTTATAAAGACTCACTCAGCAGGAAGACACCAGGTCTTGGGAAAGAAGTCAAATTCTTTGGGAAAAAGCTTTAGCATTCTGCCCATGTTCCTGGCTAGAAGGTCCTTCCTACAGATTTCTGTCATCCCAGGGAAATGATTTATTTTCTAGAAAACAATATCAAAGTTAAATCTTCAGTGCAATCTAAACCTTTACATCTTTTTCACAAATAAAAACACAGATCCTTTAGCTCCATCTCAGGGTAACAGCAGATACCTGGTAACTTTTCATCTCCATTACCCGATCCAGAGAGACAGAATAATCTGTCCAATTCAAGGTCCAGTCATCAATCTCAGTTGCTTCCCGAAGCCCACACATCTTGGCAGCCCGACGTACTGTGTGATAGGAAGAGAGACGATCATATCAGTTTCATGTAGAAATATTAGGGAGAGGAAATGGAGGAACAGGTTCCATTCAGAGGGATATATCCTAAGTTAATTACAATAACTAAGCTATGCATTTTAATCACATGGAAAAAATATACCAGATTATTGTTGGCTTAAGATGAGCATGTGCCAAATTCCAGTTGGGGAACCTGTTAGAATTCCTCTACAATCTTATCTTCAAATTGTTACTCTCACATTGGATAATATGAGACAGCTTTGGAAAAGCATCAATACATACATTTAGGGAGTATAATAAAGAAAAAAATGAGATGAACATCTGAATACTGAAGTTGAATGTTAGATTCGAATAAAATTTTTAATTTTTTAAAACAAAAGCTGGGCTCCTCAAAATCTCATTAGAGTTAAGTGGAAGTTGCTTTTTAAAATAAAAATTATAGGCTTTTTCCAACTGAGAAATACACTCAGCCTCATAATTGTAGGCCACACTTACCACTCTCATATTTACAGTTGGTCAGATTTATCGCTGGTCATCTGGAAAACATAAAAAGAAGAAGAAAGACAGAGGCAGACAGGCAAAACCAATAGCTTACTACAAAGCGTGTAAGAACCTTCTGGTTTCTGCATCTCTTCCAACCATGGATGGAATGTTATTGTGGAGAACTGAGAGAGCTCATTGAAATCCCACCTTGGTTATGGGCTTCCAGAAGGTCTGAATCTCAGCTTATAATACACCTCAAGAAAATGATTACCAAATCAGTATTAAACACTACCTAAATTATGTATAATAATTATGCTTTTTAAAGTACTTTGAAGAGAGCTAGTATACATTCTCAAGCCTATACTTATTCAAGACTACAAAGATGGGGTAGAATATTTGTAAGGGGGAACCCGCAAGCAAAAGATCTGATCAGTCTCTTCCATGGCTCCTGTTTCTCATCCGTACCCTTTCCTCTGAACCTTTTTTCCATACCCTGCGTCTACCTTTGTGAATGCTTCTTCCCTTGCAAATGCTCTTTCATTTCTATATGTTGTAAAAGAAACATGAGATTGATCATAACATATACAGTTATCCAGTCAGCAAAACTATTAAAACCTTCATATGAAAACCTTGATTTGTTTTTCAGTGTCAGATTAATTCAAGCCATTGGTTTTCTTCTGGTATTACTCACTTATTCTAAATAATCTCATTTGTATTTTGGTACTTCCCACCAGATCCCTTTATCATACCTTATTCTGCTTTCCCAAGAGACCAGGTTAGACTGCAGGATTATGGGAGATGATCTCAACACATCTGGAGTATACCATGTTGGGGAAGGTGATCAATTATTTGAATTAGTCAATTTTTTATTGTTGTGAACGAAGATATTTATGTAATAATTGTTTATGAAATAAATGTGGTTTTGTATCTCCTGATATTCAGGAACACAGTAAAGATCAAATTATTGTATCAAGCTCTGTGGTTTGAACCATGGATGTGAGGAGATACCATGTAATGGGTGGGGGTATTTTGTGGTAATTTTAATGTGTTACTTTGTTTATTGTTACTGTTGGATTGCTTTAATACACATTGCAAATTGCCATGAATCCTGTGGGAGTCACTGATATAACAGTCAAATGGATAGATTTATGGAACCTTGAATGCTTTGAATGTCTTTTTAGCATGTAATACGGATACAATATCATTATGCTGAAGCTCATATGTTATGATTCTGTGTATTTTGTTATACCTATATACTGACAATCTATGGATTTTTCTTTTCAGATGTCTTTGAGCAGCACCTGGGAAAGCAGCATAGAAATAAACCTGCTGGTGCATAATTTGCAATTGAGAAAATATGATACAGTATATCCAATTTAAGACATTGATTAGAAATGTGTTCTAATATGCAATGTGGCTTCACAAGTGACATCAGAATCTAATGAATATGTCCTGGCATCTTTGGTGATGAGCAGACTAATCTCCTGTTTGAAAGCTGTAAATTTTTTACAAGCTCCTGTCTGAATCTTTTACAGGTTGATGTAATTTTACACCTTGTTGATGAATGGGGGCTTGTTCAGGAGGAATGACTCATAGGATAAAGCACATACTAATGCTCCAAAAATGTTGTGCTCCAATATACATGCATACTAAGTACTTCTTTGTTTAATGCTACTTGTATTTATTTGTTCTCTGCAGATGCATTAACTCATAAGCCATGCTTTGATTACCTTTGGCTATAATAGTAAGATACGCTAGTCCCGCCTTAGGCATGAAAGCCGGCTGGGTGACCTTGGGCCAGTCCCTCTCTCTCAGCCCAACTCACCTCACAGGGTTGCTGTTGTGGGGAAAATAGGAGGAGGAAGGAGTATTTGGTATGTTACCCGCCTTATTTATAAAAATAATAAAGGCGGGATAAAAATTAATTAAATAAATAATACTACATTTACAATTTGTTTGGGATTCTGAATTTAACATTCTGCAATTGCTACAAATCATTAATAGAAGGTTAGAAGGATATATGAAAATTGTTTCAAATTATAAGTTCCTGGGAGACAGGGCCCTGCCACATCATGCTTCTTAAAGTGCAAGGCACAGTGATAGACTACCCTACATAAAATAATTATTTAACAGATATTCTTAATTATTTAATAATATCTACAAAATCAAACATGTTTGGATATTACATAGGTTTAATGATTTGATGATTAGGGTCACAAGTCAGTGATAGAAGCAGAAACTATGTGGTGGTAGGGGGGTGGAGGTATACCAGGATTGTGAGAGATACAAACCCTAATTTGAATTTGTTCTGATTTTTTTTAGCAGAAATTGTGTACAATTTTAAACTTTAATCAAAAGCAGTAATAAGTAGAAGTAATTTGGCAAAAAATAACCAAAATTCAATTCTAAGCAACACAAATCACACACTAAATCAGCATTTGGATATGGATCCTGCCATGTCTTACTCTAATACAGAGATTTTATTTTCAATTTATTTTGTATGGTACTCAAGGAAGGGCAGCATAAATCTATTATATTTTAGTAAGAATAGCATCTTCAGGAGGTTTAAAATCAAATTCAGAAACTAACTAAATGTTTTCAGAGACTGAGAACATTGCTCTTGCTCTTAAACAAGATTCGGTCTTTTGTCCCATGCGTCTGCATTCTTCCACAAGTACAGCATCATGGCTCGGTTCACGTACCATCACTGAAAAGAATATAATGTTCAAGGAAACTTTCAAATGTGCATGCTTGTGAATCAGCAAGAGGAAAAATGAAGGCGAGGCTCTCATGGCTTTGGATGAGGTGTCAGACCACAAACAAAATGCTTCACTGGACAGAGAGAGACATAAAACCCCCCTGGCCTTAAGGCATGCAGCAGAACTGCCAACCCTCAATCCCAGGCAGAATAGAAACTGCTGTCTTATGGGCAGAATAGCTTATATTTGTTTTACACATAAAAATGATGAAAAACAGCTGAATTTTTATTATGCTGTACCAAAGTGTCCTTCCAGAACCAAAAGGAGCATGCAGAATACCAGATGCTGGGAAGTAGTGACAGGAGAATAATTCTGCATGGGAGCTAGCTGAAGGCAGAAGGTGTTGGACTTGATAGGCATTTTATCTGATCCTGCCCAGCTCTACTGATCTTAAATTCTTACTTTCAATTGCCAGGAATCTCACAGGGAAGTCCTGTGAAGTTAACGACTCAGTTCACACATCGTATTAACCATGCTTGTTTAACTGTGGTTTGTTAAGTAAAGAATGGTTGGCTATGCTAAGCCAAAAACCAAACAAGTCACACATTCTGTATTAATATAATGTATGAACCATCTGCTATCTTTCATCCAGGGCCGCAACTAGGGGGGGCAAGCGGGGCATGTGCCCCGAGCACTGCACTGGGAGGGCACCAAAATGACGCCCGGGGGCGCCAAAATGACAAAATAACCCATGGGGAGGGCGTGGAATCCATGTTTGCCCCAGGTAACACAGACCCTAGTTCCATCTCTGCTTTCATCCTATGTACTGTATTTCAGGGTAAAAATGAAAAAAAAAATGACATTCGGGATATATTGAGATGTATCCTATGGCTTTTGGAGACATTGAGGGGGCATTGGAGAGTGAAAGGGAGATTAGAAATATAAGCTATTTAGTTCAACTATTTCCTCTCAGTGCTTGTTATTAGTCTCACTCTTTTTCCTGCTCTTTTAGTAAATAAAGTCAGATTTCATAATCTTTTCCGTGCTTATTTCTAACCTCCTTTTCTTCCTCTTTTTCTTGATAATAGCACTGGAGCAGGAGTCTTTTCTGCTTTTCTCTTCACACATCACCGTTTCCTGGTCACACATCACCGTTTCCTGGTCAGCGGCATCCAGTGCACCTTCCTCTATTTCCAGCTCACCTGGAAAGAAGTCAAGCTCAGACACATCCTTCTCACCCAACTCTTCCACCTCTTGCCTCTTTTTGTGAAACGCATATCTTTTTGCGTTATCTGATACCCTCATTCTGTCAGAAAAAGAAAGCAAATTTCATCTATCATTTGTGAATACTCATGTCCTTCTATTTGTGAGTTTGACCATTTATTTGCTAAATAGTTTACAAAAGGAAATAACCTGCCTTCCCACCTTGCTACACTTATTAATTGGATGAATTTCTCCAAGTTCTTTTCTTCTGTCAGAAGGGTTGCCACCATCTAGCACAGCCTTTCTCAAACTTTTGACCCTGGAGGAACCCTTGAAATATTTTTCAGGCCTTGGGGAACCCCTGCACATTCAGGCTCAAATATAGGCCAGAAGTTACGAAATTATTATATTTGTTTCATGTCTAGGCTTGTATATAAGCATTAACAGTGTTCTTAAACTAAAAATAAAGAATGAAACTTACCTCTTTAATGTGAAGTTTCCTGAATTTGAAATAATTTTTTAAATAAATCATGATCTCCTAGGGAATGCCTAGTAACCTCTTGCGGAACCCTAGGGTTCCACGGAACCCTGGTTGAGAAACCCTGAACTAGCAAGTCTCTTTTCATTAATAATTATATCTAAGTGATCAGATATCCTCCTCTGCTAAAGGAAAAACACTTTTGATTCTCAATCTTTTTATTAATTAACTTAATTAAATATTAATTTAATTAATTAATTAATTAAAGTTAATTAATTAATTAACTTAATTAAATATTGTGAATTTAACCGATTGTGGACATCCAAGCTTTAGGTATCTATTTCAATACAGGTAGTTCTTCTTTTATAGCTTAAAAAGGTAAAGGTTCCCCCCGCACATTTGTGCAGTTGTGTCCGACTCTAGGGGCCAATGCTCATCTCCGTTTGTTAGCCGAAGAGCCAGCGTCATGCGGGGCTAGGGATTCGAACCTCCGAACTTGCGATCTTCCGATCAACAAGCCTGGCGTCTTACCCGCTGAGCCACCATGCCCCTTTCTTTTATAGCTTACTCCTCCTTAAATTCTGGAATACAATGCTATACAAAAGCATTGCTATATAAAAGAACATGCTCCTTTCTTGAATACCATCTCAGTACTGATACGCAATAAACAGAATAAGAGAACTTGGGTCGAGACTTGAATCTAAAAGGCTCAGGTTTTCCTGTAAGTATGCAGTTCAAGTGAACTGGGTAGAAGTGAACAGGATAGAAGGGGCGTGGTGGCTCAGCGGGTAAGACGCCAGGCTTGTCGATCGGAAGATCGCAAGTTCGGAGGTTCGAATCCCTAGCCCTGCGTGCGGAGTGAACTCCCGCACTAGCTCCAGCTCTTGCCAACCTAGCAATTCGAAAGCATGCAAATGCAAGTAGATGAATAGGTACCACTTTGGTGGGTAGGTAACAGCGTTCCACGTGCGTCATGCTACCACATGACCGTGGAAGCGTCTTCAGACAATGCTGGCTCTTCGGCTAACAAACGGAGATGAGCACCGGCCCCTAGAGTCGGACACGACTGCGCAACTGTGCGGGGGGAACCTTTACCTCTTTTTTATGCAGTTCAAGGGAAAGTTGAGATACAAGAAATATTTATATGAGGCCACTGCATTTCCTGAGAGGGGTTAATGTCTGTTAAAACCCATCAAATATATTATCTCATGCTACAAAAACAGACACTATTGAATTAAAAAAGTAGAATCCAAGTTAACTAGCAAGAACTTTCTAATAAATGTTTGAATAATAAAATTGCTGGAGAAAAGCTAGAGAGAACTAAATACAAATAAATATATTAACATTCAGTATCTCTCTATCTATTGAAAAACTATATTAATATTAGCTACATATACAGGTATCTCAAATGAGCTCTATGTAGGAACAATGGGGTTTTGCTTTAGATGAGAAAGCAACGCTTATTCAACTGCATTTTAAAACCCCATCTCTTCCAAGGGTGTTTCCAGATTAGATTTTTATTGTGCAATCTTCCAGCCTCCTTTACAGGTTTTCCCTCATCTGAAAACATTCCAGAAAATAAATTCTCCACTGCGTTCGTGCAGCTTACTTTTAGGTATTCATATTTAGAATGGCAACCTCACAGTGCAATCTTTTACATTTCCACTGTGCTGGGTTCAGGTGAAATTACTTCTAAGTAATCATATACAGTACAGAATGGAACCCAAGACATAATTAACTGGAAGCAAATGCTAGTGAAATCAAGACAACTTTGAGAGGGCATTTAGAAAAGTTAGAATAAAAACATTGAGGAAAACATACTTGTGTGTGTGTGTCTGTACATGTGAATCTCACTGTATACAGTAATTATACAGTAATTATATAAGAACTAATAACTGAAGTGGTACTGTACACTAGTTTGGATTTCCAGAACCTTAAAATCCATTTTAAAAAGCCCTGACATTTTTAACACCTAAGAATCTATAATTCTTTTTTTAAAAAGAGAAAAAAGTTTTGTATACAGTTTTGGGGCCCTATCTTGTATATTTAATTCTTACATTTATTAAAACTAACCTGATCCTCTGGCTCCATTCCTTAGAATGATTTTTAGGCTCTTCCCAGATCTGTTCATAATGGAAGGAATATGTTGCAGTTGTCATCTTGATATCTCTAAGCAGAATAAAAATCAAACACAGTGCAGTGAAATTTCAGCTGATGAGATGGCAAACTATGTGTTGAATACTTGATCTATTTACACCATAGGATTAAAATCACAGCAGATTCTTGAATAAATCAGAGGTTAGTTTGAAGTAATCATCAGTACAGTCTGTTATGGCAATGAATCAGTTCTTCCGTCACTAGGGAAAGGTTTGTTTGTTTCATTCACAGTTGTCTGAGCATGTCTTTCTATGTATGCATACACAATTGCAAATGATAAAAATGTGGAGTTTTTTTTAAAACCCTCAAGTCCTGAAGTATATTATACTTTAGTAGAAATATGTTTTTAATTTAAAACTTAGGTGTATTTATATTTTTGTAGCGGGTTTTCCACCAATGCTGCCATATTATAAAAATAAATGCATGAAACAGTTAAAATAACAATGAAAAAAACCTACACATTCAACATTCATTAATTCTGCTCTACAAAGTGAACTCTCCCAAAACATGGACATTCAACAAAGTTTCTTTTTAAAAAGAGTGACCTGGACTCCTGGCTTCACTTCATATATGTGTCAACAGCAACCTTACAAAAAAACACAATGCGATTTTGGAATATTTAACTGTTCATTTTTTCTTTCACATAGATTGTGCCATTTCCTAATAATTTCCATTAAGCTGATTACACTATTAGCAAATGAACATGATATAGAAGAGTGACTGTAATCAAATGTGCATTGTCACATTAGAGGCATAACATGACACACTGAGGTTGCAGTAGCATAGCTCAGGTAGGATGGGGTGTACACAAGATCTCACCTGCAAGAGAGATTTTGGTTTTTGAGAAGGCTGTGAGATTGCAGTTGGAGAGCCCTAGATGAAATGGACTATCTGGCCCAACACCAGTTAGATTGTACTTGTGGATGACTTCTGGCAAGATCAGGATAGAGTAAGTGTGACTCTCCTGGTATTGCTTGCCCTCTTAGCAGCCTTTGATACCATTAAACATGGTATCCTGTTGGATCACCAACAAGGGTTGGGAATTGGGGACATTGTTTTGCAGTGGTTCTCCTCCTTCCTAAAGGGGTGGTTCCAGTGGGAGGAGATCAAGACCTAGGTTCCTCCTTTGCAGTGTGCTGCAAGGCTCTGCACTCTCTCAGCTCCAATTTAACATCTAAATCAGGGGTGGGCAACGTCAGGCCCGCGGGCTGTATAAGGCCCGCAAAAGCAATTGGTCTGGCCTACGGCAGCGGGCGCGGCGGGGGAGTGGCAGGGGCGGGCGTGGTGGGGGCGGGCACGGCAGTGGTGTGGCAGCGGCGGGGGTGTGGCGGCAGCAGGGGTGTGGCGGCGGGCATGGTGGGTGCTGCGGGGCGCGGCGGCTGTATTAGCAGCGGCAACTGTGAGGCAGCAGCGGCAAGCTAAAGCCACCTTGTGCCTGATCCACCTTGCCTTGCAGGCACAGAGGAGCTGGCCGAGGGGGCGGGGAAGAAGATCCCTGGTTGCAATCAGGAAAGGGGCAGATTGTGGGAGGCTCTTTGTTTTCAAGGTGCTGTAAGGGAGCGAAGGACAGGCAGAGGAGAAGATCAGGGAAGCGGGTTTGTCTCCGAGCAATTAACTTGGAGATTATACAACGCTGGTGGCATGGCGTGGCGTGGCGTGGCGTGGCGGGTGGGGAGCTGCAGCTACATTTTGCCACCCAAAATTGTTTTCAAGGCTCCCGCCCGCAAACCCCCCCCCCAGTGCGCGCAATTGGCTCCCGACCGCAAACCCTGCCCCCTTCTGCGCAATTGGCTGCCGCCTGCAAACCCCACCCCCTTCCGCACGATTGGCTCCCGTCCACAAACCCCGCCCCCTTCCGCATGATTGGCTCCCGCCCGCAAACCCCACCCCCTTCTGTGTGATTGGCTCCTGCCCACAAGCACCGTCCCCCGGCCCTCGAATGATGTTATAAATATCAAAATGGCCCTTGGCAGAAAAAAGGTTACCCACCCCTAATCTAAATGAAGCCTTTAGGCAAGGTCATCCATCAACATATTAATTATGTTGATGCATATTAATACCGCTAGTATGCAGATGATACTTTACATCTCAACCTGAGGCTGAACAGTAATGTTGTTGAAGTGCTATTCTGGTGCCTGTCGGAATGGGAAGAACAGGCTTAGGCTCAATCCCAACAAGTTAAAGAGGGTTTGGATTCAGAGGCCATCTAATTCCAAGGAAACTCCATATTTGATTCTGGTATGGAATTGGCTTGTAATATGAGAGTCCGCCTTAACTCATAGCTCCCTCTAGGCTAAATGCTGGCTAGGCTAGGTGCTGGCTAGGAGGACACAGCTCCATCCTGTGTACCAATTATGACACCTCCTGGAACAGGAGGCTCTTCTTATAGTCATTCATACCTTATTTACTTTTTGCTTAGACTATTGCAATGTGTTTTACATTGGGCACCCTTGAAGAGCATTTGGAAGCTACAGCTGGTCCAGAATACAGTGACTTGAGTAATCATGGGCATATCTTGATTTGCCCATATATGATTTTGAGAGATGCACTGATTGCCTTTTGCTTTCCAGGAATAATTCAAGGTGCTGGTTGTCAACTTTAAAGCTTTACACAGTAAGGATCCGGGTATCTTTGGGACTGCCTACTCCCTGTTGTATATTCCCATCTAGTAAGATCTGGTAGTGGATTCCTTTGGTATCTCTTCTCTCAGAATGTCATCAACAGCCTTCTCAGTTTCCTGCCCCTTTCTGTATAACAGCATTCTCCCAAAAATTTGAATGACTCCTCCCTATTGTTTTTTAGCTGTACCAGCAGGCCTTGGAGGTTAGAAAGTTTTAATGTTGTTTCCTTGGTCTTTTGAGTGTTTGTATAATGTAACTGATTTTCCTGGTGTGTGTGAGTACTTTGATTTTTATGTAATTTTTGTTTTAACATGATTATGTAAGTCAAATAGGCATGTCACTGTGAGACATTAATGAGTGAAGTGGCATATAAGCCTAGTAAATACATAAACAAATACATTCTATTGCTTTAACAGAATATGCCAAGGTTGTCCATGCAAAAATTTTAAAGTGAAGTAAAGCTGTTGTACAAAGCCAGATATTTAATTTCACTATTTTAATGAAAAAATAAATAAGAAATCTGTGACACTGATTTGGGAACTGATAAGAGGATCTTTTATGAGGTGCATTGTCCATACACAAATGCCAAAAAAAAGAGGCTAGAATAGTTTCTCCAGCTGCTTCATATTTACAGACTTCCCTGCACATTCCCAGAACACAATTATTTAAAACATAGTTAACTATAGCTACCTATACAACTAAATAAATGAGCTCATGACAGCAAGCAACAATGGTAATAACATTGCTTCTGGATAAAGCAGTAACCACGTCAGCCGCCTATTTTTTTTGTTATTTTGTCTAATGAGTTTTTCTTATGCTCTGCTTTTCAACAAAGGGAAGAGTGGCTGTAACTAACTGTGTTCAAGAAAATTGATGCTGAATGTTGGTAGACTTAGGAAATTAAAAATAGTAAGTAAAGGGTTGCTATGAAACTCTCCTTTGGAAAGAATGAACGTGAACTGGCAGCATGAATAAAGGAAACAATACCAGGAGGGGCTTTTAATTCAAGTTGCTAAGGAGCAGTGAACAGCAGTGTTTATACAGCACACTAACCCTTGATTAACTGAAATAAGGTTTATTAAATTAATCTAATTCCTGAAGTTTGCATAACATCAAACCATAAAACAACTGTATGAGGGGGCCCTGTGCAGGCTAGGCTAAAATGTGGTTAGCTAAGTTATAACTCAGTTTGAGCCCACTGAAGAGACTGTTGGGAAATGATACAATTTCATCCCCAGTATGTGAGTTAGGGACAGAAAAGGTGGTATGTTTACTGTATGTGAAAAGCTGTTATAAAGGGAATGCCCCTTGTTTTAAGAGGTCTAAGAAATATGAGCAAAGACCAACTCTGTTGGCAGGCACTAAGTAGTAACAGTGCAGAATGCTTTGCTTTGGGGACTGAAGAAAGATAGTGAAAATGGAGAACAAAAAGGGGTGAAGGCTTAGACTTGCAGTTGGAAACAGCAGCTTCGTTTCCTCCATACCGGTGCATTCTGGATGGGAGAGACCACAACTCTCACCATTCCCAGCCAGCGTGGCCAAAAGTTACATTGTCTGAAAAGAGTAAGCGTTTCTGTTATCTGAGACCAGCCTGGGGTGGATTACTACCGGTTGGAAACCGGTAGGAATGAAAGAGCTCATTGTTGAGTACATATGCATAATACAGGATTTCTTATTCAGCACTCTGTGAATGCACACTTGATATTCATTGTAACCTACTCCAGGGTCTTTGGGAGAAAACACGGTAGGAGTCGATAATGCAACGAAGAACCGAAAACCGGGGACTTTCTAAGCGCTGTTGCTGGTCCTCCAGCCGCCGCCGCCGCCGCCAATGTTATGCCCCCTCCCGGCCAGCTGAGGCCGCAGAAGCGAGGCCCTTCCGCGTCCTTTTCTGGGGGTGCAGCGAAGGGAGTGCAAAAGAGGCGTGGTCTGGCTCAGCAAAAGGCGTGGCTTCCAGGCCCACCCTTGTATTCGCCTATTTCTACGCGCGCCCCCACCTCCTCTCTTTCCCCTTTCCCGAATCCCAACCCAATTTGTACCGATCCCAGCCATAAGCAACTGAATTTATTACTTGTCGTCTGTTCCAACTCAATCCGCAGATTAACTGAATCCGAGCCCCGAAAAACTCCGCCTCCTTAAATTCATTTGAGAGAAACAAAACATCCTGCTTTCTCATTGGTCCAAATTAAATTTCGGGGTGCCTTTCTTTCTTTGTTTTAATTAGGTGATATCAAAGCGGAAATGCGGATGTGGAGAGAAAGGTGGCTGGAGCAGGGAGGGTTGTCATGGAGATGGTTCGAGCTGCCGTAGGGAATACAAATCCCGAGCGCAAACGCGGCGGCGCGCGCATTCTATCTCTTGCTTTCCACTCCCATCCTTCCCCCAATCAAGCCCCTGTTCCCAATCCCGCACATGCGTACTTGTGGTTCCAACCGAATCTTCTCCCATGTTTTTTCCTACCCATTCTCCCCGTGCAGAAAATTAGCGCGAGATGAACTGTTGCCTCCTCTCTTCCCGGTCTGCTAGTCACAGTTGGAGACATAGCCAATCAGGGCTATCAGAGAGCTGGCTAATTTGAATATTTCTCAACCCCCACCCCCGGTCTGCTGGTGCTGTAGTTTTGTCATTTGCTCAACAGACATGCTTGAGACAGCCCCAGCTCAGAATGATATATTACTCATAGAAGTAAGCAACTTACTTTGACTCTTTTGAAATGGAGGGGAGTTAAAATAAGTTGATGACTCTACAGATGAGTCTACTGTTGAAAAGAAAGAAAAAGTTGAAAATGCATTTTAACATCACTGGCTCAGTTGTCCAAACTCGTGTAAACCCGAGGCCTTTTGCATTTTGGGCATTATTTATTTATTTCTCACATTTCTTCGCTGCACATCTCGCCAAGCGACTCTGGGCGGTTATATTCATAATCTCATCATTTGGCCATCAGAAAGACACCTTGGAAAACAGCACCAGTATTTATAACGGGGTAAAGGAGAAAAGCTTAAATGATTTTGGTATAAAAAGCGAAGTGGTTGCAAGGATTGAAAAGCCTTCAGGAATGTGACAGTGCAAACTGGTAGTTCTGCCTCCATTCTGCATCAATCCTTGTGAATTCTATTTTCTTTAAAATTCCCCTTGGTGGTTGAAGTAAAGAAGGGTGTAACTGTTACCTGGAATTTTCTAGGCAACATAATAACATCCAACAGTAGTTTTCCCATTGCCGTTTCAATTTCGAAGACCCACTCAAAGTTTCTCCCCACCCATATTGCTCTGTGTCCTACTAATTGTATCATCTGCTACTTGCTGTAGTCATGTACTCCCCATGGAGCAAAGTGTGATGGAAATGAGGGAAGGTGTGTAAGGCAGAACTGCAGAAATAGTGCACCCAGGACTTAAAACCTTTGACAATTTGTAATGGATGAGAAAGCATTTCTGCTTCACTAGGGATCTAGGCTGCAAATGTCCAGACAATGGCAGCAACATTGTTCAAAAAAGGCTAACTCAGGTAGTGGTGGACTGGAATTCCGCATCCCAGTTTTGGTAGCTTTATAGGAGCTATCATGATACTATCTTTGGTAATAGAGAAAAAACAGATGGTGTTTCTACTCCTTCCATTCTAAAATGGCATTACTTTTGCTAAATGCACTAACAAACCAAATCCTGGTGTTACCTGGAATTTTTAGCTTCATTAGTAGCTTTTTAATAAAGGTGGTATTAGCATTTAAGCATGGCATCCATGCCTTCCTTTCAAGTTCAAGAAACCATGTTTTCCTTTTACCCAAAACCCTTTCTTTCTTTTACATGCAAAAACTAGCCTTTTCAGCAACTAAACCAGAGCTTTCCAAACTTTTAATGTTGGTGACACACTTTTTAGACATGCATCATTTTGCGACACACTTACAGCAGGGCATCATTTCACAACACACTCTTACAGCAGGGCACAAGGCAGGCACTAGGACCTGCGCGGAATCACAGCAGGTTTGGAGGCAGCCAGGCACAAGGCAGGCACTAGGACCTGCGCAGAATCCTGGCAGAGCTTGGAGGCAGCAGCAGCCGGGACACACCCAGACACTGCAGCTGACACACTAATGTGTCCCGACAGTTTGGAAAGCTCTGAACTAAACAATAGAGAGCATATTCTGAAAGTCCTTGAATACACTTGCAAGTTTTAAGACAGGGGTGGGCAACCTTTTTTCTGCCAAGGGCCATTTGGATATTTATAACATCATTCGCGGACCAGGGGGCAGGGTTTCCGGGCGGGAGCTCCTAGAGTTATTGAATTTTGAGTCCCGCCTGCGGTTGCCTTGGCAGGGCCAGACCAAATGATTTCGTGGGCCTTATATGGCCCACGGGCCAGACGTTCCCCACCCGTTTTAGGATGATACAAACCCAGCTGGGAAAGGGAGTGACATAATCCATAAATTTGCCACTTGTGGAATGTTACCTAGATTCAATGTTTTCTATTGCTCAATTCTCACATGGAATCAATGTATTTAATCAATAAAATACATAAAGCAATGTATTACTTGCTTTATGACGTATCACATATACTGAATGTATGTATCATTTGTTTCTGTACCCTATAATAGATTTGACCCCCCCTTAATAAATGCTTTTTGCCTTGCCTGAAATACTTTGTGATTTGTGTTTTCGGTTAGGCAGAAGGCCACCTTTGCAAAGGTTGTTTTCTCTCCCAAATTCAGGGAATAGGTCTTCAGCTCCACGCCACTCGGGGTGCATGAGGTTTAGGCAACACTGGTATCTTTAAAACCTTTGAGGGCTAGGAACTGGGATGCATGTGCTCAGTAATATTTTTCTTTTCTCTCCACTGTCCATGATGCCACACAACAGGCATGCTAAATGTTCTTGTTATGCATGGAAATGAGCAACTGAATAGTTCTTAGCATCAGAACAATTATTGCTAAAGGACACACAGTATAGTTAGGAGATGTCAAGAATTAGCATTGTGATTTAAATGCCTTGAATAAATGTTCCCATATTCACCTGTTTTCTGCTTCATTTACCTTTTTTTTAAAAAAACTCAAACTTGGCACTGTAATAAAAAAAAGTAAAGGTAAAGGTTCCCCCCGCACATTTGTGCAGTCGTGTCCGACTCTAGGGGCCGGTGCTCATCTCCGTTTGTTAGCCGAAGAGCCAGCGCTGTCCGAAGATGCTTCCACGGTCATGTGGCCGGCATGACGCATGCAGAATGCTGTTACCTACCCACCGAAGTGGTACCTATTCATCTACTTGCATTTGCATGCTTTCGAATTGCTAGGTAGGCAAGAGCTGGGGCTAGTGCAGGAGCTCACTCCGTCACGCGGGGCTAGGGATTCGAACCTCCAAACTTGTGTTCTTCCAATCGACAAGCCTGGCGTCTTACCCCCTGAGCCACCACACCCCCTTCACTATACACTATACAAGCTTACTTGGAAGTAAATCTCATTGAAATTCAGATTTAATTCTAAACAGGAACATTGCACTATTGATATAATCAATATTTTAAAGTATTATAAAACAGTACAATTCAAATTTGTTCTAAAACATGTTTTATCTACATTGCTGCATCATGATTTTTGCCTCTGTATTAGATAAGCTATTGTATCAGTTTCCTAGTGCTTTTCCTTATGTAGCCAAAATGGCTTTATTCGCATGGAAAATAGAAGTGTGACACTGGTGTTTAGAGAACAAAGTTTGCAAAAGTATAAAAAATATTTAGGAAGAAAAAACCCTCACCAAATAGAACTCCCACCCCTCAGATAGCAATAATATGCCATAAAAATTTGACAAACAAACAAACAAATAAATAAAATGTCTTTCTGTGTGTATAGGTATATGTAATGGAAAATCGTGAAGAGTATCAAATTGCCAAACACTTCCCCAATGCATGTTAACAACCATAATGAAGCAGTTTTGTTGTTAAAGTCTAAGCAGCACATGTCATTATAACATGGCTGGGCTTTAACTACCAGCAAACTGTTGTGTCAAATAGCTAGGCGGCAAAACTTCCAGCATGTCAGCTGCCAACAAGACAGTACTACTGTAATAGGAATTTCCACACCACTCCCCCTAGAGTTCAGCCAATGAAATAAAGGCTGGCTGAGTATAAGATTGAAAACATTTCCTCTCTGTTTTACACCGTGCCTGCGCTTAAACTAGCCATGGGGCTTTTATTTAGCCGGATTTACAATGCTTTCCAGAGTTTTTATGGGATGGAGGCTCGTATTCTCCTTCTGGGTCTGGATGCAGCTGGCAAAACAACACTTCTCTATAAGCTGAAGTTGAATGAAACAATTTCAACCATCCCCACTGTGGGCTTCAATGTGGAGACAGTGCAACCCTTCAACAACGTCACTTTCACCATGTGGGATGTTGGTGGACAACAGCGCATCAGGGCCCTATGGAAATACTACCATACCAACACAGATGGGCTGATCTTCATGGTGGACAGCCTGGACTGTAATCGTTTTGAAGAAGCCAGGTTGGAGTTGGAGGCATTACTGGATGCTGAAGATTTGCAAGGGGTCCCTTTGGTGCTGCTAGCCAACAAACAAGATCTGCTTGGAGCATGGCCTCCCATGGATGTGGCAGAAAAGATGGGACTGAGGAAATTATCAGGGCACAAATGGCATGTTCAGGGTTGCTCTGCTCAGAGTGGAGAGGGGATCCCTGAGGCTATGGAGAAGCTATCAGAGATGGTCAAGATGTATCGCAAAGCTAAGGGGAACCTCTGAGTTCAACACATGAAGTCTTTAGTCTTTGATGGGAGAACACAAGGTATTCTGCTTAACTCTTTTCTGTTTGCTGCAGATACTTGTAGAAGGCCCCTGCTTCTCTTTATGGGCCTTATGAAAAAAACAATTATTTAATATTGGGACTGCTTTTTGAACATTGAGCAGGCTACAAAGCCTTATTGGACTAAATAGACTTTTAAAAAATGAGTTTGCCCTCTTCATCTTCATACTGAACCAAGTTAAGAATTCCAAGAATAAATCAGACCGCAAGCATCAACATTAGATCTTTAGTTATCAGAGGCCAATTGTATTTTGAATCAGTAACTTATGTTAATTCTTTTACTGTATTGCTGATTTTCTAGTTGTATTAAAAAAATTCCATGCTTTGCTTCATGTCATATAAAAACTTATTTATTATTTAAATTTGTATCACCGCCCATCTCCTCTATACCAGCAAACTCTGGGCGGTTGATAAATTATAGAGATTGCTTATTAAAATTGGTATTTTTTCTTCAGAGTTTGGGTCAAATGTACTATTCATTCTCCACTTTCCTTAAGCACTGGAGCATTCTAAGAACAGTGCTACCAGGTTTAGATTCTTTTGTGGGGGAAAAATTACCTCCTATTTTGTGCTCCTTTGGTCTTGGGCATCTCACCTCTCCCCTAGCTCATGAGTTTTTGAAAGATCCTAGTTATTTTGAATGGGGGGGGGGAAATTATTTTATGTTAATAAAATTTCCACAATCTTTTACCTTCAAAGACATTCCTGCTATTCATTAAAGCAGTCCCCCCCTTTTTTAGGCTTCTATGTGAGCTTGAAAAGTACAGTATCATTGCTGTAAGAGTTGCATTAACTTTAGCTAATAGGTTCCTTAAAGGATCAGCATCTTTTTTTCAAACTCATATGGAAACCTGAAAAAATTGATTAGTAGGAGTGAGGTGCTGCATTTGTGCAAGGCCCAAAGGCTTCCTCTGACCCTAAGCCTAATGTCACCTATTATCCAAGCTTTTTTGAATAATGAATGTGCAAGTGTTTATAAGATCAATAACTTACCAATACATTTCAAACGAATTTGAGTTCAGCATGAGCTAGTAACATACCAGTTTTTTTTGAAAGAGTACTTGCATTTAGGAATGTATTTTCCTTGCTTCTGCCAAAACAGGCAAACATTCATGTAGAATAGTTCCCACAAGACAAGCTGAAATGTAATTTCTTTTACACTTAATCTTCTGCTTGCCTGCTCTCCAGATGCAAAAGGGAACAGTGATCAATTTAGTTAGTTGCCTAACCCAACCCCTTTTCCCAGATCAAACTTTAATTTCATGTTTGCTGAAACAACCTAATACATTTCTGTAAGAACTCATTTTATTTTCCTGTTTCAGTCAGATGAGTAGACATTTAGGTGAAAGAGATCCACCAAAGAAATAAGCAAAGATGGCAGCTGCTCATTTTTGAGCAACCACTTTTTATTTAATGATTCTAGAATACTGGCTTATGTCAACACGTAAATATATCCCAAGAAGATACAATGATTTTGGTACAACAGATTTAACAGTACTTCTCTATGATGGTGCATTTTTCTTATTTTACATAAATGGCATCCACAAGGGGGAGCAAGAGTTTCTGGAAGCTATCAGGGAAAACATGTCTCTGTTCTGCACACTTAAAGCAAAGGGTTATTTCTGTTGTTTTTGCAGCCAGTGAGTGAACTGTGCTTACAATGATTGATAAACATACTGGTTGTGTTTACACAACACACACAGCCTGGTCAGTTAAAGTTCTGATGATTGTATTCTTGCATATGAACCATGACTACTTGGTGTGACTTAATGTGTTGTGTGAACCCAGCCTGTTTAATTAATTTATGGTTCAGTGTACTATGGTTTTAGTAACCAAATTAAAGAAGTTGTGTGAACTCAGCCACTCTCTCTGAAAAAAGATTATCTTTTTAAAAAAACCCTGTTCTGTAGTGAAAAATAATTGTTGCCTCATTAAAACAATTCAGAAACCCAGGATTATGTATAACTGTAATTAGATACCAGTACAATATACTAGATGGGGGAAGGCTGAGCGAAGGAAGATAGATGCTTTTGAACTGTGGTGTTGGAGGAAAATTCTGAGAGTGCCTTGGACTGCAAGAAGATCAAACCAGTCCATACTCCAGGAAATAAAGCCAGACTGCTCATTTGAGGGAATGATATTAAAGGCAAAACTGAAGTACTTTGGCCACATAATGAGAAGACAAGATACCCTGGAGAAGAAGCTGATGCTAGGGAAAGTGGAAGGCAAAAGGAAGAGGAGCCGACCAAGGGCAAGATGGACGGATGATATTCTGGAGGTGATGGACTTGACCGTGGGGGAGCTGGGGATGGCGACGGCCAACAGGAGGCTCTGGCGTGGGCTGGTCCATGAGGTCACGAGGAGTCGGAGGCGACTGAACGAATAAACAACAATACTAGATGGGAGCAAGGACAGGAGGTTAATATTTCTAAGTCAGGTTTTACTTTAAAGTTATTTTCTGAGTTTCTAAGCTTTGGAAATTACCCCACCAATGCATGAGGTTATATACCTGTTACAAAAACTAGGATAGTGGCTCAGAGACTGTGAGCTATGCTAATCCTGCAGGTAACCCAGTATTGTTATTCCCTTTGGTGGGGACAGTGGTATAATACAACCCTGCAGAATAGTGTCATCCAGTTTTGTAACATGCTAGGATCCACAGCTATCACTGCTGTAGACTGAAGGCTGGCAATCTTCTGGTGCTGTGAGATTTTTGTGTGGTGGCAGGTTACAAAAGTAATAAATCATTTTTAAAATGCCCCATATCTCAGTAATCTCAAACAAAATATCAAGTGATTAATGTTCTCTTACACTTCTGAGATTTCAGATGGGAATACTGAAACGGCAAAATTTGACAATTTATGAGTTTTTACACATTTTTTGAAACTGCATTTTAAATCGGGGTGGGTGGGTGATGTCATAGACCTCCTGTGAGAATGTTGTGGGTGATACAGTGCCTGTGGGCACCACACTGATTAACTTTGAGTCACTGCAGGGGTTGGCAAACAATGGCCTAGCAATTTACCCAGTTTACACTGAAAAAACAGAGAAATAATCATTATCTTCTAGCGTGCCAGAATACTCAACTGCCTTTTTCATCTATATCCTTCTCCATCCCTGCAACCATGGTATGGTTTTCTAACAGGATGCTGCAGTGTTGGCTCTATCATTAGACAGACCCTGGAACTAGGGAGCAGTGGCTAGCTGCTAAAAATCGGAGCTGGGTGTGTCAGGAAGCTGGTCTACTGCCTTTACATTTGTGCACCACTGTGCACAGTGCACCATTTTATATCTGTGCACCACTCAGGAAAGATTTAACTGCAAATCCATTCAGCTTCTGTATGTGAAACAAGGGAAATAAAGTCTTGGCCATTACTTCAGGCAGCAAAACATCTTAAGGCAGCCTTACACAGTACATCTGTTACAATCTTTATATACTGTAGCTCCTGTGGTAGAAATCTCACCAAGGAAGACCAACAATTGGAGAGCGTCCAGACAATCATTTTATTTTGGTAAAAACAGCCAAGTGTGAAGAGGGCCAAAATAAACTTGCAAGGCAGCTACAGAGCTTCATCAAAAGAAACATATGCCACATAATACATAAAGAAAATATAAAGGAAGAAAAATATGTCGATGAAGGTTCTCAGTCATCCAGGTGGAATTGTCTGTAGCTTGAATCATGTCAACTGGATTTCTATTTTCTCAGTGGAAACGTTTCGCTCCTATCCAAGGAGCTTCTTCAAGTCCTCCTTGGATAAGGAGCGAAACGTTTCCACTGAGAAAATAGAAATCCAGTTGACATGATTCAAGCTACAGATAAAGGAAGAAACTACTTTTACAACTGATAAGACAGGGTCTTTTGATTCCTGAGTGCAGGCAGATTGTCCTCTGGAAACTAACCTAAACTTGTTTTTCTGGTATGCTTAATTATCTGATCTGACACATAAGGTGATAAAATGGTCTGTTTAGAATCATTACCAAACACTATCTTCACAAGAGTAAATATTTAGAATTGTTGTATTTAGAATGTAGGTTCACTACATAACTGTAAATACATAAAATTCACCACACCCTCACAGGATTCAACAGATACTTATATGCATATATCACCCTCCATTCTGAAAAGAATTTGTTATATTTTCAATAAGTAATCAATAAGTCCTTGAAAAAGATAAACCAAAGTTTATTTAGTTATCTGTAAGTAGTCCATCATTACAAATTTTAAGTTTTCTGCACTGGAAAACATTTTCCCCAAGATTTTTTAAAGCAACAAACATACCATGGAAGAGAAAAATGCTACTAAATTAGTTTCTGCTACATATAGTATTAACCATTTAGCTAACCAATATGTGGTATAAAATCTGTAGGTAAGCAGCTGATCTCTATTACAGAATTCAGTCCTATACAGGAGAAAGTGCACAGTCAATATCACAGAAACTAAAAGGTAAAATAGTGTTTTTTTCAAGAAAAAGAATGTATTTCAAATGTGTTTCGAGAAAAAACTTCCTAGAAAAACATCTGTTCTAGTACAGTAATCCCGATTATATAATGAACATGGCTTTTTGACAATGCAGCCATATATTTAGAGAAATTTCAACAAAGCAGCACATTTCTGCATTCTGATTATACAATTGTGACAACTCCTTATATTTGGAGGTAGGGCACTACAGTGCAATCTAAATATAAATTGACCCAATAAATTGACTCTATGCTGAAAGTCTTGAAAAGTATTAATCTTTTGTTTCCAAGAAAGCCTCTTTTTTTGCTTAATCCTTTCTATACAGTGACACGACTGGTGAAAACTTGTTAATGCCTTTCTCAGTCACAGTCTTATTAAGAAATTGGGTCCAGCCTTCAGATCATTTTCTGATATGCTAGTTAGCTAGTTCCCTGACAACAGATATGAAACCGTTTTTTAACTGGGAAGAGCAACTGTTGCTTTGCCTAAACAGGCTGCTTCTCGGTTACTCTCCACATTCTATAAAACTGAGGATAATGCTCAAATGAAAGGCAGAAAAGGAAGGAAGGCCTGTTTAACATCATCCCATTATTATTCCCAAATGATCTCTCCAACCATTCACAGTAATGAACTCTTCCTTATATCCTGAAATTGGGTATCATTGGTTTAATAGAATTTCTCATTAAACCCTGCCCACATACAAGACTGTATGTTACACAGTTGCTCCCTTGTGCTTCAGGATTTGCACAAGCTTATTTCTGAGTTTTGGGCTAGAAGATTCAAAGCACCTTCCTTCATGTGTTTTCCTAAAGCTGGATTGAAGGAAGTGAAGGATTGAGGGCCAAGAATTCCCCAATTAAACAGCTGAGGGTATCAGGACATTCAGTCTGATTGGAAGCAGCCTATTATAATGATCATTTACTGGGAAACACTTGGAAAAAAGGAGCCTGCCAGTGAGGTTTTAAATTATCCTCCCTCACAGTTCATAACAAAGGCTTTTTGTTGTTGTTGCAAGATGTGATAATAGCAGGGCTACGAAGCACTTTGAATTCCAAGGAAAAAAGGTGCTTCAGAGTACGGAGGGAGAATAATAGTATTTTATTAAATTTATATGCTGCCTAACTCCCAGCAACTCTGGGCGGGATCTGATGCTTACAAAGCACATGTTTGCAAATCCTAAATACCACTATTTCTTTTCCTGGGATCACATGGCCATTCTCTGCAGCTGAAGAATTTCAGACAGGTGCTACAAGTATCCACACGTTTTCTAAAACACTGTTTTGCTTTTGAATCAGAAGCACTGCACAGCCCTAATGGATACCATAGATTTAAGTCTTAAGTCTTACACCTGAACAATACCAAGATAGATGCTGATAGGGCTGCTACCATACTTGCAGTTTGCTTCGCAATTATTCCTCTTTTAGCATAAAATAGATACAAAGCAAGCAAAGGTGGAATTTCTGTTCTTTACTATAGATATAGCTAGAAATCTCTAGCTTCCTGTTACAAACATGATTCATTATTAATGGAAGGTTTAGGGTAGAGGAAAGCAGCATCTTATTTTTAAATATCCTATAAGAAGATTTAAATATGGAAACTCCTGCTTCCAAAGCAGAAGCACAGTGCATGTTGAATTTAACAGATGTGTTATCAGAAGAAATTAAAGTGATCAGTACTGCAGGCCCAACAGCAGGTTTCAGCCTGGTATGTCAAGTTTAGCATATCAAGTGTCTATCCCTGCCAGATCATACAAACGAAAGACATGGAGAAAAGGAAAGAAGGAAAAAGGCACTAGCTGTAGTAACTTAGGTGGTACAAGCAGGCTTAAGCTTGGTCTAAGCGATGGCAAAACACATGATCATCGTACACTTGCTTGTTGGAGCTGTCAAAGGTTTTATCGCAATATGGACAGTCAAGAATGTGATTTTGCACATGATCCAAATACTGTTGTTCTCCAATGTCATTAGGGAAGACTTCCTGACACATGGGACATTTTTTCATGGAGACCTGGAGAGAAGAGGATGCAAAAAAAAAATTCCGAATTGTTTTACAACTGCATGATATAGATTTCTGTTACAGGAAATGGGCGAGCTTTGGTTCTGTGGCATTCTGGCAAGCAATGAAATGGAAGTGCAGCTAGAAAAGAAGATGGATACTTCAAAGCAACAAGTGCAACATGTTAAGTGACTGAGGGCCCCCGAGCACTAATCTGCCTTTCCCTCAATCCCAAACAAGGCTGGTTTAAGGCACCAAAGTGCCATTACAGAAGGACAGTGACTGTAACCAAGCCTAAACATTTGTAACTTCAACAACCACATATCCTTTCCCTGTTGTCCCTAACTTTATTTCATTGCAGTGCTGTCTTTACTGTGTGGTTTCAATTTTTTTGTATTGTGCTAAATAATAAAGACATTAAAAGAGAAAACTCACCAGGTCCACCTCGAGAATCTTTGACGATGCTGTAAGACAAACCACAGCAAGAAAAATAAAATGCTTTTGACATTAGTTAATATATAGCATCAGTAACACTTTAAAATACTGTGCGGTGGTAGTGAACAGTGGTGTCAGAAACCAATCCTAGAGTCTGTGTATTTGAATAGTATATTTGTAAGATCTGCCAATACATAATCTGTTGCATCTTATTTAGGTGCACAACTCATAGAACATAGCTTTCCAAACTGTGTGTCGCGACACATTAGTGTGTCGCAACAAAACCCGGAAGTGCTGATGGTGTGTTGCCACCGCCCCTGCAGCGGCGCGCCATCAGCGCTTCCGGGTTTTAGCACACCACACGAGGCTACCGCCGCCATGCATGCCACCACCGCCGTTGGTGTGTCGCCAACGGCGGGACTTTGGAAAGCACTGTCACAGAATCTGCCGATGCCGGTCTTAAAATACTTAGCGGAAAAATAACATATCAAAATAGTTGTATCTGGGGAGACCTGCACTCAGATTATGCTTGGGAACACTTGCATATTCTGGAGAGGGGCTTTATTATGCTGGCAACCCAATAATAGCCCCTAAGCTCGCACACTGACAAAGATCTTTTAGCCATCTGGATTTTATTTCATCCATATTTTTATTTTTATTTTTATTTTGATATTATTGTATTTATATTGGGTATTGAATTTTAATAATAATCTTATTGTAAACCACCCAGAGTCCCCCCTTGGGAGATGATGGGCGGTGATAAAATCCAATAAATAAATAATGCTATTTCCTCCTGAGGGAAGTGTAATGAGCTCCCATTTGTAGAGTTTTAGACAAATAAAAACACCTGTGATCACTGCTGTGTGATAAAATTGTTGTATATATTTTTTATGTCTGTAGAATATGTGGCTGAGTTTTTAAAAAGCCAGGCCTCAAACTTTTTTCCTGTTTGGGCTCAGAGAGCACATGTTCACCCCCACTCAGGAATGTTACTTTGCCTTTAGGTGCCGGCCAGTCTGAGAGTTCTGACCAATCAGAATTAGCTGTTAGAGCTTTGCCCATATTGGGAATCTGTTGCCTAGGTGTTTTGGTCACATGCTGGATCCTGTCCACTCAGATGCTGGTCAGGTAAAGGTTTAAAAATGTAAATGTCTTTTGTTCTCCTCACTCTGCTCTGCTAACTGCTCTGCTATCTAAATGTAAATATGTTAATCAACCATGCCATGCTTTGGCTAAAGAAGAAGATTCGAGGTTTGTTCCTATGTTTTTTGTTTTAAATAAAACAACATTTTGCTACAAACTTATCTCTTGTTTTTTCCATAACTCTGATCACAAATTTTATAAAAATTACAAAAAAAATTACCCAGGCATTAACATGCCATTCAATCAATCAGCCTCTCCACTCTTTTCATCACTTTTCTGAAAACTCTACAGCAATTTTATAGAGTAAGGGATTGATTATGGGAAATTGCTGTATATCCTTGATGTTTAAAGTCGGAAGTAACTTCTTTTTGTAATCTATCTAAAAAAAATTTCTCTTGTGTTTTCACACTTCTTTCACTTCTTTTTTTGTAGTTTTTTGTTTTTCTGTATCTTTTATCTTTTTTTGAAATTTAATAAAATTCTTTAAAAAAACACTACAGCAATTTGTTCTTTTCTTTAATGCTACAAGGAGAAGTAGCATTTTCTACAACCACAAGATCAGGAACTATGGGTACAGCTATGTGCTTTTAAACAACTGAGCATCGGGATATCAATTAACATACTTTTGCTGCTAGTTTGAACCTTCCAACTGGACGTCCAAGGGCACTCACCAGAATATGGATTTCCAAACAGGAGTTTGGAACCCACTGAATTAGGTGGTGATTGGGATAGGATTCCAGCAGATGAACTGCCTATTTCAGGGAGGCGTGCCCTCAACTCTTCATTCTCCTGCCATAATTTCTGTAAAAAAAAAGGGGGGGGGGTGTAAAATGCAAAATCAGTAACATTGAAAGTTATGATTTATAGGTAGGTGGGCCCTGAAACAGTTGCTTGCATCTGAAATATAGGAACAAAATTCCCTACTTGCACATGGAGACTGGTTTCTCATCAGCCCCATAATACAGTTTCAGAGTGGGAACCTCCACACAAAGGTTTTGGAGCAGTCCAGAAGCAGCTGTAGATTTTTCTCATTTCATACTGTTGGTTGGTCTAGGGAGCTGGAGTTGTTTATTTCTGGCTCTGTACTTACTTGAAACTTGAGCAAAGTTGGGTGCCCCCCTCTGCAGTACTGCAGAGCTTGTAGGAGGGTGTTTTTCAATCACTGGAATCTTTTGCTTATCCCATCTCCTGGCGTCAAAGCTCACATGACTTTCTCTTTCCTCTCCCATCATATAGCATCAGTGTCCTATTCCTAGAGTCTGTCTACAGGTAAAATTTAGTATGCACTTGCCACTGAAGCAACATGCAACCATGGTTATAACTAGTGAGTAAAGTCTCTGCCTACAAAAATGCTGAACACCATTATTTGACCTTTTAGAGTTTGCACACAACTTTTAAATACAATAGAATAGCACTTTGCAGTAAAGGAACTTTCCCTCAAAACCACCACTTAGTTTTGTTTGCAAATCATCAGACAAATGGACACAACATGTATTGAAAATGGGTATAGACACTAATAACTGATTTTATTTCCCTTTTGTGTGGTGGGGGTGTCACTTACCCTCCTTGTCATGGGAGGGTTTTCTTTTATTATCTTACTAGAAAATAACCCGGAAAGAGGTACTCTGCATCCTTTGATTGGCAGTTCCACCATTCAATCATCACAGGGGTTCCTCTTAGTCCAGGAACTGTTTAGCATTCAGAGTGTAAAGCTTTCATGAAAAAGGAAAAGTGGGCTGGGGGAAGCTGTTAAATCTGGTTCTCATGTTCAAACCAATGTTTGTTATTTTTTAAGGCCATGGAACACCAAACAAAATAGTGCTTCCTAAAAAAAAAGTGTGGGAATTATGCAAGGGCAAGCTAGATGCCAAGCCTGAAGAACACTGCTTCAGGCTCTGGATTTGGGATAGGCCTAGCTAGTAATTGCAGTTTGCGGGGAGGCTTCATTCTACAAGTTAAGGCACTGGGTGCAGACTAGGCCACTGGGCTGATTGTGCTACCTGATGGTTGACTGCAGGTGCCAGGTGTGTTTGTCTGCTCATCCCACGGGCAGTCTTCAGTGGCCTCTACCTGGCCATCCTTCGCTTGACTCAGTGAAGTTGCAGAAGCTGTGCAAAACTTTGAAGAGGTGACTCAACTACTTTGCGTTGACCAATGATCCTATGCTTTGCAGAACCTTGGGTAAGGAATTCTGTGCAGCCACAAACACCACTTCCAAGTAGACCCCACTCGAGGCACCAGTGCAGGCCAAGAAAATGAGTCAAATCACCTTAAAAAGATGTGCACAGCAGTATATGCACAATACTGTAAGGGCAGCTGATTTGGCTTGGTGCTCAAGGTTGAATTATTTTTTAAGAATGCATGCAGTACACTTGTAGACTGTTCACAGAGCATAATGTTCTATCAACACACATTTTATGAAAAACCATTTGAAACTTGGGTTTTTAATACCAGGATAGACTAATTAGTAGTGGCAGAGAGAAATATTGAAATGCTGGCAGAGAAACTGTATAGTTTGCAAATTACTATTGTGCTTTCTGGAATTACAATGGTGTGAATTTACTGTTCAACTTTTTTTCAGACAAGTTGGAAGATAATGCCACACTCTTTCAGGTTATAACAGTTTCCTTGTTTTGAAACATTTCTTATCTCACAGGATAAAGAGATGAGCAGCTATTTACAAGCTTTCCTTTGAAGGCAGGAATATTTATAGTTAATAATATTCTCCCCAAATACAGCTCTCTTGGAAAACACAGGTGCCCTGCCCATTGAAGGCAGGCAGGAAGATACTTCTGGGAGATCCACAAATAGGATATGAAGACAGATCTCCTCTGCTTTTAACTAGGAATTTTGGTATTATCAGTACATTGCCTTACCCAATCTGTCTTTGAGATGTTTGGAGATTAAAACTTCCAGAATTCTCAGCCCCAAGGAGGTCACTGGATTGAGAAAAGCTGCCCCAAGCAACTTTTAACTGTCCCTAACTGCACAATACTGCCCAATGCACAACAATCCAACACTCCCCACATGACAAAGTTTGCACCTGATTTTCTTGCTCTATTTCATCCTTTTCCTTCTTCAGGATTTGAATTGCAAGTATTTGTTCCTCCTTGATCTTGTCCAACATTTGCTAAGGAAAGAGAAAAGCTGAAGCATAATTAGAAGGCAAAGGGCCTATGGTATAAAGAAACATCTGTTGTTTTTCAAATCCTTACTCCATACTTCTTCCTCTGGAACTCAGGGTTAACATGCATTTTTATTATTATTATTTTATTTATTCAATTTATCCCCCGCCCATCTCCCATACAAGGGACTCTGGGCGGGTTACAACAAGTAAAATTTTTAAAAACTATACAAAATTTCTAAAAAACACACCAAGCATAACAATAAATAAAGTCCAAGATGGATTTGAAACCGCAGAGTAGATCATAGTGCTATGGGGCCAGCCAACCCCAGGAGGCACTACCACCCCTGTCATCCCAGGCCAGGCAGCAGAGCCAGGTCTTAAGAGCCTTCCGAAAGGCCAGGAGTGAGGGAGCCAGTCTCACCTCCGGGGGCAAGATGTTCCATAAGGTGGGCGCTATCGCGGAGAAGGCACGCCTCCTGGACCCTAGATGGAATTCTCTTGTAGAGGGGGTCCGAAGCATGCCCTCTCTGCATGTACGGGTGGGGCGGGCCGATGTTATCGGGACGAGACGGTCCCTCAGGTACCCTGGCCCTATGCCATGTAGGGCTTTAAAGGTAATCACCAACACCTTGAATTGAACCCGGAAGCAAACTGGCACCCAGTGCAGCTCGCGTAGCAGAGGTGTCACATGTGCCGATCCCGTAGCACCCATAACTGCTCGCGCTGCCGCATTCTGCACCAGCTGAAGCTTCCGGATACTCTTCAAGGGTAGCCCCATGTAGAGCGCGTTACAATAGTCTATGCGGGAGATGACAAGGGCATGAGTGACTGTTCATTTCATTCTTACAGCAGCCCTGTGGAATAAGGTTAGGCTGGAAGATAATGAGCACAAAATATTCCAGTAAGCCTCAGGACTGGGAACCAAAATCAGGCCTCCCCAATCTAAACCCAACACTCTAATCTAGAGCTTTCCAAACTTTTCGCGTTGGTGACACACACCAACGGCGGCGACAGCAGTGGCGCGGCCTGCGGTGTCCTGATGTGTCGTGCTAAAACCCGGAAGCGCTGATGGGGGGAACCGGAAGAAGCGGCACCCCCGCCAATCAGTGCCGTGGCAGTGGCGCTGATTGGCGGGGTGCTGCTTCTTCCGGTTCCCCCCATCAGCGCTTCCAGGTTTTAGCGCGACGCACCAAGACACCGCAGGTGACACAGTAGTATGTCACGACACACACTTTGGAAAGCTATGGTCTAATCACTATACCATGCCAGCACTTCCAGAAGGATAACAGCATTCATACCAGGTGCCCTAACCAAATAATCTCTGTATAATTCTAAACCATTGATAGGAGACTTTGCTGCTTTTTTACAGCACAAATAAAATGGGTGAAGTGGGCAGCAGAGAGACACTCTCTCAAATATGCACTGACACTCTGTTATAGTAGGATTATTATAAAATAACCTATAAAATAACTGAACAGGCACTTGGATATGAGAGGAAAGATCTTTATAAATGGACAGGTAGGTGGGTGGATGGACAGATACATTTTTTTAACTGAGTCAAGGGGAATGGAACACACAGAGGTTAGGACAAGCTTCAATGTAGGGCAAATAACAGAATGACACAGCTATGGAGGGATATTTCTGCCCAAAATTGAAGTTCATTAAAGGGTTCTTCTCCACAAGAATAGAGGGAGGGGGGAGAGAGAATAAAAGAACAGCATATTGTTGGGGCCAGCCCAAGAATGACGAATCAGTACATTCCAAACTCGTGTTCTTTATTTGCTCTCACCGTACAGACAGAATCTTGCCAGACTAATGCTACCCTAACTAACCTAAGGGGAAATAACCTGGGATACTCTAGGGTGGAGCTACCCTGAACTTCTTTGTTTTCCCACCAACGCTGTCCGGACTGTGAGTCCTCTTATCTCCCTGGAATGCGCTCCCTCCTTCCTGAGAACCAGCGGCAGCGCCGAAATCCACCACACATATACAGAGAAAGTCAAAGTATGTGGATTATCCCCCAAATTTGGACCCCAACAGAACACAGTTCAACTTAGAATATCCCCATTTCCTCTCCTTGATTAGGTGTGTCGCCGCGGGAAAACTTTGGAAAGCCCTGACCTAGGACATGACACATGACATGTGCGTAGCCCTAGCCCTGACCTCATCCCACTAAGAGCTGCCCAAGTCCTGCTTATATTTTTTCTTTTCTCTTGTCAAGCAAATAGATCCTTCTTTCTTTTTTCCTTGTTTACTTCCGTGGCCCCTTCCCTTAGCAGAGAGAACTTGTTTGCTTACTGTCCTCCCCACTCCTGACCCAGCAGAAAGACCCTTGTGGTAGAACTGTGAGTCCCAACCCTCCTCCCTGGTCACTGCCTCCTTTCCTCCCCCAAGCAGACCCAAATTCCCATCCCGTCTCATCTGGCCAAGCCTCATCTCCATGCTGCCCATGCCTGTCACCTCCTCACTAGCAGCACCCACTGCAGAGAGCCAGAGCAGGCAAGGATTCCTGAGGCTAGCATTGCTCAGCATGAGAGGCATTAGAATGCCAACTATTCTATTGCTACAAAATCTGCCAGGATAGCCTAAGGCAGGCCACTGCTGCCATGCTGCTCCCCTTCCTGGGGCACTTTCCATGGCACAGCCTATACACCTACATGGTCTTGCTCTGCAGTACCCTCAGTGACTACAAAATATTGTTGGGCACTTCAGAAAATGATTACTGGGTGGTGAGTTTGAGTCCCTGGTAGACAAATTCTTGCTGGCTGCTATAGACCTTCCCTTTAAAGTGACTGCTAAGTTTGTAAGAACAAACTCAGTGAACAAAGAAACTCCCCTAAAATAAACAGGCAATAGGACTACAGTATGTACTATATTGGAGGGGCGTGGTGGCTCAGCGGGTAAGACGCCAGGCTTGTCGATCGGAAGATCGCAAGTTCGGAGGTTCGAATCCCTAGCCCTGTGTGCGGAGTGAGCTCCCGCACTCGCCCCAGCTCTTGCCAACCTAGCAATTCGAAAGCATGCAAATGCAAGTATATAAATAGGTACCACTTCGGTGGGAAGGTAACAGCGTTCTGCATGTGTCATGCCGGCCACATGACCGCGGAAGCGTCTTCGGACAACGCTGGCTCTTCGGCTAACAAACGGAGATGAGCACCGGCCCCTGGAGTCGGACACGACTGCACGACTGTGCGGGGGAACCTTTACCTTTGTACTATATTGCTTAAAAGTAACTCTGCTCTTCTACCTAATAGCCTTAATAGTAGTGTCAGCCTTGAACTATGAATGTAATACCCCATGTCTTCATTAGATTAATAAACTATGTTTTTTTGCTAGTGAAGAATGAAAACTTAAAAGTATTTATAGTTTAAAAACTATAGAGCAAAAAAAGAAAAAATGTACCAAAATTACCTGTCTAAGCAAGGTGGCATTTAATTGACAATTCTCTTCCTTCAACTGTTCCAGGTGCCTTGCTTTGTCTTTAATCGCCTCCTGCAGGTTGTCACCTTCCTTCTGTTGACTCTGCACTTGTAACTAACAAAAGGAAGAGACATGTGTGATTCCCCAAGTGCCGATCAAGAAAAGGAACCAGTAGGCAATTGGGTTCAAAGGTAGTCTTAGGACAGTTTTGTAAGATTTCCAGATTTGATCATTGTGAAATTATTATAATCCCTGAGAGATATGGAAGCTAAATTTTTTTAACCATTTTAGACATATACTTTGATTAATGGGACAAAACAATCAAGTTCTTTCAATAGCTGGCAAGTGACTAGAAAATAAACAAATCTGAAAAATCTTCTGTATGTATAGACTTTTCAGAAATCCTCTACTCCCTATCCAAGAGGTAGCAAAGCTATGAAAGGTTTCTTTGGAACTACACAATCATTTATGTAATTCCTAAGAAATTATTAATGTACAGTATTTTACAAAATAACAAGGATTCTTACATTTTTACTGTCTCCCTTGCTGCTATAGCATGTCCAACTGTAAGTGGGGGCAGGATGTATTTTTAAAAACTGTCTTGTTTTAGAATAAACTGTTTTTCATGGAATGCACCTACCAGAAGGAAAGGTTTGGCAAAGACTTTGATGTGCTATATGTACAAAGAGCTTCAACAGAAGAGGATATCTGTAGCTCAGGGTTGAACTGTGCAGTCCTTGGTGCTCTCAGAGCTTGGTTGTTTGCTTGCAGACGTTTCATTACCCAACAAAGTAACATCATCAAGGCACCAATGAAGTTACCTAGTTGGGTAATGAAACATCTACAAGCAAACAACCCAGCTCAGAGAGCACCAAGAACTCCACAGTACAAAGACCTTTTAAATACACAACTGAAAAACAAGTGAGTAAATAAACAAATACGTAAAGGAAATGAAACCAAATGTAACTTTTGAATGGGTTTTGGCTCCTAGTGTACTACTCAAATATTGAGTACAGCTTTTGGCCCGAGAAGTTGTGTACACTTGGCTTAACATATAGAACAACTCAGATCAGGTTTTTAATTCTATGACATTATATGTTAAGCATATAGATGCAGTGTAACATATAAATAGGGAGTATCTAGTGATAGAACAGAAGGTTGTTTCTAAATTCAGACAAGGATGAAATTATCAGCAATTCATTTGCGGTTGGTGCTGATTTGCAGGAACGTTATGTGAAGTAATTGGATAGGATATATTTGGTCCTGTCAATTCAAGCACAAATTCTGTCTCTGAGTCTCCAAAATGGGGATTTGAAAAGTTCCCTATTGCCGTTCACTCCTCCAAAGCGTGCAGCTTATAAACAAACCTTCCCCAGTGTGATGCCCTTTGGATGTGCTGAGACTGCAAGAACCCCCAGAATCTGCACTGCTGGTCATGCTGGCTGAGATTTCTGGGAGTTGCAGCGCCAACATCCCTGGAGGGGACGTAGTCAGGAAAGATGATTATAAACCCCTAAGAAAAGATCCCAGAGCTGCTCACTCACTTGAAGCTCTTCTATTTGACTCAGAATGGTTCTCAGCCGGTTTCCCAGCAGTTCCTTCTCAGATAATACGGATTCTTTCTCTTCTTTGATCCTGTTTGGAAACAGGCATAGAAGATTATTATTATTTCCTTATGGCATTTATATGCTACCCAGAACAGAGGTTCTCTGGATAATTCACAGAACAAACGTTAGAACTATAAAATATGCAAATGCGGTATTTATCGCTTAAGGTGAACCCAGAGAAGAATGTTTTGTGGATATTATCATTACTGTTATTATTATTCTTATTCAAATGCTAACCATAGCTAACTACATCTACTAAAAACAAGCCAATTTCATGAAAACTATGGCCTTGCATTTGTTTCCACACAGATAATAAAAACAGAATTGAGGGATTCCAAACATCTTTCTTATGGCTGCATTGGAAAGGGAACAGGGATTTTCATGAACCCAAGGCTCTCCTAGGCTTCAGCACTAAAGTTTATTTAGTGTTATGATTCCACCAGCTCTCTCCAGGAGGAAAAAGAAATACTTGCTGCATCAGTTCTGCCTTTATGGCGCACTTCTCCTTTTCCAGATCTTTCTTCTGGGATTCCAGTTTCTCACATCTGCTCTCTAAAGTATTCACGCTACTTTGAAGAGCCTGAAGCCAGAGCAGAAAAACAAAATGAGATAATCAAGATTACCATTTGTTATCATTTCATAGGTAACTAAGGAGCAATTGGCCTTTCGGTTTACTTACTTGAACGTATAGTTATGTTTTAACCTCATCTCCCTATTACAATTTTGACCAATCTGTTAGCCATTCTACAGCAGATGATCAGTGGACTCTTTTTCTCTTTGCTTTGGCGTGTTTTCGTTTTGCAGGTTTTTTACAGCTTCCATTACTACAGCCAATTCTGACTAAGGAAACTTACTTCTAAATTCAGAGAACTCTGAAGCCGCATGGTCTCCGTCTTCAGAACATCCTCTATTCTGAAGCTCCTGTACTTTTGTCTGGACACGCATAACCTCCTCCCCATCCAGGGTGTCCTAACGTTAATATACCTGAGGGACCGTCTCATCCCCGTTACATCAATCCGTCCCACCCTGTCATGGAGAGAGGGCATGCTATGGACCCCGTCTGCAAGAGAATTCCATCTGGCGGGGTCCAGGAGGCGGGCCTTCTCTGCAGCAGCTCCTGCCCTTTGGAACATTCTTGTCCTGACAACGAGTGCAGGAATAACACGCCGAGGCTTGGGATCAAATCTCTTGTGTTTATTATCCTACAGCCTAAACAGAATCCAGCTAAACTAACACGAAGAGGCAATGCTCAAAGATTAAGTCCACAAACTTAGGGCGGGGCTTTCTTCAACCTCTTGGGAGGGAAACATAGAGATTCAGTACTACGCATGCGTTTCCCTTCCTGGAGGGAGCCCCCTCCTTCTCCGCCCGGTATCTCCCTGACACCACCTTCTCCTCCAAGGAAAATTTCCATAGAAACCCCCTCCCCTCCTCTGTCCTTGGCGTTGGTGGGCTTCGCTCTGGCCCCTGGGCCTCTCGTGGGGGTGAAAGTTGCCAACTTACGCACTCCTGTGCGTGGTGGTTTTCTCCTTGTGCGGCCGAGGGCTGAACTTCTGGGAGCTTTTGAGGCCGTGGCTTGTGAGGGAAAAGTTGATGGAATTTGTGCACCAGCAAAGGTGCGTGTACGTCCTTGGCATTCTCCCAGGACCGTTCCGTTTGAGAATACCCCTTCCAGTGTATCAAATATTGGATGCCCCTGCTCCTCCGCCTTGAATCTAAAATGTCTTCAACTTCATACTCCTCTGTTTGGTCTACCAAAACTGGAGGTGGGGGGGGGAATCTGCGAACGCAAGGCGCTTGGGGGGGATTCCTTGACCAACAATGATCTGTGGAATACTGGATGGATTTTCATTGAGTGTGGAAGCTGCAAACGATAAGCCACTGGGTTTATCTGCTGTAACACTGTGAAAGGGCCTACAAACTTAAGAGTCCAATTTTTTACAAGGCCTGCTAGAGGTTAAAAACTTGGTAGAGAGCCAGACCTTGTCTCCCACATTAATCTGCAGCCCTTCTTGTCTGTGTGCGTCTGCTGTTCTCTTATAAGCAGCTTTTCCGATGTCTAGTTGCTTCCTTAAGAGCTGTTGAGCAGCCTGTTGCTCTGTGATTAAGTCTGCTGCTGCCGGGACTGCTCCCTGTTGTGAGGAGATGGGCAATACCCTCGGATTAAACCCATAGAGTGCTTGGAAAGGTGACATTTTGGTTGAGGAATGCACTGAATTGTTATAGGCAAATTCTGCCATGGGGAGCAGGTCTGGCCAATTGTCCTGGCGATAGTTCATGTAACATCTGAGATATTGTTGCAATATCTGGTTAATTTTCTCAGATTCCCCGTTAGTACACGGATGATTCGATGAGGATAAGTGTATTTGGACCCCCAATGACTGAAAAAGCGCCCCCCAGAACCTGGAAGTAAATTGACAGCCGCGATCCGAAATTATGTGATTGATCATACCTCTATGCCGAAAGACATTGTCCAAAAACAACTGTGCTGTTGCTTGTGCAGATGGAAGGCCCTTGCAAGGAATAAAATGTGCCATTTTTGTAAAACAGTCCACAACCACTAGTACTGAAGTAAAACCTTGGGCTGGTGGCAAGTCAGTGATGAAATCCATGGAGACAGTGTCCCAGGGCTGGGGGGCCGTGGGTAGGGGCTGTAAAAGTCCTGTTGGGTTTTCCTGTGATGGTTTTGGCGCGTCCACAGGTGTGGCAAGAGGCCACGTAAGTCTTTATGTGTGCAGCCATCTTAGGCCACCAGTAGTCTTTGAGAGCTCTATGCAGGGTTTTGAAAACTCCTCCATGTCCGGCTGTCGTGACATAGCTTTAGCACCTCTTCCCTCAGGGGGATGGGAACGTAAAGCCGTCCGCTATGCCAAAGAATCCCCGCATCTACCGTGAATGGGGAAGGTGTCGCTTGCTGGGCCCCCTGGAGGTCATCCAGCCTGGCCCTAGCATATGGGTCCTGCTGCTGCTGAGCTTTGATTTTTGCAAAGAGATCCTCCGCCTGCCTGCCGGCTGCTAAGATCTCTGTTTGGTTCCCTTCAGGAGGTCTCTCAAAATTGTGAGGTTGTAAAATTGTACCCTGCGCTGTTTGTTGGGAGGCTGGAATTTCCTGTGGCTGTCTAGATAATGCATCAGCCAGCCGATTCTGCTTGCCAGGCAAGTAAGAGACTACGAAGTTGAAACGTGAGAAAAACTGGCTCCATCTTACTTGGCGGGCAGTGAGTGACCCAGAATTTTGTAAAAGCTCTAAATTCTTGTGGTCTGTGCAAACTGTTACCGGAAAGGTCGCTCCCTCCAGCCAGTGTCTCCACTCTTGGAAAGCAGCCTTAATCGCAAGCAATTCCTTGTTAAAAACATCATAGTTCCTCTCTGCTGGTGATAGCGTGCGAGAGAAAAAGGCACAAGGAAGCATCCCCTCCCCGTTTGGGCTCTCAGCCTGCAGAAGAAGAAGTGTGTGTTGGTGACACACTTTTTAGATATGCATCATTTCGCGACACACTCTTACAGCAGGGCACAAGGCAGGCACTAGGACCTGCGCGGAAGCACAGCAGGTTTGGAGGCAGCAAGGCACAAGGCAGGCAGTAGGACCTGCGTGGAAGCCAGGAGGCAGCAGCAGCTGCGACACACCCAGACACTGCAGCCGACACACTAACGTGTCCCGACACACAGTTTGGAAAGCTCTGCTCTATGGGGTGGTAGTGCTGTAGCCTCCTGTTCGCAGAAAATATCTGTGAAGTCTCCGTACTTGGTCGGCAGTCAGGCCCCCCTTGTCTCCAAAAGTGCTGCCGTTGTTGAAGAAGGTGCGGCTGCCAGTAATTTGTGGTGCTGGCAGTCCTTTGCTGGGAAGGAAATTGCTCCTGTCACCCAATCCAAACAGGGGTTGTGAAACTTTAACCACGGAGTGCCCAGGATGATAGAAACTTGTAATGATGCTGTGACATAAAGCTGAATCCACTCAGTGTGAGCTCCAATCCTTAGTTGAAGTGGCTGTGTGCAGCGTACGACTGAGCCTGCTTTGAGGGGTTGACCATCAATGGTTTCAACTTCTATGGGACTTGGTAATAACAGTGTTGGAATATCAAACCTTTCCACTGCTTCTACATCTATAAAGTTGGTAGTGGCACCGGAGTCAATGAGAACGTCTAACGCTACTAGCTGCTTGGAGGCTACGGTCAGGGTGGCTGGGATAGAGTAAAAAGTGTGGCTGAAATCTCCAGAATGAGCCCTTCTTAATTGCTGGAGGGCCTCCCTGTGGAGCTCTGGGGAGGGAGGCCGCCGAAGTTTCCCTGGTTGGAAAAAGAGGCTGGGGCGGGTCTCTGCTCTGCCGCCTGGTCTGTTGCCCTTGCCGGAGCTGCTTGGCCTCTGACCGGACAAGCTCTTACTTTGTGACCTGGGGCCCCACAATAAAAGCAAAGGGCTCTCTCCCTCCTTCTCTGTTTCTCAGCTTCAGAAATTAGCTCCAATTTGCACCGGCTCCTCTGCTCCTAGAGAAACAGAAGTGGTGGGGAAAGTTGTAAATCCTGGAAACGCCGGCCTGAATCCAGCTCTGCCTCTCCCCGGCCGGGGCTGCCGTAATTCTTCCAGCCTGGCGTCTATCACCACGGTCAGCTGGTATAAGGCTTCCAAGGTTGCTGGTGTGCCTTGTCTCACCAGCTCGGTCTTCATTTCTTCATCAAGCCCTTGTTTAAACTGATCTTTTAAAGCGATTTCGTTCCATCCCAAGTCTCCTGCTAGCAGTTTGAAATCTGCAATGTAAGCACCCACTCTCCTATTGCCCTGTCGGAGCTTCTGGATTTCGCGGCTGGCAGTGACTTCTCTGATTGGGTCATCGAAATGGGCTCTGAAATGGTCCATAAAATTCTGGTAGTTGTTTAGAATTGGGTCGTTGGCTTCCACCATTGGGATGGACCATCTGACAGCAGATCCTTTCAGTAGGCTTAAGATGAAAGTGACTCTGGTTCTGTCTGTTGGGAATTCAGCTGGACGGCTGTCGAAGAACATGGTACACTGAGTGAGGAAAGTTCTTAGTTGCGCCGTCTCTCCTCCAAATTTTTCCGGCAAGCACCCCTGGGACCTCAGGACGACAGGGGGGGGTGCTGCTGCTGGGCCCGGCTGCAGTGCGACTGGAGCTGGTTGCTGCATCTGCTGTAGCATGGCTGCCTGTAGGTTGTTAACTTGAACATCCACCTGCTGTTGGTGTTGCTGGAGGGCCGCCGCCAGTTGCACTATCACCTGCCGGAGTTCTTGTGCCTCTGAAGACATTCTCCTAAATTTCTTCTTCCTCCCTCTTTCGATGGGAGTTAGGAGTTTAGCTGGATTGATGTCCTGACAACGAGTGCAGGAATAACACGCTGAGGCTTGGGATCAAATCTCTTGTGTTTATTATCCTACAGCCTAAACAGAATCCAGCTAAACTAACACGAAGAGGCAATGCTCAAAGAATAAGTCCACAAACTTAGGGCGGGGCTTTCTTCAACCTCTTGGGAGGGAAACATAGAGATTCAGTACTACGCGTGCGTTTCCCTTCCTGGAGGGAGCCCCCTCCTTCTCCGCCCGTTATCTCCCTGACAATTCTTCCCCCAGAAGTTAGGTTGGCCCCCTCTCTCCTGGACTTCAGAAAAAAAAACTAAAGACCTGGTTCTGTCACCATGCTTAGAGTGGGGAGAGAAAAAGCCATTCTTGGGGTTGGCTGGTTTCTTAGATCTGCCCTGGACCAGTCTTACCTGCTTATGGATGAAGTACAACCCCCATTACTTGGATTTTATTTTAATTTATATTTTTATTGATTACTGATATTTATGACTTTTATTGAATTTTAAATGTTTTATTGTGAACCGCCCAGGGTCCCTCCTTGCGAGGGAGATGGGTGGTAATATAAATATGATGAATAAATAAATAAATAAATAATAAATATCTTGGTGACTGGGGTTCAAGCCACTTTTTGTAACCTGTGCATAATTTGGTCCTCCTTCCCACTTTTTATACTGGCACTTTTAAAAGGAACTGGAGAGTGTTCCATGGTTCCCTTTTTAGTAACACAGATACCTGCTTTATACCAATCCAGACTCAACACCGTCTATACTGACAGACGGTGGCCTTTCCTCGTTCTCCCTGGTGGAATATTTTCTTAGCAGTCCACTAAAAGTGGCAAACTGGATGAATCTATACATTTATTAATCTATTCCTGCCTTACTCTGAGGGCAAACCCTGAGAAGACTGTAAACTCTACATCATTCTAGAAAAAAAAGGCTAGTTAAGTGTACTCAGGTTTCTTTTTGTGGTTGTGCTTTGTTATGTTTTGGAGACGGCTCCTACCTTAGCTGCCACAAGTTCTTCCTGTAGATGCATATTCTGCTCCTGGAGACTTACTAGGTTCTTCTTCAGTTTCTGGTTTTCTTGAAGCAAAGTTGCATTTTGCTGCTCTATTTCCTCCACTTCCCCCTGCAAAACAAAAGAACCAAAGTTCCATAGGACCAACATGTTCTGGAAAGGCATGCTAGATCCTTCAGGATGCAACTGGTTCTTCAGATCAAATGCTTGTTATATATTTTTGGTAATGAGTTCTGAGTCCATTAGCCTTTGATTAGATGCAACACTAACTGCATCAGTAGAAACAGTGCATTAAGGATGGTTTCTATGTCACTAGTTTGGTCTGACCAACTCCGATTCATTTTTTGAAATATGAAAGAATTGAAAAATAGAATGCCATTTTTGTGTAGGCACCCCTGCATGGTCATTGGTTAGCCACCCTGCTTGCCTATGCTGCACTACCTTAGTAAGCATTATTTGCACATTTTATTACCTGTCAGAGGTGAAGCACCAGCTGTTTGAATTCCTGAGACACAGTCATTTCTGAGATAGAATAATTCAAGATCAGCTCCTAAGATTTTATTTTTAGAATGGGGTGATTACTCAACTTAAAGCAAGTCACCCTATATATGCAAACAGTGGAAACTGCTAAAACATCTCAGCAAAGCGTTTAACATCTTTTTGTCTGCATTCTATATGATAAGTAGCCACTACTGGGATCAGTCTCAAAATTTTGCTCTAAAAGGTGGAATTTTAAAAAAGTATTTAAAATATCCCATCAGCATCCGAACTCTTACAGCTGTGACCATAAGAGGTGCCTGATGGTTTATTCTATTTATTTTAAATACTGCTCTTCCATCTCCTTTGTGCTCAGAGGTGAGTTTATTTATTTATTTATTTATTATTTGGATTTATCCCCGCCCATCTCTACCATGGTACACTCTGGGCGGTTTACAATCACAATATAAAAGTTAAAAGCCTATACATTTAAAACTACCATAAAAATAAAAAATAAAAATTCAAAAGATGGTATGTTCTTAAAAGGAGGATATTATTACGCTAACCACCCCCAGGAGGAACTATTGAGTTGAGGGGAATATTTTAAAAACAAGTATACATTAATGCCCCTTCATGGATCACTGCCTTGTCGTGGCGAAGGGGCTTGCGTAACTCAATGAAGTCAGGTCAAGAAGAACAGGTCATGACGGAGAGTTCTGACAAAACGTGGTCCAAAACTGGAGAAGGGAATGGCAAACCACTCCAGTATCCTTGCCAAGAAAACCCATGGACAGTATCAAAAGGCTAAAAGATACGACGCCGGAAGATGAGCCCCTCAGGTCGGAAGGTGTCCAAAATGCTACTGGGGAAGAGCGGAGGGCAATTCCGAGTAGCTCCAGAAAGAGTGAAACGGCTGGGCCAAAGCCGAAAGGACGCTCCGTTGTGGATGTGTCTGGAAGTAGAAGGAAAGTCCAATGCTGTAAAGAACAATATTGCATAGGAACCTGGAATGTAAGATCTATGAATCAAGGTAAGCTGGATGTGGTCAAACATGAGATGACAAGATTGAACATCGACATCTTGGGAATCAGCGAACTAAAATGGACAGGAATGGGCGAATTTAATTCAGGAGACCATTATATATACTACTGTGGGCAAGAATCCCTTAGAAGAAATGGGAGTAGCTCTCATAGTCAATAAAAGAGTGGGAAAGGCAGTACTGGGGTACAACCTCAAAAACGACAGAATGCTTTCAGTTCGAATCCAAGGCAAACCATTCAACATCACAGTGATCCAAGTCTATGCCCCAACCACTGATGCCGAAGCTGAGGTTGACCGGTTCTATGAAGACCTACAACACCTTCTAGAACTAACACCAAAAAAAGATGTCCTTTTCATCATAGGGGACTGGAATGCTAAAGTAGGAAGTCAAAAAATAACCGGAATAACAGGCAAGTTCGGCCTCGGAGTACAAAATGAAGCAGGGCAAAGGCTAATAGAGTTTTGTCAAGAGAACACGTTGGTCATAGCAAACACTCTTTTCCAACAACACAAGAGACGACTCTACACATGGACATCACCAGATGGTCAATACCGAAATCAGATTGATTATATACTTTGCAGCCAAAGATGGAGAAGCTCTATACAATCAGCAAAAACAAGACCTGGAGCTGACTGTGGCTCAGATCATGAGCTTCTTATCGCAAAATTTAGGCTTAAATTGAAGAACGTAGAGAAAACCACTAGACCACTCAGGTATGACCTAAATCATATCCCTTATGAATATACAGTGGAGGTGAGGAATAGATTTAAAGGATTAGATCTGGTAGACAGAGTGCCTGAAGAACTATGGATGGAGGTTCGTAACATTGTACAGGAGGCAGCAACTAAAACCATCCCAAAGAAAAAGAAATGCAAGAAAGCAAAGTGGCTGACTGACGAGGCTTTACAAATAGCTGAGGAAAGAAGGGAAGCAAAAGGCAAGGGGGAAAGGGAAAGATATAAACAACTGAATGCAGAATTCCAGAGAATAGCAAGGAGAGATAAGAAGGCCTTCTTAAATGAACAATGCAAAGAAATCGAGGAAAACAATAGAATGGGGAAAACTAGAGATCTCTTCAAGAAAATCGGAGATATCAAGGGAAGGTTTTGTGCAAAGATGGGCATGATAAAGGACAAAAAAGGCAGGGACCTAACAGAAGCAGAAGAGATTAAGAAGAGGTGGCAAGAATACACAGAAGAACTATACAAGAAAGATCTTAATATCCCTGATAAATACGATGGTGTGGTCACTGAGCTTGAGCCGGACATCCTAGAGAGTGAAGTCAAGTGGGCCTTAGGAAGCATTACTAACAACAAAGCTAGCGGAGAAGACAGCATCCCAGCTGAGCTATTTAAAATCCTAAAAGATGATGCTGTTAAAGTGCTGCACTCAATATGCCAACAAATTTGGAAAACTCAACAGTGGCCACAGGATTGGAAAAGGTCAGTTTACGTTCCAATTCCAAAGAAAGGCAATGCCAAAGAATGTTCAAACTACCGTACAATTGTGCTCATTTCACATGCTAGCAAGGTTATGCTCAAAATCCTACAAGCTAGGCTTCAGCAGTATATGAACTGAGAACTACCAGAAGTGCAAGCTGGGTTTCGAAGAGGCAGAGGAACTAGAGATCAGATTGCCAACATTCGCTGGATCATGGAAAAAGCAAGAGAGTTCCAGAAAAACATCTACTTCTGCTTCATTGACTACACTAAAGCCTTTGATTGTGTGGATCACAACAAACTGTGGCAAAGTCTTAAAGAGATGGGAGTACCAGACCACCTTACCTGTCTCCTGAGAAACCTGTATGTGGGTCAAGAAGCAACAGTTAGAACCGGACATGGAACAACCGACTGGTTCAAAATTGGGAAAGGAGTACGACAAGGCTGTATATTATCACCCTGCATATTTAACTTATATGCAGAGTACATCATGAGAAATGCCGGGCTGGATGAATCACAAGCCGGAGTTAAGATTGCCGGGAGAAATATCAACAACCTCAGATATGCAGACGATACCACCCTAATGGCAGAAAGTGAAGAGGAACTAAAGAGCCTCTTGATGTGGGTGAAAGGAGAGAGTGCAAAAGCTGGCTTGAAACTCAACATTAAAAAAACTCAGATCATGGCATCTGGTCACATCACTTCCTGGCAAATAGAAGGGGAAGAAATGGAAGCAGTGACAGATTTTATTTTATTGGGCTCCAAGATCACCGCAGACGGTGACTGCAGCCATGAAATTAAAAGACGCTTGCTCCTTGGGAGGAAAGCTATGGCAAACCTAGACAGCTTATTAAAAAGCAGAGACATCAACTTGCCGACAAAGGTCCGTATAGTTAAAGCTATGGTTTTTCCAGTAGTAATGTATGGCTGTGAGAGTTGGACCATAAGGAAGGCTGAGCGCCGAAGAATTGATGCTTTCGAGCTGTGGTGCTGGAGAAGACTCTTGAGAGTCCCTTGGACTGCAAGGAGGTCAAATCAGTCAATCCTAAAGGAAATCAACCCTGACTGCTCATTGGAAGGACAGATGCTGAAGCTGAAGCTCAAATACTTTGGCCACCTAATGCGAAGAGAGGACTCACTGGAAAAGACCCTGATGCTGGGAAAGACTGAAGGTAAAAGGAGAAGGGGACGGCAGAGGATGAGATGGTTAGATAGTATCACCGATGTAATGAACATGAATTTGAGTAAACTCCGAGAGACAGTGGAGGACAGGAAGGCCTGGCGTGCTATGGTCCATGAGGTCACGAAGAGTCGGACACGACTAAACGATTGAACAACAACAACAACAATACATTAATGAGTGTTCAATAAACTTTCCCAGATATCTAAAGGATTGGAAATACATACTAGCAAGAGTTTAACCAAAGATGTCATGGGGATAGTATGGAATAACCCTTTCCCCATTTGAAAACTATGTTAGCATGCTGCTCTCTTGACAAACGTGTGAGAATTCACTGTACATTAATGTATTCTGCTCTGACCATATGTTCAATTGCTTTCCACTAAATATGTTGCTGGATATATTTAGTGTTAATTTTGACTATTTTTTTAAAAAAAAATATTTTTACCAGGTTGGATGTTTCTGTGTCAGTGTTTGACTTTGATGGTTTTATGGCAATGTCTCATTCTCTGCAGCACTGAGAGCCAAAAGGAGACCTGCCAGTTCTTCGCTGGTCAAGCTGCTCAGATTGTAGATAAAGTGGACAAAGTGCAACCTTTCTCTGCTGCAGCCAAAGAGAAAGCCTTTGTGAGTGTGTACGGGTACACTTACAGATATGTGTAAGTATGAGTGCAAGCAGTCCCCTACATACCAATCAACCTTCAGATCGAAAAAGCTGCCTATTCCTATTGTATGGCATCTTTTTTTTTAATGTTACAATGGAAGCCACATTGGGGAGGATTTTCTTTTCCCTAAAAGGGTGTTATGAAAATATTTTTTAAAAAGATAAAATAAAGTCAGAAAGGCATAAGCTTGCTGGTGCAGGTTCAACATATCTCAAAATAAGCCATTACAGGAGTGTGAAATGTGTTAATTTTGAATCATTTTGAACTTGAAACACCCTGTTTTGAGTTTGAAATGCCTCACTTAAAGCATGAAACAGCTGTTTCTAATGTGAAATGGACTGTTTCAAGCAGACTGGAAGTGTTTCAGGGCCAAAACATTTCAAGCCTGAAACACTTCCAAAATGCTCACAGCTGTTTCATGCTTAGAGCCGCACATCTGGAAGACAACATTCTGCACGTTCGTACAAGCCTTTATCCGGTTCAGGACTTAAGAAAGGAAACCAACCTGTGTAGTAACCACCAGCATGTCATCCTCAGCCTCAGTACAGAACTGAAAGGGGATACTGGCCCCACGGATTTGCCCATCTTGATCAACATAGCAAAACTGGTAATACTCATCATCCTTCGGCAGGTAGTAGGCTGAAAGAACAAAAAGCCACATTTCATGCCTAGAGTCTCAATCATTCAGAGTAAATACAGAAGTTGACTGTCTTACACCTAGTCATGCCTTATCCTTCAGAGGTCATCTGCTGGATGCCAAACGGCAGGAGGGCTGACAGCTTTTAAAATTTCTCTCTTCCCCAAGTAGCAGGGCTGACAGTTCTAACTAGATATATGAATGGGTCTCTTGCATAAGGATTTTGAAATCAGACCCAGATTAAGCCGAGCACTTAAATGAAATGAAATTAAGCCTAGTACCCCAGCCCTCCCTCCCTCCATTTCTTCAGTCTCATGTTCTTTACTCTTACTAGCAACAGCTCTCTCAGATCTCAGGCTAATGTCTCACCATAGCCATAGCTGAGGTGGGGAACAAGTGATATCACCAGAGTTCCCAGCATACCTGAGGTTACCATCTCATCCCCATTACATCAACCAGTCCCACCTGGTCGGGCAGAGAAGGCATGTTATGGACCCCAGCCATGAGAGATTGTCGATTGGTGGGGCCCAGGAAGAGAGCCTTCTCTGCCGTGGCCCCCGCCCTTTGGAACACTCTTCCCCCAGAGGTGAGGCAGGCCCCCTCTCTCCTGGCCTTCCGGAAAGGGGTGAAGACCTGGCTCTGCCAATTGGCGTGTGGTGTGAGGAGGGGTAACCAACCCTGGGGGTGGTTAGCACCCTGAAGATGCTCCCGTAGATCAAGAGCTTCTTATTTACCATCTATGCCTCAGAATATATTACTTATTTAAGAACATTGTTTTATTGTATTTTAATTAGTATTTATTCTTGTTTTATTGTAAGCCGCCCAGAGTCGCTCTTTGAGTGAGATGGATGGTGACTAAATTAGAAATACAAATAAATAAATAAATACACACACACACACACACACACACACTTTACTGAACTACAATCACTTCTCAAGAAACATCTTTCTTTTTTCCTTCCAGCGGTATGGGTTACCGAAGCAGGAAATACCAGCTATAAAACCGTGTATAACAAACTAATTCTGTTAGCACTGTGTGAAATCACACTTTTTATCTCCTACAGGAGGGAGAGAAGGATGACAGACACTACCAGGGTTGTCGAGGATGGTTTACAATACTATCAGCCACCAACTCTTAATTTGGCAAAATAATAAAAACAATTAATAAAATTAATAAACCCAGTAATTGGTTTAACAGGTTCCTTTCAAGGGACCGCTAGTGAATGAAGCCTAGATTTCAGACAACCTGTTTTGGAGGCCACAGTGACACTATACTCAAGGTTGGATATCAGCAGGTAAGAGTGTGATTGACGCAACACGTTTCCTGTTGCAAAACTGCACCACCAATTCCTCTCCCATCACTGACCTTTAAAAAGCATCTGCTGTTGCTCAGCGCTGCTGCTCTCAGAGCTGCTGGGCAAAGGGGCCCACATGAATGTGTGGTATTCACGAGTTGTCTTCCAGCCCACCTGTAAGCAACAGCAAAATGCATGTGAAGGCTTCTGGTTCCTGCTCCAACTAGTCATTACCCAACCTGGGGCCCTCCACAAGTGCTGGAACTGCTTGTAAGCCACCCAGAGTCGCTCTTTGAGTGAGATGGGTGGTGACTAGGCTATACTAACTGCAGATTCTGGGAACTGCAATCCAAGCACATCTTCAAGGTTGTGCTGGCTGGAGAAGACTGTTCAAATGTTTTAGAGATGCCATGGTGTATTTGTTTTGCATCCTTATAGTGCCATCGAATAAATGGTTACTCAGTGAAGTCATTATAGACTGTATTCAGGCAGTGCAATCTTATGTGAAGTTTATGTTGGAAGAGGAAAGGAGAAATGATCCATATGGCCCTTTTGGTTTGCTGAATCCAAGGAAGGAAGGAGGAGGGGGAAAGCCTTCATCTTTCAAATTACAATGAATAGGAAGGAATTACCTACACTAGCAGCAGGGCTTGGATCAAGTCCCAGCAGTTTTGAAGATATATCAGAAAAATTATAGGGCTTTCAGAGAGCAAACTTAGCCCTAACACATCTTTTCCATCTCCTCTGCTTTGCAGCACCATTGGGAAACATTTGTCCTGGCAAAATGTTTAGTCTGCATATCAGGGAACCTGTAGTGGCATAGCCTGTCATTCTGCTGACAGACCATCTTCCACGCAGCACTTAGAAGAACTTTAAGTCTCTTATTTTGGTCTCTGGATTAGTTTAGGAATTCTCCCTCAAGGTGCTTTAATAATACTGTTCAGAATCTTTGGGAAAGGAATATTCAGCACTTCACCAGCTTATAAATCCTTGAATTTTGGGAGGAGAGGCATAGGAGGAGGAAGGAGTATTAGGTATGTTCGCTGCCTTGAGTTATTTATTTAAAAAAAATAAAGGTGGGATAAAAATAAAATAAAAATAAATAAATAACAGATAAATATTGGCTTGGTACCAGTTGGCAGAGTAAACAGCTGAAAATGGTACAAGCGCTACATGTTGCAAAAGATATATAGTTTGTTTACAGCAACTGAAAGTTAAATGAAAAAAAAACATTAGTTTCCCTCCTGTGTAATTTCTTCTTGACCTCAAGATATGGATCTCAGAGAAACCTAAAAACCACCAATTTTTTCTCATTTCTCCCAAAAACCTGAATTCTTTTCTCCTGATGCCTTCATCACAACAGATTAATCATCCTACATCAGTTCCAATGCCAATGTTTTACAACCCAAACATCAGTAGTTTTTGCAATCCAAACTTACTCTGAATATGCCCACCCAGTCCTTCTTGCGAGGTGTGAAGTGCTGGGAAAGGTTATAATAGCAAGTTATATCTGTTCCGGGAACATAGAATTTCTCTATGTTTGCAAAGACGACCTGAGAGAAATGGCAGCTTTCCAAGAGGACAGCAGAAGTAGGTGGTTCCTCCAAATTATTACATATACATAACATATCCTCCATACTGAAGTCCTTAGTCCTGAGAAGGAAAAACCAAAATTGAGAGAGAGAGAACAAAGGCAAGGACAATTAAAAACTGTTCTCATCAATCTTGATCTCATGATGCAAAGTTGTGCAACCCCACCTTTCTTGGAGTATATGAACATCTTAAATTTCTGTTATTGGCTATAATTATTGAAAAGAGCAAGATACTGTACCCCATATTAAGATGAACCCACAGGGCACTTTAAAGTGTTAGCCACCCGTGCTGTCCATTTAATGATGTATTACTAACATTTTTAAAATGCTGATTAAGAAATTAAATGGCATTAAAGTGAGCTCGAAACATTTCTGACCATCAAAACTGTCCCATGATAAAGTGCATAAATGTGACCTTCCTATGGAATATGATGGGGTGGTAGCAAATTCTAGCATTCTTAGGGGCAACATCAAAGTGGAGGCAGATGATTTGATTCATAAGACAATCCAATCAAAGAGACTTGCACAGGAGAACATCCCAGTGAATTACACCTCATCAATCCTTCTAAAACTAATAGGAAACTCAATTTTTTAAGAGCCACTCCTTATGCAATCAGAATGATACCAGCCACATGCACAAGAGGGAAGTAACAGCAGGCTCAGAAATCAGTGTCACCAGAAACAGAATGTGTTATCTTGGGATGGAATGGAAAATGCGAGGGGAGGGAGTAATGAAATGAAATTGGATGCCTCCAATGTTTTGGATGAACTCCCAACAGCCCTGGCCAGCATGGCCAATGGCAAGGGATAGATATAGTAATCCAGTACTCTTAAACAGCTCCATAATCCAAAAAAGATTATCAGGGAAGAAGACATGGCTGAATGGAGCAAGTGCACTGAAACATTCTATTTCATGACTCATAAAGTGAAAGGTTGAATTTCTCAAACCTCCTTTCCCAGAAACCCCTTGGGTTTATACCGCCCACCCACCTTCCTGTCTTGATGTAGCTGTTTGGTAGTTACTGCTGCCTATACCTATCTTTCTGGGAGACACCTTTACCTGGCATACCTAGACAAGACTCTCTATGGTCTTACTTGCAAGTAATTAGGATATCATAATAATAGAATAATAGTGATGAAAAAGGAAACTAAACTCTGTAGTGCCAGCTCCTGGCCTTGTAGCTTTTAGAGTGTGTGATTAGAGAAATCGGCCCCTCTTCTTTAGGAGTAAGATAAAAAACATAAATCTACCATTTAAAAACAATGTTAGTAAAACAAGAAAAAAGAAACTAAAACTTCCTTTTTAACTTTACACAAAATGCAAAAAACAATGGGAAATTAAATAAAATTTAATTTGCCTAAAATTCATCTCTGGTTCTTTTATTACATTTTCTTTCTTTCTTCCTTTCCCGTGCACAGTCGTGTCCGACTCTAGGGGGCGTTTCTTAGCCGAAGAGCCAGCGTTGTCCAAAGACGCTTCCGCGGTCATGTGGCCGGCATGACAAGCATGGAACGCTGTTACCATCCCACCAAAGTGGTACCTATTTATCTACTTGCATTTGCATGCTTTTATTACCACCATTCATTAGAGCCTAACATGCAACCTAGGATTAGACTGATTTTCATATGCATCAGTAACATAGATGACAGTGATTCCTACTTCGTCATAATGTTAGCCCTTTAATTTATAATTAAACTTACACTTTTACTTCCTTGCATATAGTTATCAACTCCACAAGATCAGACCACCTTCATTCAGATCTGTTATATCTTTCCCTTTCCTCTTAGTTTTACAGACTCGTATCTTTTTTTCATTCCATTTTTGCCCTTTACCATTTACTCCTCTTACATTCCAAGTTGCAATTTTCCTGGTCATATTAGATGGGCCTCTAAATATTGATCTCTGATGTCCATAATGGCTTGAGTAAATTAAAACGTTCATGAAACACTTTTCAGTAAAATAAAGTGTAGCCTAAGTTACCTGTTCTTGCACCTGTGCCACATCTGGCATTCCCTGCTAACAGTAAGAGTAGTGCCACTCAGTTTGAGCACATTTTGGCCAGCATGCCACAAGCACCACAGTCCAGTTTATCCCCAACATGGTTATATTATTCTGTGCAAATTAGACTGCCTAGAGATCACCTTGCAAGCTAACATATTATTATTTGCATTCCTCCAGCAACGAGGTATACACAGTGTACTGACACATTCAGGATGCAGCATTTATAAATCTAAAATGTTTATAACCTACATCAATAGATTTCAGGGTGGAGTCAAAAATAAAAGCAATCAAAACAAACCAGAAGAAATAAAAATGTAGCTACATGAATGCAGCAGCCTGTACAATCCAAAATAAAGGATGGGTTAAAACAAAGTCAGGTCCACTAAGGCTTGGAATAATGCCTAGTTTTCACATAGCATAGAAAGAAAAACAATACTGGTGTCAGCATAGCTTCCTTGGAAAGAACACTGAATAATGGGGAGGCCACAGCCAAGAAGGGCATTTCTCATGTCCTATATGAGGTACTATTTTGTGATGCAGACACAGGCCACCCACACCCCCACACCCCCAAGATTGAGGAAGAAGTGCTCCTGTCAAATATTTGCCTGTTTCCTTCAGAGCTGTGGTGATACTTAACTAGCAAAACAGCACTATCCAGGCAAATCAGGAAGTTTATTCAGCATGCAAACACAAGATTTGCAAATGTGCATATAATTTTAATTGGACTGCAAGAAGACCAAACCAGTCCATACTCCAGGAAATAAAGCCAGACTGCTCACTTGAGGGAATGATATTAAAGGCAAAACTGAAGTACTTTGGCCACATAATGAGAAGACAGGATACCCTGGAGAAGATGCTGATGTTAGGGAAAGTGGAAGGCAAAAGGAAGAAGGGCCGACCAAGGGCAAGATGGATGGATGATATTCTGGAGGTGACGGACAAGACCTTGGGGGAGCTGGGGGTGGCGATGGCTGACAGGAAGCTCTGGCATGGGCTGGTCCATGAAGTCACGAAGAGTCGAAAGCGACTGAACAAATAAACAACAATATAATTTTAAAAGAACTTAGGGAATAAAGGCAGTATTTCAGTATTTCCCACCACCTCAAAATAGCTTGAGAAAGGAGAGCTTTCAGGGCAGGAATCCAGTTAGCCAGCAGCTAATCAAAGCTACAACTTCTTATCCAATTCTATCACATTTAAGCAACATTTCCTTAGGGTGGGATTGCAACTGTGTTAAGTGAAAGAAGTGTCTCTAGTTTCTTTAGGCCAATTAAGTCATTAGTTATGGTAGATAAACATTTTGAACTAGGGGCACTTTTGGAATTTTGAGAGTGTACCCACAAAATGAATAAACCTCAGGAGACATCCTCTTTGAGAAAGGCTACCTAAGCCACCATTGACAGCCACAAAATACCCATTAACCTGTTAAGAATTTTTTTATTTCCTTACCAGGTTCGTTTCTGAGCCGGGATCAAAGAAACAGGCAGTTGCATGAAATTGAGTTCTTTATTCTTCACCCAAGAGCAAAAGCAATGGCAGCAAGCTGTTAGGTGGGCGATCCGCAGGACCCCCTCCTTACAGCACATTATATACATTCCACTCAACTCCTCCTCTAGAATCCCGCCCCTTACTCAGTTACCCATACTCCACCTTAACCTCATTCCATATAAGGAACTTCCTTCCATCCTTGCTAGGGCCCCTTGACCATTATTAAACAATACCTTTCCTCTGGAGAAGCTATCCTTGGAATGTACACCTTATCTTGTTTCTATGGGCACAGCTATCTATCAAGGCCTGTAGGCCTGTGAGAAAGGAAGAGTAAGAAAGCCCACAAAACTCTTCAGAGAAATAAAACATGGTTTCAGAGCCATAATAAAAGGGCAAATGTTCTAATATATTAATACTAAATATAAAATAAATGAATATGAAATATATTTGTATTTAAGTTCTATATATGTAAAATCTTCTATCAAACCCCTCCTTCCCAGATGCCTCACTAGCACCTTTGTGGAGCCTAAAGATATTCCCCTAAATAAAAATGATGCTAGAATCCACTGCTTTGCAGCAAACCACCTTCCTATCTACCTTTTTTAATTTAAAAGAATCTTGAAAAAAAAAACAGGGAAGCTGATGGATGCCTAGAGGCATCATACTGCATACCTCCATCATTGGCCAAACCTGGAGGCCTAATGGAAAATAAATACAAGTTTCTCTCTCATACCCTAGCAGAAATCTAATCAAGCCCTTGACAGACCAAGAAAGAATGAGCTCTCTGCCTGAATGGTTTTCCTGCAAATTCAAAACTATACCAAATCTAGGAAGACAAGAATACAAGCTTGGTAGCTGGTCTTCACAGTAGTAGGACACCAAGCCAGATACAACTTCTCCTTTCAAAGTACAGGTAGTCCTCAACTTACGACCACAATTGGGACCGGAACTTCCGCCTCTAAGTGATGTGGTCGTTAGGTGAAACATCACGTGACCGCATCGCTTAGCAACGGCAATCCCGGCAGTCCTGGTTGCCGTTGTTAAGTGAATGCCCTGGTCATTAGGCGAGGCAACTTCCTGCCGGCTTCCCACAATCAAGTCAGTGGGGAAGCCGGCAGGAACTTGCAAGCCCCAGGCACTGCTGGGTGGAGGAGCGTGGGAGGGTCAGAGAGGGTGTGTGGGAGTGCGGAGCGGGTCGGGTGTGTGAGGGCCTCAGAACCGCTTGGATTTTCAGCCCCAGAGTCGAGAGGCTTCTGAAGCCTCTCCACTCTGGGGCTGAAAATCCTCCATGGCTGAAAATCCTGCTTGGATTTCGGCACAGAGCTTTGATTGTGCATTCCATGGAATCTGCCGTGGGAAAGTTTCAGTTTGCCTACAGCCCTGCTCTAAAAGCCTCAGTTTAAAGTCTACATACTGATTTTTTCTTTCTGGGCACAGGTTGTAAGTCCCTTTGTTCAGTGCCGTCGTAAATCTGAACAGTCACTGAACAAATGGTCATAGGTCAAGGACTACCTGTATGATGGAAAGGAGTCATCAGTGGGAAAGCTAAGTTAAACACATGATTTTTAATGCTTTCCTTGCTTGAGCTGTGATTGCTACTGATGCGGCACAAGTATATTAACTTCCACGGAACTAGCATTCATATTTTTATAGGAAAACCAGAGCCAGTTTGGTCTAGTGGTTAAGGCAGCAGGCTAGAAACCAGGAGACTGAGAGTTCTAGTCCCGCCTTAGGCATGAAAGCCGGCTGGGTGACCTTGGGCCAGTCCCTCTCTCTCAGCCCAACTCACCTCACAGGGTTGCTGTTGTGGGGAAAATAGGAGGAGGAAGGAGTATTTGGTATGTTTGCTGCCTTGAGTTATTTATAAAAATAATAAAGGCAGGATAGAAAATAAATAAAAACAAAACAAAAACAAAACAAGAGAACCTGCACAACTCTTGATGACACAGATTTATGTATAGTACATGTTGCTTTTACGTTTTTACAAAAGAAGAAAAAAACATGCCTTAAAATTATCTAGAGAAACACTCATGCAAGTCTCCTTGAGCACCTAATAAGTTTACACAACAATCCATTTATTAATAGGGCTTTCAATGGTTTGGATTTAACTGGGAACACGTACTTTGGAAAGTGCAGGAGCACAAACAGCATTGCCTACATCTGTTTCCAGGTTCACCCAGCTGTGGTGGAAACCTCTCTGCAGCAGCTGAGTGATCCTAGAAAAAGATGTGGCTGCTTTAATGAATTGCAGACAGGTGTTGGTCTGAGTCCCAAAGCACCTCTTCACAGTCTAATTCAGGGCTTTCCAAAGTTTTCCTGCGGTGACACACCAACCGCCATTGGTGTGTCGCCGCAGGAAAACCCGGAAGTGCCGCCGTTGCGGCAGCGTGCAAAAACCCGGAAGCGCTGCTGCTGCTTTCGGTTTTTGCGCGCCGCCGTTGGTGTGTCGCCGCGGGAAAACCGGGAAGCACTGCCGTTGCAGCAGCACGCAAAAACCCGGAAGCGCTGCTGCTGCTTTTGGTTTTTGCGCGCCACCGTGGCTGCGGCGCTTTCAGATTTTCGCGCACTGACGTTGCTGTGTCGCCATGGGAAAACCCGCTTCCGGGTTTTGACACGACACATCTGGGCCCCGCAGGCGACACACTTTTGTGTCGCGACACAGTTTGGAAAGCTCTGGTCTAATTCAAAGCATAGCACAGGCCTATTCGTTAGTCTTTAAAGCAGCTTTCCAAACTTTTCATGTTGGTGACACACTTTTTAGACATGCATCATTTTGCGACACACTCTTAGAGCAGGGCACAAGGCAGACACTAGGACCTGCGCAGAATCACAGCAGGTTTGGAGGCAGCAAGGCACAAGGCAGGCACTAGGACCTGAGTGGAATCCTGGCAGGGCAGGTTTGGAGGCAGCAAGGCACAAGGCAGGCACTAGGACCTGCACGGAATCAAAGCAGGTTTGGAGGCAGCGAGGCACAAGGCAGGCACTAGGACCTGAGTGGAATCCTGGCAGGGCAGGTTTGGAGGCAGCAAGGCACAAGGCAGGCACTAGGACCTGCGCGGAATCACAGCAGGTTTGGAGGCAGCAAGGCACAAGGCAGGCACTAGGACCTGCGTGGAATCCTGGCAGGGCAGGTTTGGAGGCAGCCAGGCACAAAGCAGGCACTAGGACCTGCGCGGAATCACAGCAGGTTTGGAGGCAGCAAGGCAGGCACTAGGACCTGTGTGGAATCACAGCAGGTTTGGAGGCAGCCAGGCACAAGGCAGGCACTAGGACCTGTTTGGAGGCAGCCAGGCACAAGGCAGGCACTATGACCTGGGTGGAATCCTGGCAGGGCTCGAGGCAGCAGCAGCTGTGCCACACCCAGACACTGCAGCAACACACTAAGGCAGGGCTTTCCAAAGTTTTCCCGCGGTGACACACCAACTGCCGTTGGTGTGTCGCCGTGGGAAAACCCGGAAGTGCCGCCATTGCGGCAGCGCGCAAAAACCTGGAAGCGCTGCTGCCGCTTTCAGGTTTTTGTGCGCCGCCATTGGTGTGTCGCCGCGGGAAAACCCGGAAGCGCTGATGATGATCAGCGCTTCTGGGTTGTGTGGCGACACACCAGACTGTGTGTGGCGACACACTTTTGTGTCGTGACACACAGTTTGGAAAGCTCTGCACTAAGGTGTCGCGACACAGAGTTTGGAAAGCTCTGCTTTAAAGAATGGCAAAACCCTCTGATGATTATCTGTAAACTAATCATAATGAATGAAGGCATGCAAGGTTGGATGGAACTGGGATGCAGCAACTGGGGTTGGGGATGTGGATTACCAAGATCTCATTTATCATTTTCCCAGAACACAATAGCTCCAAGCAACATACATATCAAATTAAGCAAGTCTATGAAGCTTGCCAGAAATAAATTCCAATTCCCCAAGTAACAAGTAGCTGATTGAAGCTATTTATAGGAGAAATATAAATATGGTAAACATACAAGGGACATGTTTGGGGGAACATGTGCCACCAATCTGGAAAGGAGGAAAAGTTCCCAATCAACTCAACTGGGTTTCAAGTTTCTGAATTAACAGTAGTCCTTTCCTTGTTGCACCTGGAATTTGGAGTAAAGAGCAATGTCCTTCTAATAATGATTAGCAGAGGAGGACAGAAGTGGCCCTACAAAGAGAAGAAATTCCTAAACAGCCTCAAAAAATATGTGAGTAATTTGTCTATGAAGGTTCTCAGTCATCCAGGTGGAATTGTCTGTAGCTTGAATCATGTCAACTGGATTTCTATTTTCTCAGTGGAAACGTTTCGCTCCTTATCCAAGGAGCTTCTTCAGTCTAAGCAAAGTTAGTAATATTATGTTAGTAATTGAAGAAGAGTCAGATCAAAGTTGTTTACTGCTGAAGTTTGCTAATGCTTGTTCATTTATTTAAATAACAAGCTAATGCTTGTCCGTTTTTCCTTTTTATTAAAATAAATAAGAATGTGCACAAGTTCCCATGGATTTGCATCTTGATGCTCATTAGTGCACAGGACTGCACTGTGGTTTTTCACTCAGCTCCCATTATAGGAGGGACTGACTCTAGTGACAGAAGAAAAAAAGCACTAATTTAACACCCATATTCTGGTGGGTGGAGGTTTGCCTTTTGGCCAGCAAGAAAGATGGTTTGCTGGACTGTGTTCAACAGGCAATAGAATAGGGAAGGGCTGCATAAGAGTTGTGGAACAACTCTTTCGCACTGAAGATGTTGCCTAGCCTGGCAATGAAACGTCTGCAAGAAAACAACAAGGCTCAGAGAGCATCAAGGACTCCACAGTTGGGGAACAGCCCCTCCCTGTGATTTGCCCCCTCTCAACACATACAACCTTTGCTGAAGCAAGCACACCCTATTTTAATGTTGCTGCTGTTACTAATTTTAGCAAAGAGTGAACAACATAACTTCCTCAAATGTTCTCTCTTTTTCCTCCACTGCTTAGATGACTAGTTCCTGTTTTACTTTAAGAGAAGGAGTCTTTTATACCTAAAGCACATTCGCAACAGCTACACAGAACTTTGCTACATTATGGGTGACGTACATTTTTCTTGTCTGATAAGGACACGTATAGGATGAGGGAGACCTGACTCAGTGGTAGTAATATGGGAAAAGGATTTGGGTATCCTTGCTGACCACAAATTAAAAATGAATCAGCAGCATGATGCAGCTGCTAAAAATGCTGTTTTAGGGTGCATTAACAGAAATATTAGAATCCACATCATAGGAAGTAATTGTTCCATTTTACTCTTCCCTGGTTAAACCAGATTGAAGTACTATGTCCAGTTGTGGGCACCACAGTTTGAAAAAGACAGTGACAAATCGGTGCAAGTTCAGAGAAGAGGTACCAAGATGGTGAAGGGTCTGGAAACCAAGCCCTATGAGGAACAATTAAAGGATCTGCATATGTGTAACCTATAGAAAAGGCAACTAAGAGGACACACAATAGGAATCTTTGGTGGGGGGGTGAACTTAATTCTGTATTAGCAAATGCATTAAAACTGCAAGGAAGGAGGTTAAGGCTAGTTATCAAGAAGAATTTCCTGACTGTGCAGGCTGTCATCTAGTGGAAAAGGTTGCCACATTATAGTGAGTTCCACTTCAATAGAAAATTTCAAACAGAGGCTGTTAGAGATGGTATAGATGTGTTTCTCAATCTCAGCAGCTTTAAGATGTGTGGACTGGCTGGGGAATTCTGGGAGTTGAAGTCCACACATCTTAAAGTTGCTGAGTTTGAGAAACACTGGTTTAGTGGATCCAGCACCAAGTGCAGGATGGGACTAGATAATCTCTATGGTCAGTTCAAACATTATTATTCTATGAGTCTTGTAGATAAGCACATTTTAAAGAGAAGAGCAGGCTTGCTTTGCACTGCTCAATTTCTTTGTTTTGAGGTTCAGTTTGAGATTGCCAATCATGCTCCATATTTATTTTTAATTGTGTACGCTTTTTAAAGTAGCAAGTGCAGAACTCAGGAAGCAACATTATTGGGAATCTGATTTTCAAAGAGGTGTCAGAAAAGAGATCAGGAATTAATGAAAATACCTCATTTCAGTTTAGTATTGAAAAATCCCTTAATTCAATCATACACTTGCATTTGTGTTTTTTGTTTTAATTTGGAAAGAAAATATAACAACAGCGATTAATGTTGATTTTTTAATGGGATGGAGTGAGGAAATCTGACTGACATCGTTACTGCTTCCCTGCATCCCCAATTCTTTATTTTGCTTGGCGTTTGTAAACCCCTTCCCTTATTCTTGCAGTTGCTTCCCCCCTACAGTGTCAAAGCCCCTTCTCCCTTCCCCTCCTTCTAATTCCCTCTGCAGAGTGAGAGCCAAGTCAACAATAAGAGCTTTGCACGGGCACTGCCTGCCTCCCAAGCATGTTCTGGTTGGTTCTGCCGCCTGGCGTGGGACAAAGGTAGAGATAGTTCCTCCTGGGGGTGGTTAGTTTAATAATGACCTCCTTTTAAGATCCTACCATCCTCTGGATTTTTATATTCCTATTTATTGTACTGTTTGTTGTATTTTAATGATTATTGATTTTTAACTTTAATTTTAACATTTGTTGTAAACCGCCCAGAGTCTACCGTGGTAGAGATGGGCGGTGATAAATTTGATTAATAAATAAATAAATAAAATGTTCATGCCACCTTTAAAACTAAACATGTAGCTTTCTTGCACTCAGGCACGTACCCTATTGGGGAAGGAGGGCGGGACAATCTTCCTTCAGGCTACTCAGATATGGTTGCAAAATATTTTGCAGGCAAGATCACTTATATTCACGCTGTCTTACACCTTGTTGGCAGGAGCAAGTAAGAAATCAGGGCAATGCCTTGCAAGGTAATCTAAGATTCTTTTGACCTTGTGGAATCCAAGGAAGTGGGAAGGGATCTTGCCAGCATGAGTTCTGCCTCCTGTGGGTTGGGTCCATGTTGGCTGGACTCCTTCAGGCAGCCCCACCACCACCACCCATACTATGAAATGGCCCCCATACTACTGGGGCTTAGTAGGATAACTGTCTATAGATAAGAGCTAGCTGCACAATGAGAAAGCATTTCAGAAAATTATTGTTGTTGATTTTTAGAACTAAAGGCAATACTGTATGCTACTTTCACTTTTCATATGCTGGACAAAAGTCACACCCTCTTTAGCAGTTGTCCCTACTAAAACTATGGGATTACTAATTGTGTCATTACTAATTGTGTCATAAGGCCATCAAACAAGTACTACGTGCCAAACAGCAGGACACAATTGCAAACTGGTTTACTGCTCCTACTTGTGCTTGTCTTAACAGCTCTGTGACATGCAGAAATTGAGCTAGATGTTCCTGACTAGGGATGCAAAAGAAATTCAGTATTAATTGCAAGGGATCTAAATTTCTGCAATCTACACATAAGTGGACATCCAGCAGCATGAACTGTGTTGTGGCATGTAATACCCAGCAGCTGTAGCAACAAACATTTCACAATCATTATTTTCACACTTTTCATAAAACAAGCCTCTTGAGTTAAGTTTCTGAATTTACAGGAAGCTGAATATAATAATAAATCAAGAAAGCATCTGATATGTCAATCAATCAATAATATTTATTCGGTCAATGACCAGCAAAATTTAAAAGGAGAAAAACAAAGTAAAACAAAGAAATACAATAATATACTACCAACTAATAAAATATATCACATAATAATATAGCATTCACTCTGCTATTACTATATTAATACATTTGTTACCTAGGTAGTGTGAGCCTAAAATATTAGTAAGTATAAAATAAAAATAAAAATGTATACAGTATCCCCTAACAATTTATTAATTATTTCAATTTAAAAGTAATTTTTAAAACAAGGGAATTACTTTTTTAGCTGGCTTTGTCTTATTTTCATTGCGGCAACACAAAATTTGGCTACTGCACACGTAATGTATGGTTTTAGATCCTGAAGAAGATGGTTCACGTAAAAATTATCTGGATTCCCAGGGAATTTATCTACTAGGGGCAAAATGTAGATTGACCTAATGTCCCTATAAAATTTACAGTGTAACAGTACATGTGAGATGGTTTCAACTTCCTCTTCACCACATGGGCAGCTATGGGGATTTTATTATACCTGCCTTGAAGAAGTGCAGATGGAAGAATATTGAATCTACCTTTGAAGAATGCAATTCTCAGTTTAGGGAAAGTTAGATTTAGCAAATAACTTGCTGGTTCCCATATGCCCTTTTATCCAAATTTGGTCGTGTTGTGGCAGCCTGTTAACTTCAATCTGGAACTCCATGTCCCTTATTCTTTGAATGACTAGTTGTTTAGCTTGGTCATAACCTAATGATATTAAGAATAATGGAGAGAGCCCATATGGAGCTAGCTTATATTCTACCACCTGCTTCCAGGGTGAAGAGAAGTTATCTGTTAGAACTAGAGCGGTTAAACCAACTGGGAAAAATGGCATTTTTAGCCAATAATTTATCAACAACTTCCAGGCCCTCACCTGAATTGACAGCATTCCTGTCTTAAACCTTAACTGGGCATTTGATGTGCCACTGGGTGCGGCTAGGATTGATTGCAGGAATTTTGTTTGCACTGTTTCCTGCGGCAACTTCTTCACATAAATTCCAATTTGTGCCGCATGGAGAATTTGAGCCAATGTTTTGGCCTCAAAAAGTTTTAAAGCCACAGGTACTAATTGCCATCCACCAGTGTAAAAAAACCGTTTAATGGCGTTCATTGACCTAAGGGCTGATTGCACTACGTAATTCTGGTGTGCATTCCAAGTACCTTTCGAGTGGAAGACCACCCCAAGGTATTTAAATGCATTAACCTGCTCTAATTTATGCCCTTCTACTCTCCAGGAATGCTGCCTAGCTCTCTTAGCAAAAACCCAAATTTTTGATTTATCAAAGTTGAGAACCAAATGATTTTGTCTGTAGTACCTTAGTGTTGCTGCAATTGCTCTTTTCAATCCAACGGGGGGTTGTGATATAGCAGCAGCAGCAGCATATAGGAGGATTGGAATTTTGCACTGTGCTAGATTGGGTGCGTGAATATCCATGTTATGTAAGAGGTCCACCAATAAATTAATGTAGAGATTAAACAGGGAGGGGGCAAGAATACATCCTTGTTGCACTCCTTTCTGCACGTTTAATATGCCAGAGGGGGTCCCTCGGGGGTTACACCTCACTCTTAAGGTGGAATTGGAATATAATTTCTGTATAAGATGGAGGAGGCACCTATCAATAGTTGTATTTTTTTAATTTTCCCCATAGAACATTTCTGGATATTGAGTCAAAGGCTTGTTTGAAGTCAAGGCAGGCTACAAAGAGGGATGATTTCTTTTTGTACGTATATTTTTGTACAAGATGATGCAGCACCAGTATGTGATCTACTGATGATCTCCCTTCTCTGAAACCTGCCTGTTCATCTTGAATTATGCCCTCTGTCTCAATCCAGTCTTGTAGTTTAAGATTTAAATGTTTGGCATATAACTTGCTGACAACACTCAAAAGGCTGACGGGCCTGTAGTTACATGGCTCATTCTTGTTACCCTTTTTATAAATTGGGACAATTATTGCCACCACCCCATCTCTTGGGATGTGACGAGTCTGGTCTATAAATGTGAACAGAGATGCTAACAGAGGTGCCCACCAATTAGAGTTCTTTTTAATCATTTCAGGCATAACACAATCAGCACCTGGAGCCTTGTTGACCTTAAGAGATTCAATCAATCAGGATGCCTCTTGGACCGAAACTGGTGGCCAATTATGAGCTTGCTCCAGATCGATCTGACTCTCATTCTTAGTGCTGACTGGGTCTACATATAACCTTCTAAAATATTCCTCCCAAGCTTGAGTTGGTACCTGATTAAGTGGGGCGGGTCAGCAATTTCCCCAACCCTCTGGTAATATACCAGAAAAGGGATGTCTCTGTCATCCTGACTGATTGGATAAGTTTCTGCCAGGACTCCTTCAGTACTGATTTTTTCTTTTCTTTTAAGAGGGACTTATACTGAATTTTTAAGTTCTTTAAGAGATATATTTGGTCCTCTGAAGGGAGGTTTTTACTATTTCTATATGCCCTGTTGTATGCCCTTTTCATCTGTGTGCACTCCTGATCAAACCAATTTTTATTTTTTATACCCCTGTTTCTGAGGCGTTCCTTTGTTAAAAACTGATTTGAGGTTAGCAATTAACATTTCATACCATTCTAAATGTGGGGCGCGGTGGCTCAGTGGTTAAGACGCCACGCTTGTCAATCGGAAGGTCGGCGGTTCGAGACCCGAGCGCCATGTGACGGAGTGAGCTCCTGCACTTGCCCCAGCTCTTGCCAACCTAGCAATTCAAAAGCATGCAAGTGCAAGTAGATAAATAGGTACCACTTCCGTGGGATGGTAACAGCGTTCCACGTGCGTCATGCCGTCTTCGGACAGCGCTGGCTCTTCGGCTAAGAAACGGAGATGAGCACTTCCCCCTAGAGTCGGACACAACTGTGCAGGGGAAAACCTTTACCTTTTACCATTCTAAATATGGTCTTTGGGATTTATTATCTAACAGGTGTGTGTCAATTTCTATAGTTTCTGGGGCTACCATCCAATTAGCAACTGCCATTGCATTATTGTCATTCCATTTAATTCACACCTCAGTATTACCATTTTCAAGCATTGGAGGATAAATTATTTCAGCTCTACCATGTTTCCAAAGATGTGACATAGTTAATGTTAAGGGATGGTGATCGTGAGTCTACCTCCAGCCACTGTAGGGCTTTTAGAAGATCACATGACACAATCCAGTAATCGACTATGGATCTCCTTCCTGTCCCCCAGTAAGTAGTACATTCTGCCGGGTGGTCCCCTTCTACAGAACCATTAAGTATATACAGCTCTAGACGAGCGGTCATCTGTCTACCACATAGACCTGCCCAGTTAGATTTTGAATCCTTACATTCTCTTGTATGCAAGGGTTCCTCCATTCTCCTTGTAAAAAATCTTGAATTGGCGAAATAATGAGTGATCATTTGGTCCCATCCTTGCATTCAAGTCCCCACCAATTATTATTGATGCTTCAGGATATTTATCTAAACAGGTAAGGATAAAATTTTCTATACTCTCCCAGGTGGTATTGATCTGAGCATAGGTTTTAAAAGGGGGAATATAAACATTAAAAAGCAAAATTTCAGCTTGGTTGGATGAAAGCACAGAGGCCACTACCCATGGCTTCAGCAGAGGCAAGGAAACACATTTGAATGGCAGAGCTGTGCTAACTAAAGTCACAATATCACCCTTATGTCTCCCTCCTGCCTTGCTTGGGGCAGCCAGAATTGAATTAAACCAGTAGCCATCTAACTCCACCTCTGAGGTAGCCCAAGTTTCCTGGAGAAAAAGAATTATCAAATCATGACAAATAATAATAAAAAAAGGCTGGTCTTTTGACGGTGCTGACCAGCCTGCAACGTTCCAAGTTGAAAGGGAGATTACATCATCAGTCAAGAACTGTCATGTGGCTGCCTTGTGCCCTGCTGTAAGAGTGTGTCGCGAAATGACGCATGTCTATAAAAGTGTGTCACCAACATGAAAAGTTTGGAAAGCTCTGGTGTAAAGGGTCGTTTCCTGCTTTCAAATACAAGCCTCTCTATCAGTGTTTCTCAACCCTGGCAGCTTTTAGATGGGTGGACTTCAACTCAATCAAGCACAACTTGATTGTGCTATCCCTCTCCTCCTCCTTATACCCCAGTGAATCAGGGAGGAATCTGCCTGAGCTGCTTTGGAATATTATCTTACTTACCAAGACGTAAAGAATGTTTGCCCAGGTAACGGTTGTTGCATATTTCTGTCAAGCTAATCTTTACTCTCTGAAGTGGGCACGCTCCATGCCCCTTCCTTGAAGCAATGTCATCTAGTGGGACCCAGGAGGCATGCCCTCTTTGTTGCAGCCATAACCCATGGGACACCAGACTTCTCTTGTATTACCACAGACCATAAATGGAACAAGTCTCTCAGAGTTCTAATTAAGATGATTTATTAGAAAGAAGGTTAAAGTAACAACGCAAGAATTCTAGTGAGTTTCAAATGAGAAACCTATAGGTAGGCAAATTAAGGAGGCATAGGCTCTTTTGATGTAAAGGGAAGGAAGCTGGTGTCTTTTGGGAAGGTGGAGCAGTCTGCACCTATTGCTTGTTTTAGAAATGGTTACTACACTCCTTATCAACCTGAGTATCAGCTCTCACCCAAAGGCACATCTTAGTCTTAGTAATTTGTTTCTCACAGTGGCTAACCAGATAGCTCTAGGGCAGGGGTCGGCAACCTTTTTGGCACTAGGGACCACCCTTGGAAATTTTTTTCCAAGGACCGGGGGGCGGGATTTGTGGGTGGCAGCCAATCGGACGGACGAGGGGGGGTTTGCAGGCCTGCCGCTCGGTTCAGCATTTTTTCCTGGCACCGAGGGCATTTTCGGGGTCCCCAGAGACTGCCCTTTCGAAGGGGCACCCTGGCAGGGCGTGGGGCCGACTTTTCCTCCCCACACTTTTGCTCCCCGCAGTTTTTTCGGCCCCTACCGGGTAGCTCGGGCACATAGAGATTTTCCACCCTGGGGCGCCCCCCCGTCACTTTCTGCGGTGATCCGAGGCTTTTTCGCCTCGCGACCGCAGCTTTTCATGGCAGAGCGCCACTGTCTCGAGGTGAAAAAGCCTCGGATCACTGCAAAAAGTGACGGTGGGGGGGCGGCCCGGGGTGGAAAATCTCTGCACCGATCAGCTGTGCGGCGGGGAAGCGGAGGCGTGTTGGAGATACCCGGTAGGGGCCAAAAAACCGCAGGGAGCAAAAGTGGGAGAGAGGAAAAGTCCGCCCCACTGGGGTGCCCCTTTGAAAGGGTAGGCTCTGGGGACCCCGAAAATGCCCTCGGTGCCGCGAAAAAACGCACTGAGTGTCAGGGAGGCGAAAAGCCTCGCCACATGCACATGCCACCGCCGCAAGGGGAGGCTGATTGGCGAGGGTGCTCCTTGGCCCGCCTCTGTCCTTCTTTGCCGCGCGCTGATAGGTGGAGGTGTTTCCCCTTCCGGGCCCCCACCAATCAGCTGTTCCGGCTCACCCTGCGACCCACTTCCTAACAGCCCGCGGACCACAGGTTGCCGACCCGAGAGTCTAGGGCAGTGCTTTCCAAACTACCGCTGTTGGCGACACACCAACGGCGGCGTGCATGGCGGCGGCCTCGTGTTTTACAGTAAAACCTGGAAGCGCTGATGGCGCGCCACCGCCATGCACGCCACTGCTGCCGCAGCTCACGCCGCCGCACAGGCAGCGGCGACGCGCCATCGCCACTTCCAGGTTGTGTCGCGACACACAGTTTGGAAAGCACTGGTCTAGGGTATTCACAAGCCAGAAATAATTCCCCTACATTTATATGTATTTATATTTATATGATGGTAGACTGCCCTAACCCTGAAGTAACATTTGAGTCTTTTAGACTAGTAGCACTTGATAACCTGTCCTTCATGAATCTATGCAATCCAGTCCCCCTATAAAGTAATCCAAATTAGTGGACATCAGCACATCTTGTCATAATGAATTCCACAGGTTAATTATGCATTGTGTGAATTGTTCTCTTTCTCCCTGCCATGCATGATTTTATACACCTTGTCTATGTCCCCATTCAGTTACATATTTTTTTCCTGAGCTAAAGAGCCTTTTCTAATGAGGAAGGCATTCAAGTCTCCTGATAATTTTAGTTGTCTTCCTTTGCTTTTTCCCTCTATATCTATACATCCTTTTTCAAATGAGTTGACTAGAACCTATGTATATTTCAGATGTGACTGAACCAGAGATTTGTATAAGAACATTACAGTGTTGGCAGTTTTCTTTTCAATCCCCTTTCTAATGCTCCGTAGCATGGAATTTACCCTTTTAACAGCTACTGCAAATTTACTGTAATTAAATTTTTCATTTTGCTATCCATTATGACCCCAATATCTTTTTCCTGGTTGGATACAGACAGTTCAGACCTCATAAATTTTAAGTGAAGTATATGTGTCTATGAGAAATCAAGATTTTGCCCCAGTGTGCATTGTTTTACACTTATTTAAACGGCACCACATTTACAATTTAGTTGACCTTTTCCTTAAAGAGTTCCTTCTGGAGCTTCTTGCCACCCTGATTAGTTTGGTATCATCTACAACAGAGCTTTCCAAACTGTGTGTCGCAACACAAAAGTGTGTCGCCACACACAGTGTGGTGTGTCGCCACACAACCCGGAAGCGCTGATCATCATCAGCGCTTCCGGGTTTTCCCGCGGCGACACACCAACGTCGGCGTGCAAAAACTGAAAGCGGCAGCAGCGCTTCCGGGTTTTGGCGCGCTGCCGCAACGGCGACACTTCCGGGTTTTCCCATGGCGACACACCAACGGCGGTTGGTGTGTCGCCGCGGGAAAACTTTGGAAAGCCCTGATCTACAACCTCAGCCAGTTCCCTTCCTAGCTCTGAGTCAGTTTGACTAATTAACAAATTTAAATTCACTTGTTCCAACAGAGATCCCTGAGGGAGTCTACTTCTTATTTCCCAACACTGAGATAATGGGAGCACTTCCACACCACTACAATTTCCACTCTTTAATCCCTGAAAAGCTGTCTTCATTTCTAATCTTGAAGGTAGAAACCTAGGGGAGACCTGATCTGAAAAGGGGAGAAGCAATCAAGTCCATGGTTGCAGCAATGTGAGGTATTACAGGATTCAGCTCTTTCCCCCATATTATTTAACATCTAAATGAAAGTGTCACCACATAAAAACCCAAGACCTTTACATACCTCTCCCCAGGAACATAAAAAGTCCACAAAATAGAGTTGAAGCAAAGACCACTTAAAGAAATACAGACATCAGTTGCACTCACACAGAGACACCTCCACCTAAAATCCAAACCCTTCAATAAACAGAAAATAACTGCCACAATACTACAGGTGAAACAATTATTTATCCATACTAGACTGCTTGGATTAGCATCCGATTACTGGTGGTACAGATGGAGGGATAGCATCTTGTATAAATAAGCCAAAATTATTTCGCCCCTCTATAAGAATGACTTCAGTTTCTTCCAGAACCCATGATGTACAAACCTGGCCTACTACTGTATGTGCAAATGCAGCCCATGTGTTCACCGATAATGTTTTATTTAATATTTTATTTAATATTTATTTAATATTTAATATTTATATTTTATTTAATTTATTCAATATTTTATTTAAGAGCATCGTTGGAATGACAACTTTGTCTTATCTAACGACTACAGTAACATGACTGTGATATTATAATTGCTACCATTTAAAGTGCTCAAATAAATTATTTATCCTCAAACTGCAGAAGCTGATGGGAGGTGAAGGAACGAAGCTGCAAGAGGCTAGCACACAATGCACAGCTACCTAGTAGATTCGTGACTAAAATGAGAGTTTAGTTTGAGAGCTGACTACACAACACTAATTCAACTGATGAACTAAGATGTATGGTCATTGACCAAAAAAGTGCACCTACATAAAGAACACAGAAAGCTGCCACAGCTTAATAGATATTGTTGGAACTGTGAATTGAAAAAACAAGAGAACATTCAAAATGCTTCAGTTAATTATGATTTGTTCTGTGGCTGTGTTCAGTTAAAAATAAGCCACATTTTAACCAAGTTTTAGTAAATGAACCTTCCCTGCATTAGAACAGATCACTGTACCCCCAACTCTCTTAAAAAAATATATATTAGCAGATATCTCAATTTTTTCTTTAAAAAAAGCTGTCTATTTATGAAAGCCGGCTGGGTGACCTTGGGCCAGTCACTCTCTCAGCCCAACTCACCTCACAGGGTTGCTCTTGTGGGGAAAATAGGAGGAGGAAGGAGTATTAGGTATGTTTGCCGCCTTGAGTTATTTATTAAAAAAATAATAAAGGCAGGATAATAAAATAAAATAAAATAAAATAAAATAATAAAATAATAAAATAATAAAATAAAATAATAAAATAAAATAAAATAATAAAATAAAATAAATAAAATAGAAAAATAAAATAAAATAAATAAAATAGAAAAATAAAATAAATAAAATAAAAAATAAATAAAAAAAATGAACATCTACTTTGATTTTCTACCACTCCAGCTATGAGGTTGGGTGGGGGGGGCAAATGTCACAACTTAAATTCTTATGTAAGATATAACATTTTGCAACTAATGCAAATTACATAAACACATTCTGTGCAATGATATAATGATGCACAACAAGTTTAAGTTTCCAATCTAATGACAGCCCTGGGATTTCCTGGTAGTCTCCCTTCCAAGTTCAAACCAGATCAGCCAAGGTGCTGCCACATGTATCATTGATTTGATAGAACACTCAAATGAAGATTTGCATGCACATATTAGCTCAGCCATTGTTGTGAATGGCAAATCCCACTTTGAAGCAGAGTTACACAAATAACAGTTCATATGTACTATACAGCTGATCATTTATTGTAGAAAAGCCAGGATTTAAATTTGTCTTTAAAGCTTTACATTAAGGGTCATTCTCTTCCAGGCTTCTCTTTAAGCAAGGATGGGCAACCTATGACCCCCAAGAACTATTTATGTGTCCTTGGAGTCCACTCTGACTATGATGGCTGAAAACTGAAGGCACAGGAGTTGAGTGGGGAACATGAGAAATGAAGCATAAGCTTTAAAACAGTCATAACAGTTAAAATTCAAAGAAAGCCTAAACTCCCTGGAAACCATGCTTGTGTTATGGACCCTATCCACCATGCAGCCCTCAACAACACCCTTTCTTTTCTTGGGCTATTAAACAGTACAGTAGTCTAATATGTAAATACAGAATATGGAATGTCTTTCTCAATATGGAGGGAAGAGTGCTGGGAAAGCAAATTCTCCATGAGTAAATGCTATGAATAAAGAATAGGGCAAGGGAAATGTTGGCATCTTTGGTCATACACAAATGCCTACGGCGGGACACTCAGCAACAAGACCTGTTCACTCATTATGAAGCTGAAAAGTTGACAAGGAGCCAAGTTAGACCTAAGCAGCCTTCAAGATTATTGCAGGGGAAACACTGAACCAAGAACTCCTTGGAAGATGAGCAAGGTATGCATTAATCCAATGATCTACAAATATAGAACCCACCAAGTAATCTGAGGCTCTCCCCACATCATTCTCTAATGCTTAGGCACGATTAAGGAGAAGCAAAAATAAACCTATGCGATTATGAAACTTGATGCTGGATTTACCACGGTACCGTTTCAAACCCCATTCCTATGAGGACGCTATCTTCTATCGATTCGAACAATTATTAGACTCACTGAGTTTGTTATCCCGACAGATAGCAGTTTCCTACTGATTGAGGCAAGTCTTTCCCAGCCAGCAGGTTAAACAGGGCTCTAGTCTAATACGTGCACAAAGCAAACGCTGTATTATGTAACCTTTGTCTCAAAGGTTCGTCTCAGCCCTTTGGTCACTCTTACGGGGCCCAGTTAAAATAGAAGCAATAAAGTGCAAAGGTTGTAGCATAATCCTGATATGCACCACAAGACTTCGAACATGCATCTTCTCCACAGCTTATCTGCGTTTTGCAAATATACTTCATTTCCCGGAGTTGCCTTCGACGATTTCGCTTGCGCGCGCGCGTAGAATTCCCGGGGAGGAATCGAAGCGAGAGCGGAACACACGCTTGGATGCGTTGTTCCCCGAGGCACTCCTGACCGTTTCGCGTTACAGCAGCAAGTGACGGCTAAACGCCCTTTGCTTTCTGAGAGCCAGTACTCGTCGAATCACATTTCCCAATCAATAATAATAATTATTCGCGGTACAAATCAGAACACAGTAATTACCACTATATCCTCTAGATGCGTTGGCCTGACCAGTCAAAATGGAATCCATCTGAAGGACATCAAGTTGGAGACTGTCTTAGGGAACTAGGGGAACAGTCAACCCAGACATGGCAGCGGATCAGAGAAGCAAAATACCAAGCTCGAGTACAACACTGTGACCAGCCCCCTTCTTTATAATATCCCTCCTGAATTTTCCCCCCATCTTTTAAAGTCACTTTTCTTCGTCATACCCGGTTAGAATATTGCTAACGAAAGGGTTACTTTGTTGCTAGAACCAAAGTTTTCTTATTAACTCCCTACTCACCGCTTCGGCGGAGGCTAGCAGGAACCGAAGACCTCCCCCAGTGAACTGCAGGCGCCTCAAAAAGAATGACGCACTTTTATTTCTCCTTACAGTAGGCTATGCCTTCCCAGTTTACGAAAAACGAAATCCCGACGCCCATTGTGGGACGCTACAGCCGAAGGCGTGGCAAGGCATACTGGGAGGCGTAGTTCCCTCACAGAATGAGAAAAAAGGCTTTCTTCCTTCCGGGCATTCTTCGTTGACCTTCCTTCCAGAGGCGTGGGATTGCAGCACACCTATAATCCCCTGAGCTAATGGCGGTTGGGGTCCAGGACAGGGAAGGCTCGAGGGCCACCTTTTAGCAGATCCTTAATTTTTTGTTTCTGATCAACTGACAGCTGAAGCCTGTCAAATCACTAGCTCATTTCAAATACAAATGATAAAGGAGACCATTTCCTGTTTTTTCCTTATGAAAAATGCTCAGGCTTGAAGAACGTCATGTAAAAATGAACTCAGATGCAGAGAAAAAGCTTTAGACCCAATTGCTTTCCTTAAAGCATCTCACAAACATTTTCGTTAATTGCTATGGGCAGATTTCAATTCTACCCTAGGAATTAACCAAAACAAAAAGCAAGAAAGAAGGAAGTGAAAACTGGTCCTGGGTCTTGTCGTTACAAGTCTGCAATGAGTACCATCCTAGTTTGTTTGTTTGTTTATTATTTACATTTCTATCACCGCCCATCTCCCCCCAAAAGGGGGATGCATGTATTGGGATGGATCTGTTGGGAAAGCAACTCTTCTGCCTTCTCATGTACAGACTTGGTTAACCGTTTCCAAAATATAACATAAGGCTGGTAAATATCTCCTCCTGCTGGTATCTGAGTGAACTGCAGATGAGCTTGATGCAAAGAGATCTCTGGACAGGACATGTACTGTACAAATAGATGGTACATTTTGCTTCTGGAGTGATGATCAGTTTTGACCCCATTATGACCAGGCTTCAGCTGGCAGGCCGCGTTAGAACAATTAGGCATTGGATAAGGAGCGAAACGTTTCCACTGAGAAAATAGAAATCCAGTTGACATGATTCAAGCTACAGACAATTCCACCTGGATGACTGAGAACCTTCATAGACATACAACAATTAGGCATGCTCACAAGAATCCAAGAAATTCTAGTATGCATTTTTGAAGGAAAGTTATAAAACCATAATGAAAGAATTCCAGCAAATGTGGCATTTCAAGATACATATACACACACACAAACACACACATATAAAACCCTAACCCATATTTATAGCATTTTTTTATTTTACTCTGCAAGCAGTAAGACATATTTGGGCCCTGTTAGGTGATAGTTAAAGCAATGGTATTCCCCGTAGTAACCTATGGCTGCGAGAGCTGGACCATAAGGAAGGCTGAGCGAAGGAAGATAGATGCTTTTGAACTGTGGTGTTGGAGGAAAATTCTGAGAGTGCCTTGGACTGCAAGAAGATCAAACCACTACATACTCCAGGAAATAAAGCCAGACTGCTCACTTGAGCGAATGATATTAAAGGCAAAACTGAAGTACTTTGGCCACATAATGAGAAGACAGGATACCCTGGAGAAGATGCTGATGCTAGGGAAAGTGGAAGGCAAAAGGAAGAGGGGCCGACCAAGGGCAAGATGGATGATGATATTCTGGAGGTGACGGACTCGGCCGTGGGGGAGCTGGGGGTGGCGACAGCTGACAGGAAGCTCTGGCGTGGGCTGGTCCATGAAGTCACAAAGAGTCGGAAGCGACTGAACGAATAAACAACAAAAAAGGTGATAGGTTTAATTTTGATACAGAATCTCATGAAGACATCTCTAACTCTAAAAATTAGTGGTAAAACGTGTTACTAGAAAAAATGGGCACAAAAGGGTAGAAGTACACTAGCTCGATTATTGTTTAATTATTACTTTAAATCTTTTCAGCAACTGCAAACAGAATTTTCATTACCATCTTTACAATATAATGAAGATATATCCAGGTAAAACATATTTTGACAGCTCAATATGGAGATCTCAATATGGACCTGATACGTTAGCAGTTTCTAAAATACCTGATATGTTTATTAATACTGAAGAATTCAAATTCAGAATCCAACCTTTTTTTTCCCTTTCAAATGTTAAATGAAGAGTTTAAAATATCTATAACAAATATACAAGAAGTTTGGAATCAAGAATTGGAAACTCCACTCCTTTCAAACCAAGGGACTCAAGTTTTGAAGAATACTAAGCTTATGTCCTGTGATTTAAATTTGAAATTAATCCATGAAAGGATTGTTTTTTGTATCTACTGGACACTATCTAGAACAGAGCTTTCCAAACTTTTCATGTTGGTGACACACTTTTTAGACATGCATCATTTCGTGACACACTCTTACAACAGGGCACAAGGCAGGCACTAGGACCTGTGCGGAATCACAGCAGGTTTGGAGGCAGCAAGGCACAAGGCAGGCATTAGGACCTGCGTGGAATCCTGGCAGGGCAGGTTTGGAGGCAGCAAGGCACAAGGCAGGCACTAGGACAGGGCTTTCCAAAGTTTTCACGCGGCGACACACCAACCACCATTGGTGTGTCGCCACGGGAAAACCCGGAAGTGCCGCCACTGCGGCAGCGCGCAAAAACCTGGAAGCGCTGCTGCCGCTTTCAGTTTTTGTGCGCCGCCGTTGGTGTCGCCGCGGGAAAACCCGGAAGCGCTGATGATGATCAGCGCTTCCGGGTTGTGTGGCAACACACCAGACTGTGTGTGGCGACACACTTTTGTGTCGCGACACAGAGTTTGGAAAGCTCTGCACTAGGACCTGCACGGAATCCTGGCAGGGCTCGGAGGCAGCAGCAGCCGCGACACACCCAGATGCTGCAGCCGACACACTAACGTGTCCCAACACACAGTTTGGAAAGCTCTGATCTAGAATGTTTTGTAAATGATGGACTAATATTTGTTTTGGCGTTGCAAGAAATTTGTGGGCACCTTAACTCATCTGTTACAGTCATGTTCTTCCTTATACCCCTTTTGGAGTATATACAGTATAATATGCTGACAGAATTATTGAGAAAACTCGTTTTTAAAGATATGCATATTGTACTGAATTATATACCAACTACTTAGAATTTAACATGTTCAGAACAAAGATGGGTTTTCCATACTCTAATAATAGCAAAAAGAATAATCCTTAGGAGACAGGAAAATACTATAATTCCAGATGTAAAGGATTGGATTTCAGGGATGTGTGATTTAGAAATTTTTAAGAAAATTATATATTCTGTTAATCAGAAAATGTCACATTCTCTCTCCCTTTGGGAAAAAATTTGGAAAGGCTTGGTGAACACTGAAAGCTTAGTTTCCCCTTTTAAAGCCTTATAAAAATCAGGTGAACTTGAGATATACTTGTAATTACCGGTGGTGGTGTTTTTATGTGTTTCCTTATTGTGTAATTTTTCCCTTTTGTTTTTGTGTGTGGTAAATTGTTCATTTTTATTTTATGTATAAAATGGATTAATAAAAGTTATTTAAAATATTAAAAAATTGTGTACATACACAATCCAAGAAGGGGCCTTCATCCACAGCGGATTGATTTCAGCTTACAAATGTATGCCCACACAAACATACAAATAAGTAGATAAATTTTTAGAATAAATATTGTATTCGTAACAAGTTACTCTGCCCCCTTTTGAGCAAGAACCCAGTTTCCCTCTGTCCTTTGGTAGCAGCTGTGATACCATGGTTTTTATCTCTGACTGTGTGAGAGCCAACTCTCATAATTATGCTTTCTTCAAGGCACAATTTCCTGGTACTGTCAAAAGGAAAGAAAAGCGTGTTCAAATTCAGTTGGCATGACTGGGCTTGCAGCTCCATGATGAACGTTAGCGTGGAACGCAGGAATAGATAGAAAATATGCTCAAACATAAAACATAAAATGCTACTTTCAAACTAACATACATTTCTAAGAATATACTGAACTAAACTCTTGTAAACTATCTGTAAGACCCTAGGTAGCATTTTTTAATTTCAGCCATCTATTCAACCATATCCTCTGAAATGTTGTTGACTCATCTTTCAGAAGAGAAATACAGAAGTCAGTATATCCATAAAACAGCTGTTTTTCTAAAAAAATAATCAATTCATATACTGTATATTAAAAGAGCCATTCCAGAACAAAAAAACCTGCTTGAGAACTTTTCCTTCTAATCCAGAGGGACAAGTGATGCCTCCAAAAACTTTAAGATTCCACCTGCAAAAGTTGTTATTGGATTGTAATCTTAATGTAGCAGACAGGAAAATTATTACATACATGACTATAAGATATAATTGAAATGAAATGAAATCAAGGAGTTCCACAGCTCAGAAAGTTCTGAACTCTGCTCTAATCCCGTGCCTTAAGCATGAGGGTCTGTCTGTACTGTCTCAGTGAACAAGGATAAACCCCCCTACAGATTTTAAGTGATAATGACAGCATAGGCACATGGTCAGCTTAAATATGGTGTACAATAAACCACAGCTTGCTAGCCTCACATAACGTGCTATCCATAAAACATGGTTTATTTATTTATTTAATTAATTAATTAAATTTATATAGCCGCCCATCTCCCCCAACGGGGAACTCTGGGAGGTTTACAATAAAATGGATTAAAACAGAATAAAACATCAATGTACAATATATAAATTAATAAATAATTATAAATCCAGATGGAGATGGAATTAAAACGAAGGACAATAAATTAAGGAATTAACCACCCCCATGAGGAACTATCCTTTCCTCCTTCCCATGCCAGGCGGCAGAACCAGGTCTTCAGCTCTTTCCTAAAGGTCGGGAGGGAGATCTGCCTCAACTCTGGGGGCAAGATGTTCCACAGTGTGGGCGCTACCACAGAGAAGGCCCGCCTCCTAGACCCCATCAGATGACATTCTTTAATTGATGGGGTTCGTAGCAGGCCCTCTCTGAATGACCTGGTGGGGCGGGTCGATAAAATGGGGATAAGACGGTCCTTCAGGTATTCTGGCCCCATGCCATGTAGGGCTTTAAAGGTAATAACCAACACCTTGAATTGTACCCGGAAGCAGACCGGCACCCAATGCAGCTCGCGGAGCAAAGGTGTTATATGTGCAGATTTTGGTGCACCCAAAATTGCTCGCGCGGCCGCATTCTGCACCAGCTGAAGCTTCCAGATAGTCTTCAAGGGTAGCCCCATGTAGAGCGCATTGCAATAATCTACATGGGAGATGACGAGAGCATGAGTGACTGTTCGGAGGGCGTCGCGATCCAGGAATGGGCGTAACTGGCGCACCAACCGAAGTTGTGCGAAAGCCCTCCTAGCCATGACTGCCACCTGCTCTTCGAGCAGGAGTCGTGAGTCTAGAAAGACCCCCAAGTTGCGAACCAGTTCCGAATGGGGCAGTGCTACCCCATCAAGAACCAAAGATGATAATTTCCCAGAAGACGCTAGGCCATCAATCCACAGCCACTCGGTCTTGCTAGGGTTCAATTGTAGCCTGTTGTTCCCCATCCAGGCCCTCACAGCCCCCAGGCACTGGGACAGGGTGGTCACTGCATCACTTACTTCACCAGGGATGGAGATGTACAATTGAGTATCATCCGCATACTGATGATACCTCATCCCATGGTGTCGGATGACCTCGCCCAGCGGTTTCATGTAGATGTTAAATAGGAGAGGAGAGAGAACCGAACCCTGCGGCACCCCACACAAGAGGGGCCGAGGGTCAGATCTCTCCTCTCCTATTACCACCGACTGGGATTGGCCTCGGAGGAAGGAGGTGAACCAGCACAAAACTACGCCGCCCACCCCCAACAGGATACCATGGTCGATGGTATCGAATGCCGCTGAGAGATCCAAGAGAGCAAGGATGGATGCACTACCACCATCCCGCTCCCGCCAGAGATCATCCGTAAGCGCGACCAATGCAGTCTCCGTCCCATATCCCGGCCTGAAACCTGACTGAAAAGGGTCTAGATAATCCGCTTCATCCAGGGTCCTTTGAAGTTGCAACGCCACCACTTTCTCAACCACCTTTCCCAAAAAGGGGAGGTGGGAGACTGGACGAAAGTTGTCCAGGATGGTAGGGTCCAGGGCTGGCTTCTTGAGGAGGGGGTGCACCAGTGCCTCTTTAAAGGCAGTTGGAACCACCCCCTCCGCCAAGGATGTATTAATCATAGCCTGGACCCATCCACATGTCACCTCCCTGGCCAATTTTACCAGCCAGGAAGGGCAGGGATCTAAATAGCATGTGGTGGAATTAACAATTCGAAGGATCCTGTCCACTTCCTCAGGTCCAACAGGATCAAATCGTTCCCAGATAATAGGGCAAGACCATACTCCCGGCATCTCCCCAGACTGCATTTCACGCATGGAGTCCAACTTAGACCGAATCCAAGCGATTTTATCCTGCAGATGCTCAGCAAATTCTTCCGCACGGCCCTGCAGGTGGGTGGTCGATACCACCCTACCCAAGAGAGATCGAGTAATCTTGAACAGGGCCGTCGGACGGCATTCTGAGGATGCAATAAGGGCGGAGAAATATTCACGTTTTGCCGCTCTTACCGCCACAAGGTAGGCCTTAATAGCGGCTCTAGATTGTGTTCGGTCCGATTCCGCCTTCGTTTTTCTCCAGCGGTGCTCTAGACGTCTCTTCACCCTCTTCAAGGCCCTCAACTCCTCCGTAAACCATGGGGAGTGACGGGTCGAATGGGGTTGGAGAGGTCGCATCAGCGCGGTCCTGTCCAAGGCACCGGCCGCCTCCCTGTTCCAGGCTGCAGCCAATGCCTCCGCTGGACCGTGCAGATGATCTTCAGGTATTACCCCCAGCTCCCTCTGAAACCTCATTGGGTCCATAAGTCGCCGGGGGCGGACCAATCGAATAGGTCCTGCCTCCCTGCGGAGTGGGGCGGCATAAGAGAATCTTAAGGAAATCAGGACGTGATCTGACCATGACAACGGGGATAATTCTAACTTTCCCCTCGGGTCACTTTGCCATTGCTCTGACAAGAAAACCAAATCCGGGGTGAGTCCACTGTCTCGAGTCGGGTCCCGAATAATCTGGGACAGGCCCATGGCTGCCATGGTAGCCATGAACTCCCGAGCTGCTTCCGAGGCACGTCCCAGGGACGGCAGGTTAAAATCCCCCAAGACCATAAGCCTGGGGAACTCCACCGCCAACCCCGAGACGGCCTCCAGCAGCTCAGGCAGGGAGGTTGCTACGCAGCAGGGAGGCTGGTACAATAGCAACACTCCCAACTGTTCTCGGGCACCCAACTTGAAAAACAGGGTCTCACATCCGGATACTTGTGGAGCAAGGCCCCTGAAAGCCATCAAAGACTCTGATGATAACTGCCACCCCTCCTCCCCTGCCCCGGTCTCTCAGCTGGTGCCACACCTGAAATCCGGCTGGGCACATTTCCAAGAGGGCTACCCCTCCCTCTGGGCCCAGCCAGGTCTCAGTAATACACGCCAGGTCTGCCCCTCTCTCCGTGATTAATTCACTTATGAGAGGGGCTTTGTTGTTTACTGACCTGGCGTTGAGTAGCAGCAGCCGAAAACCGGAGCCCTCGAGGATCTGCTGTCCAGAGCCTGGGGTAAAGACCACACTTAAAAACCACACTTGCTGGACAGACACAGTAATCCCAAAATGGATAAATCATATTTTGGATTAGCATGTGGTCCAAACTCAGAAAATATTTTAATTATTATAATATATTTCTGTGTAAAATCCATTTATTTAGAATCAGCAGAATGGCTGGGCACTGTTATCAATACATACTGGTAGAGGATGACCTCATGCTCTGGTCCAAGGGACCCTTCATAAATTTATTTATTAGAGCTTGACCAATAATTATATAAATGTCTGAAAAGGAACACTTTAGAAACAAATTATAAATTGTAGGCATATCTTAGGTTTGTGTATCATCTCATTGTAAATGCTTGTAGATGTGAACGGAATTACTTATAGTATGAGCCTCTTCACTCTTCCCACAAGAAATGGCAAAGCTATTGTGTTTTCAGTCCTGAGTTGTCATAGGCATGGAACTGGAAAAAATCCACTCCCTACAATTACTTTAACTAATACCTTTCCTGGAGCCTTTAAGACACAGTTAATACGCTATCTATTCATTCTTGAGGCATTATACCAGCACAACGTTTGGTGTCCCTACTCCAATCCCCCCATTCAACAGAAAGAGATTTATTCATTTATATTCCACTCATCTTGTGATTCTTGGAAGTCCACAACAATTACAACACATAATAATAAAAAGTCTACTGTAAATTAAAATTGAAATTAAGTTCAATGAAAATCACATAACACAACTCTGACATCACAATTCTCCTCAAAGCCTCCAGAGTAACTTGGTTTTAACTAGTTTCTGAAAAACTATGATAGTGTAGCCAATAAAGTTTTTCTTGCACAGGCCCACTGATCACTAGTGTACATTTTGAAATAATGCTAAAGCTCATATGCTCTGGCTTTGTCTGTGTTACCAAGGAGCACAGGCTATAGTACTCTTTGAAAACTCTATTCCCATAGACACTGAGTCTTGAAAGAGCTGGACGCTCCTGCTTTAATGGGTAGCCTCCAAGTCTGCTGATCTGAAGGGTAGGGGCCTGCTAGGTAAAGCAGAAGAATCAAACTTGACACTTCCTGTAGCCCACTGGTCAGCTGATCAGCAGACTCTGAGAGGGGGTGATACAGTAAAAGAACCTTTTTTTGATACCTATCACTTCCTGAAACCTGCCAGTTAGCTGATCTGCAGACTCCAGATGGTCATGGGAGAGCTTGATTTAAACAGCCAGACTCTCCAGCTCCCCAAAACAAAATGGCCTTCAAAGACAATGCTCAGGCAGTTAAGGAGAGGGGGCGTTGTTGATTCCAGCCTCAAGTGGCTAGTAGGTACTTGGTAGATCCACACCCCTACAGTCATCTGACTACAGTGTGTGTAAGATTCTGCACATCTTGGAACTGGCAAATATTGCTTTTGGCTTACAGGGATACAGCACTTTAACAATGCAACAGCTAAGAATGACTTAAGGGTGCCTGAGCTCCAAGTTGGAGACAAAATGAAGGCAATGTCATGGAGACACAGCAGAAAGAAGAGATTTTTAGGCCATGATTATTCATGATTAAGGGTTCTGGGGTAAAATACTGGTAATAACATTCACTTACGAACAGGGTTTATTAAAGACTGAGAAAAGGTCTGATTTTCACTTTGGTCTGGTTTGACATGCAGAGAGAATTTCCTGGAGCAAAATTCACAGAAAAGCAGAATTAAACAGTCTTGCTGCCAAATTCATCTTACACAATATCCACAAGGTCCAAATTATCTTGTCAGTCTCCCAAAGTAATCCTGCCATCTCCTGTGAATACTGAATTTCTTATTCCATGGAAAATTACAAAAGAGTATGGTCTCCCCACCCTTGCTATACAGTCCAACTTATATTTGAGGACAGATGCAGTTTCTCTTTAGCTAAGCAGTCAGTCAGGAATCCACCACCTTTCTAGGCTTCAAATGTTACATTAATCATGAAATACAGTAGAGAGTGGGATCGGGATAGGATGCTTTTCATTCTTCCCTATTAAACTTCCCCTTAGGATATCATACTCAAAGGATCTGTGCCTCTTTTCATTCTAGTCATATCTGAATTATTCTGAGAGCTGCTTTGTATTTCCTCTACATAAACTGTGTCCCATAGCTCAAAATTGTTCAGCTGTAAATCTAGAACTAAATCCCCTTCAGTTCTAATCAACATGTATAAAATTGTCTAATTAACTGCTTTGTCTGCAATCTCTATCTAGTCCCTGAGCTGAACCAACATTCAAGCTTCAGTGAATGTTCTGTTTGAAAACACAGAGGCTTAGTTCATGCAGCTGTGGTTGGCTAGCCTGTGCCTCACAATGCTGTACAAACCCAGCCACTATGATAAGTTCATTGTTCAGTGTGTTGGGCAAGACTTAGGCAACATAGTTTGATTTTTTGCTTAGTGGGTTGGGCAATCCCAGCCCTTGTAATTTATGAACCATGGTCTTTTAGTTAAATATGAACCCAACCAATTTGGTTTATTCAACAAACTTTGGTTAAACAAACCATGGCTCAATAGGAGACAATCTTCACTTTAATAAGCTGTCATTGATCAGCTGATAGTTTTATGTAGTCTAAGGTAAAGGTAAAGGTACCCCCCGCACATTTGCGCAGTCGTGTCCGACTCTAGGGGCCGGTGCTCATCTCCGTTTGTTAGCCAAAGAGCCAGCGTTGTCCGAAGACACTTCCACGGTCATGTGGCCGCATGACACACGCGGAACGCTGTTACCTACCCACCAAAGTGGTACCTATTAATCTACTTGCATTTGCATGCTTTCGAATTGCTAGGTTGGCAAGAGCTGGGGTGAGTGCGGGAGCTCACTCCGCACGCAGGGCTAGGGATTCGAACCTCCGAACTTGCGATCTTCCGATCAACAAGCCTGGTGTCTTACCCGCTGAGCCACCACGCCCCTCATATGTAGTCTATTAACCAATAATCCACTAACAAAGGAATTAAAAGCCAACATGTTAATTTGACTGACACTGACATTAAACATTCCTGAAATATACGCTTACATTGCTAAGAATATAATTGTAAGTATAAAGCTTCTTCGGAGTTTATGGCACCTTCCAATGCTATGATTTCTTGACAGTTGTAACATCTAACAATTTTTGAGAATGGGCTGATAGTGAGATACAAAACCACAAGTAACAAATTCATATAGCTTTTTTTTTTGTCCTAACAGTTGTTCACATTCAGCCACCCCTCAGACCTCCAGATTTTTCAGACTATAATCTATGGAAGGCCGAGATAGGAAGAATCCGAAAAGCACCAGACTGGGGAAGGCCGGCCCTCGACAGAAAAGCAGCGGTGAAATCAAATCCTGCGCAAACGCCTTACGAGTACACTTGATGGAAACCAAAACTTATCACAGCAACCGCACAACCAACAAAAATGACACAGAAGAGGGTAGCTATTTCGTACACGGAGTTTCTTGTACACCACAAAGTGTGGAAAGTCCGTTTCCCGTACATGACTCACCACGTCCCACACTACATGGCAACCTCCAACCTTGCCAGAATGAACAAGTAACCCACCCCTTCCGTCTTCCTTCCTCTAACTCCTCCTTATGGACCGCCTCCGAGAGCGTGAAGGAGCTAGCCAATGGGCGAACGCAGAGTGTTTTGGAGCTACCCAATCCTCACTGAGTGAAAACAGGAGCGCGCGGGGTGCAGTCCAATCGCGAGCAGCGAAGGAGGTTGTGTCCCGTCAGCCACCGGGCCGCGGCAGGGCAGCGTTCCTTGCGTCGCGTCAACCAATAGGAGCGGAGGACGCGGTGGTACATTGGCAAGGTGAGCGAGGGCGGGCGGGGCTTGGCTGTGCTGGTTGGAAGAGCCGCGACTTTGAGGGTTCGGTGGAGTCTTTCTTTGCTCTAGAAGGTGAGCAGCGCGGCGCCTCGAGGGGCGGCGCAGGTGGCAGTAGGGGCTGCACCTGGGGGAGGTGGGGAGCCGTGCAGGAAGCCGGGGTGCTTGAGGGTAGAGACCGTTGGAAAGTAGTGAAATGATGTACAGAGACGGCTGCATGGAGGAAGTCAAATAGGACGAAGGCCCCCAGCTGGCATTTGCATTTTTTTTTCACAACAGCTTCTTATTTCTGACCAACCAAGGATACCTTGGCTTAAAATCTTAGTGCTTCCAGAGGTTGCAGAGGCTCCTCTCTGACGAGTCTCAGAGAATTCCCAACATGAGGCACCTTGTGGTTCCTGAGGTCACTAAAAGAGTTAGGCTACAATCCGTCGTTTCAAGGTGTAATCCTGATGCTAACAGAGAGTAAACTCCATTGAACACAGTAAAATTGGCTTCTTAATAAATATATATTTGGCTGATGTAGGTGAGAACAATCAAATGACTGGCTCTACTGTGACTCTCTAAAGCAGGGTTTCTCAGCCAGGGTTCCATAGCACCCTAGGGTTCCGCAAGAGGTCACTAGGGGTTCCCTGGGAGATCACGATTTATTTTAAAAAATTATTTCAAATTTGGGCAATTTCACATTCAAGAGGTAAGTTCCATTCATTCTTTTTAGTTTAAGAACACTGTTAATGCATATATACATGCCTACACATGAAACAAATATAATATTTTTGCAACTTCTGGCCTACATTTGAGCCTGAATGTGCAGGGCTTCCCCAAGGTCTGAAAACATTCTAACATTTGGAAACAGGTTTACTAGAAAGCTACTATTTGAAGCAGGGAAGCTGTGAGAAATGAGGTTTTGTCATGAGATATCTGTAGCTGTACATTTGTAACTAAATGTGTTGATATGTATGGTCTCCTATGAGCATCTTCTTTCAATCAGGGTTTAATATTTTTCCTATCATTAACAGAGTCTATAACTTCTGTAAAAAAAAAGAAGGAAAAAAAGTAATTTTCTGTCAAGTTAATATAGTTATGATATTCATCTGCTCTTCTGATAATTTTATTATGTTATGGTAACTATCGGGGAGTCAGCGTGACACAATTTAACTGTCACATTTGGTTCTTCCTTACTCTTTAATAGGATTCGTTGTTAATACAGGTAGTCCTCATTTAGTGACCGTTTGCAGTTACAACAGTGATGAAAAAGTAACTTTACAACCAATCTTCACATTTATGACCTTTGCAGGTCTGTAAAGCAAAGGAAAGCTGAAGTAAGATCATAAGCGCAGTTGTGGTTTCACTTAGCGACTGTTTCACTTAATGACCAAGTTGCCAGTCCCAATTGTGATTGCTAAATGAAGACTACCTGTACTGTTTCTTTTAAATTTACCCCAAATTTAATTTCAGATTTATACTTTGTTAAAACTGTATTGGATATGGAAAGACAACAGATAAAAATAAAAAATAAATAAATTGCTCCTTTGGAATGGCAATATTTTGCTATACAATGGAGGGTTGGTTTTTTTTACTCAGTGATTTTTTTAAGGTATGTGTATCTGATTGTAGCTTTTTTCATTCAGGATAATCAGAATGCAGACTCCAGTAGCTCTTTTTGCTTCACCAGCTCTGGTAAGGAATGTTTATGTTTGCCTTGTACCTGCCTTTTTTGTTGTTTATTCGTTCAGTCGTTTCCGACTCTTCGTGACTTCATGGACCAGTCCACGCCAGAGCTTTCTGTCGGCCGTCACCATCCATCTGCCTTAAAGGAAAAGTAATAAATGAAATAAATGTCTCTTAAATTATTTAATCCAGCTAATCTGTAAGATCTATTATTAACACACCTACATTACAGAAAAAGTTGAGTGACTTTTTCAAGGCTTCACAATGAATTTTAGCATATTGTTAATTGATCCTTGTTAAATTGGTTTCTCAAGAATTTATTAAAATAGTCTTCCAAATAATTCCAAATAAAAATTGCAAACAAACATCTCCCATTTTATTTGTTCATCTGATACACATTCCTCTGTCACTTATTAGTAACTGATAGATATGTGCAAAGTGGACCTTCCTAGAACAATCAGGCTCTGGACAACCCTGATAATTTTCCACCTTGGAATGTCTCTGTTTTCCTTCAGAAAAGGCCAATCTGAGTGTTTCAAGGGTGGTTTATGCATTTACAGAAGTAGTTAATGTAGTATAGGAAATGGTTTCTGATTCCAGACAAGTTTGGAAGCAGCATGTATTTGGAGTACTACAATTTACTTCTTCTTCTTGAATAGCCCATTTCCAAAAATACACAAATTATTCCTGGAATTCCTGGATTAGAAGTACAAGGAAAAGAACAAACTGTTCCAGAGCCAGATTGTTTCAACATGGATTCTTCCATTATTACTATCCATTGCAGTATAATGTGCAGCTATCACCAACGTATGGATTCCTACTTGCCTATATACTCGCAACAACCTAGATGATCTAGAGAGCCAGTTTGGTGTAAAGGTTAAGGTGCTGGCCCAGAAACCAGGAGACTGACTTCTAGGCCTGCCATAGGCATGAAAGCCAGCTTGGTGACTTTGGGCCAGTCGTTCTTTCTCAGTCCAACCCACCTCACAGGTGGTTGTGGGGAAAAAATAGGCAGGAGTATTTGGTATGTTCACCAGAGAGAGAGAGAGAGATAAAAGGGGGCATTAAAAATAATAATAATGACACCAATTCATAACAGTACTATTTGACCTACATTTTACTACTTTTCATTCATAATTATATTTAATTAATAATAATTATATCATAATTAATTATTCATAATCCTCAAGAAACCATCCCTGGACCCTACTGTATTGGACAATTTTCATTCTGTCTCCCACCTCCCCTTTTGGGGGAAGGTGGTTGAGAAAGTAGTGGCATTGCAACTCCAGAGGATCCTGGATGACACGGATTATCTGGACCCCTTCCAGTCAGGCTTTAGGCCGGGATATGGGGTAGAAACTGCATTGGTCGCGCTTACGGATGATCTCTGGCGAGAGCAGGATGGAGGAAGTGCATCCATCCTGGCTCTTCTAGACCTCTCAGCGGCGTTCGATACCATCAACTATGGTATCCTTTTGGGACGGCTCAGGGAGTTGGGGGTGGCCGGCGTAGTTTTGCGCTGGTTCACCTCCTTCCTCCAGGGCCGGTCCCAATCGGTGGTAATAGGAGATGAGAGATCTGACCCTCGCCCCCTCTTCTGTGGGGTGCCACAGGGTTCGGTTCTCTCCCCTCTCTTGATGGCTCCTCTGGATCCAGGAAGTTATCATCTTTAGTTCTGGATGGGGTAGCACTACCCCATTCAGACCCAGTGCGGAATCTGGGGGTCCTTCTGGACTCACGGCTCCTGCTCAATGAGCAGGTGGCAGCCGTGGCCAGAAGGGCCTTTGCGCAACTTCGTGTTGTGCGCCAGTTACGCCCTTTCCTGGATCAGGATGCCCTCCGTACAGTCACTCACACCCTGGTCATCTCCCATATAGACTATTGCAATGCACTCTACATGGGGCTACCCTTGAGTATCCGGAAGCTTCAACTAGTCCAGAATGCGGCTGCACGCGCAGTTATGGGTGCCCCAAGATCGGCACATGTGACACCTCTGCTGCGTGAGCTGCATTGGGTGCCAGTGTGCTTCCGGGTCCAATTCAAGGTGTTGGTTATCACCTTTAAAGCCCTACATGGCATGGGACCAGGCTACCTGAGGGACTGTCTCATCCCCATAATATTGAACCGTCCCACTTGGTCATGCAGAGAGGGCATGCTGCGGACCCCGTCGTTAAGGGAATTTCACCTGGCGGGGTCTAGAAGGCGGGCATTCTCTGCAGTGGCGCCCGCTCTTTGGAGCATTCTACCCCCCAAAAGTGAGGCAGGCCTCATCGATCCTGGCCTTTAGGAAGAACTTAAAGACCTGGTTTTGCCGCCTCGCCTGGGAAGGGAGGGGTAACAGTTCCTCTTGGGGATGCCTGGTGCCATAGAGCCCTTTTAAACATAGGTTTGTCGCCTCTTGGATTTTATATTTATCTTTATTAATTATATTTATGATAATTGTATTTTATGTTATTTTAATTGTTTGATTTGTTGTAAACCGCCCAGAGTCCCCTTTGGGGGAGATGGGGCGGTGTTATAAGTTCAATAAATAAATAAATAGATAAAATAATTAAATGTATCCTGTTTTCCTGCATGCATTCATCAACTATTCCATTAGATTAGGGCATCTTCATTCAAAATTACTCCATCTTTTCTTATTCTCTTAGTTTCACAGATTACAATATGCATATTTTTATTTCATTTCATTCCCTTTATTATTTTTATTTATTTATTTTATTTTATTATTTACTGAAGGCAAAAGGAGAAGGGGACGGCAGAGGATGAGATGGTTAGATAGCATCACCGATGTAATGAACATGAATTTGAGTAAACTCCGGGAGACATTGGAGGACAGGAAGGCCTGGCGTGCTATGGTCCATGGGGTCACGAAGAGTCGGACATGACTTAATGACTGAACAACAACAACAACAATTATTTATTCCTCTTACATTCTAAGTCACACTCTTTCATATGCTTTGTTCATCCAGAGGTGGGCCTTAGATACTGACTCTGCCACCTACCATGTCTTTGCTCAGTTACATCTTTCACATAATACTTCTTAATAAGAAAAGATATAGATTAGGTTACCAGCTTTAGTTTTATGTGGGTCACATGCAGCCTTCTCTGCATATACAGTAAGGACAGTACTGGTCAGATAATACGTTTTGCAAGCATTTCAAGCTATATATGTAATGTAAAGAATTTTAAATAGATGGATTTGGAAGAAGATCCAACAACCATCGAAAGGTATTGTAGTTTGAATAGACAGCTCAGACTACTGTACAGATCCTTGTATAGTTGGATATAAACTGAAGTGTTTTTCTCTCTAGCTCCGCTGTTGTTCTCGAATTCTAACTAGGCCAGCTTCCCTATCTTTATTGAGTGGGCCAGAGACTCAAACTGTGCAGGTAAGTATAAACAATAGTTGCTAGCATTATACATTATATTCTGAAAATACAGAAATGGACTATTTGACCCTTGTAACTATAGGATATCACAGGCCTCTTCTTATAGTATTTTTACAAACTGGGAGCATGAGAAGAACTGTATCTATATATTCCACAACTTATGCACATCAATGTTGGCCTCCCCAGAAGGGAGGAAATGTCACTATAGGAAACTATTTTTTCCATATGATCAGGAGTGTTTAATGTTACTTAAGTAGTACTGGAAAGAATTATTTTGCAATGGCTCATATACCACAAGCATAGGTGAAGACAAATATGGGAAAGAAGAAGGTGCCCATCCTGATATTGATTCTTTTCCCCCAGCTTTTTCAGCAATTATAGCACTGAAAATTGAAAAGGTGTCCTAATTGCCATCTTCTGAACTGGTCTTTCTTTACCTCTCACTATCAGTGTAAAAATTACTTTGAATTAGATGGTACATGAATTTCAACTTTCAAGGACCATTTAAATTAATATTCATTAATTCATTCATTCAATTTTGATGCTGCCTGATTCCAACTGAGTATAGTCCTATTATTCTTGTTCAGTTGCTTTTCTGGAGTTTCCTCTTGATCTTAAAGATGGCACGATTAGGATTTATTATATGTACAAACAGTATAAGTGTATCTGTATAGTTCTGAGGCTTTCAGAATCTGCATATTTGTAGTTCAGTGGTGGCTGTCATCTTTAAACAGGCACAGATGAGGTCAGCATTTTCTAAGACTTTCAGTAGGGAAATTTAACTTTTTTTTTTGTTCTACTCTGTGATCCAGCAGTAACTCCCATTTGGCTTTCTGTCTTCTATTATTATGGACCTCCAGTACTTAGAAACTACAGGTAGTCCTTGACTTATGATCACAATTGGGACCAGGATTTTGGCCGCTAAGCGATGAAGTCGTAAAGTGAGACGTCACATGACTGTGTTGCTTAGCAACGGCAACCCCCATTGCCGTTGTTAAGCGAATTTTACCGGTCATTAACCGAGGACCCAGCCCAATCCAAGCCATTCCGGGTTTGGTCCCTCCCAGCCTTGAGCCTCAGTCAGGTAAGGGACTGTCTCCAATTCCCCCCCCCAACTATTTCCCCCACCATCTCTGCCCCTTTGGCCTCCCTGCACCCTGCCTTGCAGGATGGCAAGCAGCCACAGAACCACACAGCTCTGGAGCTGCTTGCCACGCCCCGGGAAGCTGCAGCCACCCCAGCCCAGGCCCAGCTGCAGTCGCCCTCACCACCCTGCACTCCGACCCCCCTGCACTCTGCTGCCCCAGCTAACCTTCGCTGTCGTCTTGCTCCCGTTGCTGATGAGGCGTGCCTGGCCTGGGCCGGGCTGGGGCTTGCCATTTGTGCTGCAAGAAGAAAAAAGAAAAAAGCCCCCCCCCCCCCCAGGCTTTTTGGTGTGCCACAGCTCGGGATGGGCTTTTTGCTTTTTTCCTTTTCGCAGTGCGAATGGCAAGCCCCAGCCAGGCCAGGCACACCTCATCATCAGCGAAGGTCAGCTGGGGTGGCGGAGTGCAGGGCAGCAGGGGGCCAAAAGGGCATAGATGGGGGGAGATAGGCGAGTAGGGGGAGTTGAAGTGCCCCTGCGCTCGTAAGTGCAGGCAGGCTGCCAAGCGCCCGAATTTTGACGTGACCGTGGGGGTGTGCTGCAACAGCCGTAACTTCAGGCACGGGTTGTACGTCCCTTTGTTCAGCGCTGCCGTAACTTTGAGCGGTCACTGAACGAATGGTCGTAAGTCAAGAACTACCTGTATGAGGAGCCTTTAGTTCTCCAGATGCTGTTGAACACCAAGTTCTATCAACACTTACCATTAGCTGTGTTTGCTGGGGCTGATGGGAGTTAGGCCATGAAGGTTAAATTTCTTCCACCTTTGGCTAAAAGTTTGGCAAGCCATTAACCTTGCTGTTGCTTCCTTACCCCTCACATCTGTCCTGGATATGTCCTAAGACATTATTAGGTTACAGCTGGATTACGTGTTTTTGCTATGGAACTTTCAGGTGTTTGGCTCGAACTGTGCTAATTATTTGCTCATTTCACAGCCTTTTGGCTTTTCCACTCGTCAGCTGGCTCATCGGGAATTCCAAACCAGTGCTGTCTCCCATGATATTGATACAGCTGCTAAGTTCATTGGTGCTGGTGCTGCTACGGTGGGTGTAGCTGGCTCAGGAGCTGGGATTGGAACAGTGTTTGGCAGCTTAATCATTGGTTATGCCAGGTAAACTAATGTGGAAAAACTATTTATATGTAGTTAGAATCTATTTATGACCTTCATCCGCAAATAAACCTATCTTCTAAGAAGCAAATTTTGCTGACAGTTGAGAGATACTAGAAACTTTAGCTAGGGAAGACTGAAGAAGAGAGTACTGGGTTCCGAATGGAATTTTGTTTTCAAATGTCTTGCTGATGGGATATACAAATATTCCCAGATCCATTGATTATGTCAAATCAATCTTTTTTGAGGTCAGCAACCAGCACAAAACAAATCTAAGAGTAGGCCTAAAGATGAGAATAAAATAATTAAAATAAGTAACACTGAGTAAGTATAAAGCAGTAAAACTAAAAAAAATATGTAAAGGTAAAAAACCAGGTTTTACAGCCACACAGAACCTGACTACATTATGTGTTGTCTCAGGGTTGGTTTCAGATAGCAGGAACTGTGCATACTGTTGGGTAGTAAATCCTGAAATACTATTCAGAAGTAGATTAATTAGGGCTGTGCAAGGTTCCCTGTAAAATTGAGAATAGAAGAGGGCATGCTCAGTAGATTCTACCTGTCCTGACTCATAGGGGTATACTTATAATGGTGCTGGTATCTTCTTGTATACCTTCCAGCAGTGCTGAAAGGAAGGCATTGCATCAGACTAAGGCATAGCTTTCCAAACTCTGTGTCGCAACACAGTACTGTGTTGCCTGCGGGGCCCAGGTGTGTCGCAAGAAAACCCGGAAGCGCTCATGGCTTTTTTGTGCGACACACTAGGACGATGATGTGCCGCCGTGGTGCACGAAAACCCGAAAGCGCCGCCGTGGCGGTGGCATGCAAAAACCTGGAAGCGCCGCCACTGCGGTGCGCGAAAACCCGGAAGCGCCGCCGCTGTGGCAGTGCTTCCGGGTTTTCATGCGCCGCCGCGGGGCTTTCAGGATTTTGCATGCCGCCACAGCGGCGGCGCTTCCGGGTTTTCGCGTGCCGCCGTTGGTGTGTCGCCAAAGAGAAAAGTTTGGAAAGCCGTGGACTAAGGTGAAAGCTCTTCTCTGGCTCAGGCCATCAAATTGCAGGAGAGATGCAGCTGGTGCTATGATGTATCCACTGATTAAGAGAAGCACTTTTCGGGAAATCATAAAAGCAGTTCCAAAGCATGCAAGGCATACCTTGTCTTAAACGAGTGCTTTGGCCATCTGGGGCATTGTCTGTTTCACAAAACAATTATCTTTCTGTTCTGCTGCTATTTTTTCAGTCTGTATAGTACTGAAGTGTACCTTTCTCTGAGTTGCTACTTGTGCCATCTAGATGCATATATTTTAGTGGGGTGGGGGAATATTGTACATGCATTTGTTCATATACCTTTGAACCAAAAAGCATGTCTTTTTTTAAAAAAAGGATAAAGCATTTTACATTTTAAGAACATCTTTTACTGAGTTTTTAACTAATATGGATACTGAGATCATATCCAAGTATTTCAGTTTAAGTGGTCCTTGTTCTAAGAAAAATAATCCCAGCTTCATTCCAGCTTCCCATATCTCCCCTTCCATTCACTCTAGGGACAAGGACACCAGGAGAAAAGCTAAAATATGTCATTCGCTGCTGGCAAAACAGAAGCAGGTTTCCCTGGATATATAGCCTTCATTTAGATAGGAGCAGAACCGTGCAAACATTCCTAACATTTTAAATGAGTTATAGTCAAGTACCTATGATCTCTGCTGCTTAACCCTTCTCAGTGTCCATAATGGATTAGGAAACATTGTGTAATGTTTATGTTATGTTAATGTAATTTTATTCTGGAGAATCCAATAGGAGTTTCTGTTACAGGCTTTTCTTTTGTTTTCCACCTACAGGAACCCATCCCTCAAGCAGCAGCTGTTTTCTTACGCTATCCTCGGTTTTGCCCTTTCGGAAGCCATGGGGCTCTTCTGTTTGATGGTGGCATTCCTCATTTTGTTTGCCATGTGAAAAGCTTTGGAACCACCCTGCAGCTGCTGTCCTCTCAGCTTAAGCCTGCTTCCCTCACTGGGATGTTAGAAATCTAAACAAACTTTAAATAAATACAATTCAAGTTTTTTTGTTTTTTGTCTTTCATAATTCTTTATGCTTCAAATGTTAGGAGATTTATGCTTGATGGATAATAAGAATAGAAATCTATCCCACTAAATGTCCCACTAAAACAATATACTGTACCACCTTCATCCTAGTTTCTCCTTACCTCATTGATTACTGCTCTGCCAATGTATGGAAACCTCAGGATATTTCAAGCATCTAACAAAATGGATTTTAGTCCACAAAAGCTCATGTCATAATAAAAGGGGGTCTATATAAAATTGGTATTAGAAGGTATGTAATGAGGTCTGCAGAATCTGTTTGGTGTGGTGGTTAAAGCATCAGGCTAGAAACTGGGAGACCGTGAGTTCTAGTCCCGTCTTAGGCACAAAGCCAGCTGTGTGACCTTGGGCCAGTCACACACACACACAGCCCTAGGAAGGAGGCCATGGTAAACCACCTCTGAAAAACTTCGCCAAGAAAACTGCAGGGACTTGTCCAGGCAGTCTCCGAGGATTGAACCGAGTTTAAAAAAAACAAGGTCTGCAACAAAGTTGCAATACAGTTTTGCCTCAGATCAAGTGCCAGTCAACATTTGCAGACTCCATCACCAGATAAACTTTTCTGATCCACTTCTAGAGGAGTGGATTGTTTCTTGAAACCAACACATTTCATTTAACTGAAGTTTATGAAAGTTCAAACCTTACAAATCTGTTCCTTTTCCATCTGGTATTTGCTATTTGGTTCTAGTGGGGCAAAACTTCATCAGCTCCAACCAAAACAAGTGCAAACAAAGGGTTGCAGAACATTCCGAATACTGCAGAACTCTTCACCAAACAAAATAATATGAAAGCAAGGGTGCAGAAGCAGGAAAAAAACTCTATACATTTGTTTTGCCTTATGTTTGCAAATCTTAAAAGAGAGTACATTAATGTTCCTTTTGTGTTCTCAGCCATCTTGTTTTGACTCGAATTTGGGATATATACACCAAGCTTGCTATTAAATGGAATAATAATTAGGGTGATCTTGGACAAAGAGAAGGGTGTATTTTTTGAGGATTAGTCTCAGCTTGACAAAGGACAGGACTCTGTCCACCAGAGATTTCTCAAAGTATGTTGCCTTGATATGGGGAGTGGAGACTGATTAACCCTAAGTAATGCCCTAAAACGGACTTAATCCGCAACAGCCTCCGCTCAGCGATGTTTTCGCGGAGGTCAGAATCAAGAGGATAGAAGCGATGGTTCTGCAAAGATAGACAGTGGCACGGACACCATTGCGCGGCTCTTCAAGGAAGTCTAGGGCGCGGAACCCACTGCCAGAGGGGCGTGAGGGGCGGAGCTTATGTTGCGCGCATCTGAGCAAACCGTACGCAAGAAGCCGAAGGGGCGGTGTCTGCGCTCATAAAAGGGAATTTCCGGGAATAATGTTGAAAGAATTCCAGGCAGGTGGGAATTCGTTGCATCAAGTTTCGTAGGATAGGCTTTTATTGATAAGCAGGTTCTTTGAAAAGATATTCTGATAGCTATTTAGCGCTCCCTCCCGGAAAAAAAAAATTTTTTTGTAGGTATTTTGGCGGCTCCGGGGCGATGTTCTAGCGTGGCTGCAGAAGGGAAAAAAAATATGCAAAGGGCTGCAGGTTTTTTTTCCCTTGAAATTTGGTTCCCGATGCAATAGACTCCTCCATGTGCAGATCAAGAGAGTGGAAATCGAAGTTAACATCGAATACGTGATAAAGTTGATCATGTTGGAGATTCCGCTTTGCCACGTACAGTCTATTCAAAGCCGTGCAAAAGGAATTATATAAGGGGTTTTTTTTTCCTCATAATCTTTTTTAAATGGCGTGCATTTAAAAATCACACGCTGCGTTGCCAATCAAGTGAACAGTGCTTTACTTGTTTAATTTCTACCTGGCATCTAATTTTTAAAGATACGAGTACAATTCAAACTCCTTCGGTGGTAGTGCTACGAAAATAAGCTCCGTAAGATTAAAAGGAATGTTGGCTGGCAGACGATTCTTATTTGTCGCTGTAAAATGGCTTTTTTAAGGTAATAGAGATTTCTCCATGCGCTGATAGAAGGCTTTTTAAAAATTGTTTTCCTAACCGAACTTCTCTGAATAAAGCTAAGCAGGGTCAGATCTGCTTGGACAGATGACCACGAGAAAATCCCATGGCCGTCAGCTAGACTGAGGAGTCAGAAAGACATCCCGGAAGAAAACAGTAGAAAATTGGTTTTGTGTTTTTGCCAATAACACCATACGCAGGTGGCAGACGCTTTCCCTTTCCAGTAGTTTTCTTAAGAACTTTCACGCACGCCGGATAGAAAGAACTTACTACTCGGAACCGGAAGTGAGGACAATGCTCTAGAATTCTATGCAATCAATGTTCCACTAGCTGCGACTGAAGGAACCAACAACGTAGGGCGCTCTGGGACTCTCTACCTCACTGGTTGATGTGTCCCGCTGTCGATAGTGGGTGGTGCATCGTGATCCGCTCTGCCCGCCTCTGTCGATGGTGTCGGAGGTCCCGGAAGCGTAGCCGGGACTGTTGGTGATGATGGCGGAGAGTCCGGCTGCTGAGGAGGTAGCTTCGGCCGCGGTGCTGGCGGCCCCGACAGGCGGAGGGCCAGGATCCGGAGCGGGTGGCGGAGGCACGGGCGTCTTCCTGCCAGCCGAGCTCTGGGCGGTGGCGGGGTTGGGTTCGGCGGGAGGCGGATCTGGAGCGGGATCTGGAGGTGGGTCTGCGGGAGCCTCGGTGCCCGGAATTCCCCCTGCTGCCGCCGCCGCCGCCGCCGCCGCCGGAGTGCTCCTTTCACATTCGGCCTTTTGGGACCCCACGACTAGTGGCGACTGGGACGGAGAGAGGCCGAGCGCTGCCTGCCTGCTCCGCATCAAACGGTAAGGAGCTCCGGAAAGTGGAAGAAGGAAGTAGATATTAGCAATCCCGTATTTCCATTCAGGAATTTAGTCAGTACCTGGGCAAAACGTGAATTATTAAGAAAGGGCGCGGTGTTTCTGAGCATGTGCAGAGTGCTTAGTTCCGTTTTCCCCACCCAAGCATTTCGCTCTGTCCCTTGTATTTCGGGATGAGGTGCGGTCAGGCTTCCACAGTTCAGTCCTGTATGAAGCCTTATTTTATATTCCTGCTGATGATAGATTGCAGTGTTGGGGCAGCTTCATCTGTTTCATTCCTGCATTTTCTTGCAAAAATAGAGATCTCTAAACATGTGTTAAATACAAATGTAATAAGCTTCTGATTACAAAAGCCTTCTTATGATTTTCCTCCACTGGACAATTCCCAGAGTCCCTGAACACAAAAATCCAATGTCATTCGAACCTTAATAAAGTCACTGAAGGAAGATTGCTTCCATTCTAAAACTAACTCCCTTATTTGGAAGCCAATTGGTATTTAACATATTTACAACTTCAATTAAATTTGTACTAATGAGAAGTCTCCAAGAATATGTTCTGTGTATTTATAGCTGTCCAGGGAAGGAGAGTTTAGAGCAGTGCCATGCCTTTCTTTGACTGCATATCCTTTTGTAGTCTTGTGTATGCATTTTGTCTTGCATCAACAGCCTTAAAAGGCAGGCAATCAGCATTATTTTGTTGTGGAGGTTATTGCTCGAGGGCATATGTTGAATCGGTGGTAGAGATAGATCTGGATTCTAGCCTCCAGTTTATTTATTTTGTGTTCTTTTCTTTTTATTTTTTTTTCTTGTTCTTACTCAAATGTTTCAGAACTCTTAACAAAAAACAGATTTATCTGTTTAAAAGATACCCAACATACATATCCAGGTGTAGGTGAAAGGTGCAGGTGAACAAGGATTTTTTGAGCTTGTAGTCTTCTTTTAATTAATCTTCTTAGATCATGTCAAAAAGTGCAGCAGAAGGGAAGCCCTTCTGCTATTTGCCCAGATACTGGCTAACACATTCTTTAGCACAAATAAGGCCACAAGTTGAATCTTTGCCCGTTTCCTGTCTGGGCAACAAGGTGAGACTTGCAGAGGAAATTCTGAAAAGCAGAAATGCTGCTAAGCAAAGTTTACTAGGTAGCTGTTTTGTGTGTCCTCATGTAATTCAAACACACACTGACTTTGCTTTAAAGCAGAAAAGTGAGGACTAAAGGGAGAGCTTGGGGTTATTCCCATAATTAAACCCAAGTACTTCAGGAGTGGTTAACCCAAGTTTTATGTAACCCCAGCAACAAAAGCTTTATTGTTGGGACAGATACAAGAGCATCAAAGTGAAAGTCAACTCACAGGAGCCTTACAGTAGTTCTCAGAAGTGTGACTGAATGCCTCCAGGGAGTGCAGGGTGCTTTCATGCCAAGAAAGTGTTACTTCCAGCCAAAACTATTGGTGTTTTAATGCACTGTTGATATATTTTATACATTTAGGGAGTGCAGGACTTTGCTTTCCTTTCAGTTTATTTCATCCTTCAGTGAGAAGAAAGTAAGAACAAGTAAGTTGGTGGGCAACAACTTTCAAAACAGCTTGTTCAGCACAGAAATTTTTTGTTGATAAATGTATGCTGTCAGACTGAATGGCAAGACATGAGGGAACAGTTCTTTATGGACAGGTGTGGGCAGTGATAAGTCCCTTCCTGTTAGATTCCTCGTGTCCCCCACTTCCCCGTGGAAGGTCTCTCTTTCCTCATTGTGTTTTGGGGTTATCCATAAGTGTACAAGATACAAGAAGAGATGTGAGTAATAGGTTGTAAATAAGCAGAAATAGCATACTGATTAACACGAGGTACTGTGTGACCGGAGGAAACCTTTACCTAACATTACAGATGATTCTTAAATTTAGGGTAAAGAGTATTTATTTTGGGCACTGTTTAGGACATTTTTTGTTTGTTTCTTTTTGTGTTTTTTAAGCAGGAGTATTTGTCAGTAATTTAAGAGGAAACTTAATGGGATGCAAACTACAGAAATGGATTAGACTGATGGTTGCTTTCATATGTATGTTTTCTTTCCCAGGGATATTATGTCAATCTATAAGGAACCACCTCCTGGAATGTTTGTCGTGCCTGACCCACACGATATGACCAAGGTAGGTGGTATCCAAATGCCTCCTCTTGAGTTCTGGCAAAAGGTTTTCCTAACAATTTTAGAAGGAAGTACTTAATAATATAATGACTTGACATATGGACACAGTATTGGAAAAGCTGCTATAAAAAGCAAAGATAAATTGATAGCAGTATAAGTTTCTTCACCTTAAGAAACTTTTCAGTGCTGCCCAGCTCATGTTGTGTTTATATCGAGAAATTGGTTGAAATGAGAAAAAACAAAGAGACTGGTGTTATTTAAGAAAGCAGTACATAGCGTTGGATTACTATTCCTAATATTTTTATGTTCTCTGGATTGCTGCGTAAAACGTAAGGCACAGGTTCTGCCTTTTAGGCTTGCAGTCTAAAAGAGAGAAGTGGGTCAGGAAATGGATGGTAAGGAGGAGATGAAATTGTTAAGGAGGAGATGAAATTGTTAAAAGGCGTTTACATAAAAAAATAGAACTGGGCTAATTTTTCCTTTGCTATTGATCGTTGCCTAAAGATCCTTAGTCATCCTTAGTCCTGTGGCCTTGGTTTTTCAGTTACAAGATATTGTGTGTTTATGAAAGAAGAAGACTGAGGCATGGTCATACTGTTTTTTTAAATGCATGAATGTGCCAAACTCTACAGAGACCTCCTTTGATCTGAGTCCCTTATAGATGAGGAAAAATGAATTCTACAACTCACTTAAGTTGTATGTTATTCATATATGTATATATTTGGGTCTGTTTACCTAGTTCTCAGAGGGGCGTGGTGGCTCAGTGGGTAAGACGCCAGGCTTGTCAATCGGAAGATCGCAAGTTTGGAGGTTCTAATCCCTAGCTCCCGCACTCGCCCTAGCTCTTGCCAACCTAGCAATTTGAAAGCATGCAAATGCAAGTAGATTAATAGGTACCACTTCGGTGGGTAGGTAACAGCGTTCCGCGTGCGTCATGCCGGCCACATGACCGTGGAAGCGCCTTTGGACAACCCTGGCTCTTCAGCTAACAAACGGAGATGAGCACCGGCCCCTAGAGTCGGACACGACTGCACAAATGTGCAGGGGGAACCTTTACCTTTTTACCTTTACCTAGTTCTCCTTGTCTTAGCCGTGGGTTAGCCAGGTTAAAACATTTGACTGATCAAACTTTTATCAAGTATTCTAAACATGCCATTAGAACTGCAAAGAAAATAATCCGTGAATTGGATTAATTTAGAATAATAAATAGATAAAATAAATAAAACAGGTAATGGTAAATGTGAGCCAATAGCATTGATTTATTGCAATTTTATTCTGCCTTTCACTCCAAAAGCTCTTCAGGGTGCATGGCCTCCCTTCCATTTTTCCCCTCAAAACTGCCCTGTGAGGGAGATTTGGCTAACCGTGTTTAATGAGCCTATATCTCCTAACAAGATCATGGTTGAATGAGAATTAAAAAGTTGTTACAATCCATTGTTTTGAGCACTGGACCTTGACTTTCCGCACTGGTGACCGTATTCTTGTCTGGACATGCCTGCAGTTATAACAGATGGCTAGTAAGAAAAACGTTGCTGCATCTCTGGGTTTTCCCCCAAATCCTGTGGGACTAAGGGCAGGCAGGCAGCCTCAGTCCAGCCTTTGCTAACAGTATATTTTTTCAAGGTTGTCATTCACACAATGATATTCTTAATATATATATATTAATAATTAATTAACTTAATATATATATTAAGCTAAATAATATATATATATTAATATATATATTAAGTGTGTGTGTGTATATATATATATATATATATATATATATCTGCACATTTGTGCAGTTGTATATAGCTAAAGTCAAATAATGATCACTTCAGTTATAATAATTGATCTTTCAGTTGAATAGTGTGTCAGTGCAAGGTTGATCTATAGCCCCAAGGCTCTCTTGGAAATTGAAATTCTCACTGAGCCCCCCCTCAATGGGTTTATGACATTTAGTAAGCATTCAGATTTTCAAGCAAATTTGGAATCTAAGTAAATGTTTATTTCCTTTAAAAATGTATTGCCCCATGTTTTATTCAGAAAGGCTTCCAGTGCAACTTACAAAAATGAAAGCATTTTGCTTCTTCATGGAAAACACTTGCTATGTTAACCAGCAGGGATGGAAATGAGCCTTTCACACTTCAAATTCAGGCCTCAGTGGGGGTCCAGTAAACAGCCCAGTGAGGCAACTTTCCTCAGAGTGACCCTAATGCAGCCAGAAGACTGAGGCTTTGAAATGGCCATTTTATTTCTTGTTGCAAGATGATGTTATCCTTTCCACAACAGATTTATTCCACCATGTAGGGCAGTTGCAGCTGATGGGCTGTTGGGGAAAGAAGGACAGGTGACGTAAAAGGTTTTTAAATTCCACTTAAAAGCAAAGATAGAAAGAATAAAATTTATCTCAACTTGGTGGGAATTTTGCAAATGTAGAGTTAGACCTGACAAGGCCATTATGGGGAGTCTTTGGTGCTCTCTGAGCCTTGTTGTTTTCATGCAGACGTTTCATTGCCAGGCTAGGCCATTATGCCTTTTGCCTGCCAGCTGATAGGGGCCTACAAGCAGAATCTCTGTGACTGATCTTAAAAATCAGACAGGTTCACGAAAAGGGGAATCCTTCACATGTTCCCAATCCATTTAGGGCTTTAAAGGTCAAAACTACCGGTTCAGTTTAATTAAGAAAAATAAAACTGGGGAAGCTATTCTGGAGTTCTCCACTGCATTGCAAAGCAGTAATAATTTTTACTGCTTCAACTCAGTAAGTAGGAATGAAGTCTGAGGCTTTAACTGTTTAAGAAAGTGTTTCTCAAGCTTGGCAACTTGAAGATGTGTGGACTTCAACTCCCAGAATTCCCCAGCCAGCCATGCTGGCTGGGGAATTCTGGGAGTTGAAGTCCACACATCTTCAAGTTGCCAAGCTTGAGAAACACTGGTTTAAGAAGTGTTTGAGTTTTCTCTAACCGCTTGCAGAAAGCCGCCTCTGCTTCCCCTGACTCGTGTCAGCAGCCATTGGCATTGGGGCAGGTGCTGCCACTGATGCCTCCAGTCAGAAGTGTTTGCGCAAGCCTGGGCTTTTCTCTTGCAGATTCATGCGTTGATCACAGGCCCCTTTGACACGCCTTACGAAGGGGGTTTCTTCTTGTTCCTGTTTCGCTGTCCTCCAGATTATCCCATCCATCCGCCGCGGGTCAAACTGATGACAACTGGGAATAATACAGTGAGGTTTAACCCTAACTTCTACCGAAATGGGAAGGTCTGCCTCAGTATTCTAGGGTAAGGAGCAGCTTAGCTCACACTCTTTTCCAGGGGAAGCTCGGGTGGGTGCTTTGGGAAGGCTTATGTGCCATTCTTTTCGCAAGGACCATGCGTGGATGTGTGTTTTCCAGCAGAACAGGGCCGAGGGAAAGCATGAGTTCTATAGCACAGTGGGGCAAAACCAGCCACAGAACTGTAAGCCATGTATGGCCACAAGCTGCTTCTTAACTATCTTCTAATATAGAGGCAAGCTTGGGGCAATTGAATTCCCATACTTTTTCTCTACAGCCTTTGATCAGCTTTGGGCATTAAAAGAAGGACCCCCAGTGCTATGCCAGAGACAGCTGTGCACGTGGTCAGTGGTGCTTCTTTTAATTTTCTAGGTTGCTCTTTTTTTTCAACTCAGCAATGAATACTGTGTGACTTTTCTGTATGCATGTGAGAGTGTGTATATATGTTTGGTGTATATATATAGAGAGAAAGAGTGCACACACATTGCATTTTTTGAAACCACAAAGCAATTCCTTTGCAAGATTGCTCCTGTACGCCATCCTGTTTGTTTCCAGTTACTTGGGGTTGTGTGGGGCCAGTAGAAGAGAAGGCCTGAAGAAGCCTCTTCTTCTTTGTATTATAGTTCTTATGGGGTGCTTCAATGCTGTTTTTTTCTTTTTCTTTTTTTTTAAAGAAAAAAAAGACAAACTAGTTGAATATAGATAATATAGTCAGTGTCCTTGACAAAATGAGATCAGGAAACAAAAGGTAATCCTCGGTTAATGACAGTAATTGGGATTAGGAACTCTGTTGCTAAGCAACGCGGTCATAAAGCACAATGTCACGTGACCATGCTGACTTACCATGGCAGTTCCAGTTGCTGTCGTTAGGCAAATCCCATGTCACTCATTAGGTGCGATGTCACATGATCACCATTTGTGATCTCTTGCCGGGTTCCCCATTGACTTTGCTTGTGAGAAGTTGGCAGCAATGGTTGCAAATGGCAATCATGTTACCAGGGGATGCTGCGACGTAATTGCGAGCCGGTTGCCAAGTGCCCAAATCATGATCACGTGACCGCAGGGATGCTGCAATGGCCGCAACTACTAGGACTGGTCGTAAGTCTCCTCACTCAGCGCCGTTGTAACTCTGAATGGTCACTGAATAAGGACCACCTGTAATTACTTTCTGTAGAGTGTTTATTAACCCATAAGCACAGGTACATTTGTAAGCTTTTTGTTGTTGTTAACTGCTGTTCTTTTTATGTTAAATAGAATGTAGAACCTTTTTCCTTGGGAGGAGGTCTCTACTACAGTGTAGCTACGATTCACGAATCTTCAGTTAGGACTCCAAATCCTACCTGGAGCCCAGATCAAGTCCTTATGCCATAGAATATCTAATGTGGAAAGCAGCATTCCTAATGGCTGTAACTTCAGCCAAAGGAATGTCAAAAATAGATGTCTTTACTAAGAAGGAGCTCTGTATCATCCAGTGAGACACAATTATTCTATACCTAGAGCCAATTTTTATTACCATGGTGAATTTAGCCTTGACTTGAATTTTGGTCTTGATCTAGACTGAAAAAAACAGAGTAGTTCAGAGTTCCACCTGGGCTGCAAGGCTTCAATTACTGTGGTGTCCAGATGGATCAAGATATAGAACAAGCCTGCCCCACAGGGAGCTGTGGGCTGCTTCTCTAGAAATATGGTTGCACTGGCCACCTTTAACACTACTGCCTGTCTGGGACTGCTACCTGGTCCTCCGTGCTCCCCTTTAATAAACCCTATACACTGTTACATTTCAGCTGAAATGGCTTTTGACAGGAGGTTGATGCAGAAAATAGTTCCCAGCAAGGACTAGGGGCCCTCCAAATCTGACTTCCCACCCGGTCTGGGGGCTTTTGGCACTTTCTTATATTTTTCTTAAGGGAGGGGGGATGTAAACAATAACTCCTTGGGATGGCTTGGTGGCACATCTTATCAGGGACTTGATCATAACTTTAGACAGTGGAACTTCTGCCAAGGATATTTTTAGGGAAGACAGGGTCTCTAACAGACAGCGCCTGGGGATGGTGGGATGACTCATCTGGTGAATACCTTGAGACCCCAGATAAGTAAGGCTTTGTGTTAATGGCTTTGTGTTAATGAGAACCGCTGCTCTTAGCAGCTATTGTTCCCTCTCTCCTTGGCAGGTGTTAGATTAGGGAGCTGATGTTGTCCTCTTTATCTTAATGGTGACAAGTAAGAATACAGACAAGAGGCAGGCAAGAGTGATTGACAATATAATTCTGCAATCCACAAAGCTTGCTAAGTAATTTCTTCTAAGTACACATGTGGGGGAATGAGCAGTACCCACACAAATTGCCTCTGCTGCTAAATAACCCTTTCAGCACAGCTATTTCTTATATGTGCAAAGGGGAAAAGGAGCCCACGCCACTAACTCCTCACCAGTCTTCCGCGGTGCCAATACAGAAAGCAAAGGAGCTAAGTGGGACATCGGACTCTTGTGTGCTGACCACTGGGTATTTTCTTTGGTGCCCCGGCCAGCTTCTCTACTATCATAGGAACTAAAGCATCCTAGCTAACAGTTTTTAAGATGCTGAATTCTATGCCTGCTCTGAACATTTGCATATGCTGTGGCTCTTTTGTGAGATTGCAAATCCAGCCCAATCTCTACAGTGGGGGGATAACCTGCAATCCTAGGATTGCATATGGCCCTAGACTTAGTTTCAGAAGATTTTTGCAGTTAGTTCAGATCTCTGGTAAGGTGCCTTTCCCCTAGGGCTCAGAAGAGTCAGAGAAAAGGAGGCATAATGCACATTAAGGTCTTATCTGCTGCTGATTTTGGATAAATTACTTATAGGCCTGCAATAATCAACACAGTAACCTGAGGCAATGTAGCCCTAACCAGAAAAGACTTTCCCAGAGTTGAATGTGAGTTTATTATTGGACAATGAATATTGATCTTTATAACATTCACATTTTTCTTCTTCATACTGCTAGACACCTCATAATGTAGCATTTTTCTTGTTGGTTTCTAAGTCTTGACAATAACTCTTCAGTTTGACTTACCACTTTATGGGCCTAGATGCAATGCTTTCGATTCAAGCAGAAAAAGGGGCTTGAACCTCTCGGAGCATTCACAGAGCACTCATCTGGAACTCTTTATAATAAAGCTGCATCTTTTCCCAGCATCTTGTAGAAGACTTGCAGACAGGTATTACCTATGTGTCCCTGAATGCTCTGAAGCACCTTTTTGCCCTTGAATCCCAAGGGCTGTTCCCCCCATTAGATACATTTTTTTATTTAACTGGATTCATGAATATGACAAGCTACATCAAAATATGCTGAAATCCATCTGTGTTCATTAAGAAATGATTTTTTTGCTTGCACGTATGATAATAAGCTCCCGTTTCTTGCTATCTGGCAGCACGTGGACCGGTCCAGCCTGGAGTCCTGCACAGAGCATTTCTTCGGTGCTTATATCTATACAGTCTTTAATGACTGAGAATCCCTATCACAATGAACCTGGCTTTGAACAGGTAAGGACCCTGATTTTGGATTGTGTGGCTTGTGGGACTTCCTCCCATTGGGTGTTGAAAAGATTGGTGTAACATGCAGATTTAAAGAAGTGAGAGAAAGCATGCAGAGCGTGGCTTCTAGAATATTTTTTTCCATTCTCTTTACAACAGCTCCACTCTGGGTTACATGACCAAGGAGGAGGATGGAGTGGGGTTTAGAATAGAGGAATCATCAACATTGCAATCCACTGCTGAACTACACCTATGATAGGGGTGCATCGTGGAAATATTTCCTGCATTTTTTTCTCTATGCCCCAATCCCATTTTCAAACTCACTTTCTTTTGCCAGCTTTTCCTCCAACACAAAATAATGGGCCCATTCTCTTTTGTTTTCAGAGAGTTATCCTGCTTACAGGCAGGAGTCCTGAGTCCTTTTGCCTGATTTTTTTCAAATGTTCCATTGGATTGGAAAAATGCAAAGAAATCTGGCAAAGCAGTAGGACCTACTGAGCGCCTAGATATCCTTTTAAACAGGCATTCCATTCCCAAAGGGTAGCGGGACTTCCACGTACCTGTCTGCTTCCCATTTATGTTAAAAGTTCATTATGTTAGGACAGAAATAAAGAATTATTAAAGAGCTCTGTAGCTGTTATAGCCTTCATACGGTAGCAAAGGATGAGAAACCTTTTTACAGCAAGGACCATATTCCCTCAGAAAGGTCCCTTATCAATTTTGGGCTGGATTGGAGTTAGCAGTGAGTGGGGCATTTTCTTCCAGCTATCTATGATCATCTTCTTTAGGCCAGTCCTACTTAAAGCCACACAGCAGCAAGGATTAGTTTTTAAAAAGTCACATTTGTGCATATGAGAGCAATTTTTTTAAATACTGTGTGGAGGGGGTGGGTATTCAGTGACTTGACAGCATGTAAGAAAAGAAGGGTTACTCTTTCCAAGCACCAGTCCTGGTGAATCCTCCTCTCACTATCGCAGTTAGTCTTAAGGAAAAAGATCCCAGTAGCACAAATGGGAAGTTTTATCTAAGACTTATTGCTGTGCAGAAGAAGCAAGGCTGCTGGCAAGAGGCAAGAGGCAAGTGCCATGTTCCATAACTCTGTTGTCCATTTGTAGGTTATATCTCTGATTTAAAGTGCATCTTGTATATACATGTATATATTTATCAGTGTGTGTGTGTGTGTATGATTACTGATTGAGTGAAGTGACTGACTGGTTTCTGCAGTTTGATTAGTTTGACTAGAGATATTCTGAATCCCTTTTTTTCTAACATGATGTATGTGATAGGCCAGGATCATACAAGCTTTTTCGATTGGTAAATATATTTGGACTTTTGAGAACTGGTGTTTCCCATTTTGAGAACATATTATTGGGTATTCCCATAAACTGTCAGAGGAGGTGGGGGGCTTCTATATTTACAAAGTGGTTGCCATGGTGAGAATGACATGTTATGAAATACCCATTTACCAGGAGGAACTGGTGAAGTTGCATACTCTCTACCATCCTAGCTTACTTTTATCCTTTGTTTTCTGGGCAAAGGGGCACATTTCCAAACAAAAGACTGTGTTACAGCTATCTGCCGTTTTTATTTTTTAAGGTTGACTATGGGGCCCAGAAGTGTTCTTGGAAGGAGGATGCCATTAAAATCTGGTGCTTTGTTTTTCCAGCATATCATGCTCTCGTTTTTGTTTTTTTTAATTAAAATAATCTTTCCTGATATGGGGCAAGGGATATAACTGCAGACACATTGCTTATCTTTTCTGTAGGCTGTGCTTTTTTCTCCTTCAGGGCTGTGCACTGGCTCCAGTGTTGGTGGCCAGGAACCTCGGAGCCTTGTTAGAAAATGCACTTTCTCTTTATCTGTTTAGAGCAGCAACTGTATAGGCCTGCCATCTTCATTTATTGAATATCCTTTTAACCTGGCCATTCCTGCCCGTCCACCGGCACTGTTCAGGCCTTGGGGTTTCTTGCCTGGACTACTGCAAGTGTCTGTGGATGGGCCTTCCTTCCTCCCTCCCTTGACCCTGGTCCAATATTTTGCAGGACACATTGTTTGGATCTCCCTCATTTTCCCCATATTTTTTCATCAGGTCTTAGACTAGTTCCCTCTTAGGGTTGGAACCCCATTTAAGCTTTTGGTGCAAATGTTTAAGGCCCTGTGGCTAGCCGTTCACATTACCTGTCCCAGCTCCTATCTTGGCATGCTCCTAAATATACAATATGATCAGCAGGACAGGGGTTCCTTTCTGTAGCTGCTGCTGCTGCTTATGTTGCTCCATCCCCTTTGCGGGGGTCACTGATTATGGAATTCTGTTCCTTTCCTACTTTGGTCCCATTAATTTTTGGATGCATTTAAGACATACTTGAAAACATATCTATTTAATAATCTAGACTGATTGGTGGGAGCAATTGTGAATAGATGTTGAGACTGGCAGTTAATAAAATTAGAAGATAGGGCCATCCCGTTGTAGGTGTATGCGTGAAGTCTGATAATAGGTTATAGGTGTGAGCTTTTACATTATGTAAGATTGTATGTTTATTTTATGGTGATTGTAAATATATCTTGATTTATAGATCTTTATTTTATTGTATTCAATTTTTACTTTGGTTTTAGCTGAATTAATCATTTTAATTATAGTTGGACAATTCTTTTTCTGTTTGTTTGTATATCTTAAGTAGAGAGGTATTCATCAGTTGTTCTTTTGTAGGAAAGGCATCCAGGAGACAGTAAAAATTACAATGAGTGCATTCGACATGAGACTATCCGCATCGCTGTGTGTGACATGCTGGAAGGGAAATGCCCTTGTCCAGAGCCTTTACGGTATGTGTGGAGAGACATTGTGGTTTAACTTGCAGATTCACTTTCTGTACCCCATTGAAAAACTGGATATATTTCTCAGCTAGGCTTTGCCCATTTCTGGGGAAACTGGCAATGTAAAATTCTCCATTTGAGTGTTCAGTCTCCACTCTTTTTATAGCTACTTAGTTAATAGTCTGGCAGATTCTGCATGCCACCCTAGAAAAACTTTGTAGTTTTATAATATGGCTTCTCGAGCCTTGTACCGTCGTGTTATGTTGAATGCTGGCTAAGGATGATGGGTGCTCTAGTTCAACATATTTGGGGTGTACAAGACTGAGGAAGCCTGGCTTAGGTAAGTAATGAGATTGCAGTATTTAGATGTGGCAATTTTTTTTCCTTTGGTCAAGATGTGACAAAGGATTGGATGTAGGCAAAAAGTTTGGTAGGGACCAACGAAATCCCATCACTCAAGTCTGACTTTTCAATAGGTAGTGGTTTTTTTTCCTTTTCACAAGAGTTAAAAAGTTCAGACGTCCTGTGGCACAGAACTTGGAAGGGCCATGCTCAGATCTCTCCTTCACCATCTTAGGCCTTTAGCCAAGCTGTTCATTCCTTCCCCCACACTCCAATCTTGTAATACAGATGTAGTAAAATCATTATTACGTTCATTTTCGGTTTCCTAATGGCTGCACCAGTAGCTTCACTTTATTATTTTCACTGTGTTTCTATCCCCAAAGACTTAGAACAATTCATAGAACAAAATATTAAGGAATTTATATATGAAATACATTTGTGATCCCTCACTGATGATAGCCTTGTTCAGAATTCAAACAGAGGGAATGTCAGTCTTTTCCAACTAGCGTTGTCCAGATGTACTCACAACAGCCATGCTGGCTGGGAATTCTGAGAGTTGCAGTATATCTGGAGCTCACCAGTTCGAGAAATGTTGGTGCAAGTTGATTTCAGGGATAACCAATCAATGCAGCTAATGGGGAAAAAGCAAAATGCTCCACTGTATTAGGCTAATTTAAAGTAACAGACTCTTCTCTTGATTATGGAATTAGCACATTGTGTCAAAACAAAATAAAAGTAGTATTAGCACAAATCAAGCCGGAGATGCATTCATTCCTATTTTATTGCTCGTATGGTCCTTCGAACCTAGCTCTTGACATGTCTAAACCAGCTCCTGATTTGTTTCCCCCCAAACAAGCACAAAATAATTAATGGCTTTAGATTTTTGCGTATTGAAGAAGCAACATAGGAAGACCTAACACTATGGGGTTTTTTTTCTTCAGGTCAACTCGGAGTAATGGGGGACCATGTAGCAACGCACTTGCTTTGAATGATAAAGCAAGATTCTCAGAATTCTACCTTTTTATTTGTACAAACACAGCTACAAATAGATGCTGAAGAGATATTATTTGAAAGAAACGATCTTCGTATAGTGAAAAAATGATCCTTATCGTTTTTACTCTTAGAGAAGAAAATACTGTGGTCTATATGGATATTTAGTTTTATGTAATAAACATAAATGAAAGGCTGGTCTGCCTTTGTACTAAGGGATATTGTGTATAATGAGGGTGCACTAGTTGAACAGAGCTGCTGTTTTGTGTCGATGGGTTTAAAAAATACAAAACCAGGCATTAGCTCCTTGATGTGAAAAAACATGGCATTATTGCTGGGTGGTCTCACACTTTGTCGTTTCTTTTCTGCTAGTGGAGTTATGGAGAAGTCCTTCATGGAATATTATGATTTTTATGAGGGGGTGTGCAAAGAGAGGCTTCACCTCCAGGGACAGTCCATGCAGGTAAGGACAAGATGATGTATACATGTTGACTGTCATGGACAGACTTGTTAAAACAATAACAATAATCAGGGATTAATTTCTCATCTTCTCGCCTGAGAAAGGAACTTTTTCATTCAGCAGAATTTTTTCTGAACAGGAATATGAAAACTTGAGTTGGAAACCTTCAAAGTGTTCAGAGAAGTTAGAGGAGTGAGCAGCTAGTACAGAGCTTTCCAAACTTTTCATGTTGGTGACACACTTTTTAGACATGCATCATTTTGTGACACGCTCTTACAGCAGGGCATCATTTCGTGACACAGTCTTACAGCAGGGCACAAGGCAGGCACTAGGACCTGCGCAGAATCACAGCAGGTTTGGAGGCAGCAAGGCAGAAGGCAGGCACTAGGACCTGCGTGGAATCACAGCAGGTTTGGAGGCAGCAAGGCAGAAGGCAGGCACTAGGACCTGCGCAGAATCACAGCAGGTTTGGAGGCAGCAAGGCACAAGGCAGGCACTAGGACCTGCGCGGAATCCTGGGCTTGGAGGCAGCAGCAGCCGTGACATACCCAGATACTGCAGCCGACACACTAACGTGTCCCGACACAGTTTGGAAAGCTAGTATATTAGTGCAAGCAGGAAGTGGCTACGAGGTAGTGGAAGGATGGCAATTTGAATCTGTCTTGTCTTGTTGGACAACACAGGCTTAAAGATTTGTCTCTCTTTAGGTTGTGGGATCTTCATTCTTTTATTTCATATTCTTATTAAATGTAAATCCTATCACTTCACCCACCAAATGTACTGGGTGGGTAAAAATAAAATACTAATGAAGTAATAAAAGGTAAACCTCTGCAACTTACTAATCTTCCCCCATGCATAAGTAAGAAATAAGAACTTTCACCAAATGAAAACTAACTTCATAACTTCCACTGTCTGAATAAACATGTCTTTGCTAGCCTATATTAGCATGGTATACCAGAAGCAAGGGCAGCCCCCAAGAACACAATGTGTTCCTCTCAAATGTCACCCCAATACTGTGAAGGCAGATGGAAAGACCTCAAAAGCTAGCATTATCATAACCTCACAAAACCTTTGACAATTTTGTGATAACCTCACAAAACATTTGACAACCTCACAAAACCTGAGGTGCAACTGTGTTCATGTCCTGCCTCCAGGTAGAAAAGTAGAAGGGACCAAATAAGTGTTTGCTTTTTTTTTTAAATGTCAGAACTTCAACATCTGCCACCAATTTAGGATACAAGAGCTAAAGCATGCAATCAGAAAACTTGCTTGATGATCATCTGTTTCTGGATTATGCTGCTTTAGTTTGAATGTTTCCTTAGATTAAAAAATGTATATCTCTAGACAAAGTCAGTAGGTAATGGAGAAGGGGTCTAGAGTAACTTTATCTCTGCTATGCTAACATTCTGTGTGTTTAGAGGGGGTTTTATATATTGAGGAAAATGGGGTAGTATTTAAGCATGTGATTCCCCCATCTGTATTTGACTGACACAATTTAGCATTACGTTATTTTAAAATGCAGGATTTGCAGGATTTCTGTAAAGCAGAGTCTGTAAAAGTTGCCTGTTCTACAAATGCAAGTTAATTTCAAACCTCAAGAGAACTTCCTGTGGTCTAAGCCTATGCGGGGGAACAAATTCCTTCTTGTGGGTCCTGGGGCTGAGTTGCTAAATTACAGTGGCATGATTGCTGAAAATTAGTGGTTCCTTTTCCAACCGTCTTGAAGAGGAAACACAAAAGTGTAGCATTTGCCTGAAAATTAGCTTACCTCTGTACAATCCTTTCAAAAAAAAAAAAAAAGGGAAAACCCCACCTCCTAAAAAACATCAGAAAACCTAAAGATCTTGGCCTTCCCATATACATGACATGACCCTGTCTACTTCGGGGCATTGCTTTTGCTCCCCACCCCCCATGTAAAATGTGAACCTACTGTATGCCCACCAAAAAGGTTGCTCAACCCCAGTCCTAAAAGAACCTGGTCACTGCATTTTTCTGGGGTTAGTGAGAAGTTTGTTGAGAGATGCCCGTTTCCCTCACAGAAGAGCCAACACAGGTTTTACACTCACTGTTTTTTGTACTGACCACATTTTATCAATACAAGATCCTAAACGTAGACTGACGGTTTGTAATATGTTGATGTTAATGAAGGCTTCCACATTTTTCATAATGACAAGTTTGTTAGTGGCTTTAGCCACTGGCCATGGTCCAGCTCAAAGTTCTCCTATGCAAGCTCCTCTGAAATTTATAGTGCAAGAGATTTTTTTTTACTGAATTCTGTTTCTAAACCGTAACAGCATCTTAAAATGCATGCTGGATATATAGTCAAAGTTTTAGTGTGCATAAGAGAAGCTACATTTGTGTTTACAGGATGCCATTGAGGTTTCACATCAGGTGTATGTACAGGCTGGCTGGGAATACACAACATGCTAGGCTACAATGTGGTTGGCTAGCTGGTAGCTCAGTATGTTGTTTGAACTAAGTTAATGTGGTTATTGTATGGTTCAGTGTGTTATGCAAATTAATTCAGTAAATCATAGTTTGATTAGCATTTTTTCCTCTCCCAAAAGCTGTTTCCAGATCTCTTCCTTCCTTCCCTCCCTCCCTCTCCTTTGCAGTAAAAAGTTTCTTCAGAAGGAGACAGTAGCAAGCACCCAATTTAGAAAGAGCCAAATCTGCAGGGGTTTCAGTTGGAGAGATTCCCTTTCTTGGGCGAAGGCAGAAGATGATTGACGATACTCAGTGCAGGGCAGCATGGCCAAAACCAGCTCTCCACTTTGTCCAGAACAAATTGTAATTGTCCATGCAGAAGAAAGTGCTGCATGAATAAACAGAGGATGTCAGCGATAGTGTTCTACTGTAGGAGCAAGGATATATCATCAAGATGCCAAAGCACCTGAGGAACCAGATCTGGCCCCTAAATTGGAGCTCAAAGCAGAAGATGTACCATTAGAATGAAAAAATTCTGAACCCACAATTAGTTTTTAGTACCAGAACTGCATATTGCTCCCAGAATTTACATACATGGTATCTCTCCAGCTTCTCCAGGCTCTCTTCATTTGTTAATATAATTTCGAGTGGATGGGGAAGAGTTATTTTATTGCTGGAATAGTTAACTTGATGGATGTCCAAATTCCTTTCTGATTGACTGATCTGCCAATGACCCTGAGATCTACCTTATTTGCATTTTTTCCCTTCCAGGACCCCTTTGGGGAGAAGCGAGGACACTTTGACTACCAGTCCCTTCTAGCACGTTTGCAAGGAATCCGCCTGAAGGTGCAGGAGAAGCACCAGCAGGAGAATCCAGACATAGACTCAGAAAGCAGCTCTTCTGAAACAGAAACAGACACTCAAGGGAGCATTAAGATTTAGATGCCTCCCATCTGATCACTTGGGAATCCAAAACGTGGGGGTGGGATCTTCCAACTCCAGGTGCTGTGGAGGACCCCAGAGAGACCTAAGAACTGGTTTATGTTCCAGAGTGAGCACACAAGTGGAGAAACAGCCTTTCGTTATCTCCATCTCTGGTACATCCTGTTAAAAGAGGATTTGATGCTAAAACTGAACTGGGCTTGTGCGAGGCTGCATTTTGGAAACGACCCTTCCCTCTGCTGGAGACCTCTGAGTGAATGACAAACAAAAAAAAGCATTTTGGAAAAACCTGTGGTAGGCAGGTTTATGTCCCCCTTTCCCCCAGTTCTCAAAGAGCATGAGATAAAGCATGGCTCCTTCTTCCTTTGTCCTTGTTTCATAAATGTACTGCATATTCCTGGCACCTCCCTCCCAGCTTGTTTCTACACCGTGATGGGCTCCCAGCAGTTGAGTCTTTTAAAGCACTTTTTGACCATTTGTACATCACATCCTATTTCTTCAGATCTGGTGCATTGTAGCTTCCCAGTCGGGTTGGTATTGCCTGTCCTAGACAGACCAAAGAGGAAGAATTTCTGCTGGAACTGGGCTTTGTTTTGGTGTTTTTTTTTTTTTTTTTTTGAAAACAAGTTTCCACAGCTTTACTAAATTCTTGTTTTCCTGACTTTCACCTGGAGTTCAGGCAGGAAAGGAGTAAAATGCAACCCAGGAAAAGAGTTAAAATTAATGTTTTCAGCCTACTGTGCAAGTCAACCTTCAGCTTTCCAAAGTAAACTTTACCTCGTTTCACTGACCATCTTTCGTGGCTCTAAAGTAGAAAGAATCTCTCTCCCCCTTGGTAAGATGGATATAATTTCAGGGGTGGGTTAAGCATCATAGTTTAGGAGAAGTAATGATTGCAGAAGAGAAGTACAAGTTAAATGCAGCAGCACCAACTAATTAGCATGCTTATCTGAAGTAGCTCTGGCATTCATGCTTTTTTGGGGAGGCAGGTGAACGTAGCTAGGAGCTTGGTGACAGAGAAGGAAGAAACGTGGTCCGTGCCTATTAGACTGTTAAGCCTGGGAAGTAAATTGTTGAACTATCCTGTCAAAGGATTGGGTCTTATTTTAATAAGAGCTTGTTGAAACTGAAATATGGAGTTGCACGGTAGTAGATGAGTCTTTCTATAAAATCTGCCATAAATCCCTTCTTCCAGATTGCATCTATGATATAAAAAAGGTTCCAGCCTTCTGAAGATTTTTTTTTTAAGTGTGGAAAGTTTAACTCTTTCTAGGGAAGGTCCAGAAGACTTAGCACTTTTAGAAACTGCTCTAAGCCTTTTGAAAACTGGAAGAACGTTCCCGATTATGGATGCACATGGTAATCTGAAGCAGGGAGCTATCCTGGTAGGAAAGATTGCATTCAGCCTTCAGCCTAGTAATATACATGGATCCCTGATGGTACCCTCTATCCATTCCACCTCTTTCTTTAAAGATCTGGTATGCCCATAGGCAGTGTCTTTCTTTCCAGCTGTTCTTGTACTTCCTTTGGGATATAAGAGAGGGCATTCTGCTGCTCAAAGTATCCTGCAGCTTTGGATGTTGGAAAAACTGATTATATCTAATTTGAGAACAGAGTGGAATTGCTTCTCTGTCTTTCCCCCAAAAGAGACTCTCCAAGGGACATGGATAGCTGGTGGAATCTGAAAAAAAAATTGCAATACAAGTTTACATGTAGACGCCTTGTGAAGGGAAGGCCTCAAGAGGCGGAGCTAATTGTATCATGTTCATTTTAATCTCATTAGGTACAATCCAACAAAAGTCAGATTTACTTATTCTCTTCCCACCTCCCCAAAAATCAAAGGGATGTAAGTGCACAGTTAATTTTTTAAGTCCTGCTGGAATCAGTGAGACTTAGGCCTTATGCACTCTGTGCCAACTGAATAAATTTGGGTTTTCCCATGCTAGATTCACCAGGGCCGGAAGTGCCTCTGGTTAGAGCACTATGATTTCAAGGGATCTTAACTCCAGATGCATGTTGGCTGTTGAACCATTGCATACATTTCTTTAAAACAAAACATGAAAAATGCCTTATGTGATTATTTTTTTCATGTGGCTCGCATGTGGGTGTAAGAAAAAAAACAAACAGAAAGGAATCTGATTTTGTAGCTGCCCATAATCATCTGTCTTCTGAATGTTTCCATTTCAAGAAGTGACAATCCTAGATGACTGATCTAGACAAATGTTAGTGACATAATTTTAGGCCTAACAAGCTTATGGAAAACAAGAAACAAATGCACAAGGGTCTTCAAATAAAGAAACCTTGTTTATATACAGTTGTAAATAAGGGTTTTTTTGGTGCAATAAAGTTTGTTTTGGCAGGATCTGAAGTTCATCTGTGTCATATCTGAAGGGTAGAACAGTTACTATCCACCCTCAATGTTTGTTACAAAGACTGAAAGAATAGCTATCTAAAGGTACCTAATATATCCCATTTCTCCAGGATCATTACCAGCTTTGCAATGCTGGAATTTCCTACTGCAAGCCTAGATTGTTCAACTCCAGCCCAAGATCCTGAAACAGTTCTAAACTGTTCTTCCAAATGCGATGGGGGTAGAGAATAATCCTAATCAGCATTCTAGAAAAAATCCTTTTGGTCCCTCATTTGCAAAATCCAGGTGGCATGAGAAACACCCATACGAGACGCACGTAACAGGTGGTCCCAGGGCAGCATGTGCCCTCTTGGATACGTCCATCTGCCGAAGCCTTCCCAAGATTGCAAGTGTGACCAAAGGAGGAAATAAATACAGGCCTGGATAATAATCATGTGAACTAAATTTAAAGATGCACAAATTGGAAGCACCTGTTTGGTGTGTAGCTTCCAATCCAGAAAAAGGTGCCCAGAAAGACACTGAGCCACAATGATTTCCTATGCAAATTGCAAAATTGGTTCACATAACATTACCCAAAGCCATAATGTAGTTTGGTTTTGGCTTGTTAAATAAAATAGGTTTTTCGTATTAGGGTCCGTGAGGACTTCAGTGGGTTCCACCAGGGATAGGGGGAAAAAAACCTCTTAATGCTCTGCCATCCACTCTCATCTTGACACTGGCTGTATGTCACTACCATTTGCAAACACTCTGTGCAAGAAATGCCTTTCCCTTCCCACGTGTGTGAACACATAACATCTGATTCCCTGCCTTCCCCCAAATTCCAAAAAAACATTTCTAATTCTGCAAGGATCATGGTGACTCCCTCCCTCCCTCCTCCATGTTCCACATTATAGACAGTATTTGCATCTGTTTATGCATGTGTCCTCAAGAGGTCTGTTTAATATTCAAGGGGGCATCCTGTGTGCACACCCCCTTAGGAGTAAGCCCCATTGAGCTCTATGAGAATTAGTAAAGAAATGTAGGATTACACTGTTTGGCTGCAGTGCATGTGTGCCTGAAATCACTTTGGAGTGGAACTTCCTCCAGAGTAAACACACAGAACTGTGTTTTCAAAGACAGGCAACAGGAAGATGGGTGCTTAAGTGGCTTCAGTCAGGCAATCACAATGGAAGAAATCCATGCCATCAACACTCATCCTAGATGTGTGTTTTTTAAAAAAAAATTAGACCCAATAAATAATTTTTCCAGATATTGATGATCACTAGTTACAAACTTGTAATTGCAGAGGGCACAGAAAAAGGTGAAAACAGAAAAAGCTAAACAGATTCCAGTGCTGCTGGTGCTGGCACAAGTTAAACTCAACCACAAGTAAGAAATAAAAATATGATCAGACCTTTATTAACTTTGGTTTTTCATAGTCTGGCAAGAAAGACAACCAAATGAATAGTGTGTTGAATGTAAGAAAGTATTAGGTAATCTGAACCCTACAAAATTATGAAGACATCTGGAAACCAAACATTCCAACCTGAAAAATAAAAGTTCTGAGTATTTCAAAAGAACAGGTGCATGAGAAGAAAATGGATTTTTGTACATTTTTATGTAACAAAAAGAAAAATGCCCAAAGCACTGATCTGCTTGGTTAAAAAATTAACCTTCCAAATAAATGTGAAATTCAGGTTTTATTTTTTGTCCATTGGAAATGTTAATTTTGCATTCAAAATAAACAGTTTACTTTTCATTTTATTGCCAATGTTCTATCAAAAGTACTTTGCCTTTTGATAAGGAGTTCTGGGAAATTTTCTTTTTGACTAATGGGTTGAAAAACACTGAAAATCCCTGAACCAAAACATGCCTTAGATCGAGTTCCCGTACTACAGTATATGATTTTGTCCAGTACTTTTTTTGCACCAAGTCATGGGCAAGACATTGGCCTATTGCTTCTAACTTCTGGGTTAACAGCTGCCTCCTAATCTGTTTATGACCTCAACACCCACTGGATGGGGCATCAATCTGATAGCAGGCCATTTCTGCACACAAATTATCCCTAATAAACTGTTCCTTGTGTTTTGTATGAAGTCATAAGATGATCCTTAGGATGTCAGAGGAAGTAGTTTCTTCTTCCACATAGCATGATCTATGAATCTAGCTGCAGAAAACACTTCTGTGTTACTTTTGGATCTGGTTTTTATAGCCACAAATTGTCCTCAGAGCATAAGCTTATTGTTTTATGGAAATTAGTAAGACTTCAATGCAGATGATAGTTGTTCAGATGGTCAATAAAGTTTTATACACACAACGTGAAGTTTTAAGACATAGCTTTATGGATTTCAAATTTGTATGTGCACTGCACAAATATGGAAAGGTATATTTACTGATTACAGATTTCAACACGCTAAGGCACAACATGGTTACGGTTGTGAAGGTATATTTTCACACAGTATCTCAGGTCAGAGGAACCCTGACTGCCTGAAGGGCTGAAACTGGACTAAGCATTATCCATAACTTTCTAAACCCTATCTTCCCCAATACCCTTGCTTTTTAAGGAAAAAATGACACGGTGGAAATCCCCAAGGAGACGTAAGTTGGATATTATAATAATAATTGTTTGGTCCCTTACCCAAACTCCAATAGCAATGAAGATGTCCAGCTGTTTCACCATACAGAAACAGACTTACATGGAACCCTTTACAAGTGAAGGGAATTCAGTATGTACATAATTCAGTCAATATACTACTCAACAATCTTGGGATAAGGGAATGAAAAGGAATCATACCGTTTTAGCATCTGACATCAGTCCTCATCCTAAACATTCAGGGTAACTGAAACAAAAAGCCACACCTTGGAAAGACTCCCTCCTGCCCTCTCATACCCATTTACAAGAACCAGAAACTTGCTAATGAAATCAAAATCTTCATTTGGCAGAAATCCACATTCAGTATCAAACTGCCTGCTAAAATTAAATGTTAGTACAGCAGATATTTTCTTATAAATATTTTTCTTATAAATACTTTTAAGATCCAAGGTATTAACTTCTGTTCAATGTTACCATGTTAACAACTAGTAATAGACCTGATTCAGTGTTCAGTTATTATTCATCTTTGATATTGTCAAGGTAAAGCTTCCTTTGCTTCTTCTGGTGTGATTTCCTGAGAATACAATTCTGTAAAGAGGGCAGGTAGCCAGTACTGCGGCTCTGCTGGAGCTTGTGTATCGAGCCAGGCCATCCCTTCCTTCAGCAAATGATCCTGTAAAAAGCCACAATATATTTGTTGGGGAAGAAGACAGAAGAAATACCCAGTAAAAACAATGAAAAGTAGGTGAATGATGGCACCAAGCAGTCCAATAGGGACTGAGCATGTTCAGTGGCCATGGAATACTGGCTCCTAGTTAGGGGAGAAGGGGGGAAGAACAGACTGAATGAAGTGCGGAATAGGGAAGATTTCACAATTGTATAATTACAGACACCTTGATACAACGCAAGGCTCAGCAGCCTTTTTTGATGCCATGTATCACCTCAAGCAATGGTACAAACACATATTTTTTTTAAAATGGCTGAAATCTTAATGCCTCTTCCCCTAATATTTCAGTGATCCTGCCCAGAATCTCATAGCTTTGAACAAATATCACTGAATATAGTGTGATGGTGGTCTAAACAAACAAACAAACAAAGCAGATGCCGTATGCGGCTTCTGTAAATATTATCATCCTCTGGATAGAACAGTATTTCCAATTTTTAAAAAATTGAGTTTCAAAGTACCAAATTCAGGCAGTTCTTTCTTACATGTCCAAATTACTGACATACCAGCACTTGCTTGGCTCGTTCCATCTCCCACTTTAAACTTGACTTGATTTCACTGATAGTCACATACCCCTTTTTCTGAAATTAAGAATGGAAAAAAAAAGATTTCAGTGAATTTGCCAAGGCAGGAGGAGAATGTATAGAAAACAGAGAGAGAGTACAGGTAGTCCTCGCTTAACAACCATTTGTTTAGTGACAGTTCAGACTAACAGCAGTGCTGAAAAAACTGACTTACAACCAGTCCTCACACTTACGACCATCGCAGTGTCCCCCTGGTCACATGATCATGGTTTGGGTGCTTGGCAACCGGTTTGCATTTATGACCGTCGCAGTGTCACGTGATCACCATTTCCAACCTTCCTGGCCAGCTTCTGGCAAGCAAAATCAATGGGGAACCACGTGACTCACTTAACAACCACGTGGCTTGCTTAACGCCTGAGGTGATTCACCTAACGACTGCCGCAAAAAGGTGGTAAAATCAGGTCGGATTTGCTTAATGACTTCACTTAGCAACTGAAATTCTGGTCCCAATTGTGGTCGTTAAGCAAGGACTACCTGTAAAATACATTTACTTCCTGCTGTTTGGAGGGAGATGCACTAAAGGCAGAGCATGTGTTTTGCATGCCCAAATACTCAAATAATATCCTAAAATCTCTGATTAAAAATTGATTTTAGAAAAGATTTCCTTACCAGTTTTTCTCCTAATTATGAGGTAAAATAGTTTTGTACAAAATAGCATTTACTCAAGATTCTTCAGCCCAATTCACAGAATTCTAAGTCCCCCTGGGGAATGAATAGCTAAGACTGAACTGTGCAGTTTGGGGAAAGGGACTGCTCTGTTCACATGCTGCACTAATATGAAACGTGTAGTCTATTTGTTTTTCGCTTAGCATGATGTGTGAATAGGGATCTGAATAAACTATGGCTTGTTTAGGGTAATAAACTAGTTTGAAATGATAGTTTGTTGTTGGCTTATTGACTGCAACTGTGGCTTCAATGTGATGTGCATAGAGTTTAGTTCTGTGAAATGAGCATAATATATATGTCAGATGAACTGAACTGTGATCCATGAAAACTTATTATTAAATGCATTCATCTTTCAGCTGCCATAAATATGTTGCCCAACTTCTTCCTTAATTTTACTTAAAAACAAGCATAGGGGCCCCCAGTCCAGACTGGGACTGTAGCATGCAATGAAGGGAGGATTAATCATTCTCTCCCCAAACTATGTTGCACCATCCCCGAATTTATCTCCTCTGCTGTAGTCCCACTTCAAATCTCCCACTCAATATGCAGAAACACTTGTTTGCTTTTATGTTAAACTAACAACTTTCCAAGACTGGCTAAATCAAAATAAATCTCCACATTCATGACTTCATTCATTCATTCATTCATGACTTCATTCATTCATTCATTCATTCTTTTCTGGCACAGGCACCTCAGCAAGCTGTATTACAACAGTGTGATCCATATTCAGTTCAGCTGGCACAGACTGGATCAGGTATGTCCCACCAACAGGAAGAATCCCAAAGCCATTTCCTAAAACTTTCAGCTTCTTAATTGCTCGGATAAGGTCATCTCTGTGGAGTCAGGAGAGGAAAAGTAAGGCACAGATACCAGAAATTTTCAACTATGCCCAGGACAATACGTTTCAATTCTTCAAAATCACACTCTCAAAATACACAGAAAGTTGCACTGGGAAATGCAGAACTGTATTCCCAACAGTCACAGTAGTTGTGTCAAATCCTATATACGAGGACAGATTTCTAGCCCTTGTGGCTGTAAAGATGTTAGGAAGCCAATGTGGACACTCAGTTCACCCAGGGGACGGGTGGACTAGTGAGGTGGCTTCCTTATTTTTAACATCGCTTCGTCTTTTATTCTTTGTTTTAGTTGGTTTTTAATATTTTAATGTATTTATTGATTGTTTTTAGCTCTTTGTACGCCGCCCAGAGTCGCTTGTTTGTGAGATGGGCAGCTATATAAATTTGAATGAATGAATGAATAAATAAATCCAAACGGTGGAAAAATAACATTTGCAGTGAGAAACTTTAGGTCTAATCTGTGTTTTTCTGACATGGGGCCCTACTCCATCCTCTTAGGCCAGAGATGTGTGCCAGCCAGACACCCCCAAAACTTGTTATCAAATGGTAATTTTTAATGTGACCAAAGAAGAAAATATATAATTGGAGAGAAACCAGATTAATTATACTTAATTTTAATTTCACTTAAATCAAGCCTAATTTTTGCCCTCACCATACCTTCCCCTTTTTTGGAGTGCAGCCCTCAGCACACTAGTCAATGGCCCAGAAAAAATTGTGCATCATTATTCTGGAGGAGGAATGGAAACTTGTGGTTTCCCCCCAAAGTTGCTGAAGTCCAACTTTTGCTTGCAAGCAATGGCCACCAGGAAGGGGTGTTGGAAATTGTATTTCAATCTAATTACAGATGGGGGCAACAATTCTGCAACTAAATCTGAACTATTTCAAAATGCAAACCAATTACCCTACAACCATTGTATTGTAGATTCATTATTTTATGAATATCATAACTTGATACATGCTAACTTGATACACTGTACATGCTAATGCTTTGCATGTCTCTATGAACTGAGAAAAGATTAAGTAAAGCTATTCAGGTGAGAAAGTCTTTTTACCTCTGTGGAAAAGCTTGGGTCAAAATGCTTGGTTCAAGGGAATGTATAAACAATAAGTCTATAAAGCTTTAGCATTTACAGTAGTGTTTTTCAAACTTGGCAACTTTAAGATGTGTGGACTTCAACTCCCAGAGTTCCCCAGCCAGCATTCTGAAGTCCACACATCTTAAAGCTGCCAAGTTTGAAAAACACCGATATACAGCATTCTTATCAGACTGTACAGCAGAGTATTAGCTTTTACACAATATATTGGAACTTTAGCTCGACAAGAACAACTTGCCCACTCAGTGAAAATTCTGTGGCTTCAACAAATAATGTTAACCATGATCATTTGATCTGCATAATTTCTTTCATTAACTGTTAACATTATACTTTTTTCCCTAGAAACTAGAGTCATGAATGCAATGCTTACTGGCTAACATCTTGAGCAAATTTTCCTCTTCCTTTGAGCACTTGTTGATGGAGTTCATCCAATATTATTAATCCTAGTGGGAATAAGAAAACAAGAGGCAAATTGCATAGGAAAGTTGTGCCCCACCAAAGATTTTGTACATTATGTTTGTAACTGTATAAACCAATTTTCCCCAAGTTGCTGCCCTCTGTGCATGTTAGGACTACCACCTCATATTGGTCTGAACTTCAAAGAGTTGTAGTCTCAATATATCTGTGGGGACTCGGTTAAAAAAGGCTGGTATATACAGAATCTCTGTATAAATCCCACTAACTGAATGAGACTCATTTCCTAATAGGCATATATAGGACTTCACTGTCAAGACTGCCATCCCATAGACATTTGCCAAGGTGCAAGTTCCACTGAACGCAGTTGGACTTGCTTCTGAATAAACATGTATAGGATTGCAATGCATATTGTACAGTACTATGCTTAACTTGAATCCCATTCATTTCGTATTTTGAAGAACAGATACTACCCTTGATCTTAGCCAAAGGCCAAGAAGAATACAGTAAAATATAAAACAAAATAAATCAGGTCATTTAACTACACCACCTCTCTCTAACCAGGCACCTTCAGATGTGCTGGCGACGCAACATTCCACATGAAGAAAAACATTTACAGAGTCCCCATATCTAGACCATAATACGGTTTGTTTCACAGAGCTTAATACGCTGTGTGAAACCAGTTTTGTTTTGACTACAACAGCCTTATGAATAAAACCATCCACTGTGGTTTATTCAGCAAATCATGGTTAAAATAAATCATAATTTACAGCAGGGTAGACATCTTTATGACCAGGCCCCAATTTTTTTAAAATTACCTCTAGAAGAGAGATGATGCCATTAAAGCGGGCACAGTCAAAATTCTCATCATTGTGGGGAGAGAAATGGGAGTTATCCCTTAATCCTGCAAACAGGGAGCTACCCACTTTGGGGGTATTTAAAAGAGCTGCTGGGCTGCATCCAGTCTACCCATCCTTGACTTAGCAGAATGTATGAAATAGGCTTCTGCATGGAAGATATGCAGTAAAGATTTAAGGATACTCTCTCAAAATAAGTGCCCCTAAAGTTAAAAACAGATTACTTGGTAGCAAAAGTGGTGAGGATTTTATATTTGGTTGTACATACTTAAATTAATGGAATTTACTTCTGAGAAGTAATGCATAAGATTGAATTGTTAATATTTCTGGAAGACTGCATTAGTGTATCCAGAAAGTTTGGAGGCCGTGATAATCACAGGGATGTATTACTGCAGAAGTGGGCAATGAAGGCGGGTTTAGGGGTTGTAATTTAGAAACCCGACTTTCCAAGGCTTGAAGGTAACATCACTGGAAGGGAAGTGACATCACCAGACCAGGCGGGGCAGAATGAACTTTCAGTTGAATTTTAAGGGGGGTGATGAGAATACGAGGGTTGACCACTGTAACATTGCAGAAAAACAAAAAATCAGGCTGAAATTGGCCTAAAAAACACATTATTTTTTGGTAGGGGAAGATGGGTGGGAATGGGAGCAGAAGGCCTCCTACATGTAGGGCATTTTACCACTGAAATTCAGCAGCAGAAAGTTGGAACCTGCATGTGAATTACTGAACAGTCACCTCCATTTCTGTGCTTGAGCGCCAAGCAGACTTCAATAATTTGGACGCCTAGCTCATAGTAAAAATCTCCGACACCCAACATTTCTGACCAGAATCCTTTACCAGCTGCAGAAAAAAGAAAGAACAAAAGATGGGCATTAATACATTAGAACAAACTGAGCTATGCATTTTCTCAGAGACTCCATTTTGAAACTTACTATTTAAAGGGGAAAAAATCTCTAAGGTCTCCTAGTCCTCAAAAAGGAAATTATGACTACCTTCCCTAGGGCCATGGAAAGGTGTTTGCTGCCTGATGCTGATCCTTTCCCTCTCTTATTCATATCTGGACGTTTCCTACTGGAGCAGGTAGATATGGAACAGCTCACCTTGCTGCCTATGGGGACAAGGAATTCCATGTATGTGAATAGCTGATGAAGGATGGAATAAACCAGTGTTTCTCAACTTCAGCAATTTGAGATGTGTGGACTTCAACTCCCAGATTTCCCCATCCCAGAGTTGAACTCCACACATCTTAAAGTTGCTGAGGTTGAGAAACACTGGAATAAACACTATCTTCTTCATTCTGCCATCCACCTGGTTTCTTTGTTTAGCTGCATCCCTACTTTGTCAGTCTCCTTGGTAGGAAGTCATTTTACTATCTTCATAATCCAGCATTTCCACGTAATTTCCCACTCCTCTAACGCCTTTAAATGTTGGCATGATGATTTGGGGGGGGGGGGAAACTTGAAGATTAGTCATACTTGTGGACTGAATTACAAGGCTATTCTAGACTGATTTCCCATCTGCTGATAAAGCTCCATGACCATCTCTTTATACTAAACTTACTCTTATTGTCTGTAAATAACACTCAGCACAGAACATTTTTATACTTAAAGCACAGAGGAGACCAGATATTGCTTAATTCCCAATACCTCCAGCTACTGAGGCTAATCATGAGAGATGCTGGGTGCTGTAATTCAACATCAACTGGAGGGCCACAGCTCCCCCATCAAAGATTTCCACTCCTTCCCCATTTCTTACAGGCTAGTGGATCAACACCGATTGTTGCACACATATCCTGGAACTGGACTCTGAACTCAGGATTTTTACGGATTTCTTGTTTGTGCTTACTAGCAAACTCTTCTAGGTTAGTTTTAAACATGTCCAGCTGCTTAGACATCTGTAAATGTATTTGGAAAAGACAAAAGAGAAAGAAATTAGCTGGTTTGAAATAATACTACAGACTCTCTTAAATAACCTTGAGGTTTCCACACAAGACAACATATTGCACAACAATATGAAGTGATTTCTGCAAAGAAATGATTAATACAAGTTTTCAAAATATTGCTTTAATTCAATAGATTATATATCCCAATATCCAATCTACCAAGCGTGACCAGAGTTTATAGGAAGTTTGTAAGTCTGAAAATATTACTATTCTCCAAGCTGCTGATACTCCTGATTATTTCTGTGTTACTGAGTTACATAAGCTATAAGCATTTTGCACAGAAGCTTAGAGTTACAGCCTGGGATTAGAGCTACATAGATATCCTTCCAATTCCAAAAACAAATGTAGGTATTTTCTCATCTCACCTGGGCTAACTGGTCTTCAGCCAAAACTGTCCCACGTTCCTTATATTTGGCCTACAAAGAAAAAGAAGTCATTGGTTTGTAATATTGTTGATTATTTTTAGTCATATTATGATTATGTGCTATTAAGTCAGTGTCGACTCTTAATGACCACTTAGATTTTTTCCATGACATATTTTGATACTGAAGTCTTAATTTTTATTAGATGAGAACATCCTTTTTCATAGTTATTTATATGAGGCCTTGCTATGTTTGCATAACATACTAAACCATAACCATGCTTAAAAACACACAGTGGCTATGTTCATGTAATATGCTAAGCCAGGGCAAGCAAACCCCATTCTGGTGTAACATGATAATCTGTTTCACACAACATGCTATGATTCAATGTGGTTTGATTTTGGCACAGTCACTGTTGTCTGTAGACAGTCTGTGGCTTAGTATGCTGTGCAAACAGAGACACTGAGAGTGACTTGTCCACAGGAGGTTAGTTTGCTAAGCAACTAGAGACTGTAAGATCAGTCCTATTGCCCGCCCGCCCCCCCCCTGCCGCCGCAAGTGAGGGACAATTAATAGTTGTTCCTGTAAGGACTATGCTGGACAGGCCAATTCCTTTTGAAAGAGGTGGGTACCTGGGAGTCAAGACATATAAAACTTTTAAAAACCAGGATAAAAACAGCATGTTGAATTGCACTGGAAAGTATCTGAAGCCAATGCAGGGCTCATAATACAGGTGTAATATGCCTACAGCAGCTTTCAACTCACAACCAGGTTGCTGCATTTTGCCCCAACTGCAGTTTCCAAGTGGTTTTCAAAGGCAGCCCAATATAAAGTGTATGAGTTACCATCACCAGGGCCTCCCACTCCAGCCAGTGGCAGCATCTAGCTAACCTTGGCTGATCTCAAAAACCTAACAAGGATAGACCTAATTAGAACACAGATGGGAGACCACCAGGAAATGTCAAGGCTATAGGTTACACTGGGGAGTAAAAAAAAATCCTGGAAGAAAAGTAAGGCAAACCATATCCATAACACTGCCAAGGACATGTCCATGAAGTCATCAGGAGTTGACCTCTACTCAAGGCAGTCTTTACTCTGGCAAATCCAGCCAGATAATACTTAATATAGTATTTTGGGATGTACCACAAAATATTGAGAGATTAGGAAAAAAACGAATGGTTAGAAAAGCCTGTCACCTCTCAATTTAGGAATTAAGCAGTGCCTCTTTCCCTTCTGCAAGGCAAAGCTAAGTATCAGTCCTTCCAAGGTATGGATAATTAGCAGAGGAAAAAAGGATGTAAGCATTGTCAGGGATGAGGTAAGAAACACCACCAGGTGGACTAGCTTTCTGGAACAGAAAGGAAGCTGATTTAAATTAGCAGCAAGCACTAGCTTGAAGAAGAAATTATACGAGATAATTTCTAGCACAATCATTACTGCAGAAGAATATACCTCTGGGCATGTGCAAAGTATATCCCCATCGCCATTCTCTAATCCCCTTCAAACCCCCTCCCGTCCTCCTCACCACTTGTACGATATAAAAACAGGCCCTTCCACAGGCAGAAAGGGCCCACCAGAAAACTCCCAGCACTTTTCGCAAAGATATGAAATCCTTCTCCTCTGGAAAGGCTGGGTAAGAGCGGGAGAAGGAAAGCGGGACTACTGTTAAGTGGAGGGAAAGGAAACTCAGCTGAAGGAAAGGACCTCACCTCTGCCAACTTTTTTTTGGCGATGGCGCCGGCCCCCACGCCCCGGCGGTGCATCTTTGCACGGGGGTGGGGAGGGGAGGAGGAGAAAATAGCCTTTGGACCTAAACTGGTTTACGGAGGAACGCAGCGCGGGTGGTAAGCGACCATATTAGCAACCCCGCCCCTCTTCAGTACGTCATCGGCATGCGACCAACAGGATGTACGTGTGGGGCTGATGATTTTCGTCACCGCTCTGACAAATAAGAAGCTGTTTGACTTGAAAGCGGGAGGGTTTCTCCTACTTTATTTGTCTGACACTGAACTCCTAAAAGGGAACGGAGGATAAAGAGAGAAATCTTCGCCAATGCCCTCGTGACACCTTCAGTCAGCCTCCCCCCAGCTTATGCTGTCCAGAGGCACTGGACTACAACCCCCATGATGCACAGCCTTCCGTGTATATAAAGAGCTGGAACGCTTTCTGGTCGACCTGTTAAAAGTCCGAAAATAGCAACGATAATACTGTAACAAATGCTCAGATGTCAAAATTACACCACTGCTTGCTGGCAAAGGAAAGCGTTTTTTTTCTCCCAAGTTTTCAAAGTGCCTGGACTTTACATTCACACGGCATGCAACTTCAACAAATAAAGAAGGGGGATGCAACTGTAGCCTTTGATAGTTTTGAGAAAGGGTTAGTTTTCCTAGCATGTCAGAGGTTAAAGTGTGGTTGGCTAATTTATTTATTTATTTAATTTAATTTATTTATTTATTTTCTATCCTGCCTTTTTTATTTTTTTTATAAATAACTCAAGGCGGCGAACATACCTAATACTCCTTCCTCCTCCTATTTTCCCCACAACAACAACCCTGTGAGGTGAGTTGGGCTGAGAGAGAGAGATTGGCTGAAGGTCAATGTGGTTCAGTGTGTTGTGTGAATCCAACTAGTGTGGTTGGTTTATGGTTCTATATTTTGTGAACCCAAGCAATTGGGATAATTGAATAAAATCATTGGCGATCACTCGTAGCCGAGTAAGATTGTCTTCCAAAGGTAAAATTTTAACGGTGGATCCGTAAGTGGCTGTAAAGGCCAATTTTGGATCCGCACAACCTCCCACAATGAGGGCATAGGTTTCCGGGTGGGAGACGGTCATGATGAGGGTTTGCCTGACGTGCCTTCCTTTTAGCTCTTTTCTCCCTTTCGCCCTGTACTCGTGCTTCTTCAAAGTCCATAGCACCATTAATAAAGGCTGACCTCCAATTGAAACGCTCATGAGTTAGGGCTTCCCAGTTCTCAATGCTGATATTACATTTTTTTAAATTAGCTTTGAGAGTATCTTTGAATCTCTTTTGCTGTCCACCAATATTCCGTTTTCCATTCTTAAGTTGGGAGTAAAGTAGCTGCTTTGGAAGACGATGGTCAGGCATTCGAACAACATGACCGGTCCAGCGAAGTTGATGTTGGATGATCATTGTTTCAATGCTGGTGGTTTTCGCTTCTTCTAATACGCTAACATTAGTCCGCCTATCTTCCCAAGTAATTTGCAGAATTTTTCGGAGGCAGCGTTGATGGAATCTTTCAAGAAGTTGGAGGTGGCGTTTGTAGAGGGTCCATGTTTCACAGGCGTACAGAAGGGTTGGTAGTACAATGGCTTTGTAAACAAGCATTTTGGTCTCCCTGCGAATGTCCCGATCCTCAAACACTCTACGCTTCATTCGGGAGAAAGCTACACTCGCAGAGCTCAGGCGATGCTGAATTTCAGCGTCGATGTCGGCTTTTGTAGATAGATGGCTGCCGAGATAAGAAAAGTGATCGACATTTTCTAGTGACACACCTTTAAGCTGGATTGATGGCGCTGCGGAGGGATTGGTTCAAACTTGCTGGTAAAGCACTTTGGTTTTTTTAATGTTAATCGAGAGGCCGAGTTTTTCATATGCTTCTGCAAAGATGTTTAGGATAGTTTGAAGATCTTCCTCGGAGTGTGCACAGACTACGTTATCATCAGCATATTGAAGTTCTATAACAGAAGTTGCAATTACCTTATTTTTTGCTTTCAGCCTACTAAGATTAAAAAGCTTTCCATCTGTTCGATATATAATTTCTACACCAGTAGGAAGTTTCTCTTCAACAAGGTGCATAATCATAGCGATGAAGATAGCGAATAAGGTTGGAGCAATAACACATCCCTGTTTAACGCCGGATTCCACTTTAAATGGATCGCTTTGAGAGCCATTGTTATTCAAGAGGATCATGGTCCATTTAACCATAGTTTAGCACACTGTGGAGACACAACCATGGTGACACTTGTGAGTCTTCTTGAATCTAGAGCTCTCCAGATGTTTGGGGACCTTAAGACCCAAAATTCTCTGTGTTGGGACTTTTGATAGTCATCGTCCAGTACATTTGGAGAGTGCCAATCTGGGGAAGGATACTGTTGAACATACTTCACCTCAAAGTTTATAGGCTTGTACAATCCCCTTGCACTTAACCATGGCCTAATTATTCCTTAATTAAGCGTGATTAGGCGTGGTGATTAAGGCGTGGTGATTAAGGCATGGTGGCTCAGCGGGTAAGATGCCAGGCTTGTCGATCGGAAGGTCACAAGTTCGGAGGTTCGAATCCCTAGTCCCACGTGACGGAGTGAGCTCCTGCACTAGCCCCAGCTCTTGCCAACCTAGCAATTCGAAAGCATGCAAATGCAAGTAGATGAATAGGTACCACTTCGGTGGGTAGGTAACAGCGTTCTGCGGGTGTCATGCCGGCCACATGACCGTGGAAGCGTCTTCGGACAACGCTGGCTCTTCGGCTAACAAACGGAGATGAGCACCGGCCCCTAGAGTCGGACACGACTGCACAAATGTGCGGGGGGAACCTTTACCTTTTTACCTTTAATTATTCCTTGGCAACATCACTTTCCTGCCTCAACCCTCTTATTAGCTATGCCTAATAAATGGTCTTTTTCCCCTTGTGTAAACTATTCCACCATAGATGAACCTCATGTGGCAGTATTGCAACTGAAACTGAAACACCCCCCACGACCTGTGTTGGATCCCAGCTGAAGCTGGTTCTCAGGTAGCCGGCTCAGTTCGACTCAGCCTTCCATCCTTCTGAGGTCAGTAAAATGAGTACCCAGCTTGCTGGGGGAAAGGTAATTATGGCTGGGGAAGGCAATGGCAAACCACCCTGCTTTATAGTCTGCCAGGAAAACGTCGCAAAAGTGACGTCTCCCCAGGGGTCACATGACTTGGCGCTTGCACAGGGGAACCTTTCCTTTCCTTAAACTATCCCACCACATCTTCAAGATGTGTAAAATCTGTAATACTTTGTCCCTCATTATCTATAAGGCGGTCAGCTGTCACTGCCCTGTTGTGAATGTGCTTGGAGGTGCGCTCCGGATGCTCCAGGCTGTTGTGAGCATGCTCCATTCCTTCTAGTGACAGGCCAGCCCCCACTGAAGCCACCTCTTTCTCAGCATTTGCCCTCTCTATCTGCCCTTTGTTTTGTGTTCCTTTCATATTCCTCATCCTATCCTTGACTCATCCTATCCTTTACACCATCAAGCTTCCAAGGGAAAGGAGACAAAAACAGAGCTCTGCTGCTTTATTTGAGGAAGAAGAGGGTGCCTATTTATACTAATCTGCCTTCACAATATTCTGAAATGTATTCTGTTTATTTGCAGATGCAGAAGTGCAACTTTTCCTCATTGCAATGTTCAGAGAATGAGAGAGATTTTTGTTGCTTATTTGCACATTTCTCTGCATTTGTCAGTTTCCAAGATACTCTATTTCTCTCCCATATTGTTTTCATTTATCAGGCTAACCGAGGATCTGACTCTTAATTGTCCATAACCTCAGGTCAGTTGTCTAAATCTGAACCGTTGTTTGAGATGAAAGTTAGAAGCCCCAAATCACTTGGGAGAGTATAATGACTGGATTAGGAATGGAATATGAATCTCCTTGCAGGATTTCATCTATTGCCTGTAATAGCTCACCAATTAATAAATAGATTAGCAAAACATGTAAACTGACTTTTTCCAACCTGATGCCCTTTAGCTGTGTCGGACTACAACCCCCATGAGCATGCTGGCTGGGAATGATGACAACTGTTGATGACCAGTACTGTGGTCCCTAATAGGAGTCTCATATTCCCATTTCTGTTCTCATTGAATAACAAGCTAAATCATTTATTGGCTTGCGAATAAATGGTTTATTGTCAGTATCAGCATTGACAAACTCATTAATAAAGGGTACAAAATGGAAAGCGCAAGTTGAGAAAGGAAAAGTAGATCCAGCTTCTTCCTCTAGGAAGCTACTGAGTCCTGAAAAAATAGAAATGAAAATGGTGAAAAATCTAGCTTAGTAATAGCCTGATGGTGTGAGTAAAAAAAGACAGTGTATGATCAGTGCAACCATTTTCATCTGTATCCCATAAATCCCAAACAATTTGCCCCTTTGAATAGTTTCAAAAAATTGGTTGAATGAAGTTTCTGCAAATAACTACAGTAAACAGCATCCCCAGCATCTTTGAAGCAATAAATATATGATTACCGATTAGCAGCAGTGAGTAACATCTGAGAATTCCTGTCACATATATTTTGACTGTAGACTTCTCAGTAGAGAGGATACTCATCTTTCAATGCAAGACCCATGAAAACTACCATGTACTGTAGCTTTTATGTACAGCTGAAGTGTTCCTGGTCTTCAGAACAAGGAGGATGGGAACAAAAAGGTGATTCACTCACATTAGCCTACAGGGGTCAGCAAAAATCAGCCACACCAGAAATTCTTGCCTCTGGATGTTCTTCCATTCATCGGAATCCATTGGTAAAGGAAGCCTACAAGAGAAAGACTATGGAATCTCGGACCAAGACAAATGAATAAATGAAAACAATGAAAGAGTTGTTATTTGCTGGATGGAGCTGAGAGGGGAAAAAAATCCAAAATGCCTAGTTGCCTAAGGTAAAGGTAAGGTTTTCCCCTGCACAGTTGTGTCCGACTCTCGGGGGTGGTGCTCATCTCCGTTTCTTAGCCGAAGAGCCAGCGCTGTCTGAAGACGCTTCCGCGGTCATATGGCCGGCACGATGCGCGCGGAACGCTGTTACCATCCCACCGAAGTGGTACCTACTTATCTACTTGCATTTGCATGCTTTCAAATTGCTAGGTTGGCAAGAGCTGGGGCGAGTGCGGGAGCTCACTCTGTCACGCGGCGCTCAGATCTCGAACCACCGACCTTCTGATCGACAAGCCTGGCGTCTTAACCCCTGAGCCATCGCGTCTAAAAATGCTAGACCAGCACCTAGGAATATGGAGGGCCTTTTGGTATGCAGAGCTCATCAGGGCATTTCATAAGAATTTTATTCTTGGCAGCAATTTCTGCCTCTAGCATTCAGAAGATGTTTGGAATAAGAACAGGGGTACTGTAGATAAAAGCAGACTGGCATTTGTTTGGGGGGGAAATGTTCAAAATGGCCATCAATCTGCCATAGTGACTGCCAGATCAACTGTGGGATCTACTGTATATTCTTAACACAACTAATGAAACACTTCTAAAAATTAACTGTAGTACTTTATTATTGTTTATATCTCATCCTTCCACACAGAAAAGTGCTCAAAAAATAAAATGCACAATGTGAATAAATGAATTAAAAGATAATAAATACAATAATTACAACATTCCTGAAGAAAATCTATCTATGCGATCACTAAGAGTTGACACCAACTTATAATCAATCAGCTACAAACATCAAACTTAAACAATCTGTAACACAAAAGACAGGAGAAAAACAATTCTAGAGCCTAAATTAAAAGCTGTACTTTTACACTCCCTCTGTATACAGGAAGAGTGGAGTTTATCTCCTGATAAATTGTCTCAGTAAATATACAAAATATGTGTTGCATATGTCACTTTTCTGACATTTTATTTTCTGACTTTCCTGACTTTTCTTTTGCCTAGCTGAACTTGTTCAAAAATGAAAGTGTACGGGAAAGAGATCAGACTAGAACCAAGCTCATTCTTAAAGGAGACCGTTTTGAATGTTAAAAATCAGGAGGAATCTGGTGGCATCTTCTCTGAATAATGCAGTTTATTAGAAGGCATAAGTTTTCATGAGCTGCAGCTCACCCCATCAGATGCTGTGGATGTAGCGGCTTTGCTTGCCACACAGGCGGAGGACACTCGAGGGACGGGAGGGAGAAGTATCATCTGTCCTGCCCCCAAAGGCAGATACCTCCCATCCCTCCCTGGACATCAGCTGTTTTGAATCTCAGGGAGCATGGGAGAATCCAGGAAAACTTTAATCTGAAACTAATGTTTCCCCCGTAGCCTCAAATTAAAGTTTGGAACTTCCTGGAAATTTAGAAAATAGAAGAAAAAGTAAAACTAACTGTTAAAAATACCACATATTCTACAAAAACTGGATGAACCAAAGGAAGCTTGGGAGATAGCTTTCTCAAAGGATAGTCTCTGTGTGATTTTTTTGCAGGTAATATTTTGTCCTAGGTTCATAGGAACAACACTGCACCTGCCATATTCTGCTAGCTTGGAATCATGGCAATAGTAATAATTCAGGCAGATTTTTCATGAGCATATTAAGAATCCAGGAGGTTTGTCTGAAACAGCCTAGTAATACTTCTGCCTGATTCACACCACACAGTAAGTCAGGAATAGACAGCCTTGTGTCTTATAGATCTTTGGGACTAACTCCCACAGTTCATTGCTGGTGGTGAAGTTGGTTTGAGGTGTTGGGGTAATAAAGGTAAAGGTTCCCCCCGCACATTTGTGCAGTCGTGTCCGACTCTAGGGGCCAGTGCTCATCTCCGTTTGTTAGCCGAAGAGCCAGCGTTGTCCGAAGACGCTTCCATGGTCATGTGGCTAGCATGACGCGCGTGGAACGCTGTTACCTACCCACCGAAGTGGTACCTATTCATCTACTTGCATTTGCATGCTTTCGAATTGCTAGGTTGGCAAGAGCTGGGGCTAGTGCGGGAGATCACTCCGTCACGCGGGACTAGGGATTCGAACCTCCTAACTTGCAATCTTCTGATCGACAAGCCTGGCGTCTTACCCGCTGAGCCACCACGCCCCCATTGATACCATGAGTGGGTAATACTATTTATTTATTTATTATTGAATAATAAATAAATAAATAAATAAATTTGAATAATAAATAAATAAATAAATACCCATGCATTAAATCATGATGTGATTTCTTTGGTGGGGCTTAGCATCTGGTATGATCTCAGCCACTGTGGTTTGTAGACCACGATTTTGAGAGCCATTGTGGTGAAGTGGTTAAAATACATTGTGTTATTGCAGTCATAGATTTCCCACAATCAATTTCTATCTTTCCTAATGCAGGTTGGGGATGACAGTAATTGTAATCCAAAATAATTGGAGGGAATGTGCTGGGGGAGGCTGGTTTTCCTTCTGATCTGGAATGCAAATGTTTCTCCTGTGATCAAATCAAATCAAATCTTCAGTGGTTATCTTTTCTCACCTCTGCTTTCCTATGTTTTGCAAAAGCCATCCAACATAACCCTTTGCTTCCTGAGATCCAGCCTCATTGCCTTGATTCCTTGCATCTGACATTGTGGCATCAGCTTCTCTCTTGGATGGTTTAAGGTTGTTCCTGGGGTGCAGAGGGGTATAAGAGGTTTAACTTCAGAATTCTAAGGAGTATCATTCCAATATGTATCTACTAATTTATATCCCACTTTCATCCAAGAGCTAAAGGCAGCATACATATTCTCCTCCCATCTAATTTTATTTCCACAATAGTCCTGCAAGGACATTGAGGATGTTTCAGGGCTGAACAGAGACCTGAACCCTGCATTTTTCTGCATTTAATCCAATCCTCTATTATATTCACTAGTTGCTCTCATTCTAGAACAGGGATAGATGATTATAGATGGTGATGATAAGATTATATCACTTCAAGGATGGATACAGTGAATTTTTTATCATTTGTGGTGATTTAAGAGTGTCTTTAAAGGGCGTGGTGGCTCAGCGGGTAAGACGCCAGGCTTGTCGATCGGAAGATCACAAGTTCGGAGGTTCGAAACCCTAGCCCTGCGTGTGGAGTGAGCTCCCACACTAGCTCCAGCTCTTGCCAACCTAGCAATTCGAAAGCATGCAAGTGCAAGTAGATGAATAGGTACCACTTCGGTGGGTAGGTAACAGCGTTCCGTGTGCGTCATGCAGCCACATGACCGTGGAAGCGTCTTCGGACAACGCTGGCTCTTCAGCTAACAAACGGAGATGAGCACCGGCCCCTAGAGTCGGACACGACTGCACAAATGTGCGGGGGGAACCTTTACCTTTACTTAAAGGTTAAGAAATGTGTTAAGTGTACTTGTGGATTAGGATACCTATTTTACTTTTATTTTCAGTTAAAAAGCAGCAAAAAAAATTGTACCATCAATGTTCAGCAGATCTCAGTATTTCTGGAAGCACTGAAACCTTGGGCTGCAACTGGTCCATAGGCTATATTTTACCTATCCTGGTTATATCACTTCAGTTCTGAAAAACCCATCTGTCTTTATCGCTATCCACCTGATTTTATCACATTATGTTCCCCCTTCTGGAAAGCTCACATAGCATCCAAAGAGGTTGTTCCATTTAAGAATCATAATGACCTCAGCAGAAATGTGAACTCACGCCTGCCCATGAGTTTGGCACTCTGTCCATGAAGCCACACTAAAAATGTATGAATTCTTTTTCTCTTTAAAATATCTCCAGTATAGCATTGGGTGATGATATTTTGTGAGGTTACGACACTTAATCATAACTAGAGCTTGGTTTACCTTGAAGGACTTTCCTAACCACTGAAGCTCAGTTGAGAATTCCATAAAATCTGAGCTAGTGTCAAGGTCACCTCTCATCTATTCATTTCATTTTTCTTTATGTAGATGAATTATTTCTAGCAATTGCATTAAGAGGTAATCTGGAACACTTCATACTAGCAATTACGTTTTGGTGTACTCATAAAGTGAGTTAAGATAAATGTGCACATACAGTACAGGTCTTGGACAATGGTGCTATCCAGATAAGAATTTGGGTAAGAAGTTCAGGACCCTAACAAGAGGAGACAATTGTAAGGCCGGCTAACTGCATTTTGAGACCTCACCATAATATCATTAAGTCTAATTCATTATATTAATTAGAGTTTAAAATGGCTTTGCTGCATGAGTGGTTTTATTTATTCCAGGCCAGAGCAATGGATTCCGTAATGCAGGGCTTTCCAAAGTTTTCCCGTGGCGACACACCAACCGCCGTTGGTGTGTCGCCGTGGGAAAACCCGGAAGTGCCGCTGTTGCGGCAGCATGCAAAAACCCGGAAGCGCTGCTGCCGCTTTCGGGTTTTTGCGCGCCGCCGTTAGTGTGTCGCTGTGGGAAAACCCGGAAGCGCTGATGATGATCAGCGCTTCCGGGTTGTGTGGCGACACACCAGACTGTGTGTGGCAACACACTTTTGTGTCGCGACACACAGTTTGGAAAGCTCTGCCATAATACATCCCAGAAATGCAAAAAAAAAAAGAGAGAGAGAGACCAAAATCTAACAAGATGGTCAAAGTTTGTGAAATTTTCATATTTTGAGCCCTAGGATCTCACATATTCTTTTACAGGATTACATAAGACTTTGGTCATTTATAATTTTAATTGAAAATGACATATTTAATTTTGTGGATTCAAAGACACCATCCAAAGAAGTTGCAGATACCTTATATTCCTACTCCTACTCTAACTGTGTCGCTGAACCATACTGGGCATTTTTTACAAAAGAAAACCATATTGTACGCATGAAACACACTGTAGACTTTTGTTAATTTTTGGTTTACAAATCAAGGATTTTTTTAAACCTTTCATACCAACTTCTAGACATGTGAGGACTTCAATGACTATAATGGGTGAAGAATTCTACTTGGTTGCAGCACCAAGTTGGGGAAGACTGATATTGAACATACATTTTAACTGAAGTGAGTCTTTTCCCCCTTAAATTCATTTCTCCACTGTTGCGGGGCATATTATATATTAAATTGGCCCGTTTTAAAACACTGCTGTGAAGTAGAAAAACAATCATGAGCTTCTTAAATGAATTTCCTTTTCTCACTTGCCCACTCAACCTTTCAAGCTACAGGTTGACTAATACACTCCTTGGAATCCTGGATGAATGGAAATAATCTGTGATATTGACTTACTCAATCTTGTTCTCCCTACTGTTCAAGAGCCACTCCACAAAGTTCTTCTTCAGCATGTTATCCAAAGTTCGACTGTAATCACTTGCTAAAGTTCCCTCAGAATACCGCCTTTGCAGAAACATGGAGTTCCTTAGATTTTCCCTAAGGATACAGAGGAAAACACACGGGCTGAGTTTGCACATTGCATCAAGATACGGTCTGCATGGCTATGGTTTCTTGAATAAACCCCAGTTGGCTGGATTTGTCCTGCATGGCAAGCTAAAGACAAACACTTTATGCTTGGCACAGTGAAAGAACCTCATCAAGTATGCACTGTGAGAAATCAGTTCCCCCTTTGCATTTGGGGAGATAAGTCTTCTAATAATTTATTGTTTCAACCATGGTTTGCCACATTTGGATTGCATGCAGGGGAAGTGCAAAAAGGGAAAGCCATTCTTAAATCTTCAAATTATCATTTGGAAGTTCATCTGAATTCAGCTTTAACATCTGAGACCGATACTTGGTCTCTGCCCAGAGTCGTTGAGAGTCAGCATACAAGTTTAATAAATAATAATAATTACAATTATTATTATTAGGATCTCTTAATTTAAGTGTCCTTTCACTCCATGTTTCAATGTGACAAGAAACAATCTGCAGATTTGCTATAGTCCCAAACAAACCTCTGTATTCTAAAGCACAGAGAAATAATGTATGCCGAATCCCAATTTTTTAAAGTTTATTCATGCAGTCATTTCCCACAAAACTAGTTCATTGTTGCAGGGAACTGCTGAGACATCGTAGTCTAAAATAAGGATAAATAATTGGTTTGTCACAAATGAATGGCAAAGCATGGGCAAAACATGATGTCAACCTATATTGATGGTTGTTGTGGGTTTTCCGGGCTGTGTGGCCGTGTTCTGGCAGTTTTTGTGGGATTAGCACATCTATTGTGTGAGTTGTTTGTATATTTCTATCACACTATTATACATCTATCACACAATAGATGTGCTAATCCCACACACGACAGCACCACACCCCCTAATCACCACAAAAAACCCTCTCCCAATCTCTTGCAAATGACCTCTCAGCAGCTATAAACACCAGCAGGAACACACACCCTCCACTTGGGCACAGAGAGAATCTCCTAGCTGTGCTCCTGTCCTCTGAAGATGCCAGCCAGAGCAACTGGCGAAACGTTAGGAACCAAAACTGCCAGAACACGGCCACACAGCCCGGAAAACCCACAACAACCATCGGATTCTGGCCGTGAAAGCCTTTGACTATACATCAACCTAAATTATTAATTCTTGTGCTTAATTGATTCACTTGTAAACTTGTGTAAACCAGTCCATTTCTGGTCCATGTCACCTGCACATCTGTTCTACCCCATTTCTGCAGTCATGTATTTTTAAAAATATTTTCTCTCAAAATCCACAGTGGCTGTCTTTGCACAACAGACTTAACCCAGTTACTGAGTTAGCCCACTCACACAATACACTGAATCATGAATCAAAAGGGCTGTGATTGCAGATCAAGGCAACCCATTAAAAAAACTAACCAAAGTTAAAATCAATCAAGCTTAGTATGTTATACAGATGGAACTGCTAGATCTTTAAATGCCCTGGTTAAATGTGTTGGGTGAACACAGCCCTTTTGAAACATGTTTCACACATGCAGTATGGAAATATATTTGAATAACCAAGAACTGCATTACAACATGGGTAGAAAAGTGAAATCAAGTTTGATTGTTCAGTATTGATGCACAGGTAAGTTCCTAATGGCACTGGCAAAAAACGAATTATCAAAGCATCCCTATTTGTGCATTTACCTGATGCCATTTTCTTCCATCAGAACAAAACTCAGAGAGACCAGAAGGAAGGAGAGAACCTTGAAGGCTACCATGTTCACAACTGGAGCTCTGCAATTTAAAAGCATAGGAAACAGAAAAAGAAATTCCTCTGAACTAGAGCTTGAAGGGATTATTCTACTACGGATTTTCCAATGTATAATTTTCAAGAAGTTGCATACAGAATTATAGTTAAACCTTACGGGAAGAATGTACAATTGCCTGTGCTAATAATAGACAGAGTGAGGCAGGTGCCACATATGCTAGGGCCCCTTGGCTATGCCCCCTGAATTCCTGACTGTTCTCCTGAACCAGCCTTCTATAGCCTGGTGCCTTCCAGATGTGTTAATTTCAACTTCTATAAATCTCAGCCAACACCTGGCTAAGAATTTGGCAGCTGAAGTCCAGCCCATCCAGTGATGAATTTCAGATGAAGTAAAGGATTCTACTCCCTTGCCAACATTAAAAATAAGATTCCGGTACAAATATCATTGTCTTCTGTATTCTGTGGAGGTAGCAAATGCCCACATCAATGCTGTACCAAAAACGTCCCCATTTTTTAAAAAACCATTCTCATTCAATCTGATGGGAGAAAAATACTTTCACAGGGTTTGTAAAGAAGGAAAAGGTAGTGAAATTGTGGGATATAGTGCTGTTCCAGGTACATTAGGTATGATATGGCTGTGGGCTGTTGTTTCATTCATTCATTCATTCATTCATTCATTCATTCATTCATTCATTCATTCATTCATTCATTTTCTATCCCACCTTTATTATTTTTATAAATAACTCCAGGCGGCGAACATGCCTAATACTCCTTCCTCCTCCTATTTTCCCCACAACAACAACAACCCTGTAAGGTGAGTTGGGCTGAGAGAGAGGGACTGGCCCAAGGTCACCCAGCCGGCTTTCATGCCTAAGGCAGGACTAGAACTCTCAGTCTCCTGGTTTCTAGCCCATTGCCCGTTGTTGTTGTTTCTCACTGTATAATCATTCCACTAGAGATGATTATTTTGCTGATTTTAAATGGTAATAAGCCAGCCCTCTGTCTTTTGGAACCCACCTGCTCATTCTACTGAGTGAGGCTAGGGGCTGCTAAGCTAAATTCCTGTTTAAGGGCACCACTACCTAGGGCAGTGTTTCTCAGCCTTGACAACTTTAAGATGTGTGGACTTCAACTCCCAGAATTCCCCAGCCACCCATGCTGGCTGGGGAATTCTGGGAATTGAAGTCCACACATCTTAAAGTTGCCAAGGTTGAGAAACACTGACCTAGGATATACTTACTCTGTGGAAAGACTGTTGTAACTGCTGCCAGTCTTAGAAATTCTGCTGCACATTTTTCTTATTCAAGTGCTATTTCAATTTAAGGAAAGAAAATTTGCTTTAGATTTTCAAAAAAACCTGAATTCTGTATACATTGTCATGGGTAGCATGTGATGTTCTTTACTCTTATTTAGTGATCATGTGGGTGAGAGGTGTGTATGAATATCCTGTCTTACATGGGACAATAATCTGTCCAGGGGTCGGCAGGCTCCTCACCCTTATTTTATATCTCAAGGGAAGCCATCATGAAAGAATCTTCTCACTGGACCTTTTCTAGGGACCACAGTACTGCCACTGTTGAGTCCTGTCTTGAGAAAGGGTTGGAGAATTCCCTCCCTTCCCTGGGGAAAAGTGGATACATCGTTCACTTGGTTTCTCTGACCACAACTTTAGTGAAGACTTTGAAAGGCCATTTATGTCCAGCTCTAATGTTCCTGTAGTTACCCAATCTGCTAGAAAGTGATCCTAAGCTTCAACTATCAGTCCTTCTAGCCAGAGTCTGAAGGTGAAGGGTTCTTCCCCTTGAGTAGATTCTGAAGCTGCTGCTGGTAGCTAATGCTACCCCACGAACTAATGTATATCTAAGAAGACCTCGGTCTTTAGTATCAAACATGGATCTGAAGGTGTTATGGAAAAGCCATCGGGGGGGGGGGATTTGAAGTGGGGCAATATCAATCTGGAAAACAATTAAGCACCCCACCTCTATCACCTTCACCACCCCTGGCACCTCTTTACTTCAAATCTCTTCCTTCCACTTTCCAAAGGGCCGTCAAGCAACAGCAATATGTGTTGGTGTGGAATCTGGTCCTCTGACAGCCGAATGAAATTTGAGACCCTTACCTGGCCAAGCTGCTTTGCATAAGTAGACAGGATCTGGCATCCAGCAAGAACCCCGAGGTTTCCTTATATACCCAAGGGTATGACAAAGCAAACCATTTCCGTAGGAACAACACAGGAAGCTCCGCACCTAATCAAACTAGATTAAAAGCAATTTAGGCCAGCTACTCTTAGGTTCACTGACCTTTGGAGCATGAAAATGCCCTTTTAAATTATGTTTGTATTCCTGGCAATTAAACTTTTGCTGTGTTGCTAAAATGAAGATCCGGTGCATTTTCTATAATTAAAGCCATTAAGCATCCAGATTTCCCCACAACCACTCCTCCGTTAATTAGCAGTCCCTAACGGACCATGCCAGCATACTTTGTCCTGGCTGAGACAATCCTGCATTTGGGCTGCTTCTCTTCTTTTACTTTAGCCTGCTATCTTTCCAGCCGACAAAATGACAGATGGTTCAGCCGTTGACCCAGCAGCAGGGAATACAAGTAGGGTATCAAGGGGTCTGTTGCAACCATGTTTTCAGTATTTGTTATGGATGCATACTAAGTTGGAAAACTGATTGTGAATCCCTAATGATAATTCTTGCCATTTTATTTTATTTTCTACAACATAGCATTTTCACAGCAACTAAATAATAACCCTGTGTTTTATATTAATTCCCCCCCTTATTTTTAAATGTTAAATTTCCCTTTATATTTACATTTATTTATTTTATTTTATTATTTTATTTTATTTTATATTATTTTATTATTTTATTTTATTTTATTTTATTATTTTATTTTATTTTATTTTATTATTTTATTTTATTTTATTTTATTTTATTTTATTTTATTTTATTTTATTTTATTTTCTATCCTGCCTTTATTATTTTTATAAATAATTCAAGGCGGTGAACATACCTAATACTCCTTCCTCCTCCTATTTTCCCCACAACAACCACCCTGTGAGGTGAGTTGGCCTGAGAGAGAGAGAGACTGGCCCAAGGTCTCCCAGCCAGCTTTCATGCCTAAGGCGGGACTAGAACTCACAGATTCCTGGTTTCTAGCCCAGCACCTTAACCACTAGGCCAAAGTGGCTTACATTTCCTGCTTCCTCATATAAATAGGCAACAGTAAGGAGATGGAAGGAAGAGAAGAGCTGCCCAGAGTCACTTGCATGGTGACATGGGCAGTATATAAATTTGATAAAATAAAAATAAATAAAATAAAATAAAATAATAAAATAAAATAAAATAATAAAATAAATAATAAAATAAAATAAAATAAAATAAAATAAAATAAAATAAAATAAAATAATAAAATAAAATAATAAAATAAAATAAAATAAAATAAAATAAAATAAAATAAAATAAAATAATAAAATAAAATAATAAAATAAAATAAAATAAAATAAAATAAAATAAAATAAAATAAAATAAAATAAAATAAAATAAAATAAAATAAAATAGGCAGCAGTGGCAGAGGGAGATATATTCCAAAAGAGATGGTTGGGTAGTTGGGCCAACAGGTACAGTGGCAGCTAAAAGAGAGGGACTGGGGTTTGGGATTTGCCCATGCCCCTCCAACTGATGGCATCATTTGTCCTCTTGAAAATTGCCCCAAGCTATTTTATTAGTTCATGAAGAACAATAGGATACAGCTCTGTTCCACATGGAGAAATCATCAAGGCTGGCAACTGTTACTGGAAAACTAAGTTGTCCCTGCGGAAGACTGTAGAGAGGACAGTCCTTTCCTTGAAGATACTTGAATGCCCCCCAAATTCCTGCTGGCGGGCACATGGGCCATTGGTCACAGTTTCCTTTACTTTACAGAGGTGCATTTCACTAATCTAGGTGCTAACATTAAACCTGACCACTTCCTAAGCCTCTATTAATTCTTCTTGAAATCCTTGCAATATGGAGTCCATGTGTCACATGCACTCCTGGATGGTGTCACTGAAATCTGACAGCAAAGTGCCAGAATTCGGTGTTGCCATTTTATGTGTATGTGTGAAAATAAAGAACAATGCATTAAGCTTCTGATAAGTTAAATACACTTATTTTATTGTTTTTAAAAAGTAGAATTCCAGCAACATGATTCTGATGACATCATTGCCATAGCCTCCCTGGCCTTTCTATTTTTTAATAAAAGGATGCAGATATGAGAGGGGGCATGGTGGCTCAGCGGGTAAGACGCCAGGCTTCTCGATCGGAAGATCGCAAGTTCGGAGGTTCGAATCCCAAGCCCTGCGTGCGGAGTGAGCTCCCGCACTAGCTCCAGCTCTTGCCAACCTAGCAATTCAAAAGCATGCAAATGCAAGTAGATTAATAGGTACCACTTCGGTGGGTAGGTAACAGTGTTCCGCGTGCGTCATGCGGCCACATGACCGTGGAAGCGTCTTCGGACAACGCTGGCTCTTCGGCTAACAAACGGAGATGAGCACCGGCCCCTAGAGTCGGACACGACTGCACAAATGTGCGGGGGGAACCTTTACTTTTTTTATGAGAGCCAGTTCTCACTAGGTCACAAATAAACAGCTTGTTACCAGATCTGTCCATTACCAAAATAAGAGACAAGTTTTAACGGTATATGGGAAAGACCTTGGGAGACAGGGCGAAGAGACCCTGCCAAGGGAATGGTCAGATAAGAAATAGCATAGCTTGCAGTAGATAGTGGGAGGGGCAAATGGCTCAGAAGAGACCCTCCCTGGTTTCTCGGGCAGTAAAGGAGACGGGGGGGGGGGCAAGAATTGTACTTTCACACTTGCAAGATTCTGTCAATGTAGCTTTACAATAAAGTAGAATTAGCTCATCTGATTGTGATTCCTATCTGGTTTACCCCGCGAGGCTGATATCAATCTTGCAAGTATCAAAGTACAATTCTTCCCCCTCCCCCATCTACTTTAGCACCCAAGAAACCAGGGAGGGTCTCTTCTGAGCCTCTTGCCCTGCCCACTAACTATCTAGCTGCAGGCTATTCTGTCTCTTATCTGACCGTTCCCTTGGCAGTGTCTCTTCACTCAGTCTCCCAAGGTCTTTCTCGCATGCCATTACACAAGTGGAAACCATCCCTTCCTCACAAAAGAAAGTGGCTTCTAGTCCCTTCCACCACATACTGTAGGCAGCAGAAACAGGCACAAGAATCTGAACCTAGACTTTACTATAAGTAAGGCTTGCATTTAACACACTGCAGTTGCTGAAATTCTTTTGTAATGGCTTTCCTGTAGCTTTGGCATTCTGGGACATCTGCCAAGAGAAGTCTGACAGAAGCTCCTGGACAAAAAAAGGTTGTTCTCCTTGAAACAGAGGATGGTTTTAAAAAAGAGAACCATCCTCTGTAATGTATGGTCCTTGCTACTCTATTCTTTTTCCTTCCCAAATCACAAGTCTGTGACCAAGTGCCATCCCTGTACTTTGTTCCCTAGGTACTAGTTGTTGGGTTTGTACTGGAGCAACCTTTTAAACAGAGGTGCCTCTGACAGTCTTCAATCAGAAAACTGCAGAAGATAGATGGTCACCCTGTGTAGCAAGAGGTGTGGATCTGGAATGATGCTGGAATGATGCCACAATATAAAACAGTCCAAATAGCCAATCTAAGTATCGTAAGCAGGATTGGTAATCAATTAGCGGGAACTGTTTAGCCGAATGGTTTTATGGCCTGTGCGTTCCAGGCCCTGCGCTCCAAGGCAAACTAGATATCATATCATGTTTCCACAAAGTGCTACTCGCACATTTGTTTCTCCTTCATTAAGTGCTTCTATGAGATGGAGAGTAAATAGCATGAAATAAATATCTTGCAATATCACAGGCCTGCTGTTAGAAGCAATTGCTTCCCCTTTCTTCCTATCAGCTTATTGGAGCAGCAGGAGGAATTTACTTTGGGAAATGCAACACTGCTCTAAAAACATCATATCACACGTTTTATATATAGTATTTGGAAGAAGAACCACCATGCTGGCAACTGTGAAATGTTTGGTTTTCGCACCATTTTAAATATCAGTTATTGCTATTTCCTTCTATTTGTGGCTTTGGTGGAGAGAAATGTTGAACAGGTTGATTACCCTACAAATATTTTACTTGCTTGGGAACAGGGGGAAAAGCTATACACATAGTCCTTGCTTACCGACTGCCTCGTTCAGCGACCATTCAAACTTACAATGGTGCTGAAAAAGTAGATTTACGACTGGTCCTCGAACTTACAGCTGTCGCAGCACCCCTGCGGTCATGTGATTGTGATTCGGGCGCTTGGCAACCAGCGCACATTTATGACAGTCACAGCATCCCGCGGTCACATGGTTGCCGTTTGCGACCTTCAGAGCTGGCTTCCGCCAAGCAAAGTCAATGGGAAAGCCGGCAGTAAGTCACAAGTCACGGTCACATGATATCATGCTTAATGACCATGGGTGATTCACTTAACAACCGCAGTGGAATTGACGTGGTAAGTCCAGCACAGTCATGTGATGTTTCACTTAACAACTTTATCGCTTAGCAACAGAGTTGCCAGTCCCAGTTGCGGTTATTAAGTGAAGACTACCTGTACTTTCACTGAATCAAGGGGCTTTGAATCCTGCCATTGCAGTCCATACTCCAGGAAATCAAGCCAAACTGCTCACTTGAGGGAATGATATTAAAGGCAAAACTGAAGTACTTTGGCCACATAATGAGAAGACAGGATACCCTGGAGAAGAAGCTGATGCTAGGAAAAGTGGAAGGCAAAAGGAAGAGGGGCCGACCAAGGGCAAGATGGATGGATGATATTCTGGAGGTGACAGACTCAACCATTGGGGAGCTGGGGATGGTGACGGCCGACAGAAAGCTCTGGCATGGACTGGTCCATGAAGTCACGAAGAGTCGGAAACGACTGAACGAATAAACAACAACAACAGGAGTTCGGAGTGGGATGAATGGGCTCCTTAACATTTCTGTATCAAAAAAGAATTTATTTATTTGTTTATTTATACATTTTAGAGATGGAAAAACTGGAAAAGAAGAACTAAGAAATTTGTCTCTGCTTTCCACCAGCTGCATTAGAAACAACTTATCGTTAGCAAGAGTAACTGCAACATGATATTACAGTATGTTCCTTTGCAATGCTCAAGTTATCCAGCCATGTGTTCCTCATGATATTGCACTCCTGACCCAATCATTTCATTTCCAAATCTGTCAGCATCCTGTGGTCACTAAACATACTTTGTCCTCATTGGGCTACTTTTGGTTGTTTCTCCCCCTCCAAAATATGTGTATTTCCAGATGTATTAATAATTAACGTAGATCCATTAAAATCAAAAGCAGTCCCTTGAATCTCCTATGTAAATGCATATATCTTGATCCAGTCCTTTACAGAGGTAGCTGACATATCTCTATTGTCTGTTGAGGGGGTCCTTTTGGCTATCTTAGCAAAGGCAATCTGAACCCTGGAAACAGGGAAAATTATGAAATAATATTAAATCATCCTCACAGCTTTTAATAGAGCTCTTGCCCTCTGCTGGTCTCTGGAGTGTTTCTATTGGCAGCTCCCTGTCAAAGATCCTCTGGGATGACTGCTCAAAGTAAAGAGTATAAGTAGCAACCCTTAGTTTAAACCCATTACCACGAAGGAGAATAGAAGGATTTCAGAGAGACTGTGGAGGAAGGAAAAGAGAAGAGAAAAACTTGGGAAACCTTTGGCGCTAACTATGTTTTTGTGATTTTCTCCTGTGTGGGGTTTTTTTTGTACGTGTATATGTATATGTTTTTACTTATTTTAACATTGTTAGCCACCCAGTCATGTATTTAAGATGGGTGGCCATATAAATCTACTGTAATATCTAAGTAAAATTAAATGGCATACTAACAATTAATTGGAACAATTCATCTGAAAGTTCCGCCAAATAATGAAAATTCTAAAGTATTTAGAAAATTGAAACCACTGAAATATTCACTTACCTATTTTTAATATTAACATTGACTTCCTGATCCTACAATAATAAGATAAACAATGTTAAAACCTTTAAAAAAGGAATTCAGAGTGGTGGTGGCAATCCATAGAATTTACAAAAAATCGTCAGACTAATCTGTACCAGATAAAAATATACAAGCCTGACTTGGGTAAACAAAACTGTGTCTATTTAACATAGTAGAATTATCTGATATACATTAGGAAGCATGTAGAACAGCTTTTTCCATCCTGATGCTCTCCATATGGATTGGACTACATCTTCCATCATTCATAGCCATCATTTAGACAACACCTCTGAAGACATCGGATTGGAATGACTGATATGGATATTATATGTTTGCCTGACTTGGTCTTGGATGACATGTTCGCCACCTTGAGTTTTGTATTAAAAAGGCAGGATAAGATGATGAGGATGAGGATGAGGATGTATCCGATTTCCAAAGAGAAATGTTTGCAAAAATTCCTTTGCTTGGAAGCAAAGTTACCAGTGGCTGTTTAAAAGGATTTTTGTTTTTTGTGCCTTCAAGTCATTGTTGACTCCTGGTGACTGCCTGGACTAGTCCCTGCAGTTTTCAAGATTTTGGAAGTGGTTTGCCACTGCCTCCTTCCTAGGGCTGAGAGTGACTGGCCCAAGGTCACCCAGCTGGCTTTGTGCCTAAGGTAGGACTAGAACTCACAGTCTCCTGGTTTCTAGCCCAGTGCCTTAACCACTACACCAAACTGGCTCTCTTTAAAAGGATTAAACGTAAAGGTTCCCCCTGCACATTTGTGCAGTCGTGTCCGACTCTAGGGGCCGGTGCTCATCTCTGTTTGTTAGCTGAAGAGCCAGTGTTGTCCGAAGACGCTTCCATGGTCATGTGGCCAGCATGACCTACGCAGAACGCTGTTACCTACCCACCAAAGTGGTACCTATTAATCTATTTGCATTTGCATGCTTTCAAATTGCTAGGTTGGCAAGAGCTGGGGCTAGTGCGGGAGCTCACTCCGTCACGCGGGACTAGGGATTCAAACCTCCGAACTTGCGATCTTCCGATCAACAAGCCTGGTGTCTTACCCGCTTGATTAAATAACATAAAGGAGGTAGAAAGGGTTGGTGGAATTTTATTTTACTTTTTGAATCAAAGGAATAGGCACTGGAGTGGTATACGGAAGGGTAACATATGAATGGTAAAGTAACCAACTTTACAGTTCAAATTCTAAGGATAATTTACTTAGGTTAGTCAAAATAAAGAATTCCAGTATGGACAATAACATGGCAAATGAGATTTAACATAAAGAAATGGGATCTGTAACATATTTTTGCAGCTTGGGATGCTGTTGTTCAAGATTGCAGTTGTAGAATTCTGGGAGTTGAAGTCTACTCATCTTAAAGTTGCCAAGTTTGAAAAACACTGATTTAACTCTTCCTCTCCCTACCTTTGTCTCTACAAACATTCTTGGCAATGCCTCTGAGTTTTAGTGAGGGAGGGCTTCTTTTGAACTGCCTTAACCACTTTGTTGTTGTTTATTCGTTCAGTCGTTTCCGACTCTTCGTGACTTCATGGACCAGTCCACGCCAGAGCCCTCTGTCGGCCGTCACCATCCCCAGCTCCCCAATGGTTGAGTCCGTCACCTCCAGAATACCATCCATCCATCTTGCCCTTGGTCGGCCCCTCTTCCTTTTGCCTTCCACTTTCCCTAGCATCAGCTGCTTCTCCAGGGTATCCTGTCTTCTCATTATGTGGCCAAAGTACTTCAGTTTTGCCTTTAATATCATTCCCTCAAGTGAGCAGTTTGGCTTGATTTCCTGGAGTATGGACTGGTTTGATCTTCTTGCAGTCCAAGGCATTCTCAGAATTTTCCTCCAACACCACAGTTCAAAAGCATCTATCTTCCTTCGCTCAGCCTTCCTTATGGTCCAGCTCTCGCAGCCATAGGTTACTACAGGGAATACCATTGCTTTAACTATGCGGACCTTTGTTGTCAGTGTGATGTCTCTGCTCTTAACTATTTTATCAAGATTTGCCATTGCTCTCCTCCCAAGAAGTAGACGTCTTCTGATTTCCTGGCTGCAGTCAGCGTCTGCAGTAATCTTTGCGCCTAGAAATACAAAGTCTGTCACTGCCTCCACTTTTTCTCCCTCTATTTGCCAGTCATCAATCAAGCTCGTTGCCATAATCTTGGTTTTTTTGAGGTTTAACTGCAACCCAGCTTTTGCACTTTCTTCTTTCACCTTCGTCATAAGGCTCCTCAACTCCTCCTCGCTTTCAGCCATCAAAGTGGTATCGTCTGCATATCTGAGATTGTTAATGTTTCTTCCAGCGATTTTAACTCCAGCCTTGGATTCCTCAAGCCCAGCATGTCGCATGATGTGTTCTGCGTACAGGTTGAATAGGTAGGGTGAGAGTATACAACCCTGCCGTACTCCTTTCCCAATCTTAAACCAGTCCGTTGTTCCATGCTCTGTTCTTACCGTTGCTACTTGGTCGTTATACAGATTCCTCAGGAGGCAGACAAGATGACTTGGTATCCCCATACCACCAAGAACTTGCCACAATTTGTTATGATCCACACAGTCAAAGGCTTTAGAATAGTCAATAAAACAGAAATAGATGTTTTTCTGAAATTCCCTGGCTTTCTCCATTATCCAGCGGATATTGGCAATTTGGTCTCTAGTTCCTCTGCCTTTTCTAAACCCAGCTTGTACATCTGGCAATTCTCGCTCCATGAATTGCTGGAGTCTACCTTGCAAGATCTTGAGCATTACCTTACTGGCATGTGAAATAAGTGCTTGTGTTTTCCAAATTTGCTGGCATATGGCATGCATCACCTTGACAGCATCATCTTGCAAGATTTTAAACAGTTCAGCTGGGATACCGTCGTCTCCTGCTGCCTTGTTATTAGCAATGCTTCTTAAGGCCCATTCAACCTCACTCTTCAGGATGTCTGGCTCTAACTCACTGACCACACCGTCAAAGCTATCTCCAATATTATTATCCTTCCTATACAGATCTTCCGTATATTCTTGCCACCTTTTCTTGATCTCTTCTGCTTCTGTTAGGTCCTTACCATCTTTGTTTTTGATCATACCCATTTTTGCCTGGAATTTACCTCCGATGTTTCTAATTTTCTGGAAGAGGTCTCTTGTCCTTCCTATTCTATTGTCTTCTTCCACTTCCGCACATTGCTTGTTTAAAAATAATTCCTTATCTCTTCTGGCTAACCTCTGGAATTTTGCATTTAATTGGGCATATCTCCCCCTATCACTGTTGCCTTTTGCTTTCCTTCTTTCTTGGGCTACTTCCAGTGTCTCAGCAGACAGCCATCTTGCCTTCTTGGTTTTCTTTTTCTTTGGGACGTTTTTTGTTGCCGCCTTCTGAACAATGTTGCGAACTTCTGTCCATAGTTCTTCTGGGACCCTATCTACTAAATCTAGTCCCTTAAATCTATTCTTCACCTCCACTGCATATTCCTTAGGAATATTAGTGAGCTCATATCTAACTGATCTGTGGGTCTTCCCTATTCTCTTTAGTCTGATTCTAAATTTTGCAATAAGAAGTTCGTGATCTGAACTACAGTCAGCTCCAGGTCTTGTTTTTACCGACTGTATAGATGTCCGCCACCTTTGGCTGCAAAGGATGTAGTCAATCTGATTTCGGTGTCAACCATCTGGTGAAGTCCATGTATAAAGTCGTCTTTTAGGTTGTTGGAAGAGAGTGTTTGTTATGCACAGTGAGTTGTCTTGGCAAAATTCTATCAGCCTATGTCCTGCTTCATTTTGTTCACCCAGACCATGCTTGCCTGTAATTCCAGGTGTCGTCTGACTACCCACCTTAGCATTCCAGTCTCCTGTAATGAAAATAACATCTCTTTTTGGTGTATTATCTAGTAGGTGCTGCAGATCCTCATAGAACTGATCTACTTCTGCTTCTTCAGCATCTGTGGTTGGGGCGTATATTTGGATCACTGTGATGTTAAATGGCTTACCCTGAATTCGAATTGAGATCATTCTATCGTTTTTTGGATTGTATCCAAGCACTGCTTTAGCCACTTTATTATTAATTATGAAGGCTACTCCATTTCTTCTGTGGTCCTCTTGTCCACAGTAGTAGATCTGGTGGTCATCTGATGTGAAGTGGCCCATCCCAGTCCATTTCAGTTCACTGACACCTAAAATGTCTATATTTAATCTTGACATCTCACCAATAACCACATCCAATTTGCCCTGGCTCATAGATCTTACATTCCAGGTTCCTATGGTGTGTTGATCTTTAGAACATTGGATTCGTCGTTCACCACCAGCACCGTCGGCCGCTAGTCGTCCTTTCGGCTTTGAGCTAGCTGCGTCATCACGTCTGGGGCTAGTTGAACGTATCCTCTGTTCCTCCCCAGTAGCATTTTGACCATCTTCCGACCTGGGAGTCCCATCTTCCGATGGTATACCGACATATCTTTGGTTGTACTGATCCATTTAGTTTTCATGGCAAGAATACTGGGGTGGGTTGCCATTACCTTCCCCAGGGATCGTATTTAGTCTGACCTCTCTGCCACGACCTTCCCGTCTTGGGTGTCCCTTCACGGTTTAGCTCATGGTTTCATTGAGGTGCTCAAGCTCCAGCACCACGACAAGGTAACGATCTCCTTTGCTGGAGATTAACCACTACACCAAACCATTACACCAAAATAGCAGCTCTGGAGAGGCAATTTCTGTTGAGACCCTGCAAGGGTTATGTAACATAGAAACATACATCTGAAATTTATTCATACTAATACACATTGTGTTGCTTTTTTCACATTCCCAAGTATGTGCAATAATATAAAAACATGACATACAGACATACATACACATTTGAGATGCAAGTAATAATTCAAATATGTACTCACAAGCACTTGCACCTCAAAATATATTTATCATGTTTTTATATGCAGTTGCAGGTTTGTATATGTATTTGTATGGCAGACAACATTTATAGGTTGCAAGTCTGTATATTCACTTATATGACATGTACATTCCTGTGCAACCCTCAATGTGCAGGAATTTTTCCATTCAATCATAGAATTAGGGTTTCTTTAACATAACTTGCTTAAAAATACTATAAAAGCATCACTGGGGTTTGGTAGTCAGCAAATATGAATTAATAATAACAACAATAACAATAATAATAATAGCAGCAGCCCCTACCCCTTCAGGAAAGTTGACTTGTGACAATCCTTCTCTGTGGCATGGAGCTATGGGGCTTTGCACCAGGCAGGTGGCAGTGACATTTATGGGGACGAGCACAAGAGAAGGAGGGGGCTGATGAACCCACAGGCATTTACAACCGAGTTTGCTCTTGTATTCGTGCGACTTTTCACTCATTCATATGTTCCCCCACATCATTTCTGACTGTGCTGGGTGAGGGAGGAGGAGGAGGGAGGGCAGTCCCTGGATTTAAGAGGAGTACACTTTGGGGAGCTGTCAGGCGCTGTCTCTCTCCTCTTCCTTCAAATGAAAGCCGCTTGTAAAACATGGGTATAAACTTACCAAACAATGCTTAGAATGGGAAATGCAGGCTACCTATTAAATAGTTGGAGCAAGTTGGTAGCCTCGTTTGATGCAGCTGAGAGGTGGATCAGTAGTTCTAAGGAAAATGATGTAAGCCCCCCAATGTGGAGAAGGCAGATTTTTCCCGCCAGCATATTCTTACATTATAGTTTGCTTGTGAGAAGATCCCAAAATGCCCAAAGGAACAGAGATTGTATGTGTGGGTTTTAGATTGGTAATTTTGATACATAACCCCCTTCCTGCCAAAACCCTTTCTTATTGTCAACTCAGGAGCTTCCTCAAACTGAGCCATTTTTGTATAGATTTTACTGTGCTGGATAACAACTCTATGGCAGGTACACAGAGTTATTGATGTTGGCAATCTGCCTTTCAGGGTGAAAGGTACACTAGGGACTAGTACCCTGCTTTGGCCAACTATATTGATAATGTCAGTGGAGAAGATAAAAGCAGGAAGATGGCACCACTGAATCTTTTTTTGCACATATGAAAGGTGAATATATGACCATGGATTTGCAAAGTTAATGAGAGATAGATTCATAACCTCTTTCTCTGTAGGCATCAGTCATGAAGACCGAAAAGCTTGATAGCTTTATTTCAAGTTTCATTTCCAAAGTAAAAGAAGAAGATTTTGTGAGAGTATCTTCACCAAACTACTTCAGTCCTAATCCACAGCATGACTTCCCATTTAAATTGTTTCTTAGGTATGTCAAACTTTATCTCCTGGATGACTGATGGAATGTAATCTGTCTAAAGATGTGCAATATTAACTGCTGTGTATAAACGAATGTATTTCAAGCAATGCCAGGTTACCAGACAGAAAAATGAAAAGCTGTTCTGTACTTAATGAAATTGCCTCTACTAGCATTTGAACTAGTAGAGTGTCCCTATTTGAACTAGTACAGTACTAGTATCTCTGTTTGAAGCTTGTCTTTTTGCACAAGGTGATACAATTTCTGTTCATCATTGTCTTCCTGTCTTGATTCACAACAATCAACAGACTGAAGCAGGATATAGATCTTTTAAGTAAAATAAAAGAGTGCTAACCCATAACATGATAAGTTTGGGTTAATTTTGTCTTGCCTGTTTGTGAATTTCGTTGCTGGAGTCTCTTAACCGTGGTTTCTGGCTTAGCATGTTATATCAGCCCTACCAGTTATGGCTTATTAAGTATTTTTAACCCATGTCTCATTGCAGCAAAAAGAAAATGCTGATAGTAGATCCGCACCTGAAATGCATGGGTTGCACCTCGCCCACCAATCGATGACTGATTTGCTACGGCAACCTAGTACCTGCCAATATGTAGACTGCAGGCTAGCGTTGATGTGATTTGTAGTCTAACATATCTGGAGAAAGTCAGGATGGTAGAAGGCATTTTTAAGGCTTAGTTTTAAAAGGAGAAAGTGCTTTCTAACATCACGTTCTCTAACTTTAATATGCAACCCTTTCAAACAGAATGACATACCCTGATTAATCTTCCTCTAAATATTTTTAAGCAAAGAAACTGGTTATTTTGAAAAAATATGCTCAACAACGGATACAGTGCAAAATCAGGTTGTGACTATGAGAAAAAATGGAGACTAGAAAGTGATATAAATATCAAAGGTGGTGGTGGAGCTAAGGGGGGAAAAGGCTTCTCCTTATATCTTTGTCCATGTTATTGAACCTTATTGGCTCCACTTCAAATGGGGAACATATTTGGATTAACTAAAAATCAGAAGCAGCTTAAATGTTAGTTTTTTAAAATGCAGCTTTTTTATTCTTTCTAAATCTTACTAGTTATATATTCTGTGTTCAGAAAAATATAGATTTAAATTTTATTGATTTTCATGGGAAGGGGGAAAAACCGAAAACTCATAAAGAGCTGTCTTTAAATTTCAGACTGCAGTCACAAGAATGATTACCTGGAAATAAATCTTGTTGAATTGAAATAAATATGTTTTGAAATCAAAGATGTACAGTAAGAATTTCATATATCCAGAATGAAGTAAGTAAAAGTAAACTTTAACTCCTTTACTTCCATAATAAATACAAAACTATTTAGAGTGAAAATGATTTTTTTTCCTGATTAAAATACCTATTTGTTTTACATCTGAAGTACTGATACACAGTTCATTATCAAACTTAAAGTTTATGTTAGAACTTATCTTGTTTTAAGCTGTGGATGTTTTAATGTAGTGTACATCTTATTCCTAATTTTTCAGCATACATTTCATTATCTGAAAATAACTTCTCAAATTGCTGATACATTATATCTTCCTGGGTAATATATTTACAGATAAACATTCCTAGGGCTGTACTCTTATATTTAAATACAGAAGTTTATGAAACTGGTAGTTGGTTTAGTATGTATTGAGTTTTCAGCTTAAAAAAACTGAAATTTTAATGTTTTGTCAATTTCAGTGTTGTGCAATAAAATACATTAAAAGTGACTCAAGTATACAAGAAATAACTGATTTTTATACTTAAGTTTTGATGAAAATTTATCATATACAACTAATGGCTTATTGTGCCTGTGAAGAAAATAATTTTAAAAGTTTTTAAAAGGTTATTATTTTTACCAAACTTACACCTTTATGTTGCTTATGTAAGATCTTATCAGTACTTAAAGATTAAAGGGAATAAAAATGATTATTTTAAGAATAAATATAAATTACACTGGGCTATTAACCATTAGAGGAAAATGAGATAAATTGAGAATTTCAATAGAAAAAACATTTGGTGTTTTCAACTCAAATATTTCTTATTCAAATGGAGTATCAATTGTCTCAAGATGCTCTGAATATGGTAATATCAGATAAGGCAAATATGATACAAAAGGGGAAAAATGAAGACAACAGAGAAGTTAATTCTGCTTTGATTAGAGGCAAGATTTTAATTTTGAGAAAGGAAAAAAGGAAGAGAAAAGAGAAAGGCGAATCTAATCTTGATAAAATGTAATAATCAAATGTTGAATTCTAGTCAGTTCTTTTTGCAATGAGTCAATATAGGCAGATTCTCCCATTCTTAAAAATGATTTTGCAGGTTCTTCCAGTCTAATTATTTAGCTATATCTACTGAAAGTACTATGCATCTACTGAATCCTTTTCACCCAAGACTTAATTTTTAATTGGAAAAAGAACAAAGCCTTTTGGCATTTTAAAGACTAATAAATGTGTTGTGTCATAAGTAATATTCCTAGTTGGTATCTCTCTCTCTCTCTCTCTCTCACACACACACACACACAAACAGCCAGACAGAGAGGACTACATATGAAAACAAAACAAAAAAATAAATTTAAGATTGTTTGCTAACTTCATAATAAAAGCACTGTCATGTTTATAAGGCACATAGAGTGGGCACACATTTTTAAAAGTCAAAACAATTACATTTGGAAAAAGTTAAATGCAACATTAACATCTACAAATAAGTTTTTGGAATTATGAAATTTTACAATGTGTGTGCCATTTTTGCATGAACAAGTTTAAAATCTGGTGTCTTAAAACAATCATGTCTGTTTCACAAAAGTTACTCAGGACACCTTCATTATTCAGTTTAAAAGATGAAAAGGAATGCAAGCAACTGCACCTCAAGGGAAGAAACAATGTATCAGAGAAAACTGCTTATGTCTGCAATTAAAAATAATTTAAAACTATTTACAGGCTGTTTTTTAGGAAGTTGTTAGTTTTAAATATTCCTTCAAACTCTTGTTAGTTTTTGCATCATTTGATATTTCTCAAGTGAAATTTAGGATATAATTTTTAGGGGAGTTGCTAAATTGTTATAATTCAGTTTACCATTATTACTTGACAGAAAAACATCCTTGAGTCAAACAATAACTTCTAATAAAAAAAGCTTAAGAATGGTAAAATCTTATTTTTTTAACTAATCAAAGGAGGGCTTACTAAGTTACAATCACATTTGCTAAAAAGTTCGAATTCATTTGTAGATCTCAACACAAGAAAAAAAAAGCGTTTAAGGATTATCCTTGTCTAGATCCCCATTACTATGAATTTTATTCATCCAATCTCTCCGGAAGGCTTAAAAAGATCAAAGTCCCTGATCGCTACCATTTTAGGAGCCCTACTTATTTCTAAAAGCAGAAAGGAATTTCAGGACTGCTGTTCTCTGTAGATCAAATTTCCAGTTCAATTAGGAAAATCGATCTCTCCTGCCCACCTTTCATCGTCCATAGTTGTAATGGGATTTTTGGTTAAAGTCATATTTTGCTTTAAAAAAAAAAAAAACCTCCAGCAACCTTCACTGCGGTAATGACCAGGTCTCAAGGTCTCCCATTCATAAAACCCTTGTGCAAATCAAGAATCCAAATCAAATAGTTTTACTCTAGCCGGTTTTTGGAAGGGGGCATGCACGCTGACGCTCGCACGGCAGCCATTTAAAGGGCCAGCACATTCCGACGATGCAAGCTCCCCATCCCCCGCTTGCCATTTCCCTCCTCCGCCCCTCCCCCTGCCAGTCTCTGGATTGGTGGGTTGTGACTGGCATGCTTTAAAGATTTTCATCTCTGCTTGATAATGGCAGGGACCCACGTTGCTGAGGGACAGTTGGCGCCTCTTCAGAGGCATCTTAGCTATTGCCGTGACTAACCCTTTCATTCCACCCCCTCCTCCTTGGGAAGATGGAAGAGCATTAAAAGTGAGGCTGGGGGTGGGGTAGGCGGCTGAGAGGGTTGCATCCACCATCTTCCCCTTTGTCCCCTGCTCCCTATTCAGAAAAGCGTCCTTGTTCTGCCCGGATCTTGTCGGCTTCCTTCGGCTCGCCAAAGTGGAGTGTGAAAGGTTTGCCGCGCGATTTTTATACCTGCCTAGGAAGAAGAAAGCCCTAATGAATTCACGGGACTTTTTTCGTCAGTTGTTGTACCGCAGCGCTAAGCGGCGGTCTTCAAAAGCACTTGGACTATTGCACAAAATGGGACGCTTCTGGACAGGCGTGCTACACAACCGGACTGTAAAAGGGAAATGTTTTTCGGTGCGCGAGACGTTTCCCCCCCCTCCCCCTCCGACTCGCGTATCAATAAGGCGGGTTTCGGCAGCCCGCCCCTTTCTGTGCCAACCAAAGTGCGTCTTTCGATAACTAGCCTCGTTTCCTCCCGCGAAGAAGGCGCATGGATGGGCGCTTCAAGGGGGTGGGGTGGGGGAGACAGGGTGCACATGTTATCTCGCGCGACACAAGGGTTAAGCGGAAGCGGCTTCCCATCGCCGCCCTTTTGGTTGGTGGAGCAATATATAATTAATTTCAAGAGCTCCTTACTAATGCCCATTCGGTGAACCAAGGGTCTGCGCGCCTACCCGGCAAGCCCCGTGTCCCTCCTTTCCTGTCCTCCCCCCTTCCTTTTAAAGTATTTTTATTCTTAGGTGGGGGGAGTAAAGAGTTGATGAAGCAAGAAACCAACCAACCAACCATCCCACCCTACAAATTTAAGATGCAGAAAAATAGGAAGACGGTCTTAGGGCTGAGCCAGTCGGAAGGGAACAAGGCGTATGGCGAGTCTAGCGTTATTTCATCCATTCCGGTGATTGGGGTGGGAGAGCAAGAACTCGCATCTCTCCTCCCCTTTTAAGCTTCGGCATTTGTGGTGAAAGGGGTCCCCCCAGCCAAGCCGCCCTTGATTGTGGAAAAGACGGTAGTTAAGAAATCGCCGTTGTGGTTGCAAAGGAGCACCGTGGCGTGCCGGTGCGGAAACAACTTCCAGACTCCGTCTCTTCTTGTTTGCCTTCGCGCAGAAACTGCATATACGCATTGGCAACTATCCGTTGCAAAAGTGGAAACGCTCTTCTATCTTTCCTTCTGGTCAGCACTAAGGTGGTGGCACGCGTAAATAAAGATCAGTTTGGAAGCGAATGCGTTTTCGGCACTCAAGCCCTCCTTTTCTCATACACCGCAAGTTCAGGTATTTTGGTTTTAGTTTTGAAGATTCACGTCTCCCAATTCACGTTGATGAAGGAGGTCCACCTTCACGTACCCCTCCGTCCCGCGCCACCCATTCCCACGACTGCATTTAGCCAGCCCTGACACCTTTTAATCTCTTCTCCCTAACGTGATTCCAAGCCTGAAAAACAGCGACTGCAAGTCCAGGTCTGGTGCGCCCACACACCGAGAGTCACCTTCCTCCTCCACCCCCAGTCCGTGGTCTTTCCTTTCTAGGAAAGCAGAACTCACTTCGATTAAGTTTACACCCAGAAAATCTCATTCAAAGAAGCTGGGGGGGAGGGGGGAGGGGGGAGAGCAGGCCAGGAAAACAGGAGGAGGGGGACGGCGATGGGGGTTGGGCTGCGGTCCTCTTGGCAGGGAGGGGAAACGAGTTGGCGTCCTACAGTTGGGATTCGCAGAAGAAATGCGCTCGGTTGGAAAAAGCGGAAAGATTTCGCGGGAGGAGAGCCGACGGAAACCGTAAATAAAAAACTCCGCAATTTCGAGAAAAGATACCATGCCTCGGAACAGGAGTATTCTATGTGTCGAGAGGGTGCCCCGCCCCTTTTTTGGCTCCACCACGTGGCTTCCTCTTGCAAACATTTTCACTCATTTTTCCAGGTCGATTTTATTTAGGGGCGGCGCCAAATCCTGCCTCACACTCGTAGACGTCCTTTGCCTCTTTCTCTCGGTGTGCGTGTGACACACATGAGTTGCGACTCAAAAGGAGTTGGGGGGCCACTGGAAAAAAAAGAGCCATTTTCCCAAGCCCGCCATACGAACTTGCATCCAAATCAACCGGCCCCATTGATTCTGCAAAACGGAACATTCCCCCCTTTCCTCTTAGATTACCCCCTCCCCCTTTCCTTCCCACAGCCCAAATAGCCGGTTTTTCCTACTTTGCTGGGCCCCCAACATAGAATAAGAAACTTTTAAAAATATAAAGCAATTGTTAAAAGTTTCGGAAAGCCTAGTCGTCCCCCTCATTCCCCACCCGGTATAAGTGAGTTATTTTCTTCTTTCCCTCCCACCTCCCGTGACTCACTCCCGTTTTGGACCTACCCAACATTTTGTGCAAAACGCATCAGCCATGAACAAGCTGTATATTGGAAACCTCAACGAGAACGTGACTCCGGCGGATCTGGAGAAAGTCTTCAACGACCACAAAATATCCTTCTCTGGCCAGTTCTTGGTGAAATCTGGCTACGCCTTTGTCGACTGCCCAGATGAGCAATGGGCTATGAAAGCCATCGAAACTTTTTCTGGTAAGCCAATGGATTTATCGCTCGCTCGCTCTCTCTTTTTCATCTCTTTTTTCCCCTTCCCTTTGGCAGCCGTGAGATTTTGGAATAAACAATTGCTTTGCAAAAAGGAAGCAAACCCGCATAATCTTATAAACTGCACATTGTCACCCAGGACCCCAAATGTTAGCGGGCCGGTTCTTTTTTGTGTGTGCAAAGACTCGTAAAACGTGGTGTACAAAGATGCGACCAGGCGGCCACACTTTGCTCGTACTCGCGCTTCCGCCCTTTCTTTCTTTACTTCTCTGTAGTCATCAATGAAAGTTACTTTCGTTTCGTATTTTCCCTCTCAACCATTGGGAGGGGGTCACCCCTTCGATTTCCCCCTCCCACTTTTTTCCTCGAGTAGTGAACTAGGTGGCGAGTGTCTTTAACTTGTTGGGCCTAGAATTTCCTATCAACTTCCATTGGCTTTCTAGAGGGCTCTTGTTTTTATTATCCAGCCAAAATGTCCTCCTCACTTAATGGAGTACCCCTATTCTTCTTCTTCTACTACCACATTGCATAAAACAGGCCTTTCCTTTAAACAAAATCTCATTTGGCGAACCTTTCAATTAATATTCCATGTGTCTGCATGCAGGAGAATGGGTGAGATGGGTTTTTCCCCCTTCAGGAAACCCCCCCCCCTTTATTTCTCCCCTCCAAATTAGTCATCTCTTAACAAATAAACAAAACCCTCCATCACTTTAATATCTTCTCTGGGATCAACGCTGCCCCACTCAGTTGTTGTTCTTCTTTCAGTGCCATTTGGGATTTATCAAGCAACCCAGTGCTGTATTTTTGCCCGTTGAGTGTGTGTGGTACTTCAGGGATGGGAAGAGGGTAATGGGGAAAAAGAGGGGAGGTGTTGGACTTTGGCCATTTTGATTTAAACAGGGGTTTCCTGGGGCATGTGATGGGTGTATTAGCCTGAAGGTCGCCATGCTGTTTAGAGATTGAGACAAGAGAAGCAGAGGGAACTAAACTAGCACAGCAAACCTAGCGTTGACTTTTGCTGAGGCCAGATGTTTTGCTCGCTATTTAAAAGACCACATCAGAATTCTGTGCCTTTTTAATGTCACTTTCTTTTCAACTGAATACTGTTTTCGTTTATCTTCTTTTTTTTGTTTAAGAATTTAAAAGATGGTATGAATTCTCTTGAAAGCCAAGCAAGTTGGGCTGGAACAAACCATCAGAATAGGCTTTACCATTCCTGCTTTTTCCTTTCCTGGTAAACCAGATCATGGAATGTGTATATGAAAATGAGTTAAATTGTGGCCCTTGGAAAAACCTTATTTGGTTTCTTTCATTGTATATTCTCCATTTGAAATCCATTTTAATGTTTTAATTAAGAGTAGGAAGGGTAAAAATGTCAGGTAGGAGTTTTTATGGTAAAATGCACCTGAATCCCACGCCCCCCAGTTGAATTTTAAACATGAAGAGTGGGGGGGGAGGAGTGGACGTTGAGTTGTACATGAGGTCTAGTGTCCACCTTTCCTTTTACAGTGCACATTTTTTTAAAAAAGCACACTTGTGTTTTTAGGCAAAGTGGAGTTGCATGGGAAACAACTCGAGATTGAACACTCAGTCCCTAAAAAGCAAAGGTAATCCAGTTGTTTATTTTCTTTGAACTTATCCATGTTGAAATGTAACAGGGAAGATAAAATATGTTAAAAAAATGCCAAACTGGTTCAAAGAAAGCTAAGTTGCAAGAAGACTGTATTTACATTTTTATTTTCCACTCCAGAACAAAACTATTTGAAAAACAAACACACTTTAAAAAGCCTCTGGTGATCTGCTTGTTTATTTATTTTCATCCCAAGTTACTTTGGATGCATTAAAGAAACAATTAAATACAGATAGATATGAATGCCCTTCATTAAGCACTGAAAGTATAAAGTTCTGTGGCTTAAATTGTAATGATATTTATTAAAACAATCTTAACATGACAAGACTTCCCTGGGTGATTGTTTTTTTTTAAAGTCCAACTTTTTTGGTTTTAATTTTTTTTCTTGTTAAAACAGCAAATTGGGAATTTACTGGCCCATTTTTCAGATATGAAAAAATATGCTGGCTTTCTACTTGTTTCTGTGAATACTTTGCATTTTTGTGATATGTATATTTTTATGTAGTGTTACTGTATTTAATACGTTTCTGATCTTTTGTTCATCATATTGCTTGTCTAGTTTTATTTTGGCAGCTTTCACTATGTTATAGCTTCTTCCTTTAGAAAAAAGTTGCAATTACTCCTTGGTCATATAAACCCTGGAAAGGGAACATAAAAATCATGATGTATATTTATATTAGAAATTGTGATTCTTTTTTTAGGCTGGGGGGAAAAGGGTAGTTGCCTGTTCATATAGTTCAAAAGATTCTTTTTGTGCATGATTGACATCACAATTTCCTGCTCTTGTGCTGTCTCTGATTCATATACTTCTTGGTCTTTCAAACCTCATATAGAATGTATTGATGGAAGGCTGAAAAAAACAGTTTTTCTGAGACATTGGAAGAGTCTCAAAATCTGTTTGATTAATTTATTGTAACAGTAGCATGGATTTTGTATAATGGATGGACAATAATGTTTCTAAACAGCCTTTGTAGCTTAATATATAGAGTACCTATGGTGTTAAAGGCTATCTAAGAGAAATATATTTAGGAAGCCAATTCTACAATGAAAAAAGCAGAAGAAATATTGGGGGGGATTGGTAGCTGGAGGAGGAGGAAGAAAAGGAACTTTTACTCTTTAGTGCTGCTTTTTAAAAAAATCATTTGTATAGATTATAGATGATTCTGAGAGATGATTAACTTTTGATTCTTAAGTAATGCTAAAATAAACCAACATATGTAAATTAATCAATTGGAGAATTGTGTGTTTAGTGAATTGTGTTCAACGCTTGTAAATCTGAAAGAGATAATTTTTCAAAGAAATCAAATTTCCCAGACTAATTTTAGTTAGGATGCTGTCACCTCCATGTAACTGAAAAAAAATCCCTCTCAGCAGTTATAATGGTTATCTTCAAGAGTTTAAAATCTTCCAAAAATTTTAGATGATATCATTTAGTGTATACCAATATTTTATTTGTAGATTTGCTTGATATATTTTCAACATTGTGCACAAATATTGTAATGAAGTTACTATAATAATTTCTCCCAAGAGAATTTACATTTATTTCTTATAGAAATAGAATGTTGACTCCTCAGGATTGTTGAGTTTCAAGTGTGTGTGAGTGTGTTTTTCAACCTGTCTTGGGACTTGATTTTCCTGTTTGGAATGATAACCAGAATAGGAACTAGTTAATTAAATGTGATTAGAATAATCTCAATAATAATGTGGCTAGTGAGATATGTTTTCCTCCACTTATCAAAACCTATATATATATTCTATTTTAAGTAAAGAAAACTCTAGGAATAGCCCTCTGTATCTTCAGTTATCAGAATAAAATAAATCACACTCTGCTTATTTCATTAAAAAAGAAACATGATTAATATTCTTGAGCCTTGTTCATACTGCTTCTAGATACATTGAACTGTAGTTCCCAGAATTCTCTTCTGGCATGGTTTGTGCTGGCAGGGAGTTCTGGGAGTTTTAGTTCAACATGTCCAGAAAGTCTGTAGCTTGAATCATGTCAACTGGATTTCTATTTTCTTAATGGAAACGTTTCGCTCCTTATCCAAGGGGCTTCTTCAGTCTGAGCAAAGTTGGTAAGGGAATCCTAAATATGTTCCTAGGTAGCTGTGTGACCTTACACCTAGGAACATATTTAGGATTCCCTTACCAACTTTGCTCAGACTGAAGAAGCCCCTTGGATAAGGAGCGAAACGTTTCCATTAAGAAAATAGAAATCCAGTTGACATGATTCAAGCTACAGACAATTCCACCTGGATGACTGAGAACCTTCATAGACATGTCCAGAAAGTGCTGTTTGGAGAAGGTTGAGTTAGAAAATGCCAAGAATTTCAGGTTGTCTGAGGAGGATAGTTTTGCTTAGCCTAAATACTTATTAAATCAGATGCAAATATTGTAAAAAAAAAGGTGTTTATACATATCTTAAAAATTTATATTCATCAATATTGGAAGTGATTTCAAATACCTTTGTTCATTTTATTGAATTGGTTCTTGGAAAGTATTTGTTAAACAATTTGATTTTACTCGTTGTTAAAATTTATGCCATCCATCAAAAGAAAACCATGTCTGAGATCATAATCCAGATCCAGATCCAGAGAATAGATCCAGCATAATTAGCTTACAAATGCTTTGGAGGTAAACGTTTTGCATATTAGAAATAATTTTTAGGTCATAATAATTATACTCAATCTTAAATTTTAAAAAGTTCCATTGATTCAAAAGAACTTTTTCTTCCAAGAAAGTGTGCCCTAATTTGCAACTTGAATTTAGAAATAGAAATAGAAATAGAAATAGAATTTAGATTTAGAAAAAGAAGACTGAGTGTGCTTGGCAGGAGTGCTTTCAATTGAAAATTTATTGAAGGAGAAAAAAAAGTTGGGGGAAATTTGCAATTTTGTCTCTTTACAAAAACAGCAAAATTCTGTTGGTGAAGGAAAGAGTTAATTAAAACAACCTCAGAGATGTTTTAAGAACTCAAGAATGTTAAGAAATGTTTGGAGGTTAGGGGCGGGGTTGTCTCAGTCTGAAAAGATTGAAGTGGATAGAATTGGGGAGGGTGGGAGAAGGGCAAATACCAATGGGTAAAAAAACAAGAGGAGGGGAAATGAAGTGAATCCATCAAGCAAACATTCCAAATAAGAGGATTGGAAGTAACTACCCTAAACAGAATAAAACTTTAGGAATGAAGTAAAAGAAATTGCTTCAGGAGCATATGATGTTTTTCAGGCAAGTTAGAAACAGGTATGGTTTTAAATCTTATTACCCACAAAAGTATTTTTAAAATAAATCATGGGGGGTTGTTTGTTTATATTATTTATTTATTTATTTATCAAATTTTGCCACCGCCCATCTCCCCCAAAGGAGGGACTCTGGGCGGTTTACAATAGAGCTAAAAGATTAAAATACAATAAAAACAAAATATAGTACATAAAATACAAATATAAAATACAAAATGGAATCAAGATGGCAGATAAAATTCTAATTCAATTCATATATATATGAGGACCACATTAAGGTGATAGCCACCCCCAACATAGCCACCCCTGTTCCTGCCCCAAGCGAGATGGCAGAGCCAGGTCTTTAACTTTTTCCAGAAGGTCAGGAGAGAGGGGGCCTGCCTCACCTCTGGGGTAAGAGTGTTCCAAAGGGCGGGGACCACAGCAGAGAAGGCCCGCTTCCTGGACCCCGCCAATTGACATTCTCTCATGGACAGGGTCCGTAACATGCCCTCTCTGCATGACCGGGTAGGATGGGTTGATGTAATGGGGTGAGACGGTCCCTCAGGTAACCTGGACCCATGCCATGTAGGGCTTTAAAGGTAATAACCAAAACCTTGAATTGGACCTGGAAGCAAACTGGCACACAATGTAGCTCTTGCAGCAGAGGTGTTACGTGTGCCGATCTTGGGGCACCTAAAATTGCCCACGTGGCCGCATTCTGGACCAGCTGTAGCTTCCGGATACTCTTCAGGGGTAGCCCCATGTAGAGAGCATTGCAGTAGTCTATATGCTGATACTTTCTGTTGAACTGGAATAATTTTTTATATAAGTTAGTAATAACTTATAAAAATGAAGTAGCCCTGTGGCTTTCGATGAGCCTAGGTCAGGGGTCCCCAGCCTGTGGGCCGCGGCCTGTTAGGAAGTGGGCCACGGGGCTCCCTCCTGCAAACCCCGCCCCCTGGTGTGCGCGATTACCCCACCCCCGGTACATGCGATTGGCTCCCACCTGCAAACCCCGTCCCCCTAGTGTGCACAATTGGCTCCCGCCTGCAAACCCTGCCCCCCCAGTCTGTGGAAAAATTTTCTTCCCCGACCAGTCCCTGGTGCCAGAAAGGTTGGGGACCGCTGGCCTAGGTCCCATCATGATAGAGCTAAAAAGACCCATTTTGTCTAAGAAGGACATTTATTTATTTTTAATTTTTATCCCGCCTTTATTATTTTTATAAATAACTCAAGGCAGCGAACATACCTAATACTCCTTCCTTCTCCTATTTTCCCCACAACAACAACCCTGTGAGGTGAGTTGGGCTGAGAGAGAGTGACTGGCCCAAGGTCACCCAGCTGGCTTTCATGCCTAAGGCGGGACTAGAACTCTCAGTCTCCTGGTTTCTAGTCCAGCACCTTAACCACTAGACCAAACTGGCTCTTATATATTGAATGGTACAGTATTCTGTTACTCATATGGTTCATTTATGGTAAGTTTAAAAAAAAAATCCTATCTGGACTGCTGAGCCGCACCAGTTGAGAATCTGTTTTCCAGTAAAAAGATTAAGATTATACTTGTTTGCAACAACTATAATAGCAGCCTCAACAAAAGGTGAAATATTTTCATGCTAAAAGTGTTCATGTAATACGTTACATATATTCTTCTACAATGATTCTGTTTTGCTGTATGTAGTAACCTTTGGTGGATTTACCTGTAAGGTACTGTTATATTTTGTATAGGCAACAAATAAGCCCAGTTTATGAACTAGGCTAGGATGTAAAAATAAACTATAAATAGAAGCAAGCAATAGGGATGGTGAAGGTAAAAATTATATATGGACTTTGCATATATGGACCATGAATTGGTTCAAAGCCCAGGAATCTGAGGGACAGCTGAATGCTGGGTTCTGATTGCTGTTCACAGAAATAATGTTAAAAATGAACTCTCAAAATAATCCTACTCTGATATGCAACCAACGTGGAAAAGTAGGTATGAGGGAGTCGGATCAAAGACACCCCAGAAACAGAAGTTCCTGGTATAGAAATTTATACCCAGGCTTTAACATCAAGACTCTGTTTGGGATAATAATCCCAATTATTACTTGGGATAATAGTGGATTAAACCCTAATAATTTTCAATAGGATAGTAACTGTAATCAATTTCCTGAAGATGTAGAATGACTATGAATTCCAAAAGCCTACACATAGCAAATAGGAAAATTTCAGTTCTAGCATCTAGCTGCTTTACATTTTTAAAAAATCTTTTGATAATATTCAAGGCCACAGCTTTTGTCACTAGAGTAATTCATTTGAAGTGACTACCACTCTGATCTAATTGCAGCCATGACAGCTACATACAGCTCCCAATCAATGCATATATTCATTCATTCATTCATTCATTCATTCATTCATTCATTCATTCATTCATTCATTCATTCATTCATTCTATAAAGAGGTGCAGACCTTAAACTTCCCAGGTGCTTAAAACCTTTAGTGCTGTTATCCACAATATAGTCATGTTTCAAACAGTAATAGTGAAGAATCTTGTAACATCTTAAAACAGATTCTTTGTTCTTCTTGCTGTAGCATATATTGCTACCCCTTTGAAAGTTTTTGACACCAGAGCATATTATCCTTGAAATGTATATTTTTTAAAAAAATAACCTTTCCTAAATTACAACTTCGTGTTATATGGATAAGACACTGTGAGTTTGAATTATATTTGGGGATCATATTCTTCCCACTCCTGTATGACCAGTTGAAGAACTTAATTGATTTAATTTCAGTTTCTACAATTTCCACTTGGGTATTACATATGAGCCAGAAATGGAAATTGAAGACAAATTCCTCATTAGTTAAATCAACAAAATAGGAATTTGCATACAGTGGACTAGATCTTGTTTAAACTATGATTCCTGAATTGTACAACTTGAAAACTATGTTGGTTGGTAGGAAGAAAGGGGAAAGTGTGTGTGTGCCTGAGATATTCTCAGGTTTGTAGAGGCTTTTTCATAAAAAAGCTTAGTGCTACGTGTGTTATGCGCTATTATGAATGTCTGTGGTGGTTCTGAGCATACCTTTACTACATAAGTTAACAAAAAAAGGGGATATTTCAAGCATTGTATACTGTGCCTTTTGTATTTTTTCCTTGCATCCAAGATTTAGCTGGACTTCCAGAGAGATTGAATCTGGGCATAGAATATGCCAGAGAGAGTGGGTTGAATCATAAAGGATTGAATTCTTTTATCCACATATTTTCTTACTCCATGAGAAAACAAAATGTAGGATGTACCTCCTTGCTCTCAAGCAAAATAATTGGTTATTAACAAGACAGGATGATGAACAAAACAAAATTAGCTAGACGGGAGATGGGATTAGCTAGAGAGGCAAATGTGCAGGAAAAATAATCCAGAAAAAGGAAACAAGACAAAAGCTTTAAAAAGAAAACAGAACAAGAACAAAAGTGGATGAAAAATCCCGTATCTGTCTGCTAAAAGGGCCACAGCTGGCATAGGAGCATGGCTATGCAGTCAGCACTGCATAGACAGTCTTAAGAGATCCTCCAACAAAGCCTCAGGGACCGATTAAGCAGGTAGGAATAGCTGCCTAAACTGAGTAAGACCATTGATGCATTTAGCACAGTATTGCCAACTCTGACTGACAACAGCTGTCCAAGATTTCAGAACAGAGATTTTTGGCCCTATCTGGGGTTACTGAGATCTGAACCAGAGATTTTCAGGAAGATGAACAGGTGTTCTATCACCAAGTTATACCCTTTCAATACACAAGAGCCAGCAGATTTATAGGATCGAACAAAACCTGATTGTACCCTTATATTGCCTGATTCTGTTGATTTGGAAGATAAAGTACCAGTCAAGGGCTCTCCACAAAGGTAGCACAGTAGAGAAGAGGCCAGGATCTTCCCATTCCAAAAAGGGTGGCTGGTAGAGTAAAATGCTCCACTCTTTAGGTTCCTATTTTTTTTAATGCTTTTGCGTCACTCTTGACTCCTAACGACTGCCTGGACCTGTCCCTGTAGTTTTCTTGGCAAGATTTCGGAAGTGGTTTGCCATTGGCTCCTTCCTAGGGCTGAGAGAGAGTGACTGGCCCAAGGTCACCCAGCTGGCTTTGTGCCTAAGGCAGGACTAGAACTGAGCGACTCCTGGTTTCTAGCCTGGTACCTTAACCACTACACCAAACTCGCTCTCTCTGGGTTCCTAACTCTTGCGGTTAAAGTTCTTATCAGTGATCCTCAGCCCCATAGAACAATGAAATTAGAATTCTGTAATGTGTGGTAATATTCCTTGTTGCTGTATTAAAGTCTGCACGTTTCAATGTGGGCCTTTGAAGAAGATAATTCCTCCTTTGCAAAGTACTATGGAAATTCCAGCCCTTTACAACTCAGTAACTATTTTTTTATATACTAGTTAACTAGTAACTTGTGGGAGAGCTGTCTTATTTACAAGGCTGGTAGAAGGCAGTTCAATAGATTCATTTATATAGAGGGAACATATCTTTTTTGTATTACCATAGTCATTTCCCACCTTCCTGTAGAAAGCAGAAATAGCTTAAGGAAGATTTTATTCTTTCACTATAATTTGCCTTGAACCCATATTCTAGAAATACCATGGAATCTAGAATCATTCTTTGATTTTCTTTTTTTTAAGATGGCATATGGGCTTAATTCTATACGAATGTTGTCTTCAATCATCAAAGGTTCAGATCTGGGAGAAGCCTGACACGTGCACAAACTACATCCACCCACTCCCCACATAGTTTTATTCCAGGTCCAAGGGCATAATCTTTCAACTGCTAATCCTCACCTCCTCTACTTCATAGTCTTCAGATTGTATGACCTCTAGTACGAGAGCAGGTGTGGCATAGAAATGTGTCAGTAGCAGAAGTGGCTCTGGATAATCAAGGAACAGTTGGTCATTAGCCAATCTTAACTGTTTTCCAGGAAACAGAAGGGGGGATTACTTTCTGATCCCAAACATGGGTGATCAGTCAGACATGGATTTTCTTTTTCATATTATTGCAATTAAGAGATTTAGGCTAGTAAATAATTTGACAGTTGTTGTTCTACAGCCCAGCCCAGTGGATGAGGTCTTGGACTTGGGCCTAGAAGATTTTATTTCAGCTCTGGGGCTTATCTGGATGATGAGCCTAAAATAGGCTACTATCATATTTTAGGTATTGTGGAGCGGTCTTTCAAAACTTGGTTTAAAAGTTATATATAAATAAATGTATCTCTTTATTCCTTTTTCTACATGTCATAACAAAATCAGATTTTGCCAGGAGAATGAGAGGTAGATATTTTAATTCATTAATCAGTGTACTATATTTGTTTAAAAATAAATGTTCAAACATATAATTGAGAAACAAAATAAAACCCCTTCTTGGTGATTAAAAAAATGTAAATAAAAATATTTTTCTATAACCAGAGGTTTATATTCAGTACCAAGTGTTCTAGGTCTTTAAGTTCTGTCCCTTTTAAAGAAGGCAATCCAATACGTTATGGGAAAGTTCCTGAAAAATTACAAAGCTCCTGCATTAAATTTTCTTAAATGACTATCCAAAAGATCCAGACATCTAAAGGAACTATGAGCAATCCAGTGCCCAATGATGATAATTAATATTTTTACTTTCTAAAGTCTGGATGGATTATGAGAACTAATACATTTTAAGTGAAAGTTCAAAGAAGGCTTTTGTTAGTTTCTCAACTTCTCAAATAGCATAAGCCTTATTTTTATGTATAAGTCCCCAATTTTGGCTTAATAAATCAGGATTCAGCACTTAAATATGCAATCTTATGTGATTCAGCATGAAATGGTGGTCTTAAAGATACTTCTGTGTTCGCATGTTTTGGGAAGCTATGTAGTACTGGTAAATCCTGAGTTATTTTACCTCTTGTGCAAAGTGAAATGGCAGGAAAGTTGTGGCGTGCAGTGCAATCTTACATGAATATCCTGACTTACTACACCAGGATATTTCATTTAGTGTTAATGCAGCTTTTACTGCGAAGAAACTTACAAAAACCTTATTTTCAATTTGCCTAGAAAGTAACTTGCTACAACTCTTGAAAAATGTGCACTCAATGAAGAGAGTTGGGTCACTCACCAACACTGATGCTACTGGTGTTACTGAACCACAATTTTTAGAAAGTAGTCAGTTCTCAAGTAGTCAAGTTGAGCTTGACTCCTGGAGACTTCATGAACATACTCATTTTGTTTTGTTGCAACCATATGAAAATGGTTTGCCGCTGCCAGTGTCTGAGCTGCTTTCTCAGGCTAGCCTGTAGCCTGAGACTTCTTGCCATCCAAGTATTAACCATGGCCACCTCTATAGAGGCTCAGCTTTTTGTAATCAATCAAGTCCCTATTAAGTAAATATTAGAAAGAATGGAATCCTCCCAGCCTCTGTATGGTGTAGAGCAGGGGTCCCCAACCTTTTTGGCGCCAGGGACCAGTTTCAAAAGACGATTTTTCTGCGGACCGGGGAGCGGGGTTTCCAGGCTTTCCGCGGCCCGGGGGGGGTTTGCAGGCGGGAGCCAATTGCATGCACCAGGGGGCGGGGTTTGCGGGCGGGAGCCAATCACAAGCACCAGGGGGCGGGGTTTGCAGGCAGGAGCCAATTGCGTGGAAGGGGGTGGGGTTTGCAGGCGGGAGCCCTGCGGCCCAGTTCCTAACAGGCTGGACCGCGGCCCACAGGTTGGGGACCCCTGGTGTAGAGCAGAGCTTTCCAAACTTTTCATGTTAGTGACACACTTTTTAGACATGCATCATTTCGCGACACACTCTTACAGCAGGGCACAAGGCAGGCACTAGGACCTGCGCAGAATCACAGCACGTTTGGAGGCAGTAGGGCACAAGGCAGGCACTAGGATCTGCGCGGAATCCTAGCAGGGCAGGTTTGGAGGCACAAGGCAGGCACTAGGACCTGCGTGGAATCCTGGCAGGGCTCCGAGGCAGCAGCCGCCTTGACACCCTGACACTGCAGCCGACACACTAACGTGTCGCGACACACAGTTTGGAAAGCTCTAGTGTAGAGTGCTGAGAAACTGTAAAGATCCAAAGCCATGTACAGATCCATCTAGTATGCCAGTTGCATTCATTCCTGGATGGGGAGGTTGTGCTCACAGCCACTCTTGTCTTAAAAAAAGGTAAAGGTTACCCCCGCACATTTGTGCAGTCGTGTCCGACTCTAGGGGCCGGTGCTCATCTCCGTTTGTTAGCCGAAGAGCCAGCGTTGTCCGAAGATGCTTCCGCGGTCATGTGGCCGGCATGACGCGCGTGGAACGCTGTTACTATCTCACCAAAGTGGTACCTATTCATCTACTTGCATTTGCATGCTTTCGAATTGCTAGGTTGGCAAGAGCTGGGGCGAGTGCGGGAGCTCACTCCGTCACATGGGGCTAGGGCAGGGCTTTCCAAACTTTTCACGCCTTTTAGCCATGCATAATTTCGTGACACACTAATGAGGAGTCCCAGCCCCCCGGCCCACGTGATTGGCTGCCGGCTCCAAACCCCGCCCCCGGCCCATGTGATTGGCTGCTGGCTCCAAACCCCGCCCCTGGCCCATGTGATTGGCTGCCGGCTCCAAACCCCGCCCCCCGGCCCATGTGATTGGCTCCCGGCTCCAAACCCCACCCCATGTGATTGGCTGCCGGCTCCAAATCCCGCCCCCTAGCCCCCCAGTCTTGTATTGTATTGTATGTATTGTATTGTATGTAATTGTAGATCAGAGCTTTCCAAACTGTGTGTCGCGACACATTTCTGTGTCGCAGCAAGGGCCCAGGTGTGTCGCAGGGGAACCCGGAAGAGGAGGCCATGCACCACGTGCAGCCCCGCCCATCCCTTGCTGCGCTGACAGGTCCCTGCTCTGAACCCAGCTCTTCAGCTCTTGCCGCAGAAGCCAGGTAAGTTAGCAGCCCGGTAGGGCTGCAACTGGGGGGGAGGGTGCAGGGACGCGACTAGGTTGCCGCGCTGGGGGGGTGGGGGCGCAGGGACCACGAAGTGCAGCGGCCAGAGACATGGCTTTTCCTTCTCGAGAAGTGCCATCGGCCTGAAAGCCGAGAAAGGGACGGGGAGGCGGCTCCGCTGCCCGCCTCGCATGGCCCCTGCACTGTCTGCGTCTGCGGCTCCCCTTTCCCCTTGGCAGCGGCCCCAGCTAGGCAGAGGCGGGACTGGGCGGGTGGACAGGTGGAGCTCTCCGCCTCCGTGGCCTGGCCTGGCTCGCCGCTTCCTCCCATCACCAAGCGGAAGATGGCGGTGGTCTGACACGCGGCTCGCAAGAGCAGAGCGGGGGCCGAGCCGAGGGAGCCTGCCGGCGGCTCCGGCCCAACGAGAGGGCTCCCGGCGCTCCGGGGAGACCCAGCGCGGGCGGCGGGGACGGGGCAGAAGCAGGAGAGGAGCCGCCGGCGGGAGCACGGCACGAGGAGTGCCTCGCCGGCGCCTGCCCGGCTTCCACCGCACTTCGTCGGAGAAGGTAAGACGCCACGCTGGCGGGCGGGTGGCTGAGAGGCAGGCGGGTGGGCAGGCAGGGGGTCGCCTGCAGCGGGCTCATCTAACCATCCTTCCCGGAGCTGCTGGGGCCGGATGGAGCCGTGTGGGACCGGCATCGCTCCTTCTAGCGGGCGCTCCAAGCCCAGCTGTTCAGCCATCGATCAAGGATCGATCAGGCCCGGGGGCAGGGCTGGCCAGGGGGCTGGTGGGAAGAGGGAAGACGGGTCCCTGTTGCCTGAGACATCCTCATGCATCCTCCCCCCCTCCCCCCATAATATGGCAGCAATAACAACCACAGCGACCACCACCTGCCGCGAAGGCTGTGGCAGAAATGGATCCAAGTGCGGAAAGCTCTTCTGGAGAGTGGAAAGTGCAGGATCCCCGCTCTTTCTTGGGGCTTTCCTTCTCTTTTGGGCCCTACCTGTTATTGCTGCCATATTGTGGGGGGAGGGGGGAGGATGCGTGAGGATGTCTCAGGCAACAGGGACCCGTCTTCCCCCCCAGCCCCTCGGCCAGCCCTGCCCCCGGGCCTGATCGATCCTTGATCTATGCCTGAACAGCTGGGCTTGGAGTGCCCGCTGGGAGGAGCGATGCCGAGTCCCCCACCGCTCCATCCGGCCCCAACAGCTCCGGGAAGGATGGTCAGATGAGCCCGCTGCAGGCGACCCCCTGCCCGCCCGCCCGTCTCTCAGCTGTCCGCCCGCCTCTCAGCTGCCCGCCCGCGGCGTCTTATCTTCTTCGATGAAGCGCGCTGGAAGCCGGGCAGGCGTCGGTGAGGCGCTCCTCTTGCCGCGCTCCCGCCGGCGGCTCCTCTCCTTCCGCCCCGTCCCTGCACCGGGAGCCTTCTAGTTGCGCCGGAGCCGCCGGCAAGCTCCTTCGGCTCGGCCCCAGCTCAGCTCTCGCGGGCCGCAGGCCGCGCATCAGACCGCCGCCATCTTCTCGTAGGCGATGGGTGGAAGCGGCAAGAACGCCGCCTGTCCGCTCGCCCAGTCCTGCCTCTGCCTGGATGGGGCCGCCGCCAAGGGGAAGGGGGAACCGCAGACGTGGGTGGCGCGGGGGCCATGCGAGGCGGGCAGCGGAGCCGCCTCCCCGTCCCTTTCTTGGCTGCCAGGCCGCTGGCAGTTAAAGATATGTCTCCGGCCGCCGCGTTTCGCGGTGCCTGCACCCCCCACCCCCACGTGCGGCAGCCTACTTGCGTCTCTGCACTCTCCCCCCCAGTTACAGCCGTACCGGGCTGCTAACTTACCTGGCTTCTGCGGCGAGAGCTGAAGAGCTGGCTTCAGAGCAGGGACCTGTCGGCACGGCAAGGGATGGGCGGGGCTCCACGTGGTGCATGGCCTCCTCCTCCGGGTTCCCCCGCGACACACCTGGGCCCTTGCAGCGACACAGAAATGTGTCGCGACACACAGTTTGGAAAGCTCTGGGCTAGGGATTCGAACCGCCGAATTGCGACCTTACGAACGACAAGCCTGGCGCCTTAACCACTGAGCCACCACGCCCCTTAGTCTTGTCTTGTCTTAGTCACTTCCTAATTGCATTACTGCAAAGTGCTCTTCATTGGGCTGCCCTGGAAAAACAGTCAGAAAGTCTAACTCAGAGCTTTCCAAACTTTTCATGTTGGTGACACACTTTTTAGACATGCATCATTTTGCGACACACTCTTACAACAGGGCATCATTTCACGACACACTCTTACAGCAGGTCACAAGGCAGGCACTAGGACCTGCGCGGAATCCTGGCAGGGCAGGTTTGGAGGCAGCAGCAGCCGCGACACACCCAGACACTGCAGCCAACACACTAACGTGTCCCGACACACAGTTTGGAAAGCTCTGGTCTAACTGGTCCAGAATGCAGCAGTACACATAGTTCTGGGGGCATCAGGGTTTGCCCCTGTGACTCCACGGTTGTGCAGTGCAATTCAAGGTGCTGGTTATCACCTTTAAGGCCTTTCATGGCAGAGGGCCAGATTACTTGTGGAACTACCTATATCTGAGGGTCTCTCCCTATCCCACCAGATATGACAAGGTGGGCATGCTCCAGGTCCTCTGTGAAACAGGGTCCTTTTGTAGGACTGAGTAGATGTCTCTTCTCTGTTGCAGCGTCTGCCAAATGGAACAGCCTCTCCCCTGAGATCCGGAGGGGCCTGACCCTCTTGGCGTTCTAGAAGGCTGTAGACATAGCTTTTCCCCCAGGCATTAGGGCGAGGATGTTAGAGGAGCTCAATATATGTGTGTTTGTATTGTGAGTTCGTTGTGCAGCGCCTGGGTATTTATATACGATTATTTTAACTATACTTTTTCCTTTGTTCATGGGGTTTTATATATTTTTTCTTGTGAACTTGTTTTGTTAACTGCCCAGAGTTATGTGTTTAAGATGGGCACGCATTCAAATTTGTAAATTAATTAAAGAAAATTCAGTTTTAAAAAAGGGGTTTCTTTGAAGAACAATGATTGAATGCAGCATCTGAACTATAATGATGTGAAACAGTTAATAATAGCTAAAGCCAAATTTCAGGTAGCCAGAAACGGCCATTCTTTCTAGCCCATAGATATATTACTGTATGTTTGGAGATGGCTTGAACAGTAGACTTGCTGGACAGTAAGCATCCTGGATATGTAATTAATGAAAGCACTTCATGATTTGATCCTTCCAGCGCATAAATTATAGACAGTTTATAATAACAGGAGGAGAGCCAGTTTGGTCTAGTGGTTAAAACACCAGGCTAGAAAACAGGAGACAGAGAGTTCTAGTCCCACTTTAGGCATGAAAGCTGGCTGGGTGACCTTGGGCCAGTCCCTCCCTCTCAGCCCAACTCACCTCCCAGGGTGGTGGTTGTGGGGAAAGGAGGAAGAGGAGGAAGGAGTACTAAGTATGTTCCCCACCTTGAGTTATTTATAAAAATAATAAAGACGGGATTTAAAAAAAACAAACCCTAAATGAATAAATAAATAAAACACCTATGGGACTGGTTGACATGCAACCAGTCATTTCAACTCAGTCCTTTCATATAAAAGTCTAGGCTCAATTATTATCAAGCATTTCTATTTTAGCACTCTGTATTAGTTTTTTAGAAAGGGGCGTGGTGGCTCAGCGGGTAAGACGCCAGCCAGGCTTGTAGATCAGAAGATTGCAAGTTCGGAGGTTCGAATCCCTAGCCCTGCATGCGGAGTGGGCTCCCGCACTAGCTCCAGCTCTTGCCAACCTAGCAATTCGAAAGCATGCAAATGCAAGTAGATGAATAGGTACCAGTTTGGTGGGAAGGTAACAGCGTTCCGCGCACGTCGTGCCGGCCACATGACCGCGGAAGCGTCTTCGGACAACGCTGGCTCTTCGGCTAACAAACGGAGATGAGCACCGGCCCCTGGAGTCGGACACGACTGCACAAATGTGCGGGGGGAACCTTTACCTTATTAGTCTTTTATTCCTTGCTATTGTTAAATAATATGGGAGATTAAAATCATTACTGATCTTCTGCAACTCACCCAATAAAACCTGATATATATCCTTCCGCTCACTCTGGCTCAAGTAGCCAGAACAGCTGCACTTCTGTGTAACAGAAAGGTATCAACAGGCTTGGGGCAACCACAAATTTTGCCCAACTGTGGCACTTCTGAGAAAACAACGTCTCGGGGGGTGGGGGGCTCCCTCTCCAGAGGCACCGAGCATGTTCCACAGCCATAGGATATCGACTGACTCTTGGGAGGTGGGGAAGAACAGAAAGCCACAGTGGGTGGGCATGGAATGGAGTAGCTGGAGACTTGAATAGGGTGCAGTATTTTGTGCAGGTTCCACTTGTTCTGAATTCATAGATTCTTTTACTTCACAGAGTAAGACAAGTTCAAGGAAAGCCCAGGGTTTGTTGTTGTTTTTCTTTTAACTGTTAGTGGGGAGGAGGTTTCCCCAAGAGCCCCTTTGCTCTTTCAGGAGATGGGTCATTGACTTTATTGCGGGTGCCACTTGAGAGGCACAGCATGATCCGGAATGAAATGAATTATTTTACTGGCTGCCCCAGTGGTTTCAAGCACCTCTTTGTAACAAGGTGGGCATAGCAGGCCTGGATAACCCAATTTGGTGGTACGAGCAAGAAACAAACGGGGAGTTTTTTGTCTGCAAATGTGGTATAAATAAAGAATGAAGAAACAAGAGGTCGGGAACCCTGCCTTCTGCAGAGTTGTATGGAAATGCCAGTCCAGTGAATGCAATCCATGTAGAGAAATAAATGAATATGTATGGGTTTTCTGTACTGCATGCTGACATACCCATGTTCATGCATAATAATATGTATGGAACATGTTTTGGTCCTATTTGTATCCTTGTTGAGAAGATCTGTTTTAAATATATTGTTTGAATGCAGAAAGTCCAGACCATGATGATGATGGGGATTGTAATCTAGCACCACTACAGGGTGTCAAATTGGGACAAGAGCTGCCTTTCTGGTTTTCTGTATCTAATAGTTTTTCCTGCAGCTCCCATCGCCAAGATCAGTGTGTTGGCTGGGGATAATGGGAATTGTAGCATAATAGTTTGGAGTATGATAGTTGTCCCATCTGATGCTGAGTGTGGCCTATGAATTTTGGGTTAGTCTTAAGGGCCATCCAAAATTCTTGGTGGAAATGATTCTGTTCCTGGGTGAGAATAGTGCTACAATTCTGAATTCATCCCAAGTGGAATATAAGATCAACTATGGTCTCCTTCATTGATGAAATCCTTTTCTTTTTTCTGGACTCAGGAAATATGCAAGCACTGTCACATTGACTGGAGTGAATGGGGGTAGTTTAGTGGAGCCAAGGGCATTTGGGGACCCCCATTCATAGACAGCACTTCAGATTCGTAAAATGCATCCTGTTACAGCTTCATCACACTGACTTGATTGCCATTTCCAACCCTTGAAAAGGCCACCATCCATCTGATATAAACCCCTCAGCATCCAATATAATCTAAATACTGTAACTGCAGGCACATCTCTAGGCGTTCCCAGGCAACTAACTGCCCTGCATGTTTTAAATCCCCTCTTAAGCCCACTGAGCTGTTATGACTCGCAGGTTTCATGGAAATAGACTTTCCCAAAACTCTCTTGCTCAGGGCTCCAGTGGACTCCAGGATGCCAGTGGACTTGCACTCAGTGCAGTCAAATGTATATTATGGTTGAGTCCTATGAATTGGCCTTTCGAATCACTTGAGGAAGAGTAGTTAATTAATATTTTGATAAATTACAAAAACGTATTCTCTTTGCTGCTACCTATTAACATGACTGTTCCTCTGGAATTTAGAGTCAAAGTTGGCAGAGCACAGTCGGTTTCTCTCCGTTCTCCTGGAAAAACGTTTTATGACTTTTTCTACAGAATCCTCATACTGCAAAAGAGTACTGGGACTAGCTAGCATCAGGGCAATAATCTTTCAATTATGCTTTTCACCTTTGGGAGCAGATGTGCTTAAACTTGTAGTCATGATATTAGACCAGTTTGGTGTTCTGCTACCATCTCTTGCCCACCCACCTCTGCTTGTACAACAGCTGTCCCCCTTCTGGTTCCTCTACATGCTTTGGACTGCAACTCCCATGAGCACCAGTCAGCACAAGTAATGGAAATTATAGCTCAAAATATCTGGAGAGCATGGGAATGATTGTTGGGAATGATTGTTCCAAAATGGGTTAGAGCATTTCTTTATTTGTATTTCTTGAATACCTCAACAGTTTCCTGCAGAATGCACAGCTACAGTATTGTTAAAACAAGAATGAGGTGAAAGCCAACCTGCAAATCTTTTGAATCCCTATTGCAGCACAAAGCCCCAATACCATAGAGCAGTGTTTCTCAACCTCAGCAACTTTAAGGTGTATGCTGGCTGGGGAATTCTGGGAGTTGAAGTCCATACAGCTTAAAGTTGCTGAGGCTGAGAAACACTGCGATAGATAATGTACAGTCCCTGGAACTAATACAACTGGCAAGTGTTGGCTAAGGGAATTCCAGAAGTTGCAGTCCCAGCTCATCTGGAGGATTTGGAAAATATCATAGACAGTCATTGCACACTCACCCCAAAGGCTCTATTGAAAGAGGTTTGGCCATTTTTTAGCCAGCTAATGAGAATTAGCTAACCACACATTTTTAAAAAGGATGCTCTATTTCAACGCAAACAAGCTATTGTACTGCCCCTCCCACAAGTCAAATCTCTGATGGAGTACTGAAATCCACAGGCGCTTGCATGCATCCGCATTTTGCATGAAAACAACTGCAATTATTAATCCTTCTGTTTCTTTTAAGAAAGGAATACTCTCAGATGTCTATCCACTTCTAAGTCATATTTACTCCATTTTCATGGGGATGATGAAAGGGTAGGTTCTGTTTTGAGTTTAACCCCTTTTCTTTCCTTCCTTTTGTGAAGTGGCTGCCATTTCCCTTCTTCCTAACTGCCTAGTCAGTGGTGTGGCTGAATTTCTGATGATTCAGAAAATAGTGGCTAGGCCAGCTTTCCAAACTTTTCATGTTGGTGACACATTTTTTAGACATGCATCATTTCACGACACACTCTTACAGCAGGGCATCATTTCGCAACACACTCTTACAGCAGGGCACAAGGCAGGCACTAGGACCTGCGCGGAATCCTGGCAGGGCTCGGAGGCAGCAGCAGCCGCGACACACCCAGACACTGCAGCCGACACACTAACGCACAGCTTTCCAAACTGTGTGTCACGACACTTTAGTGTGTCGCAACACACAGTTTGGTGTGTCGCCACACAACCCGGAAGTGGCGGGGGCGTGTATGGCGGGGGCGGCAGCGGCGCGCCATCAGCGCTTCTGCATTTTAGCGGTGGCTGCCGCAGCCGCCATGCACGCTGCCGCCACGTGCCGCCGTCGTGCACGCCCCCGCCCCCACGTGCACCCCCGCGCCGCTGCCGCCGTTGGTGTGTCGCCAGCGGCGGCAGATTGGAAAGCACTGCACTAACGTGTCCCGACACACAGTTTGGAAAGCTCTGGGCTAGGTTATCGAACTTCGGCTGCCTCCATCATCACTGTTGGCAAAATAAAATTTATAATAGTGGGCATTGCCTTTGCCCTATTGCTAGAGACCCTCAGAGTTTGACAAGCTTCCTAAAATAGCAAATTAACATTTCTACCTATTCATTTAGGGCAGGGTTTCTCAACCAGGGTTCTCTGGAACCCTAAGATTCCGTGAGAGATCACTAGGGGTTCCCTGGGAAGTCATGATTTATTTAAAAAATTATTTCAAATTCGGGCAACTTCACATTAAAGAAGCAAGTTTCATTCTTTATTTTTTTGTTTAAGAACACTGTTAATGCATATATACAGGCCTACACATGAAACGAATATAATAATTTTGTAACTTCTGGCCTATATTTGAGCCTGAATGTGTAGGGCAGAGCTTTCCAAACTGTGTGTCGCGACACAAAAGCGTGTCGCCACACACAGTCTGGTGTGTCGCCACACAACCCGGAAGCGCTGATCATCATCAGCGCTTCCAGGTTTTCCCGTGGCGACACACCAACGGCGGCGTGCAAAAACTGAAAGCGGCAGCAGCGCTTCCGGGTTTTTGCGCGCTGCCGCAATGGCGGCACTTCTGGGTTTTCCCGCGGCGACAGACCAAGGGCGGTTGGTGTGTCGCCGCGGGAAAACTTTGGAAAGCCCTGGTGTAGGGGTTCCCCGAGGCCTGAAAAATATTTCAAGGGTTCCTCCAGGGTCAAAAGGTTGAGAAAGGCTGATTTAGGGGCTAAATTACCTATCTCTGATCGTTTCTGCCTGTCTGTCTCTGTTTCTGCCCATCCTGTACCATCAGGCAGAGTTGGTACACTCCAGCTCTCTTTGCTCTAGAAACATGCCTTCTCTGTTGTGGCACCTGCCCTCTGGAACAGCACCTGTCCCCCCCCCCCCCCCAAGATCCTTATGGCTCCCATCCTGATGATGATTGAGAAGTCTTTGAAAACCTGGCTGTTCCCCCAGGCCTTATAGAATTCTGTCTGATTACAATTTATTCTGGACACACGATGTTTTTTTTTTTTTAAAAAATTGTATTGTTCATTGCTTTTACTGTTGTAACCCACCAGAGTGTTAGGGAGTTTGATGGCCTCTAAATTGCATAAGAACATAAGCAGTGCCCTGCTGGATCGATTACTGGCCCATCTAGTCCAGCAGTTTGTTCTCTTAGCAACCAACCAACTGCGCAAGGAACCCCAGTAGTCTCCCGCATAAATCACACATACATACATACATACATACATACATACATACATACATACATACAACTTTTTCCTCTTTGGAAGGATTTCCTGAATGATAAATTTGGGTGGTCCTCAGTGCCATTAGAAGGTGTCATACACATCAGCGATGGGAAATCTGTAGCTTTCTAAATCCGTGTTTCTCAACCTTGGCAACCTCAAGATGTGTGGACTTCAACTCCCAGAATTCCCCAGCCTACATTCTGGGAGTTGAAGTCCACACATCTTGAAATTGCCAAGGTTGAGAAACGCTGTGCTAGGTGTGTTGCTGGACTGCCATTCCCAGCATCTGCAGCCAGCATGGTCAGTGATGGGGGAAGCAGGGAGTGAAAAGTTAGCAACATTTGGAGATTCGGAGAATTGGCTGCTAGGATATGCTAATAGTGAACTCATTTTCTGAGTGCTGTTCGGTTGGCTGCCTAAATATATTGTGAACCGCCCAGAGTCCCCCAGCTGGGGGAGATGGGCGGTAATACAAATTTAATAAATAAATAAATAAACAAACAAACAAACAAACAAATAGCTACCTACCTACCTACCTACCTGCAGGACATGAAAGAGTGGTTAGAAGAAGGGTTAAAGAAGTACTGACCATCTTTGAAGGAGAGAGTAAGGGGCATCTCTCCCGAAAGATCTCAATGTGCCTTGAGCATGTGCGGTGGCCACAAGATGCTGGCTGACTTTTGGAGTGAGGGGATGGAATGGGGAATTCTGAAAAAAGGCATGGCTTGTTGGAGTGCTGACCAGGAGCCCTTCACCCTGTACTGCTTGATGCATATGAAAGCTGCCTTTCTGTCAGGTTGGGAGTGGAAATCACAGGGGCAGTCAGCTTATGCAAAAGTTCCCCTAGCCAGAAAGGGCCAGGGAGGCCCCCACAGTGGTTCTCCATGCAGCTGCTGGCCTTTGCTTTGCGCTTGAGAAACTTGGCTTTATCCACTGGGGAATGAGGATAATAAAAGAGAGGGATCACGGTGTTCAGTGCCTGGATTGGATTTGCAGCCTGGCACGTGCCCATTTTTCAGCTGCAGCTGGCTTTCCCCAGACCCTTGCCAAGTCTGTTCAGCTCCATGGCTTCTGGTAAGATTGCAGCCTTTGATACCATGACATGCTAGGTTATATGTTGCTACCCTGGTTTCTTAATGCTGCCCTTGATGTCTAGGAGGAGCTTTCAAACCTGGCAGGGCTAATATAGCAACAGGTTGCTGGAATTCTTGCTCTTTTCCACGTGTGAGGGTCTCCAGTCGAATGAACTTTGCAGCTGGTGCACTCTATACCTTCCTATTAATGCGGGTGGTAGCAGACTCACTGCTTCTGTATTATGCCCGCCTACTGTTTGTAGCCACTAACTAATCTCCCTTTATGTTAAACTTGAGCTACAGTATGTTACAATTAGGGATCCTGGATGAGATGGACTATATGGGAGATGTACAGAGTATTACTTTTATTCAGATTCTCTAATATTCAGTGACGCTTTTCTTTTAAAACACCTATCAACTGAACGGTATCTCCCCAAAAAGAAAATTAAGGTAGAATAAGATAAATATAGACATTAGGGATAGCTGTTGTAAAAAAAGGTGTCGCAGAAAGCTTATGCATGTATTAAGGGCAAAAAAAAAGAAAAGAAAAGATCTGGATATTATTTTCACAAAATTGGAGTTGGGGGATTAGGGGGAAGAATGGAAAAAAGCAATGATGGGTAAATAGGCTTTGGCCTTTGAGATACTGTAGAATTCCAGCTTATCCATTGTGTTACTTAACACACCCGTAAATCTGTGTGTGTATGCTCACACAAACGTGTACATACATCAAAACCTGCTACAAGAGATTGTACAGAGACTTGAAGAGATACCTACAGTATACTAAGTGAAGTGCTACAAAGATTCATTGTTTATTGTTATGTAATTATCACCATTATGCTATTTTGTTATTATATTATCTTGTACACCACCTACTCTCCTTTGGGATTGATGTGTTTAACAAACCTTATACTGTACAGTACATAAATCTAATACATTAAAAAAAGGTTCAGTCTTGAGCCCTGTGCACTTCAACAGTTTTATTAATGACTTGCAAACAGAAGTGGAGGGAATGTTTATCAACTTTGCAGATGATGCACAATTGGGACAACTGATAACCTAGAAGACAGAAACAAAATTCAAAACAATATTGGTAAGTTAGAGAAAGGAGCTGAAAATAAAAGAAATTTAAAAGAGATAAATGCGAAGGTGTTCATTTAAGAAACAAAACTTAAAAGGGAAACGATTAGCACTTGTGGAATAGTACTTGAATGCAAATTGAATATGAATCAGCAGTGGGATTTGGCTGCAAAAAAGACAAATGTCATGTTCGACTGTGTAAATAGAAATATAGTTTCCAAGTCATGGGAAAAATAGTTCCACTTAATTCTGCATTGGCTAGAACTCACCTCCGATACAGGTAGTCCCCGACTTACAACCACAATAGGGACTGGAAAATTAGTTGTTAAGCGATGCGGTCATTAAGTGAGACATCATGTGACCGCACCTGATTTCATGACATTTTTTGTGGCGGCCGTTAAGTGAATCACTGCAGTTGTTAAGCTAATCACATGGTCATTAAGTGAATCACGCAGTTCCCTATTGATTTTGCTTGTTGGAAGCCAACTGGGAAGGTTGCAAATGTTGATCATGTGACCCTGGGACGCTGTAACCATCGTAAATACATGCTAGTTGCCAAGCGACCAAATTTTGATTACATGACTGCAGGGATGCTGTGATGGTCATAAGTGCGAGGACTGATCGTAAATCGCTTTTTTTCAGCACCATTGTAACTTCAAACGGTCGCTAAACAAATGGTCGTAAGTCGAGGGCTACCTGTATTGTGTCCTGTTCTGGGCACTACACATTAAGAAAGATTCACAAGAACTGGAACAGGTTCTGAGAAGGATGGCATAGAGCAGAGCTTTCCAAACTGTGTGTTGCGACACAAAAGTGTGTCGCCACACAGAGTCTGGTGTGTTGCCACACAACCCGGAAGCGCTGATCATCATCAGCGCTTCCGGGTTTTCCCGCGGCGACACACCAACGGCGGCGTGTAAAAATCGAAAGCGGCAGCAGCGCTTCCGGGGGTTTTGCGCGCTGCTGCAACGGCGGCACTTCCGGGTTTTCCCGCGGCGACACACCAAGGGCGGTTGGTGTGTCGCCGCGGGAAAACTTTGGAAAGCCCTGGCATAGAGACTAGGATGTAGATTCTATGAAAAGAGATGGAAGGAACTGGGAATAGTCTTGAAAAGACAGGGGGGGGGGATATATCACTCTTCAGATACATGAAAGGATGTCATATAGAAGATCACAGCCTTTCTCCACTGTTCCAGAGTGCAAGACACAAAATAATGACTTCAGATTATAGGAAGGCAGATTGAATGTTAGGAAACACTTCCTAAAAGTAAGAGCAGCTTGATAGTGGAAGCACTTACCTCTTTTTGCTGAACGTGTTAGGCAGAGGCTAGACAGCCATTTATAGGGCTGTACTTTATTTTGGATTCCTGCATTCAGCAGGGACTTTCGCTGGTTAAGCTCCTGGGGGCGCCATAATCTACTGCTTGAGACATGGAGGATTTTAAACAGACTTTCTCTGACTTCCATCAAGATTTTAAACAGATTCTTTCTGATTTTTACCAAGTTTTTATGCAAGGCATTCAGGACATTGTGGAAAATATGAAGTCTAAAATGTGTCATCTGGTTGGGGATATCGTGGATGAAATTGAGGAATTTAACAGCAACAGAAATGTCTCTTCGACTTCTGTTGAAATGCTAGATGAAGATTGGATAGTCGAGTTGAAGAAATTAAAGGGAGAGATCAAGTTGCAAGCCATAAGTGAAATTGATCTTCTGATGGAATGCCATGGAAAAGAAGGGGTTATTATGTATGGGAGGTTTCCTGAAGAGAAGTCGGAGTTTTTGAGGGAGGCAGTTGGGCTGTTTGATTTTTTTAAGAAAAAAGCTCTGTGCGCATTTTGGGGATATGTAAATGCTTTGGTTTATTTTGAAGTGGGATAAGGATTTAAGAATATTTATCTGGATTGCTTTTAGGGTTTGGCTGACTTCATTTATCTTTAACAATTTGGATTAAGATTATTAAGGTATAATAAAAAAATAATAAATGTCTGGTTTTGGGTTTAATATGATTAAGATTATTAAAATTGTATTATCAAGTGTAATGGAAGACAAGTTATATGTTTTTTAGTTTGATCTTTATTATTGTAGACAGGAATGTATAGAATAGTAGTAGGAAGGAAATAATTAAATGTTATCTTTGGGGGGAAGTTGATTAGGAGGTTTATATATATTTTTTCTTTTAATATAAGTGGAGGGAACAACTGTATTTAGTGATTTTTATAATGTGCCAATGATTTATAGAAATAATGTGATTTTGGTTGAATATAGAGTAAGGGATTGATTATGGAAAATTGTATATCCTTGCTGTTAAAAGTTGGAAGTCACCTCTTTTTGTAATTTTAAAAAAAATTCTCTTGTGTTTCCACACTTTTTTAGTTTTTTCTTTTTTTTTCTTTGTAGTTTTTTGTTTTTCTGTAGTTTTTATCTTTGCTTGAAACTTAATAAAATTCTTATTAAAAAAAAGCAATGGAACTGCTGGTCCCAGTTGTGGTCGCTAAGCAAGGAGTACCTGTATTTCAACAATTTCAACAATGGTTTTCTTTTACATGAATCTTGATAGAAAGCATATGTGAATAAAAAGTACACATATGCTTGTTGGGTGCCCTTGTAAATAATTTCTGTTAAGTGCAAATTGAATTGGAAAGCATATGCAATATGTGTGGATCTAGTAGATGTAGAATGAAAACGAATTGGAAGCTATGTTTTCACTAACTTTCCTATTCTTCATTGGTCCAGGAAAGGGAAATACGTTACCACTTCAGTAAGATTTGCTTAGAATCAACAGAAAAAAGTTCACTCAGGCAAGTAAGCCTTGCCACTGGAAAGGGTTGAACTAGTGGGATCTAGGATAATTTCTTTCTATCCTCATCTTTGCCGGTAGGTCCTTGAGCCTATACCTCGACTTATGACCGTTTGTTTAACGATGGTCCGAAGTTCGATGGCCTCGGAATGGGTGCTTTATGGCCTGTAAAGCACTTCCGAGCGTCGCGAAATGTCGCACTCCCCATGGTCACGTGATCGCATTTCAGGCACTTGGCAACTGGCTCGCATTTATGACCAGTTGCAGTGTCCTGCAGTCACGTGATTGTGTTTTGTGATTTTTTTGCCGTTTTCCAGCAAAAAACGTCCATTGGGGAAGCTGGATTTGCTTAACAACCTATGATTTGCTTAATGACCACCATAAAAATGGTTTTAAAATTGGGGTCTAGTCACATGGTGACTCAACTTACGACCTCAACGACTTGCGATGGAAATTCTGGTCCCAATTGTGGTTGTAAGTCGAGGACTACCTGTATGTTACTATGACCATCAAATGATAAAAATGGGAGGGGCAAAAAAGTTGCAGTGTATTCTCAGCCCTCAGCAAGATATTCCAATTCTGTATGAGGAGCTATGAATCTTAAAGAAGAGAGAGAATAAAATTATTCATCTGCCATTCCCCCTTGTTAGCCTTGATTGTGTAGTATTCCTGTAAAATAATATCTTCTGTCATGGGGTGTCAGAATGGAGTCTCGGTTTGAGGAGGAGGAGGAGGAGGAGCCGATAGTGGAGGGTGGCAAATTCGAATTGGAGGTTCAGCAGCCGATTGGACACAGCCCGGGGCCAGACTCCCCTCCACCTATCAGTACGTGTGCATGAAGGTGGGAGAGGCATGCCAAGCAGAAGAAGGCACGATTGGCCCCTGTACGCAAACAGTGGGAAAATCGGGGATTTAAAGGATGCCAGGACCGGGAGCAGGTTGCCGGAGACAACCGTTCATTCAGCCCTGCACGGACGCCCTGCATCGTCGAGGTGAGCCGTGATCCCCTGCCTTGTGCTGCTGCCAAGCCCGCTCCTGCTCCTGAGCCTTGTCTGGTCGCCGTGCCAGAATCCATCCTCGTGCCTTGCATGGAGGACAAGCTGCACACCATTCCCGAGCCTTGCCTTGCCAACGTGCCTGATCTTTCTTCCGAGTTTCGCACCTCTGCATCAACCTCCGATCTCAAGTCCTGCCTTGCTTCCGTGTTGGATCCGGAGCCTTGTACTGCCGCCGCGCCAACCGCTGATCTCCAGTCCTCCCTTGCTTCTGCATTGGATCCTGAGCCTCGTACTGACGCCGCCCTAACCGCCGATCTCCAGCCCTGCTGAGCTTCCGTGTTGCATCCTGAGCCTCGAACTGCCGCCGCGCCAGTCGCCGATCTCAAGCCCTGCCTTGCTTCCACGCTCTATCCTGTTCCCGAGCCTCGTGTTGCCATCGCACCATGCTCCGCGCCCAAGCCTTGCCTTGCCCTCGCACCGGATTGTGTCCCTGCGCCTCGTGCCGCTGCCGCGTCTGTTCCGGTCTACCCGCCTTGCCTTGTTACCTCCTTGGACTCTCGCTCTCGTCTCTCCTTGCCGATACGCTCACCTTGCAAGGGACATTGTTTGTAACCCTGATTTGTGAACTCATTCTTAACCAAGTGGGACTTGTTTATCTTCTATTAAAGCATTATTAACACCGCTTCCTGTGTCGTGCCTCAGTCGGAACAGGACATGGGGCTGTAGCGATACACCTTGAAAAATGTCTTCTTTTGATAGAACATATTGCAAATCCATAATCCTTCTCCAAGCTCAGGAAAAAACCAGGAAATTCCAACCTATGAATGGCCCTACCTCCCTTGCCCCATCCCCATTTAAATGTCCAGAAGCAGCATGTGTGGCCTCAGAGCTGCCCAAAGGCTGCAGATTCCTGAATTTAAAAAGGAACAAACAAAACAAACAAATGTACAGGTAGTCCTTGCTTAATGACCACAATTGAGAGTGGAATTTCAGTTACTAAGTGAAGTAGTCAGGCGAATCTGACCCAATATTATGACCTTTTTTGCAGCAGTCATTAAGCGAATCACTGTGGTCGTTAAGCGACCCACGTGGTTCCCTATTGATTTTGCTTGCTAGAAGCCAGCTGGGAAGGTTGAAAATGGCAATCCTATGACCATGGGATGCTGCGACGGTCATAAATGCAAACTGGTTGCCAAGCGCCCAAATCGTGATCACATGACCGCGGGGATGCTGTGACAGTCGAGTGAGCACCGGTTGTCAGTTTTTTCAGCACCGTCGTAAGTCTGAACCACCACTAAAAGAATGGTCATTAAGTGAGGACTACCTGTATTTACAGTATTGAATTTTTAGCCCACCCTTTGATTTACTCCAACAGTTGAGGTAGCGTACAATGATAAAATGATTATAGAACATAACAAAACCAAAATAAAAATCAGCCATTTATATATTTAACAATTAAATTAAAATCCGCCATTTATATATTTAGCAATTAAAGGCTTGGCAAAAGAGATGCATTTTTACTATCTTCCTAAATACTGGGAGAGTGCAAACCCAATGCACATTCTGTTTAGGTTTCTAGAGGAAGCAGGACCAAACCCAAAACCCAGAAAAAACATGGGATTTCAACTAAAGGGCTGCATCTTAGCTCCTCCCACACTAGCTCCTATTCTTTTTCCTCCCTTCCCCCTAAACGCTGGCATAATACTCTAAAGTTATACCAGCCTAAGACTGTCATAACCTGGACTGAAGCCAGCATAAGGAATTCAGTTGCAATCCTATCCTACGTCCAGCTGGCATAATTCAAATATAAGTTTCACTGGGAGGGAGGGGGGAGGAAGAAGAAACTAATTTTGTGCCACTCAATAGGAATAGGATGGTGAAGTCAGGAGCAAAGGGTTGGCATAGAACAAGATATTGTGCGTTGCAGAAGACCAAAGTGTAGACTTCAAATGGCTAATTTCAGATTTTAGATGACTCTAAACTGCTTCATCCTCTTCAAGCATGGTGCTCTGAAATGTCTTTTAAGTTCCTTTTCCTGCAGCAAATTGACTTTCATCCTGTTTGTATGTATAATTTTTATTAAGAATTTTGATTATAATAGTAAAATCGAACACAAACTAAACTTAAAGAAAAAAAAGATAATAGAAAGGAGTAAAGTGCAAGAAAAAAAGAAAGAAGAAAGAGAAAAGAAAGAATATAATAAAGAAAAAAGAAATATGTAAAGAAGTGACTTCCAATCTTCATCAAAAGTATAAACAAATTTAGTGACTCTTCACCTCCTCTAAGGTTACAAACATTTATCTCTTCATCCCATATCCCATCTCTTATTTATAAACAAATCCATAAAACATCATCTTTTCAGTCCTGGTGTCAGCAGAAAGTCCATAAAGGGTTGCCAGAAGTAACAACAAATTGACTTTCATCCTGAATAATCCCCCAACTGAGTTTTCCACTCCTTTTGTTCTTTCTGTCTTTAGGAAATCATTTGCCAATTCAGATAGTAAAATCAACTTTATCTTGCATTTTTCATGCTGGGGATGCACTATTTCTGTGCTAAATTTTCTGTTAAGCAAAACAACCTTTTCCCTTTTCCTGAAGCTCAAGTGCAGTGTGTATGTGCCGGCTTTTATTTGTTTGTTTGTTTATTACTTTTCTTTCCTGAGTGTCATTTGGCTATATGTGACAGATGGGAATCTAGCTCCTGTATATTTTAAGAGTAAAATAAAACTGTGTGTGTGAGTGAGATTGATCTAGACACTTGTTTATGGTGATTTCTCTTGGAGGCATTCAGCATCAGATAAGTGAATTGTTCTCATTTTGGCTTCTCAGTTTTCCTTGCACAAAAGATGACAGGGGGGAAATAGCACATTATGTTCCTTTTGTGATATATTTTCAAAACTCAATATTCTCTGCTCCAAAACATCCATCTGAAAAATCATGCAAGGTGGGAGGACTGGTTTTTCTCATCCTGAACCTGGTCTTTATGAAGCTTGCAAGCAAATATATGTGAAAATGTTTGGAGAGATAAGGCTCTGTAGCAGTCGTGGTTCATCACAACTTTGGCACATATAGCTGGCAAGCTGCCTTGAGGTTTGCCTGCCTGCTGCATATTCTGCATAGCCTTTCCGAATCTAGTGCCCTCCAGATGTATTGCCCCATGTCTACTTTCATCCCATCCCAGTTTATGAATCATTTGAGAACAACAATCCTGAAGACCTGCCCTGGTTTAGACAGATCTCTCTAGCCTATTGGGCTAGAACTGGGCCTGGTGAAGAGTGCTCCTCTCCTCCAGCGTTTTGAGGTTGGTACTGAGCAAAGAGGAGAAATGAAATCCAGGTAGTCCTCGCTTAACAACCATTCATTTAGTGATGGTTCAGACTTACAATGGTACTGAAAAAACCAACTTACGACCAGTCCTCATACTTACGACCGTCGCCGCATCCCCACGGTCTTGTGATCATGATTTGGGCCCTTCGCAGCCGGTTTGCATTTATCACTGTCACAGCGTCCCATGGTCACGTGATCACCATTTTTAACCTTCCCGGATGGTTTCTGGCAAGCAAAATCAATGGGGAACTGCATGATTTGCTTAACAACCACATGGTTCACTTAACGCCTGCAGTGATTTGCTTAACGACTACCACAAAAAGGTCATAAAAGCGGGTCAGATTCGCTTAAAGACTGCTTTGCTTAGCAACCAAAATTCTGGTTTCAATTCTGGTCATTAAGCGAGGACTAGTTCTGCTCTTTCATCCTAGTTGCTCCAGTTCTGCTCTCCAATCCTAGTTGCTCACCTGCATAAAATTCCTGATACCAAGCTAATACCTGGCTACCTGGGAATTTTTTTTCTAACCATATTAAAGGGTCAGTAGCTGCTTACAGCTTTATTTATTTATTTATTTATTTATTTATTTATTTATATTTATCAAATTTTGTCACCGCCCATCTCCCCCCTCAAGAGGGACTCTGGGCGGTTTACCATAAGAGTGCTCAATTAAAATAATAACTGTAAAATATAAATACAATATATAAAATGTAAATTTCTGCGGACCGGAAGCCGGAGTTTGCGGGCGGGAGACAATAACAAGCACTGGGGGGTGGGGTTTGCGGGCAGGAGCCAATCGTGTGGAAGGGGTGGGGTTTGCAGGCGGGAGCCCCGCGGGACTTATACGGCCCGCGGGCCTGACGTTGCCCACCCTTGCTCTACTAGGATCTCATTCCTGCAGTTGTTTGTGCAAGAGGAACAAAGAGAGGTTCAGCTAACTGCTGTTTAGATCATGGGAGTTCTACCTATATTTTCTTTATTAAACATGATCAAACTTAGGAACACGGGATACTGCCTCCTGCTGAACCAGATTGCATTTCTCTAGTTCAGAGTTCTTTGTATAGTGACAGTCTCTTCAACCCTACCTGAAAGGTCTTCTTCCATGCAAAGCATATGGTCTACCAATGAGCAATGGCTCTCAGGCTTGTATTTGTGGGAATGGGAGAGAAATTCCAAAATCCTATGCATCCAGCTACATAATTCAGTCGGGAAAATCACAGGACACACAAGGCCATAAATGTAAGGTCAGTTGCCTGTAATTATTGTGCTAACCTATTTCTGATCCAAACCAGTCCAGTTTCCACATAAGAATGAATTCTTCAAAGCTGTAAAAATAATACCCATTGAGTAATTGTGCATATTTTTAAAAATAAAAGCTGAGATTTGAGGAAGCTGAACATCAGTCTGTCTGCGTTCTATACACCACTGTAGAGAACCTCCCCTTTGTGCTTGTTTCCTGCTTGCTTTCAAAATCTGCTGAAATTCATTTCCTTAACTCGGCCATTCTACATGTTTCTGTTACTCTTTTTTAAAATTCGCCTTTAGTAGTGAGAAGTGCAACAAAAGGTTGCATTCTGAAGAGCTTCTATCTAGTATTCTCCTTAGGAAGTCATGGCTTTCCTTTTCTCCCTGCATATTTCCATATTTCCTTCAGTTCGCAAAGCACTCTGTGGCCATTGAACATTTGGGGAATTCTCATCAGTGGAGTTTTCCCCATGACATGTTTTGGATGTCTGCCAACTGGGTTTCACCTAAGCCTGCTAATACCTCCCACCTGTGAGTGTAGGGGGCCATTTTGGCTACATAAACAATGGCATATCTACCTGGATAGAAGGAAACGTAGAAGCCAAACTACTGACATTTGATGGTTTGTTCATTCAACTCCAACTGAAACGATCTGTTCTTAGATTTGATTCAGTTCATTAAAGTTACAGCAGGGGCTTAGTGCTGGTTTTGGTGCCATGGTGTTTAGGACTGCCCTAAAAGTTTGGGAGGAGATAGGGGTCAAAGGGGTTGGGGTGGATTAGGGCATTTGCGTATCGGCCCCATCCTTCCTTCACCGAAGGCAGATGCTACAGAGCGGAGCAAGCCAAGAGCTGGGCTTACAGCATGTTGCTATAGGCTAGATTTAGACTGTGCTCATCAGAGGTAGGCCCTGTTGAAGTAAATAAGTCATGCTGAACTTTCCATATTGACTTCAATGGGATCTAACTGCTGCTGGCAATCTGAGTCCCCACTAATATTATTGTTACTTGATGTGATTTAAATTCTAGTACATATACTAGAATTGGTTTTGCTGCTTCAGGTTGCTTGCTGCAAGTATCTTCCCCCATTATTAAAAAAAGAGTTACACGGACATAATAAAAGTGAAAGAAAAATATGAAATTCTTCCTCTGATGTTAGTCAAATATTAACAAAACATATGGTCTGAATTAAGCATTAACAATTTAAAACATTAAAAGAAAAGAAAAAGATGCTTGGAAATGTATATAATGAGCCAAACCAGAAAACTACTAGATCACTTAAAAGTCTTATGACTCGCTCATTTCTCTGAAATAAACTCAATTTCGTGAGATATTGAAATGCTGTTTCAAGACTTGTAACTTTTTTTCTGCTTAGGAAGTTGATGTAATATAGTAAAGAATAATGAATGATTCCTTTGGTATTTTGCAAAACCCAATCAACACATAGAATGGTTGGTAATTTCCAAGTGGATATCTTATTTTGAAGACGACAGAAGGTCTTTCTGAATTGATAATTTTCATTTGATAGTTTTTGCATTTATGAGGATTCGCTCCAAGAGCCTCTGAGAACAAAGGTGATTTTTTTAAAAAAAATACTATAATGTATTTTAGTTATGCGAGATAACTCTGATAGGACTTGTAGTATAACATGGGAAATGAAAAGGAAACAGTAATGTGTTTTTCACTGGAAGGAAAGCTCTGTCCCATTTTTCCCTCTCCCTCCTATTTTACGGTGGGGGATGGAAATTGTAATGAAATCTCTTGCTTGAATGCTGTTCCATGTCCCCAAATGAATGGAGGAGCCATTGTTTAAGAAGTCTGGAATTCAAGGAATGCAGTACTATAGGAAGGGGTCAGAGGGATTTAAGTTGATAGAGGAAAACATGTGTCTAACCAATTCCTACCCCAGCCAGTTCTGCCAGACATCTACAGAAAAAGTGTGTGTGTCGGGTGGGGGGCAGGGAGAATGGATATGCTGTGCAAACCTTTTCTGAAAATGGTTTTCAAACTATACTCTACATATAACATAATGTAACTGCCCATATAGGGTGTTCCAATTTTGTTGGAGCTCTTTTAATCAACTAAATATTTGCATTAATGATCAAAATATGTCCTCCCAGTTTCAAGGTAGATGCTTCTTTTGTTCCTCTGCCAAGTTTTCTGGGTCATAACGAACAAAAAAAAAAAAAGCCCACCCCAAACCTAAAACATGAGCCTTTCTTTCCTCATTTGTTCTTTGAAGCCAGTGAAATTTTTATATTTCAGAGTGAAACTACCAATGCCTTCCATTTTAATCACACTGAAGTAAAATTAAAGATACTCTCTGGACATAGATTACAGCAATTTTTTTTAAAAAAATCATCTTGCATCTTCTGCAGGAGCAATGTGTTTTAACCTTGTTCTGGGGGGTATTTGAACCTTGGTCATGGGTATGATAAGTAGTGTTCTTACTCGCAAGTGTAGATTTTGTCCTATGTACTTATTTATCTAAATATTTTTATATCCTTCATTGGGTTACCTTTCATGGCAATCTACAGCATAACAAGTGCCACCCCACCCAAGGTAGCAGATAAAAATTTAAAAGGCTGTAATTTGTTCAGTGAAGGTTGTAATTATTTCCGTATTTAGATGGAAGAAACATCTATTAAATTCAGCACCTAGTTCATGTGTAATACTCAAGCCGTAACATGGTTATTTTGTTTTTGGTTTAGCCAGTTTGGTCTAGTGGTTAAGGCAACGGGCTAGAAACCAGGAGTCTGTGAGTTCTAGTCCCGCCTGAGGCCTGAAAAGCCGGCTGGGTGACCTTGGGCCAGTCACTCTCTCTCAGCCCAACTCACCTCACAGGGTTGTTGTTGTGGGGAAAATAGGAGGAGGAAGGAGTATTTGGTATGTTTGCTACCTTGAGTTATTTATAAAAATAATAGAGTTGGAATAGAAAATAAAACTGGCTGGCTTGCACCTTAGATTTGCTCTGAGGGGCTCTTCTTATAAACTTAAGAATACTCTGCCTTTGGATCCCATTTTACTCATTATATTTTAAATTATTATTTACTATGTATTTTGTTTTATTTATAAATGTATATTAATGTTTTAATTTTGTTGTAAACCGCCCAGAGTCCCCCTCGGGGGAGTTGGGCGGTGATAAATCCAATAAATAAATAAATAAAATAAATAAAACAAAAATAATAACTTATGGTTGTTGTGGGTTTTCCGGGCTGTGTGGCCATGTTCTGGCAGTTTTGGTTCCTAACGTTTTGCCAGTAGCTGTGGCTGGCATCTTCAGAGGACAGGAGCACAGCTAGAAGATTCTCTCTGTGCCCAAGTGGAGGGTGTGTGTTCCTGCTGGTGTTTATAGCTGCTGAGAGGGTGTGTGTCTTCTGTGGGTCAGCACGGAAAACCCACAACAACCATCGGATTCCGGCCGTGAAAGCCTTCGACTATACAATAATAACTTACTGTGGCTTAGCTTGTTATGGGAAATAGGCTATAATCACTTATTTAGCAAGACATAGATTTAAATACCTAGCTTAGTGTTATGTTGACATTTTATTTTTTTATTTTTATTTTATTTTTATTTATTTATTTATTTATTTATTTATTTATTTATCAAATTTATATGGCGTCATCTCACAAGAAGTGACTGGGCGGCGAGAATATAGTATTCCACTGCACAAAAGAAATAACCGTTAGAAATGCCTAGGTCAATTAAAATGTTTCTGCCTGATGTCTAAATAAGGTCAGCATTGGCACTATGTCTTCCTCTGGAGGACCCTTCCTCAGCAAGGACCCATTCTTCAAAAAGCCCCTCTCCTTTGCAGTTAATTTTTGTACCACTGATGGAGGTATTGTGTGGCAAGGGGTCCTGACAGACAGTGATAGAGAACACACATGCTGAAATAAGAATAAGCACTCTTACCATATGTTTGCTAAGGTATGTTCTTCAGGCATACTTTGAAGATACTACCTTTTCATTAAAGAAACTTCAAAATTGCAGTGGGATATATACAGACAACATATGATGGTTATGTTCTACAGCAGAGCTTTCCAAACTGTGTGTTGCAACACAAAAGTGTGTCGCCACACCACCCGGAAGCGGCGGTGTGCACGCCCGCGCCGCCGCACGCCCCCCCGCGCCGCCACCGTGCACATGCCCCCCCCGCGCCGCCGCCGTGCGCGCGCTGCCGCCGCCGTCGCCACTGGTGTATCACCAGCGGCAGAACTTTGGAAAGCCCTGTTCTACAGTATGCCTTATGGGGTGTTCCAAAGGCTTCCTTTTTTTTTTTAATCCATTCAATTGTGTCTGATACTCAGAGACTGCCTGGACAAGTCCCTGCAGTTTTCTTGACAAGGTTTTTGAGAAGTGGTTTGCCATTGCCTGCTTCCTGGGGCTGAGAGAGAGTGACTGGCCCAAGGTCACCCAGCTGGCTTTGTGCCCAAGGCGGGACTAGACTCACGGTCTCCTGGTTTCTACCTGATGCCTTAACCACTACACACACTGGCTCTCATTGGCATCCTAGCTGGCCTATATATGAGCTCTTTTTCCGATTCAGCACAGCTCTTTTTTATGTTCTTGCCCAGTTTTGGACCACCAAAGATGGAGCCGAAGTGGGTAATGATAACACCAAAATAGCTTTATCTTTAACTTTAAACAACAAAACTAAATGCAAAAAAAAAAAGAAAAGAAAAGAAAGAAGAACAACTCAACTTGCAAGATAGGAGAGAGAGAGAGGTAACATTCCCTCAGTAAACTCCGCAACAATAACAGGATAAAAAACATCAATAATTTACAAAACCTGCATTACTCTCAAAAGCCAAGATCAAGAAGAAAATAGCATAGGGTAGGGCTGGGGAAATGTAGCCCTGCAATGCAAATTTTTTTACCATGCTGATGTTACAGTCTAATAATACCTAAAAGGCCACAGATCCACACTCTCTGGAAAGGGTGTTTCAGATGATATTACTAAAAAGATCCCCTAATGGATGCCCTCATCCTGCCTTCAGGGTATGTTCTTAGAGCAATACTTTAGATGTATAAGGCAATCTTTAATTCATTGAAAGGCTGTTAATTGATTTTAAAAATGCTGTCATTAGATTGACAGTTATTATTAATTAATTAAATTTAGAGACTGCCTGACTCCAGGACAACTCTGGGTTTCTAACACTTTAAAAAGTGTAGAAAACAATAAAAAAGGAAAAAGATTATGTATGTCTGGACAACCTTACTACGTATGCTACTAAAAACACAAACAACAGGAGCTTCTCAATCACCCTACCCAAACATCCGGGAGAACAGCCAAGTTTTAAAGACTTCTGGACCACCAATAATGTGGGAGCCACTTTAATCTTTTGGGGGGGATGCTGTTCCAGAGGACAGGCACCACCACAACTTTAAATGCTTTAATCTGATCCCAATATTTTTGTACATGAAATAAGGGTGGAAAGTGATGTTTTGTGTGAGTGCAGAGCCTGTTAACTTTGGAATTGTCTGTGCCTCTGTTTTTTGTGGAGAATGCACCTTTTCCCAGCTTCCATGTGCTTTAGAAATGGCAGATGAATATGCCTGTGGATTACTGTGGAGGAAAGATGTTGTACATCCATTATTTCAGGACAGAGTTCAATCTTGCAGGCATAATTTTGTTTTTTATTAGAACCTCAAAATCCACCAATTGAGACTCGATGCAGAATGGTATCTCGGGTAGGACACATAGAATAAGAATGTAGAATATAGCCTAGGAATTACTTTTCTATCTTTTACAGCAGCTTAATTTAAGGGATAAAAGTTTTTATAGTATTTTTTTTTCTCTTCTTAGACAATTAGTTCAGAAACCCTTCTAGTTTACAAAATATTGCCCAGTTGCATTTTGGATACATTGGAGAATACTATAGCTCAATGGCAGAATACTTGCTCTGTATGTGAAAGATTCCAGGTTTAATCCTTGGCATTTTCATGTAGAGCTGAAAAAGACTGCTTTCTGAAAATTTGGAGAGATATTGCCAGCAATATAGATACTGCCAGATAGGCTGGTAGTTTGATTTGGAATAAGGCAGTTTCTATGAAAAGGTAGACTGCATGTTGTACAATAGACTACTCTAGATCACAGCAGTTGTTTTCCATTGCTTTCATCAATTGGCACTTTCCAAATGTGTTGGACTGTAATTCCCATCATTTGTATGTGGCATACAAAGAGCATCAGTTGGGATGGGCTACTCTAGCATCATTGCCAATTTATTTTAAAAGTACAAATAAAATGCAGTGATTTTCATCCAGTGGATGGTATTTTAGGTTTGAAATCTTCAAACTCTTGAGACACCAGTGAGTATTCTTGTCCAGTTCTCTCCTTTTAGATATGTTTTATCATTTGTTTTGTCCATTGTTACTAATTGCTTAATGAAAAGCATTATGGCATATTGTTGCTCAGGTCTCACAATTTGATACTGATGTGTGGCATCAAGTTGGTACCTAACCTTTCGGAAATACTTAATGGCTGTGTCAAGAAGCCTTTATATCATCTGTAAGATGCCATCTTGACAGTATTTTATTGCTGTTGACCAAATATCCAGTCATTGTGGAGTTCCAAAATCATTTTGAGTGCCCAACTCTTGCTCTGTCTTTCTCTTTTATAATGCCTTATGTCAAGGAACTATACCATGAAAAGAACTCAAAAGAGAACTAGTCAGAATGGGAAGTAATTCTGTGAATTATTACTACATATTGCATATAAATTGGGCATGCAAATAAAACTGGTTTTCCCATATTTTGTTTGAGTGGGTGGGGGTTAGCTGCATAAATTACAGAATCTGGCAGGGGCCAATAGATAAAATACAGATTTGTCTTGAAATATAGTCACAGCAGGTAGAGAATGATACATATGGCCATGGATCTGTTACAGTATTTGCGTTTCACCACTCCTAAATCGCAGCTGTTTAGTGAATTTAGGGACCTCCTGGAAGTCTGATGGAATGGACATGTTCCACCTGTAGTTGTGTGTGGCAGCTGTTACAGAGCAATGAATTATTTTGGCACTGAAAATTCCCCCAGTTTCTATTTTGAGAAGTAGGCATTAGGAAGAGCAAAATCAGGAAAAGAGAAGTAGCTTATTCCCTTTGCATTTGAGGACTTATTAAAATCCTCTGTTGACATTATTCTTTTCCCCCCCTTACTACATCTTGGCTACAGTCTTGCCCAGCCGTTAAAACATGTTTTATAGACAACCCTTAGGCTCTTTATAGAGATTCTCTCTGTTATTTATTAACCCCCTGAGATTCAAGCTGACGCTCTCCAAGTGTAATTTTGTTCGCCCCATATCCTTCCGACAGATGGGATTTTCAGAATGCTCTGGAGAGTCAAGAGAGGAGACAGGAATCTGGTCCTGAAGACAAGAAGCATTAGGAGATTGGATATAATGTCTTGGATTTTCCTACAGGATGTGGTAAATGGCAAGAACCTAGGAAAGCCAGGCCAGTGGGGTTATGGTTGCTAGAGGCTGTTTTCACGTGGTCTTTGGCCAATATTGGGGGGGGGGATGTCAAATAATACACATTGCAGAATAATATTAGGGTGAGCATCCTATTCAGATTCAAAGGCCATTCCTAGTTGATTCTGATGAAATGAGCACAGTACTTTGTGGCTGCTTCTACCTTAGTTGCTTTTTAAGAATATTGTTTACAAGACCCTGAAGCTAAAATGTCTGCGCTAAAATGCCTGCATTTAAAAATTGGGGACCCATCTGAGGTTAACAGTTATATAAGAAAAAATGAAAACAAGCAAGGAATAGATGCTATTTTTAAAATTTATTTTGGAGTGGGGAAATGCAATTATTGGGAAGTTATAATTAAAACAATATAAATATGACGGATACAGAGTAGGGGGAAAATAAACTTCCAGAGATGGAAAGTGTTAGGCAGAAAAGAGGTGTGCTGCTTTTTATTGTCTTATAAGAAATCTCTGCCAACATAATTCCTCTGCTCTTGTTGCTCTTCAGTGGAAGGGGAAAAGGGGGGGGGAAGTTTTGGATAAATTGGGGAAGGCCTTGACTGCATTGAAAATAAAGCCTTCCTGTTTCCCCAACAGGTCTCAAGAAGGAAATACAATTATATCAGTTCTGGAGGTGGCTTCATAAGTATCTGCCCTACAATTGCATTGTTCTTTGTATTCTTTCCAAACCAATGGAGCTCAGGACTCTGTCAGTGCATCTCTTTGTCTATCTGTTTGTTAACAGGATAACGGAAATGGACCAAATTTGGTGTGGGGGAAGATGGTGTTTGAAAATGGGCCAAATCTGACAGGGTGCTGGGGAGGAAAAAAATCCAGAAAGAAATCCCTAATGCGGTGTTTCTCATGTTGGCTGGAGAATTCTGGGAGTTGAAGTCCACACATCTTAAAGTTCCCAAGGTTGAGAAACACTGCCCTTATGCATCTTTTTGGGAGAGGCAACTGGACAGTGGCTTAGAAAGTTGTTGTTTTCTCCATTGACCCAAGGCAGAAAGGTTTGGAAAGGATTCCAGGAGTTCTGCTCTGCATGCTTTCCCTACTTTGTTTCTGTGATCTTTTGCAGGCAATAACCTTGGAATTTTAGTGTTAACACCAGGAGCCCAGTTTTTTTCTTTAGGTCCACCAGATTAATTTTTGTTTCCAATCTGCATTTTAAACTATTGATCTCAGGCTGGAACTCTTGATACTTCCTGCCTTTGCTTGGCCGTATTGAGGTGGTTAACTTACAGGCAAACAGGCATTTCTCAAAACCATCCTACAGTATATGCCTGCGTGGAGAGGAGATAGCACTGTTGCAAGCAAGGCCTCGGATCCCCACTAAATCCTGAAAGCATTCCAGCAGCCCTTCATGGCCTAGTGCAGAGGTGGGGAACGTCCGGCCTGCGGGCCTTATAAGGCCCGCAAAATCATTTGGTCTGGCCCTAGGAGATCCCGCCCGCAAACCCCACCCCCTTCCGTGCAATTGGCTCCCGCCCGCAAACCCCGCCCTCCGTTCCGCGAATTATGTTATAAATATCCAAATGGCCCTTGGCAGAAAAAAGGTTCCCCACCCCTGGCCTAGTGTATCAGATGCCACTCACGACCCACCAAGTTACATTTCCCCCTGCTATGTCTCCAGAACTGATTGGTTGACGAGTTGACAACTCATCTTGCTAACCAAAGCAGTTGCAGCAATAGTTCAGTAGGGAATTTTAAAAACAGGGATTTCACATAGGATGACTTGAAACTGCTTGTTTTGTGCTTTGAATAACTGTTTCATATTTAAAGTGGGAAGCTTTGTGAAGTTTTGTGCTTGAAATGATTCAAAAATGAAGTGTGTTTTATGCCCCTACAGACCATTGTCATTACCAAAAAAAGTATGTTTCTTTCATGGTGTATATCAAACCAGGATTGATATAAGTTGCCTGGATCTTTTTGAGCCTGCAGAAGCCATTTAGTCAGTGCACTACGCACGTCTGGCTTAGGCCTTGCCACAACTATACTCAGTTGGACTATATATGAACCTTATCTATCTATCTATCTATCTATCTATCTATCTATCTATCTATCTATCATACTTATATCACCGCCCATCTCCCCCCACAGGGAGATTTTTATCTATGAAGTGAATTTCCAGGAACTTAAAAGAAAAAGAAAAAAGACCCCAAACGTTGAATCCATAAATCTAAATATGATGGTCAAAGACAGAATTGGCACAGTTCTCATCCCCAAATCTGATCATCCTATTTTGCATATTATGAAAATTAGAGTAATCTGCCTTATTTTCTGTTTAAAAAATCCCAGTCCATTTCACACAACAATAATAAAATTACAACCCAAACATAAAATCAACAATAAAAACAGATTAACATCTGTGATAAAAAGTTCTGGTTTGGGTAATAGAATATCTGTCATCTTCTAACTTGGAATATATTTCGACTTATTTTTACCAGAGATACATATAGAATAATTGACAATTCCCAAATAAAAATACCATATTATTGTATCATTCCCGACTAGTTATTTCACCAATTTTGTCTGCCTTGCTCTACAAATTATAGTTGGTTGAGGATGATCCTTGGTGGTGATTGGTTGCTGACACTCACCATACGCTTTCAGGCATTGACTGCTCGTTGTTTGCTTGTGCATGATCGTCTCCTCCTCCTCCTGAAGCATCAAGGGAGCACCTGCCCACCTGCTCATATGTCCACTCTCCCACTTACTTACTGCTGCTGTTTCTCTTGTACTTTCCTGTCCTGACTCATGTGCTTTCTGGCACAATGCACTGCACTGCACTGCACTGAGAACTGGGCAAAAACAAAATAAAAACGGCCTGAGTGAAAAGAGCTAAATCTAAGCACTGCCCAGCTGTCCAGGTCACATGGCTACCCTAGTTATAGAGCAGAGCTTTCCAAACTTTTCATGTTGGTGACACACTTTTTAGACATGCATCATTTCGTGACACACTCTTACAGCAGGGCACAAGGCAGGCACTAGGACCTGCGCGGAATCACAGCAGGTTTGGAGGCAGCAAGGCACAAGGCAGGCACTAGGACCTGCGCAGAATCCTGGCAGGGCTCGGAGGCAGCAGCAGCCCCGACACATCCAGACACTGCAGCCGACACACTAACATGTCCCGACACAGAGTTTGGAAAGCTCTGTTATAGAGACTTAGAATACAATACCTTATACATTTTAGATGATAGATAGATAGATAGATAGATAGATAGATAGATAGATAGATAGATGATAGATAGATAGATAGATAGATAGATAGATAGATAGATAGATAGATAGAAGAGTGAGGTTGAATGGGCCTTAAGAAGCATTGCTAATAACAAGGCAGCAGGAGACGACGGTATCCCAGCTGAACTGTTTAAAATCTTGCAAGATGATGCTGTCAAGGTGATGCATGCCATATGCCAGCAAATTTGGAAAACACAAGAACGGCCATCAGATTGGAAAAAATCAACTTATATCCCCATACCAAAAAAGGGAAGCACTAAAGAATGTTCAAACTATCAAACAGTGGCACTTATTTCACATGCCAGTAAGGTAATGCTCAAATCTTGCAAGGTAGACTCCAGCAATTCATGGAGCGAGAATTGCCAGATGTACAAGCTGGGTTTAGAAAAGGCAGAGGGACTAGAGACCAAATTGCCAATATCCGCTGGATAATGGAGAAAGCCAGGGAGTTTCAGAAAAACATCTATTTTTGTTTCATTGACTATTCTAAAGCCTTTGACTGTGTGGATCATAACAAATTGTGGCAAGTTCTTGGTGGTATGGGAATACCAAGTCATCTTGTCTGCCTCCTGAGGAATCTGTATAACGACCAAGTAGCAACGGTAAGAACAGAGCACGGAAAAATGGACTGGTTTAAGATTGGGAAAGGAGTACGGCAGGGCTGTATACTCTCACCCTACCTATTCAACCTGTACGCAGAGCACATCATGCGACGTGCTGGGCTTGAGGAATCCAAGGCTGGAGTTAAAATCGCTGGAAGAAACATTAACAATCTTAGATATGCAGATGATACCACTTTGATGGCTGAAAGCGAGGAGGAGTTGAGGAGCCTTATGACGAAGGTGAAAGAAGAAAGTGCAAAAGCTGGGTTGCAGTTAAACCTCAAAAAAACTAAGATTATGGCAACCAGCTTGATTGATGACTGGCAAATAGAGGGAGAAAAAGTGGAGGCAGTGACAGACTTTGTATTTCTAGGCGCAAAGATTACTGCAGACGCTGACTGCAGCCAGGAAATCAGAAGATGTCTACTTCTTGGGAGGAGAGCAATGGCAAATCTTGATAAAATAGTTAAGAGCAGAGACATCACACTGACAACAAAGGTCCGCATAGTTAAAGCAATGGTATTCCCTGTAGTAACCTATGGCTGTGAGAGCTGGACCATAAGGAAGGCTGAGCGAAGGAAGATAGATGCTTTTGAACTGTGGTGTTGGAGGAAAATTCTGAGAGTGCCTTGGACTGCAAGAAGATCAAACCAGTCCATACTTAAGGAAATCAAGCCAGACTGCTCACTTGAGGGAATGATATTAAAGGCAAAACTGAAGTACTTTGGCCACATAATGAGAAGACAGGATACCCTGGAGAAGAAGCTGATGCTGGGGAAAGTGGAAGGCAAAAGGAAGAGGGGCCGACCAAAGGCGAGATGGATGGATGATATTCTGGAGGTGACAGACTCAACCATGGGGGAGCTGGGGATGGTGACGGCCGACAGGAAGCTCTGGCGTGGGCTGGTCCATGAAGTCACGAAGAGTCGGAAGCGACTGAACGAATAAACAACATATATATATATATATATATACACACACACACACACATATACACACACACACACACACACCACCTTTATGATTTTATAAATAACTCAAGGCGGCGAGCATACCTAATACTCCTTCCTCCTCCTATTTTCCCCACAACAACAACCCTGTGAGGTGAGTTGTGCCGACAGAGAGGGACTGGCGCAAGGTCACCCAGCTGGCTTTCATGCCTAAGGTGGGACTAGAACTCACAGTCTCCCGGTTTCTAGCCTGTTGCCTTAACCACTAGACCAAACTAGACAAACATCTATGATGAATAAAAATAAAGAGACATAACTCATTGCTCCCTGCTAGGTATGGGTAGTCCTCAACTTACGATCACATTTGGGACCGGAAAATTCATTGTTAAGTGGTGCAGTCGTTAAGCGAGGCATCATATGACTGCACCCAATTTTATGACCTTTTTTGTGGCGGTCATTAAGCGAATCACACTGTCATGAAGCAAATCACATAGTTCCCCATTGACTTTGGGAAGGTCGCAAATGGTGATCATGTGACTCCAGGACACTGCAACTGTCATAAATACATGCCGGTTGCCAAGAGCCCAAATTTTGATCATGTGACCGTGGGGACACGGCGATGTGTTGTTGTTGTTTTTTTGGACGATAGGAGAGCTTTTATGGTACAGAAAAATAATGGGAAGGACTCCTGCATCCTTCCTCAAACCTTGGGGGTTCCATGGGGAACAGGGAGCCTGCAAGATTGTTGTATTGTGTTTAGGATGTTCATTCTCCCACAGTCTTGGTTCTATTTACGATTAGTAGTTTTTTAATAGTTTATATTTGTTTTTAACTGTCTGTTTTTGTTGTACCCCGCCCAGAGTCACATTTGTGAGATGGGCGGCGATATAAATTTGCTAAATAAAGGCAGGCTTGGAGAGCCAGTCTGTGAAATTCATGTGTATCAACAGAGAAGTACGGTGAGGCTCAGTTGGATGTGGTCAAAAGGAATTTTACAAAGTTTTATAGGAAAGAGCTTGATAAATATTTTCCCTAGCAAAATACTAAATGCTTAATTTAATTCAATGAAGCGCAGTTATGAGCTATCAGAACGTACTTCCTCTTTTATATCAGTACAAACTGCTTGCCCCTGAAATGGTCACCAAAATGTTCTGGTGATTTTCTCCAGGGGAACTTGCAGTGTCGAGAAAGCTGCTTTCCCACACTTTTTGTCAGGGGCAGTATAGCGCTGAGATAATACTCCATGGGAATTTCTAAGGCATTCTCTTTTTCTGTGTACAGCTATTTACTATCTTGAATAGGAAACATTTCTGCTACCATAGTTGGACTGCAGACATCCAGGCAACTATTAGATGGCAGCAGAGGGCTAGGATTTTCTGTATTCTTTGCTGACATCTAGGGATCATCTGTACATAATATATACTGTACATATATATGTGTGTGTATGTGTGTATAATTTTATATCTATATCTATAACATATTTAATATACTTAAACATATAGTTGAGGAGAGTACAAACATTAATGACAGTTTGGCTTTTCTCCCTTTGTTTCTCTTTTCTGGTTTATTTTTGTAATGTTGGTGTCTTGATGTTGTATTCGTTTAGTAGCATGTATTTATAATAAAATCTAATGATCACCTGGATTTTTGCAAGCCAGATATTATATATTGTAGCTATATTATTGTACATAAATGATAGTTTCAAGATAGAATATGCTGTTAATTTAAATAATTTTCTTCCTCTTTTTTTTAAAAAAAATTAGGAGCCGCAAAATTCAGATAAGAAACATCCCCCCTCAGCTTCGATGGGAGGTAAGTCGGATGGTATGGAAGAGTATGTGGTCTTAGCATCCCAGCCAGGAATGTTTTTTGTTGAAAATAAAAGAGCTTTGGAATCTTTTGAGTTGTGTGGTTCTGACAAAGTTTAAGAAAATCTCCTTCCTCTGTTTCCCATCTGTCCTTCTGCTGAGACATCTGCTAGGGCTAATACCTAGAACTAATACCCTAGAGGGGTCCAAAGAACAGAATCGAATAAGTAAATGGAGGAATGAGCTCACCGATTTGCGTATTTTACCGAAGGAAGAAATGGCCGCTGGAAACACTCTCCCTTATACAGTTTGGAGGACAATGAATAGGATGAGGGTGGGGGTACCAAGGTGCAAGACGAATTTATTTAAGTGGGGGTTGTTGGCTGATGACAATACATTATGTGAATGTGGAGAAATCCAAGACCCGGAGCATCTGATGGTGTGTCGATTACTGTCGGAGCCTTGTACTGTCGACGACCTACAGCAAGCTAATGACAAAGCTGTGGCGGTGGCTACATTTTGGCAGAGTGAAGTTTGATCTGGACACGAAATAAATAAATAAATCTGCTAGGACAGAGCAAGAAAAAACCTACTACTATTAGCCAAATTTCCCAGTTGTGTTGAGTTGTACAAAATAAAGGCAGAATATAAATCTAATAATAATTCCCCAATTGTGTTGCCTAATAATCAGAATTGCTGTATATTTGTTTGTTTGTTTTTTGCTGCTACTCCTTCTTTTCTATTGCATAAGTGTCCAACATTGTCCCCTACCCCAATTTCCTCAACCTAAAATCAGAAACACTCCTAAATATTTCATTCATTGCAGATGATATGCCTCTGTTTAAAATAGCCAAGGGCCTAGAATTTATGGGTTAATCTGAGGCTCCAGAATGATGTAAGACCCTTCCTCCAAACTTGGGTATAGCTTTGCAAGCTTCTCCAAAAGTTGTTCATGTATTGTAACTTATAATATGACAGAAGAATAAAATTATAATATATATAATTTTATTAAGAATTTTGATTATAATAGTAAAATCTAATACAAACTAAATTTAAAGCAAGAAAAGAAAATAGAAAGAAGGAATAAAAAGTGCAAAAAAAAGAGAGAAGAAAGAGAAAAATAAGAATATAATAATGAAAGAGAAAAGAAATATTCCAATCTTCATCACAAGTATAAACAAATTTAGTGACTCTTCACTGCCCTCTAAGATTACAAACATTTATCTCTTCATCCCATATCCCATCTCTTATCTATAAACAAATCCATAAAACATCATCTTTTCAGTCCTGGTGTCAGCAGAAAGTCCATAAAGGGTTTGCCAGAGGTAACAACATATCTTGTTTAAACCTTGATCAAATAAACCAACTTTATACTCCTTCCTTTTACTTCTAACAGTCTTTATCCTTAGTTCATTCAAATACTTTTGTAGGATTTGATTTCATTTCTTCTTTGTCCCATTGCACAGCGTTCTTCAAGACTTTAACAAGCCTCATTTATAAATTAAGTAGGAAAAAATTATCCAGGTCACTCTCTTGGTTTGTCACTTGTATTTCCCTTTTAAATTTAAAAGCCTCTGCCAATTTCTTTTGTAGATCCAGTGAAACATCCTTTTCTAAGTCATTCTCTTGGCCTGTCAGTTGTAAATCCACTTTCAATACCATCTCTATCTTGTCAACTAAAATTTGTTCTACAGCTGTTGTTTCTTCAATAACATATTTTGGACATAGTCTATCCATTGAAGCAGACATCATTACTGACATTGCTGATATTGTGGCTACTATTTTCTGATTACATTCTTCAAAAGTTTCCTTCAGTATTTTCCTTGTTAGAACGTTTTGCAACATTTTTCAGGCTTGTAAATCTTTCCTCTATCTAAAAACTTTAGTCCCCTCTAGTGTCCATTTTTTGAAATCATGAAATTACTTATCTTTGTTATATCTTGCAAAAACCAAAACTGTTTGTTCTGTATAATTAATTCCAAAATCTTATTGTAAAAGTTTCAATATTCCAATTTTATCTGGACCCCTTAGTCCGTTCATAACTTTCTAAGATCAAAATCTTACTTAGCTTTTTTCTGTTTATTTTAGATTCTTTAAATTCTTAAACTTATGATTAAAATTTTCTTTCATTCAGGATTGAAGGCAGACTCACCTGGTGTTTTCAGACTTGTCAGTCCGAAGGTCTCTAATAGCTTAGAAGTAGTTAATGAGCAATTTCCGAAAGTGATTAGAAAGTGAGGTTTGCGAACTTAGTGTCCTTCAAAAGTCTCCACCGTGGTTTGCAAGCAAGATGGCTAATCCCGTCGTCTCCTGACGCTCAAACCCATGGAAAACCATTGTCCCGTGGTCTCCTTGTGAGGAGTGGCCATCCAGAGCAGATGTGGGCAATCTCCCATCCTCTCCTTATCCGGAGAGATTCCCAGGAACCGGTCTACTCACCACTTGCTTGGTCTTTGCTGCGGTCGTTAGTTCCACTTTTACAGAGCCGTCTTCAGTTCGCCATACCTTGCCCGGAAGCCAGAAGAATGAAATTATTAAATATATATTTATATGGCGATAATCAAATTTATAGGAAACCTTGATTTAACAGACCAACTGGGGAGAGGGAGTGTCTGCTGTTCCTGACTGTCTGTTAAATCAGAAAGTACCTGACCTGCAGTGACATAATTAGACAAAGACTTATTTTATGTGTGTAATTATGTTGTTATGCAAAGTTTGTAAACTGAGATAAATAAATTCAAAGTCCGTTGCATTGAGGTACAATAAATTGAAGTTTCACTGTCTTTCATGCATTAAATTGATTTTAAATTAAATTATAATTAATTCTTGACTCCATGTAATCTTTGCAGGACAGCTTCTGGGATGTCATTCAAAGACCAAGTGCAACCTTTGGCCTGAAAAAGTTGCCTAGAATATGAAATGGCCAGTACCTCATAATCTAAAACTTTGTTTATTGTGATAGGGATCAGCCTGGAATAGTGCGCTCGCTCTCCAGGCTTCCACTAAGCATAGTTAGTTGCAGAAACATGTCCGTTATTTCACTGTGAACTTTGCCTTTTTCCTTCATCAGAACAAACTTCAAATGGAGCTTATGCTCCAACGTGGGAATCGGTTGCTGCAATGAGCTGAGTTTTTATCAAGAATAAATATAGTTTATAATACACCAAACCTGTTTCAACATTAAAAGGGTGTTCACCTGCCCAAGTGTTATAGAACAAGACATTTTGGGTTTTGTTTCTTGGTGAAGGCAAATGCTGAAAGGCCTGGACATATTATACTATATAGTGACGTCATTTGGATTTGCATTGCCAGTTGAAAGCCTTGGCTGTATCTTATTTTTGGTTCTTTGTTACGTATTTGGGGGGTGGGTAGGCAGATATTCCCTCTTCAGTTTTGTGCTGCTTTGTACAATTTTAAGCATGACTTAACCTCTCCCTCCTTTCTGGGTCTGTGTCTGTGTATGTTTTTAACTGAATAGGTTTGTTTTTTATCTGAATAGGTCTTGGATGGTTTGCTAGCTCAATATGGTACTGTAGAAAACTGTGAACAAGGTAAGTTTCCATGAGAAGGTTTAGAAAATATATTTGTGTCTGTCTTAGTGCCACAGACTGAAGCAGGAACGGCTAGCTTAGTCTGTAACCCTAAATTTGTTTACCCCAAAGTAGTTTCACTGAACTCATTGAGACCTGCTTCTGAGGAAATATCCTTAGGATTGTGTTTGTCAATTCGGATCCATCTGATCCTGCATGTTTGCTTGATATAAGATAGATAGATAGATAGATAGATAGATAGATAGATAGATAGATGATAGATAGATAGATAGATAGATAGATAGATGATAGATAGATAGATAGATAGATAGATAGATAGATAGATAGATAGATAATGTATTCCATCCCATTTCTTCAGTTGCTATTAGTATTTTTAAAAATCTCTGTAAAAATGTGTTTACTTCTTCTCTCAGCAAATACATTCCTACATGCATTTGATATAACTTAAGATGCATTTAATATAGTTTTTGAACGAAGAACAATGCCTGGACATTCAGGAAGTACAAGTCATTGGGTAAAATTAGTAAAGAAGGCATGGATCCAGTCCAAAATATAAAGCTAAATAGGGATTTCTAAATCATGATGTGATAAACAATGTAATGGCCTGGTTTTCTCAAAAACTTGAGCTATAATAAGTGAGGTTCACACATCCCACTAAACCAAAAATAAACAAGCCATATTACTTGTATTTAGTATTCTCGGAGAGGTGGAGATTTAGCTGTTAATTCTAAGCTATTTAAGTCATAAGGTGCATTTTAGCTAAACCAGATATACTTTCTTTTTTTGCCAGTGAATACGGACAGTGAGACTGCAGTTGTTAATGTCACCTACTCTAACCGGGAACAGACCAGACAGTAAGTGAAAAATGTTTTATTGGGTGTAGGTGCTTCTGGTTTGGCATTGCTTGTGCTTAGAACCATGCACAGAATGTTGAACTCCAAGCTTGCAGAAAGGTATTTACATTAGCTGCTTCTGACATGTTGTTAGATCTGCAACATTTATTTATGATTTACTTACCTAAGAATCTATGTCCCACCTAATTATAGTCTTTATCACTTTTATTTATTTATTTATTTATTTATTTATTTATTTATTTATTTTCTATCCCGCCTTTATTATTTTTATAAATAACTCAAGGTGGCGAACATACCTAATACTCCTTCCTCCTCCTATTTTCCCCGCAACAACAACCCTGTGAGGTGAGTTGGGCTGAGAGAGCGGGACTGGCCCAAGGTCACCCAGCAGGCTTTCATGCCTAAGGCGGGACTAGAACTCTCAGTCTCCTGGTTTGCTATTGGCTCCTTCCTAGGGCTGAGAGAGAGAGAGTGACAGGCCCAAGGTCACCCAGCCGGCTTTCATTCGTAAGGCAGGACTAGAACTCTCAGTCTCCTGGTTTCTAGCCCGTTGCCTTAACCACTAGACCAAACTGGCTCTATCTAAAATATCCTTTATCAATGCTTCTCTGGATGTGGACATGGTCAGGGAAAGATTATCTGAGTTACACATGTCTCTTCCTGGGGCTGAAATATTCTAGGAAAATATTTTTTTTAAAGGAGAACAAATAGATGCTCGCTATCAAGGTGTATTGTTAAAAGGTAAAGGTTCCCCCCACACATTTGTGCAGTCATGTCTGACTCTAGGGGCTGGTGCTCATCTCCGTTTGTTAGCTGAAGAGCCAGCGTTGTCCGAAGACACTTCCACGGTCATGTGGCCGGCATGACGCACGCGGAATGCTGTTACCTACCCACTGAAGTGGTACCTATTAATCTACTTGCATTTGCATGCTTTCAAATTGCTAGGTTGGCAAGAGCAGGGGCTAGTGCAGGAGCTCACTCCGTCACACGGGGCTAGGGATTCGAACCTCCGAACTTGCGATCTTCCGATCGACAAGCCTGGTGTCTTACCCGCTGAGCCACCACGCCACTTATTTTTGTCTACATATATTGTAGATATTTTTGTAGATATATTGTATATTTTTGTCTATATATATTCCAATTCCTCAATTGGAAGAGGAGGAAGTTCTTGCAATCCTAGGTTAAAACCTTGTCATGTATTATTATTATTATTATTATTATTATTATTATTATTATTATCATCATCATTATTATCATTATCATTATCATTACCACCATCTCTCTTCTTTCTGGAGTAGTTCAGGAGTTCTTGCAGAAAAAGGCACTTCCAAATAGTCAGGGAAAGCTTGTTCTCTAGTAAGTGGATTTAGGAATGCTGCTGTAACTGAGTATTGCTTGTATGATTAATTAATGGAGATGAAAGAAAACAACAAACCCAGTTGGGAGATGATCTCTGGCAAATCCTATGGCAGATTAAGTCTTACTTAGCCATCTAAAAGCAAATGTTTCCTACAGAGAATGGTTTGCTTTCCTTTTTCAGTGCTCCACGATGTGAAGGCAACGTGTAGAATTCATGGCACTTGGCAGTAGAATTTTAAATCTAGGTTTCAGATAACAGAGTTTAAAGCAACAGAGTGGGATGCTTGGTTGCAGATCAGGTTGTCCCATGCTGGGTTATAGTTAATGTTAATACCTCCATCTATAGTTAGTTTTATGAACTGCAGGCCATTGTCCCTCTTCTGGGGGGAGATGGGCGGTGGCAAAATTTGAAAAACAAACAAATAAATAAATAAATAGTGAAAATCATACACAAGCCTTAATGTCTTTGGGCTCTTCCCCATTTAACGGGCTCTCCCCAGTCTGGAGCCAGCAGAAAATTAATCCAGCATAATTTTTGCTGCTTCAGTTGCCAGTCCCAACTGCCTCTGCTCTGGCTTGCAGCTGGGGGACAGTATCCTCATTTTTTACGCGGGGAAGGCTGCCCTATGCACATCCCTTCTTAACATGTACAGGCCAAGGGAGGCAACTTTATTTTTTATATGTATAATTTTTATTAAATAAATTTTTAACGAGATAAAGACAATACAAATTTTAGAAAAGAAATAAAGAAAAATAGTGAAAGATAAGAAAATAAGGAAAGGAAAGGAAATAGAAGAAAAAGAAAAGGTTATAAAGAAGCAGCTTCCAATCTTCTTGTTGTTTATTCGTTCAGTCGCTTCCAACTCTTCGTGACTTCATGGACTAGCCCATGCCAGAGCTTCCTGTTGGCCGTCGCCACCCCCAGCTCCCCCAAGGTCGAGTCCGTCACCTCCAGAATATCATCCATCCATCTTGCCCTTGGTCGGCCCCTCTTCCTTTTGCCTTCCACTTTCCCTAGCATCAGCATCTTCTCCAGGGTATCCTGTCTTCTCATTATGTGGCCAAAGTACTTCAGTTTTGCCTTTAATATCATTCCCTCAAGTGAGCAGTCTGGCTTGATTTCCTGGAGTATGGACTGGTTTGATCTTCTTGCAGTCCAAGGCACTCTCAGAATTTTCCTCCAACACCACAGTTCAAAAGCATCTATCTTCCTTCGCTCAGCCTTCCTTATGGTCCAGCTCTCACAGCCATAGCTTACTACAGGGAATACCATTGCTTTAACTATGCGGATCTTTGTTGTCAGTGTGATGTCTCTGCTCTTAACTATTGTATCGAGATGTGTCATTGCTCTCCTCCCAAGAAGTAAACGTCGTCTGATTTACTGGCTGCAGTCAGCGTCTGCAGTAATCTTTGTGCTTAGAAATACAAAGTCTGTCACTGCCTCCACTTTTTCTCCAGTTATTGTTATTTGCCAGTTATCAATCAAGCTGGTTGCCATAATCTTGGATTTTTTTGAGGTTTAACTGCAACCCAGCTTTTGCACTTTCTTCTTTCACCTTCATCATAAGGCTCTTCAGCTCCTCCTCGCTTTCAGCCATCAAAGTGGTATCATCTGCATATCTGAGATTGTTAATGTTTCTTCCAGCAATTTTAACTCCAGCCTTGGATTCATCAAGCCCAGCACGTTGTATGATGTGTTCTGTGTACAGGTTGAATAGGTAGGTATACCTACCTGTATGAAGTAGGTATACCTACCTATATATGTATGTATATGAGAGTATACAACCCTGCCATACTCCTTTCCCAATCTTAAACCAGTCCGTTGTTCCGTGCTCTGTTCTTACCGTTGCTACTTGGTCGTTATACAGATTCCTCAGGAGGCAGACAAGATGACTTGGTATCCCCATACCACCAAGAACTTGCCACAATTTGTTATGATCCACACAGTCAAAGGCTTTAGAATAGTCAATAAAACAAAAATAGATGTTTTTCTGAAACTCCCTGGCTTTCTCCATTATCCAGCGGATATTGGCAATTTGGTCTCTAGTTCCTCTGCCTTTTCTAAACCCAGCTTGTACATCTGGCAATTCTCGCTCCATGAATTGCTGGAGTCTACCTTGCAGGATCTTGAGCATTACCTTACTGGCATGTGAAATAAGTGCCACTGTTTGATAGTTTGAACATTCTTTAGTGTTTCCCTTTTTTGGTATGGGGATGTAAGTTGATTTTTTCCAATCTGATGGCCATTCTTGTGTTTTCCAAATTTGCTGGCATATGGCATGCATCACCTTGACAGCATCATCTTGCAAGATTTTAAACAGTTCAGCTGGGATACCGTCGTCTCCTGCTGCCTTGTTATTAGCAATGCTTCTTAAGGCCCATTCAACCTCACTCTTCAGGACGTCTGGCTCTAACTCACTGACCACACCATCAAAGCTATCCCCGATATTATTATCCTTCTTATACAGATCTTCCGTATATTCTTGCCACCTTTTCTTGATCTCTTCTGCTTGTGTTAGTTCCTTGCCATCTTTGTTTTTGATCATACCCATTTTTGCCTATCTTTTTAAGATTTGCCGATCTTCTTAACAGTGGTTATAAATGCATTTAAACTTTGCTCTTTCTCTCTCTAAGATTACATCATAATTTCCTTTTTTCCGTAGTCTACTGCAAAGGGAGGCAAGTTTAAAGCATTAGACCCATGCTTCCCTAGGCCCCGGTGAGCACACGCTTAGCCATCTGTCATTGCTCAATGCCCCTTGTGAAGGTGGAGAGCCCTGCTTTACTGCCAGCCACCCCACAGTGTTTGTCAACTATTCATAGGGCTCCATTCGAATACAGGTTTAACACTTTTCTGGAAAGTCTGTGTTGTTCGAATAAGAACTAATGGGTCCCAGCGGGAGACGTGCCACGAAGCAGTAGAGAAGAAGCCAGCTCTCTTTTCTCTCCCATGTCACAACACAGCCCCCCTCCCACCATCCCTGTTGATCAGCTTCTATTTGGGGATTCACATAGAGACCTAGCAGGTAAAGCAGAGGAGCCCAGGAGGAATATTTCAAAGGAATCTTTCAAACAATCTTTCAAAAAGGCACACACTCCCCCTGCCCAAACCAAAATGGCTGGGAGGACAGGGTCACGGGCAATGGAGTATGTCTGCACCAGTATAAAGTGGCCAGTAAGTGTTGGGCTGATCCATCTCCTGGGGTGCCCTGACTGTGACAGGATTGGTAAAGTATGTCAGGTTATAGTCAAGGTAAAATTGCCAGGTGTGTTGCTCGTTTAAGGGTAATTTATATTACCGCCCATCTCCCTCACAAGGAGGGACCCTTGAGGGTTGCTTGATCTGCAGGAAGCTGCGCAATTACCTGCCTCTGCTTCTTTACAAAAGAGTCCTTTCTTTGTTGTTCTCGAATCTGTTGAAACAGATCACTCGGTCTGGTGGTCGGTCCGCACCTCAATCAGGTGGCGGGCCCCCTCCAAATGGTGTCTCCATAACTCGAACGCCACCTTGATAGCCAGAAGCTTTGTCCCATATGGTATAGGCTTTCTCGGCGGCTGCAAGCTTCCGGGTGTGGTAGACGCAAGGGCATAGTGTGCTGGTTCGGGGGTCGGCTTGAAGCAAAATGGCACCAAAGGCTACGTCAGACACGTCCGTTTCGACCACGAATGCCTGGGATGGATCTGGATGTCTGAGGATGGGCTTGGAGGTGAAGGCGAGTTTTAATTTTTCAAAAGCCCATTGCTTGGTTCCTCCCCAACTGAACTTAGTCTTTTTTCGGAGTAGGTTGGATGGGGGGTTGGTGAGTTCTGTGAATCGCGGGGTGAAATTGTGATAGTAATTGGCAAAACCGAGCAGTCACTGTACATCCTTGGCCCGGCGCAGAGGTTGCCAAGACTGCAGCACCTCTACTTTGCCAGACTCCATTGCAATGCCAGTGGTGGAAATCCGGTGGCCCAAGAATTCCACGGTTTCGCGGGCGAATTGGCACTTCTCCAATTGGGCGTATAGATGGTTCTCCCGCAGCTGCACATGCTCGCTGGGCGAAGTTCAGAAGATTAAGATGTCTAAGTAGGTGATCAGGTACCGGTCTAGGAGGTCCTTGAACATGTCATGCATGAAGTGCATGAAGACAGCGGGGGCATTAGAAAGAACAAACAGCACAACTGTAAACTCTTAGTGGCTGTAACAGGTGCAAAACGCGGTCTTCCATTTGTCCCCCTTCTGGATACGTACCAAGTTGTAAGCCCCCCTCAGGTCCAATTTCGTGAACAACTAGGTGCTGCGGAGCCATTGCAGCAGTTCGGAAATCAGCGGTAGGGGGTACCAGTTCTTGATGGTGATATCGTTCAATTTTCTGTAGTCACAACACATTTGTAGCTCCCCCGATTTTTTCTTTACAAACAATACAGGGGCAGCCATTGGGGAAGTTGAGGGTCTGATGAGCCCCCTCTTCAAATTGGTGTCTATGAAGTCTCTGAGGGCTACCCACTCCGGCTCCGATAGCGAGTAGACACACCCCACCAGAAGCTTAGTGCCAGGGACCAGGTCAATGGGACAATCATAGGGCCGATGCGGTGGAAGTTGGACAGCCTCCTTTTCGTTGAATACGTCCGCGTAGTCTCCGAACTGCGGAGGGAGCTGTGGTTCGGAGGCGGCAGTTTGTACAGCAGCGAAGGTGTTAGCCAAGTGCGTGGTGCAACGCGGGCTGGAGAATTTGATCTCTCCCAATGCCCACGCAATCTGTGGCTCATGTGTCTGGAGCCAGACCAGTCCCAGTACCAAGGGGCATTGAGGCATAGCAACCACATAAAACTCCAGCCATTCCTGGTGGTCCCCCACTCTCATGAGTAGGCGTTGGGTGGTGGTAGACACGGGGCTGGAACGGAGCATTCATCCGTTGATGGTCTCCACAACCAACGGAGGGTCCGCCTCATGGCAGGGAACCCCCCACTTGGCGAACCCTTGGTCCATGAAATTGAAGGTGGTGCCGGAATCGACCATGGCTTGGGCCACCAGTGTCGAGGTCCTCGGGACCTGGAGGGTGACGGTGATCGACAGATGTTTTAGGGGCGAGGGACGGGGCAAGGTTGTCTGGCTGAAAGCCAGCTTGGCCCAACCTAACTGCCCTTTTAGGCTGGGCTGAGTCCGTTTCCTGACAAGAAGGTGACGGTAGACTTGGTGGGGCAGTTCACGGCGTGGTGGCCTGCTTCCACGCAGTACAAACACAGTCCCTCCCGTCGGCGCCGGTCCTTCTCCGCCTGTGTGAGGCGAGGTCAGGTGCCACCTAGCTGCATGGGCTCTTCTACGGCACATGGGTGACTCACCGGAACGTGTAGAACGAAGGATGGGGGCTGGGCGAAGCGTCTCCTCAACCTCCGTTGCTGCAAACGTTCATTAATTTGGAGACAGAGATGCGTCAGAGCCTGAAGAGTTTGGAGGCACTCAGTCCGGGCCAACTCGTCCAGGATCTCTGAGGATAACCCTTCCTGGAATTGGTCTAGAAGAGCCTCCTCGTTCCACTTCAGATCTTGCACCAGCAGCCGGAAGTCACTGATATATTCAGCCACCGGTCGGACCCCTTGTCGCAACCTCCTCAGGCGTCTACTGGCAGTCTGGGTCTTCACTGGGTCCATGTACATGGTCTGCAGCTGGCGGCAAAACCCGTCGAAGTCACCCAAAAGTGTGTCTTGCTGGAGGATCAGTGGCGAAGCCCAGTGTGCGGCGTGGCCCGACAGTAGGCTGATAACGAAGCCCACCTTGTGGCGATCCGACGGAAACTCCTCCGGGCATAGGCTTATATAGAGCTGGCATTGCGCAAAGAATGCTGGAAACTGAGCTAGGGTCCCATCGAATTTTTCCGGAACTTGCACTGGGCATTTGTGCCGCTGGTTCGCGACTGGGGCTGCTGCGGGTGGTTGCGTTTTCAGCTGGGCCAGCTGTGCATTCAGCAGGACGATCTGTTGGTTAAGCTGTGCGTTCTGCTGGTTAAGTTGTGCGTTTTGTTGGGAGAGTTGGGCATTCTCCATCGAGAGTTGATCCATGTCTCCTTGGCTCAGGCAAGAGCGAAGAAGGGGATGAAGAAGAGAAAAAGCAAACAAAAATACATGCTTCCTTTCTCACCAGCAGGGGGGAGCGTTGGCCGGAGACAATGTGTCCTGTTCCGACAAAGCTCGACACAGGAAGCGGTGTTTAAAGACATTTATTTACAAATCACAAAATGCAGCCCAATTCACAATGGTTACCAGTCCACTACTGGCTGGGTTCTCAAAGACAGGAACCTGCGTGACAGGGGAACAAGGCTGGGTCTCAAGTGGATATGCAGTGGCGTGGCAAGGCAGTCCCACAGTAGGGCACATGGCATCGGATCGTGGTGGGAGTTCAGGCGGACCCACGGTAGCAGGGCGAGACGATAGCTCCCAAGAACAAGCGGTGGCGGACAGCGACTGGGATACAGGCGGGCACGCGGCAAGACAAGTCTGTACCTCTGGGGAGCACGTGGTGGCAGACGACTGGAGTGCCGATGGGTGTGTGACAGCTAGGGAAGCCGGTACCTCCGGAGAACACGTGGCAGCGGACAGCGGATGGAGTGCGGATGGGCGCGCGACAGCAAGGCAAGACTGAGATGCAGGATCCGGAGCGGCGATTGCAGGGCAAGGCTCGGAAGTAGAAATCCAGGTGACGAGAGAATCTGGCTCGGAGGTGAGATCCGGGGCGGCGGCTGGGTTTTGACTCGGAATCGGGTCCTTGAGCGGTGGCAGCACTAGGCTCCAGCGTGGGATTGCACGTGGCGATGGGGTCGTGATCCATGGAGCGCGTAGGCGCGTGGATCAAATGGTTGTCTCCGGCAACCCGCACTGGATGTGCTAGTCCTTTTATCTTTTGAGTTTCACGCCGTTTGTGGCCAGGAGCCAATCGTGCCGTTTCCACCTCCTTTGCCGCGTGCTGATAGGCGGAGGTGTTTCTCTTCCGGGCTACCTCCAATCAGCGGCTCTGGCTCGGATTCAACTTTCACGCCATCGCAACTTCTTCCTGCTATCGGCTCGACTTCCTCCGACTTGGAATCTGGCATGGCGGCAACCCCAGGCTCACTCCTGACATCTGGTCGTGTTTCCTGTCTGGTCTACCTGGGAAGGCTGACAACGAGTGAAATCATTAAATTTTGCAAGCTTCTATTTTTTCATACGTGAACTCATATGCTATCAGGTGAGAATGGTGAAAACAACCTGTTAGGTTATTTTTTCTAAAGATTCTTTGTGTCCAATGTATAGTCGAAGGCTTTCACGGCTGGAATCTGATGGTTGTTGTGGGTTTTCCAGGCTGTGTAGCCGTGTTCTGGCAGATTTGGTTCCTAACGTTTCGCCAGCAGCTGTGGCTGGCATCTTCAGAGGACAGGAGCACAGCTAGAAGATTCTCTCTGTGCCCAAGATTCTCTCTGTGCTATCTTGGGCACAGAGAGAATCTTCTAGCTATGCTCCTGTCCTCTGAAGATGCCAGCCACAGCTGCTGGCGAAACGTTAGGAACCAAATCTGCCAGAACACGGCCACACAGCCCAGGAAACCCACAACAACCATTCTCTGTGTCCCTTTGCAAACTTTGGCATGGCCTCTAGCTTGCTGAGACCAACTTGGGATGGATGGTGCTATTTGTGCTGCATGAGCGCTGGCTTCTTAAAGCAGGCTTCAGAATTGATATATGAGATACAGCTAAGACATTTAATGGGTTACTTCCCCATCCATGTTATTTCTCTCTCTTTCTCCTCCAGAGCCATCATGAAACTTAATGGACACCAGCTGGAAAACCACGCACTGAAGGTCTCCTACATACCCGACGAACAGACCGGGCAGGGTGCAGAGAATGGACGTCGAGGTGGCTTTGGGACTCGGGGCGCCCCCAGGCAAGGGTCTCCTGTGGCTTCAGGAGCTCCAGTGAAGCAGCAGCCAGTGGATATCCCCCTTCGGCTTCTTGTTCCTACTCAGTATGTGGGAGCCATTATTGGCAAAGAAGGTGCCACCATCCGCAACATAACCAAGCAGACGCAATCCAAGTAAGGCATTGTTTTACTTCAGTGTTCCTCAGCCTTGGCCACTTTAAGATGCTGGCTGGGGAATTCTGGGAGTTGAAGTCCACACGTCTTAAAGTGGCCATGGTTGAGAAACACTGTTCTACTTAGTAGAAGCATTTTTTTAGCTTCTACTTTTTCACATGTTGCTAAATTCCATGTGGGGCACAAAGCAAATCCAACCCAGAAAATTACATTTTGGACTGTGCCCTGTCTGCAGTTGGCATCTAACGTGTAAGATTTGCCCAGACTCAGTTTGACCTTTGGGTGGAAGCGGGTTCCCTATCCTGGTTTATTGCTCAAGATGGGCAGTTCGGAAACTGAAAGGAAAAGCAGAAAGACTTCAGAAAACAAAAATATTTCCTTCCCAGGGTCAAGACGAGGCTAAGGTGAAAGAACCACCTTGAAGATTTGAGGTGCCATTTATTTTTTGGAATGATATATTTATTTATTTATTTATTTATTTATTTATTTATTTATTTATTTATTTATTTATTTATCACATTTCTTCACCGCTCATCTTGGCAAGCGACTCTGGGCGGTTGTAATATACATCACTGGTTGTAAGAAATAATGGTCCCTAAATTAAAATAGGCAAATCAGGACTGAAAGTAATCTTTCAGTAAAGGCAATAAAATGCAGAATATATGTACATACAGATAGTCCTCACTTAACAACCATTCGTTTAGTGATGGTTCGGACTTACAATGGTGCTGAAAAAAAGACATATGACCAGTCCTCATACTTATGACCATTGCAGTGTCACTGCGGTCACGTGATCATGATTTGGGTGCTTGGCAACCGGTTCACATTTATGACTGTTGCAGCATCCCATGGTCAAGTGATTGCCAGTTTCGACCTTTCCGGCCAGCTTCTGGCAAGCAAAATCAATGGGGAACCGTGTGATTCACTTAACGCCCACATGGTTCACTTATTGCCCATGGTGTTTTCTTAACGGCTGCCGCAAAAAAGGTCATAAAATCAGGTCGGATTCGCTTAATGACCGCTTCACTTAGCAACTGAAATTCCGGTCTCAATTGTGGTTGTTAAGCGAGGACTACCTGTATATACCAAGAATGCTATTCCCTTTCAGGTAGGCATAGTTATGCAAAGTACAGAAAAATAATAAGACATAGTAAGCCAAAGATTTCATTATCTTCCTTTAAGAGAAAATAAAAGGAAATGCAGCAAAATCTAGTTTTGCATCAATATCATTCACTATACTTTTCCACTCATCCATTCCTTTTTTTAATTCATGCACAACATAGCTTTATACATCGCCTTTTGCTGTTTAAACTTTTGAGAATCTCATCAAGTCTATCAACCATGACTTCCTCTGTCTTCTCTGAGTGTGCATTAGTGCTAATGCAAAACACTAATTAAAATCACAGGGAAGCAGCTAGAAAACAAACACATCCACGACAACCCAACTCAGAAATAAATAAGCAAGGATCTGAATCTTGGGCACTCTCCTTGAACATAAACATTCATATTTCTCCTGCTCTTCTTTCAAGGAATGTACATTGCTCTCCTCTCTCCCCTGTTTCTGTAGTGTCCCCACAACAACCCTATGATATATAGCTGGGCTGCGTAGTGACCATAATAACAAGGATTTGAAGCAAGGATTACAGAGTCCAAAACTCAAAGCCAGTATTCCTCTGCCTGTGTCCTCCAATTCTAAGTGAAAATTCTGTGGTTTGGAGTTCCAATAGATCTGAAGGGCACCAGATTGAGGAAAGTTGTTTTGCTACTGTATTCTTCTGCTCTCAACCTTTGTTCTTTGTTCTCCTTCCCATGAGAATGAATTGGGAGTTATCCGCAATTTCTGTTGCTAAAATTTGCTTCACAGCGGATGTGTAGGTTAAAGCAGAGTTCAGTGCAAGATAATTAGATCAGTGCAGCTTACTGTGATTGAACTTTACTATGGCTTCTTTGAAATTAGATGCTTTGAGGCCATGAGTTGTAAAGCTGGCTTCTTAAAGAAAGGCAGTTGACCACAGTATAGGATTTGGATGACACTCTAAACTATGGATTATTGGAAGAGGAAGCTTCTAATTTTACCGTAGCTATGCTGGGGATAGAAGGGAGCACACAAGCATCAACATGCTTCCTGTAGTTCAGTAATGCATCCAGAGACGACCACTGTGCCCAAGAAGTCTAGCTGTAACAGAGACTTTATGAGTTTCATAATGTCCTCCCCAGGTACGTATGTTCTCCTAGCACAGGGCTCTCCAAAGTTTTCCCGTGGCGACACACCAACCGTTGTTGGTGTGTCGCCGCGGGAAAACCCGGAAGTGCCGCCGTTGCGGCAGCGCGCAAAAACCCGGAAGCGCTGCTGCTGCTTTCGGGTTTTTGCGCACCGCGGTTGGTGTGTCGCCACACAACCCGGAAGCGCTGATCGTCAGCGCTTCCGGGTTTTCCCACGGCGACACACCAGACTGTGTGGCGACACACTTTTGTGTCGCGACACACAGTTTGGAAAGCTCTGTCCTAGCACCTACATTTATGATATTTCCATAACCAAATCAGGCATTTTCAAATTTATTACTTTGATTTTCATGCTATTTTTATTATTATGATGATGGCTGTAATTGCTGTTTTTTACTCTGGTCTTATGTTTTACCTTTTTAATAAGATGCTTTCATTGCTTTGTAGATTACTCAGTGGCCTGCATTTATTGGGTTATCTAGAAGAACAGTGAATGAAATTAAAATATACATGCAGCCAAAATGGGGATAGATGAAAGATATCAGGCATTGGAGATAATTTGTAAAGATGAGGAAGCCAAGGTTTTGAAGCATTTCCTGACCTTTTACTGGGTTTCTGATTCCTTAAAAAGGTAAAGATTCCCCTCGCACATTTGTGCAGTCGTGTCCGACTCTAGGGGCTCATCTCCGTTTGTTAGCCGAAGAGCCAGCGTTGTCCAAAGACGCTTCCACGGTCATGTGGCCGGCATGATGCATGCGGAACGCTGTTACCTACCCACCGAAGTGGTACCTATTAATCTACTTGCATTTGCATGCTTTCGAATTGCTAGGTTGGCAAGAGCTGGGGCTAGTGCGGGAGCTCACTCCACACACAGGGCTAGGGATTTGAACATCCAAACTTGTGATCTTCCGATCGACAAGCCTGGCGTCTTACCCACTGAGCCACCACGCCCCTTCTGATTCCTTAGGCATATGCTATTATTTTTTGGGGGGAGGATATAGTTTTTATTATTTTTAGAGACAAAGATAAAAAAACTACAAAAAAACCCCAAAAAACTACAGACAAAAAAGAAAAAAACACTAAAAGTGTAAAAACACAAGAAAAAAAGAGTTTTAGAAAGTTACATATACAGGTGATTTCCAGCTTTCAATAGTAAGAATATACAGCAATTCCCATAAACAAACCCTTCCTCTACATCAAACCATGATCACATTATTTCTATAAATCCTTCCATTAACACACATACAAATCTCTAATACAATTGCTCCTTCCCCTTACATAAAATTGAATGAATGAATGAATGAATGAATGAATGAATGAATGAATGAATATATATCTACTTCAAACTTCCCTCCCTCTTAAAAAACAATCCATTTAATTTTTTTTCTTCCTACTACTATTCTATATACTTCTGTCTACGCAATAAGCATCAAATTGTAAAGGCGTATGCTATTATTCATGTGTTCAGTAATTTCTCACTCCTCTTTGAATTCACTGCAGAATTGATGTGCATCGGAAGGAAAATGCTGGGGCGGCAGAGAAAGCAATCAGCATCCATTCAACCCCAGAAGGCTGCTCTGCTGCTTGCAAGATGATCTTGGAAATCATGCAGAAGGAGGCAAAAGACACCAAGACGTAAGATGAGCCATTGTTAGTGCCAAGATTGGCAGGGCTTTTTAGAAAGGCTACCCAGAGTATTTTTCTAGTACTGCTGCATGAGATGCTTTCCAGTGAAAGGCCAAGGATTGAAAGTGGGAGATTCTGTAGCCAGTTTATGTTTTGCCCCTGGCTGCTACCAGCATTTTTTCTTCCACAAGTCAGTTGGATTTCATGGCTACTGTCTAGGACAGGGCTTTCCAAAGTTTTCCCGCGGCGACACACCAACCACTGTTGGTGTGTCGCCGCGGGAAAACCCGGAAGTGCCGCCGTTGCGGCAGCATGCAAAAACCCGGAAGCGCTGCTGCCGCTTTCAATTTTTGTGTGCCGCCATTGGTGTGTCGCCGCGGGAAAACCCGGAAGCGCTAATAATGATCAGCGCTTCCGGGCTGTGTGGCGACACACCAGACTCTGTGTGGCGACACACTTTTGTGTCGCGACACACAGTTTGGAAAGCTCTGGTCTAAGACATAGCTTTCCAAACTGTGTGTCGGGACATGTTAGTGTGTCGGCTGCAGTGTCTGGGTGTGTTGCGGCTGCTGCTGCCTCCGATCTCTGCCAGGATTCCGCGCAGGTCCTAGTGCCTGCCCTGTGCCTTGCTGCCTCCAAACCTGCTGTGATTCCGTGCAGGTCCTAGTGCCTGCCTTGTGCCCTGCTGTAAGAGTGTGTTGCGAAATGATGCCCTGCTCTAAGAGTGTGTCGCAAAATGATGTATGTCTAAAAAGTGTGTCACCAACATGAAAAGTTTGGAAAGCTCTGGTCTAGGAGGAGGATATTAAATGATACATTGGCTTTTCTAAGACACATGCCTGCATGTACCTTGCAGCCTTTCTTCCCTAAGGAACAATCCAGTCTTGAAACTCAGAAGAAACTCTGCGAATTAAGAATAATACAGAAATTTACTTAATCGTATATGACATTTGGATAAAATTTTGCAGCGTTCAGACTGCCGCGTATGTATGATGTATGTTATTGTAAACCGCCCAGAGTCCCTCTTTTGAGGGAGATGGGCGGTGACGAAATTTGAAAAATAAATAAATAAATAAAATAAAAAGTAATCTTTATAGCAGCCAAGAAAGATAAGGTGGTAGAACAGAACAATTCTGAGGCTGAATGAGAGTGTTTTGTCTAATGTTATCTATCGAATTCATGTAAGATGAAACTGAACTGAGAACATCTTCAACTTTAGTAGCTTTTTATCAGCTGAGATGGTATTGTTGTTACTGCTGTTGATGCTGCTATTGTTAGCAGTGGTTGAAAAAGACAGACATGGGGAAGAGCAGATGTAAATGGAGGGACAAGAGTATGTTGTCGGGCAGCTTTGAGAAATGGAGGACCTGCAATTCCCATTGCTAGCTTTGCTTTGTAAGACTCTTCCTCCTTGTGATCAAGCAATATCTGTTCCAAAGGCAGATTCCAGCTGCGATCTGACCTTGCAACAGCTGGGAGGTCCTATTTCTCTCAATATAATAAACTGAGGCGTAAGACTGGAAGTAGCAGGCCAATACAAGTCTCTTAGGAAATACCGGTAGTCCTCGTTTAGCGACCACAATTGGGACCGGCAACTCGGTCATTAAGCAAAGTAGTTGCTAAGTGAAACCATGACTGCTTATGATCTTACTTCAGTTTTCCTTTGCTTTACAGACCTGCGAAGGTCATAAATGCAGGCATTGGTCACGAAGTTACTTTTTCATCACTATCATAACTGCAAACGGTTGCTGTACAAGGTAGTCGCTAAATGAGGACTACCTGTAGGTCCATCTAGCTCAGTTTTATTGGCACCAGCTACCTGGCCATGGTTCTCCACAGTTTCAGATAATGTTTATCTCCTGATTGGAAAGGCAAGGGTTTGAAGCAGGGGCTTTCTGCATGCCCTGCAAATGATCTGCCACTGAGTTTTAATTCACTTAATTCGTTTTCCATACTCAAGCGCTGATGAAGTACCTCTGAAAATCCTAGCCCACAACAACTTTGTGGGACGACTGATTGGCAAGGAGGGCCGCAACCTGAAGAAAGTGGAACAGGACACAGAGACAAAGATCACCATCTCCTCGTAAGTCTTTTGGTTCTTTCCTACTCTACTTTCCATGAAGTTCTCAACTGTTTAAGCTGATGAACTGATTATTCTGATGAAGAGTATACATATAAACCGTCTGTGTTTGTGTGCATATTATGCAATCCTAAATATGTATCCCCAGATCCCATTTGTCAGTTTTTTGACCCAAGTAGTCTTCTATTTCTGCAAAAATAAGTGGCTGACATACAGATGAGAAACTTCTGGATGGGTGCCTTGGCCCCTGAATCCATTACCAATTGATGTGGCAGGCAAAAGGCTGAAACAGAATTGGGTAGGACTATGAGAGCAGAGAAAGCTCCTTTACCTACTCAATATTAGGGAGGAGCAAATTCTGGGATTTTGTCTCCTAGCCTGTAGCCATTATATATAAAATGGTTGCCTGATAGGTAGGAGTTCCTGTGATTCCTGCCTTTCCCTGTAAAATAATGCCAGAGCATGCAACAGGGCTACTTACTCTTACAATGAATATTGCTAGAATTATGTGCCAAAGAAGATTCCTGGGACGCTTTCTTTTATTAGCTGGTTGAATTGAATGCAGTAATGGAGTCTGTGAAGTTCTGCCCGGTAAAGGTTTGTGACAGAACCACTTCTTTTATTTTGATGTTCCCACTCAGCCTTCAGGACTTGACATTATACAACCCTGAAAGGACTATCACTGTGAAAGGCTCCATTGAGAACTGCTGCAGAGCAGAGCAAGAAATTATGAAGAAAGTGAGGGAGGCCTATGAGAATGATGTCGCGGCCATGAGTGTAAGTGTGTTTATATCTATTTTGTTTCCTTCCCTAAGATTCAGATGTTCTTATCGTACCATATATGTAGCAAGACCAGGCTGGCCGTATTGAATAATTTACCATCAAAAGACCCTGACATCGTTAACGTGATTTGTTCCAAGACAATCTCCTTCAAAAGCTATAGTCAGGAATGGAGAATGTTGTGGGACTGAATCCAATCAGAGTAGGAGAAAATGTTGGTGAAATTATTGGGGGAAGGTGCAAAGTATGTGAGTTTCATCTCCGTCATTGCACAGTCACCTCACCCTGCTCTGTAGACTCCCTGGCTTCCCAGTCTTAAATTCCACAGAAGACATCAAGAAGAAATACCTGTTCTAGAGCATTTTCAGGCTGAAAAGGTTCACAGGCAAAAGAGGCTGCAAAGTAATGGGAACAGGTATAGCAGAGAATAACAACATAGCCGTTCATGGCATAGGGCCTGGTTACTTGAGGAACCACCTCTGTCCAGTTGTTTCTGCCCACCTGGTATATTTGAGTAGAGTGAGTGTACCAATAGAAGAGATTGCTACAGATCCCTTCAATTAAATGCTGCCACCTTGTGGGACCAAGGAGGTGTGCCTTCTCTGTCATGGCCCCCCCGTCCTCCAGAACAGCATCCCTCCTTAAGACCTGGCTCTGTTCCCAGGCCTGGGGTTAATGTGTTTGCTATATATTTGGGGGGGGGGGGCTGTCATATTTGTTGTTTATTCTAGTTGTTTTCATCCAGGCTGCCTATTTATATGGGTTCTAACTGTTTTAATTGGTTTTTTTTTATTTTGTAAGCTGTCTTCTGGAGTGGGCGGCCCTAACAATCTAATAAATTAAATGAATGAAACTAATAATAAAGCATACTCAAAAATATCAAAGTAAATTCTAAAGCAATTCTGGAACATCATGGTGTAGAAAAATAGAAGCATCTCTCTCAGGGCAAGAGCTTTCAAGCATAATATATAAGTAAAAAAAAAGTAAAGGTTCCCCTGCACAGTCGTGTCCGACTCGCACTTAAAGAAAAATAAGGTGATCTTTGCCGGAAGCATTTCAGAGTTAACAGTTAAGTCCCACTGAAAAAATCAAACATCCCATCCTCCTCCTCTTTGTCTTATTTTCTCTGTTTTTATTTTAGCTACAGTCACACTTGATACCTGGTCTCAACCTAGCTGCAGTTGGTCTCTTTCCTGCCTCTTCCAACGCTGTGCCACCTCCTCCAAGTAGTGTCTCTGGAGCAGCTCCATACAATTCTTTTTTGGTAACATTGAGCTCTGTTTTTGTACGAGCAACTTGTGCATGGAACTGTGCATAGAACTGTGCAAGCCAGTCATTTAAATTACACAGAAAAAAGAGAGTTTATCTCAGTGGAATCATGTTTGTATAGCTCGTCCTAAGCTGCACATTTCTTTGATTCCCATTAAGTTCAGTTGCGTTCAGCAAAATGCGTATAATGCATCCTTGGAACAGGGTTGAGGATCTTTTTTCTATTGAGGTTTGTGCTCAGTAGAAGGAGGAACCCTTGAAATATTTTTCAGGCCTTGGGGAAGCCCTGCACATTCAGGCTCAAATGTAGGCCAGAAGTTACAAAATTATTATATTTGTTTCATGTGTAGGCCTGTAGTAACCTGCATTAACAGTGTTCTTAAACTAAAAATAAAGAATGAAACTTACCTCTTTAATGTGAAGTTGCCCGAATTTGAAATAATGTTTTAAATAATTTTTGATCTCCCAGGGAATCCCTAGTGACCTCTCGCAGAACCCTAGGGTGCCACGGAACCCTGGTTGAGAAACCCTGTTCTGTAGTCACACATCCTAATTTGTTGCTTCTTGTCATTATAAACACTTCAGTCTTATTTCATCTCCAGCCAAATTCACATACCATTTCTCTTACCTGCACTAAACTTGCACTGAACATGTAATGATGTCATGGCACTTCAGCCATAATGGATAGTAGTAGAAACCTGTTTTTAGCCTATCAGAATGTCAATTCAGGATGTCCAGTTTCTCTGATACTGATTGGTGTCTATAAAAATACTCTCTTGGCAGCCTCCTGAGCAAGAGACCGTGCATGTTTTCATCCCTGCCCAGGCTGTAGGTGCGATCATTGGCAAGAAGGGACAGCATATCAAACAGCTCTCCAGATTTGCAAGTGCCTCAATCAAGGTGCCCGTACCTCCCTGTTGTTTCAGTGCTTTAATCCCTGCTACTGAGTGATTGCTGTGAAAGTTAGACATTAGTGTTTTAAATGGCACCAGTTTATGCAGGTGAATCAATGTCATGGGTAAAACAGTATAGTTCACAAATTAGCTGTCCTGTGACTGTCCTACCAATTGAATTGCAACCTATAAAGAGCACCATGGAGTTTTATGCAACCCTCCATTCACTTCATTAGGGAGCAGCTCAATGAATTAGACTTAAATCTAGGCCTTGATACAACTAGGCCAGAGCTTTCCAAACGTTTCATTTTCGCGACACACACCAACAGCGGCGGTGGCACAGCCTGCGGTGTCCTGGTGTGCCGCACGCAAATCCAGAAGCGCTGATGGGGGGAACCGTAAGGAGCGGCACCGCTGCCAATCAGCGCCGCCGCCATAGCGGCGGCGGCGCTGATTGACAGGGGTGCCTCTCCTTACGGTTCCCCCCATCAGAGCATCCGGGTTTGCGTGCGACACACCAGGACACCGCAGGCGACACAGTAGTGTGTCGCAACACACACTTTGGAAAGCTATGAACTAGGCTTTTTGTATGGCCTTTGCAGAATGGGTTTTCAGTCTTCCATGTGGTTTGTTTGGTTTTGGCTTAATGTGTTGTGTGAACCCAACCATAAGGATGTAAAAAACATGGTTTATGGCTTAGCATAAGTGATCATAATTTAGTCAACAAACCATAAGTTAGTGTGATGTGTCAGCACTGTCTGTTTTCATCTCTTGCAAGATCTGGTAAAGGATAATTCCCTGGAATAATATAAAATAATAACATATAATAATAATTCCTGTATCTGTCCAAGCAATTAATACTGACCCCTCAACCAAGTTTATCTCATCAAAGTATAAAGAGATGTTTTTGTGGCTGCCTGGAAACCATGGCATTAATTAATCTGTTGTTTAAAGAGATTTAAACAATTTTTTTAATTGAAAAGTCAACCTGGTATCTTCCAGATGCTTTGGATTTCAATTCATAAGAGGTTCTGTGTTGGATCTTGACCAAAGGCAAGGGGTGATGAGAACTCCAGTCGAAAATAAGTGGAGGTCACCAGATTGCCTTTTTGCTTTAAAAGGATTCTCTGCAAATTCCTTCTTTTCAGCCACCTTCTTTAGTACATAGTCTGGTAGTGCCTCTCTGACTGCCTCGGCAAAATTCATAGTGCATTTCTTTTTCCATACTTTAATCTACTTGTAAGAAAATCTGGGAAAACCCTTTTGGAAGGACATCACCATTTTCAAAATAAATCATAACATAATGCTTGCTTTCACGATTAGATCAATCTCCCTGCTCAGCTTGGACATTGTTGCGTAGACAGATTAGTACTTCATTTCACTGCCTCCTTTTGTCTTCTCTAGATTGCTCCTCCAGAGACGCCAGATTCCAAAGTGCGCATGGTGATAATCACTGGACCACCAGAAGCCCAGTTTAAGGTTTCTTTCTTCCATTTTGTCATCCGTGAATTATATTTAGAGGCAGTTACACACCATTATAGAAATGGGTTTCTTTCTTTCTAAAATGTAACTCTTTAGCGTTGCTCCAAGAATGAAAGCATCATAGAAAGAAATCTTAACAAAAACAAACCCACGCCCAAAGCTGTACAGGTAGTCCTCATTTAGCGACTGCCTTGTTTAGCGATCACAGTTATGATGGTGATGAAAAAGTAACTTTGTGACCAATCCTTTTATTTACGACCCTCGCGGGTCTGTAAAACAAAGGAAAGCTGAAGTAAGATCGTAAGCACAGTTGCAGTTTCACTTAGTGACTGATTTGCTGAACAACCGAGTTGCCAGTCCCAATGGTGATCACTAAACAAGGACTACCTGTACAGAAAACAGACTGATAGCCTGCTACTCCAGGACCCCATGCAGCCCTCAGAGCCCTTTCAAAAGTTGCTGCCAAATGTTAATGTTTAATGTGACAGAAATCGGAAAATAATACAGTAGTTTCAAGAATATTTGTTTGTGCACATTAACTATGGCTGTGTTCTGCTGCCCCATTTAATTATGTTCATTATTTAAATATCACTATTATCATTACTAGAGATCCAGTTTGGTGTAGTGGTTAAGGCACCAGGCTAGAAACTGGGAGACCGGGAGTTCTAGTCCCGCCTTAGGCACGAAGCCAGCTGGGTGACCTTGGGCCAGTCACCTTTTCTCAGCCCTAGGAAGGAGGCAATGGCAAACCACTTCTGAAAAACCTTGCCAACAAAACTGCAGGGACTAGTACAGGCAGTCACCAGGGTCAACAATGACTTGAAGGCACACACACACATTATCTTACAATCTAAGTTTTGACAGAGAGACCTAACAGTAGGAAGGATGGGCTATTTTGAAATGTACTTATTTTAAGGTATAATTAATACCACTCTTCCAGGATTGGGTAAAGCTAAAAAATGTTCTAATTTCAGAAGGAAATCAACTAGCTCTTTAATCACTCTTTGGTGGCTTGATTTCTTTCAGGCTCAAGGACGAATTTATGGAAAGCTGAAAGAGGAAAACTTTTTTGGGCCCAAAGAAGAAGTGAAACTTGAGACGCACATCCGAGTCCCTGCCTCAGCAGCAGGAAGAGTCATTGGCAAAGGGGGCAAAACAGTGAGTGCAGGGTTGGGCTGCAAAAAGTCATCTTGGGAAAAAAGCTGCTGTGAGGTTGGTTGCTTCAGCTGTGGCCTAAGATGGGACATTAAATAATGCAGGCTTAATATGATACAATTACATTCCTGTTTCCCAAATGTCTGATCACTGAAGCATAGTAAAAATTTGAGGCACACTTCAAATTTGCACCTGTGGAAAGTTCTGAGGAGATTTAAACATTAACATCAGGCTAAATTGTGATTCTCTGTGATTCTTGAATTAGCTTCTGGTAAAGAGCAGTGTGTAAGTGGTCAATAAACCAAGATCTGAAATCAGGTTGGAGGGAGAATTACCAGCCACAGTTGAGCAAACTCTGGTTTGTTGTTACATCTGAGTGAGCAAAATACTGTGTGAGATGTTGCTCTGCCTTCATGGGCTGCTATTTGGAATATTATTTGAAACTTCTTGGGGTAAATGGAAGAGAAATCTCACAAATCAGAGTTTGGATCCCTGAAATGTAACTCATTGTTTGAAATCTTATTTATGATCAGTATAAATCATGATTATATCTGAACTAGTTTTCAGATATAAATGAATGGTATAAAATTAGTCTTCTAGATTTATATATGCTTAAGATTGGCTCCATAATTGGTGTTCAGCCATAGCGTAATTTGCTGGTTTTAACTTGAGGTGTTGCGCTAACTTAGCCAACTGTGCCTTATTTATTGAACCATAGTTTTTTTTAAAAAAACAAAGCTTATTGCAATGTGTGGACCCAGTTTTAGAGTATATAAAAGTAAGAACTCTGAAGGGAGTGGCACATATTTAAATTTCAAAACGCTGAATAATTCTCTTTAAATTACTGAATACCTGAGTACCAGCAAGCTGGAATTTCTCCTTTGTGTGTCCTCATAAAATGGGACGTGACCACAAAATAAGGTATTTGCAAGGGACTTTGCTCCTTTCAATGTCTGGCGATTAGAATTTAAATGCAGTCCAATTGTTTTACTTTTTGTCCTATCTGTAGGTCAACGAACTGCAGAACCTGACAGCAGCTGAGGTAGTTGTTCCCCGGGATCAAACCCCTGATGAGAATGAGCAAGTCATTGTCAAAATCATCGGACATTTCTATGCTAGCCAGGTAGCAGCTAATACCAACCACTGTGTATTTTTTAAAACCGTGTATACTAAGATGGGCTTGGCTCACAGTTAATGCCAGGCCAGAAGCAGGCAGCTTGCAGGTGGCATTTGATTTCTCAGCCCCTTTTGGCAGGACACCAGAGCTCCTTGCTCTTTCAACATTACATTGCATTTCAAAAATAAACAGTAAATAGATCTGTTAAGCCTCAGATAGGTTTAATATATCAACCTTACTGGGCAGAGAATACCAAAAAAGGCCCCAAATCTCATCCCATGTCTCTGATGATGTCAGTGCAGCACCACCATGCTCATCCCTTCAGCTACTGGCTGCCCCAAAATAAGTTTAAAAAAACAGAGCCTCCAGCTGCCTCTTCGCTAAGCCATGGTTTAACATTATTTTATTTGATCTTATTTCTATAGTATCTTCTTCCTGGAGGAGCCCAGTGTGGTTGAGAAAAGAGCAATAAAATAAACTTGGATAAGCCAACAATCCTTAAAAACTATAAATATACAAATGAAAACAAAATTCATTTTGAAAAAGAAAAACAATATAATAGGCAATATATAACAAAGTCCAGTCATGAAGGTGTTGTTTTTTTCCAGGTGAATATGTACATCTTCAGTTATTGTTTAAAAGAAGTCTTTTTGTGGTGGTGGGGGGGGGGGGGCAGCTGTACTTCCCATAAGGAAGAGTTCAATAATTGAGATTTTGCAACTGAGAAAAACTAATTCCTAGCCACTGTGAGTCTTACCATCCTGTGGTACCACAAGTAGGGCCTATTCAGTAATTGCAATGCTTCAGCTGGGTGGAATTGGGCTGGGCAGTCTTTTAAGTTCTTGGATTCTAAACCATTTAGAGCAGAGCTTTCCAAACTTTTCATGTTGATGACACACTGTTTAGTCATGCATCATTTCGCGACACACTCTTCCAGCAGGGCACAAGGCAGGCACTAGGACCTGCATGGAATCACAGCAGGTTTGAGGCAGCAGGGCACAAGGCAGGCACTAGGACCTACGTGGAATCCTGGAAGGGCTCGGAGGCAGCAGCAGCCGCCGCGACACACCAGACACTGCAGCCGACACACTTAACGTGTCCCGACACACAGTTTGGAAAGCTCTGATTTAGAGCTTTATAGATAAATGTTGATACTTTATGTTGGTCCTGATGGCTCCCAGGCAACCTGTGAAGCATTTCAGGATTTGCATTATGTGGTCCCATTTAACCACCCTGCTTAGGTCTTGATTATTTGCAGCTTCTGGACGATCTTGAAAAGCAATTTCACATAGCGTACAATGCAGTAATCCAGTTATGGGACTAATTAGACATAGATCACTGCAACTAGGCTACCCTAGCCCAAGTAGGGCTGTAGTTGGCACATCAGCAGAAATTAGGAATAGGTCCTCCTTGCCACTGGGGGCCATCTGATCCCACAAACACTAACTCAATGGCATCCTCTAAACTCAACTGATCCCTTTAGACAGTTCAACAAAGATGCAGTGATTGTTGAGGACCTTCCGTGCTCTAGGTGTCTACCCATTCAGTTCATTGCTCAAAGTTAATCAGTAAATCAAGGGGTGTTCTAGTCTCTTTGTCACCAGAGATGGCACTCTGGTTTCAGTGTCCCTTCTCATTTCATTGTTCCACCTGAACAGGATTGTGTGCAATTCCTTCTGGAAAATCCTCTAAAAGATTTGACAATCTCTCTGACTCCATTAGTTTCCGAGGGCAGACCAATTGAATGACTTATTTATTTATTATTTAAATTTGTATCGCCGCCCATTTCCTCCACGCCTGGGGACTCTGGGCAGCTCACAATAATAAGTTAAAAATATAAAATTACAGCGACAATAATTTACGTATAAAATCCAAACAAAAAGATGTTAATAATAAGGCGGGTTTCATGGCACCAGTCGCTCCCAAGAGGAACTATTGGCGTTCCCGTCCCAAGCCAGGCGGCAGACCTTCTTTCTGGAAGGTCGGGAGAGAAGAAACTCGCCTCAGCTCAGACTTACTTGCCCTTTCAAGGGGACTTGGCCATAGCCGATTCAAATCTCACAGGAAAGTGGTTCATCCATAAGAGAGGTGGATTCTCAAAGCATCAATCACTTCCATTCTGGCCTGTCCCCCAAATTGGATTGAGATTTTTTTTTTTTAATCCATTCAGTCAGGTCCAACTCCCAGAGGCTGCCTGGACAAGTCCTTGCAATGTTCTTGGCAGGTTTTTCAGAAGTGGTTTGCCCTTGCCACTGCCTCCCCCCACCAAATCTCACTGAGGTAAATGAGGTTAGTCTCCCCTTCCTCCAACCTGATTTGGGATTGAGTAACAGCATCTCAAGGCAAGAGAGAAGGCCAGCATAGCAGCCTTCAAAGGTTTGGTAGTGGGGTAGTGAGGCCGAGCAAGAAACAGCCATCCACTATTTCCTATCTATACTCTTCTCCCTGGCCCACCCCATCTCACCCCAAGCCTCCCCATAACCCATAGCTTTCCAAAGTGTGTGTCACGACACACTACTGTGTCGCCTGCGGTGTCTAAAACCCGGAAGCGCCGATGGGGGAAACCGGAAGAAGCAGCACCCCCACCAATCAGCGCCCCTGCCACCGCAGCACTGATTGGCTGGGGCCGCTTCCCCCCATCAGCGCTTGCGGGTTTTAGCGCGACACATCAGGACACCGCAGGCCGCGCTACCGCCACCAGCGGTGTGTGTCACCAACGCGAAAAGTTTGGAAAGCTCTGCCATAGCCTTATGCATAAGGTTATGCATATTCATAACTTTAGGTTACAGAATGGAAAACCGGTAACAGTTTAGGACAGAGCTTTCCAAACTGTGTGTCGCGACACAAAAGTGTGTCGCCACACACAGTCTGGTGTGTCGCCACACAACCCGGAAGCGCTGATCATCATCAGCGCTTCCGGGTTTTCCCGCGGCGACACACCAATGGTGGCACGCAAAAACCAAAAGCGGCAGCAGCGCTTCCGGGTTTTTGCACGCTGCCGCAATGGCGGCACTTCCGGGTTTTCCCGCGGCGACACACCAACAGTGGTTGGTGTGTCGCCGCGGGAAAACTTTGGAAAGCCCTGCCATAAATCATAAGTTCATTTTTTTCTGTTTTACGCAAAAAGTCCATAAGGGATTTCCAGTCAGCAATAAGCGTAGATACTGTCTCTTCTCTGATCAAAGAAGTCAATTTAGCCATCTGAGCAAGTTCCATCATCTTTACCAACCATTCCTCCATTGTGGGTAATGCCAAATCTTTCCTTCTTTGTGCATACAATAATCTCGCTGCAGTTATCATGTACAAAAACAAAGTTCCATGACTTTTTTCCAACTGCTTGTCCATCAATTCCAAAAGAAAAACCTCTGGTCTCAATTGTGTATGAACCTTTAAAATCCCCTGAATCAGTGTATGTATTTGAATCCAGAATTTTCTAGCTTTTCTACATAACCACCAAACATGATAAAACGTCCCTTCTTTTTGTTCACATTAGCAACATAAATATGAAGTGCCTTTATACATTCTAGACAATTTCTATGGTGACATATACCAACGGTACATCATTTTATAAAAATTATCTTTCAAATTATAACGTAGTGTAAATTTCAGTCCTTTCAGCCACATACTTTCCCATTGTTCCATCTATATTATAACCAAAATTTTAGCCCACTTTATCATACATTCTTTCACTTGTTCTTCTTCTGTTTCAAATTTCAATAAAAGTTTATGCATTTTAGCAATTACAGTACATGTTCAGCATTTGTACACAATTCTATTTCAAACTCAGTCTTAGAATGTCCAAAACCATAAATTCTTTTGTCTACTTTAAATCTTTCTAATAATTGTAAATAAGAGAACCATTGACAACTGTAGGAGGTACTCACTTTCATGTTCCCCCTCCCCTGTAATACTGTCCCCCACTAAGGCCTTCGCAGGAGGTTGCCAGTGTTTTTCATTCCTAGTAAGTCCCCACCCCAGCTACCTTTTGTTTTTCTTTCAGGAAATAGGAATCTTAAATTCTATCAGTAACTTAACAGATGTTAGCTTCCCTGATATTCCCCTACAATTTGCCTGGAGTAACTGACCTCCACCAGTAGATGGTGTCTTGTAACTCTCCACAAGTAGCTGACACCACTTGGCACTAAAGAGTAAATTGCAGCCAGTTAATATTTGGGTGGGCAGGGGCCAGGTGTGTGAGGGTCAGTTCTGTTCTCCTTAAGCACTCTCTTCCGCCACACAGAATGGAAATGATTTAGAACAGTGTTTTTCAAACTTGGCAACTTTGAGATGTGTGGACTTCAACTCCCATGCAGCTGGGGAATTCTGGGAGTTGAAGTCCACACATCTTAAAGTTGCCAAGTTTGAAAAACACTGATTTAGAAGCATCTAGTTTATAATTGCTTTTAATTATGAAAAGCAATTGTGAAGAGCAAGGAGGAACTTGTAATTAACTGAATTCTTAGTTTATTGACACAGTGTCAAATAATGTTTTCTGATCTTGGTTTGGTTCAACAAGCCACCTATCTGCAACTTAGTATCTTCCTCTAGAATTGTTGAAATGTAATTGTCATAATTCCTAGAGTCAGGAGCAGAAGTGTGATTTGTCTTACCTGTCTTTATCTTCCTCCCCCTCCCCGCCAACACTCTCTTTTTTACCAGATGGCTCAACGCAAAATACGTGATATCCTTGCTCAGGTGAAACAACAGCATCAAAAGGGACAGAACAGCCAGACACAAGCACGAAGGAAATAGGAAGTTACTTTACCTGGGTGTGTGAGAGAAGAGAGAATGAGAGAGAGAGAGAGAGAGAGAGAGAGATGGACAGATGGATGAACCACGATGACAATGCATGAAACAAAGCCAAGCAGAAAGAATGATGAGCTGTTTCAGAACTCTAAGAGTGGCTGGGATTCAGTTTACCGTAGGCAGGTCTTAGTAATTTTTTGGAGATGGGTGTCTTACTGTATCATGAGCCAAAAGCAGTTTGTATGGCTCCCTAGGCATACTGTTCATGCAAGAATGTATGCATACACATGTCTGTACCCATACAGATGTGCACTCTCACACAGAGATACTCTCACACAGTATCTCTCTTTTTGGGGGTTGGGAGAAGGGGACACTTGGTTCAGCTAATAAAAGAAAGTTCCTAATCAAACTTCTCCACCGTCAGAAATTGGCTACGTATGAGCATGAGTTTGTCTAGGGAAGCAAGAATGCTCACACATGGAAATATGTCATGCTTTACCAGATCAAGGAGAAAATAAAAAAAACATAACAATGCTTCCTCCCACCCCCCCAATAGTTTTAGGATTTATTTGGGCAACCCTCTCCCTAACATGAATTATTGTTTGCACTTGGCAAGAGAAGGGCAGAGAATGGAACCAGATTCTTTATAACAGCCTCCCCAAACTGATATTTTCCAGGTAACTGGCTTCTGTTTGATATTACGTTCTGATGATTATGAAAGTCAGATGTCAGCCAGGTCTTTTTTCCATAGTCTGATTTCCAGTGGAGCTGTCCATTGTTCTAACCTAGGCTTCCCGCTCTGGACAAGACACTTGGGCTGCATTGCCACTGTGGGAGAATGAGCTCAAGAATCTGATTGGGTGATTTTCATGTTCCATACAGTGTTTGGGAGAAAAGACTGGAGCCTTAAGGCTGACTCTGGACCTGCATGTCCTCAGTGGACCATCTCCGCTTTAGAGGAAGGTCATTCAACTATACATTTAAAATACAGTATCTCCCTTGATACATGTATAACCCTGAGAGGCTTCCTGTCACTTTAAGAATGTTTTGAAAGTCTAGAATTCATTCTGCATATCAATAAGATATAGTTTTTCCCGCTTCCTTGGAAATTGTCAACATATGGGGAAAGATTATATGCTTCAAATTGGCTGTTGTGTCCCAGTTGTCCTAAAAATGTATAGAGATGAGGAGAGAAAATAAGGAAACAATTTTGTCTTTTTTGGTACTCTCTCCTAGAACTGTGCACTGGCTCAATTCAAATATTTATATCAAATCATGGATTGTGGGTCTCCACAGTTTAGAACTCAAGCCATGATTTGATCTTCCAAATATGTAGGTAATTCATGGGCTGGATTCATACAACATGCTAAGCTAGGCTAAAACACCGTGACTCAATGTATTCTGTAAACTCATCCAAATTGTGATTAATTAATAATTTAAGAGTTTTGTGCAAAGCAAGCATGAAATTTGGTTCATTCAATAAATCATTCTTAAATTACCAGTGGGTTCTTGTGTTGTCCAAACACAACCATAATTTAAAGCTGTTTATCTGCTTTCCATAGTTAGTACTTTTTTTTTCTATGACGCCATGGTTTCAAACTGGCTCTTATTAACTGAGAAATCACCTCAAATTGTCCTTGCAAATTGATTTCAAGCCTGGGTTTCTGATTTTGAATACTTGGCAAATAACAAAGCATGATTTGTCAGTGCAGACATCACATTAAACCATAATTAAGCTTTCTTAGTATGCAGTTCTATAATCTCTTACTGGAAAGTTAATTTTATTTAACGGAGGAACTTCTTGGTTGACAAGTATAAGATTTTATTATAAATATAATTTTGTATGATATCTGAATTGAGCCAGGTTTATCCTTAATTAAGGAAATAAATAGCACATTGGTCTGTCTGTCTCTCTTCCTGTCCCTCTCCCCTTCCCCCATCCCTTCTAAATATTTTAATTTTTTAAGCCAGAGAAAGTATTGAAATAATTAGAAAATCAGTCAGTGGGGAATATGCTTTAATCCACCTAAGATGTAAATTCTTAACGAACAATCCTGGTGGAATTAGTTGGTCAACAGAAGACAAAAATTGTGGCAAGTGACCATAGAATTTTAATTCTCATTAACCGTTAAGTCACCAGATTCAAATTATTTCCAGTTCAATTTTTTCAAAATATAAATTGAACCCAGAGAAACACCCTCCCATGGTGGAAATTTCTCATAATCTAGTTAAAAAATGTTTGGTTTTGATTTTGGTTTTATTTGATTGAAAATTTCCCAATCTAATCTTTTCCCTCATTTCATTTTTTAAAAATTCAAATCAAGTTTTATTCATGAAGCACAGGCTACACAAGAATTTTACTGTTTTTTTAAACTGTTTTTAACTTAATGGGTAAAGTGGTTTTTACTTTGTTTTGTAGAAAAGTGGCTTAGTGTCCAGTACCCTCTCTCCTAATTTTGTATGTACATGTTTTGACATGGCAGTCTGAAACACAGCAAAACCCCTATTCCACATAGACACATACGCACATCCTACCCCTATTTCACCGGCAGTCAACATATCAGGGCTTCTGCTTCTGCCTGTGGTTGGCACATTGAATATTTTCAGATGAAGTTACACACTTAAATTCTGTTAAAATAAATATGACTTGGCATATATAATGGATTTTGGAAGATGTACAGTTTTCCCCAATCTGTTGTTCTCCAGATGCATTCAATTTGAGCTCCAATACTTCCTAATGAGTATTTTGCTGGTTGTGGAATTCTGAGGGTTGGAGCCAAACAGATTTGGAAGGCACAAGACGGGGGAAAGCTGTGTTACATGAATTTCAAAGTCAGTGCTATGAAGCAATGAATTGTGGACTGCAGTGTAAAGGTTTGTTGTGTAAATAGCATTTAGGTCTCCTTCAGCTCAGCCGTTCCCCAATGCCAAAACAATCTGCCCTTGCCTTCTACTGAACAGGAACTGCCGTTGCTTCTGTCTGATCTGTAGCAAATGACCCGTAGTTACTATATTTGGGAAAGCTTGTGGCCATCTCTTGACAACTGCTGAAAGGCAGCTTTAGATAAGGTGGCAAAACAGGCCTGCCATTCCTGGAGGATCTCGGCCTCAAAAGTATTGACTACATAGCTGTCACTCTGAAAAGGCCTCATTCTCTTCCTGACTGCCAGTTTCCAAGGCTGCCTCTGTCCATGTAATAATTGCTTTCTGTTTCTGTTTTTTGTTTGTTTTTTCAAAATCAGTGGAGGGTAAAAATGCAGTATGTGCACAATTGTTTTGGGTGCATAAGTGTACCTGGCTTTTAAAACACACTTCTAGGGAAGTGGGGAAGAATACATTAGTTATAAAAATGAAGATATACCTCAAGGCCACTTGCCGTATAGATTTCATGATCAAAGGACCTTAGGACTTAGGACCCCAGGTCCTCTTTTTTCCCGGAATGGTCAGGGCTCCTGTCCATTTCAGAAGCTTCTCACATCACAGTGTTACACTGCTGGGGAAAACTGGAGGCAGGGGACATCGCTTGCTAAACCTCCTCCAGAGTTTGAATAGCATCAGAAACTGTCCCTTTTGATATGTCATCCTACCTTTCTAGGAACCTCAGTGCTTAGTCATACCAAAAAAGAGAAGTAGTAGTGCCTGTCTTGATCCAGAGAATAACAAAAGGCCCACAGGTTGGTGTACAATGGACTGTGACCCATTTACGAAGTGTGCCTTTAATGCAGGCGCTGTTGGGGCTGTTTCTGGGTGACCTCTTCTCTAGGGAGCAGGCTTCCCCATACTTGAATGAGTGAAGATACACAGAACATCTTCTCTGAATTGGAGCAAATGATTACTTCATTGATCTTAACAATGACATATGCAACCCCAACAATTTTTGGGGTTGGAGGAAGGAAAAAAATGGGGCATGAAAATGAAACCAAAAGTGATTTTTTTGAAAAAAAAAATTGGTGTGATTAAAATAATGGTTAACAACCCCCTAATTTTGAAATACCTATACTTTTTTCTGCCACAAAAATATTGATTGTCTTTAGGAGGCGATACCAAATATAGACATCAGAAGAATGTAATATGGTTACTGATCCCAGTCACTCTTATGCAAAGTTTAAAAAGAAAGAAAATGTGTAAAATGTATACAATGGGTTTTTTAGAATTTGTGGAGAGCAGGAACTGCTCGCCTGGCAGCCTAAGCCTAGAACAAAGTTTTGTCTCTGCATCAACTTAGGCATCTATCTGGTTAATTGAACTGTTCCTCTTAGGATAAGTTATTTTCCCCCACAGAGCCTTGAACCCTTACATCCAGCACTAAGATACAATTGATTTGAATCAGTCCACACAATGAAAAATCTTCTCTTGCATCCTTATCTACCTCAAGGCAGTTTGATGGGTGGACATGGAAAGTCCAGAGTGGTCATTATATACTCTGGACAAGCAACAAATTGTATAGCTTTGCCACATTGATGGAAAAACCAAGTCAATGGTTTTAATATCATTCAGAGGCTGCAAAAGCCATATTGATTTGAATATGGACATTCTGTTTTACATGGATTTCTGGGTCTTAGGCTCTCTTTAAAATTCTATTGAAACAACTTGACATTTAGCATAGATTCAAGGCACGGAAGTTGCGAACATTAATTCATTTGATTGCAGGTGTACTGACATAGAACGCAATCATGTTTGCATTCTAATTTTGCAATTTCTTTCTTTAAAAAGGAAATAAGTAACAATATGGGACAAATTATCCCTCTTTGCCTTGATATATTTATATCTTAGCAGAGACAAGACTTTTGTTCTAAGTTGACTCATTGATTGTCTGGGTTTAACCAAGGTCTTTGAGACTGGGCTGTTTGTGACCACTGGCAAATCCTGTTCCAGTGTATTTCCATGTGCCTGTTGCTCAAATGACATCTTTGAATTTAAGCTGAAGTGGCTGCATGGATCTTGCTGTTTACACTGAAGCAGCTGCTTTCCTTTTCTGAAACCTTGCAAGAACAGGCATGTACAGAAATGTCAGGCATTACTTTGTGTTTTAAGGGAAAGGAGGAAAAAAAGAAGAAAAAGAGAAATGAAAGAAAAATGGGGGGGAAAAGCTACCTCAAGGTATGAAGTTACCTCAACAATTGTTTTGTTTTTTGGGCTTGCTGATATTTTATATAAAAGCTGATAGTCTTGAATATTTTATTTTTTTAATGAAAAGAGAAGTTACGTTTCCTAATTTCTAATGAGCCAGAAGTTATTATGCAGGTCGGAAATGTTACAAGCTCTCTATGGAGAACTGCAGAGACTTCAGATATAGCGGAAAAGACAGCAGATTTCTCCCACTCTCAAATTCGCAGCTTAATTTTACTTAATCTAAAATTCAAATTATAAATTCTGTCCCCTCAAGAATGTGGCAAAGTTAAAACCTGTATATTTCAATTTCAGTGTGCAGGTTAGCATTTGTGTGAGAAGAAGCAGCTATCTAAAAGACAAAGTAATACTGCCAACTTGAGGGTATAAATTCGCTAATTCTACCTAAATATGCTTAATTTGAAAAGTAGGGTGAGTTTCTTTGATTAACATAGATGATATCATTCTGTGGCGGTTGGAATGCAGACCTGTTGATTTTCTCTTTGGCTAATTATTTGGTTTATTAAAGCTGAGGGTTTTTTTTGCATATTTTTCATCACTTGGTGTTGCTCAAGTGCTGTTTGCACAGAAAATGGCATTATGAGAACAAAAAGCAGACAAATCTCATGAAAGTAGTTGGTCCATTGCATCTCCACGGCAGAGAGATATTAACATCTCAAATATAATTGGACTAAAGTACATTTCTACAAGGAATTTTGTGATAGGATCACTAGAAACATATGTGGGACAGGATTCTTTGCATAAACTCACCTTCACTGTGTTGAAACTAAATGAAGTGTGCTCAGGATTGGAAGGCTGCAGATGAGATTTTTTAATGAAAAGTTACAAAAATATTCTGATCAGGAACTATTCGGTCGAGATACATTCTTGTGTTTGCATTTACTTGACCGTCTTTTCCGCTATGTCACTGTGAAATATCCTACAAAGATTACCTCAGTTTTACTGAGGAGAAGCAGACCATTATTTTTTTTAGAAAAAGAAAAGAAATGGGAGCCAAATTTTGTTGTGGCTTTTTGTACATTCTTCTTGAGGAGAAAATGCAACCCTAATTGCCACTATTTGAAAAGTATGGAGCTGGGCAGGTTTAAAAGTTGAATTTGTTTTACTACTCCATTGCACTTGGAACAGATAACCCTCTCTAAATGTAATTTTAAAAAACAGTAGTTGTAAATGGATTCACAAAAGACCATCTTAGAACTATTCTGACCCAGAAGCTCTTCACCCAAATGCAAACTGGGTTCTTGAGAGATCAGGTATACTGTTCTTTTTTTAAAAAAAAGTCACTATCATTTTCCTGTAGAGATTGGAGGTTGGGGTGAGTTGAAAACCCCAGTGCCTTTGCCCCTACTTCCCTGGCTGGAAAACATTGGTGTTCCTATCAGAACTTCGCTCACCCTTCATAAACAAAGACAGTTGCAAAATACTGTCTATTAGGAAATGAACTAAAAATTGGGAAGGGTGGGGTAAAAAGAACGCTACCTCTAATGCTCTTGTCCCCTCAGGCAAGGAGGTAGGAGAAAATGTAGATTTCCTTTCTTGAAGAACTCTGACTTCTCTTACTTTTAATACAGACTTGCATAGATCAGGGTTTTTAAAATTATTATAATTCAGACATCAGCCATAGCAAATAAGGTGTTTTTTTCCCCCAGCGGCAAGCAATTTTTGGTATTCTGTTCAAACTGCATTCTTTGAAAGGAATGGGATGGGTGGGAAAACATTCTCCCCTCTCTCCCCTAGTGTTCTTAGAATCTAAATATTGCTGTGTTTTCTTTTTTAAAATTCCAGCTATAAGAAATGTTTGGGGTGAAGACATCTTTCTTTATCCAAATGAGCATAGCGTTACTCATTTAAAGAGTAGGCAGTTTTAACAGCCTGACTTCAGGGTTCAAGCTGTAGGGCATTGCATGAATCCTATTCATGTCTAAGAGGATTTCAGTTGCCTTGAATAGGAGACTGGAGCTTTTGTACTATAGAGGGTGCATTTGTTCTTATTCAGCTATGAAGTGGAAATGATGATGCAGTGGTTGAGTATGATACAAAGGGGTTTTTTTTTAAAAAAAATGCACAGTCATTAATGTTTGATCCTGCCACACTGTGATAGTGGTTTGGCCCCTTTGCCACTGAATTGTGAGTTTTGCAGCCGTTTCTCATTTTGGATTGGATCTCCTTTGAACTCTTGTGTTAATGCCGTATAACTATCAGATTCTACTGGATGCAGAAGCCCTCCGGAGTTCTGCTCACAAGGCTTCAGATGAGATTAGGAACTCAGGGTTTGGCTCTTATTGTCAGTGTGGATGCAGTTACGGCTTCTCCCTCAGCACCTCAATTTGCTGCTATTTTCTGCCATTGCTTCCACATTTTGAGTGTCCAAAAAAGATCAGGTATATCGTAACAGAGACAAATGTTGGCCTTAAACTCCCCCACTCTCTTTCACTTCACCATATGTATATGTCCATGCTGGTGAGGGATGATGGGAATTTACTCATCCGGAAGTATGTAGATGTATGTACATACTTGTAGCTTTACATCAAAGAATGGTAAGCGAAGAAAGACTTCAGGTGACATCTGAAAAAACCAAGGATTTCTTTTTAAGTCTTAGTGTTAAAGAATCTGATGATTTGGAAGACTGCCTTTTCCCCTAACTACCACGTAGTCTGAAAGTGGCTCAGAGAAAATCTGTAACAAATCTTCTTTTTGTAAAAGGTTACTTGACAAGCCAATAAAATGGAATCCTTGAAAACAGAGAAAACAGATCTTAATTATATCAGTACCTCGGCTATCTCTGTGATCTTAATCTGGACAGTTGGATGGGTTTCAACTTTCTTGTCCATCAGAAAAGTATAGAAAGACAACCTTGTGAGTTGGGTTTGATTGGACTTACTGCTCTGATCATCTATGGCAGACTTCTGCCTCCTGTTTTCCTCAGATGTGTTGGACTACTACCCATAATCCCTCAGGCAACGTATCTGTTGGCTGGGGATTGTGGAGATTGAAGTTCCACACTTCTGGGGAGCAACAGGACGGGGAAAACTATTTTAAGGCATTGCTGTGTACCCAGTGTCCCATTATGGATCACATTGCTGATTTGTGTCTTGGTCTATGCCTGCTTCATCCTAACCTCCCGTCTGGAAACATTAAATCACATTAGCCACTAAGAAGCTAGCATGTGACAATGTAGAAAGGGCCTTTCAAAAACCACTTTGAGTTGCTGTTTTTTCTGGAATAAACTAATGATGACTCGCTCCCCAGGATTTCACATAATTGATTTTTTCCCCTCAAAAGGTTTACTATAGTTGAAGGAGAAAGGAGGAACAAAAGAGTGGAAAGGCAGAAAGTCCCAGGAGGATAAGCTTTAAGGGGTTGTGAGGGCAGATAAGACAGCTGTGTGACACAAATGACCCCATATTATTGGACCTTCTATGCTGGTGTATGCATGTTTTAAGATCATGTATTACATATGCTGTCTCAAGAGGCTTAGAAATTTAAACTTTCCAAACTTGGAACGTTAAATATAGCAAGAGTAACCATGTTTGGAAACCATGTTTTGATTGCACTTAACTTCGTTTGGCTTGGAACCAAATCCAGAATATCTTTAAATAGATTCTGTTTTTCAGAATCGAAAGTCCACCATATGTGAATGAGTGTTAAATTATACCTTCTGAAAATTTCTCAAGTTATTCCAGAGTTAGACTTTCCGAAAAGACTAGCATGCTCAAAAATCTTCACAATTAGTTGCTTTACAATTAAAACTAAAATCTTAGGAACTATATCCAAAGTGACAAAGAAGAAACTGGATCAGTCAATTTGGAGGAAGTCTCATCTAAGCTGGTATGGAAAATGACATGAGATTTTTTTTAAAGACATGGATACCAAGTATAATTATGCATGGCTTCCAAAAAGAAAAATAATAAAATAATAAAATACTTTGCAATTTTTAGTTCTTTGAAGATACACAATGAAGAATATAACAATAGTTGTGTAGTGGGTAAGGGCTTCACTTTTCCTTTGCTGCCTGTCTGATCCTTCATTTTAGTTCTGCCTTTAGGGACGATCTTGATGCCTTTTGGTTGTTGACAGTAGCTCCATGGTTTTGGAAAGGTTCTTGTCTGACCCTCTTCAGAGATGCCTAAATTGAATGAGGGATTTTTTGTATGCAGGGTGTATGCTTGACCACTGAGGTTCTATCTTTCTCATTCCCATTCCAGTACAGTAATACTCTATGCATCCAGTTGTTAGAGTATTAATTTTACATTTTCCCCAGCTTAGTTGGACTCAATAGAATAGTCAAATTGTTATATGCCATTAATAGCAAGCAATGTCTCTACTTTATTTACAAGGTTCCAATGTTGCTCAATCAGTTTGTTCCTAAAGATGTGGTATCATCTGAAATTTCAAGGTCTACAGATAAGTTAGTGCTCATATTTAAATTCTAAGATTTTCCTCAATCTTCTTAGTACTCAGTGCCAGACAACTGTAGCTCTTCGTGTCATTATATGTTCAAAGGCAGCTACTCCCCCAATATTAACATACTTCAATAAGAATTTCAGAACAAATCAGTCAATTGCTGACATACCCAATGGAGTATGATAATAGTAATAAACAGGGAGGATAAAAAGTCTGATCTAAAAAGTTTGGATCTATAGGTTTTCTAAAGAAATTCTGCAAAATTTCTCGTCAAATTCTGTGGTCATTGTATGTGATGCTGAAAGTAGTATGTTCAGAAGAATGTTTTTCTTTGCAAGCCTCATTGTAATTTATGACAGCTACAAAAAATCTTATTCAGTAGCGCTTGTGCTGGATGGGGCCTTATTCCTAATTTTGACCCTTTTGTATCTTCTTGCCAATGTTATTTAGGGAGACCGTCAGTAGGGTTGTGCTGCCCAAACCTGGAGCTAACGGGGAACTATTTCTCCTGATTTGCAGCTCTCCCAAAACAGCCAGGGACATTGGATTTAAATTTTGAGGAAGGTGGAACTTGAAAGAGACTTGGGGACAGTGCTGGTACATTGTTTTCCACCCAGGCCCAAATCCTGGAGACACAAAAAAGTTGTATGTGAAAAACTGTTAGTGACCAAGGGAATTGGGCAAATTGGAGTTTTCTAAGATTGTTCCCAAACAGGAAGACCCACAAAAACTAAGTATTTCCATCTGTACAGATGATAGATCCAGGAATTGTTTTATGGCTGCTAGACTTCTGAATTAGCATGGCCACGGGATAAATAGGAGAGGTCATGCAGTATGAAAACCAAGGACGGCTACAAAGCATTTTTACTCAGCAATAGCTTATCAGCTGCTGGGGTTCGTGATATACTTAATGCTGGCTTGTTGTACAAGCTATGCTATTTTATTTCTTAGATAATACTAAGCCATAAATCATAGTTTACAAACCACAATGCCTGGTTTCACACATCATACTATATCAAAATGAAGCAAGTCACATTATGTCTTAGTGCAACGTGCAGACACAGCCAAAGTGTGTGTTTGAACTATACACAAAGCTAGTAATTTATAATGCCTGGCCTATGAAGTGACTATATTTGTACTCCTTTGCAGGCTATAAATTGCTATCTTTTTGCACAACTTTCTAAAAACTAACCCCACTCTCTAAAAGCACCCCATCCCCACACTTAGTTTAACATCTAGTTGAATCCTGATGCTTTATTACAGGATCTTATTTTTAAACTTTGATTTTTTAAAAATAAAATACCTCTCCAACTTGGTGGTTTGATGTACAGGCACAACAGGGCAACCGCTTTAGGCATTGTTTGTTTGTGTGTTTGTTTTTTTAAAAAAGCTTTGTCCTTTTGAGGCAGTAGCGTTGGCTTACCTGTAAAAGTTGATTTTGTATGTTTGGCAATTTTCCCTGTTCCCTGTGGTGACATTTATAATATGGAGTGGCTGTGATCATGAAGTAAGCAGTAGCTAAAGGGAGTGTGTTGAATGGAGAAGATCCCCACTCCCTGGCTGAAGCAGGCTTTTCGGATTGTTCAGTTGAAAAAGAAAAAGAAACAAAGAAAAGGACGTCCTTCCCATGAAATTAAAGAACTTTCAGCTCAATTTTTTTGAGCTTTTAATTAACTATATTTAATAACATTTCTGATCGGTAGAGGTCAGCAAACATTAAATTTCCTTCTAAGAAGAAGAAGGGAAAAAAATCTTGTCCCTACATGAAGCTTAAAAGACTATAGGCTTTTATTATTGAACATTTTGTTTTGCTTTAGCTGTTACTTGCCTTCCGAGGGTAATGTAATGGCCAAATACTCCAAGCTGTGTGTTTTGGATACTGATTTCCCAAAGGAAGTATAATTAAAATCTCTGTGACATCTATACAAATTTAATCCTTGCAGCGTGAACCAGGGAGTTGGATCCAGACTTAGTAGGTCCGCTGAAATTGATGGGACTTAAGTTAGGTTCAGTGTAAGCACCAGTGAATTCAATAGTTCTGCTTTATACATAGCAAACTTTGGACCCAGCTCAAGCTGTTTGGAATCAGCTCAGATTCTGATTTTTACTTGAAAAGCTAAGCTTATAGAAGAGTTCTACCACATGTAGAAGCTCACTTCTGTTTTTTAACACACCGCCTGGTACAGTTATTCTTCAGCAATAGGAATTCAAGCCATGTCCTTCACTCTCTTATTCATCACAGCCATTCCATGCATTACATGTCAGTGATGACACAGAGATGATGTCTCCTGGTTTAGTTCAGGTTGGGTGCCACTAAGTCATAAATCAGTCTTCCCAACCTCTCACTGGCACCCTGTTAAGTGCCTGTTGAGCTGCACCATGTCAGCCTAGGGGCATGATGACCATATATACATACATATGATATGGATATAACCAATTCATGTTTGTTTTATCTACCTCTTAGCACCTATAGATTTAAATAAATAAATAGGTAGTGATAATACAACATGCTGTGTAGTGTAGGGAGAAAAATGTCCCCCCCTCAAAAAAAAAAAGAAATATTGTTCTGCTTAAAGTGTTTTTTTTATTAGAACATATGGGCTCTCTTTGCATTCTAAAGCAGTCTTGGTAAAGTGTAGAGGGCTATGAAATTATGGGCAAGAGGTTAGGTTTCTGCACTGCCGGTAAGGAGATAGTGTGCTGGCCATGTGCCTAACAGAGCCAACACACTCCAGTGCAGCTCAGTGGGTGCCCGCATTGGGGTTCCTGCCATGGAACCAATGGACAAGCTGCTGGCCCTAATCCAGTGAGCAATGGAAGCAGCCAAAAACTGCCCAAGCACGGCTGATGTGTATGGAGCTCACAACAAAACAACACAGTTCTCCTGCAACCAAGCAGGATGGCTGTGTACATGCCTGGTATTGCATATCGTTGATCTGTGGGAACCTGATACTGCAGATAGATTTTGTGTTTGTTGGATCTGAAATCCTGACTCCCAAGCCTTAGTGTTTCCAGTCTATAAAATGGGTCTAAATGATCTCTCTTACCTTGTTGAATTGGTTTGAAGACAAAGACAAATAGAGACTGGAAAGCAGTTTGCTTATTGAGAGCATTGCAAAAATAACTCATGCCTACAAGCTAGTGACACAGAGCTAGGAAGAATTGCTTGGGTTCCACTGAGGCTGCATTACCACCACTACAAGATGATCAACCTTGATTTTTGAAGTGTTTGTTAGTTTGTAAGAACCCCAACACCTCAGCAATTCTTTCCCTCCTTTAATGACTTTTTAAATATATATATCTATATATCTATATACACACGCCATATTTCTTCCTTCTTTTTCCTAATAATTCATATCAGAACTCATTTGTACCATTTTCTTTCAACGTTCTTAGCATAAGTGCTGACCAGCTTACACAACTATCAGTGGTTAATTGAAATTGTGCCTTAGACACATAAGTGCGTGGTCTTTTGTAACTCTTTTATACCTTCCTTCAATAATGCTGGACAACCTTGTGGCATTTTTAAAAAAAAATGAAGTAGTTTTATTGGCAGCTTATCAAAATAATGAACACAATAGAAGGAATAATAAGGGTTGTTTTATTGGGTGAGCAACCAAGGCTGCTATTAATCAAAGCCAGCATTTTGTTTCAAGTGACAAGAGAAACTGGTGGCTTTGGGTAGCTCACAGCAAGTTGTGTCGGTAATTTCCCAATCCTTGTTGCTTGCCATCACCATCTGGTTCACTGCCTCAGAAGATGGAGGTTCAGTAGAGTTCCCTTGATGGTTGTTGCAACAGACCTATTCCCATGAATTTCTGTAATCTTTTAAAAGCTATTTTTTAAAAGCTATTTGTGGCTAAGGCGGGAAAAAAATACATCTTCCACTTGGCTTAAAACTATTTTGTTACTCTAGATCAACTCTGTCTTCTGTTACAATAATCCATTGTTACAAACTTGTTTTTATGCAAAAACAACTTGTGTAAATTTGGAAAGGAAATTCTGCTCTGTGTAATAATTTTGAGAAATGTGTCAGACCTTATGTTCTAAGCCATTGAAACTGTTATGAGTTCAGGCCCTGAAAATTGTACTCTTGAGTAATTGTTTTCCTCTCTTGGTCCACTGTATTTTTTTAATCTTTCTCCTCTTGATTTTTCCTTTGTGATCTCTGTTCTTTGACCCCTTGTCTTTTGCATGAGGCAGGTTAGTTGGCTCAGATCCAAAGTTGCGATTACGGATGGACACTGGCTCCATTTTTCTTCCAGCTTGATTACTGCCACAAACTGCTTTACTCCACTGTTTCATTTTTTTTTAAAATAAAAAGGAGGAAAAAATCCATTTCACTGTGTTTTCCATGAGTAATCCTTTCAACATGTTAGTGATGAAAGTCAGTATTATTAAAATCCATATTGGTGAGTGGGTGATGTTGCGAAACTGAAAGTAAGAGAGAGTGGCTTGCTGAGGACACCATAAAGATGATTGAAGATGAAATTCAGGATAGAGACTTTCTGATTTGTACTTCAATTCTCTTTGGCTGTTATATCACACCAACCCTCAGAATTGTTTTTCAACAGCTGCAAGATTTCCAGCATCCAGATCCATCCTATCATTTCTAGTTGAGCAGTTGGGCAAGACCCTTCGCTTTAACACAGGGGTGGGGAACCTTTTTTCTGCCAAGGGCCTTTTGGATATTTATAACTGGGGGGCGGGGTTTCTGGGATTTCCGCGGACCGGGGGCCAGAGTTTGCGGGCGGGAGCCAATCACAAGCATGAGGGGGTGGGGTTTGCAGGCGGGAGCCAATCGCGTGGAAGGGGCGGGGTTTGTGGGCAGGAGCCCTGCGGGCCTTAGGCGGGAGCCCCGTGGGCCTTATACGGCCCGCGGGCCTGATGTTTCCCACCCCTGCTTTAATGAAAGAAAAAAAAGGCTTATACCAAATCTCCACAGTTCTTGTAATAATCATAGTGGGCACGCTCACTCATCTCCAAATCCAATTGGATTGGTGGACCAGGAAAGAATGCAAAGAACTTACAGATAGATGGATTGTAGATTCATCTTGTTTACAGTGGAGCAACACAGCAATGAGAACAGTAGTTCGAAGGTGGCTTTTTAAAAACACACGCACACACACACAAGTACCTGATTCTTCTTCTTGATGATTGGGACACTCAGTGAACTTATTGCCTGCTTTTCGCAATTGGGTTCCCCCCAACTGTGTTGCAATTTTCACATAATCCACAGCTAGCGTGTCATTCACAAAGCATGGGATTCCAATGCTAACACAGTTGGAGGTTGCCAGGTCAGAAGACACTGCTATCAATTTGATGGGAGGTAACATTTGGTGCTCTGGAAGGCAGCAAGCTGGGAACGGCTGGCCTATGATTTCATCGTCTTACTCAGTGCTACATGTATATTTGCACATAGAAGCAAATATCCACACACAAATCCCTGGGGAAATGAAGTGTTTCTACGTGTTGCTACTCCATGCACAGTTTAGTTCAATCCAAAAGCCAGAGCTATTATGTATATGGGGCAGCAATCTTTTCAGGAACAGACAACAAGACTGGCTGCCAACTTTCTCTTAAGACTCCTGATGCTTATTGCAGCTATATTTGCAGAGTTTGGGCAGGTGTGCGACTTACTTAGAGTTGGATAAGAGCCTGCTTTTTAAAAAAATTCAGCTATCTTAAATAAATATCTCTCTCATGGGCAAGAACATTCTGTACATTCATGGGTGGAGCCCAGAGAGTTCAACTATTGGAAATAATGTTCCTGATAAATACCTGTAACGGTAGGTTATTTGGACCCAGCATTTGTCACAGATCTCTCTAATTTATTCCTTTTTATTTATTTATTTTTCCAGGAGCTGAGGATGTATCAGAAAGAAAAGGCTGTATAAGGACAATATTTTCTAAAGATCATTGTTAGAAAATGTTTGCTGAAGGTTGGCTCTAGTGTACAGGGAAAGTTTTAAGAAAGGAAGTTAGATTTGAGGGCAATAACGGCTACCAGAAATTTGCAAATGGAACAAGCTATAGAGGATGGAGAATTGCATAAATTCCTTGTACCAAGGGAAGTAGCTAGTGAAAAGCCCAAGAAATTCTTAAATGAGAGTAAGCAAATCCTTATAAAAATTTCCTTTACATGGGGATAAGCAAGCTGTGGCAGTCGAGCTACTGCTAATCTACAACTCCCAGAAGCCTTAATATGGCCCATAATAAAGGACATCCAGAATGGTGCAGGTTACCCATCCTTAGTCTAGAGCAATCTGGGGATGATGAAGATTACAGTCCACTATTGAGTAAGAAAGTGTTTTACAAAAGTATAAAAAAGGTAAAGGTTCCCCCCGCACATTTGTGCAGTTGTGTCCATCTCTAGGGGCCGGTGCTCATCTCAGTTTCTTAGCCGAAGAGCCAGCGTTGTCCGAAGACGCTTCCGCGGTCATTTGACCAGCATGATACACACGGAATGCTGTTACCTACCCACCAAAGTGGTACCTATTTATCTACTTGCATTTGCATGCTTTTGAATTGCTAGGTTGGCAAGAGCTGGGGCTAGTGCGGGAGCTCACTCCGTCACGTGGGACTAGGGATTCGAACCTCCAAATTTGCGATCTTCCGATCGACAAGCCTGGCGTCTTACCCGCTGAGCCACCACGCCCCTGTTACAAAAGTATAATGATGTACAAAAAGATTAAATTGCCATTCTCCAGGAGATTCAATGCAGAGCTCTGTAGAAGCAGTCTAATAACTGCATCCTTTAAACACTGAGGAATTCTGTCCTTTTCCTGAGAGGCATTTAAGACATTAAATAAGGCATCTCTGATAGCTTCCTGGCTAGAAATTGCAAGCAAAATTGGACAAGGCTGTAGAAGACAAGTGGTGGAATGTACATCTCCAACTGAATTGTGCTCTTGTTACAATGTTAAAATGTATATTCACAGGTAAACAATAATGGCCTAAGAAATTCCTAGATTCCTACATGTGTTCATCTTAAAAGAAAAGGACAAAAAGCAATCTTAATTTTCCATGTACAAATGAGACACCTGCAGACTTGGAGGAACCCCCAAGATTTGAAGAACTATTTAAAAATAGGGCATGAAAAGCCAACAGGTTGTTGGGGAAGAAGACCAGAAGGTAGAGGAAATAGAAAATCTTGAACAAGAGCACTTCATACCGCAAGACTTTGTCACGGGTCACACTGGGTTATCACAGTCCCTTTTCCAGAAGCAAATAGACCTTAGCCTCCCTTTTTGTCACAAGAATTTGCATATTTGTTGAGTTAAACATATAAGGAGCTGGGGGAAGGGAGAATTCTTCTGTTAGAACTTCCATAATACAGAAGATCCACAAAATGCATTGTAAAGCAGACTTTCATTTTCTGAGTTTAGAACATCTGTAAAGCATGGAATTATCAACAAGAAGGGACAGTTCCTAAAACAAAATAATTAAAGCTGCCGAGTCCAGTCCAAAAATATTCAGAGTGTAGAGTTGGAAGAGGCAATCAGCCCTTTGTATAGCACTTCATTCTGTTCTTAAAGTAATGTAAAGCCAGTTTAAACTTAACTTCTTTCTCAGTGCTAAACCGGAATCTATGGTACATTTTTTCAACATTAGCTTCTTGTACGTTGGTGGAAGCTTGGTGTGATTGGTGACCAATGATAACATCACTGCAGGAGCCAACCCGCAAGCTTCCCAGTCCATCCATAAAATATTCTGGAGAGATTAAGAGAGAGAGAGAGAGAGAAGCCCATAGGTCAGTCATAGAAAGTATTTAAGAAAAAAACATTCATGCAAGATCTCTTATTTATGTATGTGTTCCGCATGTAGGGAAGGTGTTGAGAAGAAAGTGGAATCCACCCAGAACACCTATTGTTGGAAAAGGAAAAGCTATGTTTGCATGAATGCTTCTCCTTCTTTTCAATCACAATTGCACAGGCATTGGCAACTACAGGGGGTTCCTACTCCAGAGTTGATGCTGATACAGAGGCTCCCTTTTCAGTGGTATGGGGGCAGGGCTGGCATGATCTCCATGTTTACATATAAGCCCTCTATACAAAGCTTTTTTTGCATGGAGACAAAGATAACTGCGTATGGGTAAATTCCAGCAGCCTTACCACACAGTTATAAAAATAAACAGACAATTAGCAAACTATTGGTACGTTTTTTTTTTAATTCGTTCAATTGTGTCCAATTCTCGGAGACTGCCTGGAGAAATCCCTGCAGTTTTCCTGGCAAGGTTTTTCAGAAGTGGTTTGCCATTGCCTCCTTCCTAGGGCTGAGAGAGTGTAACTGGCCCAGGGTCACCCAGCTGGCTTTGTGCCTAAAGCGGGACTAGAACTCCCGGACTCCCAGTTTCTAGCCTGGTGCCTTAACCACTACACCAAAGTGGCTCTCTCATTGATAACGGTAACCTTTCCTTTTTTCTGGGAACCTCATTTTCTGGAATTGTTGAGCTCAGAACCAGTTGATGAATAAGGCAGGAATGAAATCTGTAGCATGGTACACACTTAGGAAATGATTTGGAAGAAATGCTTTGGATCTCACATAAACAAATCACTTCTCTGCTGTCATTACAAACGAAGCCATTACATTATAAGGAGTCAACTCATTAAAATTAATGAAATTCTTTAAAGCAGCAGCATCTCTTTCTCAGGAGGAGAAGCCTGAAACAAGTGGGCTACCTTAATGAATAGCTGAAAGATGCTAGGCTTGTGCGAGGTCTGAAGCACCCCTCCTGAACCCTGGAATATTATAGTCTGGAGGGCCATGTGATTTATCTGCTTCTGAAAAGGATCTTGGCTCCAAGCATAATTAGAATGGAGGGAAAGAATTTGGGCTTACCTAAGTGAGCCACCCTCTGCAGCTTAGGATCAAACCCAACACGCCTGCTTTCCTCTGTATGACTCAGGAAGAAATTGACTACACCACTAGTGACCACACAGTTGGGGAAGCCTTCCAAGCGATGGTAGAAGCCGCTTCTGAGGTGCAAACAGCTGCTATCTTCTCCTTCCTCATAGAAGATCTTAAACTTAAATTCATTTCCAGTCACGCTGCCTCCGACCTGTAAATCACATAAATTCCTTTTAGACTATTCAGTCTTGCTAGTCATTATATCACTGCTGTTGGTATATACATTCTAAAAGATACAAAGAATAAAAAGGTAAAGGTACCCCCCACACATTTGTGCAGTCGTGTCCGACTCTAGGTGCCGGTGCTCATCTCCGTTTGTTAGCCAAAGAGCCAGTGTTGTCCAAAGACGCTTCCACGGTCATGTGGCTGCATGACGCGCGCGGAACGCTGTTACCTACCCACCGAAGTGGTACCTATTCATCTACTTGCATTTGCATGCTTTCGAATTGCTAGGTTGGCAAGAGCTGGGGCTAGTGCGGGAGCTCACTCCGCATGCAGGGCTAGGGATTCGAACCTCCGAACTTGCGATCTTCCGATCAACAAGCCTGGCGTCTTACCCGCTGAGCCACCACGCCCCCTTACAAAGAATAGAAATGCTTTAAAGCTTTGTTTCTAGGCAAACTCGGGGGTTCCTTGCAATTTCAGCGGGGGGTATTTCAGTGATAAGTTCAATATTGGCAAATTCTTTAATACTTTGCCAATCACACCTCACCATCCCCTGGAATGGGCAGCTGCAAAGTAAAAAAAGTCTGCCTGTATTGCACCAACAGAGTGGAGGTAGAAGAGAAGAGAAGTAATGACATGAATGTCCTACCACATCCAAGTTGCTGTTCTCCAACACATCCACAAGTTTCTCAATCTTCGTTTTTTCAGTGAAGATGAAGTCATCATCCACCCAAAGATAGTATTTGGTTGTGACTTGTGAGATTGCAAGGTTCCTCCCTGCAAACCAGCCCTGATTCAAAAATCCAAAAAAGAGTGTCAGAAAATGTAGATTAGGAATCAATGCAAATACTGAGAAGCGCAACAGCCAGTTGAAAATATAAGGAAAAATAAAAGAGAAAGGTAAGGTATGAAACAGACATCAAGAGATATGCAATAAGAAAGCAACAGATTAATTGCCCCAATTTACTAAGTTCTTTCTGCCTGTACTACTCTCTCCAGCCCCAGTTCTGGTTAGTTCAGTTAACTGAAAACTGGTTGTGTAAGGTGTCAATTCATAACTGATAGGCATAAAGCTCAGCTTGTACCATGGGCCATCAAGCTTCTTTCTGCAACATAATTAGGAGAAGACCCAGCTGTTACTTACTTTATGGAAAACCCCCTCTTTGGAAGTCCTAAAAGAAGAAGCCCCACATAACCGTGCGGTACCTTTCCAAAGGGCATAATGAAATGCTGAACATTCGCCTCTTCAATCTTCTCTGGATGTTCACTGTCATCTGCCACAATTATTGTTATATCCGGATAGTACTGTTTTATGCTTTTCAGGAGGATCCGCAGCTTGTGGTAGCGCAAAAATGTTTTTACTGTGATGGTTACCATATTTCTGATGGTGTTCTCTGAGATGCAAAGTAGAGAAAGTAAAAGTGAAGATATCTAATCAGGCCTATGGATAACTTCCTGACACGATTCAGGTGACTGATCAAGACTATTGTAGAAAGCCAAAACTCCTCTCCTTCTGAACCAAGAACCCTGGCTTAATATTGATTAAACTGCTGCAGCTTGTTTTATTTTCCTGAGTTGTTAGCTGATATTAAGCGAGAGATCCCCAGCTTGGACAAAGACTGTGGAAGGAGAACCTCATAGTGGCTAGTGCAAACCCTCCTCCTCCTCTCATCAACTTTTGAGTTGTTAGGGTGGAAGAAACAGAGGCCCAGCAGCTCCCCATAGGAAAAACTAGCTCCACCAACCATATCAGCTGAGACAGGAATGGCTGGAGGAGTTTGGGGCTGGGGCCAACAGCCGAGAACCATGGCCTCTCCACAGCTAGAGAGTGGCCAAGGGAGACTAAAGCCCGCTAATTGCCAGCAGGTGTGGACATCAAGAGTTACCTAGAAAAGAAAAGGGTAAAGGAGTAAAATGTAGAAGTACACAAGAATGAAGCCATACAGGTAAAGAATAAGACATACTGTAGAGAAATAAGCTGTCAGATATATAGGAATAAGAAAGAAGACATATGTAATAGAGTTAGGAAATAAGATCATAAAGCCTCAAACAATTGCCCAAACCTAGCCTTTGAGTATGCTATTAAATCTCATTCATGGGAACAACATTTCCAAGGACAACTTAGAGTATTCTTTTCGTCAAAACTTCATATCTGAAGTAGCATTTACTATATATTTATTTATTTATTTATTTATTCTTGACTGTGACTTCCACAAGAAAACAGATTATGAATCTAGTTGCCATGTTGATGTCATCTGAGCATGTATGTGCTCAGAACTCACCTGCCCCTGAGTCAAACAGCTTAGGAAGGTGTAGTTGTCGAATGGTCACAGGAAATCTAACAAGGTAAGTTCCTACTGTAAAGTTCACTGGGAAACAATCGAAAGACAGAAGGTTAGTTGGTTGTCAGTTTTATGGCTACTTTTTTGGAACATCTGTCATCTTTTCCTCACAATCCCTATCTTACAAGTGAGAAGGAGAACCACTCCCATTATCTTCCAATATTGGCAGTCCTGGTCAAAGCTAATGGGAGTTGTTCAACATCTGGAGGAACAAAATTCCCTGCATAACTTTATATCCTGTTTTTCATGCATCTTACCACAAATCAATAAAAGCAATACAACATTAATCTCTCTCACACACATGCATGTAAACACATGCAAACAAACAAAATGGACTTCCTGTGGTGCTTAAAAAACAGAAATGGCACAAGCCATACTGTCCCACCACTTTAGGGACGTCAGAGATAGGCTGACCATATTTCCTTGAGACAAAAACAGGACATTGGGATGGCAAAACGGGACGGGGTCTTATGTAATATTCTGTATTTATGAAAAAGACGGGTCCCGGCCCCCGCCCCACGCGATTGGCTCCCGCCTGTAAACCCCGCCCCCTGGCCCACGTGATTGGCTCCTGCCTGGCCAATCGCCCTCCTCTCTGCCTCTCTGCCCTCCTTTGCCATGTGCTGATAGGCGGGAGGGCTTCCTCTTCCGGGCTGCCTCCAATCGGCAGCTCCGGCTTGGATCCTCCTTCCGCGCCATTCCTGCCAGGTTAAAAAACGGGACAAAATTGAGATTTTTATCAAAACGATGGGACAGTTGAAAAATGCTAAAAAAACGGGACTGTCCCGTTCAAAACGGGATGTATGGTCGGCCTAGTCAGAGAGAAAGAGCTCTATCAGTGATCACCACCTGCTTTGATCAGATCTCATAAAAGGGAGGATACAAGACGAAAGATATCCAATAAACCACTAAAGATGCAACTGAAGGCAGTCCTTTACATTTTATGGACCCAAGCAATTTAGACCAATGTTGTTATTTTGTTCTTTTTGCTTTCCATTAAGGAGTTGTAGAGCAGATTCTTCAATCTCCTTTGTGTCGCTTAATGTTTTATTTATTTTAGCCATTCATCTTGCCCATTAGTGTAACACATTTACATGATAAGCCTCAAAATAGTCAAAATAAGAAGTTACCCATAACAAGATGGGACCTAGTACTTTAAACTGCATCAGGCCAGGAAACTGGGAATAAGCATGTAAAAGGGGAGAACAAGAAGGGCTGCGGAGGGACTCTCCCAACCCTCGTCTTGTTAGGCTTTTTTATATCAAACAATGAATGAGGCCATAAAACTGTATGTACCTTTATAGGAAGGTACTTTATATCAAACCAGAGGAGCATCCATTCTGACTGGCAGTGGAGTAGCCCTCCTAGTCAGTTCATTTAAGAAATGCCTGGAACTGAACCTGGAATCTTTTGTAATTAAAACATGGGCATAACTGCCAAGCCAATCGATCTTGTGCTGATTTGACTACTATACAGACCTCATGCTGTACTCCTCAGTCACAAATGTCCTTTCTGAACAACAATGGTGTTCTCAGTTTTTAAAATAGATTTTCTCCCAAAGCCTCAACATTGGGAAGGTCAAACAATCATTTTTGAAATATCAAAAATAGTGTGGCTTCCTAATGGTTTTGTCAAGGGAGAACAAGATTTGAGAGGACAAAAAGTCACTGTCACCTAGAAGACACGATGGTGTCTCCTTCAAGCCTAGAGCAAGTCAAGTCAAAAGTGAAGCCCCATTGAAATTGGAGGGCTTGTCCAGTAGGACATGTTCCAACCTACCCATATCCACTGCCTCTAGCAGATATTTTGTACTAGTGTACGTGGCATGTTCCAGGATGTGATTCAAAAGCTTCACATAGGAAGTAGTGATGATAAACTCTTTTGTCCCTCGTCCTTCTACCACCTCTTCAGAAACGTCAGCAAGAGTGTTCAGGTTACCAAAGGATGCCTGTAGAATCACCTGCAGGGATTTTTTTTCAGAAAAAAGAATGTTAGGAGCAAACACATTTTCCTCTTCCAGCTACATCAGATCAACCACAAACCTTTGCCAACATCCGTGGGCCTGAAATCAGGACCATGAAAGAAATGAAAAGTTATTCATGGCAGTTAATTTCCTTTGGTGATTTTTTTTGGGGGGGATGTACATTATTCATTGACTATTTAGACGTCAAGCTTTATGACTGCATCACTTAGTGATGGAAATTCCGGTCCAAGTATTGTCGTTAACCGAGGACTACCTGTATTAAGAGTCATTTGCACCTTCTCACAGGCAGAGGGCCTTCATTTTTTTTGTATGACTACATTCTTGTCTGCAGTGAAAATTCTTTTCCAACTGAGCTGTATTTGCAAGTTTTCTGCAGAGTCCAGCCAAGGAATTGAGCTAAGCCATTAAAGGCTCAGAGGTCTGAGGTTTACTGCCTAGTCCTAGTAGGGGAGCCTGGCAGTGGCCATTCTGTTGTTTATTCGTTCAGTCGCTTCCGACTCTTCGTGACCTCACGGACCAGCCCACGCTAGAGCTTCCTGTCGGCCGTTGCCACCCCCAGCTCCCCCATGGTCGAGTCTGTCACCTCCAGAATATCATCCATCCATCTTGCCCTTGGTCGGCCCCTCTTCCTTTTGCCTTCCACTTTCCCTAGCATCAGCATCTTCTCCAGGGTATCCTGTCTTCTCATTATGTGGCCAAAGTACTTCAGTTTTGACTTTAATATCATTCCCTCAAGTGAGCAGTCTGGCTTGATTTCCTGGAGTATGGACTGGTTTGATCTTCTTGCAGTCCAAGGCACTCTCAGAATTTTCCTCCAGCACAGTTCAAAAGCATCTATCTTCCTTTGCTCAGCCTTCCTTATGGTCCAGCTCTCGCAGCCATAGGTTGCTGCGGGGAATACCATTGCTTTAACTATGCGGACCTTTGTTGTCAGTGTGATGTCTCTGCTCTTAACTATTTTATCAAGATTTGTAATTGCTCTCCTCCCAAGAAGTAGACGTCTTCTGATTTCCTGGCTGCAGTCAGCATCTGCAGTCATCTTTGCGCCTAGAAATACAAAGCCTGTCACTGCTTCCACATTTTCTCCCTCTATTTGCCAGTCATCAATCAAGCTGGTTGCCATAATCTTGGTTTTTTTGAGGTTTAACTGCAACCCAGCTTTTGCACTTTCTTCTTTTACCTTCGTCATAAGGCTCCTCAGATCCTCCTCGCTTTCAGCCATCAAAGTGGTATCATCTGCATATCTGAGATTGTTAATGTTTCTTCCAGCGATTTTAACTCCAGCCTTGGATTCATCAAGTCCAGCACGTCGCATGATGTGTTCTGCGTACAGGTTGAATAGGTAGGGTGAGAGTATACAGCCCTGCCGTACTCCTTTCCCAATCTTAAACCAGTCCGTTGTTCCGTGCTCTGTTCTTACCGTTGCTACTTGGTCGTTATACAGATTCCTCAGGAGGCAGACAAGACGACTTGGTATCCCCATACCACCAAGAACTTGCCACAATTTGTTATGATCCACACAGTCAAAGGGTTTAGAATAGTCAATAAAACAGAAATAGATGTTTTTCTGAAACTCCCTGGCTTTCTCCATTATCCAGCGGATATTGGCAAATTGGTCTCTAGTTCCTCTGCCTTTTCTAAACCCAGCTTGTACATCTGGCAATTCTCGCTCCATGAATTGCTGGAGTCTACCTTGCAAGACCTTGAGTATTACCTTACTGGCATGTGAAATAAGTGCCACTGTTCGATAGTTTGAACATTCTTTAGTGTTTCCCTTTTTTGGTATGGGGATATAAGTTGATTTTTTCCAATCTGATGGCCGTTCTTGTGTTTTCCAAATTTGCTGGCATATGGCATGCATCACCTTGACAGCATCATCTTGCAAGATTTTAAACAGTTCAGCTGGGATACCGTCGTCTCCTGCTGCCTTGTTATTAGCAATTTCACAAATCTCACAAAGGGACCCGGACCTTGTGCATCTATGCTTCAAGGAGCATAGCTGTCTTGTTTTCTTCTCCTCCTCCTGGAAATCTGTTTTTTCACACATGGAGAGCACTTGCATCAGCTTTCTCTACCCTGGGCACTCCAGATATGTAGACAAACTCCAAGGATCCTCAGCAATTGCCATGGTGGCTAGGGAATACTGAGAATTAAAATCCACATCTATTGGACACTCAGACAGGGGAAGGTCATTTCCATAACCCATTCTCCTTAGCTGAGAGGAATAGAAGGGCTGTACTTTTTCAAAGGATTTTATTTTCCAAACATATCATCACTCTCAAAATATTTATGACCTAGTCCAGGGCTTTCCAAAGTGCCGCCGCTGGCGACACACCAGTGGTGGCGGCGGTGGCCGCACAGCGGCGCGCGCGTGCACGGCAGCAGCGCGGGGGGGCGTGCAGCGGCGTGTGCGTGCACGGCAGCGGCGGCAGCCTCCGTTAAAACGCAGAAGCACTGATCCCACGCTGCTGCTGCTGCCGCCGTGCACGCGCGCGCGCCGCCGCTTCCGGGTGGTGTGGCGACACATCACGCTGTGCATGGCGACACACTTTTGTGTCGCGACACACAGTTTGGAAAGCTCTGACCTAGTCATTAGCTGCCATAAAGGAAGTATCAAAGCAGCTGTTCTGGGACATTAAACAACCAGTTTGCATGAGATCAAAGTCAAGCAGTCATAGAAGAGGGCAGAGCAGAATCCAGGGCAAAGGTGGAAGATATGCTACATACGTGGCATGTTCTCAGAAAGTGCCATTGATATGAACAAGAGAAAATAGGAGGAAGAAGGAGTATTAGGTATCTTAGCCGCCTTGAGTTATTTATAAAAATAATAAAGGCAGGATAGAAAATAAATAAATAAAAAATAAATAAATAAATAATAAATAAATAAATAAATATAAATAAATAAGCAAGCAAGCAAGCAAGCAAGCAAGCATTTAAGGTAAGATGTATTTTTCAGAAATTACAGGAAGCAATGTTTTTCCCTCAGACACCAAAGTTTGGGAAGCCATGGCTGCCTACTTCTGTGAAATTACACCAACAGCACTCCAGATATCAAAACCTGAGAATTGGGGCTTTTAATTGAATTTAAACCATTGCAAGAGCCAGTTTGGTGTAGTGGTTAAGGCACCAGGCTAGAAACCGGGACACAGCGAGTTCTAGTCCCGGCTTAGGCACAAAGCCAGCTGGGTGACCTTGGGCCATTCCCCCTCTCTCAGCCCTAGGAAGAAGGAAGCAATGGCAAACCACTTCTGAAAAACCTGCCAAGAAAACTGCAGAGACTTGTCCAGGCAGTCACCAGGGGTCAACACTCAGTCAAGAGCACACATACACACCCAAATGCTGCCTACGTCTCTTTTCTGGAAGCTCAGAATGACACTGCATGCCGCAAAACCTGGCAACGCCACATTACCTTTAGAGTTTCTTTACTTGCTCCGTGGAAACCCAGCCCTTAAAAAAGAACAAAACAAGAACAAAACCTTTTACCTAGCAAATGATAAATAAAAAGCCAGATAATGTACTTTAACACAGCTTGATTGATACAATTTGAGATAAGAATCCCACTTCTCACCACTGGAACCTTTTGGAGCCACACCAGTGGAAAGGGCTGGTAGGTTACACCATAATACACACCTGATCATCTTGATTGCTACATACTTTCAAGATGAATGCTTTGGGGAACAAAATTGGGGGCAGGTTATGATCACGGTCAAGAAACTATGAAATAACTCAAGCCCACATGATCCACAGTTTGCCCATATTTCACAGGATGTGTTTTTGTTGGCAAGAATATTCTGCAAGATAGAGACTGGTAGGTCAATGCAGACTTTTGAGAGGTCAGTCTGTCACAGAAGACCACATTTTCTTGTTTCACTCTTTCAGCTAGTTTTTTGGTCCCATTTTTACAGCATATCTCTACTTTTCTTTGCAGGAAAGTCAAATACATGTACAGTACAGATCATCCAGTCTTTTAACAAGTCTTTATCTCTGGCGGAAAAGTAAGTTCAGCCAGTGAAGTAGAGATGTTTGCCTACTAAAACCTTTAGGCAGTAAACTCAGCTCAGTGTTGAAGTTTCCCCTTTACCTCTTGCTCTCGACATACCTGGAATTACAATGGTGTGCAAGGGCATCACCTCAGCTCCTTGAATTGGATAGCTTAAAGGAATGTTTGGTTGAGCAATAAGGACCTCTTTTCTCTCAAATGGATGCCTAAGCCAAAGTAAATAAAAAAGGGGAAGAATCTTCAAAAGCCAGCAGAAACAGGAGGAAGGGACTTGTGCTAGAACTCATGTTTATATTTAGTTACTAGATTTCTTAGGGGCGTGGTGGCTCAGCGGGTAAGATGCCAGGCTTGTCGATCGGAAGATCGCAAGTTCGGAGGTTCGAGACCTGAGCGCCATGTGACGGAGTGAGCTCCCGCCCCCGCCCCAGCTCTTGCCAACCTAGCAATTCGAAAGCATGCAAATGCAAGTAGATTAATAGGTACCACTTCGGTGGGATGGTAACAGCGTTCCACGCCCATCATGTGGCCACATGACCATGGAAGCGTCTTCGGACAACGCTGGCTCTTTGGCTAACAAACAGAGATGAGCACCGGCCCCTAGAGTCGGACACGACTGCACAAATGTGCGGGGGGAACCTTTACCTTTACTAGATTTCTTAGATTTTGTCTTGAAGTAGGTTAGACTGAGAGATAGTGATTGATCCAGAATTCCATGGTTTGGGGATCAGGCTTTCCTAATACAAGATTGTGTCCTCGTAACATACAACTGCACACACATACAACAGACCAGTTCAACATGCACACCTGGATCCTTTAATTGACAATTAAAAAGCCAGAGATATTTGGCTATTTAGACCAGGATCTTTTTTTAAAAAGGGAAACAATATGGAAACATTGTTAAATTTCATACCAAATGGTGAGCTAACATTTGAGTATCATAAAAGTCTCCCCATTGTTTAAAAGGGTTTTGTTAAAACCTTCCCACCATTTTTTATAAAAAAGAATAGGGGACAAGATTAGGTTGATATAAGTATAGTTATTCTGGAAACTGCATATTGAGGTTATGGCTACATGAAGTATTTCAGGTCAGATTGTTTCAGTTGGGAACAACAAGCCAAAGGGCTCAATATCTTGAGAAACACTGAAACCCAGCCGTAAATTCCTATCTGTCTCAAGCATTAACTGCAATGTGCGAATGTCCCTTCTGTGTTAGGAAGCAGAAGAAAATCCATCAAGAAAACTGACCCATGAGTGCCTGTTCTATTATATGAGTCTCCATATACAACACTTGGTTACCTTCTCTGATAATGTTTGAATTCCTTCTCACGTCTTTGCCTAATGGATTCAAGTTTATCCTTATCTATATAGTTTTCCAGTTGATAGACAGTCAGTTTACTGATTTGGGAACACTCACAGTGATTCTTTGGACCTAGCCTTGGGGAAAGGAAGAAAAGAATGTTTTGAACAATTTATCAAAGATACAGTTAAACTTGTATTTACTTGCCTGTAATTATGCAACAATATGTAAAGTGATTTTGTTCATATTGAATATTGAAGTATTTGGCCATACTTCTAACCACCACCCCCTCCTCCCCAACTTTCATGGTTTCCTTTGGGTAAAATACTGCTGCATGAAATCCCCAGGCCAAAGTAACCCTCTCTCTCTCTCTCTCTCTCTCTCTCTTATCTATCTATCTATCTATCTATCTATCTATCTATCTATCTATCTATCTATCTATCATCCATCCATCCATCCATCCATCCATCCATCCATCCAATAAAACTTGCTTAAACTAACCATTTTTATTTTTTGATATGGGTAGGGAGAGAAAGAGCTGCAGGTCCTGAAAATCAACCTCAAAATCAACACTCCTGGATGTTAATTGTAAAAATTGAGCCACTTAAAGACTTAAAAGTGGGGCTGGAGGAGTAGAAAAAGAATGAATGTCCGAATTATTGAAAAATAAATATGCAGGCATAGCTTTAGTTTGAAGAAAACTGGGAAGAGAGAAGGATATCTACATGTGCAAAGAAGGCTGAAAGCACAATGGAGGAATGCTTGAGTTCAATGTACAAATAAGAGATTTGGTGGAGCACAGAGAAAGATAACATTAGAGAAGATTTTTGGCGAAACATGCAATATGGTAGCCATCTGCTGGCAGTGTATTATGCAGTGTTGCCCTCTATTTCAAAGATTCTTAGTCTGATTTGGAGACAGAGTACCAAAATAATGGAGAAGTGGACTTTTAAAGATGCCCATTAATGTTTAACACCTGGGCTGCAGACTAAGCAAGCTGGAGATAAGTTGGATGATATACTATCAATCAATCAATAAAATAAGTAATTGCCTGTATAACAGTACTTATAAGTAAAAAAATAATGAACACATTGCATTTATAAAAACACATCCCAAAATATTCATGAGGAGGAAGTGCCAGTAAAAAGGATCCAAAGGCTTTTCAACCATAAACTGGTTCTTTGAATTTATCTACATGACAGCATCCAACTGTTTGTTAAGTCGTTCTATTAGGCTCACTATATCTGGGCTGCAAGAATCTAGTTGAAGTGTGATGTTGAATTATACTGCTAAAACATGGAATTAAACATTTTATGAAGGGCTTTGGTTTTATTTGGGGGCTCAGCAAAGAGAATAATTTTATGTAGATGGAAAGAACCCTATTTTCTTGATGTTAACAAATGGATTCGTGATGTTTGTAATCAAGTTGTGAAATGTGTTTATATTCTAAAAATAAGTAGATGGAGCTATGTTTCCATATGGTCTAGAACAGAGCTTTCCAAACTGTGTGTCGCGACACAAAAGTGTGTCGCCACACAACCCGGAAGCGCTGATCATCATCAGCGCTTCCGGGTTTCCCGCGGCGACACACCAACGGTGGTGCGCCAAACCCCGAAAGCGGCAGCAGTGCTTCCGGGTTTTTGCGCGCTGCCACAACGGCGGCACTTCCGGGTTTTCCCGCGGCGACACACCAACGGCAGTTGGTGTGTCGCCGCGGGAAAACTTTGGAAAGCCCTGGTCTAGAAACTATGTTTCTATATGGTCTAGATTTAATACATTTAAGGATTGAATTAACCTTATACTGATATTATGTGGATTCCCCCCCTTTTCTCTAGTTTCTTTTTTCTCCCTTTATGTTCAGTTTATTTTAATCATTGTAATGTATGCAGTTTTTTAAATATACAACAAAAAATCTGGGGTTTGTTGCTGTTTGTAGGTTCACTAATAAAAACTTAGTAATTGAAAAAGAAATCTCAGCGGCAGCCCCTTGACTTTGACTGAGTCGGAATAGCTTTTATCCCTCGGGAAACAAGAGAAAACCCTCCTCTTCTGCAGAGCTTGGAGGGGATGGTTTTTATTGGAAGACAATGGCTGATTTTAATTATTTCACAGATGTTTTAAATGCCATTTGTAATCTGCTTAGAGCCACTCAGTAGACACCCTACAAAGAACTGCAATCAATCAATCAATAAATGAATGAATAAACGTTTTATTGACCTCCCCACCTGTAACTGTATGAAAAAGTGAGAAGATAGATTAGACTCTTTACAGGAGGAAGAAGAAGGAACATTTTAATAAGGTAAAGAAGATGCCCAATTGTTCATATGAATGAAGAGGTCTTTTCATGAGTTCTTTATCCCAACCACTTAATGGGAATCATCCGAGAGAAAAAGGCAAAAATGAAAATAAAAATTCAGCATTCAGACTGTTATCCTGAAAATTTTTAAATTTTAGCCACTAACTTCCTCTACCCCCCAGGCCAAACTGCCCACAATTTCCCTTGCCCACAAACTTTGACAAAGTTGGTGCTAGTTATAGTCTTATACTGATACAGTTACTGTTAAACAGTGGAAGGCCAAGAAAATGATTTCCAAAAAAAGGTTCAGGCAACTTTTGTATGTGTATCAACGTCATGACATCTTTACACAATCATGTCATTTGGAATACTGAAAACTTAACCCTCTTCTGCCCCCCAGTAGCTGTGGATTTTTGCAGTCCAGATATGGTATACTTAGTTCTATTTGAAAATTGTTCATCTAAAAATAAATTTAAAATACTATCGTTTATTATTTATTTTGATTAGGGAATTATTAGATGCTGTAAGATAGGATTTCTGTAGAATGCTGATTTAGAGGAACCTATTCATACTTGATTCATACTTGATTGAATTCAGGAGACCATTATATATACTACTGTGGGCAAGAATCCCTTAGAAGAAATGGAGTAGCTCTCATAGTCAATAAAAGAGTGGGAAAAGCAGTACTGGGGTACAACCTCAAAAACGACAGAATGCTTTCAGTTCGAATCCAAGGCAAACCATTCAACATCACAGTGATCCAAGTCTATGCCCCAACCACTGATGCCGAAGAAGCTGAAGTTGACCGGTTCTATGAAGACCTACAACACCTTCTAGAACTAACACCAAAAAAAGATGTCCTTTTCATCATAGGGGACTGGAATGCTAAAGTAGGAAGTCAAAAAATAACTGGAATAACAGGCAAGTTCGGCCTCGGAGTACAAAATGAAGCAGGGCAAAGGCTAATAGAGTTTGGTCAAGAGAACACGCTGGTCATAGCAAACACTCTTTTCCAATAACACAAGAGACGACTCTACACATGGACATCACCAGATGGTCAATACCGAAATCAGATTGATTATATACTTTGCAGCCAAAGATGGAGAAGTTCTATACAATCAGCAAAAACAAGACCTGGAGCTGACTGTGGCTCAGATCATGAGCTTCTTATCGCAAAATTTATGCTTAGATTGAAGAACGTAGAGAAAACCACTAGACCAATCAGGTATGACCTAAATCATATCCCTTATGAATATACAGTGGAGGTGAGGAATAGATTTAAAGGATTAGATCTGGTAGACAGAGTGCCTGAAGAACTATGGATGGAGGTTCGTAACATTGTACAGGAGGCAGCAACTAAAACCATCCCAAAGAAAAAGAAATGCAAGAAAGCAAAGTGGCTGACTGATGAGGCTTTACAAATAGCTGAGGAAAGAAGGGAAGCAAAAGGCAAGGGAGAAAGGGAAAGATATAAACAACTGAATGTAGAATTCCAGAGAATAGCAAGGAGAGATAAGAAGGCCTTCTTAAATGAACAATGCAAAGAAATTGAGGAAAACAATAGAATGGGGAAGACTAGAGATCTCTTCAAGAAAATCGGAGATGTCAAGGGAACGTTTTGTGCAAAGATGGGCATGATAAAGGACAAAAAAGGCAGGGACCTAACAGAAGCAAAAGAGATTAAGAAGAGGTGGCAAGAATACACAGAAGAACTATACAAGAAAGATCTTAATATCCCTGATAAATACGATGGTGTGGTCACTGACCTTGAGCCGGACATCCTAGAGAGTGAAGTCAAGTGGGCCTTAGGAAGCATTACTAACAACAAAGCTAGCGGAGAAGACAGTATCCCAGCTGAGCTATTTAAAATCCTAAAAGATGATGCTGTTAAAGTGCTGCACTCAATATGCCAACAAATTTGGAAAACAACAGTGGCCACAGGATTGGAAAAGGTCAGTTTACGTTCCAATTCCAAAGAAAGGCAATGCCAAAGAATGTTCAAACTACCGTACAATTGCGCTCATTTCACATCACCTTGCTGACAAAGGTCCGTATAGTTAAAGCTATGGTTTTTCCAGTAGTAATGTATGGCTGTGAGAGTTGGACCATAAGGAAGGCTAAGCGCCGAAGAATTGATGCTTTCGAACTGTGGTGCTGGAGAAGACTCTTGAGAGTCCCTTGGACTGCAAGGGGTCAAACCAGTCAATCCTAAAGGAAATCAAGAGTGTCCGACTCTTCGTGACCTCATGGACCATAGCACACCAGGCCTTCCTGTCCTCCACTGTCTCTCGGAGTTTACTCAAATTCATGTTCATTACATCGGTGATGCTATCTAACCATCTCATCCTCTGCCGTCCCCTTCTCCTTTTGCCTTCAGTCTTTCCCAGCATCAGGGTCTTTTCCAGTGAGTCCTCTCTTCGCATTAGGTGGCCAAAGTATTTGAGCTTCAGCTTCAGCATCTGTCCTTCCAATGAGCAGTCAGGGTTGATTTCCTTTAGGATTGACTGGTTTGACCTCCTTGCAGTCCAAGGGACTCTCAAGAGTCTTCTCCAGCACCACAGTTCGAAAGCATCAATTCTTCGGCACTCAGCCTTCCTTATGGTCCAACTCTCACAGCCATACATTACTACTGGGAAAACCATAGCTTTAACTATATGGACCTTTGTCAGCAAGGTGATGTCTCTGCTTTTTAATATGCTGTCTAGGTTTGCCATAGCTTTCCTCCCAAGGAGCAAGCGTCTTTTAATTTCATGGCTGCAGTCACCGTCTGCGGTGATCTTGGAGCCCAATAAAATAAAATCTGTCACTGCTTCCATTTCTTCCCCTTCTATTTGCCAGGAAGTGATGGGACCAGATGCCATGATCTGGGTTTTTTTAATGTTGAGTTTCAAGCCAGCTTTTGCACTCTCCTCTTTCACCCTCATCAAGAGGCTCTTTAGTTCCTCTTCACTTTCTGCCATTAGGGTGGTATCGTCTGCATATCTGAGGTTGTTGATGTTTCTCCTGGCAATATATGGATATGTAAATATAAATGAACATGTATACAACCAGGGGTGTCCACAGGGGCATAATAAAAGTCAAGATGGGGTTGTGGCTGTGCAATTGAAGGTCTATGAATTTTTATGTGCATGTGGCATGCAAATAAAAGAAGCAGAGCTTTAATCACAATCAGCATCACTTTTTTTGATACCCTTCTCCTGGCAGATGCCCCTGATCTAGATCCTCACTTGGCCTCTCGTTTTCGGAAACATATGAATGCATATCCTAGTTGTAACCAAATGCAAACTAAAAGAGATTCTGTGTGTAGAAGGGGCAGAGTAGCCATCCCCACACTAAATGGAACTTGCATCAGTGGAAAACATATATAGGATTCTATTTTTAATCTTGAATGTATCTCCAGTAAATAGCCTTGGGATTTTGTGGGCAATACAAAAAAAAAGAGGCACACAGTGAGAAGAAGCCATTTACTGCATCATAGACCTTTAAGGAAACATTAAAAAAGAACATAGTGTTATTCGCTATCTTCATCGCTATGATTATACACCTTGTTGAAGAGAAACTTCCTACTGCTGTAGAAATTATATATCGAACAGATGGAAAGCTTTTTAATCTTAGTAGGCTGGAAGCAAAAAATAAGGTAATTACAACTTCTGTTATAGAACTTCAATATGCTGATGATAATGTACAAACAACTTCCTTGTTTGCTGCAGCTATCACGGTCAACTTCCTCACAATGAATAAAACTATAGTGGAACCTGTTAACCCACATCTATGTATTTTGGGAAAGAACATTCATGGAGTGCCAGAAAGCTTCCCATTCTAAACAGAACATGGCCTTGTATCTCCTTGTGCAGCTGAGTTCAAGTTTCAAGGGAATAACAGGATTAAATCTTTTCGGATTAAAACAAAAAACAAAAATCACGCAGGAAAGTGACGTCACCTTCCTAAATATCTCATTCATTATGGAAGGCATAATAATTAGCTTTAGAAAAGGAGATACCTACCTTGGGGTCCACTAGCAGTCATTGCTAAGGAGCAGACCTGTCCTTGACAAATCATGGGAGAATTTCTCCTTCTCCTGAAGAAATTTGAAGAAACTGCCTGCCCAATTTCTCTACCTACAAATTGGATGAATGTCCAATGGCCTTTTAGGCCTTATTCTAAGCGCAACCTACACCAGAAAAGCTTGCGTAGCCTTCCCTAGATGCATTTTTGGTTAAGCCATCATATTTACGTAGCACTTCTCTGGATGGAATTTCTCCTTAATCATTACTTATAGCAGGGGTGGGCAACGTCAGGCCTGTGGGCCGTATAAGGCCCGCAGGGCTCCCGCCTAAGGCCCACGGGGCTCCCGCCCGCAAACCCCACCCCTTCCACGTGATTGGCTCCCGCCCGCAAACCCCGCCCCCCAGTGTTTGTGATTGGCTCCCGCCCGCAAACTCCGGCCCCCAGTCCGCGGAAATCCCAGAAACCCCACCCCCCACCCCCCGGTTATAAATATCCAAATGGCCCTTGGCAGAAAAAAGGTTCCCCACCCCTGACTTATAGTGTGCAGAAATACTCCTCACTGTCATATTGCCACGGGCTACCTCTTCTTTGTCATGTAGGAGACATTTTCACCATTTCACTACTATCAGTAGAACGAGGACTGTTTGTCCTCTAACATACATGCATCCAGGCCTATAGCCAAACTTCCTAATTAGATTGAGCTGCTTCATTTCTACTGAAAAAAACCTCTTATTTCCTCATAACCAACATAATTTTCTATTTCTAAGCACATATGAGAGAGTGTGTATACATACGATTGCCAATCATAATTAAAATTCTTATAATCATGTTTCATATTGCTCCTCTCTAATACTCTAGCTTGTTCTTACAGCTGTAATCAATGTTTTAACAGAAAGGAAGATTCAGAAGAGAAATGGATTGAAATTACTCCTGTCACACCCCCTTGCAATTTTACATGCTCCTAAAGAAGCAGCATTGTGCTTACAAAACTTACCACATTCCATCAAATAGGAACATGGATTTATATTCTTCTTCTGGCAGAAGTTTAAAAAGAGATGGTACCTCTTGAGATTCCCACTTTGTTTTGGCTTTGGTTAGCTTTCCTATCAGCGTGAAAATGAATGACGTCATAATCACACAAAGCACAACTGTGTATAAATACTTCGATCTACAGAAAAACAAAACAAAAAATCAGTTTCCAAACCAATTCACCACTTATCTATAATCAAGCCACAGTTTCTTGCAAAAGGTAAAAGTATTTGTCATAGCATGGGATATGAAGGAAAGCAAAACTGATTTATTTTTATTTATTTTATTTATTATTTCAATTTATTCCCCGCCCATCTCCCTTGCAAGGGACTCCTGATTCCTGGGAATGAATCGGTGTAGCTAACAATTCAACTCAGATTTATCCAATGCCTCTGTAAACTTTGTAGTAAAATGAAGCCCTTGTAACTGAGAATAAGATTGTGCAGTCTTGTAACATACGTATCTGCTTTTCCCGAAAACATTTGCAAAGAAGGAAGGAGTAAAAAAGGGTACTTTGAAAATTATAATCCAATATGTAAAGGAACTTAATCCAATATGTAGCTCAAGTTTACAAAACAGAAGTGAAATTACATGTTGAACTTGGATAGTATGTGGTCTGTTGAGGGGAATGAACATTTGTTGAAAGAAGTGAAAATGGGTGTTAGACCGTGCTTCTGTTCACTTGTTATATGGAAGTCCCATTTGGGGATGTCAGGAGAAACACAGAAGTAAGTTGAATGCAGTGGGAATGGGTCACTGAAGAAGTGTGCATGGTAAAAGAAGAAAATATGAATTCAAGAATGAATAGGTGGTGAATGGATGTGGATTGAATACAAAAGTGATTGACAACGATGGGAGTACATTGAGAGGCCATTACAGGAGTACCCTGAGTAAATGAATGACCAGTATGGAAGTACAAATGGCATTGTATAAGAACAATGTACAATGTACAAGAACAAAAGGCAATGTATGATGGACCTGGTGGGAGTGAAAATTGATAGATGAGGATAGAAAATACAGAGAAATATAGTGACTGATTTTGGTGTAAACTAGATTTAGCTATGTTTCCCTTTCTTTTTCTCTCATGCCTTTCATGTTTTGGTTAACCATTTTTATTCCTTTTCTTCACTTTGCCTAATGTTGCTTAGTCTGAAAAGGAACAGAGTGAGGGATATGTATGTATGTATGTATGTATTTCTTTATTCTATATATTAGTTTCTGTTAGTTTTTATCTTTATAAAATTTTTAATAAATCACAAATCAGTCTTCAGGCAAAAAATGTGTGATTATTATTCTTAATTTTTCAATTCTCTAGAATTTCAGCTCCTAAATTATACATACATACATACATACATACATACATACATACATACATACATACATACAGTACATACATATATTCTTCCCATATCACTTCAGTCCCTGCTTTTTTAGTTATAGGAGCAATCAAATTTCAATGCTTTGAGGAAGAGGACATAGCACTTTGCAAGAACAGCTGTGAACAGCCCCACCAGTTGCAAAGAATCTGCTCAAGAGGTACATACATTGATTCCTGGAAAAGGTTAATTCTTCTATTAGAATATGGTGCAATGGACCCCTTTTTCTCTGATCATAATCTTTCCCCTCTTCAGCACACTTGAATTTGTTCTGTCATATCATGACAATTAAAATTTAGCCCCCAAGCAGGACTGAACATTTTCCCTGCTTTTCTGCCTCTGACTTTATTATACTGGATCCTAGACACTAGCATAAATATTTGAAGATCTACTCACCTCCATGAGTTTTGGATTTTCATTCTGAGAAAACTTGTGACCGGTCAAAGGCAGGTGTGTTATTAGCATGTATGTCTCTACTCCTTCTACAGCTACGTTTAAAAACTCAGCCTTGCACTTTATCTTGAAGAAAAAACAATGCTACACCCCACAACAATACAGCCAACAATATCCGGCAGCCCCACCCAGCCAGGAATAGCAAATCATTTCCTAAAGGTGATCAGTTCCCCCAGCCATTCCACATAAAGATTGTATGTGTATCATCAGCTAGTCTCTTCTTTGGTTTATATATTTTACAGACATTTATTTTTTAAGTCCTGTGAATGGGAAAGTAGATTTAGAATTAATAATTTGATTTGCCAATGGCATACTGGAGAAGTTGCGGAAATTTATGATCCGGTCTGCAAACAAGTCAATCTCGTTTTCATGTGGCTTGAAGTCTGAAGATTAATTTCCACCCATAATATACAATAGCTATATTATATAGTAGCCAAAATGTTTTATAGCTTTGAACCTAGAATCCCAGGTTGCAGAATGGAGGAAGAGATTCAGGGGCAGTCGTAGTGAGACCAAGTAGCTGTGTGGACATTTGGGCACCCTCAACCTGGGAGCTTTCAGTCTTTGGTCCTGAACAGGGTAGCACTTTCCCATTTGAGCGAGGTGCTCAGACTCAGGGTTTTCTTGAAGCGCAGGTGGCAGCTGCGGCCAAGAAGGTATTTGCACAGATTCATCTTGTGTGCCACTTGTGTCTGTTCCTGGACAGGGAGGCCCCCCAGATGGTAACTCGAGGGCCCTGGATTCCGGCTGTCGTTGCTTAACGCCAGGTCGGTTAATAACAAGGGCCCCCTCATATGTGATCTGATCACGGAGGAGGGGGCCGACCTGGCGTGTATTACCGAGACCTGGCTGGGCCCTGGAGGAGGGGTTGCCCTCTCAGAGATCTGCCCGGCCGGGTTTCAAGTATGGCACCAGCCGAGACATCGGGGTAGGGGAGGAGGGGTGGCAGTTGTTATCAGAGAGTCGATGGTAGCCTTCAGGGGCGCTGCTCCACAAGTGGCCGGATGTGAGACCCTGTTTTTCAAGTTGGGTTCCCGAGAGCAGTTGGGAGTGTTGCTGCTGTACCAGCCTCCCTGCTGCGTAGCAACCTCCCTGCCTGAGCTGCTGGAGGCCGTCTCGGGGTTGGCGGTGGAGTTCCCCAGGCTTATGGTTCTGGGGGACTTCAATCTGCCGTCTCTGGGATGGGCCTCGGAGGCGGCTCGGGAGTTCATGGCTACCATGGCAGCCATGGGCCTGACTCAGATTAATCGGGACCCGACTTGAGACAGTGGCCTCACTCCGGACTTGGTGTTCTTGTCGGAGCAATGGCAAGGTGATCTGGGGGGAGAGTTACATCTTTCCCCATTGTCATGGTCAGATCATGCCCTGGTGGCCCTGAGATTCTCATATGCTGCCCCACTCCGCAGGGAGGCTGGACCTATTCGATTGGTCCGCCCCCGGCGACTAATGGACCCGATAGGGTTTCAGAGGGAGCTGGGGGTTATACCCGAGGATCTTTTGCACGGTCCAGCGGAGGTCCTGGCCGCAGCCTGGAATAAGGAAGCGGACGGGGCCTTGGACAGGATCGCGCCTGTGCGGCCTCTTTTGCCCCATTCGACCCGTTATTCCCCGTGGTTCACGGAGGGATTGAGGGTTTTGAAAAGGGTTAAGAGACGTCTAGAGCGCCGCTGGAGGAAGACAAAGACCGAATCTGACCGAACACTAGCTAGAGCCGCGGTTAAGGCCTACCTGGTGGCGGTAAGAGTGGCGAAACGTCAATACTTCTCCACTCTTATTGCATCTGCAGAATGCCGCCCGTCGGCCCTGTTTAGGATTACTCGATCTCTCCTGGGTAAGGTGGGCCCAGTGACCCACCTTCAGGGCCGTGCGGAGGAATTTTCGGAGCATCTGGCGGATAAAATCGCTCGGATTCGTTCTAAGCTGGACTCGAAGCGTGGTGCATGGTCTGGGGAGATGCCAAGGGAACGTCTATGCCCAGTTATCTGGGAACAGTTTGATCCTGTTGAGCCCAAGGAAGTGGACAGGATCCTCCGGACTGTAAGGGCCACTATGTGTCATCTTGACCCATGCCCTTCCTGGCTAGTGAAAGCGGCCAGGGAGGTGACATGTGGCTGGGTCCATGTGATGGTTGTTACATCCTTGGGAGAGGGAGTGTTTCCGGCTGCTTTTAAAGAAGCGCTGGTGCACCCCCTCCTCAAGAAGCCATCACTGGACCCTACAGTGTTGGACAATTTTCGTCCCGTCTCCCACCTTCCCTTTTTAGGGAAGGTGGTTGAGAAAGTGGTGGCATTACAGCTCCAGAGGATTCTGGATGATACGGATTATCTAGACCCCTTCCAGTCAGGATTCAGGCTGGGATATGGGGTAGAAACTGCATTGGTCGCACTTACAGATGATCTCTGGCGAGAGCGGGATGGAGGCAGTGCATCCATCCTGGCTCTTCTTGACCTCTCAGCGGCTTTCGATACCATCGACCATGGTATCCTTTTGGGGCGGCTCGGAGAGTTGGGGGTGGGCGGCGTAGTTTTGCGCTGGTTCACCTCCTTCCTCCGAGACCGGTCCCAATCGGTGGTGATAGGAGATAAGAGGTCCGACCCTCGGCTCCTACTTTGTGGGGTGCCGCAGGGCTCGGTTCTCTCCCCTCTCCTATTTAATATCTACATGAAACCGCTGGGTGAGATCATCCGCCAACACGGGATGAGGTATCATCAGTATGCTGATGATACTCAACTATATATCTCCATCCCGGGTGAGTTAAGTGATGCAGTTTCTGCCCTTTCTCAGTGCCTGAGGGCTGTGGGGGTCTGGATGGGGAACAACAGGCTTCAGCTGAACCCTGGTAAGACGGAGTGGCTGTGGATTGATGGCCTCTCGGGATCCAAGGAGTTGTCATCTTTAGATCTGGACGGGGTGGCACTACCCCGTTCAGACTTAGTGCGGAACCTGGGGGTCCTTCTGGACTCATGACTCCTGCTTGAAGAGCAGGTGGCAGTCGTGGCCAGAAGGGCTTTTGTGCAACTTCGAGTTGTACGCCAGCTTCGCCGTTTCCTGGACCGAGATGCCCTCCGTACAGTCACTCATGCCCTGGTCATCTCCCATATAGACTATTGCAATGCACCCTACATGGGGCTACCCTTGAAGAGTATCCGGAAGCTTCAGCTGGTCCAGAATGCGGCTGCACGCGCAGTTATGAGTGCCCCAAGATCGGCACACGTGACACCTCTGCTGCATGAGCTGCACTGGTTACCAGTTTGCTTCCGGGTCCAATTCAAGGTGTTGGTTGTTACCTTTAAAGCCCTACATGGCATGGGACCAGGCTACCTTAGAGACCGCCTCATCCCCAGAGCATCGACCCGCCCCACCCGGTCATGCAGAGAGGGCATGCTACGGATCCCATCAGTAAAAGAATTTCACCTAGCGGGATCCAGGAGGCGTGCCTTCTCTGCCGTAGCACCCGCCCTTTGGAACATCTTGCCCCTTGAGGTGAGGCTAGCCCCCACACTCCTGACCTTCAGGAAGCAACTGAAAACCTGGCTCTGCCACCTCGCTTGGGACGGGATGAGTAATAGTTCTTCCTGGGGATGGCTCGCACCGTAAATAGTTTGGTTCGTAAACATCACTTACAGCCTCTTGGATTTTATATTTTTATATTTTTAATGATTGTATAAAGTATTTTATATGTTTTAATTGCTGACTTGGTTGTAAACCGCCCAGAGTCCCCTTGTGGGGGGAGATGGGCGGTGATATAAGTTAGAAATAATAAATAAATAATAAATAAACTCATGCCCTAGTTATCTCACAAGTGGACTACTGCAATGCGCTATACATGGGGCTGCCCTTGAATCCTCAGAAACTGCAGCTGATCCAGAATGCAGTGGCATGGACACTTCTGGGCATGCCTCCATATCCCCATGTGACACCATTCCTCTGTGGGCTGCACTGGTTGCCCGTTGGCTTCTGGGTGCAATTCAAGATGCTGGTTACCCCTTATAAAGCCTTCATGGCAGTGGAAGGTTATCTAGAACAGTGTTTCTCAACCTCAGCAACTTTAATAAGTGTGGACTTCAACTCCCAGAATTCCCCAGCCAGAATGGCTGAGGATAAAGTTGCTGAGGTTGAGAAACACTGATATAGAATGCCAACTTCTGAAGCACTTCAGCTAGTGGCTTGACTTATAGAGTGCTTACAATTAAACATCTTTTCATGCTTCTTTATTTTATTGCTGTCATACTGTATATAAATAGAAAAGAAAAAAGAACAACCACAATACATAAGACAATGTTTATGAAAGAAAGAAAGAAAGAAAGAAAGAAAGAAAGAAAGAAAGAAAGAAAGAAAGAAAGAAAGAAAGGCCAATTCAAAGGCACAGAGTGAACACAAATCTTGAATACAAAATCAATCCAGGATTTTAAATCCAGAGTTGCAGAATTGTTCCAGCAAAGCTATATTTCATGCTTAATAAATACAAAACTCTTCATAAATTGATAAATTCTAAATTTTTGATACATAATTCAATAATACATTAATATCTTTAAGCCTTATTTCCCTACCCAAAATCAAATTAACAATAATATGACTATTAAACTGAAATGGGACAATGTAGCACAGATCTAAATAATATGTGTCAAAGTATTCTCAACTATATTACATTTCTGGCATAAAAAGCTGACACCTATTAAACATCCACTGAGTAAACTTGGAAGACCTTTATAAAATTTACAATACAATAAAATACGAACCACCATTTCAGGATCAGTACTATTTCAAGGACAAAATCTTTGAGAGATGGCAATTTTTTTTTAAATCTACCAGATAGCATATTTGATATTAATACATTTAATCTGGCTTTTGAAAAGGCTATTCTGTATTTACTTAAATATAAGCTATTCAAATATTTAGGGAGCTTAAAAATATACCTTAGTTAATTCCAAAGGTTAGATGTGAAAGGTAAACACGATACTTTGGCTTTAGCCATTAATTCCTGTACTGAATCATCCCATTGTGTTTGATTGACACAATGAATTGCTGATGACATACCCCTGGAGAATAAATCATCAGGATTTATTCAGATCAGCCAATCTGACTAATCTTTTGAGTCACCTGTTTAAAACATGCATCTACAAAGGATTCATTTGGGATTTCCTGAAGCAATCCTTCCTTGTTTTAAAAAATATATTTGCAACCAAAACTTAATAATCGAAGGGCATTACCCAGTTTCCAAGAGAATAATAGAATCTGGTACACAGCCTGGGGCACTTAAAAGAGATCTTAAAATTTTCACCTGCAGTTGTGCTATGTTATTATTAGCAAATGTGATCCAAATTGGAGCTCCATACAAAATTTGAGATGCAATTTTGGCACTGGAAAAATTTATCACTGCAGAAACAAATCCTCCTTTTGAGTAAAAATATTGAAGCAAGGCCATCATAGTAGATTTTGCTTTCAGAAGTATTGTCTTACAATGATGTTGCCAGGTTCGAGCATGGTTAAATAAAATGCCCAAATAACTAAAATTCTCTACTTGTGTTATTATATTATTATATTTTCCAGATATGTTTTTAATTTTTTTCCCAAAAAACCAAAATTTTAGTTTTATCATACCAACTGAAGAGAATATTTGTAGCTCAAGGTTGAACTGTGGAGTCCTTGGTGCTCTCTGAGCCTTGTTGCTTTCTTGCAGACGTTTCATTGCCAGGCTAGGCAACATCTTCAGTGCGAAAAGGGAGTGGGACTTGCTCTCTGTTTATATACCCTGGCTTGTCCTGCCTGTGTTGGTGGGGGTGTTGTACTCTCCTTGGTAGTTCCTTGATTGGGCTGTTGTTTGCTGCTTGGTTGATTGACTGAGTTAATAGTTCCTTGATTAGGGTCTATTGTGTTGTTTAATTGCTCCTCTGGTGCTAATCTTGGTGTTAATCTTTGCCTATCTGTGTTGATTGCTAGAAAGGAGGTGTTCTGGTCTTCTGGCTTTTCTATTGTCTCTTATGAATGGTATGTAAATGTTGTTTACTTCTATGTGTCTGTTGATGGCTGCTTTGTCTGAGTACCAGGCTTCCAGGAATTCTCTAGCATTTTTGGATTTGGCTTGGTTTAAGATGCTCACAGTTTCCCAGCTGAAAGTATGGTTAAGTTTGTCCATGTGTTGTGAGATTAAGGAGTTTTCATTGTGTCTTCTGACAGCTAGTTGGTGTTCGTGGATGCGTTCTGCTAGTCTTCTTCTCCACAGTGGTGGCGGCAGCGGTGTCCTTGTGTGCTGTGCGAAAACCCGGAAGCGCTGATGGCCCAGCGCCGTGTGTGTGGCTGTGCACGGCGGCAGCATGCCATCAGCGCTTCTGGGTTTTGACGCGACACACTTGGGCCCCGCAGGCGACACTTTTGTGTCGTGACACACAGTTTGGAAAGCTGTGCAATAGACCCTAATCAAGGAACTATTAACTCAGTCAATCAACCAAGCAGCAAACAACAGCCCAATCAAGGAACTACCAAGGAGAGAACAACACCCCCACCAACACAGGCAGGACAAGCCAGGGTATATAAACAGAGAGCAAGTCCCACTCCCTTTTCGCACTGAAGATGTTGCCTAGCCTGGCGATGAAACGTCTGCAAGAAAACAACAAGGCTCAGAGAGCACCAAGGACTCCACAGTTTTATCATAGTTAATTTGTAATTGATTTTATTGGCAACACTTAACTACTGCCTCAAGTAGGTGTTTCAGGCCCAGTCTAGTATGTGAAAGGCGAACAGCATCATTTGCACAAATTTTCCTTTTGGCTAATGATGGACCATGGCCCTCAACCTATAGTAGTGTGGTCTCCAGATCATTAAGATAAATGTTAAACAGTGTAGGGGCCAGGATGCAGCCTTGTCTCACTCCCTTATTCATTGTAAGTGAACCTTTTCTGTTGCATCTAACTTGCATTATACTATCTTGATATAGTGCCTGTATTAGATATGTAAGATGTCTGTCAGGAACCAAATTCTGTAATTTAGTGCCAAGTTTGGTTCTGTAAACAGAGTCAAAAGTGGCTCTAAAATCTATAAAAGCAGCAAAAAGTTTACCTTTCAGGATAATAGAATATTTTCTTGCTAAATAGGCTAACACAAAACATTGATCAATTGTTGACCTGCCTTTTCTAACAACAGCCTGAGCTGCTTTAAAACAAAATGTTCCTCAAGGTAAGAAGTTAATTTTCCATTTAAATGTCTTGCATAAAGTTTTCCCAGGACTGATAGCAAACTGATTGGCCTATAACTAGCAGGGTTTTCTGTATCTCCCTTCTTGTAGCCTGAGGGGATTAAACCAGAGCTATCTATTGCAGTAGATAGACTGCAGTAGACCCTGCAGTAGACCCTGCAGTAGACCCTGGAGAAGATGCTGATGCTGATGCTAGGGAAAGTGGAAGGCCAAAGGAAGAGGGGCCGACCAAGGGCAAGATGGATGGATGATATTCTGGAGGTGACGGACTCGACCATGGGGGAGCTGGGGGTGGCAACGGCCGACAGGAAGCTCTGGCATAGGCTGGTCCATGAAGTCACGATCGGAAGCGACTGAACGAATAAACAACAAAATTTATAGGTCATGTAGGACCTCCAAAGTAATCTGGAGAAATGAAAGCAAGGATTGATGGCCAACACTTGACATTCCATGGATTCTGGTGATCAAGGTAAGAAAAAATATTTAAATTTAATTAGGAAGAAGAGCAGAGAGCACAAACTGAAGTACTTTGGCCACATAATGAGAAGACAGGATACCCTGGAGAAGAAGCTGATGCTAGGGAAAGTGGAAGGCAAAAGGAAGAGGGGCCGACCAAGGGCAAGATGGACGGATGATATTCTGGAGGTGACGGACTCGACCTTGGGGGAGCTGGGGGTGGCAACAGCCGACAGGAAGCTCTGGCGTGGGCTGGTCCATGAAGTCACGAAGAGTCGGAAGCGACTGAACGAATAAACAACAAAATCTATTGCAGTGAATAGGGCTGCTAATAAAGGGCCCCACCAATCTAGATTTTGTTTAAGGAGTTCGATGGGTATATTGTCCTGGCCAGGAGCCTTGCCAGATTTTACTTTTGATATAAAATCAATAATCTTTTCCTCTGACACTGGTTTCCACTGTGAAAGGGTAAGTAAATTTAATCCAGTGTTGTTTGCTGTATTTGCGACAGGCTGCCCCTGCTCCATAAACATTGATTTAAAATATTTCTCCCAGGTCTTGAATGGTATACAGCCATCCAGGACCGAGGGAGCAGTAAAAGCCCTGGAAATTAATTTCCAAAAAGTTTTGGAGTCTTTATACAGAGAAGCATTTATTAATAATGAACAGGAATCTCTCTCTGCTTTCTGTTTCTTCAGACATACTAGTATCTTATAACTTTTCTTCAACTCGTAATATCTTAAAGGACACTGTTGTAAATTAAACTTTCTGTATGCTAAATATACAGCTCTTAATTTTTTCTTAGCTGTGACACAGTCTGCATCAAACCAACTGGAAGTAATACTCAGTCGAGTATTTCTTTGATTTGATGCAACGGATGCTCCAGATACTTGAGTTTTACTGTTTAGATTTGTTAGAATATTAAAAGAAATTATTGTTTTCTGCAGAACTCCCATCTTTTATTTATTTTATTTATTTTCTATCCCGCTATTATTTTTATAAATAACTCAAGGCGGCGAACATACCTAATACTCCTTCCTCCTCCTATTTTCCCCACAACAACCACCCTGTGAGGTGAGTTGGGCTGAGAGAGAGGGACTGGCCCAAGGTCACCCAGCCGGCTTTCATGCCTAAGGCGGGACTAGAACTCTCAGTCTCCTGGTTTGCCATTGGCTCCTTCCTAGGACTGACAGAGAGTGACTCGCCCAAGGTCACCCAGCCGGCTTTTGTTCCTAAGGCGGGACTAGAACTCTCAGTCTCCTGGTTTGCCATTGGCTCCTTCCTAGGACTGACAGAGAGTGACTCACCCAAGGTCACCCAGCCGGCTTTTGTTCCTAAGGCGGGACTAGAACTCTCAGTCTCCTGGTTTGCCATTGGCTGCTTCCTAGGACTGACAGAGAGTGACTCGCCCAAGGTCACCCAGCTGGCTTTCATGCCTAAGGTGGGACTAGAACTCAGTCTCTTGGTTTCTAGCCTGGTGCCTTAACCACTACCAATAATATTTGGATAAATTAATTGCACTCTAAGGTATATTTATCATTCTTTAAAGCATGAGACTATTGATTTGTTAAATTAGGACATTCCAACTCTTAATATTCAATATTAATATTTATCTTAATAATGCTCTCCAAGTGACTATAAAAATAAACAAACTAGGTTTGGAATCTTCCAAGACACTTTCCTATACTACAAATAATTTAGGTGTTTCAGAAGCTGCTAGCACATGCTCCGTATTATGAAGTTAAAAAATGTTTTAGTTGAACATACTGCTATTCTGTTATTTCAAGACACCCAAATTCTACTTGCAACACATCAAATGTTTTGAAAGACTGATTAAAAAATGAGCCTCTCTAGAGTATTAATACCATTTTCTGCCCAAAAGCTCCAACAGAAAGGTCTACCTGCACTTGACAAATCAACTGGCTGCTCCAAACTGGCGTCCTCCAAAAGCAGCTGGGTACCATTTCCAGCAGCCCCAGCATGAACAATGGGGATTATGGGAAGTGTAGTCCCACACCACCTAGTTGGATAAACCTGTTGCAACATGTATGGCCTTGGTCATAGGTCTACCTAGGGAAACCTCTTGGATGTTTTAGGGGTACTTCTATGTCTCTGGTTATGTCCATGTGGTGATGGCTCAATAGAAACTCTAAGCCATATGCTGCCACGCTGCTCCCTACAGGAGGATTCTAGACAGGCCTTCATTTATCCGATCTTGAAGACATTTCCGGGCAGGGAGTGGGATTTCTACTTACTGTTACTTCTTTCGGACAACAACTCAAAAGTATCCTCCCAAGTTGTCTGGTTTTGTGCTACCGTGTGTACAATATGTTGCACCATTAACTAAGTCTGAATTCTTATTTATTCATCACTTTTTATAACACTATTTTTATTTTATTATACATGTTCTTATTCATAATTAGATCTTATTATACTCATCGGTTTTCTGTTGTATGTATGTATGTAACCTATTACTGGCTATTTTACTGTATCTGGCCTTATGACTGTAATAAACTGATTTGATTTGATTTGATTATTGGGAAACCTCCACCTGGAAGGGTTTGAGGGTGCTTATTCGGATCCAGGGGAGGGAAGTTCGGCAGCGCCTTTCCAACGAGGTTACGCCGGAGACGAAGTGGACAGGATACTGAAAGCAAGTATTTTCGGGTCTGGGTACCAAACACCGCGACGTCGTGGCCAAGACCTGCGCTGATCCTCGGGCTCGGCTGACAATCGTAAGCGAGGCTCTTCCTGAGTCTCTGTGGGCGGGCCACGCTCCCATCCTGTAGTTTAAGGCTGATCGGCCCCACCGTGGCGCGAATGGCTTCCCCAGAAACGTGCCCTCCTTCCGTAGACTGAGAGGCGGTTTTTCTCTCCCCCCCGCTTTTCGTCCAGTCGGCGCCCTCCTCCAGCTCCGCTGGACTACACGCTTCGCGTTTCAAGCCAGCACGTGCTCCGGGGATTATGCGAGCTGTGGTCTAAGCGCTGATGCAGCCGAGCAGCTAATGGCGCAGGTCTGCGCCCGAGAGAGGTGCTTCTGTTTGGTCCTGCTGGTATCGCAGCCTCCCCTGCGTTTCGCTGCTTGTTCGCATTTGGTAGATTGCATCTGAGAAAACGTGCCTGTTAACAGGGACTCAGAAAGTCGCGTGCTTCTTTCATGAATCAGCAGGTCCCATGGTGTAATGGTTAGCACTCTGGACTTTGAATCCAGCGATCCGAGTTCAAATCTCGGTGGGACCTCGTGGGACATTTTTGCTTTACAGAGTTCCTAATAAATTTGAGAGACCCTTCGGAGAAGCCTTTGGGCGGCAAAATGCCACCACGGCCAGAACAGCAGCGAGGAGGGTGCGTTTAGTGCTCGCGACCAGCAGGAGTGGCTATTGCGCATGCGTGCGTCTGTCGCCTGGGGGAGTACGTGGAAGGAGGGGAATCGAGGAGTTGCCAAAAGAAGATTCTTCCGTTTCTCATTGGTCAGCGCCGACAGAATGCCCCCCGCTGCGGTTCAACTATTGGCTAAAACGGAAAAGCGGAATTTGCGCTTCAACAGCGAAATTAAAAAATGCATAAGACTTAAGTCTGTCCTTCCTGCTTTCCATCTTTTTAAAACGTGCGTCTCTCGATCAAAATTTTCTAATCTTTTTTTCTCTTACCGTCTCATTATCTTACCTTTGGTGATGCATTAAGAAAGCCAGCCTAATCTGCCGCTCTCTTTACTGAACTGGGGAATCACGATGCATTTTTTTGTTTTTTTACTTTAAATTTCATTTAGAATGGTGGCCTTCTGCAGCAATGTCAGGATTGGTGCAGAACGGCAAATTTCAACAGGTTGGGAGGTAGTTATGCAAGTACGCGATTGCTCAAATCACCTTTTTATGTAGCTCTTAAATGCAGAAATTAAATGCAGAAATCATGCTGTCATGGTTTTTTTCTCCACTCCCCTCACTCTGGTCACCCTCGTTTGACAGCATCTGCTTTGTGGCCCTTTAAACATCAGGTTTGGTTTACCAAAGAGACAAGCAACAACAATATATAAATATTGTACAATGCTGGGTATTAACTGGAAGATGGAAAAATAAGAATTGGTAAATAAACATTTTTTAAAATATTAATCATGTTTTTTATGTTCTAGTTGCCAATGGATGGTTACTTATTTATTTATTTTCTATCCCGCCTGTATGATTTTTATAAATAACTCAAGGTGGCGAACATACCTAGTACTATGTATAGTCAATGGTTGTTGTGGGTTTTCCGGGCTGTGTGGCCGTGTTCTGGCAGTTCTGGTTCCTAACGTTTCGCCAGTCGCTGTGGCTGGCATCTTCAGAGGACAGGAGCACAGCTAGAAGATTCTGTCTGTGCCCAAGTGGAGGGTGTGTGTGTTCCTGCTGGTGTTTATAGCTGCTGAGAGGGTGTGTGTCTTCTGTGGGTCATTTACAAGAGATTAGGAGAGGGTTCTTTGTGGTGATTAGGGGGTGTGGTGCTGTCGGGTGTGGAATTAGCACATCTATTGTGTGAGTCGTTTGTATATTTCTGTGGTTGAGTAGAGTTCGTTGACCTTTTGCAAGCTGTGTTTTTCAGGACTGGCAGCCATGTTTTGCTGATCTTTAGGCTTTCTTCTTTTTTATTGAAACTGTGTTGGTGTTTATGTATTTCAATGGCTTCCCTGTATAGTCTAACATAGTGGCTATTGGTGTTGTCTAGTATTTCTGTGTTTTCAAATAAGATTCGGTGACCAGTTTGTTGGAGAGCATGTTCAGCTATTGTAGATTTTTCAGGTTGCTGTAGTCTGCAGTGTCTTTCATGTTCTTTTATCCTGGTGTGGATGCTGTGTTTTGTGGTCCCAATATATACATGTCCACAGCTGCAGGGTATGCGGTAAACTCCTGCAGCGGTGAGGGGGTCCCTTTTGTCTTTTGCTGATTTTAACATTTGTTGTATTTTTCTGGTGGGTTTGAAGACTGTTTGGAGTTTATGTTTTTTCATTAGTTTTTCCATGCAGTCTGTGACTCCTTTAATGTAGGGCAGAAATATTTTGCTTGTGGGGTACTACCTACCTAGTACTACCTACCTAGTACTCCTTCCTCCTCCTATTTTCCCCACAACAACAACCCTGTGAGGTGAGTTGGGCTGAGAGAGAGGGACTGGCCCAAGGTCACCCAGCCGGCTTTCATGCCTCAGGCGGGACTAGAACTCACAGACTCCTGGTTTCTAGCCCATTGCCTTAACCACTAGACCAAACTGGCGTGCTTTGCCAATTAACACACAGGGCGGGAATCTCTTTTATAGCTTTATTCTGCAGAAGAAAGGGCACCCATGACTTTAGTTCCACAAGCGCACCGAGCTTGCAAATCAACACACTTTTTATACACATGTAGAACAAAGATGTACATGATTATGTCAGAGTTCTCATGGGAAAGCAGAAGCAAATTGCGTTTCTCTTCACAAGCTGATATGAGTTTTGTTTTGTTTAGTCTCCGCTCTGTGAGAAGCCTGCTGGGTGCGAGCAGGGAGGGGTAAGACACATGCTTGCTAGATGCAACACTGCCACCTACTGGCAGTTTATACTTTGTGCTTAGAGTCTCCAGCTCTTAAGCCTGACCAATCAGATTTGAGTCAGGAAAGTATAACTGGGTTATGGGAAATGGTTTCCTTTGCTCTTGACCTCTGCTTGTCTGGTAGCCGTTACCAAGTGTTCTGCTCTTGATGAAGGACTTTGAAGTGTATCCAACTGGCTTAGTACTTTGCCAGGTTTGTGCTCCTTAAGTCTTGTATCGATGGAAGCAACACGTGAGAAGTATATCTGTATCTTTTGCTTGTAAGCTGTCTTCTGCGTATGTATACGATCTGCTTTATCTACAGTAAAGATTTATAGCTTTGAAAGCTGCACTCTGCGTGTTTACTCTTGCCTCCTCCCAATTAGCGAGAAGCCACGACAGATTATTGGCAAACAATAATTATTCACGCCCGTAGCTGGGCAAAACACTTCCAAAACTTGGACGCTTTTGCTGTTGCTGAGGAGAAGTATGATTCAGTTATCTACTGATTTCCACTGTTATCTATCTATTCCCATTTCACGGGCAGCTTCCTTCCTCCTTACTGCACGTGGTTGATAAAACAAGCAGCCTTCAGTAGCAAGGGGGATGAGACACACTGGCACCTAATCTATCTTTACCCTTTCCCAGCAACAAGTGCAGGTCAATCTGTGAGGCCAAACATGGTGTTTTCCCGGCCTTCTTCAAATTAACCCTAAAATCACCACTCCATCAGACATACTATAGCAGATCTGTCTAAAAGTATAAAGAATTAAGTTCATAGAATAGAGAATCTGAGATCTCGCAAAAAGGAGTCTGAATTAAAAACTGAAAGAAAAAACTGGGAAAACATTTCTGCCATATGCTGATTTGAAGGAATAGGTTTCTGGCCTTGAAGCATATAAACCAAGCCTAATCATGACACCAGATTATAAAAAAGACTCCATACAACACTTCTTATACAGGTAGTCCTTGCATAACAACCACAATTGGGACCAGAATTTCGGTTGCTAAGCAAAGCGGTCATTAAGCAAATCCAACCTGATTTTATGACCTTTTTTGCGGTGGTCATTAAGCAAATCACCACAGGCGTTAAGCGACCCATGTGGTCGTTAAGTGAATCAGGTGGTTCCCCATTGATTCTGCTTGCCAGAAGCTGGCCAGGAAGGTAAAAAATGGTGATCACGTGACCACAGGGTGCTTGACAGTCATAAATGCGAACCAGTTGTAACTTGGTTTTTTCAGCACTGTTGTAAGTCCGAACTGTCACTAAACGAATGGTTGTTAAGCGAGGACTACCTGTAGGTAAGACAGGCAAGGATACAGAAAGAAAACAATGGAACAAAAAAATGCAGCTCCAATTCTGAAATCCTGAGTAGAGCATGTCTGAATGTGAAGGACTTAGTAAACATTACTGTTTTTCTTAAGGACTGCCTTTTCTGGTCATCACTTTTGTACGGATGGGCTTCTCAGGTGGCTACTTCAACTCTTTTTCAAACGAACAAATTGTTACCCTGTGGTACTTGGATGCCGTTAATTGAAAGCAAACAGGCAGATATATGTACTGTTCCACTTGATCAGTGTGTGCAGTCATGTACAGCTATAGGCACATGAACTGCATTGTCATCTTTTGTTTAGATCTGTGTTTTTCAAACTTGGCAACTTTAAGCTGTGTGGACTTCAACTCCCAGCATGCTGGATGGGGAATTCTGGGAGTTGAAGTCCACACATCTTAAAGTTGCAGAGTTTGAAAAACACTGGTTTAGATGGATCAGTCCTCCAACTACAGGATTCAGGTGGTTGTCCACTTAGTCCACTTTCAGTTTCCTGAGAGGTAGCAATGGGTTTTATTTTTAGCTTAATTGTGTATGTCAGAAAGACCTGTATCTCCCATGGGAAACATACAACACACACATATTCCTCCATCAGCAATCATAGATTAAAACCAACAGATTACAGAAGAAGCAATCAATGAACAGAGTGCTCAGTTTATTTATGCAACAAATTACTTTCTACAGGACAGCATGCCCTGCCCGCCAGTGTCAGATACAAACCTCCAATCAACTGCACAGCTGGATGGAAGACAGCGCAACAAAGTGGGTGAAAAATGATATGGCTAATGATCATGGACGCCCACCTCAGATTAAACAAATATCAACACACAATAGACAGCCTCAAGGAACAACTAGAACAGACTATGAACCCTGAACAAATCAACATGCTGACTACTACTATCAAGACCACATCACTGAGACAAGCAGAAAAAAGGAAAGCTAAACTCCAAACTAAACTACTTAAGTTAAATCCCAGAAACAAAGAAGTACCAGAACCGGAATGGGTGGTCAACATGTCCAGCCGCCCATTATCCACTGCAGAACACAATATCGTACAGAGAGCCCTCAATTACAACACAGAGGATGCAAACAAATTAGAATTCTTTGCAGCTTTAGAAGCAGCATTGAAAACTACAGAACTTACTACAGAAACCCAAGAGAACGTAAGACAGATAATCATACCGCAAACCAGAAGGACATGGAAACAGAACCAACTGAAAGCAGAGGACAGAGCAGCTCTCAAAAACCTAAAGATGGACCAAACTATCATCATCCTCCCAGCAGACAAAGGCTGCACCACCACCATTATGGACAGAGCGCAATATATACAAAAAGCCAAATACTTACTTGAGGACAAAGAAACCTACACCCCACTAAACACTAATCCCATACAGAAACTGGACAACCAGGTCAAAAGAATCCTCAACGACCTAACCAAGAAAGGTCAAATCACAAAAGAAGAACAGAGGCGGATGAATAGCAGTGGACCCATCATCCCACGCTTCTATGGACAGCCCAAAATACACAAGCCCAACATACCACTCCGTCCAATTGTATCGTTACCATGGAGCCCCACATACAACATAGCTAAAGAACTTACAAGAAAACTTGAGCATCTCACAGAGGAAAGCGAATACTCTATCAACTCTCCACTACAGTGCCTCCAGAAAATCAAAGACCTAAAAATAGATGAAAATGAAATTATGGTGTCATTTGATGTCACTGCACTCTTTACATCCATAGACCAAGCACTAGCGATTGAATCCATGGCAGCAGTTCTACGCAACACACCTAACCTAACTAGATACACCAAGATCAAAATACCCAGAATCATGGACCTCATCAACCTCTGCCTCACCACCTACTTTCAGTTTGATGGACAAATATACCAACAAATCAAAGGAACACCTAGGGGATCACCACTCTCAGGACTCATAGCAGAGATTGTAATGCAACATCTAGAAAGGATAGCATTCCCATGCATACAACCCAAAGTATGGATCTGGTATGTAGATGACACCTTCATCATAATAAAAAAGGAACAACTAGAGGAAACACATGAAATCATCAACATCTTCAAAGGAATAAAATTCACAAGGGAAGACGAAAACAACAACACACTACCCTTCTTGGACATCCTCATCAGTAGAGAAAATGATGGCATTCTAGAAACACAAGTCTACCGGAAATCTACCCACACTAACCAAGTGCTCCACTACCAAAGCAATAACCCAACCTCCCACAAGAGGAGCTGTGTAAGAACACTATTCAGATGAGCACAAACGCACTGCAGCAACCCAGAACACCAGAAAAAGGAAACAGACCACTTATATAGCATCTTCCAGCAAAACAGATACCCACGCAACTTTATCAAAAAGTGCCTGACCACTCAACCCATCACAGCAAAACCAACAGAAGCTATGAAAAGGATTACACTGCCATACATCAGAAACATCTCAGAAACTACTAATAGACTGTTACAACCACATGGCATCACCGTAGCACATAAACCAACCAAAACCCTTCAGAACTTCGTAAGTAACCCAAAAGACCCAGTAGCCCAAGAAGAAAAAACAGGAGTTATCTACAAGATACAGTATAAGGACTGTAGCAGCCACTATGTAGGACAGACCGGCAGAAGACTAGCAGAACGCATCCACGAACACCAACTAGCAGTCAGAAGACACGATGAAAACTCCTTAATCTCACAACACATGGACAAACTTAACCATACTTTCAGCTGGGAAACTGTGAGCATCTTAAACCAAGCCAAATCCAAAAATGCTAGAGAATTCCTGGAAGCTTGGCACTCAGACAGACAAAGCAGCCATCAACAGACACATAGAGGTAAACAACATTTACATACCATTCATAAGAGACAATAGAAAAGCCAGAAGACCAGAACACCTCCTTGCCAGCAATCAACACCCAGATAGGCAAAGATTAACACCAAGATTAGCCCCAGAGGAGCAATCAAACAACACAATAGACCCTAATCAAGGAACTATTAACTCAGTCATTCAACCAAGCAGCAAACAGCAGCCCAATCAATGAACTCCTAAGGGGAGAACAACACCTCCACCAACACAGGCAGGACAAGCCAGGGTATATAAACAGAGAGCAAGTCCCACTCCCTTTTCGCACTGAAGATGTTGCCTAGCCTGGCGATGAAACGTCTGCAAGAAAGCAACAAGGCTCAGAGAGCACCAAGGACTCCACAAAATTCCTTTCTGTATAGTTGAGAATGTACATTTTATTGACTTGGTTCAGTCACTTTGATCAGGAGGCCCTCCACCCAACAGAACAAATATTGCTGGGAAATTGTTAGACAAAATATATGAGAAGTGTGCAGCTCATATTGAGGGGGTAATCGTTACCCTGAGGCTTGATAGATGGAGCAGTATCCACAATGAATCAGCCATATATACTTCTGTATTAACAGAAGAAAGGACTTCCTTCCTTACTGAAACAATCAGGAAAATGCACAGGCTGCTCAGCTTTTACAAGAGGTAGCAATGAAAGCTACAACAAGCTCTCAAAATAATTTGAATTGTCTTGTATGTAGCTTTGTCACGGATATTGCTGTAAATGTATCTAATGAGGAGGAGGGAAGAAAAGAAGAAAAAGTTCCTGAAACAAATAGCAGTGCTTATTTAATGCACCTCCTGGAAAAAGGATTTCAGTGATCCAACAACAAGGACTAATGCAATAGCATCGCAAATAATTTTTGAAATCACTACTTTGCAGCAGCTGTTATGAAGAAAGCAAGAGAAAGCAAGTTAATTTTCCCACAAGATATCCAAAGGAACATATTTGTGGAAGAACTGGCTTCTGATGACAATTTCTGGACAATTTTTTTTTTTTGGGGGGAAATAGTACTGTCACAGCTGAAGTTCTCAATATGGGACTAAAGAGAAGTGCCGCATGGTTCATTTTCTACAGTAACTATCCTAAAGCCTATTTTTACAACTTTGAACGAAGTTCAGAGAAATAACTTTCATTTTTGATGCTTCTGAAGTTTGAATAAAACTCACCTTGAAAAATAGTTTACTATTGAGAAATACGTAGGTATAACAGGCACTATTAATAATTGAATGGAACAAGCACTGTCCCCAGCTCATTTTCTAGCTAACATTCCCAATACTCAATATTAGGGTTCGTCCTTAAATGCAGAGAAAACGGAGTTGAATATGACATGGGCATCCAGCAGTCATTCTTTTATAATTCCAATTACATTACATTTCAGGGCAAAGCATGAGCCACTGAAGTAGTGTATGTTTTCTGAAGATGTTTTAAAGCAAGTCACACCAATGAGCTGTTGGAAGTCACTTAAACTCTTTGGTTCAGGGATAACTCAGACAGAAAACCCACTTTTAATGGCAATAGATTCTTTTGCTGCTATGGAAACAGTGTTTCGTTTCTTTGGAGTAATTCATTCTAAATTGAGAAACAATGTGGGAATTAAAAACTGGAAATCTTGTCTTTCTTTTCCAGAATCTGAATAAAGGAAAGACACAAATGAAGAATTCTGAATGCAGCACCATTATTCAGTGGTGCTGATTTTATTTAATTACCCATTTTTTATTTTTATTTTTAAAAAAATTGTTAATGAAAAAATGGGAATATAATGCATATGCTCAGTTTTTGTTAAAACAATTATAGATTTTCTTACTTATTTATGAACTATCCAGAATAAACAAGAAGAGTGTACCCAAAGTTTGTTCTTCTATCCTATCAGAGCAAAAATATATTCCGGTTCAGATCCCTCCTATAACTTCACATTATAACTGCCTAGTAATAACACAGTCATTCCATTTCATTTTTATGAAATTTATTCCCAAAATATTGCTTTGTATGATAAGTGTACCTTTCAGAAATGAAATCTGCATCTCTGTCAAAAGTTATATCAAATAATAAGAATAATGAACTTGCATTCGAACAGCAACTTTCCACCCCAGGCATCTTCAAAACAGCATCCAGACTAAGATGTAAAGTTATTTAATGCAAAAGTAATATATTAAAAGCATCATGTTTTTGCAAGCTTTACCATGAGAAATTTTAGGAATGGGTGAAAATATTTGAATTATGAAGGGGTATATTATTTACATAGTGCATTTCAAGCAGCTGAAAATGACTGACATAGTTTTAAATATCTGAAGACTTGGCATGTCATCCCCATTCTGCAGATGGGTGGCTAAAATAAAAGGTTGGGTTTGCATATATGGAAAAAATAATAAATTTGTGGATTTACCCACTTTGCCATTCATATCCAAAGTCTGCTTTTCAATTTTGGAAGTTTGTTTAAAAACACAACATCAGAATTTGTTCACTTCACGACAACCCGATTCTGTCAAATTATGATCACTACAAGTTTCTCATTGTGATCTCTTCTCCTACTTTGTCAACAAAGCTGGGATGTGTCCAAAGTCAAACTGGAAAGGCTTATAAACTCAAATCCCTACAAAAGTGTTTATTCAATTCTGAGTGCCCTCGGTGCCTGGTGACTTCATGGACACACCTGTGGAAGTAATTTGCCTGGTGACTTCATGGACACACCTGTGGAAGTAATTTGCCATTGCCCCATCCCAGCATGTTGTTATGACTTCCCAATTACAGGTAGTCCTTCTTTAGCAACTGCAATGGGAACTGACAACTTGGTGGTTAAGCAAAGCGGTTTCTAAGTAAAATATTGTGACCGCGACTGTGCTTATGATTTTACACGGGACAATGCGTAATGGCGAATACAGGACTGAGAGAGAGATGCTGCGAAGGTCATAAATGTAGGCATTGGTTGCAAAGTTACTTTTCCATCACTGTCAAAGCTGTGAACGGTCACTATCCAAGGCAGTTGCTAAGCGAGGACTACCTGTATAATCAGGTCGGTTGTTTTTCAGGACTAGAGGGCTGCCCCCCCCCCCCTCCAATCAAGAAATGAATGGCTACCGTCCTTGGTTGGTTGGGATTTTTGAGAAAACCTTTGTACTAATCCCGAGACATAGGTGAAAACGGATGCCATGAACTGGTGCCATGTTGCTCTGTCTTGGAGATTAAATGTCAAGTTTGTGCATAGCTCAGCAGTAATAGAGGCCAAGTTACACAGACCTGGTTACACAATCCTAACATTATAGCAGCAGACATTCCATTTTGTGTGTAGTATTTTATACCCAGAACTAGAGCAGTTCTGTATGAAACAACCACTTTCTGTAGATGAGAAGTATATAATAATAATAATAATAATAATAATAATAATAATAATAATAATAATAATTTTATTAAATTTATATGCCTCCTGACTCCCAAAGACTCTGGGTGGCATATATTTGTGGGGGGGGGCATTCAAAAGCTAAGAAAGATTACAGAGATCTGTTTTGCGGTTTGTCCATTCACAAATTGTTCCACTCTGAGGTATTTAGAGGAATTTAGCCAGTGGTGTGCTGCTGGCATGATGCAGAACAGCTGATGGGTGCGCTAGGTGTAGAGCAGTGTTTTTCAAACTTGGCAACTTTAAGAAGTGTGGACTTCAACTCCCAGAATTCCCCAGCCAGCATTCTGGAAGTTGAAGTCCACACATCTTAAAGTTGCCAAGGTTGAGAAACATTGGTGTAGAGGCTCAGCTGTGCTCTCATCGCAAAATTGCAGAAACCTTAACAATCGGCTCTCACAAGCCAGTGTGAGCCAGCTCCAGCACACTACTGAATTTAGCTCTGGCCTCAAAAAGGAAGTAGAAGTGGTGAAGCGGTTGCTTGGCCCTGGGAAAGTAGAAAGGGCGAGCAAGAGACTCAGAATAGCCCCACCGTTGACTTTGTTGTCCTTAAAAGGGGGCAGGGAAGGATTTGGACAGTTTTTTTTTAAGATTCTATTAATATAACAATAAAGTAGCACTCCTGTGGAGTCTCTTTCTTGACCTGGCCCACTTTGAAGGGCTGACAGTACATGGAGTAAATCTTTTGCAGCCTCAAAGCTGATCCAGAATATGTAGCTGTCAAAGGAGAAAGCAAAATGGCATCCATGGGTTCTGTACACAGAAGATGACTTTCTCAAATGTTATTTTAACACTGGTAAAGGGGCAGTAGGCTTGTTTATGAGGTGGACCCTCTGTCCTACAAGGAGGAGGAATGGCCTGGGGAAATAACACAATTGCCTTCCCTCAGAGGCAACCATGAGTCAAAAAAGTCAAGATGGCAGCTGTGACCACACAATTGAAGTACCACCTCTTTTTCTCGTGTGCTGCCTGGCTTCCTCATACCAGTATCTTGCCTAATGGCAGGTCTGGAACTTGGAGCTGCTATCATGGTATAAATCATTAGGGAGCTGCTTATAATCTCTTTGTGTACATATTGTAAATACTGTAAATCAATAACCTGGGGCAAACTGAGTGGAAGAAGAAATGCGTGTTGCCTGGCACTGACTCTTCCACACCCATGAAGTGCTTCTGTGGGGCTCACAATTGATATGGGCTGTGTTTGGGATTGCATTTTATGGATTAGGGCCCAGCTGGTCAAACCAACTTTAAAATATGGAATGAAGTACATTTACTTAGCCATTCTACTTCTGAGGTGAAATAAGTGACCTTGGAAAGTGACGCCATGATTTTCCTCCCAAACCTGGTATACTCAGCTTAGAATTCCCCTCTCTCCTTGCCCAGTTTACACCTTAAATGCATGTCTCCTATAATGCTTGCTTGAGCTTCCACCGGATGAATAACATTAAGCAGGCTATTTCAGATGAATAACATTAAGCAGGCTCTTTTAGTGCTGCATGAAAAAAAATCTGCATTTTTTATTTAAAACTATTAGAGAGTCATATCTGTACTTCCTAATACAATTCACAAAAGCCAGCCCTGGAACTAAGCATTTATTGTACAAGATGTAGTGATGTTGCATGATGGGAAGAAATGCACTGCTTTACAAAAACATAACCCAATAACTGCCCTTGATAATAGTTCTATCTCTTTATCTATCTCTCTATCTATCAGTCATCTATTGTATCATCTATCATCTCTACTTTTCTAAATGCCCTGTAGTTGCAGTTCTTTTGCCTCAGGCAGAGAAGATGAGCATCCTACTTGGGAACTAAGAGTAACAATGGGATGAGGGGTTAACTTGGTAGGAACATGGCAAAGCTCAGCTTGGAGAATTGCTCATGTTTTCCATCTCCAGTCTTGTCTTTTCGAACAGCCTCTTCTCAAAGCTAATTTTCTGTAGTAAACATAGGAATTGAGATTTTGCTACACAGATATGAATTTTTGTTGTTGTTCAGTCGAACACAGATATGAATAGCTGAGCCTTAAGAACACGTGATGTAGTTCCCAGCATATTTTGAGAGGTAGCTAGTTATGGTAACTAAAGAAGGCCAAGAGTCATTCCCTTATTTTTTACCATAATGTCCTTTCTAATATTGTGTTTCTGTTGTGGAGAGGCTGATTTTCTCAGCCTTCAGCTTGCTTTGTGGTAAGACCACCTCGCATGTGAAGACTGAAATACCTGTTGACTAAGTCTGTTGTTTAGACCAGTGTTTCTCAACCTTGGGAACTTTAAGAGGTGTGGACTTCAACTCCCAGAATTCCCTAGCCCCATGTTGGCTGGGAATTCTGGGAGTTGAAGTCTGCAATCTTAAAGTTGCATTGCTTGAGAGACACTGGTTTAGACATCTGATAATAAGATATTGTTTAATCAGTTGGTGCAAATGGGAAAGCTGTGTTAAGTCACAAATGTAACTTTCTAAAAAACCCGTAAAACGAAAGTGAATAACTTTCAGTCCTAGGTCAAATTTCTAAAGCCTTCCAGGTAGTGCAACCTGTCCCTTCCAGGCAGCCACTTGGCAGGACGGAAGGAGAGAGAAATCTCTAATACAATGATTAGTCTTTTTTTCTATTCCTTTTCTATTTGAAGCCTGCATCATTTCCCCCCAAAAAAGGAAACATCCAAAATAATTAAACTCAGAAATCTACTTTTTTAAAAAGCAACAATTAAATCATGGAACATAGAATAGTAATGTATTTTGGAGGTCATCTAGTCCAGGGGTGGGGAACCTTTTTTCTGCCAAGGGCCATTTGGATATTTATAACCGGGGACCGGGGGGGGTGGGGGGTGGGGTTTCTGGGATTTCTGCGGACTGGGGGCCGGAGTTTGCAGGTAGGAGCCAATCACAAGCACTGGGGGGTGGGGTTTGCGGGAGGGAGCCAATCATGTGGAAGGGGCTGGGTTTGCAGGCGGGAACCCCACAGGCCTTAGGCGGGAGCCCCGCGTGCCTGACGTTGCCCACCCCTGCTCTAGTCCATCCCTGCTCAGGCTTCAGGAAATATATAATTTATAAAGACTACCTACAAAATAACAAATAGACTTAAGTCCTAAAATAGAAGTCCTCTTTATATATATCTTGGTCATGAACTTGATCCACTTCCTTTTTTCTGTGAAAGGGTTAGATTCCATCCTGCAGAAAATATCTAAGGATGGGGAACCTGTGGTCCTTCTGATATTGCTGAATGTCAGCCCCCCCCCCCCCCCAGCATCCTTCATCATTGATCATATTGCATAGAGCTGTTGGAAATTGTGCTTCAGTAATATTTGGAGGCCCATAGGTTCCCCAGTCCTGATTTAGACTCGTTGTATATGGATAAACATAATTCATACAGTCCTAGTAGTACATAAGGAGAGCAACAAAGATCTTCTCTTGGTGGGGCCAGGGTCAGCTTATTGTACAACCTCCCTTCTCCTTGAATGGGTTCTTGTCTTCTGGGATGCCTTTTAAGAGAGGGTCTTCTGCAGCCATAGATTCTATATAATCTCTGAGTTCTTTTGCTGTCTTGGAGACCTATGTGAAGAAAAGATGTAGTATTTCATTTCCTGAACTTTTGAATCCTAACATAGAGCATCCAAATAGTATGATAGTCCTAGGAAATTAATGGGGAACCCTCCTACAAGTGAATGAGCAAGAATAGTTTTGCAAGGCTTTCTTTCATTCTTTCTCCCATGTTGTGATTCTAAATAAGGGCTCAAATGTACCACCTTAACTGCTTTCAGTTTTTTGTACACTCAAAATGACTAATTTACAAGTAATTTATTTTGCTTCTTTTTACTATCCCTCATTCTGTTTCTCAAGCCCAAAACAGATAGATTCAAAAGAAGATCTTAGTAATGGAGTCTAAAGCTGCGTTTGGCACTATGACAACGATCTTCCTTGAGACCAAAACTTTTCAATGACTAGTCTTCCCACCCGCTTAAGAAGCATTTTTTCTGTCCTCAAGTTTCTTATGTGGAAGACTTGAATTTGGATTAGATCAGTGATCAGTGACCATTCAATACAGTTGTATTGAATCTATTAAGTTTTTAATTCCTGTATATTCTGCATATGCTGCTTATAGCATGTCCTTCTGTTGATCCCCCTAAGTAGCTTTTAACATAGATTGCATTTTTTATAACTGTGCTGAAAATACCTTCACAGAAAGCATTACTGTGTGGTATGACTAACACAAATTTTGCAAAATAAGAAAGAACTGGACATTATGTTTGCCCAATAACTTAACCTTGCAGTTTGGATAGCTGATGTCATAATTTATCAAGTCTCACTTCTTCAAAGTACTTGGTAGGGAGACCTTGGAAACTGTGGGGCAACATGAATTCTATTCAAGTACAAATTCGTCTGCTCTGCGCTAATGACATTTTCCCCACTGCGCCACAGGATGGCTTCTTGTAGGCCTTTAGAAGATGGGGAGGTTCAGTTGCAGTCCCAACCCCTCCATGGAGATGGAGATAGAGATATCCTGGCCACTCCCACTTGACAGTTTCATCACCAGAAGAGACGAGAGAGATCCTTCTTTCATGTATGCTCCTCAGGAATGTTGTACTCTCTCTTATACATTCTGCAATACCAACAACTTGAAAAGTATATATCAAGCCTGCATCCTAGCCTGATTCAGATGAGCTGGTTCCTCTCCCCCAACTTGACTGTCCTAGCCAATCGAGGATAGTTGATGATACCATGCAACTTGCTACCAACATTCTAGACGTGCCCAGTGACTAAAACTGTTGGGGACTCCATTTGTTTTACATTGTCCTAATGTAATTTTGTGTTTTAAACATGAAAATTTAGCATAGTTATTCGGATGAAAAATTATTGGAATGATAAATAATATCTGATACAATGCACTGGGAAGACACAGCTTTAACATAGGGAAACTACAACACTGCATGGTATTCTTGCATCACTGTTAATTATTTCATTGTTCCTTGTGCAAGTCACCTTTCCAGTGATTTGTGCCCTTCGTATTTTATTTATTTTATTATTTTCCTTTCCCTCTGAGAATTTAATGTTCTGTGTTTCAGAAAGTTTGACTACACTGGCACCAACTGGCTGGACAAAAGAAAATCAACACATCAGTCCCTATAACTTTTTAGCCAGCATAACACAAAGGTATGTAGACCAACACATCTGGAGTGCCGTTGATGCAGAAGCACTGATTTTTTACTAGAGGAACATCTGAAACTCATTACCATTTGTCTTTCAGTCTTCACTTCCTTCTTCAGTTGATCTAATTCCATTTTCCTTAGCTCCTTCTCAGTCATATCCTGAGCCATTTTGCCCTGCAATACAAATACCAATCCATATTAGCCCTCCAGGCACAAACAAAAAGCACATCTGTCAATCAGCTACAAACACAGCCAATTATGGCTTATTCAATCCATCACAGTTAAATAGGTATGAACCTAGTTGATCTCTTACTTCAGCTTCCCTTGGATTCCCATGTGTCTGCTATGGGAAGAAACACCATTTTCTGGGGGAATGAATAATACATTTTTAAAGCAAAAAAAATGATAAAATGATTGACTGTAAGCATGCCATCTTCTACCTACTGATGCTGAGCTTGTTTGCCTCCAGCGTTATCATTTGCTAACTCTCTGGATGTTCCTTCAGGGACAAGGGACATCAACCGCAAGATCCAGTCCTTCCACAAGGAATCATGAGCTACTGACCCTCAGAAACAAACACTGCGAGTCCAGGGGTAATTCCAGAAGAGACGTCCATTATGCAGCTCCCTGATTCATTCAGAGGTTCAGAGATTGCAGTGTTCCGCTTGTAACTGTCCTGTGTTTTCTGCCACTTCGTTTTTCATATGATCAAAAATCCCCTAAGAGTACAAAATGATGGAATTGCAGCACTTGTCTTGGGTTAGACAAGGCTTTCATTCTTAAGTAGCCAGCTGTTTTCATGGAATTATTTGAGAAGGTCCAAACTATGACTGCTCCCAGTTGTAAGCTTGTGGTGTTTTCCTGCCACTTCCTCAATCTTTTTTTTTTTTTAACCTCTAAAGAAATCTTATTAAGGAGGAAAAAACTGAATTGCTGCACAGTGAATTCTAACTGATAGCACTTGGAGCCCTGCCTGGCAGTACCGAGGAGGAGAAAGAGGAAGAGGAAGAGGAGGAGGAGGAGGAGGAGGAGGAACACTGTAACCAGGACTAGAAGATGACAAAGAGGCAACAAAGCTACTGTATCCTGCCTAGGAGTGGCAAAGGTGAAAAGAGGTCCATAGTGGTTTATTTCACTGTTAAAAACTTGGTAACTTGCATCTAATTAATATCTGATATAATTTGGCCCTCAGCTCAGGACTCTGCTTGGTTTATGTTTGTTTCAAGGCCATAATGCAGTCTTGACAGTGAGGGCTTTTCAATCTTATTAAAAGAAATCTGAGTTAAATCAGTTCTATAGTTAAGAGGCTTATTCAAAGTCCTGTTACCACCACATCCTGCTACCCTGATTAACCTGGACAGGCAGCTGTTTTGTGGCCAATCATCATACTTTTCAAAATGCAGTTTTGCAGCCTCAGAGAGTAGCAGAGGCGTGTGATAATAACGTGGTAGGGTCAATGAAAGAGTTGGGATTTTTAGCATTTTTTCATTAGTTGCCTTTCTTTTTTTCAGGAAAGAAAGTATATTGGTGTGTCAGATGATTCACATACCTATTTTATTGCTGAGCTGAAAAAAAAATAAAAGTGAAAAACTGTGCTGCCAAATTTCAGAACCACAGTCTTTGAAGGCTCCTGTGGGAGTCCTCTTGATCTTCCGTGGACCGTACTTCACCGCAGCCCTTGTTTTTCTGTATCCCAAAATTGTCTACCAGTTTTTCTACTCAGCAAACTATAGTTTTAAAATTTTAAGATGAATTTCTGTAATGGGCAGAAGGAATAACCTTGAGGAACAGGAGGACGAACTGCAACCAAGTCAATGGTCAGATAAAAGAAATCTGAGTCTGGGGCAGAAATGTAATTTGAGAAAGCAACTCAGACATGACCCTCCCTAGTTCTCGAGAAGAAAAAGGGAAGGCGGGGGGGGGGGGGGTAGCCTATTCAGACTTGCAAGATTCTGTAACAGTAACCTTATAATAAAAGTAATATTAGCATTCATAACTCTCGTTTTCTGGTCTGGTCTACATTGAAGGGCTGACAATTTCTTGCCGAGAGGACGATAAGTGAGAAAATAAATAAGCAAATAGTTAAGCAAATATGTTGGTGTTATCCACAAACTTGACAACTTTCTGCTTACCCCAATTCATGGAGGAGGAGGAGGAGGAGGAGGGGGAGGAGGAGGAGGAGGAGGAGTGGGACTCTTTTACTGAAACACAAAACAGAACAGGAAACTCTCTGAACAGAGCAAGCTGTTTATAACTCAAGAGCCAGACAACTCACATAGAGAGAGGTCAGTTTATGGACACCTAGAAAGGCTTTCCATGTATTTTGAGGCTGAGCCATGGTGTTTAAAACTGGTTGTGATGTTAAACATACAGTAAGTGCTCTATATATGGACATCTCTTGGGCAGGAGTTAACAGTCTAAGTATAGGTGTGATTTCTCCCACATGATCAAGCCCCCCCCCCCCCGTACTAGTAATGTCTATGTATGAAAGAATCACAAGAAATGAATGCAGAAACCTGTTTTTACAACATACCCCAGATTTGTAAAGGAGCCTTCACAACTTTTGCTCGGGGGGGGGGGGGGCGGTATGGTGAGTGTCTGAGTTTCTGTGCAAATGTCCAAATAGAGGGATAAGAGCAGATGGAAAAAGCATTGAGCTCCAAGGCAGAATCAGTGCAGCCCCAGGCCAAAAGCTCTGATCAAAAGTGGTTGATGCTATTTTATCAGCTCTTATTTTCAGAAACAACTTCAGCCTCTACCAATTAGCCCTTTTGCTGTTGCCTTTCCATGAGGATCCAGAACTCCAAGCCAGATAAAGAATCCCTTTCCTTTGTTACTGGCTGCTTAAATCATTTAAATCATCCTATTCTGAAACAGAAAGATACTGCAAAGCAATTTGTGAAATGGAAAAATAAAGAAGCTCCAAATGTTGAAGATTGGATATTTAAAGTTAGGGACTTGAGATGGCAAAACTGACATGTCTAATGAGAGAGAAATCTACAAAGGCTTTTATTAAAGACTGGAGTCTGTTTATGGATTATATTATAAAAACAGAGAAAAATAGCTTGATGATAAAGGGTTTTATAGATTAAATAAGTGGAGATCATGGAAAATTTAAATAATGATTTTGTTGGCTGTTGTGGGTCTTCCGGGCTGTGTGGCCGTGTTCTGGAAGTTGTGGTTCCTAACGTTTCGCCAGCATCTGTGGCCAGCATCTTCAGAGGGCAGGAGCACAGACAGAAGCAAAATCTCTGTGCCCAGGTAGAGTGGGAATGTTCTATTTATAGAGCTAAATTATAGGAGATTAGGTGGGGTTTTTTGTTGTGTTGAAATGTTAACGAGTGGCTGATGAGCGTGATTAGCATGTTCATTGTGAGAAGTATTCCCATGTCCTGGTGGTTGGACTGAGTTCGTTGACCTTTTGCAGGCTGTGTTTTTCAGGACTGGTAGCCAGGTTTTGCTAATTTTTAAACTTTCTTCTTTTTTATTGTAACTGTGCTGGTGTTTGTGAATTTCAATGGCTTCTCTGTATAATCTGGTGTAGTGGCTTGTGGTGTTGTCAAGTATTTCTGTGTTTTCAAATAGGATTTTGTGTCCCGTTTGCTTGAGAGCATGTTCAGCTACTGAAGATTTTTCTGGTTGCTGTAGTCTGCAGTGTCTTTCATGTTCTTTTATCCTGGTGTGAATGCTTCGTTTTGTGGTTCCGATGTATACTTGTCCACAGCTGCATGGTATGCGGTATACTCCTGCAGCGGTGCGGGGGTCCCTTTTGTCTTTTGCTGATTTTAGCATTTGTTGTATTTTTCTGGTGGGTCTGAAGACTGTTTGAAAGTTGTGTTTTTCCATCAGTTTTCCCATGCGGTCAGTGACTCCTTTGATGTAGGGCAGGAATACTTTGTTTGTGGGGGGCTGTTTTTCTTCAGTTGGATGTTGTTTTCTTGGTTTGATGGCTCTTTTTATTTCATTCTTGGAATAGCCATTTGCCTGTAGGACCCAATTCAGATGGTTAAGTTCATTGTTGAGAAATTGGGTTTCACAGTTTCGATTAGCACGATCCACCAAGGTTTTGATCATGCCTCTCTTTTGTCGTGGGTGGTGATTGGAATTTTGTGTAGATATCGGTCCGTATGGGTGGGTTTTCTGTATACTTTGTGTCCTAGTTTGAGGTCCGGATTGCGTATGACCAGCGTATCTAAAAATGGAAGTTTGCCATCAGTTTCTTTTTCCATGGTGAATTGTATATTGGGGTGGATGCCGTTTAGGTGGTCCAGAAATTTCTCCAGTTCTTCTTCAGTATGACTCCAAATTGCGAAGGTGTCATCCACGAACCGGAACCAGACTGTTGGTGTAATGGGTGCCGATTCCAAAGCCTGTTTTTCAAAGTGTTCCATGTAAAAGTTTGCTATGACTGGGCTCAGGGGGCTTCCCATGGCAACGCCATCCATCTGTTCGTAGAACTCATTCTCCCATTGAAAGTAACTAGTTGTTAGGCAGTGTTGAAATAAAGCTGTAATGTCTTCTGGGAAGATTTGCTTGATGAGTGCCAGGGTGTCCCTTACTGGGACCTTGGTAAACAGGGAGACCACGTCAAAGCTGACCAGTTTGTCCGTGTGGTTGAGTTTTAGGGTGCTGATTTTGTTGATGAAGTGTCCTGAGTCTTTGATGTGGGATGGAGTCTGTCCGATGTGGGTCTGTAAAAGGGTTGCCAAATGTTTGGATAATTCATATGTCGGGGAGCCAATGGCACTTACAATGGGTCTGAGTGGGATCGAGTCTTTGTGGATTTTGGGGAGTCCGTATAGTCTAGGTGAGAGAGCTTCTGTCTTGCAAATACGTTGTAGTACGTTGGGATGCAGGGAGGAGCTCTTTATCAGTGTGTTGGTTTGCTTCATGATTTTGCTGGTCGGATCCCGTCTTATTGTTCTGTATGTGGTGGGGTCTAGTAATTCTCTGATTTTGTCTTTGTATTCATCTATGTTCATAATTACCGTGGCATTGCCTTTGTCCGCTGGAAGGATGATGATGTCTGGGTCCGAATTGAGGGTCTCTATGGCGTTTCTCTCCTTCTTAGTAATGTTGCTGGTGGGGGGCTTTGCTTTCCTTAGGATTCTTGCCACTTCACCCCTTATTTCTCATCAGCCACTCGTTAACATTTCAACACAACAAAAAACCCCACCTAATCTCCTATAATTTAGCTCTATAAATAGAACATTCCCACTCTACCTGGGCACAGAGATTTTGCTTCTGTCTGTGCTCCTGCCCTCTGAAGATGCTGGCCACAGATGCTGGCGAAACGTTAGGAACCACAACTTCCAGAACACGGCCACACAGCCCGGAAGACCCACAACAGCCATTGAACTCCGGCCGTGAAAGCCTTCGACAATACAATGATTTTGTTGTTTATTCATTCAGTCGCTTCCGACTCTTCGTGACTTCATGGACCAGCCCACGCCAGAGCTTCCTGTCGGCCGTCACCATCCCCAGCTCCCCCATGGTTGAGTCCGTCACCTCCAGAATATCATCCATCCATCTTGCCCTTGGTCGGCCTCTCTTCCTTTTGCCTTCCACTTTCCCTAGCATCAGCTTCTTCTCCAGGATATCCTGTCTTCTTATTATGTGGCCAAAGTACTTCAGTTTTGCCTTTAATATCTTTCCCTCAAGTGAGCAGTCTGGCTTTATTTCCTGGAATATGGACTGGTTTGATCTTCTTGCAGTCCAAGGCACTCTCAGAATTTTCCTCCAACACCACAGTTCAAAAGCATCTATCTTCCTTCGCTCAGCCTTCCTTATGGTCCAGCTCTCGCAGCCATAGGTTACTACGGGGAATACCATTGCTTTAACTATGCGGACCTTTGTTGTCAGTGTGATGTCTCTGCTCTTAACTATTTTATCAAGATTTGCCATTGCTCTCCTCCCAAGAATGATTACAACGGTATAAAAGAATAAGAAATGGTTAATGGATCTGTGAGAAAAGTGAAGGGCAGAAGTGGACTATATTTTTTTAAGTTAGATGTTTAATTTTGTATTTGCAGGTTTATGTTTTTGTATTTTTTTTAATGTTTGTGTGTAGAATTTTAATAAAGTTTATAAAAAAGAAAAGCAATTTGCCAGTTTAACCAGTCTGTGACTGGTTAGTACCTGCATGGAAGGCCCCCACGAAATCCCACCTCTGTACTGAAAAGTAGAAAAAAGTAGAAAAATAAGTTCAATACTGTTTAAAAATGCATGTGTCCATTAAACCAGAGAGTTGAGCTTGACTTGAAAGAGATTTTACCTCCTTGACTTTGGGGAAATACTCCAGTCTTTTTTATGGGCAGACATTAGGAAGACAATTATTTGTTTCTATTGTCACCAATCTAGTACATTCAAGATATGTTTGATACCAATTGTCAGCCAACCAGCATGATAATTGGCTGTGGTAGCTAGAAATAAAAATAGTCCAATAAATCTGGAGAGTTCCAGGTTGGGGAAAGACGCTTTATATCAGTTGGGATGAAAATAATACTATTTCTTACATTCTTGGGCAGAGGAATGGGAATACGCAGATATACATACAGGTATATTTTTACCCCAAGGGACATTGACCTGTTTTTGCAAAGTGAATCATGAATAACATTTTTCTAACCTTGTTGTGATTTGGAGGCAGGAGGTGAGCAGTTGCCCTTCACTAGACTTTTTCCATCCTGAGATCCAAAGCGACTTATTTTGCTAATGAATTAAGCCTCTCCAGCCCTCCGGGCAGAAGGTAAGCCTTATCTGTATTTTGGAGACTGCGGTGGACAATGAGGGTAAAGCGTTTTAGAGGCTTCTTCAAGGTCATTAAACAAAATGAGGTTAGATTTTGGGATCCTGTTTGTCTCAATTTTTGTCCCAAATCGTTGCAAGTACAGAATAGGCGTTTTTGATTCTTCCAGCCCCTTTTGTTTTTCTGAGATGCTTTGTGAATGCACAGCCAGGGGTGAATTCTTTGGTTTCTAGATTATGGCTGAACTCAGTACAGCTTATAATTGTATGGTGAGAAAATGGTGGTTCATATTGAAGTTCTAAAAATATGGTCTTTACAAGACTTTGGCCACCTGAAGTACCATGGAAATGTAACTGCCCTCCCAATCAGGGACAATACTTTAAAACATCTTGCTTACTGTTTGGAAACCAGTTCTCACTTTCATCCCTTTCTCTCTCTCTCCGCCCCATCTCTCAATACTCCTCAGTTTATATATTTAATTATTTAATATATTTAATATTTAATCCCTTTCCCTTCTGTTACACTAAAATTACAGTATGGTGTTAACTGGGAAGGATTCTGGGGAACATGTGGGCTGGTATACCCATCTCTGAGTCCTGATGTTGCACATGGTCTAAAGCACGTCATTTCATAGAGGAAGGTCAGGCCTGATCCCAAGAGAGGTTGGAGGACTTTAAAAAAATAATGGTTCTGGAATTATAAAGACTTTTGCAAATTCTGTGGATATAGTGATGAATCATCAGATCTAAAAAGCTTGTTATGTACTTTAGCACTAGTCAATCCAAATTTTGAAAAATGCATTTCATTTTATTTTTCTCAAAAAATGAAACCAAGAGAGTGATGTATTGTGGAGTCCTTGGTGCTCTTTGAGCCTTGTTGTTTTCTTGCGGACGTTTCATTGCCAGACTAGGCAATATCTTCAGTGGATGTTGCCTAGTCTGGCAATGAAACGTCTGCAAGAAAACAACAAGGCTCAGAGAGCACCAAGGACTCCACAGTTCAACCCTGAGCTACAAATATTCTCTTCGAGAGTCATGTATATCTAGAAATGTTGTGCTGGGATACAGGATGGTTAATAAACCATCCTATAACTCACAGCCTCTGTAAAATTTCCAGGAGGTTAATAGGATGGTAGTTGTTAGAATGTGCATTAGAGCTTTTGCATTAGAAATTACCTTAGAGCAGAGCTTTCCAAACTGTGTGTCGCGACACAAAAGTGTGTCGCCACACCACCCAGAAGCGGCGGCGCGCGTGTGCACGGCGGCGGTGGCAGCGTCACGGGATCAGTGGTTCTGCGTCTTAGCGGAGGCCGCCGCCGCCGCCGTGCACGCGCTGCTGCACGCCCCCCCGCGCCGCCGCCGTGCACGTGCCGCCGCACGCCCTCCTGCGCCGCCGCGCGCACGTGCGCCACCACCACCACCGCTGGTGTGTCGCCAGCGGCGGCACTTTGGAAAGCCCTGCCTTAGAGCATTGGCTTTCAAGGGGCGTGGTGGCTCAGTGGGTAAGATGCCAGGCTTGTCTATTGCAAGTTCAGAGGTTCGAATCCCTAGCCCTGCATGCGGAGTGAACTCCCGCACTCGCCCCAGCTCTTGCCAACCTAATAATTCGAAAGCATGCAAATGCAAGTAGATGAATAGGTACCACTTTGGTGGGATGGCAACAGCGTTCCGCACGCGACACGCCGGCCACATGACCGTGGAAGCGTCTTCGGACAGCGCTGGCTCTTCGGCTAACAAACGGAGATGAGCACCGGCCCCTAGAGTCGGACACGACTGCACAACTGTGCGGGGGGAACCTTTACCTTTACCTATTGGCTTTCAAACTGTTCCAGGGAATGGGGTTTCCATACTGGGAATTAGTTATTAGAAACTGATCTAGAGCTAATCATGCTTAGAGGAGCTCCCTGAAATCAGTGGGAATGTTAGGCATGATTAATTTGTTCCACTGATTTCAGTGGGTTTTCCCTAAGCATAACTAGGCTTGCCTCTGATGAATGTTTTTATTTCATTCCATCTTCAGAAGATTTCAGAGCAGTATGCACAATTCTCTCTCCCTTATCTTTACAACAACTAGTAGATTATACTGGGATATCACAACACTTCCCAGAATCCTTTGCAGCACAGGTCCAGCTCCATGTCAGTGAGGGTCTCTGTACAAAAAAATCTCTGGTTACCCCTTCTCTGTTGGTAGGCACATTCAGCTTTCTTGGCAGCAATAGTAATCCATGGCTAAATTTAGCTACAGTAACTTCATATGTCCCAGAACTATGCCCTGGCAGCTGACCAAATATTCCAAGTTTTGACTCCAGGAGAGGTCTTGTGAGTTATGAGGAAGGGGTTTCTGATCAGATAAGTCAACATGGAAAACATCTCTTGAACTATACAACCTGAAAAACATGGGCAGAATCAAAATCCAAGAGGTGAAAGATGGGTATTGAAGTGATCTTCAGTCTGGCAGGTAGATGCCATAGGGAACCATTTACACTCTTTTTACCTCTCCTGCTAAGAATCAGTTGCAACTTTCTTTCCCCCTCTGCGCTGCATCCATAAAATACTGTTTCTCCTTCAGTGCATTTTACCACTGGGGTACCAATACCACTGGGGTCCCCGATGGGGGAGATGGGTGGTAATATAAATTTAACAATATTTATAATAATAATAATAATAATAATAATAATAATAATAATAATAATAATACTGAATGCAGCCTGCTTGAACCTGCTAAATCAGCCAGTGCTCCTTTTGCCAATGCCAACAGAATTTGTAACAAGGGGAACTGATAGCAAGATCGGTTGAGTAACAATTGACAAATTATCCCAGAGGCCCCGTTTTTCAAAACTTTTTAAAGCATATGAAGAATGTTACCTTTTTGAATTTCAGTTTCTTGACCTCCAGTAAGCCTATACCATACCCTACATTCTAGCATCTCTAGGTCAAAAAGTTGCTAGCGTATGTCCCTTCTGCCTCCTCTTTCACCAATTTAGGGTTTGTATAAAATACAAGCTTAGCTTTTCTGCCAAGCTGTGGTGCCCACGTTAATGTTAGGCAATATGGATTTTTAGACCAATGATATGAACTTGTTGGTGCAAGAGCCCTGTTGCCTGGAATAGAACCTTAACTGTACCTGGGACTGCCTGAAAAAAGGACCTCCAGTATCAAACTGTTATGCTCTTATTAGCAATTCCTATGGTCCTGTCTATCTATCTAGGAATGTCACCCTAAGGCTTGGATGCGGGCTGTGAAAAGAATCATGCACAGTATAGACATTTCAGCTGAAACAATTCTCAAGCAACTCAGGACTTAATTAGAAGTCCTTAATTTCTTAATTTCTTCTAAGGAAAACATATACAGGGGATCTGATCTGCATTAATATCATGGTTTACAGAGAACAAGGAGTGACTCCTTTTCCATGGCATTGCATGTGCCCCCAGTCCAAATTGTCCTCTTTCTCTAGACACTCTGGAAGTTGCAGATGAGAAAATATAAAGATTAATACATACGTCATTATGTTTCCCAGTTCTGGGAGATATTCAGCCCACCCAACTCACCATCATATTCCAAGTCAAATTATCACTATGGCTGCTCTTACTAAAGGGAAAAAAAAAACCCAACACTGAGAAAAGAATCCAGGATGGTCCTTACATTTACTTTTCACAATTTTCATACTTCTCATTATATGGGATTGGCATTAACATAGTGATCATCCCATATAAAGGAATAAAGATTTAACCCCTCTCAACGAATCCTAACCTAGGAAATCACAGGAGTAGCTCTAGGCTCTGCCCAGATGGCAGTGTTTGTGCCAAAACAGTATCTGTTGCACCAATTCTTTGTGGAATGTCTTCCTTAATACAGGAAGCCAAGTATTAGATAACAGACATATTACTTGTATCATGCTGAGTCCAGACTAAGTGGATTTCATGGGATAGGCTAATACTGACTGAAGATCTAAATTCAAGAGGGTTGCACTCTGCTCCTCATTATGGAATGCCATGCCTATTTTTAATGTGTTCTCTGTTATGCTGTGAACCTTTTTCCTTGACAGTGCAAGTTGCGATTTGACTTTTGTGTTATGTTGGGATGGAAGTGTTGGCGCCTTTGATGCACACTCATCTTGATAATGTGGGTGGCAGGCGCATACGAGTGTATATCTGAGATCTACTATCATGCTCCCTTCAAGTTTCTGTAAAAGGATCTTGCTTTTCCAGCCCAAATGTGAGTGTATAAAAAATGTTTCGGTATGCAGATTGCGGTTTATGGATTTGCAGTAAAAGGATATATTCCTAAATAATACTTACTTAAAAGCTCCTTTGGAATAAATTAGGCTTCTAGCCAATAAATATGTTCAGAGTAAAGTGCTACAAGTTTGAATGAGCTTTTCCATTGCAAAGTATCCTCTTTGCTGAAAGAAAATTAAACTTACCTCTTTTGATGTGTGTTTTTCTCCAAACCACCAGGGTGCCTTAGATACACATTTGCCTGAGCTGGTGAGATGAGATCTTCATCCACCTCCACTGTTCTGCTCAAAGGTGTCTTTGTAATTAGGCAGGAGCTAAGGTACCGATTGTATTCTGTCCTTAATCTGATAATAGGCTTAGCATGCTGGAATAGGTCAGGTGTTCAGAATTAACCTCAAAGTCCAGAGTAAGCTCAGACAGATGGCATATTTGGAAAAGTTGATCAGTAGATTCATCAGAATGATAGACAAACATATCATTTAAATAGTGAAAAATTAAACTGCAAGTTTGGATTCCTGAAAGTTCCCATGGTCATTGAATGAGATTCTGCACAACTTTTTTTTAGGCATTCATCCTGTTTCCTCCAGGAAAATTAGTGATGTCACTATATCTTCTATGTATAGTCCAAGGATGAAGCGTCCATCAACTCAAGCTCAATTCCTATAGCAGGGCTTTCCAAACTTTTGCCGTTGGCGACACACCAACGGCCGGCGCACAAAAACCCGGAAGCGCCGCCACTGCTGTGGCTCGCAAAAACCCGGAAGCGCCGGCGGCGGCGCTTCTGAGTTACCGCTGCAGGAGCAGCGGCATGCCACCGCGGCCACTGCCCCTTCGAAAGGGCAGGCTCCGGGGACCCCGAAAATGCCCTTGGTTCCGTCAGGGAGGCGAAAATCGCGTGCGCACGCTGCCGGGCTGCTTCCCTGCTGCACAGCTGATCGGCACGGGGGGGGGGGGCAGGGTGGAAATTCTCCGTGCCGATCAGCTGTGTGCCAGGAAGCCCAGCAGTGTGCGCACGCAGCGAGGCTTTTCGCCTCCCTGACGGAACCGAGGGCATTCTCGGGGTCCCCGGAGCCTGCCCTTTCGAAGGGGCAGCAGCGGTGTCCTGGAACCCGGAAGCGCTGATGGCCTTTTCATCATGATGAAAAATAAATAAAATGATGGCATTTTCATCAGCACTTCCGGGTTGTCACGTGACACACTTGGGGCCCCCAGGCGACACAGTATTGTGTCACGACACACAGTTTGGAAAGCCCTGTCCTATAGACTACTTGGATGTTTCCTTGTGGTTTTCTTGATAGCAGTACATAAATTATTTACTGTTGCCTTCCTTGGGGATGTTTTTTGGCTTTCCAACTTAGTCTATAGCTCTGCGATTTAGTGGTGGACTTCCATCCAAGTAGTTACCCAGTCTGACCCTACTTAGGTTAACCAGGCTCAGCTAGGTGCTGCTATCTGGTGTGACATGGATTGTCTATGTAGCCTCAGATCTATTGCCAGGATTGACTCTTGGGATATATTGAATAGTTAGAAAATGACCTCTCAGCCAGGAAGACTGCATTTCTGTTACCAATTCAATTATCATACAATGTCTCTACCTAACTAAGTTCAGGAGGCAGGGCTTCCAGCTGTTGTGTATATGAGGGGTGTGGTGGCTCAGCGGGTAAGACGCCAGGCTTGTCGATCAGAAGATCGCAAGTTCGGAGGTTCGAATCCCTAGCCCCGCGCAACGGAGTGAGCTCCCGCACTCGCCCCAGCTCTTGCCAACCTAGCAATTCGAAAGCATGCAAATGCAAGTAGATTAATAGTGTTAATCTACTTGCTAATTAATTAAGTGTTAATTAATTCGGTGGGAAGGTAACAGCATTCTGCGCATGCATCATGCCGGCCACATGACCGTGGAAGCGTCTTCGGACAACGCTGGCTCTTCAGCTAACAAACGGAGATGAGCACCGGCCCCTAGAGTCGGACATGACTGCACAAATGTGCGGGGGGAACCTTTACCTTTAAGGAGGGGGGAGGGAGAGAGCAAGTGAGACAGCGCTATTCATGTGTCCTAGTTTGATGAAGGTCAAATTCAGGTTATATTGGTGTCACAGCTTCTCTCTGGCATTAGTCTTCTAAAGTTACTTAGTGACTTAATGTGAACAGAGTTGGATAGATATCAGGAGGACACAATGCATTCCCCATGTTCTGGCCCAACCATAGTATATCTTCTATTTTATCAGCAATATAACATCCAAAGTATCTCTCTTTTTACTGAAATTAAATCTTTACATGGACACTAATTCCTTACTTAATGACAGGAGAATACAGTACACCACAAATCTATATTGTTAGATCCTGGGCAAAGCAATGGTCTCAGTTTATCTCAGTTTATTATTGAATGGCTAGTTCAATAATATAGATTTCATGAAACATGACTTCTTATTTGATACAAAGGAAGAGTGGATCTCCTGCACACTCAGCAGCTTTTGATTCTGGATTTAACTGCTTTTGTTAGGGGATGGAACCTATTTTTAATTGGGAGTGTTTATGATTTCATTACAAAATGCAGTAAATCTCATTGCTGTTTTAAGACACCTCTAGCTCTTCCTTCCAAATGGAGATCAGGATCTCTGCCCTCTTCAATAACACCTTCTGATTCTACTATAGAGTTAAATAATTCAAAAACTTCCTGGACCCATACATCAAACATTTCTTTTAGTTAGCCATCTGGTGCCCTCTAGTGTCCAACCTTCAAACTCGTCTTACGAGTTTCAGAGATTCAGAGGGTAAACAATTTCCCCCCTCCCCCCACCAGACAGGAACCTTTCAATTAACTTCAAAGTTTTAAATCAAGTCCATCTGAGCCCTTAATCCATTTAAAGCTTTCTAAAGCCAACAATAAACATCCTTTTGCTGTATATTCCAAAAAGTACAAATCTTTAAAGTTATAGCTAAACTTTTTTTTTTTTAAAAAAAAGGATTGAAGGAGACTCACCCAGTGATTTCAATAAAACTTGTCAGTCTGAAGGTTCTCAATTTTTTTTAAAAAAAAACAGCAAAAAAAATTAAGTCCAAAGTGATTAAGAGATGAGCCTCAGTCAAACTTAAAGTCCATCAAGGTGACATTGGCGGCTATAAGCACGATGGAATCCCGTGACTCCCAGCCGATTGCAAGCCGACCACAAAAACACAGTTCCTGCCATCTGCTCACAAAAAAACAGCTGTACGGAGTACATGAGGGTAATCTTGCGATCTCTCTGTACTCCAGAGAGATTTCAGCTGCCCGAATCCTGCAGTCGGGTGCCGTTTTCAGCCACAATGTATTTCTCTATTCAATGTCGGTTTGCCATAATGGCTCACCGGAAGTCTCACCATTCACAATATCTCTCCATACCCTTCATGTCATCATACAATTTTTTAAACATTTGCTACAGATTATTTGGGTTCTTAACCAACAACATGGCAGGCATCAGCTGCATACAAAAGTACATGTGCATTCAGGTCCCCACCTAACACACTTCTAATGTCACTATAAGCCTTCTTTGTACATTTATCCATAGACAACCAACAGGACATCACTCATCTTTGTGTTACTCTCACTCATGAAATACTTGCTAAGCATACCATTTATTTTCACACATGAGTTTCTTCTGTCACATGCTGCTCTTACTGCATTCAGCAACCAACCACCAACTCCATATTTGTGCAAAGGATTCTATAATTCAAGCATATGAACTTTATCTTATACTTTATAAAAATTAACACATTTTCTTTCTCACTTTCAAGTATTTTTGCTGAAGAGTCAAAAGCTGGCCTACACACCCCTGCCTGGCATAAAGCCACATTACACTTCCCCAAATGTGTTCCTTGTTACCACTCTTACCCTTTGAATGAGAATTCTTCCAAACACCTTTCCCAGGCACAGTTAACAGACTAATTCCTCTGTAGCTTTTGCATTCACTCTTGTTTCCTTTGCCTTTCTGTAAAGGAAGAATAAAGGCATTACCCAATTGTCAGACACCTAAAAACTTCACACATACTGTATGTTAAGCAAGTCACATAGCCACCATAAACAAGCCACATTAATATTTTAAAATTTCTCCACTTCCACCATCTATACCCCAAACCTCACAATTTTCCAGCATTCTTATAGACATGCTTTTCATCCATCCTTCCTTGGACACTAACATATAAACCATTCATTTCCATTCCACTCTTTGACATATTGCTATCCTTGTAGCATTCTTTCATTTCAGCATTCATTTCATCCCTTTTATACTCACCAAACAGTCACAATTCTCACTCATTCTTGGGCCCCTGAATGCCCAATAACTTTTTCTGTATTCTCTCATTTCATTCCCACATTCATGACAGCTAAGAGAATATTTTTCTCCTGCCCCAGATCACGTTGATTAGAATTACACACAGTTTACCCTAAAACTCATATTTGGTTGTTCACTATCATTATTCACTGGATATACAACTATCATCAAGCTGTGGTTTCTTACTTTCATATGCACATACCACTTAGATTACACAATTAATACTTTATAGCATACATGTTAGCCCTTTCATTCATAATTAAACCTACACCTTCACTTTCCTGCATCCACTCCACTCCACCAGATCACATCACCTTCATTCATGTATCTGGTTCTTCCACTTTCTCTCAGATTCAGACACAGAGCATATCTTTCTTTCATTTATATGGTTATTTCCTGCAATTCTCCCCCTTAGATCTGTTTTGACCAGCCTTGTTGATCAGTGGAATAAGATCTACCACCTTTGGATCAAATTATATGATGTTGTAGGTGTATGTATGTGTGTGTGTGTGTGTGTGTGTGTGTGTGTGTGTATGTATGTGTATATATATATATATATATATATATATATATATATATGCAATTTTATATTGTTATTATTGATATTTATTGTTTTAATTCTTTTAAATTGTTGTGAACCGCCCAGGGTCCCTCCTTGTGGGGGAGATGGGCGGGATATAAATGTAATAAATAAATAATAAAATAAATTTACCATTTATTCCTTTTATATTCCAATTTTCCGTGTGCTGTGGTCATCATCAGATAGACCCTTAGATATTGACCTCTGTCCCTATCATAACTTTGGTCAGTTAAGGCCTTCACGTAATGCTTTTAATAAGATAGAGAAGGTGTAGCTTAAATTACCAGCATTAGTTGTAACTGTGCCACATGCGGCAGTTCCTGCCAATGAAAAGGACACTTCCAGTCAGTTTGGGCACATTTTGGCCAATATGCCACAATCATAACAAAAGCCCAGTTTTATCCCAAGCATGGTTACGCTATTCTATGCAACCTAGGCAGTTTAACCTAAGTCTGCATACCTCCCATGTGTGAGTACACATACAGTATGTACTGACACACACACAGGAAGTAAACATATAGTTTTTTTTCAGAGTAATTAAGCTGCTTTGGTGCTACCTTCAGTGCACTCAATTCAAACACACTTTTCATCTTCAAGCTTGACCTGACTGGTTCTGGTAATGTGAAACAGAAACCATCTGATCAGGACAGTAAGTATAAGGGCTGAAGCTGGTAAAGCAAGAACAAATGAGTCTCAGATGAGACAGAACCATTATGTAAATGTGGGACAGATGTCTCTGACCCTCGAGGCAGGAAAAGAATGGCCAGCTCTCCATTGACTTGAAAAATGTGTGTGTGTGTGTGTGTGTGTGTGTGTGTGTATGTGAAGGAAACCTCTAAAACAGAGCTTTCCAAACTGTGTGTGGCGACACAAAAGTGCTGCTGCTTCCGAGCCCTGCCAGGATTCCACGCAGGTCCTAGTGCCTGCCTTGTGCCTTGCTGCCTCCAAACCTGCTGTGATTCCGCGCAGGTCCTAGTGCCTGACTTGTGCCTTGCTGTAAGAGTGTGTCGCGAAATGATGTCCTGCTGTAAGAGTGTGTCACGAAATGATGCATGTCTAAAAAGTGTGTCACCAACATGAAAAGTTTGGAAAGTTCTGCCTTAGAGCCATAGGCATCCCAAGCTAGCCATAATGATGGAACAAAGGCACACATTTAGAGATATTGCAATGCAAATCCTGTCCTTATATCAGTGCTTTCCAAACTGCCACCGTTGGCGACACACCAATGGCAGCAGCGGCAGCGTGCACGGCGGCGGCGGCGTGCACGGCAGCGGCTGCAGCCTCGTGTTTTCCACTAAAACCCGGAAGCGCTGATGGCGCGCCGCTGCCGCCGCCGTGCACACCACCACCGCCGTGTGCGCCCCCACACCGCCGCCATGCACGTCCACTTCCGGGTTTTGTTGCGACACACTAAAGTGTCACGACACACAGTTTGGAGAGCTATGCCTTATATACTTGTGTCCTGGAGTGTTTGTGTGTATGGATGTACATATGTATATATACACGTGCACATACTGTAGAAATACAGGAATCAAACCAAATATGTGTGTTTATTCATATTCCTGTATTTCTGCAGTAGGCAGATTTGCTGCATTTATATGTCCTATTTTTGTCTGCAGTGAAGATCTTGAGTCTATGAAGATCCTAGCCATCCTGAGTCTATAAAGATTCTGCTTTTATTGAATGTGGGGGTGAGTTTCTGGAGAGTGGATATTTATAGCAATGCCTAATTTGAAGTCTAACAATAACTCCCCCTCCTTTCAGTTTGCAAAGGATGCTTCTTAATCATTCACATGTACTCCTTCTCTCAGCAGCTATAATTAATAGACCTGGATGGCTCTTGCCAAAGTTAATTTGAGGTTTGTTGCCAAAAACAAATTATGAATTCTCCAGCTTTACAACTCTGCTATTCATACTTAGAGCAGAGCCCCTGAAACAGTAGAAGCCTCTGTATGGTGGTGGTGAAGAGAAAAAAAAAGGCAAGATGGCAGTTGACACTACACAATTGAAACCTTACAATTTATGCCTCTGCATTAAAATAAATAGGATTTAAATGTGCCTAATTTAAGTTTCATTGGCTTTAATGGGCCTAACTTGGATACTGAATCTGTTATCAACTTATCTATTTTCATCCAAGTCTACTCTAACTAAATTTAAATCCAGTGCTCTCTTTTTAAAGCCCTCCTTCCAAACCTGTGATGGTAGAAAGATAGAGAATTTTCACCTATTAGTCCAGGGCTTTCCAAAGTGCCGCCGCTGGCGACACACCCGGCGGCGGCGACACGCGCGCGCACAGCGGTGGCGCGGGGGGGGGGGGTGCGGCGGCGCCCGCGTGCACGGCGGCGCGGGAGGGGCGTGCGGCGGCGCGGGGGGCGTGCGGCGGCGCGCGCGTTCATGGTGGCCGCTGTGCACGCACGCGCCGCCGCTTCTGGGTGGTGTGGCGACACACCACGCTGTGTGTGGCGACACACTTTTGTGTCGCGACACACAGTTTGGAAAGCTCTGTATTAGTCATTGATCTTAGAATTTAGGCACATTCTGTTACCCAACCATTTGTAAATGGTGACAGGTCTACTCAAAGAAAAGCTCTCAGAATGATGCCTTTCATTCAGCAACAGGAAAAGCAATAATTACAATAAACAATGTTTATTTATAGCTTGCCTTTTAACAATGTGCATAACAACCAATTAGACAATTAAAACAGCAGAATGTCAAAGACAACATACAAATCTTTACACAATAGAATCACAAAGTATAACAACATATTAAAAAATCAATTAATTTACAGTCACCAGAACACCAAGACCAATTAAAAATGTAGTCCCATACCCTACTAAAATTGCCAGTAAACTAATTCAATTGAATAAAAATCCATAAAACAATAAAATGTAAAAGTATACATGTTAACATCCTTGCTAAGGATCAGATTTTACAGCATCACTCATCCACGGTCTGTTTCTTCCACTATACCTTGACTGATGTATTTTTAAACCTTTCTTAAATACATTAAAAATTGTTGTTGTAAGGGTACTCGTTCCACATTTTGGGGACCATCTCTCAGAAAGCCTTTCGATCTGAAGAGATTAAGGGGGTGCATGACACAGCCCAAAATACCCGTGACGCTGCATCAATCGCCCAGAGTCCCTCTTTTGGGGGGAGATGGGCGGTGGCAAAAGTTGAAAAAACAAATAAATAAAATAAATAAATCACCCAAGGAGGGTGGAAATAAGAGAGAGGAAATAAGAAAGGAAAGGTCAAACGGAGCCTTGCATTGCATGGCTCTAAAGACCAAAATCAAATGTTTATATTGGGGCCTTACTCTTAGAAGGAGCCATTGAAAGAATCTGCAGGGCTTAAAGGTATGGGAAAACTGGAGAATGTCCAAGAGAGTGTGAGTAATGTTGTCCTAGTTCCAGATCAAGGGGGACAGGATCAAAGAGGGAAGACTTGCTATGAACTGCCAGCTCCTTTCCAAATACAAATAAGCTAACAATAGACTTTCTGAGTTTGCTTCAGCTTGGCTTCAGTATTATTCCCATGTTAATGATAATTTGAAGTGTATATTGTAAATAATATGGACAGAGGTGAACTTTCAGGGGCTGTAGTAGCAAAAGCATTTAGTTCCCCTAACGAAGCAAGCCTAGCAGCCCCTTGTAAATTGTAGTGCTGATCTTTGTCCCCTACAACTCTGCAATCAGTAAAACAAGCAGGGTTCTAAAAATACTGGTTTGCTCTCTTAACAATTCTGCCTCCACCCCTAAACATTTCCTCAGTTCATTCTCATCACTTTTCTTTTCACTAAGGGAATAGACTTTCAAAACCTCTGGATAGAATGGAGGTATTTGCACTCCAGAGATGGATAAAGTGGCATGTTTCTTGGGCACATTTCGCAATAAATCTCCAGGCATCAGCAGGATATTCTCCTGGTGAGCAGAAGGGGAGGGATCAGCCTTGTCACGGAAGCCAAATCAAGTATAAAATAGTTTCCAGCCAGGCTGTTCGAAACCTCTGCTGAGACAGTGTCTGCTGTAAGAAGGAAGTGGTGAATCCAGCACAGCTAAGTGGCGACATGTCTGAGTTGCAGCGGCTGATGCAGGACTCCGTGCCGTCTGCAAGAGGTGCTCTGCAAGAGAACTATAGCAACCTCCTCAAAGTGGCAGATTATTGCGACAGCAGCTATGAGCAGGTGAGTTGCAGTAGGAGAGAAATCAAGGACAGCCTTGCCTGGACTAGCACAGAGGGAAACTGTGGAGTATCCTGGCTTGGCAGTGGAACAGCTGGGCTACACTCTCAGGCTGCTGAACACACGGGCAGCTCCCAGTGGGAAATGGGCAAGGTAGCACCTGTATGACCTATAGCATTGCAAGAGATGCTGAAGAACATCTTGGGTCTATGTGGGAACTGGCCAATGCAGAGTTGAGGCTCTCATTGCTCTCTATTGCTAATATAAGTTGAGGGGGGGGGGGGCTGGAGATGAGGGAGGAACTGAAACACCTAAAGCAAGGGTGGGAAAATTGTAACTCTACAGTCCTCTTTCTGCAACTGAAATCGTCTCCAAAACTGCAACCCAGAGTTGCCCTGGCAAAATTTTGTGGCAAATCATGAATTTCAGCAATGCAACATTTTATTTTTTTTTAAATAAAAAATAAAGACGAAAATGTTTGTGTTTATCTATTTCGCTCTTACCTGCCCCCACCCCAAAATTAGATAAAGATTTTGGTATTGCCCCTTCTGGTAATATCACTGTATCATTGCGATATCTCTCACAGTTAAAAAAAAAATCATGGTTCCTGAATGTCTGCCCCAAACTAATGGATGCCAAGTTGGAGAAAGGCGTTGTAGGTAATATTGAACTGGTCAGCTCAAAGGTCTGGCCTGATAGAAGGGAATTTCCTGTGGTCTATAGACCCATAAAGTAGAGCTGAGCATAAATGAGCTTTTGAAATTCTCCACCTGTTTGTAGCCATAGAAACTGTACGAGAGAGCAGGAGGGAAAGATAAATTATCCAAGCATTTCTCAAGAACCAAACTCTTCCTCTTAGCAGTAATAGTAACATTGATACTGCAAGTGTCTATGGGAGCAGTTGTCTCCTGATGTCTTCCCTTCAGATTTAATTGAAGCATGGGAAGCCAGGAGCTCTGCAAAGGGATGGAGAAATGATCGTACAAAGAAAGACATGCCCTGGCCAAGTTGTAACTAAATATACAGTGCAATAAGGCCATGCTCTGTCCCATAGGCATCTACGGCTATTCACAATGATGCCAAAATATTGCAATGGGTGTCGTGATGTCATGACACATGCCTTTCCTATTCCATTGCAATGTCACACACAGGAATGAAGGGAAAGGGATTTGCATTGCATTGCAGCATCAGCATCATTCATCACTCCCCCTCCCCTTGACCCCTCTGTGGAGGTTGGACACATTGTAGAACCAGGTCATCACCCAAATCCTTAATAAGCCTTATTTGTACTTATACAAATAATGCAGAAAACATGTTATTTATCATGCTAAATGAACATAGGAATTGTATTTTATTAAGTCAGGTTAGAATTTAGAATTCTAAGTTTAGTGTTGGTGTGAGCCAGCTACTCTGTAGTACTGGTTGGAAGAGAAATAATAGCTCTCTTCAGATTCATGTGTGCTATCACACAGAATAGGACAAAAACTTACTGTTTTCTTCTCCAGGCAGTAGAACCATTTAATGTTTAACAGACAGGAGAATACATGTTGGTTGAATACTGGGAGTCATTAAATAATGAATGGTATTGCACCAATGAGAACACTTTCTAATGATGATTATGGTTATTAGCCTCCCCCAACCTTACGACTTCCAAATGGACTACAACTCTCATCATTTCTATCCAACATAACTAATGGACCTGCAGCCTGGGGTTATGGGAACCCCATTTCAGCCCATCTAAGAACATCAGCTTGGGGTAGGCTGGAGACAAAGCTTCACTCATTTTTCATGTCCTAATGTAAGTTAAAGCCTGGACCATCCAGCTAAAGTTCTGCCCCTCTTCTTGAGTTACCTGCCACATTTGAGGAATAATCAGCAGGAATTCAACTTTATATGCTTCTGTTGTTCTGATCTCTTGCGTAACTGTCTCTCTCATCCTCTTCTTGCTCTTTCTTAACTTTTAGGCTCAAGACAAACGAAAAGCCCTAGAGGAAACCATGGCTTTCACAATTCAGTCATTAGCCAGCGTGACCTATCAAATCAGTAACCTAGCCAGCAACATCCTCAAAATATTTGACTTGCAGACCACTCATCTTCAACAAGTGGAAGCCAAAGTTTGTTCCATTGCACAGGTGAGCAAGAAACCTGCTTCAGCAGACACCATGAAGACACCATGTGGAAGATAAATTTGGGATTAGGTCTTCTTTTTGATATCCTGGAACCTTTTTCCTGTCTGTTGGTAGCCTCTATGAATGGCATGAGAAGTCTTGTATGCATCTGTTGATTCCTCCTGCAACCTCTTCCTATATTGTTAACTTAGTAAGACAGCTTGCAGCATCCAAGGTAAACCTCCATCTCTCTTTTTGTAAGTATCTTTGGTGGCATTGTTGGAAACACCACAGCTGGAGGCCTTGACAAGCTGCTAGACAAACCCAAATTCCCCAGTCTGGTATCTTCAGTCTGGCATCTTCAGGGTTCTCATCTTTCCCATCCACATACCTGCCTAACATGCTTGCCAAGATAGCAAGCAAAAAGTATCCTAGCAAAGGAGAAAGGTTGAATCCTTATATATTACACATGGATGTGTATATGTTAAGTATGAATGCCCAATGGGTCCTCAAGTCACATGTAATGCAGATGACAGAGAGGCAATTGTAAAATTAACATGTTTTCAACAGGCCCTGGGGCAGGTTATTTTGTGATCCCTCTTGTGATATTTGTTTGCATGCCATATAATTGTATGGCTATTTCCCCAGCATACGTGGTTTGTTTCCTATTGTTGGATTGTTTTCTGTTGGATTTATTTTTCATCTATTCTATTCTATTATTTATGCTTCAGTGCCTAAGCTTGGTTTGGCCTAAGGAGGCCAATAAAGTAATCAAATAAATTGATTAAATACAAATCTTCCCTTAGTGGGAAGTGCCCCTCCAAATGTGTCAGACTACAACCCCATTATCCTCAGCCTTGATGACTGGGGGATCGTAGGAGGTATGACTACTACATCTGCAGAGATGGGAAGTTGGGGAATATATGGAGAACAGAAGCTGCATTGTCCACTTTTTTCTGGGAATTTCCTTGTTTTCTGAGTCACTGCTAAGCCCACAAAGCAGACACATCCTTGGATTCTAATTTTTTTTAACCAAAGGATCCCTTTCTCTCCTTCTCTTCTTACTGAAAGTATGTGAAGATGTATGCCTGTTCCCAGCAGATATCAGATCCCTCTTCCTGTTACTGGACAGAGACTGGAGACCCGCCTGATGGCTTTCCTGTTTCCTAAGAGTGAGAACAAAAAACAAAACAAAACAAAACACATGTGATCAGGAAGCATAAGTGGAATGGATTAATCATCTGTACTATTTCAGTTGCTTTATATTTCCAAAACACTTATACTTTTATATAACCAAGGGAGGTGCGTGCATATTTGTCTGTGTGTATGTGTGTGTGTTGGGGGAGAATAGCTTCAAGGACCAAACTGCAGTTTGATCTTGTTAATGCGGGATCCCAAAATTTGCTCTGCAAAAATTGTGCATAAATCAGGTATGATTTTCTTCTGGGCGTGCAGGTCCTCTTGGACAAAAAGAAAAAAGAAGAGGCTAGTAGAATACATTCCAGCTCATATAGTATTAGGACAGTGGCTTTTGGCTCTTCTAGGTTTATATTGTTTCTCTCTGATTATCATCCTCATAATCTGAGGATTGTGCACCTCGATGGTGGTCTTGGCAGCAGAAAATATTTTATTTCAGTTCAGCAGATAAGAAAAAAGTGAAATATTGAAAAATCAAGGCTGAGGTTCATCTTAGCCTGGAATCTCTTCCTTCCTTTCCAGCCTGAAGCTTTACTTCCTACTTCAGATGGTATTTGAAGCAGAACCACACACAACGCTACCATTTGTGCTGGCCAAATAATGTGGTGTGTAATGATAAAACACATCTGGGATTTTTTTTTTCAGTGAGAGGGGAAGCTGGTAGGAGAGGAACTATGAACCAGTCATCGTTGGTTCAAATCAATTAAAACAGCAGATGAGAGAAGTTTCTTTCTACCAAATGAGACCTGGTCCATCCCTCACAGTATTGTCTGCATTGGCTAGCAACAAGTAGCTGGGTGCACGTATTGCACTGAGCCATGCTTTTAAACCACATTTTGCAGAACACATCAAGCCATAAGCCAAACAGCAATGGTGAGGTTCACACAACAGCCTTAACCAAACAAATGGCATAATGGCTATTGCAATGTGTGAATATACTCGAGACACTGTCTAGAGGGCTCCGATTCTCTTTGCCTTACCTGGAGATACTTAGAACAGCACCTAGGACGTTCTCACTGGACAATAACTGCTTCCCAATTTCCTTGGTTTGCAGTTTGATGCAACTTCATTATCATTTAGCCTCAACTCATGATATAATGGCCAGATTTCAGCCTTAGGTGCTGTTTTGTTATTACTAGAATTCTCTCATTTAAATTTTTCACAGCAATAACTCACATTCATGATCTCAAAATGATCATGAATATGCATTCTTACGTAGGAACTTAAGGGATGTTTTGCTGGATCAGAAACAGGCCAATATTCCTTCTTGTATAGCATCTTTATAAGCCACAGCACTATAGGATCCATCAGGGCTGGCTAGCACTGAGAGGGCCAGTCTCTCTGCCTCCCCTAAGTACTGAGTGGAGATCTCAGCAACCCTCAAAACATTATTGCGGAACTGAAATATGTAATATGAAGGGAGGGGGGATAATTAAATTCAGGGCAAGTCAAGTAATCTCATGAGCTACATTTTATTAATGTTAATGTAAATTAAACCAAATGCAGTCTTTGTGCTGGCTCGCATACTGTATTTGTTTACCTTGCCTCCCGCTTTTGCCCTGAAAATGGTTGAGCATCCACCAGCCTATCATTTATTAATGGACCTGCCTCCATCCTTCTGAGTCATTTCCAACATGCCCACATCCTTTGAGTCCACAGAGCCCATCATTATCCAGTGCATTAATTCCAATTATTTTGGTGACATATCCAAGTACAGCCTTCTACTCTGGTAAAGGTAATACATCAAGTTGGTAATTTATTAAGAGCTGCTCTTCAGTGGCATCAGAACATTGGGTTGTTGTTTTTTTTGCCAAATACCCTGCCTAATATTGCTTTTTTTCTTTTTTTGTGCCTTCAAGTCAGTGCTCACTCCTGGCAACTGCTTGGACTAGTCTCTGCGGTTTTCTTGGCAAGATTTCAGAGGTGGTTTGCCATTGCCTGCTTCCTAGGGCTGAGAGAGAGTGACTGGCCCAAGGTCACCCGGCTGGCTTTGTGCCTAAGGCGGGACTAGAACTCACAGTCTCCTGGTTTCTAGCCCGGTGCCTTAACCACTAGACCAAACTGGCTCTCAATATTGGTTATAATTTGTAATATTATTAACATTTTTTCTATGTGCTCCTCTGAAATTTAAACAAAACAATGGATCCTCCAGCATGCAGGCAAGCCTTCTCAAATGGGATACTTTCCCAATGTGATGGGACTGCAATCCCCAAAATTCCCAGTCAGACTGGTCTTCTGAGAGTTGTAGCCTTAATACAACTGGAAGACATCAGGATGGAAAGGCTGAGCTAGCAGTAGAAAAGGAAAAAGGAATGGGAGGGAACCGGGCACATGCAAGTACCCATTCTCTGCCTGCTGCTTTTGAAGTCATTTTGCCTTGCTCATGGAATTTCACAGCAAATCCAATAAGGTCATCCTCCAGTTGTAACCTTTTCTACCACTGGCTCAGTCCTTTTTTCCCACACAAACATTATTTAAGGATGAAAAGATGGAATAGCTCACATGTTGGTCTTTACTGTTGATTCCAAAGTTGTGATCAGCCAACGTGTTGCATCTATGGAGCTTTATGGGCTGTGTTGAAGTGCACAGATATCGTTTGGAATCTTGGGGGGGGCAGGTGTTGGGGGGGGGGATGAATTTTATTTTATTGTAGAAGTTTTGCAAATCTCCCTAGTCAGTCCATATTGCATACTTCTGCATCCACACTTGCCAAATGAGTTCCCTACTTGTGAGAGGAAGACGTCCTGGAAGAGGAAGAGCCAGTATAACAGTGAATCCCAGCTGATCTGACGATGTGGGCTTTGTTCTTCCCTTTATAGCTGAGGCAGCTCTGTTGATTAGAGCTGCATCTTAGCTCACTTGGGAAATCAGCTGCTGATGGTTCCTGCCCCAGCTTCCCATTGTGTCCTGCAGACAAGGCTCTCCCTTCTCATGATGTCTTTCTGCTGCAGGTGGTAGAAATGCATAAGGAGAAGGTATCCCGCCGTGAAATTGGGATGCTGACCATGTGCAAGACATTTCCTCTCTATCAAAAAATCATCTACCCAAAGAACCCTGAGCCCTTGCAGCCCTATTACAGGAAACCACTGGACTTCAGCAGTTTGGATGACATTGGCCATGGGGTCAAGGTAAGAATGGGACACTCTCTGATTCAAAAAAGAGATGCTTTAGTCCTCTCCTCTGCTAAAGAGGACCGCCCAGGGTCCCTCCTTGTGGGGGAGATGGGCGGGATATAAATGTAATGAAGGAAGGAAGGAAGGAAGGAAGGCAACCTATAGTAGTGATTCCCAGATTTGAGGACTTCAGTTCCTATTGGCCCTAACAAGTGTAGCCAGTGGCAAAGGATTAGGGGAGTTGTAGTCAAACAGCTTTGAGAGTTACACACTTACCCTAGGCTGCTGAGCCATGAAAAAGTCTTAACTGAGAAAGGAACAGAACTGTTGCACCTGTAAAGTAATAGCAACAAGAACACCTGGAGATCTCTGCTGAGGAAGTCACTGAATTCTCTTCTTTTCGACCATGATATTGCTTTTCCTGTGAATTGTCTTTATTGGTTTTTTTAGTTGCACCCAAGATAAATCTGAATGTACTGTAAAATGACATTGTGGCTGAGTTCACACACTGTACTAAGCTATATTTAATTTAACTAGGGCTGTTGATAAAATGGTTTACAGTCCACAGCTGCATTCACACATGATGCTAAGCCAAAGCAATCAAACCACATTATGTCTTAAAGCAGTGTTTTTCAAACTTGGCAATTTTAGATGTGTGGACTTCAACTCCCAGAATTCCCCAGAATTCTGGGAGTTGAAGTCCACACATCTTAAAGTTGCCAAGTTTGAAAAACACTGTCTTAGATGGATTGTGACCCAGCCAGTCTTTCCTTCTAGTTCTGGCACCTCATTGGGAGTATTCCCATCCTGACACATTCTTCCACAGTCTTTTTTACATATACACTTGAGGGTCATTCTGTCCTTCCCTTAAGCCTGCATTTGCCAGTGCGAAGTTTGATTTGCCATGCAAAACATTTATGGATTGTATTCTAGCAAAATATTGGTTTCTATCAACCTTACTTTCTGAATCCTTTAAATGGGAAGAATAATAACCCTAGACCTTGAGGAGGCAAACTGCTTCCCTTACCCCCCAAGCTGCACAATATAGACTGTAATATATAAATCTCCAATTTAGTGTTTTCTCTCAGAAAATGTGGAGAGAACATTTATGTGGCCATCAATCCTTTCAGCATATTTAAGAAAATAAGTTGACATCTGGCAGTTCTACATAGAAGACGACTTGGAATATCAGGTCTATGCCTGATTTAGCATCAGAACTGCTGAGCATCAGCAGAAATAAGGCATCGTGTAAATAGGCCTTTTTATTAATAAATTTGGGTGTGCTGACCCACGTGGTGCAGCATGGATGGCTTTGCTCTTGAAAAGAAGAAGGAGATTCTTTCCCCACCCAAGGATTTGATGACTTACATAGAAAGTCAACAACAGACAATGTGTCTCCAAGCACTTCCTCTGTGGAAAAACGTATGAGCTACTAAGCCATTATTCTCTTCCTCCTTCAATGAAGCAGCACAAGAGGAAAAAAAACAGGCATAATAAGGAAAAGTATAAGTATTTAGAACAGCGCTAGGCAACTTTTTGGGACATGGAGAATTTGAATCCATGTCATGGATGCTGGCACAAAATGGCTGCCATTGGTAGACATCCCGCTTACAAAATGGCTGCTCTGATGGGCATGGCCAATTTAAAAACACCCATTTACAAGAAGAAGAACTTGCTGAAGTGATCCCTCACCAATTCCCCCTACCAAACATTCCCTACCACCCTAGTTTATCTTTTTCTTTTATCTTGGCAGGTGGACACACTTCCAAACATACCACGTGTCTGCAGCTACCCACCATTTTTATTTTTGAAGAAGGCCTTTGGGGCTCCTGTGAAGCTCAGAAGCAGTTTTGGAAAATAAAATGATGTTAGTTTCCTATAAAATGAAGTCATGAGAGAGGAAGCCTGGTAGGCACCCAGGAATATACCTGCAGCTGCATTGGTATCCATGGGCACCAGGCTGCCTCTTCCATCAAATACAAAGAAAACTACAAAACGCTGTGAATGCTAGATACATGCTCCTTTGTGGAGAGTGGTTGTACTCTCAGGAGGCCATTCCTTTCTAGGGGCCTGCCTACATTTGCAGAAATTTCCATGGGTTAAAAAGGGTTGAGAGGATCCCCACCAACTGTTGAAACTGAGCACTCTACGCTCCTGGTAGAGATGTCATTAATGAAATAAGTTACAGTAAGATGGATGCAAAATACAGTAAAGGTAAAGGTTCCCCTCGCACATTTGTGCAGTCATGTCCGACTCTAGGGGCCGGTGCTCATCTCCGTTTGTTAGCCGAAGAGCCAGCGTTGTCCGAAGACGCTTCCACGGTCATGTGGCCGGCATGACGCGCGCGGAACGCTGTTACCGTCCTACCGAAGTGGTACCTATTCATCTACTTGCATTTGCATGCTTTCGAATTGCTAGGTGGCAAGAGCTGGAGCTAGTGCGGGAGCTTACTCCGCACGCAGGGCTAGGGATTCGAACCTCCGAACTTGCGATCTTCCGATTGAAAAGCCTGGCGTCTTACCCGCTGAGCCACCACACCCATCACGCAAAATACAGTAGGTGGTATCTAATGGTGCTGGTGGAAATTTGTTGGATGATCTTGGTATGGAAGAGGTTCTAAAATGTTTTATTGTCATAGGAGTTTGCACCAGCCTGTTATTGTTTAAGATTTCTATACAGCAGAGCTTTCCAAACTGTGTGTCGCGACACAAAAGTGTGTCGCCACACACAGCGTGGTGTGTCGCCACACCACCCGGAAGCGGCGGCGCGCGTGTGCACGGTGGCCGCCATGCACGCGCACACCGCCGCACGCCCCCTGCGCCGCCGCACGCCCCCCGCGCCACCGCACGCCCCTCCCGCGCCGCTGCCGTGCGCGTGTGCACCGCCGCACGCCCCCCCGCACCGCCGCACCCCCCGCGCACCGCCGCCGTGTGTGCGCGCCGCCATGCGCCCCCCTGCGCCGCCACCGTGCGCGCGCGTGTCGCCGCCGCCACCGCTGCCGGGTGTGTCGCCAGCGGCAGCACTTTGGAAAGCCCTGCTATACAGGGTTATCAATAAGTAACGATTTCTTGAAATAAGGTAAAAAAAGGTTCCCCCCACACATTTGTGCAGGCATGTCCAACTCTAGGGGGCGGTGCTCATCTCCGTTTGTTAGCCGAAGAGCCAGCGTTGTCCGAAGATGCTTCCATGGTCATGTGGCCGGCATGACGTACGTACCCACCGAAGTGGTACCTATTAATCTACTTGCATTTGCCTGCTTTTGAATTGCTAAATTGGCAAGAGATTTAAAATAAATCTCTTATTTATTATTTATTTAATTATTTAAAATAATTTATTTAATTCTTATAAAATAATAAAATAATTTATCTAATTATTTAAAATAAGTGATTTGAAATAAGGAGCAAGGGGCAAATTTCAGCCATGAAATTTTGAAGACTACTTATTTATTTAATTTTTATCCCGCCTTTATTATTTTTATAAATAACTCAAGACGGAGAACATACCAGATACTCCTTCCTCCTCCTATTTTCCCCACAACAACAACCCTGTGAGGTATGATTGACCTCCAAAAGCCATTAATCCTCCCTATACATTTCTATATATCTCAAACATTTCTCCTCTTTCCTCCTCCCCACAAGTAGGAGTACAATTCTAAAGCAGGCACACAGCGCTCCCAAACGTTGCAGCCCAAACAGGCACCCAAGTTAAAATATAAGCTGTCCTTTATTTGTTTGTTTGTTTGTTTGTTTGTTTGATTTCTCACCGCCCAACTCCCCCAAGGGACTCTGGGCGGTTTACAAATCATCAAAATTACGAATATTAATATTCTCTTCATTAATATTCTTTATTCTATTAATATTCTTCCTCCCCATTTTGCAAACTACCTTAAAGAAAAAGGTGGGGTTGTGGTCGGAACTGGGGCCAGGCATCGAGACTGATCTTGAAACCACCCGTGCCTGAAACTGATGAGACAGACGTTTCAAACAGAGAGGAAGCACGGCACAATCTCTTTCTTCCCACACTGCTCTCTCATTTCCCAGCAGTGTTCTCATCGCTTGAAAGTCTGCTTCCACTGAAAGGGCCTTGTGGCATTTTAGATGGCCTTTGCTGAGAAGCAGCTTCAATGCTGCAAACAGGGCAGCTGGGGAAAGACACGATTCAGTCTGACAAAAAGGCATCTCTGTGTCACTATAGCTGCATGTCACTAAGATGGAAAGGGCCGTCACAGGAGGTGCAACCATGTCAGTGGCTCAGCAGATAATGCCAGCTGCTATGACAAGCCAAACAGGCGACATCCCCCATTGCCATATTCACACAGCTAAGCAGTGCCGGTACAGTTGCATTAACTGGAGCCAACTTCAGAAAGGCAGAGAACCACATTTAACAAACCACGGTATACTTTCAAATAGGGAAGAGATATTTATTTTATTTATGACATTTATAAATCATGCCATTTACCAGCAGGCCTGTGCAAATCGGCCCTGATTCAATTTGAATCGGAGACTTGAGATTCAAATAGGGCATGATGCTATTTGAATTTGTAGCTCGAGCTCTGAGAGCCAGTTTGGTCTAGTGGTTAAAACACCAGGCTCGAAACCAGGAGTCTGTGAGTTCTAGTCCCGCCTTAGGCAGGAAAGCCGGCTGGGTGACCTTGGGCCAATCCCTGTCTCTCAGCCCTAGGAAGGAGCCAATAGCAAACCAGGAGACTGAGAGTTCAAGTCCTGCCTTAGGCATGAAAGCTGGCTGGGTGACCTTGGGCCAGTCACTCTCTCTCAGCCCAACTCACCTCACAGGGTGGTTGTGGGGAAAATGAGGAGGAGGAAGGTTAGGTATGTTTCCCCGCCTTGAGTTATGTATAATAATAATAAAAGCAGGATTTAAAAAATCTAAAAAAACCCCAATTCGACTTGGATTGCTTTGAGAGATAGCAGGGATGAGCAGCACATCATCATCCAAATTGCCCACAAAGCGACGAAGGGCTCGTCCTCTCATCCCACTTACTACAACTTGAGGACCTCTTGCTAACTAGTTTTTGAGGGACATGTTCACATGATGTTGCCTTCACCTCATCCTCAGGCAAGCTGCAGTTAGCTTGGGATCTCCCAGGGTGGAAGTGGCATATTCCTTCTTCTCCCAAAGCAAAACTTGCCAGACGGAGACTCTAGAATACCTCAGTGTTGAGTCTGGGAATACCATAGTCAGCTCAACTCCCCTTGGCTGGGTAAATTTTCTGCCCCTTCCCCTCATTCAGTCACTGGACCCTGCATCTCTATGGCCATTGGAACTTGGCCTGAGAAAGAACCACGTACAGTACCTGCTTCCACAGACACTTTTCCTGGGCCCCCCACCCCCTTGGTGGTGATTTCAGCCCCGATTGACCTGCACCACAAAACAATTATTGATATACCCATGAAACATGCATTCCCAAAAGAGAGATTGCTGCACAAAAGAGGTCAACGGGGCTCCTTTCCACACCTCAGTAACATCCTCCCAGCAGTGGGGATATTTTTAATTTGAACAGAACAAAAAATCTTGGATTGTTTTCCCCCAGCTGGTATAGGTGGGATGTTACTTAGTGGGACAGCACCTTTTCCTTGGGTTGGACTTGGATTGCTTATTATTTGCAATACTTTACTTAGCTTGAACATATTTTCTCTCACATACTAACTTCCCTTGTTCCTTTGAATGGTTTAATAGAAGACTCACTTGCAATGTAATGCACGTTCAGGTTCGTTTGGTAGGCTAAGGAAACCTTAAAGCAGAGCTTTCCAAACTGTGCATCGGGACACGTTAGTGTGTCGGCTGCAGTGTCTGGGTGTGTCGTGGCTGCTGCTGCTGCCTCCGAGCCCTGCCAGGATTCCGCACAGGTCCTAGTGCCTGCCTTGTGCCCTGCTGCCTCCAAACCTGCTGTGATTCTACGCAGGTCCTAGTGCCTGCCTTGTGCCTTGCTGCCTCCAAACCTGCCCTGCCAGGATTCCACGCAGGTCCTAGAGCAGAGCTTCCCAAACTGTGTGTCGCGACACAAAAGTGTGTCGCCACACACAGTCTGGTGTGTCGCCACACAACCCGGAAGCGCTGATCATCATCAGCGCTTCCGGGTTTTCCCGCAGCGACACACCAACGGCGGCGTGCAAAAATCTGAAAGCGGCAGCAGCGCTTCCGGGTTTTTGCGAGCTGCCGCAACGGCGGCACTTCTGGGTTTTCCTGCGGCGACACACCAATGGCGGTTGGTGTGTCGCCGCGGGAAAACTTTGGAAAGCCCTGTCCTAGAGCCTGCCTTGTGCCTTGCTGTCTCCAAACCTGCCCTGCCAGGATTCCACGCAGGTCCTAGTGCCTGCCTTGTGCCCTGCTGTAAGAGTGTGTTGCGAAATGATGCATGTCTAAAAATTGTGTCACCAACATGAAAAGTTTGGAAAGCTCTGCCTTAAAGAAAGTGCAAGGGCTCTAACTTAGCGTGAAGAAAGATGCACCTGAGAAAGGGGGAAACCAGAGTTTTATCCACTGTGGTCAGATGACAAGAATTTTCTCAGTAAAGAAATGAAAGGGGAAGCAGGAGGGAAATGATGGAGAGAAACAAAAATGATCCTTGCTAAGGAATTCAATGCCAGTCAAAGCTTCACTTTTTTGAGCAGTCGTCATGCTTGCTGTGGTCTCCTGGAGGCTTGGTTAGAATATTTCAGAAGTAAAAGTAAATAATGGTCTTGAATGCAAGCGGAGGAAACAACAAGGCATTTGAAGCTACAATACTTCAAAGTTAATTAAAATATGGGGGGGGGGGGAGAGGGAATTGCCTGGCTGCTCTGGAAGAAGCACCTGAAACTCTACCCTTCCTGCCACGTTCTGTAGGGTGATGGATGGTGTTTTTTTCCCACCACTAAGTGATGCTGGCTGGGAGGAGGGAGGACTACCGGGAATTCACCATTCATGGCCCTGAAGCTGTTCCGCTTTACAAAGGGTACAGAAAGCAAAACTGCCCAGTCTCCTTACTGAAGTGTAATAAAGCTCGTCCATGAGGACAACACAACTGATGTCAGCGCAATTTTCCGCTGACTCAAAGATGGGAGGAAGGAACACTAAAGTAGCAGTTTGGGTGAGACCTAAGTTGTGCTGATCTAATGCAGAAACTGTTCCACTAAATAAAAGTCTTTCAAAACTGTTTAAAAAGTCAACTCTTACATTTCCAATTGTTTTTCTGGAGTGCCAGGTTTGGTTAACACTGAAGTATGATCACCAACTTGCCCTTGTGGGTTGGTATAGCTTTGCTACCTCTGGCCGCTGGGTTTTGTGGAGTGCCAAGAGGGTTGGCATCATAGGGTGGCCAGCTTGGCCTCTCCTAGGAAGGAGCCCTCATCCAAGCTTGACTTGGTTGTGTGGCTTGCTGACCATGATCTATGTCAGCAGAGGCAGCTGAAGTAGGCCGGCACAGTGAGAGAAAATGCCACAGAAATAGGCAGCCGGGGAGAAAGAGACTGGCACACAAAAACTGGCATCCGTAGGCTTGCCACTCCTTGGTCTTAAAAACAATAAACATTTAGGGCAGCACCTTTAAGCTTGGCACCTGTCATCTCGCTGTTGAGATGTATATACTTAGTCATTCAAAATTTAAACCTAAGATGTGACTTAAATGTGTGTACTGGACAATCAGGCTTGGGACAATATTGTAAGTGCTCAGAGCCAAGTTGAATTTTGACTTGTGTTGTCAAGATCAGGACGTTGCATACAAGAAAAAGCAGACTTAGGATTTGAGACTTAGGATTTGGGGCGTGGTGGCTCAGTGGGTAAGATGCCAGGCTTGTTGATCGGAAGATTGCAAGTTTGGAGGTTCGAATCCCTAGCCCTGTGTGACGGAGTGAGCTCCCGCACTAGCCCCAGCTCTTGCCAACCTACCAATTCGAAAGCATGCAAATGCAACTAGATGAATAGGTACCACTTCGGTGGGAAGGTAACAGTGTTCTGCGCACGTCATGCCGGCCACATGACCGTGGAAGCGTCTTCGGACAACACTGGCTCTTCGGCTAACAAACGGAGATGAGCACTGGCCCCTAGAGTTGGACACGACTGCACAAATGTGCGGGGGGAACCTTTACCTTTACCTAGGATTTGAGAGCTGAGAAAACAAATGAAGCCAAAAGCAATGTTAGCCTGACCACAGCAAAAAAGCCCGGCATTGAGTCTACTGAGGTGACAAATCTTATTTGCTGCTGGCGACCTGTATCTGAGACTGCTTCACACTGTTCAGCTGTCCCTCCCAGCATTCTCCATATATGGAAGTAAACTTGCAAATTTGCATATTGACTGTAATAACCCCAGAAGCAGTACAAAAGCCATCAGTTCTATGATGTGTGTCAAAAGCCTGCAAAGGGCTCTGAAGCCAATTGATTTGATCTGTCACTTCAAAGCTGCTTAGAATTGCAAATTTACTTCAATGGGGTGATTTGATCCAACTATTTCAAAGCTTTTTGCAACCCTATTTATTAGGCACAGGGATGCGGGGAGTAGGGGACAGTGAATGAGAATAAATATTAAAACTTCTCCTTAAAAAAATAGTGCCGGGCAGGGAACTTGTTCTGATTTTCTTTTTGTCCTACCACTTCTCATTTGAATTAGTGAAAGGGAATTTGTTTTAGTATTTTTTTTCCAAAGGGAGAATTCAGAGAAATTCTTATGAGTGCAGCGTGTTAGTCTTGGGTATATTTAGTTAATGGGCGTGTGAATTTTCTGTTTCACTGTGCAATCAGCTCTCCAGTGGTTTGGGGTCTACTGGCTTGCTATCCTAGAGAGAGACAGCATGAAGGAATGCTTCCCATGCCCTCATCTCAGCACCATGGGGGAATTCAAGAAATGGTTGGAGGATTTCTCCCTCCCCAGAGAAGTTCACAGAAATCATCCATCCAATTTCTCTGCCTAAGAACTGGGTAGAGAATGTCAAAAGGCCATTCATGTTCCACTGTAAATAAACCAATACGAAAGCAGCAGAACAGAGGGGTGATGGCGTTGCCCATGAATGAGGCCATGCCCACACTTTGCACTTAACCATGGCACATTCATTCATTGACAACAGCAATACTCCCAGTGGGAGCTTATGTTCGGAGAGATCTTGTGGCCGGTCTTCTTTGCCTTTTGCATGTTAACAGAACATTTCCCCATGGGGAAAGGCTGATGAATGTGGATGCACATGAGATGGAAGGTATTGGAAGCAAAATAATGTATGGAATAGACGTCTGCGTTGAAGAGCAGTGACACCAAGCAGAATCTGAGGAGAGATTGAGGATCTGGTGTCTTGGAGAAAAGCCTGCACTTGTATGTTTATAAATAAAGCAAAGTACTGGACCCTCAAAAACATTCCTTCAGAAATCTCATGAGTTTATTGGTGAGGAAGGTCTCCCTCCTGCACTTTCTTCTACCAATGATGTTTTGAAAGCTGCTTTCCCACTTGCACTGAAATTCTGTGATGATTGGCGGGGGTGGGGTGGGGAATCTGTCTTTGGAATTGCCATGCAAACATTCCATGAACATAAGGTAAAGGTTGCCCCTGCACATTTGTGCAGTCGTGTCTGAATCTAGGGGTCGGTGCTCATCTCCGCTTGTTAGCCGAAGAGCCAGCGTTGTCCGAAGATGCTTCCACGGTCATGTGGCCGGCATGACGCACACGGAACGCTGTTATTTACCCACTGAAGTGGTACCTATTCATCTACTTGCATTTGCATGCTTTCGAATTGCTAGGTTGGCAAGGAAGCTCACTCCATCATGCAGGGCTAGGGATTCGAACCTCCGAACTTGCGATCGACAAGCCTGGTGTCTTACCCGCTGAGCCACCACGCCCCCATGAACATAAGAGCCCCATCTTAATCGTCCCAAATGCCTCCTGGCTCGTAACAGATCCTTACAGAGGCTCCACAGCTTTCTAGTGGCTTCCTGGCAGTTCAGCAATATCAGTCTTTCGGTCTAGAAATTCTGAAAACTTTGCATTTGCCACAAAGAAACCCATCACCTGAATAGAGCTGGCTGTAGAAGTTCTCCCTTCTTGGAGCAGCAGGGGCACATTACTCTGTGAAACGCTCTGATTCTTCTTTTTGTGTGTTTCTGAAATGCAGGGTATCTTGGCAAGCTCTTGGCAAAAAGAGGGATGGCACAATCTATGTGATAAAACAGCCCGTTGCTTTGGAAGACGACTGTGTGCTGCACTGACTTGTTCTTGCAGACTTTTCATCTTGTACTTCTAATCTCTCTCTTTAGGATCAAAGCACACAGCTGGCCAAAACAGGGACTCTGTCCCGGAGATCAATCAAGTCCTCGGCTGGGCAGTCATCTGGAAACCTTGGGTGAGAGTGGATCAGTTAATAGCAGGAGCAAGCAATGAAACCACCCCTGTGTTAAGGCTACTATGGCCATCTATCCTACCTACAGAGGACAATTATCGATTGGACGATGTGTTCTATTTGAAAAATTATCAGGTCCAATTTAAAGACCAAGCAGTATAAGGAGAGCAGTCAGGGGACTTTGAAGTGAGCAACCCGGCAGCAGATCCCAGCAACATCTGCAAGATGTTAACATCAGCAGGATGATGCAAGCCCTGCCCCTTTTGAACATGTGGGAGACAAGGGGCAGAACTTGTATCCCACTGCTCCGTCCACCATCTTACCAATTTTCAACCCTTGCCTGCAGATGCCTCTAGCAGATAAGCATCTGGACAGTCTTCTCTATAATGAGTAGCTGCACTGCGGTCTAAATTATAATCATTCCTTCAAAATTTGTACATAAATGAGAACATGTGCAAATACAGTGTAAATTTGTGCCTTATCTTCTCTATTGGTGAACAGCTGCACTGTGGGACAGTCAAGACTATGTCTTAAAGGATTGGGCTGCATTGGTATCCCCACCAATTCAAAGGGTATATAAATTATTTCAATTAGAATTACATAATTTGTAGTCTGAAAATTAATTAGGCACTACTTTAAAGTACTTTTACTTTTTTCGCACTGAAGATGTTGCCTAGCCTGGCAATGAAACGTCTGCAAGAAAACAACAAGGCTCAGAGAGCACCATGGACTCCACACTACTTTAAAGATAATTTAAATTATGTTTAACAGGCATCAACAGGCCAAGTGATGCTTTGGATTAAAAAAAAAGGGGGTTCTGTTAATCAGAAGTAGAATAACATAGTTTAAGATCTTTCTGCCCCTCCTCAAAATGATAAGGTTAGAAGTACTGATGTTATATTCTCTCTTATCAGCCCCATTCCTGGTAGCTAGGATTGTAGGCTTGGGGTTGGGTGGGTATGATATTCTTCTGCCGTTTACTCAGAGGACCAGTTGTTTATACACAATTAAAAGTTTATTTAAGAATAGTGATGTCTAAGCAGATACTAGTTGTACGTGGTTTGGGGTTTTAAGTACAGAACTCTCATGTTGTGCCTAGTTAAGCTTTTATTTACTTTAATAGTGCATGTAACTTTATTGTTACATTCTTACAATGCTATGAACCTAAAGATTTGCACAATCCTAATAAAAAGTGCAATTGGCTGTGGCTTCATAGAAGAGGCGTTCTTCTTTTCCTTCTCAGTGCCTGGAACAGGAAGAAATCCTTCTTCTGCAGCTTGTAGTATGCTGCTATGCGTACCTCTGGCATCCACCAGAGGGGCAAGTGACATCATACACATTGTCATGTAATTGTGCAAATAATGTAATTGACTGGAGCCCTGATTGGTGGGTTACAGTGAGCTGCAGCCACAGGCATCCAGTAGAAACCATGACGACATCCTGATGACAGACGTCATGCACAGTAGAAATGAAGGATGTTGTTTCTGCATCACAAAGATTAAACAATATACTATTGCATAAGTTTTTAAGGATCACGGTCCGCTTCATCATATGCATGGAGTACAGATTTGAGCAAGCCATTACTGAAGGTGGGGAAGGAAAGATATACAGTATAATGGGGAGATTAGAGACAGCGAATTGTCTATAATGTCGTAGTATCATAGAGTTGGAAAGGACCTCAGCGGTCCTCAAGTGCTCAATGCAGGATCTATTGAAGTTTCCCCCACTATCTTGGATCTCTCACCCAGCATTCCATGGAAAGACTGGTTGTATGTGAAATGGTGGGCTCTGATCCGTGAAAGCTTATGTGATAATAAAATGATCTACAGGGCATCACCAGAGTCTCTGCTGTTCATTCTGACAGTGGAATGAACCGATGTGATTGGCTGTGGTTATTAAATGACTCCTCTATTTCTGTTATATAAACCACTCAGTCAAAATGCAAGAATTCTCAGGTCTTTGAGCTCTGGCAGACAAGACTTTTTTTTTTTTTTGCAAATGAGGATTTTGTGGGGAAGAGATGCTTTAAAAAGTGGCCTCCAAGAGTCACATGGAATGTGATGATGTCGGAAATGAGAAAAAGTGCTTTTGGGGGCTGGAATTTGTACAATTAGGGTATTAATATATGAAACTATCATTTTAATAACCTTTAAAGCTTACTTTTAAAACAAAACTTATATTTGAGAAGAAACTCTTAAAAGAGAGTTGCATTGATGCAGGTGTGGAAAATCCAAATGTGACTTTTTTCTTTTATTTTAGAAGAAGCCACTGGGTCCTGGATGCAATACAGCCACCATTCATCCCAGAAGGCCAACTCTCATCAGCTTCATCTTTGTCATCCGTGAGGTACCTTTTGTAAGAACCCCCAAGCACAAACCAGAGATGTCAAGAACAGCCTCAGAGGGAAAGTGATTACTAATACAAGCGATTACACATAATTGAAAAATAAGATTTTGTGTTACAGGAAATTTAAGACAACTTGTAGAGTCAAAGATCTTTTGTTATTCCACATTGAAAAAAAAGCAAAGAATTGTTCTAAAGCATGTGATACGTTTTGCACCACACATGACAACAATTGTCATTTCATTATTTTGGAGCACTTCCCAAATTCCCCATTATGGTGATAGATACTGTACGTAGATGACAGATAGAGACAATAGTTTCTGTATAGCACCTCTAAATTGTACCTTTATTACAATTTAGCGGTGCTATACAGAAACTATTATCTCTATTTTTATTAAATGAATAAAATTCTATCTACTTTGATCTGTAGACAAGAATATAGTCCTTAAATGCTTCCCTTTATGTAACAAATTGCCTGCAGGAAAAAACAAAGCATCACCAAGAAAGAGTATGAGGGAATGTGCTAGCTTGGACTTTTCCTGTATGGAGCTTTTCTGCGTACAGCAGAGATGGGCAAAATATGTCCCTCTAGACGTTGTTGGATTCCAGTTCTCATCAGCTGTGACAGCACAGCCAATGATGGATTATGGGAGCTGAAATTATCCCATTCCAGATTCACAGAGTCTGTTACTATTTTAACACAAGGGGCATTCAGAAATGGTTACTTTCCCTCCTCTTCCCCTGCCTTTTCACCAAATGTTCACCTGAAACTTTTCCTTATTTAAATGTCACAGCAGCCTCCCAGAAGCTTTGAACACCACAAGTATGAAAGGACCTTCTGAACCAGATCCTCCACCACCACCACAAGCAGTAGCAGATTTTCTTCTCCCTCCCCAAACAGATTTTTTGCCACCTCCTCCTGTTCAAGCAGATGATGTTCTTCCTCTGCCTTACCCTGAGCCAGGTAAGAGCTTTTCAAAGCACTAGGAAAATAAATCAAAGTATCTCAAGCCATTAACAGGTTGGCATATGCCACCCATCAGTAAAACATCAGCTAGGAAGCAAGTGAGTAGTATCCAGTGTTCTTGGGAAAGGTACAGGTAGTCCTCGCTTAACGACTACAATTGGGACTGGAATTTCAGTTGCTAAGTGAAGCAATCATTAAATGAATCTGACCTGATTTTACAAACTTTTTTGCAGCTGTCGTTAAGTGAATAACCACAGGTGTTAAGCAAACCATTTGGTTGTTAAGTGAGTCACACAGTTCCCCATTGATTTTGCTTGCCAGAAGCTGGCTGAGGTGGTCAAAAATGGTGATCACGTGACCACAGGACTCTGCGACAGTCATAAATGCGAACTGGTTGCCAAGCACCCAAATTGTGATCACGTGACTGCAGGGACGCTGCAACGGTTGTAAGTGTGGGGACTGGTCGTAAGTTGGTTTTTTCAGCACCGTCTTAAGTCTGAACTGTCACTAAACTAATGGTTGTTAAGTGAGGACTACCTGTATGGCTAGCAGATAGTGACTGGGTTCATAAATTACACCAAGCTATAAAGTGATTTGTTTGATTGACATGTGAACCCAATCAATTATGGTTTAGTGGTTAAGGTGCTGGGCTAGAAACCAGGAGACTGAGAGTTCTAGTCCCGCCTTAGGCATGAAAGCCAGCTGGGTGACCTTGGGCCAGTCGTGTTCTCTCAGCCCAACTCACTTCACAGGGTTGATGTTGTGGGGAAAATAGGAGGAAAAAGTATTAGGTATGTTTGCCACCCTATTTATAAAAATAATAAAGGCGGGATAGAAAATAAATAAATAAAAAATAAATAAATAAATAAAACCATGGCTTGGTATAAGTGCCCAATTGCAGAACACCAAGCAGATGAGACAGTTGATTTGCTTGTTTGTGAAGCAGCCACCATATTTGTTTGCAGATCTTGATCTTCCGACTTTTCCTCTACCACCATCCCTGGACATCTCTAATTGTGGTCAGCTGAAGCCTCCCCTTCTGCCTCCTCCACCACCTCCAGGGAAATTGCCATGGGCCCCCGACACTTATCTGGAGAAAGGTACCTTAGTAAAAAACGTGAGAACTGCTGAAAGCTGTTTCAGCTCTGCATGATTTCTACCTCCTTACCCTAGGAGGTAGCGTTGAAATGCCAAGACACCAAATACACCTGGAAGGCATTTCTGTTGCCACGCACACATTACCCCCCCTGCTGGTAATGGTTTGTTATGGAGCACACAGGACAAAGCCCAATCTAGACATTAAAAGATACTTCTCAGCTCATCAGCTGAGAATGAAGCAATGCTTCCTCAAAACTCCTATTAAGGGCAATGAAGCTTGCGGTAGAGATCTTCGGAATAGGAGTATCTTCCATATTAATTAGCATAAGCAATCTTTTCCATCCTGCCACTTTTAATAGCAGCCAGCCTATGCTCTTCTATCCTGTTTGCCTCAATGAACGTGGCTGTGGCAGCCAGTGGCATAAGCTGTATATCTTCTTGATTGCACCCCCCCCCCTTGCATCCTCTCTCTCTACCATCCCTCGGGTCACCTTGAGGATGTAAGTTGACTTTTTATTAGTTCCATTATCTGGCTCTATTTTTCCCTTCTCTTGTTTTCAGTTGTGACTCTCTACCCTTATGTTCAGCAGAAGGAGAACGAACTCTCATTTACAGAAGGGGCTGTTATTTACGTGACACGGAAGTACTCAAATGGCTGGTATGAGGGAGTGACAAGTGATGCGGAGGGATTGTTCCCAGGGAACTACGCTGAACCTTTGCACTGAATGAGACAGAATGGAAGAGGAAAGAAGACAGAATTTTAACACAGCCAAAGCTTTGAGGAGGGTATAGGGAACTCCTCTTTGCATGACCTGGTGTAAGTTGCCAAGACATCAATATTTCCCTGACTTACTTAAGTTAGGCTAAAGTCAAGCTAGTGAAGGGGAGGTGTCAAGAGTACAATGGAAGCTTCCCTAAACCCATTGCAGTGTAAACATAGGATTTATGGTTCCTCTTCCTCCACAGTGCTCCAGAGCTGAAAAGCTTGCCCAGCAGCTAATAAGGAGCCCATCAGTGGTAATTTCTATCCTTACAAAAATAGTGATGACCTAGGCTGCTGGAGTCTAGCTTGCCAGAAGCCCATGTTTGATAAATATGACAAATAAATGAATGAATCCAGCAACAAACTTTCTACTATATTTATAGAAAATAAACACGCCGTAAAGCAGAGCTTTCCAAACGGTGTGTCGGGACACGTTAGTGTGTCGGCTGCAGTGTCTGGGTGTGTCGCAGCTGCTGGTGCCTCCAAGCCCTGCCAGGATTCCACGCAGGTCCTAGTGCCTGCCTTGTGCCTGGCTGCCTCCAAACCTGCTGTGATTCCGCGCAGGTCCTAGTGCCTGCCTTGTGCCCTGCTGTAAGAGTGTGTCGCGAAATGATGCATGTCTAAAAAGTGTGTAACCAACATGAAAAGTTTGGAAAGCTCTGCCGTAAAGTATACTGAAGGAGGTTGTGCGCGCTTTTTCAATATGCCAGCAGGTGGTGCTATTCTGTGGTTTAACCCCATAGCAGCAGCACCGCCCCGAAATCCCATAGATACATGTGTCTCCCATTCAGCCACCGGGAGTGTTTATCTCAACAAACGCTACAGAGTTCAACCAGAAATGCACCTGATTGCCAACAGAGACATTTTCTCTCTCTCCCCCTAAACTAAGCTCTGAGTGGTCTCAGTCCGAATATTGCACCCCATTTTAATGACACTCCAGCATCTATCCTGGCTTGCCAGGATAGGTGGTTATGTGCACCCTCAAAACTCCAACTCTTCTCCACCTTTTAATTCCCTTAAGAGGAAACCCCGTCAAGGGGAAAAGAGCGGAGGGGTAACTGAGATGAACCACCACCTGCCATTCTCACACCGAAGGAGAGAGAAGCTAATTTATGAGAAAAATAGCAGCTCACACAGGAGACAGTGGTAGGAGAAAGAGGAGAAAGCCTTCCCATCACTGGAGACTTCACACATCCAAGACTTTAGAAACATGGGAACCATGAACAAGAAACTTGAATATACTTTATAAGCAATTATGTCAGCCAAGTATATAAAAGACAACTTAACATTGAAATATTTGCTAGGTATCTTTCTTGTGTGTGTGTGTGCTTATAAAAGAGTTGCCATGGCTTTAAGTTCCAAAAAGATCAAGCAGAAAGGGGGAGTACAACAGAAAATATTGGAACATTGCAGAGAATACAGATCAAGGGAGGATTACAAAGGCTTTTTTTTTTTAAAGAAATCTTTTAAAAGAAAAGATGGGCAGACAGACATAGATTGCTGGTTTGGTTATGGAATTTGAGCTGGCAAGCACATTTCAAGCCAAGGAGAAGTACATGCTGGTGTTTTGGGGGACAGCACCTTGGGAGAGAAGAGCCAAATGCTCAATTATAATAAATGGAAATTATTCTGGCAGCAATACAGGTGTATCTGCAGTAATAAATTCAGGTGCAACCTGCTCCAGTGTTGCACAGAGAAATGGCATGATCTGTGTATCTTATGATTCAGCATCCATTGCTGCAGTTTAGCACACAACTGTTGTGTGTCGGTGGGGTAAAAACGTCTCTTTCTAACCTTGGTCCCCACAGCTCCTTAATGCCACTAATCTCATACTGATTGATTCATTTCCTTTTCCTGAGCAAAACATGAAATGTGTGCAATTTACAAATATTTAGCAGTGACCATATTCTTATCAAACTCCCCAAATCATTTTGAGGAAGCCACGCGTGGATCAGCTGATAAAAGAGATGGGATCTTTTATGTTTTAAAAATGTTGTCTGTGAGGCACCATGGGGTTCTCTCAGCCTGGACATCATGCTAACAAGCTGGGAAGCCTGCAAGTTACTTTCTCCGAAAGACCCTTTCCCTCTGCCTCCAATTTATTGGAGAGTATATGCAGCATTATTTGAATAGAATGGAGAGAGAAAAACTCCAAAGTTAGATCTGAAATTAGAGGAAGGATGACTATGGATGAATAGGGAATGTACATACAGTACATTAATAGCAGACATTTTTATTCTTGTAATCTCCTACTTTCTACACTTCTGAAGCCAGGGGCGGGGAGTTGTGGCTATCCAGTTATTGCTGAATTATAACTCCAAGCAACCTCCTCAGCCAACAAGACCAGCGGTAAGGGATGCGGGGAGTTGGAGCTTAGGAACATCTGGAGGGCCTTGCTCTACATGGATTATCATCAGCAACAGCCGTTTCCAACATGTTTCCTACACATCCAAAATACCCAGAGTACTTTGCTTGTTGTCTCGTGTCTATGGCCATTCTATACACCAAACAGGCCGCCCCAACCTGCCTCGTTTACATAGCAGCTTCTTTTGGAGGAGCAGAAGTGCTTCCCGATAGGCTCTGCTAGGGGAGAGATAAGCATGCTGCTGCAGCCAGAGCGTTTCCCCTTACAACCCTGCCCAATCTGGCACCCGGTAAAGGACTTGGCACTGCAATGTCCAGCCCAGCTTCAGCTCTTGAAATTCCTAGTTACTGGCTATGCTGGCTGAGAATTCTGGAAGTCAAACATCTGGAGAGCACCAGGTTGGGGAAGCGTAGCCTAGGGCATTCATCCCAGCAATAAAGTGGGCCCTTAAGGAAAACAGTACCTTGAGGTAAACCGGATTGTGTTCTGCCCAGCAACAATGCTACATCTAAATTACCTTTTAGTGTTTTTTTCTTTTTACTTTTGGACATACTTTTCAAAGACATAGATAATGGCTTAGTTTACACAGTACATTAAATCATAATGTGCTTGCTTTGTTTTTGACTTAATGTGTGTGAATCCAGGTACTGTGGTTTGTGAACCATGGTTTATGGCTTAACAGTATTATGAACTCAGCTGAACCTGGCTGAGTCAGTAAATCATAGCATAAATGAAACCTGACCTAGCAGACACACAATTCTGCCCCCTTTAGATCTACAGTAGATTATTCTATTGTCATCTTCAATGAGACAGGACCCATGACTGCTTTTAAGTGCTTTGGTAGCAGAGAGAAGCCTTTTCTGTATCCCCAAAGTGGATAAGCAATTTTGAGAAATGCAAGAGCATTTTCTTCATAGGCAAGCAAAACATACGAGATGGCAGGTACCCACCCACCCTTTCTGGGATGGACTGCCAAACTGCATAGAGAGCCCTTATCTCAGGATCAAAAGAAGGGAAGATCCAGAGACAGAATGTGCACAACAGAGGGAGAAAAAACCCAGAGCAGAAGCCAAGCACGAGACAGTGCAAGGGAAATCACCGAGATCTTCTCACACTGTAGGCCAGGTAAATCAAGAAGAGCTGCTGCTTCTGCCAAGTTCTTTCCCTCAGCATTTTTTCTTGAGAACTTCTTGAAGGTGGGAACAAACTTCTATGGCGGAATTCCAAGGGACTACAGTAGCCTGGTAGGCCCCAGGTTGGTTTTTCTCCATCTCCTGGATGAGCTGATGCATGGGGTAGCCTTTCCTTGGGAAGGCAACATCACTGGACTTCATTGCCATGGAAGGGCAGAAGTCATTGGCTCCATCACCCACATAGAAGACTCTCTCAAACTTGGTTCCCTCCTTAGCCCTTTCTTCCAGGTATTCCGTCAGGATCTTCTGTTTGCACATATTTGAAGGGCACCGTGGGCAATGGTGTGAATGGTAAGGGCCCAAGGTGAAGTAGCCCCTCTTGTCAAAACTAGAAGGGTTACTGAAGATTTTACGGAAGAGGGAGTAAGCCCCAGCAGCCTTCAAGGCACATTCAATGCCGAACATGTTGGCGTCAGAGATGAGGATGATCTCAAAGTGGTTCTGTTGCTTAGAGAGAAACTGGAGGAGCTCCTGCATGCCAGGAGACAACGGAATCTTTTCATAGACTGCTTTGAAGTCAGCCATCTTTACCCCTTGATCCCCCAGGTATTTCAAAACCCGCTGCATGTACTCATTGTAGAAACCTTCCTGGAAGGTTTGGCATATGGACTCCGGAAGCTTTTTCTCAGGAGCAGCCTGGACGACAGAATCATCGCTATTCTCATTTACAATGGTCTCATCAAAGTCAAAGACCAGGAGGTACTTTTGGCTTTGTGTGGCCGCCATTGGCCTATCCTGCAACAAAAAGAGGCTTGGTTAATGGAAAGCCAACTTTAATGTATACATTCCTTGCCCTTCACATAATGCAGCCCATGCCCACGAGGGCCATCCTTATGTGGACCAACTCCCAGAATTCCCCAGCCAACAGAGCCATTCCCGAGAATTCTAGGAATTGACACCCACACATCTGGAGGGCTTCCTAGCTGCAGCTGGCTGTTATCATGCCACTTCCAGCAGATACAAGAACTAAATGTCTTTCCCTCAATGGCAGAACAGTATTCAAAATGATTTCTGAGTATTTTTGCTTGCAACTTTGGTGCACCCTCCCCTTCCTACCTGAACCAGGAACTATTTGCAGATGTTCTGAGGTGCCAGAAACAGCAGGCAAAGGATGGAGATGTTGAGTACATAGGCAGGTGCCTCCATAGCAGAAGTTCCTTTTCATGCACAAATAGATGGTACCTCTATTTGGCCCTAACCAAAGCAAAGAATGTGTGACTATGCTTAGAAATAACTGAAACTCTATCTTTGATATGCCTTTTCCCCCCTTCTGGTCTTGGTTTATGGGGAAAAGAAGGAATGGTGACAACTTCTGGAATTTGCTACTTATGCATTCTATTTAATAACCTTTAGTCTTTGAGGGATTAGAGTACTTTAAAGTATCTACAAGGACTAGTGACTTTGGCTTCTTAAAACTCCTTGGAGATGTAAAGATTTTATTCTCCCTGCCCAATGCCATTATGGTCTGTTAATATTAATGATTCTCACATTTATGATGGAGTCACCCAGCTCTATTGTGATAAAAGCCTAAAAACTGAGACTGCAGGGACTCCAAGCGAACTACTTCAACTAATCATCATTGCCCTATTACTGCTTTGTGACCCTTCTAAGACCCAGTGGGACTAATATTTTCACCTCATGCGTCTTCAATTCTTGACCTTAAGAGGCTTAACTACTCAGTACAGGGAACCAGTGTTTAAGTTCCTTTTAATCCTGGTCACATTCTTTCCTGAGCAGGGCATTTTACTATCCTTGAAATTCCCGTGTCACTTGTAACAAAGGGACAGTGATAGGATACTATGGAATTTTGGAATACATGAAGGATGGGAGGAAAGGGAGCTACAATATAGACAGCTTTAGGCAGTTATTTGCACTGATATTGAATGTGGGTTTTCTGAGACTTTGAGGTTTCAGTTTAAAAGAAGCTTTTGCGTTTGCAACAGTGCAACAAAACCTCTGTGGGACTTAGGTGGAACCTAAGTGGGGTCCAGAAGGCGAGCCTTCTCTGCAAGAGCGCCCGCCCTTTGGAACATCTTGCCCCCGGAGCTAAGGCAGGTCTCCTTGCTCCCGACCTTCCAGAAAAATTTAAAGACCTGGTTCTGCCGCCTTGCATGGGAGAGGAATGCTAACAGTTCCTCCTGGGGCTGGTTGATCCCATGAAACCCTTTTTAGTATTAACATCTTTGCACTTGGATTTTATATTTATTTATTGATGTTCTGACTACTATTGTGTTTTATCATGGTTTTTATTGTGAACTGCCCAGAGTCCTCCGTTGGAGGAGATGGGCAGTAATATAAATCTAATAAATAAATAAATAAACTCTGATGACTCACCAGATGGGCTGCCCCGCCCACACCACCTCAAAACATGTTCCTCTTACCTTGGTTTTCTTACCTGTGCTGCTTCTCTTGGCATCACATTGGTTGATGAGGGCTAACCAATGAAGAGGTGTGGCCTAGAGCTTTGAGTGGTAGAGGCAAGTAGTTAAGCTGAACAACAGAGGCTGTGGCCATCGCCACCCCGTCTCTCATCGCCACTTGAAGAAGCTTCTCAGCATCAGTCGCTGATTCCAGCATCTTACAGGGCTGCCCAGAAGCAAATGGCTTCACGCTGCTCCATGGCAGGGCTAGCTCTGCCTTTAGGCTAACGGAGGCACGGGTTTGGGACTGGGGTGGATCTCACAGCACGTCAATATTGGATGATTCTGAGACTCTCTTTTTCTACCCCAAGTTTCCTGAGAATAGTGCTCACCTTAAGGAAGCATCGCAGCCCGATACCTTCGAAACACCTTTTCATCTTCAGTACTTTAGTTTCCAGCGTGATGCATCCCCCAATGTACACACTCCCTGTGCTGCTGAAGAAACCAGAGGTCACTGTTTTTAGGAATGCCAACTTCGTTTAGCCTGTCCCGATCACTTTAGATTCTGCCTCGTATTGAAAATGAACCCTTCAGTCTGTTTTCCCAAACGACTTTGGTAATGATTGCATTTGTTCCACAACAGAACTTCCTTGCCAAGTACAAGCTTGTTTAAGCACATCTCTTTAGCACAGTTCAATTAGCTACAGAGCTGAAGAGATAAATATTTTAACTTCCACCATCAACCTGGTTACTGTGGGGAGGCAGCTTCTTGTGCCTTCTCAGAAAATCATCACAGCAAAAAGAAGGACCAACCTGGCCCCATTCATTGAGCAGGGAAGAACTGCCTTGCCAAGCCCTAATAAAAAACATTTGTAAAGCCTTTGTAACTGAGAACTGGCCCTTGTTCGTTTTCCCTTTCTTCTCCCTCTGTCTCTTTTTCCTTTTGAGTTGTGTCTTATAAATCTAACAGACGCAGGCAGGAGTTTGGTTTCCCTATCACAGCAAAATGTTGGTGAAATATTTTGACATTTTAAACAGAGAGATGAACTCTCAATCCCTGGGTAGTCATCAGATGCTAGAGCAACCAACTTAGCGCCTTTCAGATGTGATGCACTACAACTGCAACAATCTCCAGCCAGCTGGCCAGTTACTAAAACAGTCACTGAAGAAAGCATCATTGCTTGTCATCTTCTCTTGTAAACCTCAAGTCAGTGTTTCTCAACCTTGGCAACTTTAAGATGTGTGGACTTCAACTCCCAGAATTTCCCAGCCAGCCATGAGGAATTCTGGGAGTTGAAGTCCACACACCTTAAAGTTGCCAAGGTTGAGAAACACTGCTCCACACATTTTGGATTAAAGGGCGGACAACGTGGTGCACTGATCATGGTGATGAATTGGAGCTGAGGGAGACCCAAGTTCAGCGTTCTTTCCACTTGGGCCTTCCTAGGTGAGCCATTTACTCTTACTAAGCCTAGCCTACCTCACCGAGTTGTTAGGGTGAAGACAAAAAGAGAGACTCCCTCCTCCCCATGCGCTGCCTTGAGCTTGTGGAGGATCAACAGGGTACCGATGAAATGCATGAGTCGGTCTGCCGTCAGTGCTGATCATTAGCCCAATTTGGGGAAAAAAGGCTATCTGGGAGAGGAATTAAATTTGAAACGGCAGCCTCTGATCAAGAGGTTGGGTAGAAAGCTTGAACCAATCCCACTGCAGAGAGAAATTCTAAGCCTGCGCTAAGGTAGCAAATCTTTTTGCAGTGAAGTAAGAAGGGATCGCAGGAGTGGCTGGGTATCCAGCCCCCCTAGTTTTCTAATAACTGCTGGCTTAAAATCTGTTCTTGGGGCACACTGACACAATTCAGACACCAGCAGATGGCGAAGTTCTCACACCAGGAAGGCCAGCGGGGTTTCCCCCACCTCTCACAGGATATTCTCTGTCCTAGACTGCCCCCAGGTTGGCAAGCACTACACAGAAGTGTGTGCAATGCTGAGACAGCAATTAAGCACAGTGATACGTGGCACTGCAAACTGTGGGTTTTATTTTTAGTGCTGGGGATAACCTGCCACACACAGCCACTTGCATTCAGCCTTTGCTGCCCAGCCCAGAGAAGACAAACCTCAAAGGCAATGAATTGTCTCCATATCCCACCCATAATGGCACAAATGAGCTGAAAGATGTGGCTCTGTGGAGACCACTGGGACCAGCCTTCCTGAGTTCAGGGCTGGATCCCTTCCTTTTCCAAGGAATTCAGCAACAGATTTATTGTGCAGTCTTGGCCACATTCTCTACCTTAAAAAAGAGGAGTTACAAGCACTTGGGGCCCACCTAAAATTAGCAACACACTTTTGTGATTTTTGGCAACATGTTGAGGTAGCAAGTTGCTATGATTTCATCTGGGCTGCAGGAATCTGGGCAGATGCCAACCACGATGTGTGGACAATGCCACAGGACCCATGACTGTGATCCCAGCAAAATGCACTCTGCCAAGTGAGAGAGAATTGGGGGGCGGGGCGGGATGCAGCACAAGGCTGGGCCAATACTGAAGAGCTCCTGTTGGATCCCAGTTAATGAGATGAAGGCCACCTCCTCACCACCACCACCCTTGTTAATGCTCCCTTTGTCACAAGAACTGTGCTTTTGCACGGCCACCCTCCATTTCTGCTGGAGAAATCTAAAAGGGATGCAACTTGAGGCCCACTGTAACACAGATGAACATGGTTTCCTGGTGGACACCCTTCCCACGTTAGGAATCATGCTTGCTCCAACCTGCCTAATCCTGTCTCTTCCGAGGCACAGACACTGTTCTGGGTTTTATTTCTTAGCCACGCTGGGACATGATGGAATTCTGGGCCAGAATGCTGCAGGACCAGCTACTCAGTGCATAAATGGTAGGTATCCCAGTGGTACCTGCAGTGATGAAACAAGAGCTGTTGACACGCTGGCTGGCTCTTGTGGTGAAGGAATAACTAGAGATCAGTGGTGGTGATGGCAATGGAATATCCTGAAAAAGGTTGGCTACTAGCTGGAACAAGAACATACAACATCACAACAGGGGCATCTGCAGGGAGGGGAGGGAGCAAAAAGTCAAGATGGTGGCCATGACCGTACAATGGAAGCCCTGCCCCCGTTTTGCATGTGTAATGCACATACAAGAAGGGTGGGGTTTCAATGCATGTTTGCAGCTGCCATCTTGACTTTTTGCGCCTCCCCCAATGGACACTCCTGGACCACAACTTTTTGTTACAGAATAAAGTACTGGTCTCCTTCCATGGCTTATGTGATCTTTTTTTTTTTTTTTTACCGGTCAATTGTGTACGATTCTCAGAGGCTGCCTGGACAAGTCCCTGCAGTTTTCTTGGCAAGGTTTTTCCGAAGTGGTTTGCCATTGCTTAGGAACCCTCAAATAATGACTACATTCACACGTTAAACCAGAAAACTAATCACCTTGACTGGGTTCATACAATATAACACACCATAAATTAGCTGTGTGAACTCAATCCATCAGAAAGCAACACTCTACTCAGAAACATTTTATTACCAATGCCTGCTTAGTTTATATATATTCAAGTCAAGTATGGGGAACCTGTGGCCTGTCAGCTCTCTCCTCCAGCTGTTGTCCATACTCAAGTAATCTCCCCCTTCCTACCATCACTCACACCCAAAGCCATCAGTCTATCTGGAGCACCAAAATGTCACCCATCTGAAGTACTATCTGAGCTTGTGAGAATTCCCTATTGGAGATCTGCAGCTACCAATGTTCTTAGTTGATGGAGGGAACAGGTTTTCTGCGAAGGAAAAAGCATGGCAGTCACCACAGCCTCTTCCTTATGGAAAATCTGGCTGTCTTCTTGCTGAAAAATATCCAGAAAAGGAGCACCAGATGACAGCAAGAACTTTAATTTTTATTTATTTATATCCTGCCTTTATTATTTTTTATAAATAATTCAAGGTGGCGAGCATACCTAATACTCCTTCCTCCTCCTATTTTCCCCACAACAGCAACCCTGTGAGGTGAGTTGGGCTGAGAGAGAGTGACTGGCCCAAGGTCACCCAGCCGGCTTTCATGCCTAAGGCGGGACTAGAACTCTCAGTCTTCTGGTTTGCTATTGGCTCCTTCCTAGGGCTGAGAGAGAGTGACTGGCCCGAGGTCACCCAGCCGGCTTTCATGCCTAAGGCAGGACTAGAACTCACAGACTCCTGGTTTCTAGCCCAGCACCTTAACCACTAGACCAAACTGGCTCAATGTTAGTGGGTGACTCCTCCCTCCTCAAAGGTCCTATCCCCTTATATTATCTAGTCCACCAGGGTTTTGGGAGAAGGCAACATGGTCCTTAAGTTCAATTATATTCTACGCATAATTTAAATTCCAATAGGATGGACACATTTGGATTCTCAAGAACATGTGCGTGTCCTCTCAAAATAGCAAGAACAGGGAGGCTTCCACATTCACAAAACAGTTACCATGACCATTTTCCCAAAGGAAATTTTCTTCCTGTCACCACCTCCTCTAAGGCCTCAAGAAGTTCCTTACAGATGCAATTGTTCCTTTCTCCTGGGCACGCTTTCAAAGCAAGCACAGGGCCACAGCCACTTGCTGTTTTTAGTTTTCCAAGAATGTTTATAGGGTTTATATAAAGTTCAGTGGCATTCTTGAAGAAAAAAAAGATGGTGCCAGATGCTTATGGTTGCTTGGCATTATGCTGGTTTTCCATTTTAACAAAATCCTTTTATTTTTAATGACGACAGGTAGAACAAGGAGCTTGGTGGGAACGGGAAGTATCCACAGGCTCGTGATCTGTCGACTGCTGACCTCTGCTCTAGCCGAAGATTACAATTTTTGCCTTTGCCATTTAAACCCTACCCTTTTCTTTGAATCCACCCATGCACCCACAACTTGAAGAAAAATGCCGATCCAGCGCAAAAGGCACCTTCCAATTCTATGAAAGCTTAGTTCGTTAAAAAGAAAAAAGGCCCTTCGTGGGCTAAAAGAGGCTTCATTCTTTTCAGTTTGCAGCTGCCAAAGAACTCAGAATGGCTGATTGTGAGCCAGTGTCACCTTTTTCCTGCCTTAGTTTCCTAAGCTGGTAAGAATTGGGGCAATTTACTTTCTTGAATTGGCGGACAAAACCTGTAAGCACAGAGCTGTGGCTGGATTATTGGGGAATAAAAATGTGTGATAAAATGCCGTGAGGCCAAAAGAGTGTGAGTGGGGCGTGCTACAATTCCTTAAATGGGACTGAAGGACTTTGAAAAGTGAAGCTTTTGGACAAAGTCACCATTTCATGACCAGTGGAATTGGCGGGTCTCTGATACATAGATCTTTACCTGAATCCATTTAATGTAATGTCAAGACAATGGTATCACAGCACAGGATATCACAGGATTCATCGGCATTCCAGGATTCCCTTAGTGGCAACCATGAGGAACCCTGCTCCTACAATTCATCGTTGCCCAGAAAGTACAATCTTATCCTTGACTCAACAGGGAAGAGAAGAACGGGGAGTAGCAATTGATTTGCATTGTCCTTTATTTGCTTTATTTATTTGGGTGGCGCGGTGGCGTAACAGTTAAGACTACCAACTGTCGAACGAAAGGACGGCAGGTCGGCAGTTTGAGACCCAGAAGCACCGCGTAACGGGGTGAGCTCCCATTCTCGCCCAGCTCCTGCCAACCTAGCCGTTCGAAAGCACGTAAAAATTTAAGTAAGTAGGTACCACTCCGGTGGGAAGGTAACAGCATTCCGTGCGCCTCGATGTTTAGTCATGCTGGCCACATGACCATGGAAGTGTCTATAGACAACGCTGGCTCCCTGGGCTGAGAATCGGAGATGAGCGCCACCCCCTAGAGCCAGATACGACTGGAAGGGGAAACCTTACCTTTTATTTGTTCTTTCGTATGCACTGCACCTCATAAAAGAACACCGCTCTTAAGAGTGAAATGCTTTCACAATCTAGGAGCAGCAGACAAGCAGAGCAAAAACCACAGCCTTGATAAGATAAGGGAGTTCCTTCTTAGGCTTTCCCTAGCTGGCCTGGGTGCCTACAGCAATGCATTTCCTGCAAATGGCAAACTGAATTGCAGCTGTCCCTCAAAGGCTTCTTCCTGTAGCTTGTTATGGATTGCTCCCTGCACCTCCACTACTACCATGTCTGCCAATGCCCCAATGGGGCTGGGGAAGGGTGTGTGTGTGATGATGACTCTCCCCTCATGCACCCCTCCCACAGCAGGATGAGGCTCTGGGATATGCAAGGTTCTACCAGCCCATCAAACATCTGACTAGCATGTGGTTGGGAACTTTAATGTGCAGGAACACAAGGAGAATCATCACTGAACAATCCCTTTCTGAGAAAATCCTCATCAGCACTGCTGGGAAAGGGGAAGGGGAAACATAACCTGTTTCTCATACTATATCTAAAATTACTAGGGAGGAAAAAATAAAGCCATTAGCAACTTGGCAACAACAGTCTCAATGAGACCAAACTCATGGGTGTTTTACATGGTCCTTGATTCACCACCTAGCTCTTGGGATTAAAAACGTAGTTTACTACATATATTCATATGTATCCTTCACATTATTTCCTTTCAGATTAAGCAATGTTATACAAAGTGCAGAAAGAGAGTCAGAAATAGCCAGAAGAAATTTAAGGCGTAAGTTTAATACAGGAGGAAATCTAGCTAAATAATGAAATGCTGACCTTTGCCACCCATCATGGCTTTGGCAATTGAGGCTTTCACATAATGCTTTAGTACAATAGAGGAGGTCTAGCCTAGGTGATCACCTGAATGTCCTGCTGCCTTGCCTAGCTTCTCAAGGACAGAGACACACAATGCCATGGTTATCCTACCTCAAGTCCAGAAAATGGTTTGAATGGAAAACTAATGTCTAATCACTAGATGTTGACAGGGACATTCTGAAAGAACAAGGAAGAAAGATAATCACAAGCGGTTCTGTGGTAGCTTTCCTAATTAGCTTTTAAAATGTCACGTGATAACAAAAGCACCAAAAATGCTAAAAGAAACATGGACACTGCAGTTATAAAATATAGTGGAGGGAACATACAATGTTGAGGTGGAAAATAGCCAACGTATCACTTGATTTCAAGGACAGGGACAGGGATCTCAAGCCTTAATATTTTTAATGAATTTCCATCACCACAAACATTGCCCAGGTAAGGTGGAGCTTGTAGGAGTTGGAAGTCCATCTGCTTCTCTAAGGTACAGGCTCCCTATAGCAGATACTGCTTGTGGAACACTTTCCAGGAAAGTGTTTGCGAGTCGCTTGCGAGATGGGCGGTATAGAAATGTGATAGATAGATAGATAGATAGATAGATAGATAGATAGATAGATAAGAGTGTTGTGTAGTCTTAGGATCAAGAAAATCCATCTTCAAGATCCACACGCATTCATGGGAGATGACACAGTTCCTTTGGGCTGAAGACAGTGACTGGCCCAACATTTCACAGGTTGATATTGTTATAGAGATGGGGTGCGATGGCCCAGTGGTTAAGACACCAGACTTGTCGATCGGAAGGTTGGCGGTTCGAGACCCGAGCGCCACGTGATGGAGTGAACTCCCACACACGTCCCAGCTCTTGTCAACCTAGCAATTCGAAAGCATGCAAATGCAAGTAGATAAATAGGTACCACTTTGGTGGGACGGTAACAGCGTTCCGCGCGCATCATGCCGGCCACATGACCGCGGAAGCATCTTCGGACAACGCTGGCTCTTTGGCTAACAAATGGAGATGAGCACCGTCCCCTAGAGTCGGATACGACTCTGCAGGGGAAAACCTTTACCTTTACCTATTGTTATAGACACACAGTTGAAGGAGGGTGTATTAAACATACCATCCTGAGCTCCTGAGGAAAGGTAGGATATAGATCTAATGCATGAATGAATGCTACTTATCTGACAGTGAATCTCACTGTGTTTTTATATGGGATGGATCTATATAGAATAATTCTCTATTCTTTACCATCACACAGGGTAGTAATTAAATCACACTGAAGACCAACTTCAACTTCTGGGGTAAAGGGAAGGGAGGCAGGAGTATGGGGGCACAGGCCACCCTGACCTTTGTTGGAAATACAAAGTGGCACCCATGTGCTTGTTCTAAGAAGCTGCAAGGGAGGAAATCCTAACTTTTAGGCAGGGTGAAAGCAGCTCAGAATAGCAGGACTGCCCCTTACCCCAACAGATTCCATCTTGGAATTCCTATACACACATCACATTGTTGTCTATTTTAAGAAGAGAAGCAAAAGAAGAAAAGAATAGATGCTGTTCTCTGCCTTGACCGCCAGCATGAAAGGGTGGGGAGCACCACCCATCGCACTTTCAAAACTCTTCCCCACCAAGAGATTGTGAAAGAGGCAACATGGAGTTGAGGAGGAAAACAATGGCTGGCTGCCATCTGTGTCCCTGCTTAACCTTCCACAAACAGCTCCTTAGCTTGCAGCCCAAACACAGACAAACGTCAGCAGAGTTGTTCTCTGTAGCTCTGCTGAGTCATGCCAATATTGGGCTTATCCAGAAATCAAAAGAAGGGAGGGAGGGGAAGAACCTAATGTGTTAGGGAAGGAAGTTTTTCAGAAGATATCAGATGAACCAACCATTCTTGTTAGAGCCGAGTTGAAAAGCAGAACAAAAGGGGAACATGTTCACCATCCCCTCTCCCCCAAGCGCTGAGCTCCAACTCGCTGAGCTCCAACCCGCCGTTGTCCCAGGAGTGTGATACACGGCTTTTGCCCCAGACAGATGAAGGAGAGCTGCTGGGTCAGCTGATTTATTCTCCAGGCAAGACCCAGCAAGAAAAAGCAACCCAGTCCCTAAAGATTTAAATGCTTGCTTAGAATTTAACCCTTGGTCCTGGAATCGTTAAAGGGATTTCATGCCACTATCCTTCCCTTGCACGTCTTATATTTCAAATCTGTAACCATGAAGAAAAGACCTCTCCAACAAGGATTTCAAAATATTTATTGATGGGAGCAAATACTTTGGGAAAGTATTTGGGATAGCATCCTCTATTAGAAATGTTTCTCTTGGTGTGTGTGTGTGTGTGTGTGTGTGCGTGTGCGCATAAGTAAATAACTGAAGGTCTGCATGAATTATTTTCCCTCCATGCCAAAATTCTACTCCATACAGAAAGCTAGCACATCAAGGAAAAGAGTCTAGCCTCACCCTTAGCCAAACCTACTAGTTTTGCATGGAACAGGATGTCCTTCTTGCAAGCAAGTTTCTCGCCTGCAGCCAGAAATACAATCCAAATGCAGGTTTACCATCTCCATGGGAAGCTGGCTTTGGTCACTATAGAATGAAAAACTGAAAACGTATTTAATACCTAACATCATTTCTACCATAGCACTTCCCAGCATATAAAGTGACTGGCAAACGTTACCTTCACAATCCTTCTGAAAACCTTGAGACACAAAACAAGAGCCAAATTCACAGGCAAACGCTTGTGCCACCAATGTCATCTCCAGGTTGCAATGTAAAGTTTGAACTCCCAAGGGTTATTTTTAACATGCAAATGGATGCCGGTTACTTTCTGTACAATAAGGAGAATAGTACAAGGATTGATTTTTACTCCTTTTTAATGGACTTATTTTCATTAAGGAGGGATTTGAGAAAGTGTTTTGGTAGCTTCTAAATTTAGTTTTCACTGTTGATTTATCACTGAAAGAGCTGATGTACTCTGAAATCCCTTCTTCAGCTAATAAATAAACATATTACTTCCCTGGTAGCAACTGGTCTGTGGGAGTCCCCCTCAGAAGAGAGAAAGAGAATGAGCGGGAAGAGAATCTGGCCCAAAGAAAAAAAATTAAAAGGGGGAGAGAGAAGCCTACAGAAGAACCAAAAGAAAGAAGGAAAATATAAAGAAATGAAAAGATTTGTTTAGAATTTAATTTACATTGCCAAGTTCTTCATGCGGAAAAACAGCTTGCTTGCCTAAGACGGATCTCTATATTCTAAAGGTATCCACATCACAATTTCCAGATACTTTAAATTCACTGTTGCTCTTCTCTTCTTCCATATCAGAGTATGACAATATAGGCCTGATGTGTACAGCGTTACGATAAAGCAGCTGAAATACCAGAAAGATTAATAGAGGTGGCAAAGGTGGGTGGTAGAACTGGGTATTAGGTTGATATCGGTATGTATCTGGGTATTTGGCAGAGGTGGAAAGAAAACAAATCTTGTCCATGTGCATTTATGATTGGGAAACCCAGCGAAGGGTGTGTGCGTGCGTGTTTGGTTCTACCAAGAAAAAGCAAGGGCTTAGTGCAAGATATAATTCTGCAGTGCAATTTCACGTGTGCCTACTCAGAACCAACCCAACCCTACTGAGCTCAGAGAGACATACTCCCACATAAATATATATGTTTAAGACATCCGTAATGTAGCACTCCATAAGCTTATTTTCCTACTCTAGTATCATTTATTTGTTAACATTTTTACCAATACTGGCATCAGATTCAGCTCTCACTCTAGGGTAATTTTCTCCAATTTGATGCCATCTGGATACATTGAAACTATGTCACTACTTTATACTCGAGACCCAGTTTGGTGTAGTGGTTAAAGCACCAGGCTAGAAAGCAGGAGACTGTAAGTTATTGTCCCACCTTAGGCACAAAGCCAGCTGGGTGACCTTGGGCCAGTCACTCTCTCTCAGCCCTAGGAAGGAGGCAATGGCAAACCACTTCTGAAAAACCTTGCCAAGAAAACTGCAGGGACTTGTCCAGGAAGTCTCCGAGAATCGGACACGATTAAACAGATAAAAAAACCCTGTATGCTATGCTACCTGGTTTACAGGCTGGGGGTAATGGGAGCTGTCATCCTGAACATTGGGAGTAGAGGACTGGGGCAGTACATGGACTTTGTCAATAGCACCCATGTTTATGGCACCTGATGTAAGCATGAAACAAATGGTTGTTTATTCGTTCAGTCGCTTCTGACTCTTCGTGACTTCATGGACCAGCCCACGCCAGAGCTTCCTGTCGGCCGTCGCCACCCCCAGCTCCCCCAAGGTCGAGTCCGTCACCTCCAGAATATCATCCAGCCATCCTGCCCTTGGTCGGCCCCTCTTCCTCTTTGATTTTTGGCAGCCCCTCTTCTTATTTGATGAAACAAATACATCACATGTATTTGGTACTAACCCAATAAAAGACCATTTTAATAGTCTATTTAGTTTCTAGCTGTTAAGAAAACTTGTAAAGTTCTATGCTCTGTCCCTGGAACGGAATATACTGTACAAAATAAACCAATATGCACATTGGCTTAACTTGCATGGTATGAATCCTGCACTGGGGGTGAGGGGCACAACATACTGATTTGTAAAAAATGACAGAAGTGCATATACAATAGTGCCTATGAAATAATCAAATTAGATAATCTGCTTTTCCAACGCACCTCTGAAAAATTTCCTCTTCCCCTAGAATTCTTATGAATGACCTCAGGACCTCTACCCACCAAAGCTAGGGACACTATTGCCACATAGGATTTTACAAGATAAACATGATGCTTTGGTTCAAAGCCTTGCACAGCTAGTAGCCTTGACTAAACCCTTCTCTTTGTATACTGCAAAATGAAATGAATAGTGCTGCATGCCATACCTTAAAACAGTAGGGATTGGCAAACTTATTTTAAACTAAAAAAGCCCTCTGGCAACTCAGTGCAGACTTAGTGCTGAAGGGTAGCAAGAGTGAGTACAGGTACTTGTTAATCCTGGCTACCTGCCTCTTACCTTTCCACCCAGGAGGCCCAGGCTTCCTTCCTTTGAATACTCTTCATCTTGCAGCTCAGTGCTTCTTGGAGCACCTGCCAAATCCCAACATTTCATAGTTTCTTCCAGCCTGAACAGCTGACTAGGAAATTGCCCAGTCCAGTCAGCCTCTAAGTTAGTTTCCCTGGAGTCTCCCTCCTGAAAACCTGAGCTTCTGCCGTTGTCAGCAATTGGACCGTAATGTGCTGGTGCTCCTCTCTTGGAGGAATCAGTTCCAAATCCTACATTAGAGCCTTTCAAGATTTTTTGCCTTTTTTTCCCAGAGTGGGTCAGACGCTAGCCCTGGCCCTTCTCCAACGGCAGCTATTTTATCTTGACGTATTAATTTCATCTGCATCTTTTTCCATGCAGCTCAGGAAAATACATGGAGGATTTCCAGCAATCTTCCATTCACCTTGGCACTGAAAAATGCATCTCTGCCTAGTTCTAGGAGGACAGAATTACTGCAACGTTTCTACCATGCTCTGCCCTCCCCAATTTCAGGGTTGTCAAAATAGAGGGAGTCTCCTAGCCACCTTCCCCACTGTACAGTGAGTCCGGGTTACATTTCCAATTCCCCCCCTCCGTGGACCAAAGAAATTGAAAAGGGGAGAGGAAAAAAGGGTCCAGGGAGAAATGGAGATTACATATCAAAAATTCACCTGCTTGTAGCTGCCCTTGAAAAAACAAAACCACTCTCTGAACAAACACTGTTCCCAGGAAAAAAAAAAAGATCAAGGGGGGCATTGTGATTGGAGCTGACTAGTAGTCTGTGGGAATGGGATAAGGGAAGGAAAACCTCTAGGCAGGTCTTCTGGGCGTACGCACATTTCTACATTAATCTGTTACAAGACTGATGCCAAATGCACACATCTGCATCCTCTATTGACCAGAGACAACCCTTGGGGCATTGTCACTATTGCTTTAGGTCCCTCTAAGGGGGAAACTCCTTCCTGATTTAAAGATGAAGTTGCAACACATGACTGGACCAGTTTAGGCTAAACGATTATGACACCTCTCATCTCAAAGTCAACATTAAATCCCGCACTTGATTCCCCTACTCGTTGCCAATTCTTTACCCCCCAATACATAATGAAAAATAGAGATGGAAAAACCTTAAGCATAATTCAAGAACTAAGTTACTGATTAGACCACCACCACCCCCGCCGCCAAAAAAAACTGCACTAGAAACGCTCGCTCTCCCCTTCCGCTTCTGTCAACTGCTGGCAATCTTCTGCCACTCAATGCCACCTTCCCACGAGCCGCCTGCGCTCGGGACCATCCAGACCACGGTGTCCCCGTTGCCCTTGGGCCAGCCTGAAGTCTCCCCACCCCTCCAACGTGCGGCAGACTCACGTGTTCTTTTGGATCGGATCCCGCTTGTAAAAGGGAGGGAGGGGGGTCTAGTTTCGGTTTAGACTTCAACTTTGCTCACAGCATGGCTCTGACTTCGGCCGGTGGGAGCAGCTTTTCCCTTTCCCCGTCCAGTTTGACAGCGAGGCTAGCGGAGAGCTGTCCCCATCCTCGGCGATCGGGGAGGGCGGGGAGAAGGCAGGCCCGGCTCTTCCCGGCTTCACCCTCTTCTTGCAGCATGGAACAAACCCCGCGATCTCCGGCCTCTCGGAAGATACGGAAACTAAGCCCGGCGCTCGATACATAAGACAACCGCAGTCCCCCGACGTCACAAGGGAAACGGCCAATAGGAACGGCTCGTGGTCACAGATCAAAAGAGGAGATCGCGACGGAGAAAGAGCAACCATTAGCGCTCCCCTCTCCCCCCCCTCCGCGCACCTCGAGAGACCGCCGCGGGGACAGAAATTGCCCCGAAGTTTGTCCCGTGGACGATGAGCTCTTCCTCGCCCTTTTTATTTAAGCATGAGAACGATCAAGAAGCTAAACCGATTGTAACGCGCGCGTCTAACGCCTGCAAAAAAAGAAGGGGGATGCGGGCAAACGTGTGAAGGAGAAAGAGAAAAACCAACCTGTGCTTGCGCCATTCCGATGGTAAAAGCCGCGCACTGGAAAATGCCAGACTCCCAAGTAAGTTCTAACTAGGTCGCCTGCCCGCCCAGACCCATCCTTTTCTCTTTGGAGCAACCCGGACAAGCAAGAACTTCTTGAGCCACCTCCGCTATTTCCAAGCGCAAGCAGAGAACAAGTAGATAGATTCTTCTGATAAAACTTCGTCTTCGTACGACGCCTTACTTATCTCCTGAGGTAAAAACACCCCCCACACACACACACTTTTACATTTCTTCTATACTCGAAACTGTTTAAATGACCTCCTCCAAATAGCAGAGGTAGTAAATACAGATAATCAGAAGAAGTAAAGAAAAAGCCCGGAATGCAGGAATGGCCATAAAGTTCTAAAGTTTTTTATCCTTGTTCTACAGTGTTTTATTTGGATATACATAACAATGCTGAATTCTTAGGACCCAAAAGAGGTGCTAAGAAACTCACACTGGTCCAGAAAGTTTCAGTATTTTGCAAATCTCATCCAGACTATGGAAAGCAGAATTATACCCTGAAGCTGGAGCCCAGCTTTTGATGGAACAGAAACCAAGCCATTTTTGGAAAGCATCACAATATTTCCGGTTTCTGAACAAGAGATGGGAATAATAGCTCAGTGTTAGATCACAGACTAAGGCATATGGAAGGCCCCAGGTTCAATTTTCCGAACTTTCAGCCAAGAATCAAAGAAGGTGAGGCAGAAAAAGACACCCCCCCCAAGAGAATTTATAGCAATGGTCAGGCTCAGTGTCCTAAACAGAGGAATGCCTAGGAGCACCAAAATAAATGCAGTGTAGTACTGTAAGTGCATATTTTGCTGGGAAAACAAAGCTATGAAATGAATGTGATGCAGAGCAGGATAATTCACTCACTAGAGACCAACTCCTGCAATGCTGCACAGAAAGTAAATGCTACTGAGCAACTCAGTAATCTAAATGCCATATTCATATACTGTGCTGATTTCATGATTTATAACACATGATTTAGAAATAGTCAGAGACTAAAACTGCTTTAAGTAGACACAATCTCTTCTCCAATTCCCAAGAGTTGTTGGAAGCCAGGCGGCATACACATTTGACAGATGAATGAATGAATGAATGAATGAATGAATGAATGAATAAAATTAATCCAAGAACTATCCTTTTAAGGATCTGTGTTCACATTAAGGATCTGTACTGCCCCCTCTTAATTTTCCATTTTCTTTTTCCATCTCATCCTTCAAGTCTTTATTGCCATCCAACTCCAAACCTCCCAGAAGCAAACTGTATATGTGATGAACACCTTGCCTGAGGATTTGGTTGGACACAAACCATTTATAGAATTCCAAGTCAATATAAATAGCTCAAGCAAATGAAATATGCCAGCTCACCAGACCACATCAGATCCCTTCCAACTTTACAGGCTACAAAATTCAGTAAGACCTCAGATGCTTTGAATAGTTTCAACAAGTCTAGTTCTCCCAACTCCACCTCACAGTTCAAAAGCAATGGAAAAGTAATTTACAGAAGATGTGTGTGTGTGTGTGTGTGTGTGTATCACAACATTTAACTGGAAATTACTATATATTTCCTAGTATCTGATACTTTTTTCACCATATTTTAAACTGTTAAGTTTCAAATTAAGCAGCTAGTAGGGATGTACAATATGTACCCAACCTAAAGTTGTGGGCGTGGACCCCAAGCCCTTTCAAAAGTTGCCACAAATTACATTTTTAATACGACAAAATCAATTACTAAGGATTGATCATATTAACTGTACTTAATCAGTTTAAATTAAACTGAATCAACTTCAGCTTTTGCCATAGCCTTGCCTGCTTCTGAGAGTATCGACCCAGGCCTGTGACCTCCCAAAAACATTGTGTTCCATGCTAGATAGATAGCTTTCAGTTCACCATTCCATAAGGAAAATGTGAAAATCAAGGAAACAAAAATAGACTCTTCCTTCAAAAGGTTACCACAGTTGGAAAACATCGCAGTACTAATGGCTACCTATAGATTTCAAAGTCTGCCATATGGAACATTAGATTACAGGCTTCTGTGTAAGAACTGGCATGCTGAACAAGTCTACCCCCACCTTAGCATTCTGTGGACAGCTTGGCAGCTTTGGTTTTGCACAACCTTCTAATTCAGTGCCACATGCTTCAGAGAGATAAGGGAAACAGGTCATTAAAGCCCAGGGTGTGGACTTAAAGGCTATTTTTGCCTGGAGGAAAAGTTACAGATCTTTTTTAAAAAAATACTTGAACTGCTGAAGAATGCCTAAGGTCTGCCCTTTAAGAGAAATTCTACTTTTTCTTTAGCTGGCTATGCATTCCTATAACAAACTTGCTTGCTACAAATTTTCAAACTTAAGAAAGTGTTCATTCCATGTTCTTACAAGTTACGTATGATGCTTTAATTTCACCCTAGTTCTTAGAATAATTTCTATGGAAGAGGGATAGAAAAATGACGTTTTGGGCCTATATTTGCCAATTGTTCATCAAACTACCCTGACGTGAAAACAACACAAGCTTAAGAATCCAATAATGTCATTTTATACAAATGCTTCAAATGGATCTTTGGTTAGGAAAGTTTGCTACACCAAATAAAAGTACCGGGAAGCCACATATTGAACCATTTGTGAGAACTTCCACAAAAGGAACAAGCTTTGGGACACATATAAAAACCAAGTTTTTACCATGAATTGCTGAATTAGCCAGAATCAGTCTAAAATAACAGCAAAGTAAGTATAGTTTGCTTGCCAATTCCTTTTTTTAAAAAAACCTACACTTGCTTTGCAGATATGTGATTAGAGACAAAATCTAACCAGGAATAAGCAAGGAAACCACAAGTATTTTAAGCATGTACATTCACAAACCATGCTAAGTCAAAATTGCAATGATTATACCAACAACTCTGGTTTTAATTACACCAACTATAGCTTATTCACAATCCTTTTCCCATATCACACTAAGTTACAAATTAACATACTGCATATTCTCACATATAAGCCCATCATGGATAAGCCGACCCTCAAAAATTTAACCAATGTACCATGAAAAATGGACTACCCGCAGATAAGCCGACTTGCATTTTTCATGGTATTTTGGTTAAAAATCCGAGGGTCAGCTTATCCGTGAGTATATACAGGATTTATGGGTACTTTAAAAAAGTATTACCATATATACTTGCGGATAGGCCCATCCGCAGATAAGCCAAACCCAATTTCTGGGGTATATTTTGGCACCTAAAATTCTCTGCTTATCTGCAAGTATATACAGTACCATAAAAACAAGCAAACCACTTTATTGCTTGGTATTCTGTGTAAATCAGGCCAATTATACTTTGGTGTAAGGTGCAAATTCAGTTTGCAGCAGTTACACACAAAACTACTTTCTGAAAGAATAATCTGTAATGCAAATACTGAACTGACTTATATCTAGGAAATATCTAGGAAAATTCTACAGCAGGTCACAAAATCTGTAAGTATGCAGAAAACAATGCAGTGATTTCTAGAACTCAACATGAATTTGTCAGGAACAAATTTTGCCAGATTAACCTTATCTCATTTTAACTACTGTACTAAGAAAGGTACTTAGTAGTTTGTGAAAATGCTGCAGACATTATCTATCTGGATTTCATTAAAGCATTTGGTATTTTATTAGCAAGCTATTTAAATGTGTGCTGATGGCATGATAATTAAGTGGAAACATAGTTGGCTTTGTTGTTTTCTGATCAAACTAGAGAGCCAGTTTGGTCCAGTGGTTAAGGCAGGGGTGGGGAAACTTTTTTCTGCCAAGGGCCATTTGGATATTTACAACCGGGGACCGGGGGGGGGGGGGTTCTGGGATTTCCGCGGACCGGGGGCTGAAGTTTGCGGGCGGGAGCCAATCACAAGCACTGGGGGCGGGGTTTGCGGGCAGGAGCCAATCGCGTGGAAGGAGTGGGGTTTGTTAGCAGGAGCCCCGCGGGCCGTATAAGGCCCGTGGGCCTGACGTTACCCACCCCTGGGTTAAGGCAATGGGCTAGAAACCAGGAGACTGAGAGTCCTAGTCCCACCCTAGGCATGAAAGCCGGCTGGGTGACCTTGGGCCAGTCCCTCTCTCTCAGCCTAACTCATGTGGGGAAAATAGGAGGAGGAAGGAGTATTAGGTATGTTCGCTGCCTTGAGTTATTTATAAAAATAATAAAGATGGGATAGAAAACAAATAAATAAATGTTTGTATTAATTACTATTCTACTAGACTGTTACACATCAATATGGGCTTGTACATGCTTCAGTTAAGCAATTCTCACAATTTTCATTGCCTTACATATTTTTAATATAGTCTGGTACTCCTGCCCTTCCCTGCTGTTTTTGCCTTTCTTTTCTCCTCTTGTATAAATTGCTCAGCTACCTTTATTCCATTCCCCCTTCCCCCTGTAATATTGTTACTGAATTGTACCTACATCTGGTCATCAACCCTAATAAAGGATTTGATTTTTGTATTAATTACTTGGATAAAGAGGTAGATATAATGCTTTTCATACCTGCAGATGTCATAAACTGGGTGGGATTATAGCTGAAACCCTAGATGACAGAAATGTTTCAGAACAATGATAGGATAGAGAAACAAGCTAAAAATAATAGAATGAAATTTAATGGAGACAAATGCAAAGCTGTTATGTCCAATTTTGAGTACCACATTTTAAGAAAGAGTCAGAGAAATTGGAAATGGTTCAGGAATGGGTAGTGATGTTGAGTCCTAAGAAGAGGTGTTAAAAGACCTTGGAATGTTTAGCCTTGTGCAAGCGTAAGGGAGGACACTTTATTTTATTTATTTATTTCTCATATTTCTATACCGCCCATCTCGCGAGACTGGGCGGTTTACAATTTAGTTAAAATAACGAGAGATTAAAAACATAAAAACAAATACACCATAAAAATATAAATATGACATATAAAATATAGAAAAATATTTAAAATTTATATAAAATATAAATTCCTCAGAGCCACATCATGGTGCCAACCACCCCCATGATTGGCTAACCCCCCTCCCATCCCAAGCAAGGTAGCAAAGCCAAGTTTTCACTCCCTTTCAGAAGGCCAGGAGAATGGGGGCCTGCATCACCTCTGGGGGTAATGTGTTCCACAGGGCGGGGGCCACGGCAGAGAAGGCCCTCTTCCTGGACCCTGCCAATCAACAATCTCTCATGGACAGGGCCCGTAGCATGCCCCCTCTGCCTGACCAATGCAATGGGGGTGAGGCGGTCCCTCAGGTAACCTGGCCCCATGCCATGTAGGGCTTTAAAGGTGATAACCAACAACTTGAATTGGACCCGGAAGCAGACCGGCACCCAATGCAGCTCGCGCAGCAAAGGTGTTACATGCGCCATCCCTGGGGCTCCTAAAACTGCTTGCGCGGCCACATTCTGAACCAGCTGTAGCTTCCAGATGCTCTTCAAGGGTAGCCCCATGTAGAGTGCATTGCAATAGTATATACGGGAGATTGATATGATACCACTGTTCAACTCTACAGGGTATTCTCTGCTACTACAGAATGGAAAATATGAAATAATGGTTTTATGTTGACTGTAAGGCCGATTTCAATGAGTATTGGGGGAAAGAAGCCTTCAGAAATGCCCACTAATGAATTCAATTATCTAGAAAGGTGGTGGGCTCCCTTTACTGGATGTATTCAAGCAGAGGGTACAAGCCACCTGCAGGGAAGTTTTAATTTGGATTTGTGCACAGAGCAGAGGATTTGAGACCCCATTCAACATGAAAAGCTCAAGGAACAAATCTACAAACTGGATTTTTAAAACTTCAGTGAGTTATCAGGGAGTTTTTTGTTACCTTTTTGCTGGTACACAACACTAACATTGCTATTAATTTGGTAGATGAAGCATTGGACAACCTGGAATGAATTTTCTGAGATTCTCCATGTCATTTTGGCTTTGGATAGCTGCACTTCAAAAGGTCAATATTCTGAACTGAACTACAAATCTAAAACAAGAAGTATTTTGGCATTTTAAATCTCACAACACATGGACAGACTTAACCATACTTTCAACTGGGAAACTGTGAGCATCTTAAACCAAGCCAAATCCAAAAATGCTAGAGAATTCCTGGACGCTTGGCACTCAGACAAAGCAGCCATCAACAGACACATAGAGGTAAACAACATTTACATACCATTGGTAAGAGACAATAGAAAAGCCAAAAGACCAGAACACCTCCTTGCCAGCAATCAACACCCAGATAGGCAAAGATTAACACCAAGATTAGCACCAGAGGAACAATCAAACAGCACAATAGACCCTAATCAAGGAACTATTACCTCAGTCAATCAACCAAGCAGCAAACAACAGCCCAATCAAGGAACTCCTAAGAAGAAAACAACACCCCCACCAACACAAGCAGGACAAGCCATGGTATATAAACAGAGCAAGTCCCACTCCCTTTTCGCACTGAAGATGTTGCCTAGTCTGGCAATAAAACGTCTGCAAGAAAACAGCAAGGCTCAGAGAGCACCAAATACTACACAATTGATATTGAATGCAAAAAGTATGCTCTTGGTTTTACAGCCCTATTTTTAAATTGCTCTTATAGCAGTGTCAATGATTCAAAAATGTGAGGAACAGGTCAACATTATGCGTAACTATTTTCTGCTGCCCAATTTTGATGAACAGATTTGCATTAAAAAGTGAAAGCAAACACATGCAATTTTGTAAACCAGAGTACAAATGCCAGATTCAGATTTCTACCTAAAATACAGAGTGTAATTACCTTGGGATTATACTTTTGTTCTATTTTCATAATTGCTGAAATTCCTCCAACTGGCATCCCACTACCTGGTTTCATTCTCCCCTTCTACTACACAATAGCTTTTGAATAGGTATTGGAATCATTTATCTTGGATTGTGCACAAACTGTGTTTTACCTATAGCTTCAATATGACAAGGGTCTAAGGTACTGATTGTAACAACAGCTGGCTCATTGACATGCAATTGGTGGGACCTTCAAATATATATCTCAGCTAAATCCAAAGACAGCATGGAATATTTCTCAGCATCAACTGGTCAGTTAGGATCCACAACTATGTGATACACTGAACTAACACAGCACATGATAATGGATACCATCCTGGGTCTGCAATAGCAATGGGAGATATAACATCTGCATCACAAATGGATGCATGAAGAGCTTCACTAGAAAAAAAATTATCTTTTGCATTCTAGCCTCTCCTGCTGTCTGAAAACTCTAAAGGAGATCATCATATATGTGTACAAATTAGATAGGGTTCCTTGCTGATGTTTTTGCTAAAAAGTGGGATTCTGAATAGGAACTACAGTAGTTACTTTTTCCTTCACTGATTCTTTTAACTTGTCCTGAGGTACATTTAATCTGTGGAAGCAATAGGCCTTTGAATACAACATAGGAAGAATGAGAGAGCTAATGCCTTAGTGATTTGCATATGGCTTTCCCCCCAGGCAAGTGGATGGCCACTGTAGAAACAGAATGCTAAACTAAATGGCTTTCTGGTGTGAATTACAGACAGCTCCTCTTATTTTTATCTGTTCAAGACAAAGTCAAATGCAGCTTAAATGCTAAGATGTCCAGTTGTGGTTGATGGTACAATTGAAGGATAAAAGCAAATACTTCAATAATTTAGATTTCAATGTGCCAAAGCACAGCAAAGTCAAGAGCCACAACGATCCATGATTATCATACTTCATTCTAAAGAGACACATTATTTCTGTTGAAGATTAAACAAACTAAGCCATAAAATATAAAAATATGCTGACAACCCTCACAGACATGAATGCATATACACTTCTGAAAAAAACAAAGCAAAGTATGCAAAGAAATGCTAATTTAATTTTCAGGAGGAAAAATAACAATTAGCTTTTCTGAAAAAAATGCAATTACATTTTATGAGCATATATTGTTCTGGATAGAAAGAAAGGAAGACATGCTGCCATGGAATTTAGAATTTAAATTTACATAAAACTGATGAAAGTAAGTTGGCACTGTACTAAAACAAAGCAGAGATCTTATCTCTTCTATTCCCCATTCCCTATTCTTGCATTTCCCTGCAGAATATTCAAATGGTAGATTACCTTACTTCTGTCCCAGCAAGCTTTCAGTTACACATTTTACAAGAAAACAAGAGAAAAAGAGCCTTTTGTATAGAAAGTCAGCTGTTCCCAGCATAGAGCAAAAAATGATACATCAACTTGCAACTGTTTTGTCAGCTGAAGTTCAAAAATAATCAAGAAATGGTGTTGGAATATCTGTCTAAATCAGTGTTTCTCAACCTTGGCAACTTCAAGCTCTGTGGACTTCAACTCCCAGAATTCCCGAGCCAGCATGGCTGGCTAGAGAATTCTGGAAGTTGGAGTCCACACAGCTTGAGGTTGCCAAGGTTGAGAAACACTGGTCTAAATGTAAAGACTGCTAGAGTTTGATTAGTATCACTTACAGTAAGATAGCTGCTTGGACCCTCAGTGTGTGTTTGTCTACATATCTACCACTAAGCACATAAAGAATAAAAGAACAAATTGCACAAATCAGCAATTTCTTTTTACAGATCATTCTGTTGTCTACAGGACTCTACAGGCTAAGGAAAATGTCCCAGCTAAGCTCCAAGAACATTCATACCAATTATACTAAAAGTTACGTACATTATAAAATGTCTGTGATTATGTAATTTGACAAAAACAATATGTCAGCAAGAACATTGACAGAAAAAGGTCAAGGGAGGAAGAGGGAGGCTGGGAAACATAAAGGCACCCTTGGAGTAGGTAGACGGAAGAGAGAAGTATGCAGTCCTAGAAAACCGTACCCAAAGTCCATTTTAGTTTTATTTCACATACAAGAAGGGGGTTCTCTATTTTCTTTCATTTCAACAACTGTTCCATAATTATGTCTTTTTTCTTACTGCTTTAAGTTCAATGAAGCAATTACATTTGCATAGAAATTATTAGGTATTCTTTACCAGTTGGGACTAAGCGAGTCTCTCTGCTCCAGCTTTTAACAGTGCCAAGCAGAAGCACCTTATCAGGGCATCTGGATTACATACAGCATATACATAAACAGCACATTCAAGTCACCAACAGGTCAGCATCCTTTTCAGGGAAAAGGCACCACAGCAAGATTCCATACAGTGTTGTGCATCTTAGAAAAAATAAAAATTATCTATCTAGCCCACCCCTCCACCCCCAATGGGACTGCTCTTGAAGATAATCCAGAGCTTCAATTGGTCCAGAATGCAGATGTGCAGGTAGTTATGGGTGTTCCTTGTTAAGCCCATGTGACACTTCTACTCCACAAGCTGCAGTGCCTCTCAATAGGCTTCCAGATGCAATTCGAGGTGCTGCTCATCACCTACTTGTCGATTATTTATGGGACTGCCTGTTCCCTAGGGTATCTCCCTCCCCACATATTCCAATAGGGATGGCACACTCCAGATCCCGTACGGAGACATTGCCACCTCATGGGACTTCAAGGGTGTGCCTTCTCCGTGGCGGCCTCTACTTTTTGGAATAATCTGTGCCCCAATATATTGTTGGTTTCCACCCTACAGGCCTTTAGAAAGGCAGTTAAGACTGGCTTTTGCCCCAGGCCTTCGGGTCTGGATGAGTAGAGTCCCAATTGCTGTGTTGCAGCACATTTTAGTCTAGTCACCATTTAATGGTTTTAGCTGGTTTTTAAATTATTTTGTTGCTTTTGTACACTGTAGTTGACTTGTATGACCTGTAGTGGACTTTTGTATGCTGCCCAGAGTCACCTTTTTGAGTTGGGCGGCCATATAGATATTTTCAATAAATAAATACAGAACTTTTGTGAGATATACCTTATCTTGTGAAATATTTGCCATTTTAAATTAATTTTATTTTTAATGGCGGTTAGTGGATAGACATTATCTAATAACATTGTAGCAATATTGTGAACCTCTACAAAGTGGGGATTATTGGAACAAAAAGACAATGGCAAGCCACGGTATTCGTTTTCAAACAAAACTACATGGATGTGTTCATGCAGTCACTAGGAGTCAACTGACTTCAAGGGAGTCTTTATTTTCATGGGAGTACAGCGAAGTTAATTCAAACACAAAAATTAAAAAGAACAAAAATATTCAAGCAACCCATGCTCACTTGCTACAAAGCAAGTTTTTGTTGTTGTAATTGGGCCTTTGAATCAGTTTTGACTCTAGATGGCTACATGGATATCAGTTTTCTTTCCCATGCAGTGTTAACACTGGTAAGGGTAGTTTAGCACCTAAAGCAGACTATCAGAACAGAAAATACTGTTATTAGCAGAAAGCAATCATATTAACTTTGAGCAAAAAGAAATGTTAATGTATGTCCAACAGACTATTGCAGCGATAATTTATTCAATTGCACTTAAGAGTAAGGTTTGCTATGGAAGTATACCTATTTAATCCAGGAGGACTTTACAGAGATGTTCTGCCAGGATGCGGTACCTATTATTTTGAAGGAATCACTTTTTTATGTTGAAAAACTTGAAACAATGGTAAGAGAAAAATCTTTTCTATTTTCAAAGTGTCTAAAATTATCTTTACACTTTATTTTTTTAGGGAGATATATTAATGACTAGAAAGGAAGAACAGGGAATTTATTCACCAGTACACAGTAGACCTGCCAAAGGAAAGAGATTTCTTGTCAGAAAACTGCATAGCAGTCTGTTCTTAACTTAACAGTTTCTAATTTTGCAAATTTGTTTAGCCAACATGTTAGCTAACATTTATGCCAAACTTCACACAAAACTTTTTTTATGTAAAAAAAAAAACTGCCCACCCCTAGAACACTGTACATTTCTTCTTTCAAGCATGAACACGATCTATTTATGCTACAACACACTGACAGAATTGTAACATGCCACTATTAACTCACCTCTCCAATCTGTTCTTCAGCCTTATTAAAGTGCCACCTGTTGCCATCCTGAAAATCAAACTATTAAGAGCAGACATTCATTCAGACATTCTCATTCAAGAATCTGTGTTGATTGGTAAGTAGAAAAATAGCTTTCAAATCAATTTTACAGACTGAGGGTGGGGAAGGGAAGATGGGAGAAAACAGTTTCAGCAAATACTCCGATATTCTCAACACTGTTTAATTTCTTTTTGTTGTTGTTTCTCTTGTTCTAGTTCTTTGGAGAATGGAGCCCACAATGAATTTTGTATATATAATTGTATGAAACATTCCACTAAGGCAAATCAGCAAAGGAATACTCCTTACAGTTCCACTCACAGCAAAAAAAAAAAATTAAAATTAAATTAAATCCAAGCACTACATTAAATCTTCAAATCATACATAATGTATAGCAAGGCAACGTTTGTCTTGGCAACCTAATGAAATGTGTTTTAGAAGAATGACTTAAGTTACATAAAGCTACAGAATCACTCATTCTATGGGGGAAAGGAAGAAAGGCACTTATTCCCAAATCAGGCATATTTTAATATACAGTAATGGGAAGAAAATAGTTGGTGTTCTTTGCTGTTATGAACGGAACTAACAGTAGTTCTTGAAAGCTTTCATGGAATTGTCATCTATATTCTTTCATGGGTCTGGTTTAAGTGTCATTTTTCTAGTGAGGACACTCATGCTTGGGAGGGGTCACATCTGCTGTATTAAAATCAATAATTTTACAGCAGTTTAAAAACAAACATATTTCATTACCTTTTAACAAATCACACTGTTTGTGGTTGATCTGTAGATGTCCCTCTGGGATAAATTACTAAAATGCAAGTATAAAAGCAAACTAATAGAAATTCATAGCTGTAAAATGTTGAAGTTGCATGTGTCTCTGATGAGCTACACCATGTCATTTTTAGCTTCAACACTCATTGCAATTTTGTGAAGTGCTTGACAAGAACAATAAAACCTTTCTAATGCTGGGAATTGTATGCAACTGTCCTGGGGCAGGCCTGGTGCAAAAGTTGGTTGTATGTTCTGTTACCGTACCTTTTTGGGCAAATATTAGGGATATCATTTTCTCAAAGCCTTCCTGTTTACTATGATCACACTCCAAAAATGGTGAATTTATGGGATGTTCCTAATGGTCAATTAGCAATGATCAGGTCCTATGGCTACAAGATTATGGCTAGTAGCAAAACAAATCATAGTGCAAAATTAGAAAAATGCATAGACTAGTATTTTGCAATTGAAACAGGAAGTAGTAAATTTTACAGCAAAAGGAAAAATATTATACAATAAAATGAACAAACAGAAATTTTCCTAAAGATTTAGCATGAAAACTTATACCATCTTAAGATAAAAAGCCTGCTGGCACAAGGAGGTTTCCAAAATTATAATTCTACCTCAAATCCAAAGTCTGAAAAAGCCTATTTTATATATTGATTGAATATTTTTTGTGTGTATGTATTCGGGCTGTGCGGTGCTTTCGATTTAATTCCCCAAAGCTGTGTGTTCCTAGGAAAATATGCAGCTGCTTTAAAGAGTTACAGAGAATGCCACATTCATGTCCCACACATTTCAAAGCATCATTTTGGAACTGAATCTGAACACATTCGTAATGTTTGTGTTTTGAAAATATTTTTGAAACAAAAATGAAAAGGGGCCAAAAGTATTCTAGAGCACTGCAGAAGGACAAAAGTGTAGACCTTTATCAGTTCATACATCCATGAATAAATTTTATCTGTATACAGGGATGACACTGACCAAATTAGCTCCAAAAAGAAGCCCTAACTATTGCAATAGGATAGATGCAAATTCATGCAGGAATGAAGAAACTTCAATGGCACCTGACCCATTTTGCTAGTTTCCTTTACCCATTCTATCTAGAACACAGCTCTAAAATGAATAACATCAACCTTTAGAACAGAGCACAGAAATACACCCATCTCAAGTAGTAGGATTCATAAATAGCAGCCAAATACTGTAAATTTATTGAAAAAAAATGTTTTTTGCAGAATTGGATTACAACTGATTTACCAGGTATGATTTTTTTTCCTTTAAATTTGGAAAAGCAGATTTTACAGCCACACTGTTGGCCTGTAGCGTTCTATACAGAACTGCAGGTTTGCAATATGACATGGAATGTATAAGACCAACCAAAACAGTAGATGATGGCGAATTGTTAAATATTATTCATTTTTATAGTTAGCTTTACTGCCTATAAAAGGAGAAGGAACAAATAAATGTTATCACAACGTTTTAAAAATACTTTTTTTTTTCAGAAAAAGGAAAGGAGTTAAGATGTTTTCACTCAAATATGAATAGATACCAAAAAGTCAACTTTTTTTTTAATGCAAAGTTAATAAAAGGCGGAAACACAATCAGCAGCCTCAGGGAATGCAACAGCAAGGGCTTTCCATTTCATCCAAGGTAATACCCCCTTCTAAATTAGATTTATACCCTAATTTTCAAAAACAGAACAATACCCTAGGAATCAGCATGATGGTCTTTGGGAAAATTAAACTTAGGGAAATTTAGACTCTAACTATGAAGGAATCTCTGTGCCTTCTCCTCAAGGTGCTAGTAGATAGTTTGGATCTTTAAATGGTGCTGTACTTTATCCAGAGTTAATTACCATGATTCTCTTTGTTCAAACTAGTTCGCCACAACTTAGTGCCATTGGAGACTGAAAAAAACACAACTACCAATTTGCTTAACATTCAACATTTCTTTTCCATTTATCTGTGGAACATGAAGACAAATCTGAAAGATATAATCTTCTATAATCTGTACTATCTGTTCTTAACACAGCTTCAGTGTATGCATATACTCCATGATAAACATTTTTCAGCCAACATGACAACGGCTTTCGCACCAGTTCGCCTAATTCAGGTTTAATTTTTACAAATCCAACTAAATAGCATCTAATTCGCAGTTCCCTTGTTTATCACCTAACAAACAAGAAAAAAAAAAAGCAGCATCAAATCGGTCCCAAATTAACTCATACCTTATACATGTGTCTCTATAATGAACTAGTTTCTAAGGTATGCCCATGAAAAGGTAGCATACTATGTTTGAAAAGACCATACTTGGTTGAGACTGTCCCTCATACCCAATTTTCCCTCTAAGAGAATATCCTTTCTGAAATGCTTCATGCTTCAGTACAACAGAAGTGAAAATTGTGGGCATACAGTAGTCCAATGTCCTTATCTAACCACCCTCAAGTGACATGGAAAGAAGGTGAGTGTCACAGTAAAAATCCCCCTCCCCTTACAAATAAGTTATATAAAGTTCTGAAATTATCTCCACTTCTGAGGCAGCCTTACAAGAGACTTCTTGGGCTTCTTACTCTATGCTTCAAAGCACCTTTTTAGAGCAGTACAGATGTAAGAATAATTTTTACTATAGAAGCTATCTGCATCTTTTTTTCTTAAAGAATCACATTTGAATGATTATAAAAATTATCTATTGTAACAACATAGGTCCAGCTACACTGAAAAAAATTACATCGCTTATTTGAAATACATTTCATTTTAGAAACAGGCTACTAAATAGGTCTATACAAAAACTCTAAAATAATTTTTCATATTAAAATAAAGAGTGTGTTAGGAGAACTACTCAAATGAGATTAAATTTTGTTTACTCTTGTTGTTGTTGTTTTTGCTATAATGCTTGATATTCTGCAGTCATGTGGCTGGCTCACTCCATAACCAGCACACACACACACACCCGCACAAACGTGCATGCGTGTATGCACACACACGCTCACACACACATACAGAGCTGAAAAGAAATTAACAATACACAGTGATCATTAATGCTCTGGGATTTAGTCTCACAGTCTTTCTGATTAGTACAAAGGAAACCAGACTCACCCCCAATTTGAGGAGAAAATCCAGGATATAAAAGCAAGCATACCTCATTAGCTGATATGAAATTATAAAAAATTCCACAATTCTCAGTCATTTTGAAATTCATAAAAGTCAACAGTAAAACGTGCAAGCCAAATTGGGCATCTGTCCTATTGGCTCCCCTAGGTTTGATGATCACTTTGCTGAACCACCAAGATTAATACAAATTCACTTGGGGCCACACTGGTACCTTTTCTTAGTGGGGAGCACAATTCTGGGTGCTTAAGACCAGGAGAATGGCAGGCAGAAGACAAAGCAGTTAGTGGTGCTGCACTGAACTGTTTTTTTCTGCTAGGTGTCGCAGAAAACTGTCCTCACCTTGGCCCCTATGATTTAAAGGCTCACTCTTAAATAGAGCAGGAGGTGGAGGCAAATGAGGGACTGGAGGGACAGGGACTGGAAGATGATGGGGATGGTGTGAATGAAGATGCAGATGAGAATACGGATGGCCAATGGGTCGAGGAGGAAGTGTGCTCGCTGGATTCATATTGATTGCCGGAGTAGGGGCAAGAGCGTTCGGTGTGTTCACAACAGAAGGTACAGTGGTGGCAGAAGAGGTTGTGGCAAGTGAGATCTGGGCAGAAGGTGGCACGTTAACAGGACTGGTAACCCGGAAGCACTTCTCCTTGTGTGCCTTAAGCATATTGGAGAAACGGAATCGCTGACCACACACATCACATGGATATGGCTTCTCCCCTGTGTGAGTTCTGCGGTGTCTCTTCATGTTTGGGCGACTGGTGAAACTTTTGCCACAGATTTCACAAATAAAAGGCTTCTCTCCTGTTGAAAGTTATAAAATGGCACCTTTAATCAAATTCATTAATATAATTTTGAAAGCAAAGTCCTGCATTCAAGAAGTTGTCAGAGACTGATCTATGTTGCTGATCTACAATTTCCAGAATCGTCCATAGCCGGTAAATCTGGCTGGGATTCATGGGAACCGTAGCTGATACAATAACATAATTCAACTCAAAAGATTTCTCAAGTTAGCACTCCAACATATTATCTTGGTTTATACTCAAGAATCCTTAGTACTTCCCAATTTCTGATCCTACAGGTTATAACTTTCATCTTCCTCATCCTTTACTATAAAACTGGAGATATCCATACAATTTCTTCCCATCCCCTTTTTATATATACTTTTAAATCATTTTCCCATTCCCAATCTCACTTGAAATGACAACACTAATAACCCTCCCATTATTATTTATTATCTCATATTTTCCTTTCTCTTTGGCATAAAGTCCTTCTATGAATCAAGTGCTTTCTATATTCTGAATTCCCCCTCCCCAACAAGCTTTCATTAACTGTCCATCCAACTATTCAGCCACATTATCTTTTTATATTTTGCCTCTAAACTCTAGAATATATTCCTTTTGTCCCAACTACTCTTCTTCTCTCAACCTCCTGCAATCGGATTTTTGTTCTCTATACTCATTATAATCTACCTCATAATTTATCAGACATCTTGCCTGACAGTAGTTTATCAAGGTTCCCTCGTAGACTTCACCAGACGTGCTGGAAGTTGACACAGCGTATGATCTCATGCTCTGGTCATTTCTAGCTCCAATGTTGCATTTTCTTAACCTCCCATTCCTTTCTTACTTCATTTGCCCTCCCCTCCTCTACGTCATACTCACACATCTCTATTAATGCCTCTTCCTAAATCCCTCTAGAGCTTTTCCACCTCTTTCTGCATCTACTGTAGTACAACCCCTTTTATATTTTCTGTTCTGTCTTAATATACACATATATCGCCCTTTATGCCTGAAGCTCCCTCATACATTATGTCAAGAGCTTTCTTTTTTGGAAAAGACTGCGCAATTTTATTTCCTCAAATTAATTCTCATTTCCTTCTGCTTTCCATTGTTGAAATCCAGATGACACAAGAACCTTCTTTGTTTATTCTAATTACACTGAAAACAGCATTATGCTTAGATTTTAAAGGAAGGAAAGAGCTTATGTGCTGATAAATTAAATCTGTTATCTCTCCTATGAGTTACATATCACATCAATAGGTCTAGTATACAGAAAACAAACAAAATGTATCCTTACCAGTGTGGGTTTTCATGTGCTCATCAAAGTACTGTTTCATATTGAAATCTTTACCACACCACTGGCACATAAACTGTTTATGTCCAATATGGATGCTCATGTGGGAACGAAGTTGGTACTTGTACTGAAACCTTTCATCACAGTTCTGCAACACATAATGAGGAACCAGTCTCCTACTTGCGGGCAAGAAAGTTATGATACAGTAGCAGTATATGAAACATAACAGAGTTAACTTTATATAAATGTATCAGACATTTTATTTTACCACCAAAAACTTCAACACTAACATTGCATCCTATCAATACATCCTAAAACAATTAGAATAAAAAAACTGCAATGGAATCCTATTCAGGATGAGTTCGTTCTGGTAAGAGTCAGTATAGTTTCAAAGTGAGACACATGTTTTAAGTAAATATTTTATTGCATTACTGTGTTAAAAGCAAGTGAATGTGTATGTATGGAGGGAAAAGATAAAAGCAAAATGGAAATTGGCTTGAATAGAGTATCTTGTTCTACTTCTTTGAAGGACTCGATAACTAAGATCTAACCTCTTAGAAATTATTTTGATGCTGAAGTTCTAACAGATATATATATATGTGTATGTATGTATGTGTGTGTGTGTATATATATACAGTGGGGCAAAAAAGTATTTAGTCAGCCACCAATTGTGCAAGTTCTCCCACTTAAAAAGATGAGAGAGGCCTGTAATTGACATCATAGGTAGACCTCAACTATGAGAGACAAAATGAGAAAACAAATCCAGACAATCACATTGTCTGATTTGGAAAGAATTTATTTGCAAATTATGGTGGAAATTAAGTATTTGGTCACCTACAAACAAGCAAGATTTCTGGCTCTCACAGACCTGTAACTTCTTCTTTAAGAGGCTCCTCTGTCTTCCACTCATTACTGTTTGAACTTGTTATCAGTATAAAAGACACCTGTCCACAACCTCAAACAGTCACACTCCAAACTCCACTATGGTGAAGACCAAAGAGCTGTCGAAGGACACCAGAAACAAAATTGTAGACCTGCACCAGGCTGGGAAGACTGAATCTGCAATAGGCAAGCAGCTTGGTGTGAAGAAATCAACTGTGGGAGCAATAATTAGAAAATGGAAGACATACAAGACCACTGATAATCTCCCTCGATCTGGGGCTCCATGCAAGATCTCACCCCGTGGGGTCAAAATGATCACAAGAACGGTGAGCAAAAATCCCAGAACCACACGGGGGGACCTAGTGAATGACCTGCAGAGAGCTGGGACCAACGTAACAAAGGCTACCATCAGTAACACACTACGCTGCCAGGGACTCAGATCCTGCAGTGCCAGACGTGTCCCCCTGCTTAAGCCAGTACATGTCCGGGCCCGTCTGAAGTTTGCTAGAGAGCATTTGGATGATCCAGGAGAGGATTGGGAGAATGTCATATGGTCAGATGAAACCAAAGTATAACTGTTTGGTAGAAACACAACTCGTCGTGTTTGGAGGAGAGAGAATGCTGAGTTGCATCCAAAGAACACCATACCTACTGTGAAGCATGGGGGTGGCAACATCATGCTTTGGGGCTGTTTCTCTGCAAAGGGACCAGGACGACTGTTCCGTGTACAGGAAAGAATGAATGGGGCCATGTATCGTGAGATTTTGAGTGCAAACCTCCTTCCATCAGCAAGGGCATTGAAGATGAAACGTGGCTGGGTCTTTCAGCATGACAATGATCCCAAACACACTGCCCGGGCAACGAAGGAGTGGCTTCGTAAGAAGCATTTCAAGGTCCGGAGTGGCCTAGCCAGTCTCCAGATCTCAACCCCATAGAAAACCTTTGGAGGGAGTTGAAAGTCCGTGTTGCCCAGCGACAGCCCCAAAACATCACTGCTCTAGAGGAGATCTGCATGGAGGAATGGGTCAACATACCAGCAACAGTGTGTGCCAACCTTGTGAAGACTTACAGAAAACGTTTGACCTCTGTCATTGCCAACAAAGGATATATAACAAAGTATTGAGATGAACTTTTGATATTGACCAAATACTTATTTTCCACCATAATTTGCAAATAAATTCTTTCCGAATCAGACAATGTGATTGTCTGGATTTGTTTTCTCATTTTGTCTCTCATAGTTGAGGTCTACCTATGATGTCAATTACAGGCCTCTCTCATCTTTTTAAGTGGGAGAACTTGCACAATTGGTGGCTGACTAAATACTTTTTTGCCCCACTGTATGTATGTATGTATGTATGTATGAGTGTGTGTGTGTGTATATATATACATACATACATACATACATACACAAACACACACACACACACACACACACATGTATATAATGCAGTTGTCAAATACAATCTGAAAGTGAAGAAGGGAATATGTCACTATTTTCCATTCATTTCTCCAGGTCAAGTTTGGAGAAGAAAAAGCATTTATTTAAGGTGGAAGAATTTTTCTCTTTCTCTAACATATTATCTTGGTTCAGGGGGTGAGCAAAACACTCCAAACTGAAACCAGTCCAAGCCTGAAGTGGCCATTTCGAATGTTCTAAGTTTGAAATAAAACCTAGCATTCCTAAGCTTTATCTATGTTGTGTTAAGGAGGGAGTGGGGTAGACACTCAATTAAGGAGATGTTCACTGTCAACTAGAGAAGACTTCCTCTGCTGTTTTATTGAATATTAAAATTCTGTTATTATTTCAAAGTGTTGTGATTGTGCAGGCTCTAAATGTTGATATTCAGTCAGCCAACTTCATGCCAGATGGTCAATCCACACTGACAAGTGTCACGCACAGAGTCATATTCCCCCAGCCCATTTCTCTGCTAGAAAGGGTTTTGGTTTTTTTAAGAACAAAGTGTAATTGAACTGGGGAGAAAACAGGCTGGACAAGAGTGGGGGGTTTCCCTTTTCCTCAGCAGTGTCTGACTAAAGTGAAATCTCCTCAGAAAGCTGAATAAATGAAAACTGTGCTTTTAAAAATTGTGACTGTGAGAGATTGTGGGATGTGGGGAGGAAGTGAAAGTAATGGAAGGGATATTAGGCATAAATAATCAAAAGACAGAAGGGGAGTTATTTGGTAGCTTATCTTCTAAGTGGCAATTCAAATGAGAAAACTGAATATGTACCTCAGTCTTACATTCCATCTCTCACATTGGGCAGGAATATATTTTTATTTATAATCTTCTAGTAGATCATAAACATAAATTGCAACAACCCTGTATCAGAGCGAGAACGCATTCAGTGTAGCAGGCCATCATCATCTTATAGTTTGCCAGGCACACTGCATTTTCTTTTATATTTTTCAGGTCTTTTATCATTTCTTCCTGTCTAATAAAGTTTGTTTTTGTTTACCTGTGAGAGTTCTCTTTCTCACCCACACAGCAGTTAAGGGAAAGCTGCCAATTGTGGCATCTCCTGGAAGATAGGTTGCAGCAGCAGGTTTTTTTTTTTTTTGGTGCCTTTGATTCAGTTTTTTTACTCCTGGCCACTGCCTGGACTAGTTCCTGTAGTTTTCTTGACAAGATTTCAGAAGTGGTTTGCCACTTCCTTCCTCCTAGGGCTGAGAGAAAATGACTGGCCCAAGGTCACCCGGCTGGCTTTATGCCTAAAGTGAGACTAGAACTCGGTCTCCTGGTTTTTAGCCTGATGCTTTAACCCAGAGCTTTCCAAACTTTTCATGTTGGTGACACACTTTTTAGACATGCATCATTTCGCAACACACCCTTACAGCAGGGCATCATTTCGCAACACACCCTTACAGCAGGGCATCATTTCGCAACACACTCTTATAGCAGGGCACAAGGCACGCACTAGGACCTGCGCGGAATCACAGCAGGTTTGGAGGCAGCCAGGCACAAGGCAGGCACTAGGACCTTCACGGAATCCTGGCAGGGCTTGGAGGCAGCAGCAGCCGTGACACACCCAGACACTGCAGCTGACACACTAACGTGTGGTGACACACAGTTTGGAAAGCTCTGCTTTAACCAATACACCAAACTGGCTCTCAGCAGCAGAAATTACCAAACTGCTAACCTACAGCAAGAGGTGTAGCCAAGATGCGAAGGGCTTCTGGGAGAGGAGGGCTTTCTACCCTATGGGATCAGATGTTCCACTACAAGGTGGTCAATGGTTATACAGTAGTGTAATGTTCTTTTTTCCTTTGTGTTGTGCTGTTTTTTTCCCTCCAGATTGCCAAACACAAACACAAACTCTGAATATGCATTCTAGTATTGCTTCTAGAACTTTTAAAAAATGCTTTTATAATCATTTATCATCCCATTGGCCAAATTTTCTGAAGGCTGGAAGGGACATAGCACTGACTACCTCCACACCAACTTTATGGTCCAGGTATAAAATACAGTTGAACTTAGAGCTCCCATTATTTCTTAACGTAGTATACCCAAAACATTATAATTTTTTTCCGTTGGAACAGAGAACTTGTAGAATGTTCCAAGGACACATTTTGAATGGAGCTGTTCTATTTCCAACTTGGAACATTTAATTTTTTTTTAATGCATACCCCTATTGATTTTATTTATTTAAAAAAATTATGCACGCCCCATTCTTTAAATCTACATGTAGGCCTTTAACTCTGAAACTACACTTATATTCAGGCTGTCTTTTGTTCCCTGTGCTATGTTGATAGTTAAGATTTATTGTACAACAGCTTCTCATGGATTCATGAGTATAACTGCAAAGAAACTGACAGCCAATCAACTATAGTGCCTTATTTATATATAAATAAAATTAAACAATTTATATAGCTGCCCGTCACACAGCAGTGACTCTAGGCAGCACACAGAAGATTAAAACCCAAACCAGCAATGTAATATACAACATGAACATCCTGAATACTAATCCAAAATAATAGCAATAATAATATTATACCTGGGGTCTAAAAATCACACAATTTTCAATCAATATAGACCAAACCAGACAAATCCACCAACAGGGCTGGTTTAACCTCCTGTCCCAAATGCCAGAGGGAACATCCAGATATTTAATGCCTTATGAAAGGCTAATTGGGTTGGAGCTATCTGGATCTTGTGGGGAATGCCACTCCATAGGGCAGGTGCTGCAGCAGAGAAGGCACTCCTAGGTCCTGCAAGATAACATTTCCTAATAAAAGGGCCTGGAGCATGCAAACCCTACTGGTTCTGGTTTGGCAATGTGAGCCTTTGGAGGTAGACCACATCAGGAAACAGATTCCACAAGGACGTTTGTAACTCTATTTTACTGTCTAATAACAGAATCTTGAAAAATAAGCGTTTCTCTCTCTTATACCAAGAAAATCAAGGTGGGGCAATCCTGAGTTTCTTCCTCACTCCTCTTTCGGGGCTAAGCTGGTGTTAGTACCTAACAACTGCTGAGTATCTTCTTTAAGACCATTTCCATACTCCTCTACACCACCTCCCCTGTCAAACTCAGTCTCCCCTCCCATGTGCAAAGAAAATACTGGTAAGGTGCTACAGGAACCAACTACAGACTCACCCCCCACCCTGCTCAGCAGCTCCCTAAGGTCAGTAGACAAGTCATATAGTACTGGAAAGTCCCCCCCCCCTTCCTGTTGCATGGTGGCCTGTCCTGAAGAGTCTATTGTAGTGGGAAGTACAGAGTTCTCTTCATTCTGGAGTTCACTGTCTACTGATAGTGGTGAGAGATCACAGGGATGGGACTTGTGCAGGAATTTCAGATGAAATGGTATATGAGGTATGGGGCACAGACATCTGCTATTCTTTCCCATGATCTTTCAGTGAATCAGATACTTCAAACGTCTCCTTCTGCATCTAGATTCCAGAATACATAGTACTCTTCTTTCCTGTTCACCAGCACAGCACTGTGAGGAGCAGTTTTAGAACACAAGTAGCAGGGTGTCTCCTCATGAAGAAGTAGAGCCAGGTGGAAGACTGGATGAATCTTTATAGAAGCAGGCAATTGCAAACAAAAGGCCACTGAGTTAATTTGCTGGGTAATTAGGAAGGGGCCAATAAACTTTGAGCCCAGTGGCCAGAAGGTAAAAACCTAGTGGAAAACTATATAAAATCATTAACCACAATCTTGGCACCCTCTTGCCTGTGTACATGTGCAGTATGCTTGTAATGCACCCTTTCCCAAATCTAAGTGTTCTTTTAAGATTAGCTGAGCAGCCTGACTTTCCTGCAGAAAGTCCGAGATGTGAGAAAGAACAGATGCAGGAGTTCTGGAGGGCAAAATGTGGGGACTATAGTCATAGGTTGCCTGAAAGAGAGACATGCCTATGAAGGAATGCACCGAGTTGTTACAGAAAATTTCTACAAAACAGAATGGCTCAGTCCCATTGTCCTGCTGATAACAGAGGTAAGAACTGTTATAATATTCTATTCACTATCTCTGTTTATCCATTTAAGGCTGGATGATTTGAGCATGACAAATGAATCTTAATGTTTAATAGAACTGAGAGCCATGATCCAAGATCATAATTTACTTAGTCCCTGTACCTAAAAACGTAGTCTAGAAAAAATTGTGCTGTCTCCTGAGCTGGTGGAAGACTCTTGTAAGGAATAAAATGAGCCATTTTGGTAAACAAAATTACTAGTCCCGCCTTAGGCATGAAAGCCGGCTAGGTGACCTTGGGCCAGTCACTCTCTCAGCCCAACTCACCTCACAGGGTTGTTGTTGTGGGGAAAAGAGGAGGAGGAAGGAGTATGAGGTATGTTCGCCGCCTTGAGTTATTTATAAAAATAATAAAGGCGGGATAGAAAATAAATAAAAAAATAAAATCCATTGAAACAAAATCCTGTGGTCCCAAAAGTGAAGGTAGAGGCTGCAGTAAACCAGCTGGCTTTCCAGGTACAATCTTGGCCCAGCAACACACAGGGCAAGATAAAACATAGTCCTTGACATTTGCTCTTAGCTTTGACCACCAGAGTTCTCTGAGTAGCCATGCAAAGTTTTAAACAATCCCTCCATGGTCTTATGCACTCTGCAAAGGATGAATTTTCTACAAAAATTTTCAAAGCCCAGAAAACACTGGACATCCTTCATATTTCTAGGTGCCTGCCATGAGAATATGGACTGTACCGTTGCAGGATCTATTTGTATTTCTTCTGTAGAGATCTGGTAACCCAAATAATCCATCTGAGGAAAGTCAAACACACATTTTTCCAACTTAAAAAATAAGTTGCAAAGGCACTCTTAGACCCTTTTAATGACTCTCATGCAAAGATGGGTCTTCTGAAAATATCAGTTTGTCATCCAAACACACTATTGCATACTTATCTAAAATATTAGAAAATATTTCATTCATGAATGTGGAGGTGACCATGCTGCAATTAACTAATCCAAACAGCACTATGTGTATTCAAATTTGCCATACCTGGTATCTCGGTTAAACATGTTTAACTGCACTTCTCAAGTCCAATTTTGTGAAAATGGACAGCAGGTCTGAAATAAGAGGCAGTGGGTAGAGATTGCTAATGGTCACGCCCAGGAGGTATTGGGTCACACTGAGTCTACAGCGATGAACACTCAAGGAATTATCCTTCTTTGGCAAAAAAGGGTAGGTTCTTTTGTTGGCTGTCTGAGCTCTTCTTAATAGTTGGAGGGCTCTCCTGGAGAGTTCCTGGGAGGGGAGTCTATGCAGTTTCCCAAAGATAAGACTTTGGAACAATTGGGGCACTTGCTTACAACATGGCCTGCAGTTCCACAGGTATGGCACTGACAGAGGTATGTATTTTAGTGGTGCAAGTCTTGGCTGTGTGTCCTGGGACTCCACAGTAGAAGCATAAACTGAAGTTTCTCCTTCTCTTTTGAGGACAGGGGTCTCTTTATTGCTTCTATTTTGGTTCCCTGGCACTGATATCTGAGAAGGTCATGAGGGGCAGGGGTGAAGCTCTACCCCTTACTATTTCCTCCATGCCACAACTCTTTCAATCACTTTCTATTAACATTCAATGTTGGAACAATTCTTCCAAATTCTCTGGTATGCCTTGTCTCACTAACTCATCTATCAGTTCCTCAGCAGGAACTTGAAATTAGTTAATCAGAGCAAGATTATTCTACCCCACACCTCTGGCAAATAAATGAAAATCTGGTATGTATTCATGAACTTTCCTGTTGCTTTATTTTAGATTGCAGATCTCTCAATTTGCTGTTGCTGTCCTACTTGAATAATCAAATGCAACTCTAATTCTTTGCATGAAGTTCAGGTAAGTGTCCAGTAATGGACCATTGCCTTCAATGAGGGACATAGACCATTTGGCTGCTCCATCTTTCAAAAGACTCGGAACAAATGTTGGAGCAATTTGTAGGAAATTCTGTTGGTTGACATGCCATACATAACTCACATTGAGTCATAAAAGTCAGAAACTGGTCCTGGGCTTCCCCAAACTTCTCTGGCAAATCCCTTGAGAGCAAAGAAATACTGGCTGGGCTACAGGCTGTTGAACTGCCCTGATGAGAAGTCTTGTCTGAACTTTTGTGTTAATTGTACCACAACACAGTGCAGGTTTGTTATTTGTATATCCACTTGCTGTTAAAGTTCTATCAGTGCTTCAGCACGCTGTTTTGTGGATAGTGGGGTGCCTGAAGATTTGATGCCATTTCCATAATCAAAAGAAAGATCTGATGCCTCTCTAATTAGAGAGCAGTGAGGCTTTCGAGACTGATGTCAGTCCCTCCAGGTAGACCAGGTCAGGAAACAGACTCCACAAGGACTGTTGTAACTCTATTTTATTGTTGCTGGTTATAACAACAGAAGCTTGAAAACCTAACAGAGATTCTCCCCCCGCCCATACCAAGAGAATCAAGGCACAACAATCTTAAGATTCTTCCTCACTTCCTCCTCCTCTTCATTGGCTAAGCTGGTGTTTACCTATTGGCTGTTGAATACCTTTTTCCAAGTCATCTTTGTATTCCTCTATAGGCAAGCAGAAACAATCAGAGGCAAGTGGTCCCGCAACTACCCTGGCCCTATATAATGTAGGTCTTTATAGGTGATATCCAGCACCTTGAATTGCACCCAGAAGCCCATTGGCCGCCAGTGCAGCTCACAGAGCAGAGGTGTCACACAGATGTATTATAAGCACCCAAAACTGCCTGTGTCTCTGCATTCTGAATCAGTTGCAGCTTCCAAATGCTCTTCAACGACAGCCCCATGTAGACTGCATTACAGTAATCCAGCCAGGAAGTGACTAAGGCATGAGTTACTGTGAGTAGGGCCTCCTGGTCCAGAAATGGATACCTTCCTGCAACTGTGGAGTCCTTGGTGCTCTCTGAGCCTTGTTTTCTTGCAGACGTTTCATTGCCAGGCTAGGCAACATCTTCAGTGCGAAAAGGGTGTGTGACTTGCTCTCTGTTTATATACCCTGGCTTGTCCTGCCTGTGTTGGTAGGGGTGTTGTACTCTCCTTGGTAGTACCTTGATTGGGCTGTTGCTTGCTGCTTGGTTGACTGACTGAGTTAATAGTTCCTTGATTAGGGTCTATTGTGTTGTTTGATTGCTCCTCTGGGGCTAATCTTGGTGTTAATCTTTGCCTATCTGGGTGTTGATTGCTGGCAAGGAGGTGTTCTGGTCTTCTGGCTTTTCTATTGTCTCTTATGAATGGTATGTAAATGTTGTTTACCTCTATGTGTCTGTTGATGGCTGCTTTGTCTGAGTGCCAAGCTTCCAGGAATTCTCTAGCATTTTTGGATTTGGCTTGGATTTGACCTTCCTGCAAGTATTTCCCTGACCCCCACCCAGGAGGGACTGCGTCACTTTAAACAGTCTGCTGGCCAGCATTCCATGCATGAAATAAGGGCAGAAAATATTATACTTTGCCACCCTTATCATTACAAGGCAATGTTCAAAAAAGGCTCTTACCATGCATGGCCAGGTTTATTCTTTGTTTTTCTCCAACAACGCTCTAGGTCACTTCATCACAAGGGGTTCCTTTGAAAACTAGGGAACTCTCTGGGATCTACTTGCATAGAGAGTCTGCACAGGTGCAATCTGATCCAAGGCTGCTATTGCTTTCTCATTCTAAGTGGTGACTAAGGCCTCAGTTGAACCATGTACAAGAGTTCCAGGAATGACCCCAATCCCCTTCTGAAACCCAGTCAGCCTGGGGCAGACTGATCAAATTGGTCCTACCTCTCTGGTGAGATACAGCCTCAGAGAAATCCAAGGCCAACTGGAAGTGATCTGTCCATGACAAGGGATTCATGATAATATCCCCCAACTCCAGCTTACATTGCAACTGCCCCAAGATAAAGACTAAGTCCAATGTGTGACACTCCTTGGTCCGTGTGTTGGCACAGAGGTAACTTTGGTCAGGTCCTTGGTAGCCATGAACACCTGAGCAGCCTCTGAGACTGCACTCAAAACCAGCAGATTAAAGTCTGCAGTATCATAAGCCTGGGGAACTTCACTGCCAACCTAGCCATGGACTCCAGTAGCTCAGGTAGGGAGGATGGTGTGCAGCAGGGAGACTGGTACACGAGCCCAATTCCCTCTGATCCCTACCGCCCAACTTCACAAACAGGACCTCACAACTGGGTATCTGCAGAGCAGTGGCAGCGCCCCTGAAAGCCATCAGGGTTTTTCAGATGACAATGGCTACACCACCACCCTAACCCTGGGCTCACAACTGGTGCCACACATGAAACCCAGCAGGACACAAAACTGAGAGGGGCATCCTTCCCTTGGTAGCCAGCCAGATTTTGGTAATACAAAAAAAGGTCAGCCCTTTGATCCACAATTAAGCTGTGGAGAAGGGGAGCTTTATTATAAGTGAATCATGCATTAAGTAGCAACAGTTGGAAACCAGGGCATTTGAGCCTTCATTACCAGATCTTGGGATATACAGTAGCACAAGAGGCTAGCAAGTGAGATTGGTACCAAACACCAAGACTGTCATCTCTAGAAGTGGCTATAAGAAGCCATGGAGATGATCTTGGGAGAAACCATCCAAAAGCTATTAAGACAACAGCAGGTGCAGAAGCATGCGTTGAACCCAGGGAGGCTGGAAAGTATTATGAAGAGACTTAGACTGGCTCTCCTGACTCCCTGAAGATAAGAGGGAGGGAAGGAAAAACACATGCAGACTGGTAAGATTCTGTTACTATAGCCTATCTCAATAAAGTATAGTTCTAGTTTTCCTGTGGAGTCAGTTTCCTAAGCTGGTCTACCTCGTAGGTCTGACAGTGGTCCAACCCGTCTCCTGCCGTATCTCCCTCTGCCCAGCAGACCCTCGCCTGGCTGCAGTGCCCCACCGCAATATCCTTCCTTGCTTTCTTACCAAGCATTGATACATATTATATTCCTATGTCCCAATTTTGATAATCACCGGGGATACAATCCATTCTCCCCCAGAGATTTTAAGTAGGCACCATGAGACAAAAGAATAATTTGCAGTGTGGAGTACAGTGTGAGCATGTTACTATCCTCATGCCTTACTTGTATGCTGGCCACTGTAGAAACAGAATGTTAGGTAAAAGGTGACTTTGATCTGTAGCACAGGTTTTATTGTTCATGTCTATTCATCTTTAATATTACTTTACAATTATATGCTTGTTTTTTACATTCAAGTCACTATCAATTAGACATTGAGCAGAATTCATACCTCACATCGGAAAGGCTTCTCTCCTGAATGCTGTAGTGAATGAACCTTTAACGACATACTGCGTTTGAACGATTTTCCACAGGTTTCACATGTAAATGGCATGTCCTTAGTATGTGCTGAAACATTAGTCAATTAAGTCAGTCAGTCATAACTAGCTTAAGTCTCAATGGGTTCAAGAGGTATACTCTAAACATAGATAAGATTGGATACAATTGTGTTTTTATTTTATTTAAAGTATTTCTGTGGGTGCCATTCAATCAGAATGGTTCCTGTGGTGGTCTAAATAAACTGTAGTTAAATTATAATATAAACAAAGTAATTAAAAGTAGCAGTTAACACTCAGGAAATAAAAATGCTATTTATTGTGGCTTATAATATAGAAAGCAGCTTAGTATAGAATTACCAAAAACAAAGCACACTAAAGGTAAAGGTAAAGGATCCCCCCGCACATTTGTGCAGTCGTGTCCGACTCTAGGGGCCGGTGCTCATCTCCGTTTGTTAGCCAAAGAGCCAGCGTTGTCTGAAGACGCTTCCACGGTCATGTGGCCGGCATGACGCACGTGGAACGCTGCTACCTACTCACCGAAGTGGTACCTATTCATCTACTTGCATTTGCATGCTTTCGAATTGCTAGGTTGGCAAGAGCTGGGGCTAGTGCGGGAGCTCACTCCGTCACGCGGGACTAGGGATTTGAACCTCCGAACTTGCGATCTTCCGATCGACAAGCCTGGCGTCTTACCCGCTGAGCCACCACGCCCCTATAAAGCACACTAATCGCACTATAAATTATAGTAAGCATGGACACAGAAAACTACTTAATTAGACTTTGTGTCATCACAGGAGAAACGTGCCCTTTTTCATTAACTCCTTTCCTCAACATCCCACTTCTAAGTTCAAACTGCCTAGCTATCTTGCTAGGTCAAAATGATTTCAGCCAAGTAAGAATAATTTTTAAAAAGTTCAGCTCTCTCTGAAAAGAAGTCCAACTTGACACAGAAATATTCTTCCTGTGTCATTCAAACCTACAGATGGGTACTTTACAATGAAGTTATCCCACATTTTATCAATATTTTGTACTTTAATTCTTCCAAATATGGATTCTAGTTTCAAAGGCAAAATAAAATTTATAAATTCCTTAATCTTAGCCTGCATTCAGTAAAAAATACTTCCACGTGAAGTAGTTTACTATAAAACTAGGAAGGAAAAATAAGTACATGTAGTTGAACTAAGACACCATCCCTCTTTGCTGCAAGTAGACTGAAGTACCATTTACCTTCTCTCAACTACATCTACAGATTTCCCACATTACAGCCCCAGATAGTCTTACATTGGGCAGATTGAGATGCCAAGGTCTGGTTTTCTCCCCTTTTACTAGAAAGGCTTTCTATGGCTTCCTCTATCCCATCCAGTAATGACTAATTGGAATGAATAAGGGCATAGTTATGGAAAGGTAGGTTTTAAAAATGACCAACCTATTTGTAAACAAAGAGCTACCTATAATGCTACATGGACAGTTTGTTGAACTTCAGAATCATGAATCTGAAGGAAGCACAATGCTATGCAAAAACAGGCAATAAAAACTCACCAACCATGTGCTTTCGCACGTGAGCCATGGTGTAGAACTTCTTTTCGCATATCTCACAGGAAAATTTTTTCTCTGCATATCCATGGACAATCTTGATATGCTCATGGAGGGACCAAAGCTTCTTGAATGACTTATTACAGGAAACACACTGAATGGGTGGACAGGACAAAGAAGAATAATTTAAACAAAGTTCACTTCAGATGGTACCAGGCAGCTGTAACCAAAATGAAGTGAACATATACAAGGAAAAGACTGCAACCCTATGTACATTATTTTATGGCAAATATTAAAACGCCACTCACTTCATTCTAATGTCACTGAATCCAGAGATACAAATTTTAAGAAAGTGAATATTCATGTGCTTACAACGCCACCTGCTGCTTCAAGAGCAAATCAGCAGCAACATCCAGATTGTACCAGCCCATCACACAGTACACTGGTCGACTGACCAGTGATGTTAGAGAAGGATTTAGACTAACTATGATGAGCTGGCCTGCCAGCTTGAAAATAATATTTGATATCCAAAATAGCTCATTTGGTTTAAGCACATCTGGGAAGTATATTGCTGTGTATTGTGAGATTAGAATAAATTATTCGGAGTGAAACAAATGTTTTTCTTCTCTGGAGTGCAGGAGGTTAGACTATGGGAAATAAGAGAAAACTAAATAATATATTTTCTCTCTACCCAAAATTATGGCAGACCACATTTAAACAAAGTAATGTGACTTTGCATTAATGACTGAGTTTGGTTGGAAAGGATACATTCTAATTAATTTTTATCTTGTGTAGGATAAGACGGTGAAACAAAACAAAACAAAAATATAAATATATTATGTAATTTGTATCATTATTCAGTGCATGTGGTCATTAACACATCTTACCATAAACCCTAGCAGACCAGTTATACAAGGCAATGGTCTCTCTGTCCCCAAATTTACTGTACATTCTGTGCCAAGAAACTAGAACATTATCGGTCATTTAGGTTGTGCAAAATATATAGGAATAAGTTAGCAAAATATAATTTTAAACAACACATTTAGTAGGAAAAAATGTAAGATCCATGAGATTTCTAAGTTAGTCCAAGGTATTTTAAAAACAATAAACCTACTACAAAATGCAGATTAGCGTTATCTGACTTGAGATTCTTTATCAAATGTACTCGTTTGTCCTTTTCCATTCAGGTTGGAAGACAGAAGTAACTGGATTCCAGTTTCAAGGGCATAACAGCATGAGAACTCTGGACCAGAGGATTGTTGAAGCTGACCCAAGGGAATAATAAGGAGCTGGAACTGTTGAGTAAATTGAACAGAGCAGCAGCAGGAGGAACTTCTGTGCCTTAATCCACCGGGTTCACATGTGTGTCAAAAATATCACATCCAGTTTACAGAAGAGACACAAAAATCAGAACCTGGAATAACAGAATACTAAGCCAAAATCCCACTGCTTGATCCCAGTAATTACAATGAGCACACTGAAGGAAGCAACTGAAAAATAATCACATAGTTGAGGACTATGTATGTTCTGTATTCCTGTCATATTTATTGAAAATAGTTATTTTTTTTAGAAAATCAAAGTTACTTACAATAAAAAATATAAACGCTATCAAGTTAGTATTGATATACTCAAGCGCAGAGTTTGTAGTTGGAAATGCAACATCTTGCTGATCCATTTATTAAACATACATATATGCTGAACATATACACAAGGATTCTTCATTTGTATTAATCCAAAGATTTTGCATATACTCATTCTCCATCCAGGACCAACAATCTCAGGAGGAATGAGCTGTAAGATCTTCTTATTAGTTAACCAACTAACTTGAATTCAACCTCCAATGCTATAGAGAAGTGACTAAAACCCTGCTTGTTTTTTTTTTTAGGGAACCTCCTCCAAAAAGCTTTATCACTTTGATTAATAAATCCACTTATGGTCTCTCTATACAACACCTAGTATGTGAATTTCTTAGACATTTCTCTAATTCTACTTGATGTAATTTCACTGTAGGAACTAAAGTGTATTTTATCTAATAGTTTCCTCAAAACTACCTGTGTATAATTCCCAACTACTTTCTGTACAATCATGAAACCCAAACTCACGTTTTTCTTGCTGTCTGACTGATCTGCTATTGAACTGCTGTTTCCCATCTGCTATTAGTGGCCATGAAGTCCATATTTTGCCTCCATCATGATTATAATGGTTAGTTAACCTTCCCCACCCCCACCCCCCAATCTGTTCCAGACAGCTGGAGGCAGAAGAAAAGCATTTTCTCATTACAATCCTTATGAAGATCATGGATTATATGTTGGTAATAGGAATAAGAAAACGATTTCTGATAAGATGGGCAGGCTAAAATACTGTTTCCTGAACTGTGAGAATGTGAATGGGTATGAGCTTGTTAGTCCTGGCCTAATGCGCTGTTCCTTATTCACCCAGCTCTACCCATTCATGCAGGAACTAATATAGTCCCAAACATAGCCCACCCCATTTTTAAACAATTATTTCAAAGTCTAACAACAGTCCATAGTATGCTAAATAGCAAACAGGTATTTGACATACTTACAGACCAATGTGTTTCTTACATTTACTGACAATTACAATAGGTTGTTTAGTTTAAATGAGATACCTCATTGCCTCATATATTTCCTAAACAATTTATAGCTAAATAGATTTACAGTTTCATTATTACAAATTAGTCTTGCATCTCTGTCATATCTTGTCTACATATCTTGTACAATGGTTGATTTTTTTAACTATAGAAAAATGCAGAAAGTGTCTTTATCTTTCATTTTATACTAACCAGTGCACAATGTATGTGCATGTTTAGCACCTGATGTTCCATTTCCTCTGCAAGGTTGTGTAGAGACAGGCATTACAGCCAGGCATTATTCCCTCTCCTCCCCACATTCATGCAGCTCAATTTCCTTGATTATGCAAGAGGAAATGTTGATAAAAGTAGAAAAGCTTGGGAATTCGTCCTCCTCAAAGGATTTCCCCCCTTGCAAAGTGTCCAGGGGACAGCAGAAGGTAGGGAAATCTGGCAAACCAGTGAGAGAACCTACCTGAATGTTTTTTTCACAGTCTGTTTGCTGGTGAAGGGAGAGCTCACTTTCTAGAACAAATTTCTTCCCACACTTGTCGCAGATCTGCATGCGCCTGTGAGTGACGTTCATGTGCTTCTCCAGATACCAGCGTGTGTTAAACACCCTGGGGCACTTCTCACAGGTCAAAGTCTCCTTTTCTTCACACTTTGATTTCTGCACAGGTGCCTTGGGCTCCTTTGCAGCTTTCTTCTTACGCTTGGGGGGCTCAACGCTCTTTCTACGGCCCCTTGTAGTTCTGGAAGTAGGGGAAGATGTGGCGGCTGCAGTAGATGCAGCTCTCCTTGTCCTCCTTTGTGCAACACTATCATTTTCCTCTCTTTGCTCTTTTTTCTTCTGCCTCTCATTTTCCTCCTCATCATTACTGTCTTCAGTGGCCTCTTCCTCCCCACTGTCACCCTCCTCTTCCTCACTGCTGGTCTTAAGAACAGCAGTTTCTTTGGATTGGGAGGGGACCCCCTTCTCCCCTTTTGATACATTTAATGTTTGGTTGTTAAGGTTTACCTCTACTATTATCTGCTCCCTTTTGTAAGTCACTTCATCTTCTTCCTCGTCCTCCTCCTGCAAGTCGTCAGAATTCTCCCTGTCTTCTTTCACGGCTCGGGCCTCTCCTACTGTTCTGTCCTCCCTGAAATATGGCTGCTCCTCTCTTTCATGGAGATGTGGCTTACTTGCTTTTGGGTCCACCAGTACAGAATAAGGACTCCCAGACTCCCTTTTGTACACCTTGGTGGACAAATCAAGTTCCTGGCTGGCACCATGATAGAAAGTGGGTGGTACTTGACCCCTGTCCTCCTGTGCCATCCCTGCTACATGTGTGGTGCAATTTTTAGCCATCTGCTGGCAAGAGCTGGCTGTTTCATTCATGGGGGCTCCCGATTCATTGAGCACCTTGTATTCCAGAATATCAATGAACTGACTCCTCTGGAACAAGATGAATAGCTGGAAATAACTAACTCATGACTGTTTTTGGGGAGCAGAGCACAAAAGCACGTGTAGGTCATGGAACTCTGGTTTTATAGCACGAAGACATCGACAGCAGTTCACAGGAAGAAAGCTGCCATTCAACAGCTGAACATTTTGTCTAGAAAAAAAGGAGAAAATTAAGTTAGTGGCTTAAGCATAAATGAAATAAATTGTCCTTGGAATAATCTGTTGCCTAATCTAAACTACATACAGGATTTGCTCCACCAGTTGTTAACCATTGATATTAATAATAGGCTATTCATTTTATTGTCTAGGAGAAAAAATGGGGAAATGCCTTAACTGTTTTGCTGGCAAATACACACTTTTCATATGAACTTTAGAGCAATAGAAGGCTCAACAGATAAAAATAAATGGTTTCATATATTTAAGAGGTGGTGTATAATAGTTTCTCTTAGCTTAGTTTTCATGCTTAACCATAAACACAATAGCAACGTTGCCTCAATCTGGTATTTTTAATATCAGAATTAAGGCATTTGCCTATTTTTATATTCAAAACTAAAACAGAACTGCAACAGATACTATGCACTATGATTAATTAGGAGGGTGAAAATTTTCTCAATCATTTGAACATTAGTCGCTTAGATCCATTTGACACTAATCTAAAATTTTTGCCAATATTAACTTTTCAAATGAGTGTTGAAAGCTAAACAAAAATGTAGTTACATAATACTATATGGATGCAATTATATGTTCAGAGATATACAGCACAAAACTTTGCATATCATGAAAATTTGTAATTTTATTTTTCAGATGATTTTATTACATAGCTGCAAAGATCACCTTGAAATATCATGATTGTGTCTATCAAATAGGAATCTGTCATATTGTGTATTTGTCCATATAACCTAATATCATTTGGGTAGCAACTTCTCAGGTTCCTCAGAATGAACCTTTCCCATCACTTGCTACCTAATCCTTTCCACCAGAGATATCAGGAACTGAACCAGGAATTTCTACTGGCAAAATATGCACTTCACTGATAAATGACAGTATTTTCTTTTTCAGAAGGGAAACATGGATTGGTAGATTCTGGTGATGGAGTAGGGGTGAGGTTTTAAGGGCAAGATATACCTCCTTTCTCATTTTGGTAAATGCACAGATTAATACATTCTTCATGTACATAATGCACATAATTTTATTTCCTTCCTTCCTTTTGTCAATCCACAAAAACCTTCTGGAAAAGCCACATTTTTACCAGCTTCCAGAAGGTCATGAGAGTGGAAGTCATCCTTATCTCAGGAGATAGGCTGTTCCATAGAAAGAGCATGACCCCAAAGCCCATATGGCCAACCATGCTGAGCTTCCATAAAGTCCTGGGACAGGGTAGAGTGATCTGCTCTCTGATGGGTAGTAGATGGGGAATATATTTGTGTCAGCTATTATCCCTGGTGCATGTATTCTTCTACTGATTTTGTTTCATAGTTTTTACTGTTATTTTTACCTGATGAATTTTTCCTCCTCCTCCTCCCATTTATTATAGCCAAAAGGCCAGAAAAACAGCAAGATAAAGCCTACAAAGTGAACATGTATTTTAATCCTATTGGGTAAGCCACCTAGATTCACTTCGTGATTGAGGCAGCATACAAGTTGACAAATAAAAGCTTTGTTCCAAGTTTGAAAGGCTCCATAGGAACATTTCAAGCTGGCTCTGTTTCAATGGAACAAAACTCAAAATATTTCCAGCTTCTGCCCTACGGAACAATGGGAGCATAAAACAAGTTTCTTGTTTTTTGTCCTGGGGCCACAGATGTTGTAGTGTAGTCCATTCAAGAATATTTCTACCCAGTCTACAGAAAATTTGGCCAAAAAGATGTTTAAAAAAAAAAGTTAAGAGCGCTTTAATATTCCCATAATAAGCAATAGAAGCACAGTAAAGCATACTTTTTTCACGTTTTGTTTGCATAAATACAATTAATCACAAAACTGATTCAAGCAAAGAAAAAAAATAACAATAAGGGATTCAGTTAAGCCCAGCTCGAGAATAACATAACAGTTAAAAAAACTTCCCTGGCTAGTGGTCCACAGTTTTGTCCTAATGCACATGTTTGTTCAGTACACACTTTTTGTATTTGGCAACCTGCCTACAAATCTCAAAAACTTAGCAACAGGTAGGCAATAGGCTTTTTCTTATTTCAAAACATGCTTTGAATGTGCTGACATCTTTGGTTTATACAGTATATGTATTTTGAATCACAGAAGCTTAGAGTATATTAGCAATTCAACCAGCAGACCCAGGTTCCATCCCTGCTGCCACTGACTGGAAGTAGTTGAGAAGAAGTATGTGATCAGATCATGGAGTGAGTTATGTACATATTCAGAGATTGAAACCATTTGTGAAATAAAAACAAATATGCTGTCTATCTGTTGCTAAGATTTCAAGATGCCAAACCTGAAGTTTATATTGATTTGCTTACTTGTTGAGCTTTGCTGGAAAACTGCCCAAGAAATTAGGCCCTTAATGTACAGTAAAGGCCAACTGTGAAATCATAAGCAAATAAACAAATCCTCCTGCTATGATCTGTTAGAGCTCAGGAGTTTGGACGTGCCAGCAGCTAATTTTACAAACTTTAGCAGAAGCGTGAGGAACTTGTAGCCCTGCTAAACTGGAATTCCCAGCAAGAGCAGACTACACTGCCAAAAATGAGGGATGCTGGATGTTGCATAAGTGGTGCTTCCCAACTTGGCTTATGACATTTATCAGGAAAAAAAAGTGATAAACTTAGAGGAAATAGTGACTTAAGAGAAAGAAAAGTAGGACATAGCCATTTGAGAAAATAAGATGCGGCAACCAATTATCTCAGTATCAGCTGCATTTCAAACATCTGGTAGACAATTCCCAAACCTGGCTACAAGGGTGGGCTTTTATCTGAACAGAAAAGATGTAAGGACTGAAAGTATGGATGATATACTGGACATAGGTGAGAATACAAAAGGCTACAATTAAGGAAAGAAATTTTCAAAAAATCAGCTGGTATGATTTGCACTAGAAAAAGAATGTTCTTCACAAATATGAGTTCTGCAAGTAAAATAAGACTAAGACACACAGACACACACACAAATTTATTCTCACTCCAAATTTGGGGCTTACAGATGCTTATGTTCTGCACATTTTAAATTATGGACAGACTAAAGCTATTTTTCAACTAAACTACAGTACATATGAAAGAGCATTTATGTGATCTATTGCAACAAAACTTAAATATTTTTTCTGTGTTTCTACCTTTTAAATAGAAATAGTGTTATTAAGGCCAGAGTCTATTTTTATTCAGTACATTTTCTGTATAGCATATAATTTGACCACATAGAAGTTTCTATGAATAATAAAGACAGCTAATTAAGAGTTAGCTCCAAGTATGTGGGAATTCTAAGTATGCATAGAACTGCACTAAAAGCATAAGACATATTCATAATTCTCCTTTGGTGGTGGTGGTGAAATCAAATGGATCTATACACAAATTCATTTCGAGCCATACACAAATGAAAAAAATACTGATATAGCAGCTGGGAGAAACAGAAAAGGTAGTAATTAAAAATTATGCTTTCCACTTACTACACTTTTCCTCAGCATTTACCCAGTCTTAAATGTACTAAGAAGATGTGGAACCACAATCACAAAAAAACAAAGAAAAAGAAAAAAGCAGAACACATTCAAAGACTTTATATATACTCCTACACCAAGCAAACACACATTAAAGAAAGCATGAAGAAACCACAGTATTAAAATAAGATCTAATTATGATCCATAGTTTAAAAACATTTAACCAAACTTCTATGAAAAGTACCATAAACAGAAAACATCTTACAAGAGAACTATTCCCAATTACTACTACTGTGCTTTTTACGGAAGGATCATGGGGGGGGGGGGCAGGGGGGTGCCTTTGAGTCAATTTTGATTCCTCTCCACTCAGTTTTCTTGTGCAACTTTTTTTTTTTAAGTGGTTTGCTATGGCCTTTTCCCTAGTGCTGAGAGACAGAGACTGATTCCAAGTCACCTAGCTGGCTTTGTGCCTAAGACAGGACTAGAACTAAGTGTCTGGTTTCTATCTCAGTGCCTTTGACTACTACATCAAATTAGCTCTCATGGAAGAATATGGGAAGACAATAATCCTTTTATAAGTTCTAGTACAAAGACAATTTTACTATGTTCTGCATCACCTTCTCACTATTAGGGTAACAAATCTTTCCTATTTACACTGATATAACTTAAGCCAACTAACTGTAGAAATATAATTATATGCTTTGTACACTAAATATAAGGATATAATTATATGCATGAGAACTATAAAGAATTAAAATCTTGGGGAAATTCACTTTCCTTTTTAAAAGAAACAGTACGTTCTGAACATTTAGAATTACATAAATATTTTTCAATGTGATAAATCTTAATAAACTTTCTTAATTTAAAAAGTAACACACATATCAAAAAGATCTAAGAACAAGTCAATATTCCAATAGCAACTTTTGTATGTATTGAGGTAAAGTAAAAGAGGAATTATGCTTTGTACAAAGGATTACTTTTTCCCCAAACTGAATCAAAAGTAATATTTAAGGTATATTCCAATGCCTCCTTTCTTTTCTATCTCAACTTTTCCATTACAACAATTTTCCATAGTTTTTCATAGCAGAGATTTAGTGATGGAGCCTCTGGATTTTTACAATATTATGCTATGGCTAGCTTTGCCGCAATCATCATGAACAGTTACCTTTTTTTTTAGTTCCTTGAGTTGCCTCACTAAATAATGACAGTAAACATATCCTGGGACTGTAAATTTTCCTATATCCATACTTTTAACCTTTCTAATCACTTCTGACCAGAACCTCTGAACAACTTCACAGGACTGCCATACAGGCATATAGGCACCCTTTGCTTTGCCACACTTCCAACATTTATATGGGCTTTTCCCAGTAATTTTAGTTACTTGTATAGAAGATCTACGTAGACCATCTACGAATCACTTAAGTAATTTTCTCTGATCTTTGCTGATATTGAGTGTAATGTGGAATTCTTCCAAAGTACATCCCACTGTATGTCAGATATATTATGTCTTAAATCTAACATGAGATTACATATTTTGGATATTAGACCTTTAGAAGACTTAGAAGATTCTAATATAAGATTTTCAAAGGCTTTTAGCAGTTGCAATGCTGTCATCTTACAGATTATATTTTTAACAAAAAACCTCACTTATTTGTAATCACTGTTATTATTATTATTGTTCATGCATGCCAATTTCTGCTTTAAAATACAGGTATATTCTGGCATTACTTGATTATTTATAAATTAATCCCTTAATCTAAAAAGGTTTTGCTGTCTCCACACATTACTAGGTAGCCCTGTTAAATTATTTGGAAGAAGAGCCATAACCCATAATTGTCATTGACAAGGAGGGAGATAGAAATAATCCCCCCCCCCCGCCTGTACTTCCAAATCTTCAAAGAACAGTCAAGAAACCTACTGATACATGCTGGGTTATGTTTAAAAATTGTTTTAAACTTTGTGTAAAAGTCACATGGATGGCTCAATCAGGTTCCCTTCTAGTAAATGAGTGTGAGTGTAGGGCCCTAAATAGCTGCAGATATCCTTCTATGAATAGCAAACCAGTTTTGGAAGGACTTCACCATAGCTGACAGTCTCTTCCTAAAACATGTGCTGGAGGACATCAAGGACAAGTCTGTCAATGCCTGTAGGAAGAACTTGTGGCCTGAGGTTGTACATGACAAGTCCAGAAGAACGACAAACCATTCTAAATGAACAGCACAAGAAAACCACTGCAGAAATTAAGAAGTTGGCCAGGAAAATAAGGAGCGTATGTTTCAAGGACTTAGAGGACGAGGACATCAACAATTTAACTGATGGACAGGTACCATCACTAATGGGTGATGAACTCTGAGGATGAGGATGACGTTAAGGAAGAATCAAGCTAAGAGAGGAAGGAAGGCAATGTGTGATGCCAAACGTCTTGCAGAGTTCTACAAATATAACAATATAATTCATGCAATGAAGTTCAAAGAAGTCCTTTAACACCATACCCAGCCATGTTGAATGAGCTCAAACAAAAGAAGCAAGGGCTTTCAATCACAATGTTCCTGAAAAGGACAATTTCTACATCAATGCCTAAAACTCCTCCTATCCCTGAACTTGATGTCAGCCAACCCTACTTCTTCTCCAGCCTCTGAGACCCCTACTATACTACTGTATTGAGGAGTACTGAATCCTGTGGAAGATTCCCTGGTCCATGTAATAAAATTTTGATACAGTATTTTCAGAAACATAGGTCTAAAAAGTTAGTCATTATTATAAAACACAATTAAAATATTTTAAACATATGTATAAAAAAATCTGTTAAGTATAAATGGTTATTGTAAGTGTTTAGGCATATGTAAAAAACATCTGGGGCTATTTGGGCGAGAGTACAGATTTTCAGGGAATTTCATGTTTTCACAGGAAATATTGACACATAACCCCCGTGAATACAGAGACTTGACTGTACTGCTTAACACATGTTAGAATAAAATTTGCTTGGATTCAAATTACAAATGCTCCATTTGCTTTTTAACATACAATACAGTTAAAATGCAGCTTAAGATGTTAAGATGCCACTGTATACAATGATAAACTAAGACCTGGAAGACTTAAATTCATCCTCAACCATGGATGCTTACGGTGTACCTTCAAGCCAGTCACATTCTCTCAGCCCAATCTACCTCACAGGATTGTTCTTGTGGGTGGAAAATTGAAGGAGAAAGTGATATGCATACATTTAGCTCCTTAAGGAAAGGTGTGATATAAATAACAGATAAATACAAATACAATCTAATTTCCCAATTATGTAATATTTTACTTCTCAGCTATAAATTTCATATTTCTATTTTGACTGCATTTTTCCAGACATAAATGGATTTATTCAGACTAGATGCAGTTCCCTCTCTTACCTCTAATAATCTTTAAACTGTGCTGGGTTCAATCAACTTTATTCCTTTAAATTGCAACCCAATTCTCTGCACATTTGCTTGAGGGTAAGCTCTAATAAGGGGCGCGGTGGCTCAGCGGGTAAGACACCAGGCTTGTCCATTGGAAGATCGCAAGTTCGGAGGTTCGAATCCCTAGCCCTGCGTGATGGAGTGAGCTCCCGCACTAGCCCCAGCTCTTGCCAACCTAGCAATTCGAAAGCATGCAAATGCAAGTAGATTAATAGGTACCACTTCGGTGGGAAGGTAACAGCGTTCCGTGCCTGTCATGCCAGCCACATGACTGTGGAAGCGTCTTTGGACAACACTGGCTCTTCGGCTAACAAACGGAGATGAGCATCGGCCCCTAGAGTCGGGCACGACTACACAAATGTGTGGGGGTACCTTTACCTTTTTTTAAGCTCTAATAAACTTAATAAAGTTTAACCTGTTTTTAAAGTTTATTACATTTATACCATTTTTTTCTTCCAGATGTCCTAGCCAGCATCCATAATACTTTCCCCCCAAAATTTATCTGTGATGCATGTTGGAGCCAATGTGGTATAATGCATAAATTATGCCTAGATTATGCCAGTTCAAGTCCATTTTTAGTTTATGTTCACTTGATCACTTTCAGCCAGTTGCCATCTCTCAGTCCAAGCAAACACACATAGGTTTTGGCTTGATATACATTTCTATGAATGCTATTTTGGAAATAGAAATGAATTCAATGTACCTTATTTCTAAGTAAAGACAAATATAACCTCTTAATAATTTTTGTCACTAGCTTGATCCAATATTTTTTCTGACAGAGCCAGATACTATTATATTTTGTTAGGGAAGGGGACCTAATTTGTGACAAGGAGCAGTAGTTTTCTGTATTCTTAGGAAAAAAAATTTTTTTTCTTAAATTAATCTGTTCAATCATGTCCGATTCTTGGAGCCTGTCTGGACAAGTCCCTGCAGTTTTCTTGGCAAGGCTTTTCAGAAGTGGTTGGCTGTTGCCTCCTTCCTAGGGCTAAGAGAAAGTGACTGGCCTGTTGTAAATCAGGGTTTTAAAAAAATTTTGAGGCCACAGAATGTTTTTTTTTAAAAAAAATCCCAGAATTCCGCTCCCCCAAATGGCAACCATGGTGTTTTTTTTGTGCAAGAACAAGCCCCGCCCTTTCTGATGTACCTTAGAAAAATTGCTATGGACTTTCTTTGCTGTGTTTGAAAGATTCCCCCCCCCTTTAGTCTCTCACAGAACCCTAGTGTTCTGCAAAACAGAGTTTGAAACGTCCTGTTGTAAATAAAGCCAAATAAGAAACCTGTCAAAAATATTGATAGCCTGGACTTCCGGTGAAGATGGACGGCGGCTGGGGCAAAGCAGAAGAAGCTCCGTAAAGAAATTTAGAGACCCTGTGGAACTGAGCCAGCTTTGCGAATTTAAAAACCAAAAAGCGGCTGTAGAAAGAGCGGAGAATGTGGCTCTTTTGAAAGAAAAAAACTTTTGGCGGCTTCGGAAGGCGGGCGAGTCATTTGTTTGTCCGGTTTAAGTGTCTTCTTTGACTCGCGGAGAAAATCAAGCCAGGAAGCTGAAAAGCGAAAGTAGGTTCCGCGGAGGGAAAGTCTTTGAAAGAGACGAGCGCCGCAGATCGCTTCACCAAGACAATTTGAAAAACAAATAAATCAAAAGCAATTGTTTCTAAACGAAGAAACTAAGCGAAAGATATTTGGGTGAGAAGAGAAATAATTTCCCTACTGAAAACTTTTACAAAGACTGAATTAATTAATTAATTAATTAAAACAAACAAACGAAGCCATTTTGTTCTTATAGAAATAACTTTGTTCTTCTGCACAAACCTTGCTATAGAGTATAAGTATATAAGTATATAAGTATATAAGTGCATAAGTATATAAGTATATAAGTATTAGATAATTAAGATATTAGATAAAATGAGTGTTAGTACTAGAAGCAAGGTTAGAAGGGGATCTGATACAGGGGAAGGAGAACGGTTAAAATCTTTGTTTGAAGATTTTACAGTCAAGACCACTAAGACAATTTCACAAACAGTGACAAAGGTGCTAGAAGAAAAATTAGAAGATTTAGAAACCAGATTAGAACAAAAACTAGGAAAGATAGAAAAGAGATTAAAAGATGATATACTTGGAGTTAAGAAACAGATTGAGAAATGTGAAGAAAACCTTGACAAAGAAGAGCGCATAACAATATTAGAACTAAAAGAGAAAGAATACTGCATAAGGTTGAGGGGTGTGCCAGAAGAGAAAGAAGAGAATACGAGAGAAGTAATTGTTCAAATGTTAGCAAATTTAATTGATTGGGAGGAAGAAAGAATAGAGGAGGAAATTGAAAGAATGTTTAGAGTAAACTCAAAATATGCAACATTGTATAAAAAACCAAGGGATATAGTGATTGAATTCTCAAAAAAAAAAGACAAGGAATATAATAATACAAACATCATACAACAAAAAGATAGAAATTGAAGGGAAGGACATTACTATTTACAAAGAAATACCAGCAAAAATATTAAGGAAAAGAAAAGAATATAGATTTCTAACAGATCTTTTGGGAAAAAACAATATAAATTTTAGGTGGGAAATACCAGAAGGTTTAAGTTTGACATTTAAAAGCCAAAGATTCAAATTAAACTCAATACCAAAAGCAAAGGATTTTCTGAAAAGATTTGAAACAGAGATAGTTAATCCAGGGGATCAGAGAATAAGGGAGAAAGAGACACTCCAGTTTCAAAAAGAAAAAGGAGCATCAAACTCTAAAGAATTTGTTTCGCTTCTAGTAAATGAGTGAATTAAAGGCCATTACTTGGAATATTAATGGGGCCAATTGTCCTGTTAAAAGAAAACGATTGTTCCAACTACTAAGTAAATTAAATCTTGATATTACATGCCTCCAGGAAACGCATATCAAAAAAATAGATACAAAATACTTAATCAATAAAAAACTAGGAATAGAATTTATTACAGCAAATGAAAAAAAATATGGAATAGTAATATATGTAAAACCCTATTTAAAGCCCAAATTAATACAAAAAGATGAAAATGGAAGGTATATTATCATTGAAATTGAAATTCAGAATTCTAAAATATTAATAATTGGAATATATGCCCCTAATAAAAATCAATATTTTTTTTTACAAAGAATTATTAAATAATTTTACAGAATATACACAAAATAACTGGCTAGTAATGGGGGATTTAAATGGAGTAGTCATGCCAAAATTAGGTAGGAAATCACATCGTCAAATTAAAGATTACCAAGGCAAATTGCCTGGGGAATTTTTTGATATGACAAAAAAATTATCTCTAATTGATGCCTGGAGAAGCCAAAATGGAAACGCCAGAGAATTTACCTTTTATTCAAATAGATATAAATCATTTTCAAGAAACGACATGATATGGACATCAAAAAATTTGGAAAATAAAATTAAAGAATGTACAATTCTACCGAAGACTTTATCAGACCATAACCCTGTACAAATAATTCTGAAGATAAATTCAAAAAATTATAGATGGAGACTAAATGAAAATATCTTGAAAAATAAGAAAAATTTAGATGATCTAAAAAAGAAAGTACAAGAATTTTTCATTTGGAATTTGGATACAGAAGTTAAATCAGAAACAGTCTGGGATGCAAGCAAGGCCTTCATGAGAGGACACTTTATATCGGTGAATAATTTCCAAAAGAAAAATAGTAACAAAAAATTACAAACAATTTTGGACCAAATAAAAGAAAAAGAAAAAGAAATACAAAACAATAATAAAAAAGAAGAAATTTTAAACCAGATTAAATTATTACAATTACAAGTAAAAATTTTAATGACAGAAGAGATTGATAGAAAATTAAAATATACTAGACAGAGAAACTTTGAACATGCGAACAAACCAGGTAGATGGTTGGCATATAAATTAAGAAAAGAAAGAGAAAAACAAATAATTTTAAAAATTAGAGAAAATGATATGGATTTAATTCAAAATGAAAAAATTAAAAATGCCTTCCATACTTACTATACAAAATTATACAAAAAACAAAAAACACCATTGGACAAAATTGAACAATATGTTCAGGAATGTGACTTAGAAAAATTAACAAATGAACAAAAAGATATTACAAATAATTTGATTACATCACAAGAAATAATAGAAGCAATTACAAGACTGAAAATAGGTAAAACCCCAGGACCCGATGGGCTATCTGCGGGATATTATAAATATTTTAAAGAACAATTAACAGAACCACTTAAAAAATTATTTAATTCAATTCTCGAGGGTAATGAGATACCACAATCATGGACAGAAGCTAAAATTACTTTAATTCCCAAAGAAAACCAAGACTTAACAAAATGTGAAAATTACAGACCAATTTCCTTATTAAATAACGATTATAAATTATTCACTAGCATTTTGGCTGAAAGATTAAAAAAAATTCTACAAAATTTGATAAACCGTGATCAGAATGGATTTTTACCAAATAGACAAATTAATGAAAATTTACGTACAATAATAAATTTGATAGAATATGCAAATGTACATAATGAAAAATCTATAATGTTATTATTTCTAGACGCAGAAAAAGCATTTGACAACGTAAATTGGGATTTCATAATTAAAACATTAGAACATAAAAATTTTGGGGATAAATTTATAAAAGCAATTCAGGCAATTTACAAATTACAGAAAGCCAAAATTATAGTGAATGAAGAAGAAACACAAGAAATTAATATAGAAAAAGGTACACGTCAAGGTTGTCCATTGTCTCCGTTAATATTTATATTAGTACTGGAGGGTTTATTGCAAAAAATTAGAAAAGACGATAATATTGAAGGCGTCAAAATTAAAAAAGAAACTTACAAATTAAAAGCCTTTGCAGATGACTTGGTGATAATTTTATAAAACCCACTAGATTCAATAGAAAACTTAAACAAAAAGTTGCAAGAATTTGGAGAGGTAGCAGGCTTTAAAATAAATAACCAAAAAACTAAAATGATAAATTTGAATATGACAAAAGAAGAGCGAGAAAAATTGGAACAAAAATCAGGATTCCAAAATGTTAAACAAATTAAATATTTAGGAATACAGATAACTGCTAAAAATATAGACCTATTTAAAAATAATTATGTTAAAATATGGAAAGAAATCAAGAATGATCTAGAAAAATGGGAACCTCTACAATTGTCGCTGTTGGGTAGAATAGCGACAATAAAAATGAATGTATTACCTAGAATTTTGTATCTGTTCCAGACGATCCCTATAACAATAACAGACCAGACCTTTATAAAATGGCAAAGAGATATAACAAAATTCATATGGCAAGGGAAAAAACCCAGAATAAAATTAAAATATTTACAAGATATTAAAGAAAGAGGAGGACTGGGATTACCAAATTTAAAATTATATTATGAAACTTGTGGTATGGTCTGGCTGAAAGAATGGATAATATTGGAAAATACAAATATACTAAATTTAGAAGGACATGACAATAGATTCGGTTGGCATGGGTATATGTGGTACAATTAAAGTAAAGTTAACAAAGCATTCAATAATCATATAATTAGGAAATCATTATTAAGAATATGGAGCAGATACAAAAATTCTTTATTACCTTCACTTCCACTGTGGACATCATCTCAGGAGGCATATGCCAGAAAAGAAAGCTCAAATGATAAAAAATGGTTAAGGTACAAAGATTTGCTTAAATTTAGTGGAAATAATTATGAATTTAAAACAAGAGAAGAATTAGAAAAAGAGGGTTACAAATGTCAATGGTTCATATATTTCCAATTAAAAGAACAATTCAAATTAGATCAAAAAACGTTCAAATTTCTGAAATCAAGAGAAAATTGGGATAATATATTATGGAAAGAGAATGACCATTTGATTTCAAAATTATATAAAAAACTATTAGAACTAAAAACTAATGATATAATAACTAAAAATTATATGATAAAATGGGAAGAGAATTTGGGCAAAGAGATCAGTTACGAAGATTGGCAAACCATTTGGACTAAAAACACTAAATTTACTTTAAGTAATAACTTAAAAGAAAACAATTACAAGATGATTTTCAGATGGTATATGACTCCTGAGAAATTATACAAAATGAAATGTTTAGGATCAAATATAAGCTGGAAGTGTAAAACAAAAGTGGGATCTTATTATCATTTATGGTGGTCTTGTAAAAAAACAAAAAAAATTTGGGAAAAAATCCACAATTGTATTTGTAAAATCATTGGAATTAATATGGAAAAGAAACCAGAATTTTACTTATTGGGACTTATGGATACAAAGTGGACTAAAGAATGTAAAAATTTACTATTACATCTGATCGCTGCAGCAAGGATAACCCTAGCGAAACATTGGAAAGAAGAACAGACTCCATCAATAGAAGAATGGATTTTTAAAACAATGGAATTAGCACAAATGGACAGATTAACGAACTTGGTAAAAGGTAAAGAAATCGGAAATTATGAATCAACATGGAACCCCTTTTTAAATTTCATACAAAAGGACTATAATATAAAACAAATTTTGTAAGATAGAAAAGATCAAAGACAAAAGAGAAGGATGAAAATGAAATCAATAAATGAAATAAAATACTAATATAAAGACAAAATATCAAAAAGGAAGGAAAGATACAAAGGAAATAGTTTTGTGAAATAGTTTTGTTAAATATATATAATAAAAGTTTTTTCGTAAAAGAAACAGGAAGTCATTCTGTTTTATATGTAACTTTGTATGTTGTCTTTGTTTTGTGTTATGTGTTTTGTGTAATTATGTTGTGTATATGTTGTAAATCTTTGTAAATGTAGCTAATGGTGTGATGTGTAAATATTTTAAATAATAAAACTTATCAAAAAAAAATATTGATAGCCTAAGCAAGCAAGCAAAAATGTCATTAGCTTAAAAGTATAATAAAGTATGTATCTACTATGATGCTTGCAGAAGAAAGAAAAGCTAATAAAAATTACCCTTTGCCAATCCATTATAATTTTTTTAATATTATCAAGGCAAAAAGTTATTATCAGCATAGATATCTAGGATGCTGATAAAAAGTTATGATGCTGAGAAAGAAAGAAAGAAAGAAAGAAAGAAAGAAAGGAAGGAAGGAAGGAAGGAAGGAAGGAAGGAAGGAAGGAAGGAAGGAAGGAAGGAAGGAAGGAAGGAAGGAAGGAAATGCTACTAGTACCTCAACTCAAAAATGAGCCAGTTTGGTGTAGTGGTTAAGGCACTGGCTAGAAACCAGGGGACCATGAGTTCTAGTCCTGCCTTAGGCTCAAAGCCAGCTGGATGACTTTGGGCCAATCATTCTCTCTCAGCCCTAGGAAGGAGGCAATGGCAAATCACTTCCGAAAAACCTTGCCAAGAAAACTGCAGGGACTTGTCCAGGCAGTCTCCGAGAATCGGACATGATTGAACAGATTAAAAAAACAAAACAAAACTCAAAAAATATTTTTCTGGGATCATGTGGATACTGTACTGTTAACTGAAAACAGTAATTAAGGATTAATTTAAGAATTAAGGAAAGTTTTAACAAACTGGTCTTTTTTTTAGTATTTTTGATTTGCAGTCTTTTTTGTTTGTTTGTTTTAAGTTATAAGCCCTGAGTTTTCAGTTTGTACAAAAAACTGTGGTACAAATTTAAACAGTGTGGCAAATGTCAGTAATCTTACACAGTGTTACTAGGAGGGAAATTCTATTGAACAAAATTATCTAATTTGTTAAATATGCAGTATCACAATTCTGTGTCCAGTTATCTTTCCACCTGAAATGCAGGAAGGTAAAAAATAGAACACAGTATTATTTAGTCAACATACCACTTATTTTACATCATCTTAAAAACAACATTAATACTCCTCTTAAAACATTGTGTGCCTCAAATCAAAGTCCTGCTGTGTTCCCAATGAAGATTTCCCTGCAGCATCTGGAATTCTTTATGAACAAGAGTAAAACATCAGGTAAGCAAGCTTCCCGCCAGCCACTGTTTGCTTTCTTTGATCACTGGAAGCATGCCTGCTTGCTTATTTTTGTGCTTCTACCTTCAGATATGTCCCATATTTACTTGTACAATATTGGGCAAGAAAAAGCTGCAATCTGTACATGCATACACACACTCGTACTATTAATTCTAAAAATCAACAAACTACAGAGACTAATACAAACTGCAAATCATGCAAAAGGGACACCTCATCAAGGGCTACAATCTATCAGTGTCCACAATCCATCCACAGGATTTAAACAATTAATAATGTACAATTCAGAAAATCAAGAAGGTGATGGCTACAAAAGTCTGTGCAACATTGCAAACATCTTACAGTCTCTGAGCTATTTTCCCCTCAGCACAATGTTATAAGATTAGATAATCCCTGAATGAGAAACAGATCATGGCTGTGGGCGTTTTCCATTAAAAAAAACCCTGAATAAATAGTTTGAACTTTCTGCTTGAGAAAAATTTTCATAGCATATTTTCTGCTAAGTTAGACTTGCATTCTGCAGAAGATTTTAGCCATTTTGTGACACATTCATACTAGGCTCTAGCCCTGGTATCTTCAATGTGGTATCAATGAGAATCTTCTTTGGTATCTGCCTAGTCACCTGCCTCCTGATTTTTTAAAGCAATATTGCTTCTTAACAGAATAGCTAGCATGCTGTAAAGTAAATCAACCATCTTTCACACAATATTTATTTCCAAGAATGCCTCACAGCCTTATTTGAGCCTTAAAAATACTATTGAAGAAAACTGGTTAAGAGCTGAAGTCCAGTACTATGTCTAGAGTGTGCAAATCCACCAAGGGGGTGGGGGTAGGGAACATTCCTAAGAGCTAAAGCAGACTGAGAAGGGTTTTTTCCATGCACTATGTGCATGAATGTTACTTGTTTTCTCTCACGTGTTTCATTTTAGCTGCCTCATTTTGGTTTGTTAATGGTATATTTTCCCTGATTCAACCATCAGTGTAAGTGTATTGTTCGATACCTTTTTGTGTAGATGTACCTGTTTTTCTGCATGTATTTCTCTGAACATCACCTGCTTTGGAGTCTGGAAACGGGTTTTATGTTGTACTTTATAAGACCAAATATGCCTTATGTTCAGTTTCTTGTCCAACATATCTGTCTTTGATCTTCATCAATTATTTTCTATGAATTTGGTGCTATAGCAGAAAACTTAGTTCAAAGTTTGCATTTTCCTGCTCAGGCCTCACCTTTGGCTAATTCTTTTGTTTTAATCCCACTACTAAATGACTGCATTGTGAGTGAACATATACACTATAACTTCCATTTTGTAAGACTGCCTACACTATGGTCTCAGAATTCCAGATTCACCTACCAACTCCCAAACACCGACTATTAAAGCAGTTGTCCCCAGAACTGTTCGGCTGCATTTTAGAAAGCACTTCGTAACCAAAGAAGTCAGTTTCCTGGACCAACTTGGAAATTACATGGTTAACAAATCCAGGGGCAGCTAAAAAAGTATGTTCTATATATGTTTATTTTTCTAAAGGAATTTGATAGCTTATGAAGGATTATTCCATTGTCTCCCAGTATGCCTGTGAAGTATTTTAAACCAATAAATAGCAGATTAGGTTGAGAGACAGCCAGTTCAACCACCGTGCAAGGAATTAAACCCTACCTACCATCCAAATCAATGCCCTCTGAATTACATCACACTTTCTTGCACTCACAGGATTCTTATTATATAAAATGCAAATAAAGGTTATTCTACAGTATATATCTTGGGACAGAGAGAAAGGACAGCAAGACAACATATGCACACAACCTCTGAGTTGCTGATCAAGGTTTCCAGATTGTATTTCTTTCTTTCTTTTTTAAAGATCTCCCTTCCAAACATTACAATGTCCACTAAAAAGTGATAGTTAACATAATGCATGAAAAGAACCATATATGTTGGTTCCATGCACTCTGAACATACAATGGTTCTTAAAAGTTTGTGAACCCTTTTGAATTTTCAATATTTCTGCATAAATAAAAACTAAATAAAGATAACCCAATTATACAAATGAGTCAAAATCATTATACTTGTTCATTTATTTATTGAGGGAAATGATCCAAAGCTACATATTTGTGGGTGGCAAAAGTATGCGAACCTTTGCTTTCAGTAACTGGTGTGCCCCCCTTGGGCAGCAATAACTGCAACTAAACATTTCCGATACCTGTGATCAGTCCTGAACATCGAATTTTAGCCCATTCCTCCTTACAGAACAGCTTCAACTCAGGGATGGTCGGCTTCCTCGCATGAACTGTCCACTTCAGGTCTTTCCACAACATTTCTATAGGATTAAGGTCAGAACTCTGACTGGGCCATTCGAAAACATTAACTTCCTTCTGTTTTAACCATTCTTTGGTCATACGACTTGTGTGTTTTGGGACGTTGTCTTGCTGCATGATTTACTTTATCTTGTTCATGGACAGATACCCTGACATTTTCCTGTAGAATTTGCAGGTACAAGTCAGAATTCATAGTTCCATCAATGATGGCAAGTCATCCCGGTCCAGAGGCAGCAAAGCAGGCCCAAATCATGATACTGCCACGTTTCACAGACGGGATAAGGTTCCTATGCTGGAATGCAGGGTTTGCCTTTCGCCAAACATAATGCTTTTCATTCAAGGCAAAAAATCCTATTTTGATTTCATCCATCCACAGAACATTCTTCTAGCAGCCTTCTGACTTATCATAATTTGCAAACTGTAGATGGACAGCAATGCTCTTTTTGGAGAGAAGTGACTTTGTCCTTGGAACTTTGCCATGCACACCATTGTTGTTCAGGATTCTCCTGATGGTGGTCTCATGAACACTGACATTTGCCAATGCAAGAGGCCTTTAGTTCCTTAGATGTTACCCTGGGCTTCTTGGGGACCTCTCATAGTATTACACGCCTTGCTCCTGGTGTGATCTTGGTGGACTGTTCCTGGGGAGGGTAACAATGGTGTTGAATGGCTTCCATTTGTATACAATCTGCCTGACAGAGGACTGGTGGAGCCCAAACCCCTTGGAAATAGTTTTGTAACCTTTTCCAGCCTGGTGAGCATCAACTACTGTTTATCAGAGGTCCTCAGAAATTTCCTTTGTTGGAGCGATGACACACTTCCACATAGCTGTGTTGTGAAGATAAGACTTTGATACTAAATACCCAGAAATTCTGTTTTTTAAATAAGGCAGGACCTCCTACACTCAACCTGATTATCATCCCACTGATTGAAACACCAGACTCTATTTTCTCCTGCAAATGAACTAATAACCCTAGAGCAGGGCTTTCCAAAGTGCTGCCGCTGGCGACACGCCAGCGGCGGTGGCAGCGTGGGGGGGGCGCGCGGCGGCAGCGTGGGGGGCGCGCGCACACGGTGGCGGCGCGGGGGGCGTGTGGCGGCGCGGGGGGGGCGTGGGGCGGCGCACGCGTGCAAGGCGGCCGCACTTTTGTGTCGCGACACACAGTTTGGAAAGCTCTGTCCTAGAGGTTCACATACTTTTGCCACACACAAATATGTAGCTTTGGATAATTTTCCTCAATAAATAAATGAACAAGTATAATGTTTTAAGTCATTTGTTTAATTGGGTTTTCTTTATCTAGTTTTAGGACTTGTGTGGAGAACAGATAACATTTTAGGTCATATTTATGCAGAAATATTGAAAAGTCAAAAGGGTTCACAAACTTTTAAGCAACACTGTATATACTGTACATTTATGCTGAAATTTATATTTCAACTTGAAATATTTATTTATTTATTTATTTATTTAGATTTATATTACTGCCCATCTCCTCCAATGGAGGACTCTGGGCAGTTCACAATAAAAACCATGATAAAACACAATAGTAATCAGAACATCAATAAATAAATATAAAATCCAAGTGCAAAGATGTTAATACTAAAAAGGGTTTCATGGGATCAACCAGCCCCAGGTGGAACTGCCATGCAGGGCAGCAGAACCAGGTCTTTAAATTTTTCCGGAAGGTCGGGAGTGAGGAGACCTGCCTTAGCTTCAGGGGCAAGATGTTCCAAATGAATATATTTCATTCACTGTAATAAAAATTAGAGTTATGATTTAAATAGAGTCTAATAGATACAACCTCAACGGTAGAGGAACCAGCAGTCAAGAAATATGTGGCAAACTAGCACTGGGTAATACTGAGGGTCTTGGAAAAGATACTGCATTCAGATGCTGTGATGTATTTATTTACAACAGGTGTGTCCAACCCGCGGCCCATGGGCTGCATGCGGCCCTGAACAGCTAGTAATGCAGCCCCCAAAAATCGTAAACTTTTAACATTTTGTGATTTTTTTCGTGACTCGATCGTGCGGTGCTCGATTGTGGACTGCATAGGTAGAAACAACGGAACGCTGTGTAGGGGAGGGGGCAGTGCAGTGCTAACGCCGCCCACTAGACACATCAGTTTGTGGCAACTTGGCGTTATATATATTTCAACCTACCTACACGTGTTCTGTGACAACAGGCATTTATTGTTGTTATTATTATTAAGTAGACATGTAAGTTTTCTTATTTGATTACTAAACTTTGCTTTGTTTATTTGCCTAACAATTTACGATGGGCTTGTTGTGTTATTTCTTAAAAAAAAAAATATTCCTAAATAAATTTATTCCAGCATGGCTTCAACGTCGTTTCAACAGAAAACAGAACCCCCCCAAAAAAAAAAAAAAATTGCGGATGAAGGAAGAGTATTCAACGAAAAATGGACAGAGGAGTACTTTTTTGTCGAGACAAATACGAAGGCACTATGCTTAATTTGTAGGGAAAATGTGTCAGTTTTCAAAGACTACAATTTGAAAAGGCATTATACGGAAAAACCTGCTGCCAAATTCGAAGCGTATCAAGGAATTTGTTGTAAAGACAAATTAGCAGAACTGAAAAAAAGTCTGTCGTCTCAACAATTTTTTTTTTAAAAAAAGTCACAACTCAAAAGGACTCTGTTATAACAGCTATTATTTGGTAGCAAATCTGATTGCAAAAAAATCAAAACCATTTACCGATGGTGAGTTTATTAAGCAATGTATGGAAAGCGTGGCAGATATAATTTGTCCTGATAAAAAAAGCGATTTTTTCTCAAATCAGTGTGTCTCACCAGAGTATAGCCAGGCGAATTGAAGAAATAGGAAAATCTATCGAAAGAGGTTTGAAGAGTAAAGATGCTAATTTCAAATGTTATGCTTTGGTGATGGATGAAAGTACTGATGCTACAGATACGGCTCAACTTGCCATTTTAATTAGAGCAGAGCTTTCCAAACTGTGTGTCGGGACACATTAGTGTGTCTGCTGCAGTGTCTGGGTGTGTCGCGGCTGCTGCTGCCTCTGAGCCCTGCCAGGATTCCACGCAGGTCCTAGTGCCTGCCTTGTGCCTTGCTGCCTCCAAACCTGCCCTGCCAGGATTCTGTGCAGGTCCTAGTGCATGCCTTGTGGCTTGCTGCCTCCAAACCTGCTGTGATTCCACGCAGGTCCTAGTGCCTGCCTTGTGCCCTGCTATAAGTGTGTGTCACGAAATGATGCATGTCTAAAAAGTGTGTCACCAACATGAAAAGTTTGGAAAGCTCTGAATTAGAGATATTGATAACGAATATGTCACTGAAGAAATGGCTTCTTTGGTGCCATTAAAAGACGTAATTAAATCTCTTGATTTGTACAAAGCAGTAAAAATGACATTAAAGCGATTTTCTTTAACCACTGTCAACATATCTGGTATATCTACTGATGGCGCCCTGGCGATGGTTGGTAAAAGTGAGGGACTTACAAAATTGACAGAAGATGATGCAAGTGCCACCGGCAACTCACGTTTGATGAAGTATCACTGCATTCTACATTAAAAAAAAATTATGCACGAAAGCTTTAAAAATGGGTAATCTCATACAAATTGTAATCAAAGCAGTGAATTTCATAAGGGCCAAGGGATTGAATCATCGCCAATTCCAGGAGTTCCTTAAAAGTATGGATGCTGATTATGGGGACATCGTTTACTTTTCTGAAGTAAGGTGGCTAAGTCAGGGTAAAATGCTGAAAAGATTTTATGACTTGCGAAATGAAATCAAGTCGTTTATGGAATCAAAAAGAAAATTTGTGCCAGAACTTGAAGATGAAAAATGGCTCACAGATTTAGCATTTTTGGTGGATTTGACCGCTCATTTAAATGAGTTAAACATGCGTCTTCAAGGTGAAAACCAACTTATCACTGCAATGTTTCAAACCATAACAGCGTTTGAAATGAAACTTAAAGTATGGCAAACTCAAGTTATGGAAAATAATTTTATACCTTATAATACATTGGCTAAACACAGTCCTGTGAACAGTGCCTTGCTTTTCGGTTTGATACAGGAATTTGAGAACAGGTTTCAAGATTTCCGGAAAAATCATCAATATTTTGGTATATTTTCGACTCCATTTTCAGCCGACATAACTACATTACCTCCGAATTTTCAAATGGAATGAAGAGTTGCAATCAGACATTCAGCTCAGAGAAAAATTTGATCATGTCTCTCTACTAGACTTTTATAAGAACTATCTTGCCAGAGAAAAATATCCCTCGCTTCACAATCACGCCTTATTCATGACATCGCTTTTTGGCAGCATGTACATTTGTGAGCAACTATTTTCAAGGATGAAGCACACAAAGAGTAAAATTAGAATTAAAATTTCTGATGAGCACCTTGAGAACTCACTGAGAATTGCAACCACTTTCATCGAACCAGACATGCATTAGTTTCACAAAAACAAGGTCAAATATCCCACTAGTTTTATGTTGCCCTCTTTGTTAAAATTTTATAATAAAAAATATAAAAAAATAAATGAAGTTTTATTATTTATATACATTAACTATATTATATCATTGGCGATCACTCGTAGCCGAGTAAGATTGTCTTCCAAAGGTAAAATTTTAACGGTGGATCCGTAAGTGGCTATAAAGGCCAATTCTGGATCCGCACAACCTCCCGCAATGAGGGCATAGGTTTCCGGGTGGGAGACGGTCATGACGAGGGTTTGCCTGACGTGCCTTCCTTTTAGCTCTTTTCTCCCTTTCGCCCTGTACTCGTGCTTCTTCAAAGTCCATAGCGCCATTAATAAAGGCTGACCTCCAATTGAAACGCTCATGAGTTAGGGCTTCCCAGTTCTCAATGCTGATATTACATTTTTTTAAATTAGCTTTGAGAGTATCTTTGAATCTCTTTTGCTGTCCACCAATATTCCGTTTTCCATTCTTAAGTTGGGAGTAAAGTAGCTGCTTTGGAAGACGATGGTCAGGCATTCGAACAACATAGCCGGTCCAGCGAAGTTGATGTTGGATGATCATTGTTTCAATGCTGGTGGTTTTCGCTTCTTCTAATATGCTATATATTATTTATATATATATATATATATATATATATATATATATATATATATATATATATATATACATACATACATACACACACACACACACACACACACACACACTATATTATATATTTTGTGTGTGGCCCAAGACAATTCCTCTTCACTCAATGTGGCCCAGGGAAGACAAAAGGTTGGACACCCATGGTTTACAAGAACAGGATCATGCAGGCAATGTTTTTTTCTGTGATACTCTATAGATGCAAAAGTTGGACTTGGAAAAAGCAGGATACAAAGAATATTTAACTTTTGAACTTTGGCATTGGAGAGGACTCCCGAGAATACCATGGATAGTCCAAAAAACAAATGGTTCATCAAACAAATCAACCCAGAGTTCTCACTTGAAATACAAATGACCAGGCTCAAATTATATTTCAGACACATTATGTGAATACCTCACTCCTGGAGAAGTCTGTAATGTGGGAAAGGTGGAAGGAAACAGAAGAAGGGGATGACCAGCAGCAAGGTGGATGGACTCAATTACAGCAGCAATGGGTGCACTATTGGAAGCCCTGAAGGACCAGGTTGGGGACAGATCCCCCTGGAGAAAAACTATCTATGTGGTTGCTAAGAGTCGATACCGACATGATGGCACATAATCAATCAAATAGAAACCACCACATAATTTAAAATACTTATCTAAAATATCTACTTTCCTGAAAAATATTGACCACCAGGAGGCACCATGTTACCAGTTTCATTCTTATGGGGAATGCATTTTATCTTGAATCTCATCAGCTAACCTTACAGTATTAACCAGAAAAGCAAATTACATTTATAAAAGTGAGGCCCATATTATCAACATTTTGATGGGATCCCAAGGGCCATAGGGCTCGTTAGATTTTCCTCCATCCAAAGTTGCAAGGGAACTCCAGATATTTAGGGAAAAGAATAAATGATGTAGCAATGAAATATCCATGCTGTTTGATTAAGAGAAATGTACATATTATAATCTGAGATTTGAATTCACTGCAGAGTTCTGGTCACTGCAAGACATAAAATAAAGATAAAAGTCGCCCTTTGGAGAAGAACCTAGTGGAATACAGGATGGTATCTTCTGGATCATACTTTCCACAATAATTTGTATTCAGAAGAATGCCAACTACTGTATAACAGATAATACATTATTTTATTGTATCATTTATAAGATGACACAAACATTTAATATCTTTTCCCAAATTTCTTTAACTCACAGAAAAGACTTATTTGACAATTTAGGTATATTCATGGAAAGGTAAAAATGAAGAAAACACAGAATTTTGCACATTTCCAAATGCATGTGCAGAAAATGTGAAATGAAGAATGCTGGGGAAGAAGAAAACGAGTGATACAAAGGCAAGACAAATTAATTTACCAAAGCATACAATGCAATTCCTTACACAGTCCACTCTTTGAATACTGGAAATATAATTAATTTACATTATCCATGAAAACTGCATTCAAACTATGCCTATGAAGCTTGAATCACAAGGAAATTTGGAATTACAATTATTATTATATTTATTTTTATTTATTTTATTATTATTACATTTATATCCCGCCCATCTCCCCCACAAGGAGGGACCCTGGGCGGTTCACAACAATTTAAAAGAATTAAAACAATAAATATCAATAATAACAATATAAAATTGCATGCATATATATATATATATATATATATATACACACACACACACACACACACACATACATATACATACACACACATATATACACACACACACACACATATATATACACACACACATACACATACACACACACACACACCCCTACAACATCATATAATTTGATCCAAAGATGGTAGATCTTATTCCACTGATCAACAAGGCTGGTCGAAACAGATCTAAGGGGCCAGCCAACCCCAAGACTGGCTATTCCCCTCTCCTCCCCACGCCTGATGACATAGCCAGGTCTTCAGGTTTTTTCTAAAGTCCAGGAGAGAGGGGGCCGATCTTACTTCCCGGGGGAGAATATTCCAAAGGGCAGGGGCTACTGCAGAGAAGGCACGCCTCCTAGACCCCGTCAGGTGGAACTCTCTTGCAGACGGGGTTCGTAGCGTGCCCTCTCTGCAGGACCGGGTGGGACGGGTCGATTGAACGGGGATGAGCCGGTCCTTCAGGTAACCTGGACCCATGCCATGTAGGGCTTTAAAGGTAATAACCAACACCTTGAATTGAATCCGGAAGCAAACTGGGACCCAATGCAGCTCACGGAGCAAAGGTGTTATATGTGCCGATCTTGAGGCACCTAAGATGGCTCGCGTAGCCCCATGTAGAGCGCATTACAATAGTCTATCTGGGAGATGACCAGGGCATGAGTGACTGTTCGAAGGGCCCCTCGCTCCAGGAAAGGGCGTAATTGGCGCACAACACGAAGTTGTGCAAAGGCCCTTCTGGCCACGACTGCCACCTGCTCTTCGAGCAAGAGTCGTGAGTCCAGGAGGACCCCCAAATTACGCACCGGGTCTGTCTGAGGGAGTGCAACCCCATCCAGAACTAGAGATGATAAATTCCTAGATATCGAGGGGCCATTAATCCACAGCCACTCCGTCTTACCAGGGTTCAGCTGAAGCCTGTTGTTCCCCATCCAGACCCCTACAGCCTCCAGGCACTTGGACAGGGTAGTCACAGCATCACTTACTTCTCCCGGGATGGAGATGTATAACTGTGTATCATCAGCATATTGATGATATCTCATCCCATGGAGACGGATGATCTCGCCCAGTGGTTTCATGTAGATGTTAAATAGGAGAGGAGAGAGCCCTGAGGCACTCCACAAAGGAGGGGCCGTGGACCCGATCTCTCCTCCCCTATCAACACCGATTGGGAGCGGCCCTGGAGGAAGGAGGCGAACCAGCGCAAAACCACGCTGCCCACCCCCAACTCCCTGAGCCGCTCCAAAAGGATACCATGGTCGATGGTATCGAAAGCCGCTGAGAGGTCAAGGAGAGCCAGGATGGATGCACTGCCTCCATCCCGCTCCCGCCAAAGATCATCCATAAGCGCAACCAATGCTGTTTCCGTCCCATATCCTGGCCTGAAACCTGACTGAAAGGGGTCTAGATAATCCGTTTCATCAAGAATCCTCTGGAGCTGCAACACCACCACTTTCTCAACCACCTTCCCCATAAAGGGAAGGTGGGAGACTGGACGAAAATTGTCCAGTACAACAGGGTCCAGCGATGGTTTCTTGAGGAGGGGGCGCACCAATGCCTCCTTGAAGACAGTCGGAAACACCCCCTCCTGCAAGGATGCATTTATCATCGACTGGGCCCAGCCACACGTCACCTCCCGAGCTGATTGCACCAGCCAGGAGGGACATGGATCTAAATCGCATGTGGTGGCATTTACAGTCCGGAGGATCCTATCCACTTCCTCGGGACCAACAGGATCAAACCGTTCCCAGATAACAAGGTAAGTACGTTCCTCAGGCATCTCCCCATACGATGTTCCACGCTTAGAGTCTAACTTAGAGCGAATCCGAGCGATTTTATCCTGCAGGTGCCTGGAAAATTCCTCAGCACGTCCCTGCAGGTGATTTTCCGAATCACCTTTCCCCAAAAGGGATCGGGTGATCCTGAACAGGGCTGCTGGGCGGCATTCTGCGGACGCAGTAAGAGCGGAGAAATACATGTTGTTATATACATAACAACATGAAATCACAGCTGCCAGTTCTTTAGCTGGTGTTGGCCTTCATGTGCATCAAGTTCTTCCCAAGAACCTAAGATGTTGTAATGTATTGGTGTAGTATATGTGCAGATCCAACCAGTGTGGCCTTTTGTAATTGACAGATGGAAATTTTGTTAACATGCAGATTTTCTAAGTGCCGTCCAAGGTTTTTTGGTATGGCACCCAGTGTGTGCATAACCACTGAGACCATCACAGCCGGTTTATGCCATAATCTTTCAATTTCAATTTTCAGATCTTGCTCCTTTGTGATCTTCTCCAATTCTTTGTCTTCTATTCTACTATCCCCTGGTATTGCCACATCAATTATCCACACTTTCCTCTTTTCAACCACAGTTAAGTCTGGTGTGTTACGTGCCAAGACTGATAGTTTATATTCAGAAATCCCATAATAATAGTAATGGTAATAATTGTTTATTGTTCTGTGTGTGTTAAAAAGACTGGCTGAACTGGAATCTGTGATTAAAGAAGGAAGTGATATAATGCACCTCTACATTAGGACAATGAGAGTTTTTAAAATTTATTTATTTAACCATTTTAAGTAGCTGTCCATTTCACAACAGTGACTCTGGCGACACAAAGAGGGTCAAAGCCAAAACAAACCAACAAAAATCCCCCAACAACATATTATAAGAGAGTGAAGGGCTGACATACAAAAATAAAACATCCAAAATAGTAATAATAATGTAACATACTCCCCAGTCTAAAAATCACCCCATTTTCAATCAATAAAGGGAAAAAAAGGCAGATCCACCAACAGGGATGGTTTAGCTTCTTAATCCAAATGCCTGAGGGACATGACACAATTCAGAGTTGAAATCAATAAAATATTTGTAGATGTAACTGTATCTTGAAATGGACCCTTTATGAGGTACTTTACTACCCTCCATGCAGGATGCAGCCCATATACAAGATGAGTTCACAATAATGCAGCATATATTGATTTCATATGGGATTCTATAGTCCCTGCTAACATAAGAAGTCAGGATATAGTAACAAATGAATCTATTCCATTATTCAATTGCTGTAATTTGGGGAAGACGGGGTGGTCAAAGTGGAAGAGGATTGACATGGGCAGTCCAAGCAAATAAATTTGTATTTACTGTATCCTCTTTTTAAACTTCTTGTGTTTTTCATGTTAAACAGAAATTCTAATGAAATACAAAAACAATGCTAAAGTAGATTCAAAGGAACATTTTATCTAAAAAACATAATCACTATAACATTAACTTTGGCACTCCCAAAACATTCATGGGAAGAAAATGGTACAGAAACTTGTCCCAAATAATCCTAGGCCTGCACACCAAACAATTTGCTACTCTATGAATATCTGTAAATATTGTTTGCACTCCTAACAATACAGTATAAGAAGGCTTTTCACTATTAGAGTTGTGTGGCATTTCTGATTTGATTCCAAAAAAGTGCTTTGGAGGATGCAGGAGCACAAACATAGCATGTCTGCAACTTTTTAAAGCAGCTGGGCCTTCTGCCAGGATCACATGGCAACCAAAGAAGGCAGGTGCTACATTTGCACTCCAAAACACCTTTTTGGAATTGAATTTGAAGTAAGGCACAGGCTTAGTAATTATCCAAAAACTGTCCCATTGTTAACTCACACCACAAGCAATCTAGCATATTCCATAATAGAAAGCAATAAAATAGTAATATTTAAACCAACTCCTAAATTATCTAGAGTGCAGAATGAAAATGTGTCTCCCAAGTCTAGATTAATTTCAAATCAGCTAAAGCATCCTTCCACATCATACTGCCATTGCAGAAAACATTCCATTCATTATGTTAAAACTGAAAGAACAATTGTGCTCCCAAATCAACACAGATTATTACAGCAAGTGCAACCATTGCCTTCTTATCTGGGACAGTTTGCTTGGAAATTCCCACTGATTGTAGCATCTCAAAGTTTCAGTGCATCTGGCTAACATCCGCATCTTGGAATTATTTTTGTTAAGCCTGCTGGTACAAGAAACTATCCTTGCTTTCCTTAACCATGTAATGCAAATCATGGTACAACTACCCTAATGTTTTCCTTTAAGTCTTTTATTTCTCCAGCACATAACATATACCACCAGCATAGCAATTTCATTTGTACCACTGGTGCCACCTATTAATATTACAGAATACAAGTATTATTTACATAAACAGCTTTCTCTTGTTAAAAGTGGTGTTACTCATAAACTCACTGACCTGAATATATTTTTTAACCACCCACCTACCCATTTATTTATTACTTTATTTTATTTATTAGGCTGATATGCTGTTCCAATTGTTATTGACTCTGTGTGGCTTACATTCCCTCCTTTGCAAATAAGATTAAAACAATATATAAAAATAGAGAAAAAAGAAGCCACAAAATCATCCATTATTTATTGACCAAGAAACTATACCATTCATCAACAACAAATACAATCCTACTCCAAGAGGAAACAAAGTCATAACATATCCAGCCCCAAGGCCTGATGGAATAGCAAGTTTTTAACAGCCTCCCTAAAATCAGCAGAGTGTGAATGCTATTCTATAGATGGGGGAGGGGGGAGCAACTAAAAAAACTTGCCTTCATGAACTCTGTTGGCAGTGTTCCTTGATCTCATTGGATGGGCAGATATAATCAGAACTAGGCAATCCCAAATATACCCAGGTCCAGAGCCCTGGAGGTTTTAAAGATGACAACCAGCACCTTGAACTGCATCTAGAAGCAATATATACATATCTCAACATAAACCGGAAACTACTTTTTTCTAATGAGGTAAATTATGCATCTATAAACTACCTTGTTCCATGTTGTTGTTGTACACTGAAACAAAACCTGAACTGGTATAGCCCTGCAAACCCAGGTAACTATTTATCAGGCATAAGGATAATAGGGGAAAAAAGAATAACTCTGGATGAGTTGGTTTCCAGGTTAAGCACCTCTATAAGACCAGCCACTATCCTGTTTTCTCTATTGCTTATTGCCAGCCATCATTAACATCTGATGCTACTAATTTACAATACACATGTTCCTCAAATTTTCTAAGTATAGTATCTTCCTCGCTCCACACATCTCAACTGATGCAACTCTCTCCATTTTGTTCTTGCTCTGGGATATCCCATGCCCATCTCAATCTCAAAGGTATTTTGCAAAACCCATCCTTGTAAAAATAGTGCAGGTTTGTTTCCTAATTGCACATACTTTTTTTTGGGGGGGGGGCTGTATGGTTTCACCATACTGTACACTTCTTTTTCAACAATCACTGACACCCAAAAGATCAGCTCACTTGTTATAGTATACTGTCAGGCAGAACATCAGGGGAACAGATGTTTCACTTAATTCAGTTGCCAATGTTTGCTTCCCAAATAAAATTTCTCAATTTCTCTCACAGTATCATTCTACAGAAATACTGTTTTTGAAGAAGAAGAAGTATTTTTATACAGAATGGCTGAACTCAAATTTCATAAGGATGTATTATCAAAAGCTTAATACATAGCCATATTTTATGAAAACCACATGCTGTCAGGTATTTTATAACCATGCACGAGTTGAAATTTTATTTATTGATATTATCTGGGCACCTTCAGTATACTTCAGAATTGGGGATGAACATGGGAAATAACTTGGGATTTCTTTTATTTATACTATTTTAACTACAGCAAATCTTTATTAAGTACATATGCAGTGGGAATTACTTTTGAATAAACATACAAGAATGCAGTGACTCTAGCTTGGAAAAAGAAAACTATACATGATATGTTAGAAAAATATATCGTATTTCTTGTGTATAATCACCAAGAACTTCTATTCTTCCTGGTGGAATTCAGAAAACAAAAAGGAATTGTTAATGTAAGGATGCAAAGTACACATAATACGGCTTTCTCATCTAGAGATACTTTAATGCCAAACATTTCAGGTGGTGCAATCCAACCATTTTTAAAGTGTCAAAGTACATATTTTTCTACATTTATCTCTCAAGCCAACTTTTATCTCAACTTTTCCAAATTTTGTGTTTCAAATAACCTTCAGCTTCAAGTCTTCACAACAACCAAGCTCACAATCACCTCCATTAGACCTATAATCTCCAGTGAAGGATGGCTGTAAGAAATGCTGCTCCAAACGTAACAGTTTCAAGATGACCATGCCTACCTGAAAGCCATGTCTTCTGGGCTAAGTCTTGCTAACTTTATCCAAAGCATGTCAATACCAGTTACTTTGTACATGCTCAGATGTACATTTGAAGGAACATACTTTTTTTGTGCTCGAAACCTGTGCCACTGCACTTCCTGGAAAAGTGGGAGATACAACGAATTAAACAAATGAGGTTCGGGGGCTCATCAAGTAAAACTTGTCCTGCCCCTTCTGCCAACTGGGCCTCTTGCCTTGCACGAACTCACCCAGGCCCGGATCGTCCGCTGTTGTCGCCTCCACCGCTCCATCGCCGCCGCCGCGATCCATGCTTAGGCGGGGGAGGGGAGGGGGAAGGGAGAGGGCGGCCAGGGCCCTCCTTCCTTCCTGCCCTCCCCTGGCTTGAGCCCCCGCCGCCGCCTGTTTTTAGGACCAGGCCTTGGCCCCTTTGCAGCTACCTCCACCGCGGTTCTGCCTATCCTTCGCTCGCCCTCCTGCCGCCGCCGCCGCAGCGCTACGTGGCCCTCGCCGCAGCCAACCAAGTCAGTCAGACAGTCAACCTCGCGATTACGTCCGCCCCCCACTCGCTTTTCCTTAAGCGTCGTTCGCTGGCTAGTCCTGAGGAAGACGACGAATGCGCCTGCGTGGAAGTTCTCGCGCGAGAGCGCGCGGCTTTCCTCGGCTTCCTTTTTGAGGGATTTCTCTCTTCTCCTTTCCCCCACCCTATCCGTTTCCTGCGCGCGCATAGGCGCGAGACCTACCATGAGCACCAGTTAAAGAGCTTAGGAGTCCATCGTCATCTCTTGTTTTGCCCGCTGTGTCTCTGCCTCCCCCCACCCCGTCCCGGGCGAATGAACGCGCTCACGTTACAATGGAAAGGTTGGTTGGCCAGCGCGTGCGTGGTAAAAATTAACGTCTCCACCTTCGCGCTCAGTTCTCTTTGCCTCAGGTGAGAGCCGAAGACAAAAAGGGCGGGGGGAAAAGTAAAACATAAAAATACCCCCCACCGCCACCGAAAAGGACCGGCGGGGAGTGTGTGTGTTGGAAGAAGCCTCGGCACATACTTGCTGAAGAAAACCTGTTCTTCGCGGAAGGCTGCTGATATGCAAATAACATCTGATACAGTACATCGCAAAGCGATATTGAAAGGGAGAAAAAAAGCAGAAAGTGTATATTTAATATGCGTGATATGTACAAAGTTAAGCTGTGCAAAGATTTAATTTGGAGAGTTAATACAAATCTTTGAATAGAATCGGAAGTCGAATCAGCTGAGTGCCTCCAAACCGATTGGACGATTCAGGTAGTCTAAATCGTGTTAAAATTTTACTGGATTTTGAGAATAGTTTCGAATCATCGCATTGGGTTGATCATAATCAAATTAGATCGGAACCAACCCTCATACCTTTTAACGTCTGGTTTCTCGTCCTCCCAATACTTCCAACATATATTTAAGATTGGTTCAGATTTTTTCATTTAATAAAACCATTTTATCTGGAATATTTTAGTAAGCATCCTTATTAAAAGTTCCTAATGTGAAAAGACCCAGCTGCTAATTGCTAGGGTGGGGAAAAAGAATTCAAAAGTACTAGTTTGGCCCCAGAAAAAAATGATGTGTTTTATTACCTGGAATTTTAGGCTTTATTATTAGCATTTTAATAAAGGTGGTATTAGCATTTTAGCATGGCATCCGTGCCTCCTTTTGAAGTTTAGGAAACCATGTTTTTCCTTTGAGCCAAAACCATTTCCTTTTGATGTGCAAAACTAGCCCTTTTAGGGACCATCAATCAAACAATAGGGCTGTATTCTTAAGTCCTTGAGTGTTGCAAGTGTTAAAGAAACAAGCCCTGGTAGAAAAGGAGGAGATGCAACATAGTTTAAGGGTATTTGTCTTTTCTTATGTCTAATCAATGTATTTTATTGTTTGATTTGTTGCTTTCTGACACATCACATATATTGAATGTATGTATCATTTGTTTCTGTACCCTATATAAAGACTTGACTCCCCTTACTAAAATGCCTTTAGCCTTGTCTGAAGTACTTGTGGTTCATAGGGGCGGGGGGGGGGGGGCGCAAAGCCCCTTTGCAAAGGTATTGGATGTTTCTCTCTCAAATTCAGGAACTAGGTTCTTTCCAGCTCCATGTCTGTAGCTTGAATCATGTCAACTGGATTTCTATTTCTCAGTGGAAACGTTTCACTCCTTATCCAAGGAGCTTCTTCAGTCTGAGCAAAGTTGGTAAGGGAATCCTAAATATGTTTCTAGGTAGCTGTGTGACCTTACACCAGGTCACACAGGTGTAAGGTCACACAGCTACCTAGAAACATATTTAGGATTCCCTTACCAACTTTGCTCAGACTGAAGAAGCTCCTTGGATAAGGAGCGAAACGTTTCCACTGAGAAAATAGAAATCCAGTTGACATGATTCAAGCTACAGACAATTCCACCTGGATGACTGAGAACCTTCATAGACATATTTCCAGCTCCATGCTAACTTGGGTGCCTGAGTTTTTTGGGCAGCAGTTTCAGTGCGTTAGTGGTGAGCTAGGCAGAAGGTAAATCGGAATCTAATGGCACATTTCTCTCTCTCTCTCTCTCTCTGTATATTAGTTTATACTATACAGTGGCAACAGAATGACAATATTATGCTGTTGCAGTGGGGAAAACTTGGGATAACCAGATGTGGATTCTTCTGCACAGGAATTGTACAAAGTAGTATACACTAGGCCAGAGCTTTCCAAACTGTGTGTCGGGACACGTTAGTGTGTCGGCTGCAGTGTCTGGGTGTGTCGCGGCTGCTGCTGCCTCCAAACCTGCCCTGCCAGGATTCTGTGCAGGTCCTAGTGCCTGCCTTGTGCCTTGCTGCCTCCAAACCTGCTGTAATTCCGCGCAGGTCCTAGTGCCTGCCTTGTGCCCTACTGTAAGAGTGTCGCGAAATGATGCATGTCTAAAAAGTGTGTCACCAACATGAAAAGTTTGGAAAGCTCTGCAATAGGCTAACTTGAACAAATAATTCAGTTACTACAATAAAACTTTTAGGTTTTTAGCTAGAATATACCACAAGGAACAGCTTACCTAGCTCAGTGAAGTACATAAATTATGCAGTGTGTGAGGTTTGTCTTCAGTATTGTGTGTTTTGATATTATTGCTGCCCTCAACTTGGCTGGGATTTCTGGGTGGCTGAGAATTCTGACAATTATAGTCCAAACACATCTAGAAGGCATCAGACTGGGGAAAGCTGCAATATATTACAGCAGCAATAAATATTAAGTTTTTAATGAAGGTTTAGACCTATCTAGTTGGTAGGTGTAAAATAATAAAATCATTTTGCTTCCTTGTTCATACTCCATCATTTAAATAGAGGCAAGTTGCACAACTGTCATTGGGCATATATAATAAATACTGAGGCATGCCCTTCACTGCTTGTGCCACTGCATTCTGGACCAGTTGAAGCTTCTGGGTGGTCTTCAAAGGCAGCCCCATGTAGAGTGTGTTGCAGTAGTCAAGCTGTGAGTGACCGGGGCATGAGTGACTGTCTCAAAGGCCCCCCGATCTAGGAAAGGGCACAACTGGCACAGCAGATGGATCCCACTCTTGAGTTTTGATGGCATAATGGTTTAAAATTACCACATGACTTTCTGTCATAGTTGTGGCAGAAAGCACATAAAAATAATACTGTAAGACCTAATATAGCCATAATATGGTTTAAAAACCAAAATCTAAGTCTTCCCCTGCACTGAAATAAATGGAAAACCATGGCACTGCCCAATATGCATCACATCCATTAAAGCAATGTCCTTCATCCCCTCCCTCAGAGATCAAGTCAAAGCATCATGTGCAAAGTTTCCCATGGGCAAATCTGTTATTCCTGTTTTCAGATTGTTTTGGTTGTCTGCAGTTTTTCCTCTCCTTTGATCTCCTTTGTGGCATGAAATGGCATACCACCTGGGCAGAGAAGAAAAGAAAGGCATAACAAAACACACCCATCCCTGCTCTTTGGCCTGTTTGCCAACAGATAGAGTGACACACCTGTTTCTTGGCTGTAGATCTTATCAGCTCTGTGATTTTCCTTTTGTCTCCTTGGCTCTGGAAATTGTAGATGCCTAAGCTACTTTCCAGGGGACGTGGTGCCTCAGCGGGTAAGACGCCAGGCTTGTCGATCGGGAGATCGCAAGTTCGGAGGTTCGAATCCCTAGCCACGCGTGACGGAGTGAGCTCCCGCACTCGCCCCAGCTCTTGCCAACCTAGCAATTCGAAAGTATGCAAATGCAAGTAGATGAATAGGTACCACTTTGGTGGGTAGGTAACAGCATTCTGTGCGCGTCATGCAGCCACATGACCGTGAAAGCATCTTCGGATAACGCTGGCTCTTTGGCTAACAAACGGAGATGAGCGCTGGCCCCTAGAGTCGGACACGACTGCACAAATGTGCGGGGGGAACCTTTACCTTAAGCTACTTTCCACAGAGATGCTTTCTAACCCTCAGTATTTCTCATGGCCTTTTTCTAGGTTGTGATCCCAAAAGATACTCTGCCTTCCATATCCTCCCTGCAGTTTCACTTGGCAACAGCTCAGAACTTGAATTCTTCTAAATTAACACGTAGCTTCTCTATCTTAAAACACCTATTTGACTCTAATAGTGGTACAAGTAGATAATTTTAGACCCTGGACTTAATGGTTCTAGATTTCTTCCTTTCGACAGCTATGAATATTACTTGGGAATAAGCTCCATTTTATTAAGAGAAAGAATACTACAAACATTTATACTATACCTACCATGCTGTTCTTTTTAGGACAAGCAATTCCATGCAAATTACAGAAAAGTAAACCAAATAAATTAAAAACATAAGAAAAAAGAAAACGAAACCAGCTAAATCTAGTTCACACCAACATCATTCACTCATCCATATAATTCTGTCCTTGCAAACCAACCCTGCTCCCATTACTATATATCCAAACACCAATTCCTACATTGTCTTTTATCCTGTTTACTCCAATCAAAGCCTTAGTGTTCCCCTTCCTCTCAGCCCATTCACTCTTCCTTTACATATATGTTTTGCAAATTGATCTTTATATATCCTTGGTCACTGAAAATGGAGCCAACAGGCAAAGGTTAACTCCACCTCTTTTAGTCCAAAGGCAGTGCTAAAATGTCTGCGTCTGGTGGAAGGACCTGTCCCAATTCAGTCTTAACTCTCCCTCTGGTAAAGAAGGGAGGCTTCTTTTCCTCCCAGATCCATCTGGACCAAGAAGGAAGATACAGCACCCAGTTTTTTACAAAAGAGTACAAAGGAGAGAGCACAATAGCAGTGCACAAGGAAGCAGTCACAGAAGGGACTAAAAAAAGAAGACAAGTCTTCCAATCCTTATTCTTGCCCCGCTGGGGTCTGTATTCCCACCATTTCTACTCTTAGCAGGCAGCTTTTCTTCACTAAGACCTGTCACAGGTTCCGGAGGGTATTAGTCAGAGGGATGGCCACAGAGGGAGCTGGCAGGAATAGCAAAGAGGCCTTTTGCTTCTGTTTGCAGCATGGTTTTGTGACGCACAGACCCTCTAATGGGCAACTGGCTCATGCTTCATATTCCACTGGGACTAAGCCCAGACAATACTGCGCGGGATCTGTTTAATAAACTTCCTATTCCTTCCACCAAAGAATTCTATCTCTTATTTAATCACACACACTTAAGGGACCCATTCTTGCTGCATTTAACCTTTATGTTTCTCTTGACATCCCCAACTGTACTTTGGCAATTATACATCCAATTACTCACCCCCTAATAAAACGTTTTTTTTAAAATAAGCAATGGTCGCAGGTGAGCAGTCTTAGATTTTGCCACCAAGTGCTTGCCATTCTGGGTGGTTATTTGGACTTTCTATGTTGAAGGCACCTATGGCCTGGCCCTGAGGTCCTAGCTTTGATGCACCTCCAATTTTAATGCATTTTGTAACCAGAGCTATGATCTATTCTCCTTTACCTTAAAGAACATAAGAATTTGTTATATACTAGATCATATTATTTATCCATACCAGTATAATCCTAAACTATCAGAATGGTATATACAGTCCACCTTCCCTTGAACTCTCAAATCAGAGATACTCTTGTTTCATTATGTCATGCCCTCATGTACAGGGTTTTATGACTTCCACTCCATCTCTTGCGGGGGTGGGAGGAATTTATTTTTACACATTATATATATTCTGTGTGGTATATTCAGTTACATTGACTATCAGGAGGCACCATGTTGTCAGCCCCTTGGAGGAATCCAAATAGTTCTGGGACCCTTGAAGCTGTAGACAGCAGGTAGCTGGCAAATCTTGATGGTGGCTAGGCATCTGGATGCCAAGATGGTTTCCACTATTTATCCTTGAAGACGAACTCAGAAGCAGCTCCTGTTGTTTCCAGGTAGAAAGTATTAGCCGGGCTTGGTGTCAATTGGGCCTTGAATCAGTTTGTTTAGGCATCTTGGGAGAGGCTATGGGGGTTCCTCACTTCCACTGTAACAGAATCTACTGGCTAGAAGAGGGCAACTAGGATCATTTGAACCTTGAACATCCTCACCTTGCAAACTAATTTGGCTGGTGTAGATATTGGTAGGAAGGAATAGAGGTGCCCTCTCAGTCACAGAGCCAACAGGGCATTGGTTCATACTACCTTGTCATCTTGGAACAGAAGTATTTTACTTGTCTGTTCTCTGCTGTTGCAAAAAGAATGATTGCAGGGTGCCCCCCCTCTGGAATCTCGTAGATCTCTTAGTTCAAGACATTCTCTATAGAATGTGCTGATAATACAGCCAATTGACTGTGATATTCAGTGATACATTTATGAAGATTGTGTCCAGAAATGCCCCATGAAGGCTGCTGTCATTTTGGTGAATACCAGATGCTGAAGCCAGCCCGAAGGGAGTACTGTGAACTGGAACTTCCCACATATGAACCAGAGAAATCTTTGGTTTTATAATGTTATGCAGGTAGGCTTCCAACATGCCCACAGAGGCTAGGAAGTCATCTGGAATGATGGCTTTTATATGTCTACATCCTGAAGACTTGGTGCATGATGAACTTGTTCAAAGCTCTGAGAATTAGGATGGCTTTCCAAGATCTGTTCTTTTTCAGCACCATAAACAGAATTAATATCTGTTAATTATACCAGAAGAATATCTTGTACCAGGACATGCTATATTATGCCAGTCTCCCAAAATGTTAATTTACTACTTCCTCTATCCTGATACTGTATGTTGCTTTGTTCCTAGAGATAGAGAACCTGTTTCTTGGTCTCTTTGGGAATTCTAGTGCATATTGCCACCAGATTATCTCCATCATCCACTTATCCCTGCCAGCATACTCCCTAGTATGCCTGAAGCGCTACCTGAAAATGTAGAGCCTCTCAGTTAGTGAATCCTTCATGTACTCCACTGATATGGAGACTGCAAGTTTCTCTAGCCAAGCATTAGTTGTGTGCTTCTTTCTGAAGATGCTATTCTCATATGCATCTAGCTGGCCACTGTAGGAAGAGATGTCCTTCTGATCTGATCCAGCACTGCCCTTCTTATGAACTTGAAATCCTAATTTCTGATAGGATTCTGATTCTCCCATAAATACTCATCCTGACTTAAGGTCATCTACAGAAGCTCTTCAAATAAGCCTTAAATTTCATGGTATAAGAAAAGGACGTTTTTGGTGGTTGCTCCCCTTAGAGAAGCTCATCTTTTCAACAGCAAGCTAGAACTTTCTTGTTTTCTTCTAGATATATTTTCTGTATTTACAACTAGTATTTCATCCCTACAGTGTAGCATCTTGCATCTGATTACATTTTGTTTCTCTATTATTATTCATACTTGATCAGCATAGTTACTGCTTTTATCCTGAAATGATCCAATTATTGCAATTTTGATCCAACTGTGCTTTAAACTGTACAATACTGACAAATATATATTTTATGAGGTTTCTAGAAAACAGAACATTTGATTTTTTAATAATTCTGTTCTATTGAAATATGGCATTGATGTTAGTTGTTGCTATCTTACTTTATTAAACACAAACCACCATTAAAAAACATTTGATCATTTACAAAAGGGGAAATAATAATCTCACTGTTGGCAGCTTCAGTGCTAAGTAAACCTCTTTAAATTAATCATGACTCCCAATTGCAGAGTTCTTAATACTAACATCAGGCTATAAATGGAATATATCCTAAACTGGCTTATGGGCAAAGACTGCCTAAAATCAACTCACATGGGAAGACCTTGCTTTCTCCAAGTTCGATTACTCAGCACTATCTTGCCAATTGAGCAATGCTTTACATCTTTTGTTCTAAGTATTGATCAGCTAAAAAGAATACTCTAGAAAGGGAATAGGAAGAATGATTGCCTTTATTTAGTGGAAGGGATTTTCAATCCATCTTAATTTCTTGTATTTTCAACCCAAAATGGAGAAAGCTCAGTGATTACTTTTGGCTAATCTGGTTTCCCCCCCCCCAAGGATAGAGTAGAAAAAAGGGTAGGGAGGCAGTGGGTGAGCTTGGAGGACACTCATTGGGGTAGTTGAAGCAACACTGACTGTCCTGATGGCAGGTAGGTGATGTTGCGGGACCGTGAGAGCTGATAAGCGATATCTTCGGCTGCTTCAAGCTTTCGCAATTCTATAAGGCCATCACCTGCTGAAGTCAGTGAACTGGCAATTAACTCAGCTGCTTTTGAATCCCCCTCAGCTGAAATGACAGCTGCTTTCTTCTGCTGCTCTGCCTGTGGAAATGTAACAGGAAGCAAAAAATGACTTCAGGAGAAAAAGGTAAGCCAAAAGAAGGCAATTAAGAAAACAAAACAAAACAAAAAAAGCAGTTTGGTCTAGTGGTTAAGGCAACAGGCTAGAAACCAGGAGGCTGTGAGTTCTAGTCCCGCCATAGGGATGAAAGCCGGCTGGGTGACCTTGGGCCAGTCACACTCTCTCAGCCCAACTCACCTCACAGGGTGGTTGTTGTGGGGAAAATAGGAGGAGGAAGGAGTATTAGGCATGTTCGCCACCTTGAGTTACTTATAAAAATAATAAAGGCGGGATAAACATAAATAAAATAAAATAAAAATAGGATGGAGAGAATCAATATGCTTGGAAAAAACAGTATCAAATAATTAAAGCAAGCATAACAATTCTGCTTGCTATGTTAGAGTGCTCTAATGTTGGTATTGCTAATATTCCCAGTGCATGACAGAGAGCAGATGTCAGAAAGAGCAATGCCTGCTCCCCTTCCTGATGGCATCATTAAAAAAGTCTCTCCCAGGGCAAGCAGCTGGAAAGAATGATCTAAGTCCAATTAAATAGATAGTTTGAAATTTCCCACTGTACTGGAAGCAAGGTGGAGACTGATATTTTGGCTTATGCCTATGCCATGCCCTAGATTCTCTTTTATTCCCTCTACTGAATATGGAACTCTAATATCAGGGAAGGAAAAACTATGAATACTTCCAAAAGGCCAGAGAGTGTATCTGATACAATACATGCCTACTTTCATCTGAAATGCCATGTCCAGGACATCTCAAACCACTTCCAGTTCAGCGGATTTATTTTTGAAATCCACCAAACTGTCCCAAGGATGACATGGTCCAGAGGAGGTTCAGCACTGTCTGGAGGGGAAACAGAATGTTCTGGAGTTTCTGGAATGTTCTATTCCTGGATTAGTGAGTTTTGCACATCCCTATTTATGACTGTAAAGATATTGTACACTAGGTGCTAGCAATGACAAATTCTGAGCAACTGGAGCATTAAAAAGGAGACAAAAATCCTTTCAGCAAGCCATGAGCTAAGGCTGCCTATTCACATTCTCACCTTTTCCACTATGAACCTGGCCCTTTCAGCTTCTTGCTGGGCAACTTGCTTCAATTCTACTGCCTCTGTGAACTCTTTTCCAAATGTCAGATGTGTCTGAGAGGGAAAGGGAAAAAATAATGCCCGTGAGCTAGAACAATATAAACTATCAATATCAGTTCCACAGGTAACTGTGTCCTCCCATCATATATACATTATAGAGCAGTGTTTCTCAACCTCAACAACTTTAAGATTCAACTCCCAGAATTCCCCAGCCAGCCACTGCTATAGAAAGAAAGGAGAACAGTTTGCCTTCCAAAGGCCTCCTGCTCCTATTTCCACTCCCGCCCCCCATCCGCCACAAACCACATCACCAGATAGTTTTCTGTACTCCACTGAAAGTTTGGGAGACTGAATTACAGCCTCAAGCCCTTAAGCCGTGCTCACCATGGAGCTAAGATTTCAATTTCCATAACCATCCAGACAAGATGGTGAATGGATGTTTAAAGGGTACGAAGTTGGGGAAGCCACAAAACAAAACAAAACAAAACAAAACAAAACAAAACACAAAACAAACATGTAGCCCCAAGAGAAACAACACAAGAAGGGTGGACAACTTCCTTTGGGTCAGGGGAAGTAATTCACTCTCCCAACCAGCTAGAGGCCTTAGGAAGTGCAGAGCTGCCTTTTTTTTTCATCCTATATTTTTGCTATTTGGAGGATTTAAGGGTAGAAGTGGGGAATGGATTGGCTTCTAGAGGCCCTCTGATCCCATTCACATGCTTGTTTTGGTTTTAAAAAAAGGTCAGAAAAAATATATCATAGAAAATTAGGCATTGTGCTGCCAAATTTTGGTAGCACAATCTCAGGGTTCTATGGTGGGGTCAACTAGCCTGTGGGTGGTCAATTCCTGCAACAGAAGAGATAAGGGAAAGAGGCAGAGAATGTGATCGTTTCTGATACAAATAGGAAAGTTGTTGTAGGGTATTGAGAAAAGATTAATTATGGGAAGGCTACAAGGGAGTAAGTCTCATAGCAGGGTTATGGAAGACAAGGAAGAGCAAGTGAGGAACCTGAGCAAAATGAATAGGCAGCACTGTGTTGGAATGTACAGAGAGAGACAAGAAGGGGCAAGGCCATACAAGGGTTTTGTGTGCAAGGAAAAGAAAGGTTGTGCAGGATCCAAGAATAGTTAAGAGAGCAGCAGCATCTGGTAAAATTTCAAGCACGTTTCACACATTAATTTAATTGAACCAATGTTTTTGCTGGGGGGATTCTTTTGACATTATCAAGGACTCATTCAGCTGAGGGCAATTTTTCTCATGCATTTATTTAAATGAGACTTACATATTTCAAGGAATTTCACTGTAAGTAGTGCAGTACTATTTTTTTAAAATGCTAAGGATGCTATTTAGATAAGGAGAAAGCATTCTGAGCCATTTCCATGAAATAAATCTCATCTTAATAAGCTGTGACATGAATCTTCCTTGGATTCCTTGTGTGTAGTCCCTTCCCTTATTCCATTTGCACAAGTCAAAAAACAAATAAACTGAAAATCAAACCAGAATTTCTAATCTTCGGTGGCAACCAAACTGGGGAGACGTCCAGTTTCTAATGGCAGCTTCTTGATCTACAATCTTTGTTACTTTGTTAGTTTTGGAAGTTCTCCATAATTTGATACGAAGATAACATGATTAGCTTTCTCTTCGTAAGTGATAGCTGTTTGTGAGTGAGACATGGGTCTTACAGCACATGCTCAGAGAAAGTATTTTCCTCCCACTGGACACAGAGCAAAGCCATTGAAGCTAAATCGGCTGCTCCCATCTCTGAGGAACTTCAAAGATTCTATTAACCCCTGATCCTTCTGCCATTCTGGAGATTCCAGAGGATGTCTAATCTTGAATTCCTTGTCACTTTAAAAACTCTCGTCTGTGATTGAAAAAGTACTCTAAGGTTCTAAAAACATGGCTTGACTTTTTTTTAAAAAAAAAATGGTAGAGCTTAAACATTCTCTCAGGAGAAAAGAGTAAGTCAATTTGAATGTGCTGTTGAGCAATGGGCTAAAGCTTTTGGGCTATTTAAAGAGAATAAGGATTCAAGATAACAGTGTCATGTGCACACAGTCTGTTATATAAAAATAAATTGTCCAAACATTTTCTATAATGCTGAGCTATATCAGTCTTTGGTGCTGTATATGGAAAAATTCTTGTGTGAGATTTCCTCACCACAACCTGAATGTAAGCTGGAGATAGAAGCAACATAGTGTCTAACCTTTTATTTTTGTTCCTACAGAAGCTCGGCCTTGTTGTGGTTGAGTTTCTCAGAACTAATCTCTGATAACATTTTACTATTGCTTAGATATGTTGGATCTTGGGAATGGAAAGACTAGAAGATAATGATTTTCCTGATTCTGTCCCCTCAGGTACTTCAGGAATACAAGTTATTTGATGGAGCAAGTTTAGCAGCAAGGCAAAAGATAATGAAACTTTCTTTGTCTTTTTCCAGCTACTTTTTTCTTTGTGCCTGGAGTTTGGAAAGAAGAAATTCTCTGATTCAAAAGCTGCAGAGAGATTTGTTCAGATGGGCTCAGAAGTAACAATTTGCTTTGGTCATATTTACTATTTTTTTAATTGGAGAGGGACCTCCAAGTTAGGGAGGGAGGAGGGAAAGGTGCTTCTATGCTATTATTTCATCATGCCTTGTAAGTATAGCTCTTTTTCCTTTTATATCTGTTTTTAAAAAATATTTTTATTATCTTTCTACAGTTTTTACATTCATGTCATCTCTAGTGGTTTCCTGGAATGTTAAAGGTGATGTCTTTTCAAAAGGAGATGATTTTTAGTTAATTTGGTGAGTTAAGTCATTTTCTGCAAGAAGCTCTCATTCTCCCACAGGAGGATTTTTAATCTAGGAGATGGATAGGTCAAACCTATATAAGCGGTAGAGAGCCAGTTTGGTGTAGTGGTTAAGGCATCAGGCTAGAAACTGGGAGACTGTGAGTTCTAGTCCCACCTTAGGGTAACTCTGATTTATATATCTTCCAATTTAGGTGATTTTTTAAAAATTTTAGTAACTAGAAGTTGGTCGTGCTTATTAACTGCTATGGACCTATAAGAGATCACCAGATGTTTTACAAAGATATTTTGCTCAGCTTTTTAGTTTGAATGTCAATCAGATTAATTATGGTTGGCGATATAATCAATTAATTTATTGTAACACAGTTTGGGTAGAATGAGTTCTAACTTATGGTAAATAGGAGCCTGAGAGTTCTAGTCCCGTATTAGGTATGTATTAGGTATGTTCTCCGCCTTGAGTTATTTATAAAAATAATAAAGGTGGGATAGAAAATAAATTTATTTTATTTATTTATTTATTATTAATACCACCAGCAATTTTATTAAAATTTCTCTGACATTAATTGGTCAGGTAGATGTTCTCACAAGATCCAGCAGGGGGAGCTCCTGAACTTCCTAGATCTACCAGTTGTACTTATCCCTGAAAATCAGTCTGATGCCAATTATTTATTTATTTATTTATTTAATTTCTATCCCGCCTCTATTATTTTTATAAATAACTCAAGGCGGAGAACATACCTAATACTCCTTCCTCCTCCTATTTTCCCCACAACAGCAACCCTGTGAGGTGAGTTGGGCTGTGTGTGTGTGACTGGCCCAAGGTCACCCAGCCGGCTTTCATGCCTAACGCGGGACTAGAACTCACAGACTCCTGGTTTCTAGCCCAGCACCTTAACCACTAGACCAAACTGCAGTTTATGCAGTTATTTATCTACATTAGGGATCTTTAACCTTAAGGCATGGGTAGGGGAAAAGATTTGACCCAAAAGCTGGATCCAACTATAAACTCTCCCACAGAGGAAGCAAAGTCATGGCAAAATCCCATTCCCATAACAAAACCCCTGCTTTCCTCCCACAAATATCATCTACTCTTGGAAAAAATGCTACCTGAACACACCACAAATGCTTTGAAGTGGTTTCCCTCCAAGAACAAGGGAAATATAGGACACGCCCAGCTTTATATGCCAGTTTTATCTAACCCGCATCTTTCCATTTTGAGAAAAGTAGAGGCAAAGCACAGGCAGTCTTATTTCAAAGTATTACTAACACTTCTTGCAGCTTCCTCCCTGTGAGAGGACACGAACAAGGACAAGTGTTTTTGGAGAAACTTCCCTTTATGGTAATTGCAGCAAGATTATTGTACACACAAAAATGGAAGAATAATGAAATACCCACAGTAGAAGATTGGATTATAAAATTGACAGAGCTTGTGGAAATGGCAAAGCTGACAAGTTTGGTTGGGGAAAAGATAATAAAAACTTTTTTAAAAAACTGGAAGCCTTATATGGACTTTTTGTTGAAAGAAGAAGACTGAATTGATGATTTATTGATTTGGGGTTTAAAAAAAAGTCAAAGAGGAAGGAGAAAGAATAAGATGGCAATTACTCGATAGAAAGGCAGAAGTTATAATTCTTTCTTTTCTTTTCTTTCCTTTTTCTTTATCTTCTTTTAATTTTGTACACTTTTATTGTATTGAAAAATTCTAATAAAAAAAAAGAGAAACTTTCCTTCAGGATCTGTGAGGCAGAGGCAGACTGGATATTCACTATTCCTTGCTAAAGCATGCATGTTTTGTAGATTAAAAAAAAGCAAAAAAAAAAAGCAAAACATTACCTTTTTAATGTGACGGGGGAAAACAGAAAAAAACCCTATTCAGTTCTAAACTCAGATATGGATCCTTCTTTTGATAGGGAAAGTTATGACACAATCCAATAATAGAGACTTTGGCTGCAGACTTTAGAATCCTGGATGAGGCTTTTTCCTCTCATTGACAGAGATGACCAGGTACTGACGGACCTCAGCTCCCAGTCCACTGTTCAGGAATGATGGAGTTGGATTCCAGAAATACCTAGAGATACATAGGTATCCCAGCAGAGATGAATTAGGATCTCCATCCTCTATTCTGGAATATTTTAATTAAGGGCAGACTGTAAATGGAAATAATATATAAAATCAAACAGCTTCTAGATGCAGAATGCTTCTTACCAAGGAAACATCATCTAGAATGAGTCCAAACGTTGCTGCTCTTTCTGTGAGGTCTTCACTCACTTGTCTGGAAACCAGCTCTCTTTGCGTTATTAACTCCCCAGCATCAAAGCGAGCCTGAAACAACGAGATATGCAAAACAACACTTAGAAATAGATGGAAAGGCTAAAATTAAAACTATAGTTTTATTAACTTAAAGTTTAACCCCGACTGGTAGAATTTTGGCCCATCAATAGCTATTAGCCACAATATTTAATAGCAAATATTATCTTGACATTCCAGTGATGGTCTTCCCAAAGGCGTCCAATTGCTCCTATGGGAAACAGCAGGTCAGCCTGGATTGGATTTCAGTCTGAACCAGTTGGGTTCTTCTGTTCATTGGAACTGAACTCCAATCTGGTATCCCCAATATGTCTTGGGCTACAAATCTCATTATCTCTTTCTCTAATAAAGTTGGGGACATGTCACACATGTGTGTATGTATATATGTATATCTGTCAGAAGCCATACTCCAAAAAAGGGCAGGACAGTACAAAAGAAAAAGAAAAAAAGAACTGAATTAAAACTGATTGAAATTAATTCCCCATATCTTTATAAAACTGATCTTCAACTTCACTCTCTTTCACACATATAAATCATTCTTACACGCTGAAACATACTCCTATAATCCACTCACTTGTTCCAGCAGAGAGTGAACAAAAGAAGAAAAAGAGAATATCAATGGGATAACAGGAAAGGATGGGAAATGGGAGAACAAGGTTGGATGAAATGAACCAAAAGGAAGAGGTTACTGTAAGGAAGGAAAGAACATAGAAAGCCTACTTTAAAAACTGGTTAAATTTGCTAGGAAAGCTGCCTCTCCCAAGCAACTTATAATCAGTGGCAAGATCTGCAGCCATTTGCTCCATTCCTTTGTCTGAATAGCGTTTTCTGTCCTTATCAGTCAATGTATGGTCCTTCAGTTCAGAGGTAATTACTTGGGAAAAACCCTTGATACATGACACTGTTCCTGTCATTACCAGGAAATATAGCGCAGAAGGAGTGAACGCAATATAGATCTTACTGCACAGACACTAAGTGTTACAGTCTCATCAGAACACATACACACCTTCTAGTTCATGCCTCTACCTCTCCCAAGTTTTTTCCCCCCCCAAAAAAAATGTGATACCTAGTATGCCTTTTACTTATTCTTCGGTCCCTGCAAACTATTTGCTCTGATGAAGATCCTGGAAAGCACTGGATAGATATCTCTTAAGTATCCCTTCTAAGATGCCTTCCTCCTTTGTCTATGTACTGGCATCTTTCCCCTTTTCTCCTTCCAAGAAAGAAAAATGTAATGCCCACAAGGGAAACTGAAAAGAGACAGGTTCACTGGGAATTTCCACATGCCGCACAAGAATGTGTCCATGAACATAGGAAGAATAAAAGGAGGGAACCAGAATCAGAAAGGCTTTTGACAGACAGAAGGAACGATTGGCTCCACAGAGTAAAATGAAATAGCCTCCCCCCTTGGCAGCATCCCACTAAATGAAGCAACTAGACTTGTGATAAAGAATGCCTAGGCCTCATGAGAGGAGACATAGCCTTATCCCACTAGCTCGTACCACCACAGATTTGAGGATCTCAGTTGTGATAGAAGGCAACACTCGTTCATCATAATCTTCGCCAATAGTGGTGAAAATCCGGGGTAGTTGCGTCATCACTGGCCTGAACAAGATTCGGAGTGTGATATTCACATTCTGTAGATCTACACAGCAGATAGGAAGCAGATTATAGCAGTTACATCTTGATAAATCAAGAAGGAAGCTGTTCTGAACCTGTACCAAGCTTCCCAAAACTAGTTTTTGAGGAGTCTATTGGGACTACAACTCCCAGAATCCCATCAGCACAGCCTTCCAGAAGATACTATATTATATAAGCCTGGCATGCACAAATTGCCTGGAGGCCAAAATAAAGGATGATCTGCTGCCAAATGATCCATCCCAATTTTTTCTCATAAACAGGTCTAGGCTAACTTTAGTAAGGATAAGGATGACCCTCACAATACAGTAGTTTTTTTCACAATCCAATCCTATCCTGTTAACTTCACCAATTTTTACTTCCCTGCTCCACAGTGGGATGCAGGATCCAGGGAGGGAAAGAGAAAACATCCCAAACCTAGATAAGATGATTTGCAACCCCCCACCCCCAAAACGTAGGAGTGTGTATGGAGTGGGAAGAGAAGTATAAAAAGCCGATATGTTTTTAACTGTTGTTTCCATAATAGAAATAAGTATAATAGGATGATTTGCTTTTGTGATATGTTTTCCATTAAAGGTAAAGATGCTCTTGAGTCAATGTAGTATTCTTGGCAGGAATACAGAAGTGGCTTGCCACTGAATTCTTCAGGGATTTTTTCTTATTTGCAGGTCTATCTTATCATCTTGGGACTTCCTGGTGGTTTCTCACCCAGGTACTAACCAACTGCAACTCTCCTTAGTTTGGGAGGATCAATGAAGATCTGCTAGGTGCTGTTATCTGCTCTAGCTTTACATTTCAAATTACCTAGCCCCAACTCTCAATTCATTGATACAGATAGGATCTGTCTCACTGCTTACCTTTGCTCCCAGTGATTACAGGAAGATTGCGAGGGCGGGAACGGCAGTCAAAGATTATTGGCTTTTGAACCCAGGGAATGAGAAAATGGGTTCCTTCTCCCACCACTATGTCCTGAACACCTTGGAATCGGTCGAATATGACAGCTCGGTGGCCTGCATCCACTGAAAATGGGGGAAAAAATTCAAACAACTTCCTTTGAATGCAAGAAAAGCAAGAAATATGGAATCCTTTTTGTACTACGATTATCTCCAAATGGTAGCTTCCCCCAATCAGGTGCTCATTAAATGTACAGAAGTACAACTCTCTTCATTCGTTGCCAGTACTGTATGTGAAAAATCAGTAATCTCAAAATCATGTGATTTTGGTAGGTCTGTGGCCAAGTACAACAAATTGCCCTATCAGAGAACTGTTGTGCCAATTATTTCATTAACTGACCAGTTCAAAGCAGCTTCTTAATCAAGACTGGATTACTTATAATTCTGCTAGTATTCCCTAGACACTACTCCAGCCGAATCTGATTCATTAAGGACATTAGGGATTAAATCTAGAATTTTCTAAATGCAAATAATTTGTTCTCCCATGAAACTATGCCTCCTCTATGTTCTGGTTCATGTCAGATCATGTCAAGAAAAATCAAAATCAATTCCTTGAGATTTTCTTCTAATTTTGTCTTTGTTTATTTATTTATAATTCAAATTTATCACCACCCATCTCCCCCAACGGGGGACTCGGGGCGGTTTACAAAATATCAACAACTAAAACCTATAAACATAAGTTACAGCTAAAACAATATAATAAATAATAGATAAAAATCCAAGAATGGTAAAATCGTATATAAAAGGAGGACATTATGGGGCCAGCCACCCCCAGGAGGAACTATTACCTCCCCCGTCCCAGGCAAGGCAACAGAACCAGGTCTTAAGAGTCTTCCGGAAGGCCGGGAGCCAGCCTCACCTCCAGGGGCAAGATATTTCACAAGGCGGGCGCTATCGCAGAGAAGGCTCGCCTCCTGGACCCTGCTAGATGGAGTTCTCTTGTTGTTGGGGTCTGAAGCATGCCCCCTCTGCATGAACAAGTGGGGTGGTTCGATGTCATTGAGATGAGACGGTCCCTTAGATACCCTGGTCCCATGCCATGTAGGGCTTTAAAGGTGATAACCAACACCTTGAATTGGACCCGGAAGCAAACTGGTACCCAATGGAGCTCGCACAGCAGAGGTGTCACGTGTGCTGATCTCATAGCACCCATAACTGCCCGTGCTGCCGCATTCTGGACCAGCTGAAGCTTCCAGATACTCTTCAAGGGTAGCCCCGTGTACAGCGCGTTGCAATAATCTATGTGGGAGATGACAAGGGCATGAGTGACTGTTCGGAGGGCTAAGGGTTGTTATTTTCTATCAGAATCATCTCTGCCTCACTAGTGTACCTTTTAAGACAGCCCTCCCTCAATCCTAGAGTATCACAGCTACCAGAATTTGCACTCTTGTGAGACATCCAAACATATATGGAAAGCATCTAATTGAGGAAGCTGTTTTATGTGACAAATGCCATTTTGCATACTTACAAGTGTGACCTGTAATAGTGCTGCTGTTCAGGGATTCAGCCAACAAACTATGCCCCCTTTTAGGGTGCCCTATCCAATTACTCTTTAAATTAGCCTGTACCTCCTGCCACCCCACACTCAAGGTTGATTTTGAAAAATTCATCCTACCCAGAGCTTTTTTCCCATTTATTTTCCTCTCTTATACTTCTGGAAACCTTGTGGCTTCTGAAGCTTGCTAATATTCCTTTTTTGGGGAGATGGTGCTATATGTCAGCCCCACTAGTTAGACCAGACCAGGAAACTATATTTAAGGACAAGCACATAGATAATATTTGGGAATGCAGAATGTGGCCGCACGGGCAGTTTTAGGTGCACCAAGATCGACAATCATAACACCTCTGCTCCGTGAGCTGCATTGGGTGCCTGTCTGCTTCCAGGTCCAATTCAAGGTGTTGGTTATCACCTTTAAAGCCCTACATGGCATGGGTCCAGGTTACCTGAGGGACCACCTCATCCCCATTACATCGTCCCATCCCACCCGATCTTGCAGAGAGGGCATGCTGCGGACCCCCTCTATGAAAGAATTCCATCTAGCGGGGTCTCGGAGGCGAGCCTTGTCTGCAGCGGCGCCTGCCCTATGGAACCCCCCCCCCCAGAGATAAGACAGGCCCCTTCACTCCTGGACTTCAGGAAAAAATTAAAAACTTGGCTCTGTGATCTCGCCTGGGGCAAGAAGGAAAGTGGTCAAGCCTGGGGATGGCTGATTTCCTAGAGGTGCCTTAAATATTTTAAATATTTTTAGCATCACTGTAAGAACCATCTGCCACTTGGATTTTATTGTATTTATATTGTATTTATATTTTTATTGCCGTATTTATTGTATTTTAATGATGTTGTTTGGTTGTGAACCGCCCAGAGTTCCTCCTTGAGGGGGAGATGGGCGGTCATAGAAATTTAATAAATAATAATAATAATAAGGAAAAGGATATCACAATTGTACTGTCCCCTGATTATTATCTGCTCAGATGGAATTGTGTAACTGTGCCTCTTTTTTCTCAAAGACAAAATGCACAATTTGGGAAAGTTCTCCTAGACTCAACATGAATCTTCACACTACCCTCCAAGACACAGGAATCGACTTGCTTGTGCTGGATCACAAACTGTGGCTGTACTTGAGAAACCATATTTGATGGCCAATACAATGGTTTTTTCAATCAATCCACTTTTAAACACAGCTTCGAAATTTCAATTGGTAGAGAAGACAGCTGCTAGAACAATGTAGGGGCCAGGCATTCAGATCATAGTTCATTATTGTGTGCCAATCACACTGGCTACCTATTTGTTTCTGTACTTAAAATGTTGTTATTGCCCTTTAATCTCCTAAAAATTTTGAAATAAGCTTCTACTGCTTCAGCACTGACTTTAGAAGCTCTTTTTATGGATGTTATCAGAACTCAATCAGATGCTAGAGCAGTGCTTTCCAAAGTTCCGCCGTTGGCGACACACTAGTGGCGGCAGCGCGCGCAGTGGCGGCGTGCACGGTGGCGGCCTCGTGTGTCGCACTAAAACCCGGAAGCGCTGATGGCGCGCCGCTGGCAGCGACGCACCATCAGCACTTCCGGTTTTTGTCACAACACACTAATGTGTTGCGACACACAGTTTGGAAAGCTATGTGCTAGAGACTGGGCCTTTTCAGCAGTAGATTCACATCTTTATGCCAATATCTTAAAAAAGTAAAGGTAAGGTGAAATTTCCCTTGAATGAAGTGCACCTCTGGTGACATCCACGTTGTTTTCTTGGCAACAACACAGAAGTGGTTTTTAATTAACTTCTTCCAGGATTTTTTTTTTTTTTTGCAAACTTCCCAGCCTGGCTAGCTTACAGTCCTGAGATTTCCTGGTGCTTTTCCATCAAGTACTGCCCAGCTCTGACTGTGCTTAGCTTCTTCAAGATCAGGGAAGGTCAACTAGGTGCTGCCACCTACTGAGACTTTCCTTTAAGGCAGAACATATTGTCCATTTTTATTAGTTTTTAAAAAGTGTTTCGACTTCTGTTCAAAAAAACAGTGTAATGCTGCATTTTAAATTTTGACATTTAATTACACACAGTTTTAATCATATCTGCAAACCTCCCTGCAAGGTTTTGCCCAGAAAATAAGGACACCAATTTCTTTCTTAAAATATAACTGACCTATGATAGGCAAACAGCACTGTGCTAAATGCTAAACCAGATAGACAAGTTCTTTTCAACGGCTAAAGAAGAATAACTGTCCCAGGAAAAAAGTAGGAAATGGAGGCCGAGAGGGCATCACTTTTAGGCTTAATACTGCCCAAACTGTCATCCTTCCTGCCACCACAGTAGAAGAGAAAAAACTGTGAAATGTGTTGCTGTTTTTCTACAGTTTTGTTTTTAAATTCTTTGATGGACAGCCTTCTAAGAATGTGAACCTGAAATTTTTAAACAAAATCATTGCTATACAAGCTGAAATTACTAGATCCCATCAATTCCTGTCTTAATATTTACTTGGTTATCTCACAGGAAAGAAAATGCTAGAGAAAGAGTCTTCCTTACCATTGTACAGAGCAGAGTTGACAACTCCACCAACAATCGCCAGCCCCAGGCCGAGTTTGCCCACAGTCTCAAAGATTTTGGAAGCCATTCGTATCAATTTAAATCCTGCTTCTATGTTTTTGAGACAATCACACCTATACAAGCAGTGAGGACAAAATTCAGTAACATCAGAAATTGGAGGCAATGAAAAGGCTTCTCAGAGGATACTTCTGCATAAAGAGCAGCTTCCTGTCCCTACTTGATAAAATTTTCTTATTGGATACAAATGATGGAAAAGTATTAGGATGCAGTCTGACTGAGGTTCATGCTGCAGATGAACACTAGACTATTTCAGTAAAATTTAATAAATTGTTTAACTGTTTTAATTGTATTTTACTGTTTTTTAAAATTATTTTGAATATTTGGGTTTTTTGGTTTTTGACTATGTATGCCACAGCTTTCCAAACTTTTCATGTTGGTGACACACCTTTTAGACGTGCATCATTTCGCGACACAGTAATAACAGGGCTTCCCGCCCCCCCGGCCCATGCAATTGGCTTCCGCCTTGTCACCACTGTCGCGAGGTGAAAAAGCCTCGGATCACGCAAAAAGTGACGGTGTGGGGGTGCCCCGGGGTAGAAAATATCCACGCCAATCAGCTGTGCGGCAGGGAGGTGGAGGCGCGCCGGAGCTACCCCGGTAGGGGCCGAAAAAACCACGGGGAGCAAAAGTGGGGGGGGGTCTGCCCTGCGCCCCGCTGGGGTGTCCCTTCGAAAGGGCAGGCTCCGGGGACCCTGAAAATGCCCTCGGTTCTGCGAAAAAATGCACCGAGTGGCAGGGAGGCGAAAAGCCGGCAGCGCGGTCCCTGAGGAAGCCTCCCTGCCGCTCGGTGCATCACCCCGATCAGCACTTCCGGATCATCGCACGACACACCTGGACATTCCCGGCGACACACTGGTGTGTCGCAGCACACACTTTGGAAAGCTATGATGTGTGCCATCCAGTGTCACAATGCGTGATGGGTGGCTATATAAATTTAATGAATAAACTGCCTTCTAGCAACTACAAGTGCTCATCTAACTATTTTGATTTGTCCTTAGTGAAGATAATAATTAGGGTTGCCTTATTGTTACTTTTTCATGCTTATAGGTTGTTATGGGTACAGTTTTGCAGAAAAGGCTATTATATAAATACTGCAAGCTATGCTAATTTTCATAAACACATCCCTCTTTATAAGGGCTCTTCATTTACAAAATTTAGTGTTGCCGAATGTGCACACATGTCAACCAGTATTGGAACCAGGAAGGGAAAGCATGATTTTGCTACATATCTGCTGATTAGTCTTGCCACATTTTTTCCTGTCTTGGGGCGAGTACGAAACGCATCAAGAAGAGTAAACTGGCAAATGAACAAGCATGCCTCAATAATCCTTTTATCTCTAACAGATGTGGCTTTCAAGTGCTTTATCCTGAGGAAACCTTATATATGAACTCCTATTTCCCAAAGTCAGTACGCATCCTACACTCCCTGGCCGTTCTGACAGTGGGTTATCTCCGTAGCCGCGGCAAGCTGTTTTTCACTGAATAAAGTTAGTAAGCAGAAGCCTTTTAAGGCGACCCCACTCCGGAACTTTCCAAAGCTCCTGAATGTGTTTTAATATAAATTTCCAGAGCAACTTTCATTCTGTCCGATCTCTCCAATCCATCATAACATCTCTTTCCCCTGTCGGGAACCACGGCCTTTCCCACGCCGCTCTTTGCAACCCCCCCCTCTATTCCCTGCTATCTATACTGGAATAGATAGATATCCTAAGCATCTTGCTTCACTCAGGTTCTAGAAGACTACACGAACATCTCCAATTCCTTTTATTTCCAGAATTCGCCCATCCCGCAAATCTTTACCCCTTACGCACCCCAGCCATTTCTACTTTTTGTGGCCACGTTTTTCCACCCCGCCGCTACAAAACGTTCATTTGTGCACCCCATCCATTCAGCAAAATCCGAATCCCAGGATTTCTTTTCAGGCACCATATATTTTCATTTCCTTTATCACCCCACATTTTGCTAATTCTCCACAGTTGTTTCATACCAACGGTGCACCCAGTGCAGCTGGAGGGGAAAAAAAGACAACCCCCCCCCCCGATTCTTTGACTTAACTCACCTCCCAGGGCAGAGTTGACCTCCACATGAAGACTCCACCGAGCCACCTGGTCCCTCTGTAGTTACGCACAATCGGCGCAACCGAGCATCGGCTCTTGCTTAGCTGCCGCAATGCCTGACGGGATTCGTAGTTCTTTCAAAGGTGAAGACAAAACGATAGCCTCAGCACCGTGGGTCATGCACAAGCAAGATGAAACTTCAAATCCCGAACGGCATCGCGATACAAAGACCCGCCTTTTCCTACTGGCGCGGCGCCGCAGGGCTACGTGGGAATTGTTCGCGGGTTAAGCCGAGCAGGGCGGTAACCACGAGGGAAGGGGGAATGTGGGTGTGTGTGAAGTTATTCACGTTTTTCTCTTCCATTTGGAGCTTAAGAACTTAGTGGTTAAAGCTAAAATATGCCATTTTTGGAGTTTGTACTAATAGAGAGAAGAATGATGTATACAGAATACTTCCCCCCCCCCTCTCTCGCTGCTGGAAGTCCTGCACGTATTTAGGAATATAGGGCGGGATTTTAAAAATAAGTTTTTAATGGCCTAACAGGTTTAGAAGCTGTGTTCGTGTGACATAACTCATGGTTTACTTAACCACGGTTTATGAAATGTATGGGGTGTGAATGAGAGACTAATCATAGATAGTGAGCACAGAGAGGTTTGCAGTTTAGTGTAGGTTTATTTATAGTTAGATATAAGTCATGCCTTTTCTCATGGAGGTAAAGCTTAGCTTCAGCTGTCACTCTTAGATTTACTTATATCTTTTTAAAACTGTCTATGGCTATATCACAGAGCCAGTTTGGTGTAGTGGTTAAGGCAGTGCTTTCCAAACTGCCACCACACCAATGGCGGTGGGGGCGTACGCAGCAGTGGGGGCGTGCATGGCAGTGGCGGCAGCGGCCTCGTGTTTTCCGCTAAAACGCGGAAGCGCTGATGGCACGCCACTGCCATCGTCGCCGCCGCCATGCACACTGCCACGCGCGCCACTGCCCTCACCTTACACAAGCGTGGGCACTATATGCAAATTAGTAAGAGCAACATTGCTGTTTCAATATTTATTTAATTTTTATCCCGCCTTTATTATTTTTATAAATAACTCAAGGCAGCGAACATACCTAATACTCCTTCCTCCTATTTTCCCCACAACAACAACCCTGTGAGGTGAGTTGGGCTGAGAGAGAGTGACTGGCCCAAGGTCACCCAGCCGGCTTTCGTGCCTAAGGGGGGACTAGAACAGACTCCTGGTTTCTAGCCCAGCACCTTAACCACCAGACCAAACTGGCACAACAAATTATTGTTGGCACAGGGAGAATATACCTGAAAAACGTGCTATTTCATCCAAAAGCTTCGGGGAAGGTTTTCTTGTTTTTGATATGTAAAGGTACTTTCATGTGTCAGATAAATTACTCCTCATTTTGAAGTATTCTGCAAATTAAGTGAGATAGATTACATTCACATGACACCCTAAGCCAGAAACCCATTTGGCTGTGTGAACCTAACTGATGTGATTAGTTTATGCTTCAGCATGTAATGTGAATCCAGAAAACGATCGGTCACGCATTCCAGGCTTCTTCATGAACTACAATTCAAATGAAAATAGCTTCATTTTTAAAAGAATGGCTCCTGTGTTCAACTTTTTCAACTGTTGACTGAATTGAAGGAAGCAATCTTTTTCAAACAAAAATTTAAGTATAAGACCAAAATGATGCCTTTGCTTTTTATCACAATAGTTCATGTACTGTATATGTGTACAAAAGTGTGTGTGTATGTGTGTATGTATGTGTATGTATATGTGTGTGTGTGTGTATATATTTGTGTGTGTATGTATATGTATATGTGTATGTATGTATGTGTATATATATACACACACACACACACACACACACACAAATATATACACACACAGACACACACACACATATACATACACATGAATATTTATCCAAGAGAACAGCACTTTCCAGTGAACAGTGATCACATTCCAATGGATGGATACCCAGTATCTCGGTTGATAATACACAATAGTGTTTTTTTTCCACCCATTAGTTATTCTGCAGGAGAAAAATACTGTAAATTTTACACATTTTAAGCCTAATACTTAAAATATAAAGGTAAGAGAGGATTTCACTCTGACATAGGTAACTTTCCAGAAGTTACATGGCAGTGCTGATTGGGACCAAAGTTGTAAACATTTACCCATTTGTGAACTTTTTGTTTCATGTACTGCCCTGCTCACTCATACAGAACACATTTATGAAGCTGAGTCTCTGTTTCATCTTGGGGAAAACCAGCTAATTGCTACATGAGATGCTTGGAGGGATGGTCATAGATATTTTTATCTACAGCTTTTGCTGTTGCTTGAAGTTTTAAAAAATAGTCATGTGTTGGCTTCAGTAGCAAATTCCAGAAGGTTTAATGATTAAGAGGTCACAATCAGACCCAGGGCTGGGTGCAGCATCAGATACAGTCCAAAGCTACAAGAAACTTTTTTAAATGTGACAATATGACCATTATTAATATAAAACCAGAGAATAATTATTTAATTGAATGTAAATACATTTAAATACAAATGAAATGGACCTTAGTTTTTGAACTGACCATAGTCACTACATTTTGGAATATGACCCCCAGTCCATCTAAGCCCAAGCGCAACAGCTGGCTCTTTAAAAGTTGCACAATCCTAGTTTAATTACTTACAAAGGGATATGATTCCTAACCAAACACTCCTATTGTCACTAGTAACTTTCCTCCATTGCTTTGCAAATTTGTCATTCAGAATCTACTGAGAAATTTTGTTTTGCAATGGGGCATAGGTTAGCCTTAAAAAAATCATTCAGATTGCCTGTAATGTGAGTCTCTAGCTTATTTCAGCTGTTTCAAGATGAAAACAGTGAAGGAGATCCATAGCCCAGGGAATCCCTTGGAAAATGATACAAATCTAATTAATAAGACAATACAGTATTTTCAAGAAAGCAAATTGGAGCCAGGCCAGTTGGGGTGACTAGGTCTATTTTTTTCCCCATCCAAGGGTGGGGGGAGGTGGAACGATCCTCAGTCTCATTCAGCTTCCCCATGCTCTGCTGCTCCCCCTGGAGGAAGCCAACTGAGTAGAAAGTATTTTCACAGCAGATCCTAGGGATTTAAAGTGGGAGCATGATTTGTTCCAACCTCCTCAATTTCCATTTAATAGAAATGAAGAGACTATCCTGCTTACAATCAAATTGACAAGCATTTCTTAGCAAATACCCACCTGTTTGATTTACCTTAGTTTGGTGTTTAGCATCAAGATCCCAATTATTAAAAGGATAAGGTAAACAAAAGGACTACCCTGCAGAAGGTTTGCCTGTTCACAAAATAGCTGCCAAAGGGATCATAGCTAAGGTGTTTCTTACCTTCTCTATTACTCCTAATTCATCTTTGTAATTTTACTAATCAAGTGGTCGCTCTTCCAAGGTGCTAGGCTTCAGCCATTCACCATTTTTTAATGCCTGTAGAGCAGAGCTTTCCAAACTGTGTGTCGCGACACAAAAGTGTGTCGCCACACACAGTCTGGTGTGTCGCCACACAACCCGGAAGCGCTGATCATCATCAGTGCTTCCGGGTTTTCCCGCGGCGATACACCAAAGGCAGCACGCAAAAACCGAAAGCAGCAGCAGCGCTTCCGGGTTTTTGTGCGCTGCCGCAACGGCGGCACTTCCGGGTTTTCCCGTGGCGACACACCAACGGCGGTTGGTGTGTCGCCACGGGAAAACTTTGGAAAGCCCTGCTGTACAGTCTATGCAGGATCCAGAGGCATTCCTGTAAATAGGTATGATGGTAAAATTTAGCACTGTGCAGCATTCTGGCTTCCAATACAATATTTTCTAGTTAAAATATTTAAAACTGCAATAAAAGATGAGACAGAGAATCCTGTGGGTGTAAAGGGAGATGTCTGTTCTTGCAGTTGGAGTACTGTAATATTCCAAGAGTTTATCCAGTCAAATCTCAGTATTGTTCAGCGGGTTTCAGCTTCAGTTGTCAGTTACATGGAAGGTCTTCTAATCATTTAAGAATGAGATCCTCAGTGTAATGGCCAAGATGGAATAAACATGATCCCAAATAAAAAATACTTGTTTCCATTGCTGGGCTCATCAGCCGTGAATGTGCTCTTCAGTAAAGAAGACAGCAATGCTTGTAAATATGAGAAGAATATCACTGGATGGTTCTCTGACCCACCTGAGACCCTGTAAGAAAATACCTCACATACAAAATGCTGCCTTTGATGACATTTCTATCCCCATCTGTTCACCTCTACCCCCCTATTTTTGGTTCTCTTCTTAGCTGACTGTAGTTTTAACCTCCATTAAGCACTAAGTAGGCAGAATCAAAGCAATTGGCCATTATATATCTTCCATTAAAAATGAAGAAAAGACAGAAAATTGCCTTCTTTCCTTCAACGTGCTGCTGAGCAAGCAACATTTCTAGGAATAGAGCAGAGAAAGAGAAGCCAAGGGATCTGCTGACTGAGCAGCTTTGGCAGGCATAATATACTCACCTGTCTCACCAGGAACAAGAATGATTGATTCTGAAGCCAATATCGGTGGCAGGAGGCTTTCTTTTCACGGCCGTGCTTGGTTTCTCGCAGCTGCACCTGTTAGGGGCTGGACCCCATTTTGCTTTTAAGTGATAAAAGAAGAGCCTTGCTGATCTAAGAGCTATGTAACCAAAAATCCAAAGTAGCTAACTTGGTGCCTCTGAGAAGCCCAAAGCAGAATGTGAGCACAGCAGCATCCACTGAGCCTTCTGTTCCGCGGCAGCCAACATTCAAAGCCAAGCTGCAAAGAGCCAGTGTGATAAGCAGCCTTATCTTGCCGGGCAGCCTTTCCCTTAAGTTTTGGATTATGTACACTCCGAGCCCAGGAAAATGCCTTATTGGGGCTACCAGAACTGGTATGCAAAAACCACTAGATCTCAGCAAAGATCTGTGCTGCTATCTAGAGTTCATCCAGCTTTTTGCAGCCCAGATCTAATAGCCTAGTGTGAAAAAAGTATGATGCAATTTTTTTTAATCTGTTCAATCGTGTCCAGGAGACTACCTGTACAAGTTTGTTTGTTTGTTTATTTATTTATTTTCTATCCTGCCTTTATTATTTTTATAAATAACTCAAGGCGGCGAACATACCTAATACTTCTTCCTCCGTGGAGTCCATGGTGCTCTCTGAGCCTTGTTGTTTTCTTGCAGACATTTCATTGCCCGGCTAGGCAACATCTTCAGTGCGAAAAGGGAGTGGGGCTAGCTCTCTGTTTATATACCCTGGTTAGTCCTGCCTGTGTTGGTGGGGGTGTTGTACTTGCCTTGGTAGTTCCTTGATTGGGTTGTTGTTTGCTGCTTGGTTGATTGACTGAGTTAATAGTTCCTTGATTAGGGTCTATTGTGTTGTTTGATTGCTCCTCTGGTGCTAATTTTGGTGTTAATCTTTGCCTATCTGGTTGTTGATTGCTGGCAAGGAGGTGTTCTGGTCTTCTGGCTTTTCTATTGTCTCTTATGAATGGTATGTAAATGTTGTTTACCTCTATGTGTCTGTTGATGGCTGCTTTGTCTGAGTGCCAAGCTTCCAGGAATTCTCTAGCATTTTTGGATTTGGCTTGGTTTAAGATACTCACAGTTTCCCAGTTGAAAGTATGGTTAAGTCTGTTCATGTGTTGTGAGATTAAGGAGTTTTCATCATGTCTTCTGACTGCTAGTTGGTGTTCGTGGATGCGTTCTGCTAGTCTTCTGCCGGTCTGTCCTACATAGTGGCTGTTACAGTCCTTACACTGTATGTTGTAGATAACTCCTGTTTTTTCTTCTTGGGCTACTGGGTCTTTTGGTTTACTTTCGATGTTCTGAAGGGTTTTGGTTGGTTTGTGTGTTACGGTGATGCCGTGTGGATGTAACAGTCTATTAGTAGTTTCTGAGATGTTTCTGATGTATGGCAGTGTAATCCTTTTCATAGCTTCTGTTGGTTTTGCTGTGGTCGGTTGAGTGGTCAGGCACTTTTTGATAAAGTTGTGTGGGTATCCATTTTTCTGGAAGATGCTATATAAGTGGTCTATTTCCTTTTTCTGGTGTTCTGGGTTGCTGCAGTGCGTTTGTGCTCGTCTGAATAGTGTTCTTACACAGCTCCTCTTGTGGGAGGTAGGGTTATTGCTTTGGTAGTGGAGCACTTGGTTAGTGTGGGTAGATTTCCGGTAGACTTGTGTTTCTAGAATGCCATCATTTCTTCTACTGATGAGGATGTCCAAGAAGGGTAGTGTGTTATTGTTTTCTTCTTCCCTTGTGAATTTTATTCCTTTGAAGATGTTGTTGATGGTTTCATGTATTTCCTCCAGTTGATCCTTTTTTATTATGATGAGGGTGTCATCTACATACCGGATCCATACTTTGGGTTGTATGCGTGGGAGTGCTATCCTTTCTAGACGTTGCATTATTATCTCTGCTATGAGTCCTGAGAGTGGTGATCCCATAGGTGTTCCTTTGATTTGTTGGTATATTTGTCCATCAAACTGAAAGTAGGTGGTGAGGCAGAGGTTGATGAGGTCCATGATTCTGGGTATTTTGATCTTGGTGTATCTAGTTAGGTCAGGTGTGTTACGTATAACTGCTGCCATGGATTCAATCGCTAGTGCTTGGTCTATGGATGTAAAGAGTGCAGTGACATCAAATGACACCATAATTTCATCTTCATCTATTTTTAGGTCTTTGATTTTCTGGAGGCACTGTAGTGGTGAGTTGATAGAGTATTCGCTCTCTTCTGTGAGATGCCCACTCCTTCCTCCTCCTATTTTCCCCAGAACAACAACCCTGTGAGGTGAGTTGGGCTGAGTGTGTGTGATTGGCCCAAGGTCACCCAGCCGGCTTTCATGCCTAAGGCGGGACTAGAACTCACAGACTCCCGGTTTCTAGCCTGATGCCTTAACCACTACACCAAACTGGCTCTCATGATGCAATACTGTAAGCTATAATGTGGTTGGGCCTAGCATGATATCCAGTCCTGGGCCATAGGTTAAATCAGTGTTTCTCAACCTCAGCAACTTTAAGATTGTGGAGTTCAATTCCTAGAATTCCCCAGCCAGCCATGGGAGTTGAAGTCCACACATCTTAAAGTTGCTGAGGTTGAGAAACACTGGGTTAAATAGTGTATAGGGAGGAACTGCTTATTCAGAATTTATAACTAAGGTTTGTTCTAGGATTGCTGACTTAAGCTGTCATCCAAAACTAGGCAGGGAAATGTTAAGCTATGGTTAATTCCTCCTTTTGGCCTCAGGCAGAGATGGGAAGAAGAAAGGGCTGCAAAATGAGGTTGCTGTAGCTATTGCTCTCCATGGATCCTGTTCCCCTGATATGGCATAGTGCATAGCTTTCCAAACTGCGTGTCGCGACACCTTAGTGTGTCACAACACACAGTTTAGTGTGTCGCGACACAACCCGGAAGCGGCAGCAAGGGCGTGCACGGCGGCGGTGCGGGGGTGTGCGTGGGGGTGGTGTGTATGGCGGCGGCAGCGACGACGGCAGCAGCGCGCCATCAGCACTTCTGCGTTTTAGCGGAAAACACAAGGCCGCCGTCGTGCACGCCGCCGCGCGCCCCCCTGCGCCACCGCCGTGCATGCCCCCGCCGACGTGCGCGCCCCTGCTGCCGACGTTGGTGTGTCGCCAACGGCGGCAGTTTGGAAAGCACTGGCATAGTGAGTGACTGTTACCTGTAAGAAGCAGTAGATTTCGCTGGGAACGTGCGTGTCACTGATGAACAACACCTTTGTCATTATCCTCTGCACCGGTTTCTTTTTTTGCCACCTTATGCTGATGTATCCACTATGAATGTACTTTCAGATAGCCTTTCTTCAGTGATCCATGTCCTCCCCTAGATTACTGCAATGCATTGTACATGGTCCTGCCCTTGAAAACAAACCAAAAACTTCAATTAGTACAAAATAGAAGAGCAAGAATGGTGACTAAAACCAGGGGCTGTGCCTGTATTCTAATCTTACCTGGATTCCATTCTTCTCCCAGTTCAAGGTGTTGCTATACAGAGTTTATAAACTTATAAAGCTCTTAACAGTTGGAAGCTAAGTAGCTGAAAGAATGCCGCTCTCTCTATATTCTGCCTAAATTCCAAGTTATCTTTAAAGGTCCTGCTCTGTATGAGGAACAGCCAGCATTTACTTTATTTTTTCTGGTGTTAGGCAATGGAACTTTTAAAAAGGACTTTTAATTTAATATTTCATTTTCTAAAAAGCTATTAATATATTCATAACTTTTATGCTGCAATGGAACTTTAAAATTTCACGTTACAATATTACATGCAACATTGTTTACTTGTTCTTTTTAACTTTAAAGATTTATTTGCAATTTTAAAGTATTTATCAGCTATCCTGGGAAACCTTATTGTGAATGATAGCATAGACTCTTTAAATAAACATGCAATTTATGCTAGCAATGATTTAAAAGACTAGTTAATTATAGCTTTTAAAAAACCCCAAGGGCTATCTCCTTGATTGATCATTTGCCTTCTGATTAACAGATGGATTGTTTAATTATATTTAAATAAATCTGTGTACCTTTTGAAAAGCAAGTGGATCTATGTGATGACAATGTACTTGAAAGTAAAATCGTATCTATTCCCTATCACAGTAATACACTTAAGCCAAAATAGCTCCTAAAAATAGTGTATTTCTCATCAAAAATTATCTTAACCATGAAATTTGCTAAATCAGCTGAATTTAAAATGAACCACTTCTCCTAAAACATTAACTGTGTAACATGTACAGATAGTCCTGTCACATTTTTTTCCTTCATGAAAGTGGAGGCACATGCTTTTGACCTTGTAAATACAGTGTTTCATCCACAAGTTCAAACCACACACAAAAATTTATCCTTGAGCCTCCTGTCATTTTTAAGTTTTAACTTTAGAGCAGTTGTGGGATGGCAGTTTTGACAAGAGCAATGGTACTGGGGAAGGAGATATTTTCTTTGCTTTCCTATCTCTAATGCCTGATGTGCTCACATCTTATGAGTATTCACACACAGAACAAAATATTGCAACCCAACCCAGCACCCTTAACCTGAATATTATGCTGACATCTTTTCCTGTGGAGAACTAATACACATTTAAAGCCATCAGCAACCAAATGCATTGCAATAGAATTTTTATCATCCCCAGTAAAGGTGGGTGAGTGGGAATGATGGGAGATATAGTCTAATATATTTAGATTATCACAAGTTGGGTTTTTAATAAGAAAAAAATAGATGGGGAAAGATAAAATACTAGGCCGGTCAAAATGGCAACCACCTACTGTACATGTAAAAAGAGAAGAAAAGAGACTTCATCAGGTAATCCAGTTGTCCACATGTATTTTGGAGCACAAGTCACCAAGGTGTACCTTCCACCGATCCCCTCGTCCCTTAAAATGAGTCACTTACGTTTTACTTAACTGACTTTCAATCTGCATGATGCATGAGAATGGGGAATCATTGAGGAAAGAAGGGGACTGAGCATAATAATAATACTCCCCCTTTATTATTTGAAGTTATGACTTGACAATTACCTAGGATGCTGATTTTAAAAAACGTGAAAGGCAGCCCTGCTGCACTTGGGTCCCGCCCTGCCGAGCAGATTCCAGGATTTCTCTCCCAAAGCCTTGCTCTGACGATCCAATCCGATGGAGCCACGTCCAAGCATTTCACACTGCAATTCCGGATAGTGCAGCAGCCCTTTAGTCGTTTTGGAAGCACCGGGTTTGTGGGAAAGGAAAGTAATAATTATGTGTAAGGCAGTGTTCATTCTGCTTATCACCTATTTCTAGAGAGGTCTTATAGAGCTTTTCCCTGCTGCTGATTGGAACGGTTACCCACCCTCTTTGAATTGGCAAAAAGCTATACCAGCATGAAATCTGCAGTCCCTGTTGGTGATCCCTATCCTGCCTCTGTTGCCTCTCTTTCAAGTCGCTTCAGACACCTGACTTTCCTCAAAGGTAGTTGATGACAAAGGCTGCCCACCTGATGGAGTTGGAATAAGTGGGGAAGTCCTTCCTTAACTCCAGTTTAGCTAAAAACAGCTAACTTTGGGGCTGGGGATAAGGTGAGGGCAACATCATGGGGACGTGGCAGATTTGTTTTTATTTTTTGGCTAGGGCACATTTGTACTACAGTCAGGGGCAAGTGGGGAAAGGCCTCCAGTCATCCATGGCAGACTTCCATCCCATCTTGATTTCCTTTCCTTGCAAACAATGCTGCTCTTGAATGGCCACTGGGAGGCATCCTTGTCCTCCTCTGTAATCTGACGTTTGTGGGTGATGATGACAAATTACCAGAATTGCTAAAAATCTGAAGCAAATCTTTTGCCCCCAGACTGTATCCCAGAAGGGGGAAAATAATACTTGCATATAGCCAGCTCAGTGCATATCAGCTAACCCTTGGCCAAGCCTCCCTCTCTCTGTACTGTGTCTTAGGCACTTCCAGGGTCCCCCCCCCCGCCCATCCTTCCTTCAGTTTAATACTCCAAAGCATGGGGTCTTCATTAAGACTCAGAGCTAGTGATTTGCGAGAAAGCCGCTCGGATCTTGACATCCATCAGGTATCATATAAACATAAGAGGAATAAGAAGGGAGAGAATGGGGGGTTGGGGTCAGAGAGAATCAGCCACTAATGGAGGGCACTCCTTGCTCAGTGGCACAGCACTGATTTATGAGCTTTTAAATAAATCATTTTTATTGCCGTCTCTTTGTCTTGCTGTCTTACATTTAACCCAAAACATCAGTCAGAGACTGTGGAGGGTCTCTGTTTGCATCAGGCATTGGAGATTGCATCCCTCCAGCATGAGCTATTCTTGTAATGAATCCTACATTTCCTTATGCCTTTTTCTGGTGCTCACCCATACGGATTCACAAGAGGTAAACTTAGATTGGCAGAAGTTGAGTTTAATTTTAATCTGCCTCCTTCCTGGGTTACATACTAGTCATGTTCCCTTATCTTCTATTTTGCTATCTAGTGAATCTCTTGGAAGCTGAGCTTTACTGTTTTCTTGGCAAGCATATGAGAGTGGCTTACTACTACCTTCTTCAAGCTTTTTGACTTCCCAGTCTAGCCTATAATGTTGCTAATCTCCCATCCAGGTACTAACTAGGTGTTGGGATTATCAGGAGTCAACTCAGCATTGTCTCATAAGCATAATAGGGGGTCTTTCTAGTAAACACATCTCTACTGTGCTTGTGGGATGTTACCTGAGTCACCTGATTTCCTCTTCCTCCTTCTTCATGGTTTGGGGGATTAACATTCTCCATTACGCTTTGGGCACACCTACAAGCAGGAGGGCTGCAGGGCTGCAGCTCTCGTCCATTCCATCTCGCATGCAGATCTACTATGAATTTACTCATATCCAGATCTACTGAATAAATGTAAGCTATCTCCATTTTTCTTCATCTAACTAATGTGTGAAGACAGAAATTATTTCTGAATGCAATTAAGCTTAAAGTGCAAGTTCCCTGCTGGTTCACGCTTCTACTCTGCAAGATTGTTGTTAGCTGCTTGGAGTTCTTTTATTAACCTTCAAGACTCCATCACCAGGCCCAAACCGACTTACATTCTGAGCCCAGACCAAGGGCTTTTCCTCACATGCACCTAACCATGGCACAAACATGCTCTGACAACCTCTTTTTTCTACTGAATCCTCACAACACTGCCTTCATCTGATCTTCTGGCCACCCCTGAGGCAACCTTAAATTATCCTCAGCTGTTCTGGTGTTAAATTAGTGTTTTCCTTCTTATTCCAAGATGCTTTCTGCCATTGATACAATCAGAGACACTTCGCCAACCATTCCATAAATGGTGCACTCAGGTGACCCCATGGGGTGGGTGGGATCCGCCAACTACTGGCTATTTTAGGCTGGTGCAGGCACATTCCCTCCCTTCTGGTCCCTCAGCATTCTCCTCCAGAGCTATTTTGGTGTGGCCGGTGGCCTCTCCCCCAAATCCCTCTTCAAAAGCTTTAAAAGATTCATCACCCAACTAATAGGTGGCAGGTGCAAAGTGGCAGGGAGGGGGCTATATAATCTCCCACTGCACTGCACAGTCCTTCCCACTGTGCCTGACAACTGTTAGCTGGGCTACTTTTAATACAGATTTAGTGCTCTGGCCCTACATTTAAAAATTGCCTGCCTTAACATCTGACAGGTGCATGTGGTGGCTGGAGAGCATGGTGCAGCCTGCCTGACTTCGCAGCTGAGAGGGATAGTGGGAGTCTCTTCCACTGACCCCACAGCCCTCCAGTACTTGTCAGCTGCTAAGTAAGGCTGGCTGGAGGAGGTGGCAGAAGAAGGGGAACAGCTGGCCTAAACAGCCTATGGGCACAGTGGGAAGGGCGGTGCAGTGCTGGAGGAGTTTCAGCCATGCTCAGGCTGTTTCTGAACATGGGTTTAGCTGTGCTGCACCACCCTCCCTGCACCTATCAGGTCTTTGAGATAGCTCACCCACTCTTTCTGCCATACCTCCCAGCCTGGGCGAGATGCAGATGAAGCCTGGGAGAGATGCAGGTGGCTCAACTCCCAGATCTCTGATCCTACAAAGGAGTTGATCTGTGGGGTAAAGAGCCTTGTCTTCCCTGTTACCTGGCACGTCTCCCAGCCTGGGCAGTTGAAGGAGGGCAGGGGGCAAGTTCTGACAGATGGCTAAAGCTGCGCTTGCATAGGCAGAGGGTGAGCACATGCTTAGTACTTTAATCTTGCTCTTCTTTGCTATGCTGATTTAGATCCCTGCTGGTTCACAGATGGGTGGGGAGTACTTTGGACTCATCTTCATATTCCTCTCCCCATAGCATTAAGATGCCCTGCTAAGAATTTTTACATGGCATGGCCTCATGATGATGCTGTTGTCCCATCCCTAGCCCACGGTATTAAAATTGTGCCTAACTGTTCCAATTCTTTTCTCCCAACGTAATTTTTGCCATGGACATGTTATAGGATGGTTTCTCAATGATGTGGTCATGGGCTGGGATGTGCTGCAGGCATGGCCCCTCCAGTCAGGGGGCACTGCCCTCCATATCCATTGGGGCTTATGCTGCAGGAAAAACTAGATGTCCAGCTTCTGCAGAGACATTTGCCCATGTAATGCCTGAGCAGCACTTTTTGAAATGTTTGGAAGGCCTTCTGTGGGCTTCTTACATATACAGGTTTAGTGCTCTTTTGAAAAAGAGATAGACCTGTTTTTAAACACAGGTTTAGCACTCTCTTCAGAGAGCACTCATCCTGTGCTTGCACAGAAGTTAGATTTATCTGGAAAAGAGAGCTGAATTTTGCTAGCTGGGTGTTGCTGGTTCTGTCACCAAGTGAATTAGAAGTTTTCTGCTATGTCTGCCAACAAGGGTGTTTGCATGGCATGCGTTTGTTATTTGAGGGGAGGGGGTTGTGCACTTTTGCCAACTCTTACATGGTTTTGCCTATTCCACAGATTATTCCAGGTGATGCCAGACACAGCTCCTTGTTGCCAGCTCTACCATTCTCCTGTAGCTCTAGTCACGGATGGAGCCCCGTGCTTACTGGGTGCTCCTTGTGTGTCACCCATGCCCCTCCTCCACACTTATTAGTCTGACGGATAGGTCACAGGTATTGAGGAGGGGCTCAGGCTGAAGTGGGGGTCCTCCCAGTCCTCCTTGCAAACCCTCTATTGTGCCTGCGACCTGTCATTAGGGCTATTTCTGAACATAGCACGCTCTAGCACCTTTTTGAAAGTATACTAAACCCGTGTCCAAAAATAGTCCAGGTGAGATATTGCAGGTGTGGAAAAGGGAGAGGAGATGAAGTGGGAGGAAGATAGGGAACACTTCTGTGTTTGCAACCTATTTCCCAGGGAATCTGAAAGGTGGCTAAATCTTCCGTCCCAGGCACTCACCTACAATCAGGAGAATGATTAGTGATGGTTTTTCCCACCAGCAGGTAATGCTTGGTAGGAGGAGAAATGAAGCCAAGGGAATTGCTTACCTTTACCTGTCCTGCATTAAACCTGTAAGGACAGTACCAACTATGGCAGAATCAGGTTTGGCTGTGGGGGCAGCACAACTTATGCTTTTCTGCTGACTCAGGGAGTCTAGGAATGCACATTAACGTGGCCATGAGAAAGAGCCCTTTAAGGGAGCTGTGGAGAAGAGATCTAAGTCAGCCAGGGCTACCATCTACTGAACATTTTGCCATCTACTTGCTTCAGTAGGAAAACTGTGCCTCAGTAACAGGTGTTTCCATTACTGCTAACTCCCATATTTTAAATTCATCCACATAGAGGTAACAAAAAGTTTGACAGAAATTTGACAGTGTAACAGTATTAAATGAAAAAACTCTAATCGTTTCAAAAAAATGCAAAATCGGCCTGAGACAGCTTCCAAATGATAGGTCTGCCCTTATGTACAGTACTTATAGTACAATACAGTGGGAAATTCCCCTAAGTCCCATCAAAATGAATGGGTCATATTGATGACTGCACAGTCATAGTGCTAAACTCATTTCGACATTGCTTTGTTGCTTCTCTGCTCCAAAATATCACTGGGCATTAGAAACAGTTTGCTTAACTCTGCCCCCTTCTACGATTTTGCTCCAGAAATTCCTACCTTCTGTTGTTGTTATTTCTCTATTTGGTTTTCAAAGTCTGGTTTACCTCATACAAACCAAACATAATCACGTAATCTATGGGAAGAAGAGCTGCAGAAGTGGGAAGAGTGTTTTTGTGGAAAATGAGAAGAAAGGGAAAAGATTGCATAAAGCTGTGCTGCTTCATCATTGCAAAGGAAGATTGGAAAAGCAACCCTTAGCCTATTGTCACCCAGGACTAGAATGTAATATGGAGTCTGAACCTTGGTTTAGCATTGCTGTTGACTTCCATGTTCTGAGGAAACACTTTTTTTGTCTTGAAAAGAAATCCTAAGGACCAATTTGCAATTTATAATAGGAATCTCTATCTCTATCATCTCTATCTCTATCTATCTCTGTATCTATCTATCTCACAAATTTTTATTTGGTGCAAGCTGCTGATAGTACAGAGATTATAATTCTTAGGTAGGGCCCAAACCTCCTTTTATGTGTAGTTCCATAACAAAATTTATTGCTGAGATTTTTTTTAATTAGTAAAATTTAATAGGGGGCGTGATGGCTCAGTAGTTAAGACGCCAGGCTTGTCGATCGGAAGGTCGGCGGTTCGAGACCCGAGCACCGCATGACGGAGTGAGCTCCCGCACTCGCCCCAGCTCTTGCCAACCTAGCAATTCGAAAGCATGCAAATGCAAGTAGATAAATAGGTACCACTTCGGTGGGATGGTAACAGCGTTCCGCGCTCGTCATGCTGGCCACATGACTGCTGAAGTGTCTTCGGACAGTGCTGGCTCTTTGGCTAACAAACGGAGATGAGCACCGCCCCCTAGAGTCAGACACGACTGTGCAGGGAAAAACTTTTATAGTAGTAGTATTGTTTTTTTTTAATCCTTTCAATCGTGTCCAATTCTCCATTATTACTGTTACTTCTACAATGGGACATAGAATTAGAAAGTTGAAAGGGCCATTACAGCATAAGTCCTGCTGAATCAGGCCAAGTCAGTCTTGTTGTAGGCCATTAGTCACAAGTGGCATTTTCCTGCTTTAAGGAGCCTAACCAAAGTCCCTCAGTGATCTAAGTAGCAGAAGAGGGGAGCTGAGAAGTTGGAAGATGAAATGAAAGTGAAACATTGGTGAAGAGGAAATATAGAACTGCACTGAATAATTATGAATAGCAATTAATCATGAAAGGCAAAGGTGAATGTCCGCTGAGAGTTGGGTGGAGTGATTCCCAAGTAGGAATATTCCTTCTCAGAAGCTCCTTTTGTCACTTAATTAAGTTGTAAGCATTCGTTAGTGTGTGTGTGTGTGTGTGTGTGTGTGTGAGGATGGAGGCGAAAGTCATCTAATGAACTGAAATAATTAAGCCGGAATGAACAGGCCACGTGTGTGGAAGAGAACAGGAGGGTATTTCAAGCATGGTGAGTCATTGTTCCACATGATTGTGTGCGGGTAAAGTTCAGTCTCAAACTCACAAAAATAAATGCTGGACACAACTGATGTGACATTTTACAAAACTGAAGAGAAGGCAATAGCTGATGTTTCATTCCATTTCTTTTAGTTGTTTCTTACGATTGGGACACGGATGAGCATTTCAAACTACTTGACAAAATAAGGGCTTAATTTGAACCAAGAAGATACCAGCATGTATTTTCAGTAGTATGATTTAGCCTTGGGATCAGGGCTTTCCAAAGTTTTCCCGCGGCGACACACCAACCGCCCTTGGTGTGTCGCCGCGGGAAAATCTGGAAGTTCCGCCGCCGCGGCAGCACACAAAAACCCGGAAGCGCTGCTGCCGCTTTCAGTCTTTGTGCGCCGCTGCGGCGCCTTCGGATTTTCATGTGTCGCCGCGGGAAAACCCGGTGCGGGCGGGGCCGTGCATGGTGGCGGCAGCGGCGGAAGCCTCCGCTAAAACGCGGAAGCACCGATGGCGCGCCGGTGCCGCCGCCGCTGTGCACGCCCCCGCTGCCACTTCCGGGTTGTGTGGCGACACAGCCGACTGTGTGTGGCGACACACTTTTGTGTCGCGACACACAGTTTGGAAAGCTCTGCTTGGGATACATCAAATGCCAGTAAAGAAGACAGTGTTCTTGAGCATGTTCAGAGTATTCCTTGTCACTTCTGGATCAAAGAGTGGGGCTCCTAGTATGCTTGAATTCCATCTTTCCCCTTTATCCTAATTTGTAGAAATCAATCAAAGAAAATGCTCACCCAAATTACATTATATACATAAAGTCACCCTCAAATTAAGCATAATTCCTGGTGACTACATACACACATCTATGTGGATTTCTTGGTATTAGGATAGAAGTGGTTTGCCACTGCCTTCTTCTCAGATGTGGGTTGTTGTTGTTGTTGTCTCACATCCAGGTACAAATGAAGTCTGACCCTGCTTAGCTTTTTCAAAATCAGGGAAGCTTGGCTTGAAGCCGCCACCTGCTATATTTCCATCTAGTCCATATAAGAACAAACTAAAAGAATCATCCTAAATCCAGCCATTAAAAACTGTTCCAAACAAAATATCATAGTACTTCCTGGATCTAAAAAAGATTTGGATAAGTTTCTGGTATGGTATGATATGGAAAGCAATAAAAAGCAGACACCAGAGAAAAGGAATGCATAACTTTCTGTTGTGGAAACAGAACATTCTGGGGAGCTCTGGAATGTTCCATTTGTTTTCCAGACCAGACCGTGATAATCTGGCCATTCCAGGGATGTGCTAGCAGTTTTCAGAAAGTAAATCTTCCAGTCCAGAATGGCTGGATCAGTGTGGTGAAAAAAGAAGAATGTTCCAGAGCTCCCTGGAGCATTCCTTCCTGCAGATACCTAAAAAAGAACCTTCAAATCCCATCATTTACACTTCCAGAGTAACGAATCAAATGAGAACTTGCTCATGTCTGTTTCTGTAAAATCTGTTCTTACTATTTATTTATTTATTTATTAAATTTCTATGACCGCCCATCTCCCCCTCAAGGAGGGACTCTGGGCGGTTTACAACACAACATCATTAAAATACAATAAAAACAACAATAAAAATATAAATACAATAAAATCCAAGTGGCAGGTGGTTCTTACAGTGCAGCTAAACATATTTAAAATATTTGAGGCGGCTCTAGGAAATCAGCCATCCCCAGGCTTGACCACTATCCTTCTTGCCCCAGGCGAGATCACAGAGCCAAGTTTTTAATTTTTTCCTGAAGTCCAGGAGTGAAGGGGCCTGTCTTATCTCTTGGGGGAGGATGTTCCATAGGGCAGGTGCTGCTGCAGAGAAGGCTCGCCTCCGGGACCCCGCTAGATAGAGTTCTTTCATAGAGGGGGTCCGCAGCATGCCCTCTCTGCAAGATCGGGTGGGACGGGATGATGTAATGGGGATGAGGTGGTCCCTCAGATAACCTGGTCTCGTGCCATGTAGGGCTTTAAAGGTGATAACCAACACCTTGAATTGGACCCGGAAGCAAACTGGTACCCAATGCAGCTCACGGAGCAGAGGTGTTATGTGTGTCGATCTTGGTGCACCTAAAACTGCCCGTGCGGCTGTATTCTGCACCAGCTGTAGTTTCTGGATATTCTTCAAGGGTAGCCTCATGGAGAGCGCATTACAGTAATCTATATGGGAGACAACCAGGGCATGAGTGACCATTCGAAGGGCCTCTTGGTCTAGGAAAGGGCGTAACTGGCACACAACATGAAGTTGAGCAAAGGCCCTCCTGGCCACGACTGCCACCTGCTCTTTGAGCAGGAGTCGTGAGTCCAAGAGGACCCCCAAGTTACGCACCGGGCTGTCTGGGGTAGTGCAACCCCATCCAGAACTAAAGATGACAAATTCCCAGAAACCGAGGGGCCATTAATCCACAGCCACTCCGTCTTATCAGGGTTCAGCTGAAGCCTGTTTTTCCCCATCCAGACCCCTACAGCCCCCAGGCACTTCGACAGGGTGGTCACTGCATCACTTACATCACCCGGGATGGAGATGTATAACATCCACATATTGATGATACCTCAGCCCGTGGTGACGGATGATCACGCCCAGCGGTTTCATGTAGATGTTAAAAAGGAGCGGCGAGAGTACCGAGCCCTGTGGGACCCAGCAAAGAAGGGCCCGTGGTCTGGATCTCTTGCTCCCTATTAACACCGACTGGGACCGGCCCTGGAGGAAGGAGGTGAACCAGTGCAGAACCACGCCACCCACCCCCAACTCCCTGAGCCGTCCCAGAAGGATACCATGGTCGACGGTATCGAACGCCACTGAGAGGTCAAGAAGAGCGAGAATGGATGCACTGCCTCCATCTCGCTCCCGCCAAAGATCATCCATAAGCGCGACCAATGCACTGTGAAGGTTGCACCTCTCTTTGATGGAGTTTAGTCAGTTTTATTTATTTATTAATCATATTTATACCCTGCCTATCCCCTCCCTATCGGAGGACTCTAGGCGGCTTACAGCATTGAATTCATATATTAACATTCAATATTACACAATGTTTTTACCGCGTGCTGGGGAAAGGGGTAGGGAACCGACTCTTTCTTCACTGGGCAATGGACTACAAGTCCCAGGATACCTTGCTTCTGAGTCGGCTGCTGATGTCCTGGATGTTGTTCGGGATTCGTCGTCTTCCTCCGTCCTCCGCCGCCATTTTGCGAGGTCTTCTTCGCTCCAGAGGCGACCCCCGACAGGACGCCAGCAAATTGTCCCACATAAGGTGGTACCCATTTTATCTACTTGCAATTAGCTTTCAAACTGCTGGGTTGACAGGAGCTGGGGCAAGTGACGAGAGCTCACCACGCCACGCGGAGATTCGAACTGCCGACCTACTGACCGGCAGTCCTACAGCATCAGCGGTTTAACCCGCTGAGCTACTGCGCCCCTTTATCAATGAACAAACATTGCATTCCCTCTTTAAAGTTGTTCCAAGAGTACTCAAAAAGGACATGCAAAGCTACTATAGATCTTTTTTACCATACCCAATACTATTCCTATAATGAGTAACAACAGTAGAAGGAATTGTGCAGTAGAAATTTGGGTTTGGATTTTGGATTTGATTCCAAAACGGTGCTTCAGAATGCATGGGAGTGGGAATGTAGAATCAGTCTGCAACTCCTTAAAGTAGCTGCATCTTTTCCCCAGGTTGTGTGGCTGCCTTCAGTACATGATCCCAGCATGATCCCAGGAAGAAGCTGGCTTGTGAAGTTGTAGGCAGCTGCTATGTTCGCATCCTTGGAAGCTCTGAAGCATCTTTTTGGAAGTGAAGCTTAAGCACTGTACAATCCTATTCTACAGATGTACAATTAACTTATTAGACATGGCTTCTGCATGGAAAGCAGACTGAGCCCCCACTAATCAGTTAACAGAACCATTGGGCTCTTTCCATTGTGCAAAGTACTAATCTCCTTCTACAGCAATGAGGATGGTGCTGATATTAAACTTAGAGGCTGCCTGACTCCAAAATAACCTTGAATGGCTTAAAGCAGGGGTCCCCAACCTTAGCAACTTGAAGATGTGTGGACTTCAACTCGCAGAATTCCCTAGCCAGTGTTGCTGGCTGGGAAATTCTGGGAGTTGAAGTCCACACATCTTCAAGTTGCTAAGGTTGAGGAACACTGGCTTAAAGGATATAAAACAATAAGGAAAAAAAAAAGATAATGTGTGTCCAGACAAGCTGCACTCCATATATCATAAAACACAACCAACAGGGCCCCCACAACCACCCTACCACAAGGCTTGGGAGAACAGCTAAGTTTTTAAAGACTTCCAGAACATCATCAGGATGGGAGCCACACAGGCCACAGGGTTGTAGTTTTCTGCACATATTTGAAGCCACATCTAATAACGTTCTTCAAGTGCATTACTGTGAGCAGCAGTGCTGATGATGATAATTAAAATTCTGGTGGAATAATAGGAAATAAGTAGTTGCTATTTTGCTAAGCATCTTAAAATATTTGTTTTTCCACAAAGTTTAGTCTGGATGTTGGGTTTCTTCTTTAATGGGTTTTATGACAATCAACTCAGTCTAAAATCCCTACAGCTGTGTCTGAGGTATAGTTACTTAGTAATAACTAATGCAATGGAACTTACTTCCAAATAAATATGCATAAGGTTGCATTGTTAATTTAAGTTTCAGTGCAGGTTGATTGTTTCCAGTATGTTCTAGAGCTGAAGTGAGTCAGTTTTAAGTTTGGGAGATTAATTTTGTTTCTCAGTAGAAACCTTCTTGAGGTCTAGCAAGCAGAACCTGATGCATGATGTTTCAGAAAGATATATAGAGAATCATGGAACAAAATGCCTCTGAGTACATGCTTAGCCCTGATTTTTTTCCAGTCCTTTCATGCCCTATCCCCTTAAACTCTCTTGATTTTATAACGACTTTAGGAGATAAAAGTTTGATGTTGCTATAGTTTAAAAAATGGGAATTAAAAGTTCTGGTTGATTTATTTGGAGAGCTACCAATAGATTCTGATTTGCCTTTTGTTCAGCCTTGTTCTGATGCATGTTGGCCATTTCCAGATGGCGATGCAGACCTAAATGTGAACTGAGTTGAGCTCACTGATCAATATGATGCCACACCAGGCACTTATCACCGCCATAAATTTCAGATTATCTCAGTCCAAGAAATCCCATTTTCAAGCACTGAGTGTCACTGTCAGAGCAGCAGAGAATCTCTGTATTACTTTGCATGAAATGGTCTGTGTATGCATTGGAGAGGAACCCTAGTTCATTTTGTCCCCAGCTTCCTGTATCTTGATTTGGTGGCTGGATTTTCATAACTGAATAAAGTATCCTAAAAACATTATAGCCATCGGGACAGCATAAATAGTGTGGAAGGCAAGGCTTGTCACCTCAACAAGCACAGCAACACCATCAGTGTAATCTCTCTCTCTCTCTCTCTCTCTCTCTCTTTTTACAGAGGGAAAAGGTATTTGTATTTTGTTATGAAAGTGAGGAGGTAGGGTGAGAAACGAGCCACTGTCCATCAAACAAACAATGAATTGGCTAATACTGTAGTTCTCAGTGCTCAACTATTGACCAAGAAAGGCAAATGCTCATTAACTGTTGGTTCTCAGAGAATGCTAAAGACTCACAAAAATCCCCATTCTCATGGTGTCCTGATATACTTACTGAACTACAAATAGAAAGAAGAGCTCTGCTACATTTTAATAGTGGAATCAGAAGTCTTGCATGACAGAAAAGCTGGCCATCTGAAACTATGTATGAAGTTGGCTTGCAGGATGGAAGGGGATATATAAAGATATTAAATAAAGAAGAGTATTACATTGCATGTTTATGTACTGCTACCTCAGAGTTAGCAGATGATGTTACAACATCTAAGATGTGTAACTTTTTTTAAGAGACTAGGGAAATTGTTGATGGGGAGAAACAAACAGCTGCTGTTATTTACAGTCAGAGAGACAGTGGGTGGTCTAAAAAGCAGCTGAAATGAACAAGCATGTCTTCAACCAGCACCATATCCAGAAAAAACAGATTTCAAGGTTCATGAATCACTGGAGATCTTTCTCAGTCAAACATCTAAAACACAACCTCTTTATTCCACTCTGTATAAGAATCCTGAGCACTGAGAGGTTCGTGGCTGATCTTGCTTTTGGCTGCAAATGTGTTCCTGTTTTATTTTTAAAAATGCAAACACACCCAGGTTCCTTACTGTGCTCGGGACCAGCTGCATGGCAGTGTGGTTGGAAATGGGGGTCTGCATTTCTGGCAATCACAAAAGTTCTTTCATGTCAGTTTTGGGAAGTAGAAATGTAAGACAGAAAAGGAAGAGGGGGGAAGGTGCTTACAGGTGTGTGGGATTGTTCTGGTGTCTTACCTCCTGGGATGGAGGAAGGGAAGGAGACCATGACATAATGAATGGAGGTTGTGCAAAAGTTTCTAATAATCTAATCACTGGAAGAAAGGAGGGAAGTGGCAAGAGGATACAAAATCCTCAGGGGGACCATGGCTGGAAGAAAGGGAAAGAGCAGGAGATGCCAGACGTTGTTGTAATAAAAGTAAAACTGTCAGAGGGACTCTGGATTGTTCTGGAGGATCAAGGCTGTAATGGACCAGCTAGTGGGGATAAGTTGGCTGCTAAAACTCTGAGGAATGAAGCTCATCTGACTCAAAGACGTGTGGGGAAAAGCAAAGTGACGCCTGAAGAGTGGAAACCAAGTGAGTGTTGGTCAGAACCAAACATCAGTACCAGCCCTATCAGGATTATGAAGCCATTAGTGGATAGCTAGAACCACTGAATGGAGCAGAGCTTAATACAGCAAAAAGATGCGCACAGAAAAGAGAGTATTATTTAAAATAGCGTTCATAAGCAAGTTAGAGAAATATAGGTTATTGTTCTTATACACTTAGCCCACCCAAGCATAAAGAATTGCACGCTTAGACAAAGTAGGTTCAAAAGTAAGTACAAAAGAAAATCTTACTTGTTTATTTGGTCCAGTTACATCCATTCAGGAAAAATGATTCTTGTTCTTCTTTCTTTTCCTAAACTGTATTTACCCTTAGCCCTCATTGCTGCTAAAGGCTGCGTGCAGGAAGGGGGAACCTCCTGACTCTAGGCTTAGGCATGGCCTCAAGATGGAAGAAGGAGCAGCAGCCACTTGGTTCCTTCTCCGATGGTGGAAGGAGGTAGAAGAGAGAGAGGAAAGTGGGAGGGACAACAAACAGCTTCCTCCAGAAGCATATAGAGAATTTGCATCCTAGAAGGAACTCATCCACATGCTAATGAGGCATGCTGATTTGCTGGGACCTCCAACAGATTAGTATAGATTTATTTACTTATTTACCATGTTTTTAATTCATTTAATAACAGAGGTTCTCTGGATGGCCTACAAATGTCTAAAAGAATCCAAATAGTGAAACAATGGTAGTTAAATGACATAAAAGTAACTCATTGTTACTGTACAGTGTAAAAAAGACTATTTCAGTTTAGCAGGAGCACTCAAAATCAAAACTAAACTATAAAAATTGCTGAAAGAAGGGAAGATGCAATTGTGGATGCCAGGCATGTTTCTCTGAGGAGAGCATCCCTGCAGCCGGCCCCAGCTTTTCTGGTGCTGCCCTCAAGGAGGGCCTTCAAAGATAGCCGGAGTGTCAGACAGCCCTTTCAATTAGCAAGGTTAAACTTTTTTTATATTGATGTCTATTTTATATTGATGGAGAGTTTTCTAAATGTGAAATCTGTTGAGAATAGCATTGTGGGTGGGGCCAGAGGCAAAAGTGGACGGGAATACCCATCCTCTTGGGCATACTTTTTTTTGAAACCTTTTCTATTTCTCCCTCTTATAAAATTTATATTGATTAATAACTTTTTCTATAGAATAAAAGACAAATCGAAAAAAAGAAACAAAGTGCAAAAAAGGAAAAGAAACTAAAGTTAAGAAATATATGAATGGTTTCTGACCTTCTTTTCAACAGATAAATTACAATCTTATTGTCCTCCCTCCCTCTTAGATGTTATACAAGTCCTTTCAGCCCCTCATTTAATCTACATCTTTTCTTAATCTTCAAATCCATAAATCATTTCATTTCTTTCTTCTTTCAGCAAAAAGTCCATTTAAGGCTTCCAGTCACTCAGAAAAGTTTTTGTTGTTTTTTCTCGGACCAAACAGGTCAGTTTTGCCATTTCTGCAAATTCTGACATTTTCACAATCCATTCCTCCAACTCTGTGGATTTCCTTATTCTTCCATCGTTGTGCATATAATAATCTTGCTGCAGTTACCAGAAACCTTTATTTCTTGTTCTCTTTCTGATGCTGCCTTTTCTCTCCCAAGCCACAGACTATAGGGATAGGAGTCTTGGCTCTTACCATAAGGTCTGAACTGTTTCCTCGCAAAGGGTTTTTGAAATTAGGCTGAGAAGTCCACATAGAGTAAGAGCTCAGAGCCCAATGGCTGCAGATGACCTCCCCCACTTCCCCTTAGGTATCGTGGATTGAAACAATTCTTTATTAAGCGTTAGTGAATTGGGCCTGGAAATGGGTTCCCCATCTGTCCTTGGACAAAGTAGTTGCAGTTCATTACGTAACACAGGGTTTCTCAACCAGGGTTCCGTGGAACCGTAGGGTTCTGCGAGAGGTCACTAGGGGTTCCCTGGGAGATCACGATTTATTTAAAAAATAATTTCAAATATGGGCAACTTGGCATTAAAGAGATACGTTTCATTCTTTATTTTAGTTTAAGAACATTATTAATGCATATATACAGGCCTACAAATGAAACAAATATAATAATTTTGTAACTTCTGGCCTATATTTGAGCCTGAATGTGCAGGGGTTCCCCGAGGCCTAGAAAATATTTCAAGGGTTCCTCCAGGGTCAAAAGGTTGAGAAAGGCTGACCTAACAGCTCTATTTTGGTCTAAGTTAAGTTTCCAAATTGTCTTTGAGGAGAGCCCCTGTACAAGGCATTGCCGTAATCCAACTAAAAACTTGCCATCTTGTGTATATCTGATGATATGGTATCTTTGTCCAGACAGTGTCACAGCTGCCTGTTAGGCTAAGCTAGGGGCAGATAAATGTTTCAGGCTGGTGAGCTGATTTAGAATTTTGAGAGCAAACTGTGGGCATTCTCACAAAATGGCTGCCAGGGGCATCTTGCCTGTACACAAAATGTTTGTCAAGCTGGTGTGCCCTTTAACAAAATGCCGATTTACCAAAAGGTAAACTGGTAAAGGCACACTAAACATATAATATAGGACTACACTCACCCATTATTTGTATCTTTTAAAAAGTACTAACAGGGCTACCTGGAGATCAAATGCATTCTTGGAAATATCTATCATGCTACATGCTGATGTTTTGCTATATCACATATCAGCTTCCCATTTATTCATTTTTGAAAAATTAAAAGCATATAACAGAAAAGCTAAAGTCAGATGGAAAAGAGATCTTAGCAGGTACCAAGGGAAATGTTAGCAGACAAATTAATGCCCATAGGAGCCACTTTGCGTACAACTGGTCTAAGCTGATAAAAGGCACTGCTACCTTTTAAGGCCATCTGTGCCTCCAGTGACTATGATGAATACAGAACTATCCTGGAAATATGTCTCCGGTCCTTTAATGGGAATGCAGTCCCTGCTAGGATAAATCAAACACCATTCATTCAGACAGTTCCTCCCTCTTATTTGAAACAAATATCAATTTATTTTCCTTATTCAATCCGTTATCTCCCTCAGGCCTAGATTCAGGATACCCACTGTCTCACTAGTGTTAAAAAAACACACGAGGAAAAATTGAGTGTCATCTGTATGTTGATGATAACACACCTCATGTCCCAAGATGCCCCCCCCCCCACAGTGGCTCCATCTAGTTCTTAATAGCACGAGTTGCCTTCTTCTCAAAGACCTTAGAACAACACAAGCAGATGCTAAGTTTGGATTTGTAGCCTGTACCACTCATGCTTTGCTAGCAGCCAATTAATTTGGGATTGATTACTGCTTGAATTGAGTAGAGAATTAGATTACTGTGTTGTTCAAAACTTCTTTTACTGTACTTTACTGTTTTAAATTTTGATTTGCTTGGTGGATCTGTGACCTGTAATATTCATTCATTAATTTTTGGCAGAGCTTATCTAGCAGGATAACCTGCTAGTTTCTGCTTTAATCCCAAGCCTAAATCAGACTGAAACATAGAGAGAGAATCAGCTTAAACTGAAAGAACTTGGAATCTGAAAGAGCCTGGAACATTCTGAGCACAGGGCAGGATTCTTCAGAGAGATTGGTATAATAGTCTCTCTGTCAAGGAGGATTTCATATTTACCTGGACCAATTGACTATCCCTTCCTTGTTCAATAGAACAAGCCAATCGTTAAACCCATTACACATACCCATTCAGATTTATCTGAGGACCTTTTCTGTACCTGAGGCCTCAACAACTAGAATTCAACCAACGCAACTGAATGAGATGGGACTTGCATACGTCTGCTAACATAACTTGCAATTTGCAGCACAATGTCATGCCAAGTGTAAGAGGCTTTACGTTGAAAGCATCTTGCAGATTTATCAATTTATTTTATTTTTTATTATGCTTATAAGAGGTATTTATTTTCTATAATCGGGATGCTAGGGCAGGATCCTTGACGCTAAGAATGTATGAACAGTACAGATAACTGACTTACTCCCAGCACTGGCTCCATGTTTTGGAATCCACCTGGAAATATGAGCCTTTCACCTCCTCAGTGCCATTGCCGTAAGATGTTCTGTTGGCCAGGGAGAGAATCAATGAACAAACAAGCTGGACTGAGAACCACTGCACATCCTTGTTGCTATAACCTCTGGGCAAGAGGCTGGGTGAACGAAATGGCCCAAACCCCAAGGACAAAGAGCTTCCTGAGTCCTAGGCTGCCTGTCCAAGTATGAACCTTGGCAAGTGTCCAGATAATCCTTCTTCTGACACCAGTCTGGGTTCTTTGTGATTTTCCTCTCTAGCACACTCTCTTCCTGCCTAGTAAGTTCATGCAAAAATAAACAAAACAGATTTAATAAGTACCACCCATCGGCTAGCCTGATCAGACCAGAAGACAAAATAATATACTAACTGAGGAGAAGGAAATAACTTTTTTGAAATGAGGAACAAATGTATGAAGTTCAAAGATGTGTCACTCTGTACTGTAGCCAGTTTACTAAAAGCCCACCAAGTTGTTGATATTGTCAGTCCAGGACTTTGGCTGATATTTATTTCTTCAAGTATTTCAGTTTATAGGGCACTCCATTTCCAAAGACTCTGGGCAGTTTACATCAGACTGGTACAGAATAAGATTAAAGCAAGAAAAATGACAGCAACAATTACATAACAACTAATAACAGCCAGACTGATGCACTACTATTAGGAGGTAGTAAAGTCTTCACTCATCCCCAAATGCTCTCCTGAAGAGCCATATTTTCACAGCTGTTTGGAAACATAATGAAGAGAGAGTGATCCAAATATCTGGGATACTATCTTCTATGCATTGGTGCATTATTTTTGTGGGAATCAACATGCACTCTCCCTGTCATTGTCCAGTCACTGTCTGGCGATACGTTCCAGGGAGCGAGACAATTATGTTTTCTAAACTGACTGGGAGGAGGCCCAAGGAACCAGAAAATAGCCCCATTGTCTGAGGAATATCTCAAGGGTGAGTTCAGCTGACGTCTGATTAATCCTCCCCCATTCCTCTGTTTTATGATTATGAGGACACTGTGGTTATGTGTTAAGTCTGGAGACATTGCATCTCACACAAAACATTCATTTCTCCAAATTAGGTGGCACTGGATGCATTCTTAAAAGGCAGAATGCTTTGGTTGAATCCTGGGTCAGCATTGCCTTTACCCTCTGAATAGCAATGCCATATGCCCACAAACAGCCCCAAAGATTTTGAGGACCCTGTTGGTGAATTATTCTTTTGAGGAGTAAGTCACAGCAATATAGCCTTATTGTTTCACCTACAAACTTTAAAAGGTCAGGCAGCACGTGATCCAGGCTGAAGAGTATAAAAGAAACTGCCTGCCCGCCCCACCCTTCCTGCTTACTGCTTCTCTCTGTTTACTCCTGTTTGCTTGCTTACTACTTCTGGTATGTGGATTTTGTAACACTTCCAGGGATCTGGAAGAGGACTGTAAATAGTATCTGTTTATATGAGTAACAAATATAACTGCAACTAAGTTACTACAATGACGGGCGTCATTAATTGGTCTCTGGTGCTGATCGCTTTCTGATACTCTGCATGTGCAAGAAAACACTCTCCAACAGGTTATGGGCCCAGACGGCACGAAGAGAGACCAGCTCAGCAGCAGCTCGTTTGCATCTGAAGAAAAGTAAACAAGGCAAGTGAAGTGTTTTTCTCTTTGAAGTTACCAGGAGGCTTCTAGCAGCTATCTGTTTGCAGAAAAGCTAAGCTGAGGAATTTACGAGGTGCTTAGTGAAGATAGAGCCATGGCCGCTTCTCAGTCATTAGGAATGCTGCTTGAACGTTTATCAGATTCTAATTACATAAACTGGAGTTTGAAAATGGAAATGTATCTTCGGAGGGAAGATTTATGGTCCCCCATCGCTGAGCCAACTCCAGCAAATCCCTCCAATGCATGGCTGAGGCTGGATGAACGTGCCAGAGCATCCATTATTTTGGGAGTTGAAGACAATCAGCTAGTAAATGTATGTGGTTTACAGTCTGCAAAAGAACTGTGGGAGGCACTAAGAAATTTGCATATCAAAGCAACAGCTGGAAGTAAGGTTTCTCTAACTAGAAAACTGTATAACGTTTATCTGTCTGAAGAAGGGAGCCTGCCTGAACATTTGCATTTCCTTCAGCAGCTATTTGTAGAATTGCAAGAGAGAGGAATGGAGTTTACACCTCTAACAAAAGCATACATTATTTTATCCTCACTGAATGAAATGTGGGATACGTTAATTTGCACCCTAGAAGCAATGCCCGAGGCTGAACTTACTCCTTTGTATGTTTCGGGACGACTACTTGCTGAGTGGGAGAAATGAAAAGAACGGCACTCGGCTCCACCCACTTCTTCTGATAAGCTACAGCGTGCAAAAGCCAGAGAATAGAAGAGCAATCAGGCTGAGTCCACAGCCCTAACCAGCCGCTGGTGCTTCAATTGTGGCTCACCTGGACACTTACAGAAAAACTGTGATTTATTGCCCAAAGAGCGAAAGACAGGAAAAAAGAACAAAGAGGCAACGCGAAAGAAGGCACTGCAAGCTACACATATTGCTCAAGTGCATGAAAAATATTTTATTTATTTATTTATTCTTTCATTCAATTTCTACCACTGCCCCATCTCCCCCGAAGGGGACTCTGGGTGGTTTACAAAAAGACAATAATTAAAATAGATAAAAATAGTACACACAATAATCATATAAATACAAATAAATTAATTATATAATCCAGGCGGCTATAAGCTTGTATTTAAAAGGGCTCTATGGCACCAGCCATCCCCAGGAGGAGCTGTTCCCGTTCCCATCCCAGGCGTGGCAGCAGAACCAGGTCTTTAAGTTTTTCTGGAAGGCTGGGATACTGTACATTTATCTATCTGTTGAAACATAAAGATAAGGCATTTGATAAATATGATTCTGATTTCTGGGTGTTAGATTCGGGTGCTAATTGTCATTTATCTAACAGTAAAAATTCCTTTGTTTCACTGTCTAAAACTAATAGACAAAGTGTTTCTATGGCTGATGGATCTACAATAGATATTATGGGTCAAGGTGACATGTATCTTGTTTGGGGGAAACTGTTAAAATGTGCTGTTTGTTCCTAAATTGCAAACTAACCTTTTATCTGTATCCCAATTAGTAGCTGGATATGTCATAATATTTAAGAAAGATGGCTGTGAGATACGTAAGAATGGTAAGCACATGGTGTACAAAGAGATTCATTGTACATAGACGGAATGCTTAAAGTCAAGCAAAAGCTGTAATTGGCAATATCCCAGTTCATGATCAGTGTATACACTTGATGCATAGGAGATTTGGTCATGCAAACTTCAGATACATAGCACAACTGCCACAGTTATGTGCTGACCTGAAGTTGAAACCTTGTGATAAATATCTGGACTATGTAGTTTGCAAGGAATGCAAAACACAGAAAGCTCCTGTGAGTAAGCAGAGAGACAGAGTTACAACTAGACCTCGTGAAACAGTTCTTTGTGATATAATTGGTCCTTTTGCTCCAAGTTTGGGACAAGCAAGATTCATAATGACCATAATTGATGATTTTTCGAGATATACTATACAGTTATCTATCTGTTGAAACATAAAGATGAGACATTTGATAAATTTAAAAGCTTTGTAACATGGGCAAATGGAAAATTTCCAAAACCTGTGTCTGCCCTACAATGTGATCAAGGAGGGGAATTTCTTTTTAATGCTTTTAGAAAATTCCTAACAGAGAAGGGGATAGAACAAATTCTTTCTAACCCTTACACTCCACAGCAAAATGGAGTTGCTGAAAGGAAAGGTAGAACACTTCAAGAAGCTATGATGTGCTTGCTTAAAGATGCAAAATTACCTTTTAAGTTTTGGGGTGAAGCAGTATCAACTGCCTGTTATGTTCAGAACAGACTGTTTAATTGTGTGATTGAGGACACTCCATTTCACTTGTTTTATAGTGTGAAACTAAAAGTGAACCATCTCAGAGTTTTTGGCAGTGCAGCATGGGTTCACATACCAAAACATCAGAGAAGAAAAGGAGGTTCCAAAACAAAGAAAACAATTTTTGTTGGGTATGAACAAAGCCAAAAAAGCTACAGGTTCATATTAGGAGATAGATTGGTTATAAGCAAGAGTGCTTCATTTGCAGAACAAAACTGGGAAAAAATAAATTCCAGTTCTCAGGTTGATTTGAAATCAGGACAAAGACAGGAACTTGCTGAGAACATTTCACAAGATTCTTCGCCAAATGAGTTCATTAAACAAGAGGAGCAAGCTGAAAATCTGTCTGATGAGACAGATGATACTCAGGAAAGTGATGGAAGACAGGTTGCTAATCCTGTTAGCCCTGTCCTACCTCGCAGGTCACAGAGGAGTAATAAAGGTGTTCCTTCTCAACATTTTGAGGTGGATATAGTTAAAGCTTTCCATGTTTACTCTGAACCAGAGTCTTTACAGCAAATAAATGGTATGCCACCTGAGATTGCAAAATGCTGGTATGATGCAATGCAAGAGGAATTAGATTCCTTGAAAGAAAATAAAACTTGGAAATTAGTTAATCTACCTCCCAATGAATGTTGTCTGGGTTGTAGATGGGTCTTCAAACTAAAAAAGGATGCTAGTGGGAAAATTCAAAAATACAAAGCAAGGTTAGTTGCTAAAGGATTTTCTCAAAGAAAACATTTAGACCTTGACAAAACCTTTGAACCTGTTACAAAGGGTGAATCAATCAGATTGTTGCTGAAGGTTGCTGCACTAAAAGGAATGTCAGTTCATCATCATGATATTCAAACTGCATTTTTGTATGGTGAATTAGACCAGAAATTGTACATGCAACAACCACCTTGTTTTGAACATGGTAAAAATTTAGTGTGTGAACTACAAAAATCAATTTATGGTTTGAAACAAGCAGCTCGCTGCTGGAACTTAAAATTAGATGAAAAACTGCAAAGTTTTGGTTTTGAAAAAGGAATAGCAGATCCATATGTTTATGTTAAGAAAGACAAAGTTTTATGTATTTCTGTTTGTATGTTGATGATTTACTGTTACTTACTTCATCAGACAAACAGACACGATTTTGAAACGTACATGAAGAACAATTTTACATTAAAGAATCTTGGCATAGTGACAAATTACTTAGGCTTGGAAATATACAGAGAAAAAGATGGTAGTTTCCTGGTGAGCCAAAGTAATAAGATCAAGAGATTCCTAGAGGAATTTAACATGCAGGAAAGTAAATCAGTCTTAATCCCTATGCTTCCTGAATTCCAGAAGGAGATGGGAGAACCTGATTTATCTGAGGCAGATGGGTTTAGATCTGCAATTGGAAGTTTATTGTACATTGCAAATCATTCTCGCCCAGATATTTCTAATGCTGTTTCAATTTTAAGCAGACAAGTAGAGAAACCAACTTCTACTGGGAAAGCAGGATTGAAAATATTGTTTAGATATTTACAAGGCACAAAGGATTACTGTCTGAGGCTTTCTGCTTCTGGGACAGGAGAATTACAAGCATATGCTGATTCAGACTGGGGATCAGACCTCACTGATCGTAAGTCAACTTCTGGAGCTATAATACAGTATGCTGGCTCAACAATTGCCTGGTGTTCTAAGAAACAGACACTTGTTGCTCTATCTACAGCAGAAGCAGAATTTTATAGCCTAGCGCAAATCTGTAATGAGATTGTATGGTTTAAACAATTATTAAAAGATATAGGCATGAAATTGCACCAGCCTGTAACTGTTTTTGAAGATAAGCTTGTATTCATATGGCTCAGTCTGAGGGTTGTAGGAACAGAACTAAGCATATTGACATACGATGCTATCATGTCAAGGATTTAATAGCCAAAGGTGAAATCATGTTAAAGTATTGTGACTCAAAAGACATGATTGCTGATTTTCTAACAAAGCCCCTTGCTGCAGTAAAACACAAGGAGTTAACTGAAAAAAATTGGGTTGCGACTTACACCTCTAGCATAATAAGAGGAGTGTTGGTGTATTATTCTTTTGAGGAGTAAGTCACAGCAATATAGCCTTATTAGGTAATCACCTACAAACTTTAAAAGGTCAGGCAGCACGTGATCCAGGCTGAAGAGTATAAAAGAAACTGCCTGCCTGCCCCACCCTTCCTGCTTCCTGCTTCTTTCTTTTTACTCCTGTTTGCTTGCTTACTACTTCTGGTATGTGGATTTTGTAACACTTCCAGGGATCTGGAAGAGGGCTGTAAATAGTATCTGTTTATGTGAGTAACAAATATAACTGCAACTAAGTTACTAAAATGACTGACATCATTAATTGGTCTCTGGTACTGATCGCTTTCTGATACTCTGCATGTGCAAGAAAACACACTCTCAAACAGACCCAAAACAGAAATTTCCCCCATTAATTATCATGGCATCCATCTCATTAAAACGTTGTATTGCAGAAGAAGTGCTGAAACAGATGATAGCGTCCAAGAGCATTGTTCTGCTGCTGTCCATTCATTTATTATCTGCGACAATTGTTTTGTAGGTTGGCTGCTTGCACTGTAAATCAGGGATGAACCAAGGATTATCATGATCTATGACTGATTCCTTGGGTGATTTAGAACAGATCACCAAGAGTTTCTGGCTACCCAATACAGCATGTTATTCTGTAAGATACACCATCTCTATTTGGCTATGAAGCTAATTATGGAAAACGTTTTCCAAGTTGAAAAGCAAGTCAAGGAGTAGAAATAATCACCACTTCCAAGTTATGAAAAGGAAACATAGCCGTATTTCTGTTCTTGGAGTAGGACGGACAGAGAAGGGTCTGAGTATCTTTTGAGAAAAAGTTTTGCATCCAGTTCTTACTGGAGTGCCTTAGGGTTGTAATAATAAAAAAGTAGATTTTGCAAGTCTGAAGATGTCCCTCTGCACTGTAATGTACTTGCTGATGGGGAAGTCCTTCTAAATAAACAAATGGAAAAATTGCCTTCTTTCTGCAGCTTTTCATTGCTTCAGAAATCAGTTTCATAGACACTTGGCTTAATAAAGTCAAAGCTCCATGTCACTTTTGAAGGTAGCTAAAACTTCACAGTAAGATTCATATTCTTATAATAGCCAGGTTGAGAAATGGTACACCACTGGGTGTTGGGACTCAGAAAATGTGGATGATGCTCAAATTAGAAGAATTTATTTATTATTTCCTCTGGGTGACTTTGAAAAGCAGCATGGATGACAACTCCCAAGTACAGCTCTTCTTAGCCTGCTTTGCTTTCTTCAAGGAACCCATGCAGGCTACTCGCTTCTGGGGAAAATCTCAGAAACCTCTAGTGTGCTCAAATCTGGGCTTGCTTGATGATACCAAAAGCAGATTCCAAGGGAAATTGCTAATTAGCTGCTCTTGAGCAATTGATGAGCTGCTAATTGCTACTTATATCTGGGTAAAATGTAAAATATGCAGACGATACCACCCTAATGGCAGAAAGTGAAGAGGAACTAAAGAGCCTCTTGATGAGGGTGAAAGAGGAGAGTGCAAAAGCTGGCTTGAAACTCAACATTAAAAAAACCCAGATCATGGCATCTGGTCCCATCACTTCCTGGCAAATAGAAGGGGAAGAAATGGAAGCAGTGACAGATTTTATTTTCTTGGGCTCCAAGATCACCGCAGACGGTGACTGCAGCCATGAAATTAAAAGACGCTTGCTCCTTGGAAGGAAAGCTATGGCAAACCTAGACAGCATATTAAAAAGCAGAGACATCACCTTGCCGACAAAGGTCCGTATAGTTAAAGCTATGGTTTTTCCAGTAGCAATGTATGGCTGTGAGAGTTGGACCATAAGGAAGGCTGAGCGCCGAAGAATTGATGCTTTCGAGCTGTGGTGCTGGAGAAGACTCTTGAGAGTCCCTTGGACTGCAAGGAGGTCAAACCAGTCAATCCTAAAGGAAATCAACCCTGACTGCTCATTGGAAGGACAGATGCTGAAGCTGAAGCTCAAATACTTTGGCCACCTAATGAGAAGAGAGGACTCACTGGAAAAGACCCTGATGCTGGGAAAGACTGAGGGCAAAAGGAGAAGGGGACGGCAGAGGATGAGATGGTTAGATAGCATCACCGATGTAATGAACATGAATTTGAGTAAACTCCGAGAGACAGTGGAAGACAGGAAGGCCTGGCGTGCTATGGTCCATGAGGTCACGAAGAGTCGGACACGACTGAATGACTGAACAACAACAAAAATGTGGAAATCTGTTTGCAATGCTTTGGGCAGGGGCACAGCAAGAATGCCACACCATAGGATGAGTTCTCAGCTTGCTGTGCTTGCAGATTTTAATTTTCTCATCATGGGAGAGAATAAAAGTCTCAGGAACAAAATGGCTCACGTTGCCACCTACACAGGACTTGCAGGGTGGGTGTTGCCCCAACCAGAAGAAAGAAAAACACCAAAGAATTCTATGACAGCCACCTTTCAGAATTTAACTGGGACATGAATTACAGTAGTCAGAACTTGGCAATGGGGTATGTTTGTAAACTGTGATATGCTGAAAAGAGAGTATTTCTGAGTATTCCCCTCAGCCCCGTTATAGCAAACTTCTACATGGAACATTTCGAAAAACAGGCTTTAGAATCGGCACCCCTCACACCAACAGTCTGGTACCGGTTCGTGGACGACACCTTCACCATTTGGAGCTATGGGGAAGAAGAATTAGAGAAATTCCTGAACCACCTCAACAGCATTCACCCGAATATACAATTCACCATGGAAAAAGAAATGGAAGGCGAACTACCATTTTTAGATGTCATGGTCATACGCAAACCGGACCTGCAATTAGGACACAAAATCTACAGAAAACCCATCCACACAGACCGGTATCTACACAAAAATTCCAATCACCACCCACGACAAAAAAGAGGCATCATCAAAACACTAGTGGATCGCGCAAATCAGAACTGTGAAGCTCAATTTCTCAATTCTGAACTCAACCATTTGGAGTGGTCCCTACAGGCGAATGGCTACTCCAAGAATGAAATCAGGAGAGCTATCAAACTGAAAAAACAGCACTCAACTGAAGAAAAACAGCCCCCCACAAGCAAAATATTTCTGCCCTACATTAAAGGAGTCAAGGACCGCATGGAAAAACTAATGAAAAAACATAACCTCCAAACAGTCTTCAAACCCACCAGAAAAATACAACAAATGTTAAAATCAGCAAAAGACAAAAGGGACCCCCTCACCGCTGCAGGAGTTTACCGCATACCCTGCAGCTGTGGACAAGTATACATTGGGACCACAAAACGCAGCATCCACACCAGGATAAAAAAACGTGAAAGACACTGCAGACTATAGCAACCTGAAAAATCTGCAATAGCTGAACATGCTCTCAATCAAACTGCTCACCAAATCTTATTTGAAAACACAGAAATACTGGACAACACCAACAGCCACTATGTTAGACTATACAGGGAAGCCATTGAAATACATAAACACCAACACAGTTTCAATAAAAAAGAAGAAAGCTTAAAGATCAACAAAACCTGGCTGCCAGTCCTGAAAAACACAGCTTGCAAAAGGTCAAGGAACTCTACTCAACCACAGAAATATACAAACAACTCATACAATAGATGTGCTAATCCCACACACGACAGCACCACACCCCCTAATCACCACAATAAACCCTCTCCTAATCTCTTGTAAATGACCCACAGAAGACACACACCCTCTCAGCAGGTATAAACACCAGCAGGAACTCACACCCTCCACTTGGGCACAGACAGAATCTTCTAGCTGTGCTCCTGTCCTCTGAAGATGCCAGCCACAGCGACTGGCGAAACGTTAGGAACCAAAACTGCCAGAACATGGCCACACAGCCCAGAAAACCCACAACAACCATAGTATTTCTGAGGTTGTGCAGATGGTTGGGCCATTAAACCTTCACATATATTTTTTCTGAGGTTTCCAAGCATGCACATAACTTTTAGGCATGCTTTCTTGCGTTTTTTTTATGGGGGTGGGGCGTGGGGTTGGTGACTTTGAGTCACTGTTGACTCCTGGTGACTGCCTGGACTAGTCTCTGAAGTTTTCTTGGCAAGATTTTGGAAGTGGTTTGCCATTGGCTCCTTCCCACCTATTCCATGCAAGTTCCTATGCTTTCTTTGGCATTCTGTTACTACCTTAGTAGTATGTGTTTCCAAGCTTTTGAATTTCTCAGTTTCATAGCTGGAGTGATTACCAAAACACTTATAATATTTGTCCTCTAGACAATGGCAAACTAGGAGGATTCCAGTTTTATAGTGAGAGGGGGCTGAAGCCAAGGTACTCTAAAAAGGTAAAGGTTCCCCCCGCACATTTGTGCAGTCATGACCAACTCTAGGGGCCGGTGCTCATCTCCGTTTGTTAGCCGAAGAGCCAGCGTTGTCCGAAGACGCTTCCACGGTAAATGTGGCTGCATGACACGTGCAGAACGCTGTTACCTACCCACCAAAGTGGTACTTATTCATCTACTTGCATTTGCATGCTTTCGAATTGCTAGGTTGGCAAGAGCTGGAGCTAGTGCGGGAGCTCACTCCACACACAGGGCTAGGGATTCGAACCTCCGAACTTGCGATTGACAAGCCTGGTGTCTTACCCGCTGAGCCACCACGCCCCCAAGGTACTCTACAGTGTGGCTAATTTAGATTTAAACTCAGGCCTTCTGGTTACAGGTCCAAAACTCCTTCCCAAATTTCACATTTTCTACAAAGTGGTTTTGTAGTTGATAGTAGTGGCCTAGGAGACAGAGCATTGTACTTCTATGCTGAATTAGGATTTAGAAAGGCAGTGGGGATGCTGACTCAGGGCAGAGGACTTACTATCAGCTTCCACAAACACATACAGTACGTACAGTATCTGACCAAAGCAGCTTGTGAAGCGCATCAATTGACTTCCTCTACTGTGCAGTGTGTCATGGTGAGCTTTGATTCTGTTTAGGGTCTGAAAGTCTGCTTAGAAAAGGTTCTTAAAGAATTGGATCAGATGGATTTCTTTTTTAAAGCTACATCATTGAAATAATGATCTATTTAGCAAAGTTGGCTTCTGGAGAAAAAAATAAAAAAATAAAAAACACAATTCCCCCCCGCCAACAAATTATCAAATATCTGTTTTTAAAAACTGCATCCACAAAGTATAGCAATCAGCTTTGTAGTCATATTCCCTTTCCTTAAAAGGCTGTAAATGGATGCAGAACAAGGAAGCTGTTATGTGAGGGAGCACATTAAGAAGACAGAACAGGAGTGTGCCTATGTGCAGACAGGCAGCATCAAACTAAGTAGAAATTTAAAAAGAAATCTGACCATCTGGATTAGTGAATAGCATGGTCTTTATCCAAGAAAAGCATCTGTACAGTTTTCTGGTGGAAATCCTTGCCATTGCAGAAGATTCTAGAAAAATCATTAAATTTTAGAGGTTCCTGGGCTTCATGGACCTTATTGTCACCTTGCATGATTTGAGAATTCACTCCAGATTATAGTGAGCATTGGTGTGAACATCTCCTGGGGAGGATGTCAAAGTAGGGCAACCAGATCTGGGCTGGACAAATCCAGACAACCACTAGATGGCAGCAAAGAAATATTCTTTCCTGCCATATAGTGGTAGTTTGGTTTTTCCATAGCCCAAATCTGGTAGCCCTTGGTCAAAGGGCATCAGTTCCTCTTTTCTGATGCGTTCCTTCACTATTATATTTAGAAAACTGTGCAGAATCTCGAGATGGTCCACAAGGATTTCAGCAAGACTCCTTAATCACCACAATTATTCCAGTTTGCTCAGTCCTTCCTCTGAGGCTGGGCAACGGAGATCAGTAGTAGCAAGCAATTTGGCTTTCAGGAAAGCTGATGGGCTCATATAATTACAACTCCCAGGGAAGGGAAATTAGAAATAAATCTATTATACAGCCAAACTAGAGTTGACGTGCAAAAGAACATTAATTGTGCATATTTTTATTTACTGAAAACAAAACAAAAGTCATGGGAGACTGCAAATCTAAATGGAAAAATAGAATGTGTGGTTCGGACGGGCGGGGGTAAGAAGTTAATTCCCCTCCAGACATTTTTCTATGGTTTCAATCTGCTTTTCCATCAGAATGGAGAAGATAAGCAACTTTGGACTGAAGTGTGGAACTGGCTACATGTGACAACTGTTTTAAACTTCAGGCTATCATACTGGGCTGTTATTAGTCTATATTAGGGGTAGAAAACCTATTACCTGCCAATCTTCCTAAACTACAATTCCCAGCATTCCTCACTGTTAGCTATGCTGGTAACTTTTAATGGAATTGTAATCTCTCAGAATCTGGAGGGCCCAAATTCTCTAACTCTAATAGAATATAAGTGGAAGGAATGGAGGCCTAACAACATTGATATTCTAAACCAACTAAATAGAAATGATGTTGTAGGAAAGATTTACAGTACATGTATCAGAAGACCCAAAAATTGCAAGTAGCTATATTTTTTATTGTAACAACATCCAGCGGTTAATATATGACGTTTTTATCAGGATTAGCATATTCACTACTTTGAGATATTTTACTTGGTCTTAATAAATTCATTGTTTATTCATTCTAATCAGAACCAACCCTAACCACCTTTGATGATTAAGTTAAACACTTTCTCATTTCCAAACCAAACTGGTTTATAAATTTAAAACATTTCAGAAGAAAAATAAAGTAAAAATGGAATAAAGCCAGGGTAAAAGCAGATTAAAACTAGAGAAAACCAACTAGAGAAATATTGGGATAAGTTGATGGCTGGGAAAGGCCAAGATGAAAAGTGGGTTTCTTGAAAAAGACTAAATATACAGTATCAGCACTAAGACCCAACGAACCACAGAGGAAGGTCATTTCAAAGACCAGGTGCTAACACAAAGAAGGTACACTTTCGTATTGCCACCAAGCAGCCATCCGCATGGTGCATCCTAAAGAGGAGAACCTCCCACAGAGATTTTTGAAGCCAAAAATCAATTCTATGGTAACCCCAGCACTTACAATTGTTCAGGGCTTTGGACGCTAACACCAGTATCTTGAATCTGGCTCAAAAGCAGTGCAGATCTTTTTGTTGTTGTTTATTCGTTCAGTCGCTTCTGACTCTTCGTGACTTCATGGACCAGCCCACGCCAGAGCTTCCTGTTGGCCGTTGCCACCCCAAGCTCCCCCAAGGTCGAGTCCGTCACCTCCAGAATATCATCCGTCCATCTTGCCCTTGGTCGGCCCCTCTTCCTTTTGCCTTCCACTTTCCCTAGCATCAGCTTCTTCTCCAGGGTATCCTGTCTTCTCATTAGGTGGCCAAAGTACTTCAGTTTTGCCTTTAATATCATTCCCTCAAGTGAGCAGTCTGGCTTTATTTCCTGGAGTATGGACTGGTTTGATCTTCTTGCAGTCCAAGGCACTCTCAGAATTTTCCTCCAACACCACAGTTCAAAAGCATCTATCTTCCTTCACTCAGCCTTCCTTATGGTCCAGCTCTCGCAGCCATAGGTTACTACGGGGAATACCATTGCTTTGACTATGCGGACCTTTGTTGTCAGTGTGATGTCTCTGCTCTTAACTATTTTATCGAGATTTTCCATCTTTTTGTACAGGTGTGAAATGTGTATGATAAGGCATCCCACTCACTGATTTAGCCACTGCTTTCTGCTTTTCAAGAAGCTGAAAGGACAGTGTTCTTTAATATGTTGTTGTTGTTGTTGTTATTTATGGAAGGAAAGAGGTGCCTACTATCCTACTAGGTAGTACTTTTAAATGGGAAGCATTTTTTTCATAAAAGAAGGAGAAAGGCAAAATGGAAGTTCAGTGCATCCCACTTCTGTTTGCATTGACACTTCGTGTGAAGTTGTCCTGGTGCCATCTTCAACTTCCTGCTCTCTTCTTAAATTTCTAGCACCATGGTTCATAAAGCTAGGGCATCCAATTTTTCAGAAATTCACAGGGATGCATCTTTTAGTTGCTCTCTGACTGTGCTAATAATGGGATTTCCAACAGATGACGACTTGCAGAAACAAGGATAAGGTCTGAATCAGGGCTCTGTGTGGGAATCTGGTATATTTTAGAAGATCCATTCCAGGATGGGGGCAGAACCTCAAGTGGGTAAAGCCATGGCCTCCGAGCCAAGAAGCACCCCATTGTATTTCTTTGCTGGGAGCCTAGGCCTTGTTCTGAACAGTGCAAGCAAGCCAAAGTGAACAAGAGAGACCCTTCTTTCCCATTCCTTCCAAATCCATCGCCCAAAGACAATGGCATCCAAAGTCTACCCCAGGGAAAATGTATGGCATGAAATTTGCAAACGCTGGAGAATTTGAAATGCTTGTCACCGAGTGACCCCAGAGATCTTGTCAGCTATAAAGACAGCCATTGATCTCTTCTCATCTTGCTTAGGAAATCCTTGCTATTACTGTAAGTTCACTGTTCAGCAGTGGTTTGGTGGGATGGAGGCAGCAGCTGGAAACCACAATGTTTCAAAATGTCGGTATTTTTAGGAAATGTGGAACGTTGTATAAAGCCATGGGTGCTACTTGCCTCATTGATATAGGAGATAAAAGGAAGTTATGGGAAGAGTCTGGAAAAATGGCAAGAGAGCAACTGGGAAGAGTACACAGGGAGGAAATTTTCAGGAACTGCTGGATAACTGTGGATAACTGAAAATCCAGCTTGTACTGCTGGTGATGAACTGACTCCTTTTCTCGGAATATCCAGCTATACGGCAGTAAATGCCTCCATGCAGGGAAACACATGAATGAGGAAAAGCAGTCCCCACTACCCCATCCCAAATGCAGAAGCCAAATGGATTAACAGTTGAATCTTATTGACAAGAGAACAACATCTTCCATGGGGTTTGCAGGCAGCAGACTAACTTAGCGGGGCACAGATCAGGCTGCATGGGAAGGTGAAAGATTAGCAACAGAAATGGAGCAGTCCTGAACAGGCTTACTAGGTAGGAAGGAGAGGAAGCATTCTCTCTTCAAGTGACCTTACTACACTGGGGAATAGTGGTCTACTGCAGGTTGCTAAACAGCTGTTTGGCCAGCTCTTCTGAAGTGTTATGTCCTGTCCCAGCCCAATCACACGCAATACACCAGGGAGGCAGTTGTAAAACTTTACTGAGAAACTTGTGAGGCAAACTTTGCTGAGAAACTTGTGAGGTAAACTTGTGAGGTAACGAACAGGCGGCAAGGGAGTGTGAGCGCAAAGGCACACGCTCTAAAGAAACAAGCCCCAAAAGTCCCGTGAGCTTGCCTTAAGGGAGTTTCACGTTCAAAACACGATTAGTCCAGTGAGTCCAAGAGTCAGGTCACGAGGTTTTCCGATCAGGAATCCAGGCACATGGAGTCCAGTAAGCAGACGGTTGTCCCCAACGACCGGTCTGGGCTTGCGGCTCCCTTTTTATAGAGGCAGACCCGGGTGGAGCTTATTTAGGAGGGCGGGGCTACTTTCTCGCGCGTAGCGTCTCTGACCTCCGCTGTTCCTCTCTCCTTTCCAGAGCACTGGGAGGGGGTGGCAGCTCTGAGTCTTCGTCCTCACTAATCAGCGGCGCCTGTGCCTGCTGCTCGCTGACCAGCCCCGCCTCCTCTGACTGCTCAGGTGGCCGTTTATCTAGAGCTGTCTGCTCGCCCTCCATCTCTATGTCAGAGGCTGGCCGCCCGTCCTCGTCGTCTGACTCTGACTCTGACTCCAAGCCCGAACCCCACACGGACTCCGAGTCCGAGCCCCCCATGACATGTTATTTCTCTTACTTCTCATGCTGTCAGGCAGACTACCACTCAACTGAGAGTTGCTGGGAAAATATGCTGTCATCCACAAAGGGAGATCCAACAGAAGGCTGCAGAGGGACAGTAGCATCTAGCAATCCCCACCGAAGACTGCCAGGAGGCACCTGCAGACTTCATATTGCCCATCACTATCTAGACCAGTGTTTTTCAAACTTGGCAACTTTGAGATGTGTGGACTTCAACTCCCATGCTGGCTGGGGAATTCTGGGAGTTGAAGTCCACACATCTTAAAAGTTACCAAGTTTGAAAAACACTGGTCTAGAAGCTCAGTTTTATTTACTGTTGTTATGTTTATTACATTTCCTTATGTATTACTGTAGTAGAATTTAGTTGGCTTGGTGATGCCAGCTGTCCTTGCCCACCCCCCATCATCAATACTTTGGACTAAATTCTATAAATTAGGATCTATTTTGCTTTTATGTCTATGAAGGTTCTCAGTCATCCAGGTGGAATTGTCTGTAGCTTGAATCATGTCAATAGAAATCCAGTTGACATGATTCAAGCTACAGACATATTTTGCTTTTATATTTTGTCCCTTCAATTACTTGTGTATTTATGGTGTGATTGTTTGTGTATCTCAGTAATGTATTATTGTGATTCTGCACTTTACTCTTCTATCTCACTTTATTATTTGACAGGTACACATTCTTTAGCTTCTTGAGCCAGTGAATTTTTATCACATGAATACACTGCAGTCAGAGACGAAAAACTATAATGCACTATAAAATAACAGAGATACTGTTTCATGGTATCTCCACATTACGTTTGATTCTACAGCAGGAACATGAGATAGATTCCCTCCACGGTCATCACTGAAAGTTGGTCAGGTTTCTACTTATATATAAGCAATATGGCTCATCTTTCCCCTTTCCATTTTGATCCTATTTCTATAGAGCAGGTTGATTTTAATTTGATTCAAGCAGCTCATAGGTAGGTTCATTACATTTATTGCATTCTTTCCTCTACTTTCAATGCTTGTCTGTAAAAGGAAGTGGGGTGTGTGTGAAGAATGGAGCTCTAAAATATTATTATTTTAACAGAGGAATAATACTTCAGCCTCAGCTAGGTCTGGTATTTTCCCCCTTCCTTGTCTCTCCCCTTGGAAGTTTGTGCACTGTCTTTGTTCAGAACTAGGGCACTTCCATCTAGCTGTTTTCATCCCCCAAACCTTTGCACCTACACCATCCTATAAGTGTCCTCACTTTTGACTTCCAATGATCCTTTCAAATTAGCCAGTGCATCCTCTAGTTGGCCAGTGAATACCACAAAAAAACAGTGATCCAGCCTATGCTCCACTCTGCTACTATTACTTTGCTGTGTTTATTTTACACTGGGGAAAAACATACAAATGGCCACTGTGTAAGGAACAGCATATCAATCTTGGGTCAACCAGGAAGGACAGGGGAATGGCATCAAAGCTTCAAAACCACTGTGGCACTTCAACTTCAGAAAGGAGAGGAAAAATCTCAGGAGCCAGGTTAAAATGGAAGTTCCCACCGTGCTGATCAAGCTTGTCTTTTTTGACCAGTAGCAAAGATCCAGCTTGTGGGACAGGATGGATTTTGGGCTTCAGGCATTCTGAACCACAATAGCCTGCAAATTTGAAAACCTTCCAAAGGGAATTCCATAAAAAGGGCCTTGGACAAGCCATTTAAGACAAATACCTTTTGGGGTGAAAGGTAATGCTGACAGGATTAAACAAAGAAGCTGTCTATAACTCACACTGTAATTAAAAAGGTAGAGAGAGAAACAATTTACTTAATGCCAGGGAAGTAACATGCAAGACACACGTTTGTAAGTCTTCCTTTAAGAAGAAATGTAACAGTGATTAGGAAGTACCTCTTTCTACTAATTAACATGCAAGGTAGTTTAGTGGGACTCTCTTAAGCAGGGCAACAGGCTTTGGGCAAGTAAGGACATGAAAGTGAAGAGACCATGGCTACCTGCCTTCATCATTCTGCCCACAATACAGCATCTTGTACTCACCTGGGTCCACAGGTTTTTCAGGCAGGCAGGTGTACCTAAAGGGTAACACAGCTTTGTGGAAGTTAGTGGGTAGATCAGACCAATGGAGTCATCTTACTAAGCAGGGTTTTATTGCATGGTGACTTTCATAGGTGTCTTCTAAATGCATATTTTGATTTAGTACAGGTTCTGTGAGTGGTCCATTTTGAGAACATAGTTTTAACATCTCATTTTACAGAAATACATCTAGGGCTGTTAAGGGGGTCCAGACCAGATGTTGCATTAGACCTCAAATTCTTTCAGCTGTCCCTGTTCACATGAGCCACAACTCCCACTAGTAATTCCTCTTTGCCAGCTCCAATAAAATGAACAAGTGGTTGTATGAGTGCAGCAGTAAGCAGGTGAGTTCTTGAGGAGTCTCCCATGCATTTCAGTGGCATGTGAGAGAAATGAGTTTTGCAGTGAATGATGACCTGCAGATCAGATCTGTCTCTCTCCTGCTACCCAAATGTGCCACTTGAGATATCTACTTCACCTTGTCCCATAGCCTGATCATTTCTACACATGGTAAATTATGCTAAACTTGATAATCCAGACCTCTGAGGCAATATAACTATGCTTCCTAAGAAGACCTCATCCCTTGGTGGGACACCAAAAATCTGCAGTCCCAAGTTCTTCCCAGGAATAAATAGAGATGGCATTTAGGTTTAGCCATCCTCCCCTCCCACCGCCCCAGTCTCCAGCATAGCTTCAGCAGCATCTTTTGTTGGCAGCAGTTAAAAATAGCTTCCTGGCATTGTAGTGGTGTGTGGGGTTTGAATTGTTCATGTCTGCAAGCCCTGTTGTGATTCAAGCTGTCACTTGCAAGGCAATTACATGAAACCGTTAACTTAAGAATGGGAGCAGAGCCCTTGCAGCAGGGAAGCTGATAGTAGTCATGGAGAGGGGAGCCTAACAGTTGGCATCTGTATTGATGCTTGTTTATTTTAAATGTCGGTTGGAACTCATCCTGAACTATCAGGATTGGCGGGGCTGGCACACAGCATGGAGTGAAAATCTGCACAGTTTGTGATCTGCCATGCTAGAAACAGCTTATCAGCTACGGACTGGAAACCCCCAGCTGTTTGAAAATCTGGTGGCTTTTGTGAAATATCAGGCAGGCAATAAAAGAACAACAACATGGGTTCATCTAGCAATGGCAGACAGTATGCTACTGCCTTATTGGGTCATACAGCAGGGGTGGGCAACGTCAGGCCCGCGGGCCATATAAGGCCTGCGGGGCTCCCGCCTGCAAACCCCGCCCCTTCCACGTGATTGGCTCCCGCCCGCAAACCCCACCCTCCAGTGCTTGTGATTGGCTCAGGCCCGCAAACTCTGGCCTCCGGTCTGCGGAAATCCCAGAAACTCCGCCACCCCCCCTGGTCCCCGGTTATAAATATCCAAATGGCCCTTGGCAGAAAAAAGTTTCCCCACCGCTGCTTTACAGCCAGCCATCCTCATCAATAACCCTGTGATGTAAGTTAAGCTAAAGGAGGTCATCCAGTGACCTTTATGGCCCAAAAGGTATTGGAATCCACTAATCTGACCTACAAATAACAATGTCAGACTGACTCCCAAGATCAGTCTGAGACAGAGAACCAGGCAGAAGCTAACCTTTCCTGATATGTCACTCCTTCATCCTAGCTATAAACTAGGCCAGGCCGAGATATTTTTCTCCCTAAGATAACAGACAAGATAGTGTTCATTCTCCCATTCCATGGAAAGAATGTGACTGGAATGAGAGCTGAACCTTACGGCAACATTCACCATTTATTTATTGAATTTATATGCTGCCAACTCTATTCAATTGCATAGCAGTGTAAACAAAATTAAAGCATCCATGGTATAACATAAATAAAGTTTACTAGCTGCGCATTAAAAAAAAGGAGGAGTCAAAAATAAAATGAAATCAGTCTTGTCTCCTTCCTTCCTTCTTTCCAATATGGAAGTATATCTAGGTGGCCTACATACTAGGATTAAAAACAGAGATAGGAATTTATTTATTTATACTTCAAATTATTTTCATTGTATCAATTTTAAAATATAAAACACTTGCCTTGGGGTAGGACTATTTATTTCAGTTGAGTTAATGTTATCCACCAGTCATTGAGATGGCAGAAAAGTGTTCTGGCATAAGATTTGCTGTCCCCATTGCTGATCCCTATTTAATCATAGTAAAAAGATTGACAAGTGGTACTGTCCTTACATACTGTATTGTGGGCCAGTTAAGGAAAAGCATTGGTGGATTCTCCTGTCTTTATTTTCCCTCCCACCAATCCTCATGGGCCTGTGGGAAAACAGCTACCAATCCCTTTCCCTAATGCGAGGTGGGGCGAGTTTAGATGGGTGCTTAGAATGGTGGATTTAGCAGCTGCAATAATCTATGAAGCCAGCAGGCTGAATCCATGGCAAAAATTATGTGAGGAAAAGAGGGAAGAATACTTCAAAACTGGAATAGCTACATCTTAGTGGTTCCTATCTTGTAACTATCTTGTGTTTTCTTGGTGCTTCTGCTATCATATTTCTTATTACCCACACAAACACACACACAAATCAAGACAGAAAAAAAACAACAATATATGCACAATTTATTTGATTGGTCATATTAGGAACCATCCATCTTGGAAGCAATCTCTTTCTTTAGACTCCCTGATCCTGTCTTCTGATTAAAAAGCAAAACAAAACAAAATGAAAACATAAGAGTAAAAATGACAAAAAGCCTGCCTGAGCCACGTAAGCACAGTCTTTAACATAGGTAAAAACTTTCATAAGTGCCTCATTTCAGACCTGCTGTAAGGAAATCTTCTTTCTAGTAATAACAGAGAAAGTCCAAAGTGTCTTGTCAATGTGCACATATGTACTTATTTTAGATAGCTAAACAGACAGATAATGGTCTCACCAGATAGACCCTTTTGCACTTACCTTAGTCTACAGGGAGTATATAAGTCTGAAATCCTTGTTGTAATTAACCCTCTTGATTGACTTACTCTTTGTTTTGGATTTTATTGAAGAGATGTTTTTAACCTACAATAAAAAATGTTTGCACTATTTAACAGTTGGAGGCAAAGAAATTAATGAGTAAAGCCCATGGATAACGGCAGTAATTACTTATTTCCAGACCCTGCAGCCACAGAAAAGTCCTAATTTATAACTGCAACAATCTACCATATATTTTAGAATCTTCTTTCCCATAATGATGAATCAAAAGTAGTGTTTTCTAACCTCTGCCAGCACACGTAGTGTTGTGTACTCGCTCTGCTGTACTTCATTTCATTGTAGGCAATGCCTCTGTTTCAACTGGGATGGGATGTAATGGGCATGCCCCCTCCACTCTGGTCAGTATGGCCATTTTGTCCTGGGTTGCTGGATTGGTAAGATGGTCCCTCCCTCCCTCCCATGAAAATGATCCAAAAGTGGGGAAACGGTAGAGAGACAGGAGTCTGAGGGTTGCCAGTAGAGAAAAAGGGAAAATTGCAAGGAGAAATAATGGGGGAGGGAAGAATCCTGGGCATATACATATGTGATGTGCATATGTATCTTACTCACGTAGGAGAGTAAAGCAAGGAAGAAGCAAACTCCATACTTCTTCCTGTCAATCATGTAGAAGAGGAAGAAAAATCCAATTCTCCTTTTTGAGTGGAAGCCCCTCCTGGTTCTTCTGGGCTAGGGTTCAATAGGAATGTTAAGTTAGCTTCTGAAGTTTTCTCCTGCTAGAAAGCTAATTTGTTCTGCTTCTGCTTACATGACTTTGCCTCACTGAGCATCTGATGCTCAACTTGGTTTGGTGAGAATTTGAAAAAGGGCTCAGTAGCTGTTGCCAGGCTATGGATCCACCCATTTTTAAAACCAGTGTCTGTACGATTTTCTGTGTACCTCTCTTCTTCAGGGTATGGGTATGGGGGCCACAATAAGCTTCTATCCTTCAAAGTTTACCACTACACTACTGCTTGTTGCTTATTATTATTCGCCTCTTTCCCTTGAGATGGAGCAAGTTGGAAATATAATAAAACCAATAACTATGGAAGGGAATGTATCCGGAGAGTCATGCCAATTCCGGATCATATATTGCCCACTGATCCATAATCTTTGAGCTCTGTTCTTCGAACTAAAAGGACTTCTTAAATTGTCTATCTTCATATCCCTTGAGTACAAGAGAAATTGCTTTTTGGCAGCAAATGGCTAGCAATTAAAACTTTCACTGTCTGCTCAGCTCTATTCTCATTCAGCAATCATGGAATGAATAAATATTAATGGAAGGAACTCAAATAACTAATTTGAAACAAAGAACTCCCCTCAGAAAAATATGGGTTAGCATCAGATCTTGGAAACACTAACCATGGACGTTTCAAGAGTTCAAATGTATATAGAACATTGACTATGGAAAGGATAAGGTCCTTTCGATTGGTCCGCCCCCGACGACTAATGGACCCAATGAGGTTCCAGAAGGAGCTGGGGGTTATACCCGAGGATCTACTGCACGGTCCAGCGGAGGTCCTGGCCGCAGCCTAGAATAGGGAGGCAGTCGGGGCCTTGGACAGGATCGCGCCTGTGCGGCCTCTCTTGCCACATTTGACCCGACAGTCCCGTTTTTTTAACATTTTCCAACCGTCCCGTCGTTTTGATAAAAATCTCAATTTTGTCCCATTTTTTAAAAAACTGGCGGGAATGGCGCGGAAGGAGGATCCGAGCCGGAGCTGCCGATTGGAGGCAGCCTGGAAGAGGAAGCCCTCCCGCCTATCAGCGCATGGCAAAGGAGGGCGGAGAGGAGGGCGACTGGCCAAGACGCACAAGCGGCGCGAAATCTGAATAAAAGGGGCAGCGCAGCCGGCGTGCGCTGCCGGAGACAACTGTCTACACCCAACTTCTACGCTGCCCTGGAAGCCCAGTTGTGTTGCCACATGCGAGCCCATCTCCGGACCTAGCACCACAGTCCACCCAGTTCCTGCCTCCTTACCTGATCCTGTTGGTGCTGCGTGCTCCAAAGCAGAGATCGTCCACCCTGAAGTGGTGAGTCCTGACCCTGAGCCTTGCCTCCTGACCGAGGATCCAGTCCCTGAATCCCAGCCTTGCCTCTCCGCCAGGAGTTCCGCTGCCAAGCCTTGCCCCGCTGCCGAGAAGCCAGTGTCCAAACAAAAATCTTTTTATATAAACAGTAATCTGGTTATGGACCAGCAAATGGATCTTAAAAACTCTTTTCATGAATACGGAATATTACATAAGACCCCATCCCGTTTTGCCATCCCAATGTCCCGTTTTTGTCTCAAGGAAATATGGTCAGCCTAGTTAAAACCCATCTCTTCAAGGAGGCCTTTTGGACTGCTGAAAGATGAGTTTAGTATTTATATATTTGAAATATATTTTAATCACTTTCTTTTGCCTTACATGTGCATTTTTCTGTCTTGTCAGACATACTGATCCTCCCCAGTGAGGTGGAAAAGTAGGATATATATCACATTATTATTGAATTTCCTCCCTGCTGGAACTGGAAAATTTCCTGCTAAATATTTGTCTTTGCTATATGCACTAAATGGTGTTAGTGTTTTATTCTCTCAATCTGGAATATAACAGAAATATTCCAGCCAATAATATGGCTGGAATTATATGCCACGGTTCACTGAATGTGCTTTCACATACTTATGGTTGAAATAATCTGTAAATATGCATTGAGATCTGAACTGTAGACCCCAGCCCATCCATTTCCCAAGCTTTTACAATTCTTGTTTAAATCAAAATACATCTGAGTTGTTTTTACCTTTTCATCTCTGTCCTGATATTTATAGACATATAATTATTGCTATGTTTATATTTTGTGAGTCTAGAATGGCAAACAATCAGTAGTTTCCTGTCTCCAAACTCATCAATAGCTAAGTGTTCTTTGTGCCTGTTAATAAAAATCTCTTCATCCCCCCTGCACAAAAAAAGGAAAATAAAAGAAATAACTTGTTAGCATTCCCCCCACCCCCACCCCATGGTAATTTCCAAAACTGCGATTGAAGTTTCTGATATAACCATGTCCACAATGTTGCAGATTTCAAGGGAAATCCTGGTTTTTCATTGTTCCAAGGGAAGAGAAAAATCCATCTGGCTCAAAAGTGGAAGATTCTGTGTCATTAAAACTGCTAGCAGATTTTCTGCTGGGAGACTAGAAATGATGTCTGGAATATCTCCTGGATTCAGCTGTATATGCATTGAATGAATGAACATATAGTTGTCTCAACTGTTGAATGCATATTCACAACAGAGGTGTTCGCATAATCCCTTCCCTGTGTTGGAAGAACTAAACATCTGGAAGCCCTGATGGCTCACCTTCTCCACATTCAGAGCATGTTAGAAGAGGTTCTATGTACAATTAATGTACAGTATAGAACTCAGATTGGAAAAAATCAGATTTTCAGATTGGAAAAAAATCAACTTATATCCCCGTACCAAAAAAGGGAAACACTAAAGAATGTTCAAACTATCAAACAGTGGCACTTATTTCACATGCCAGTAAGGTAATGCTCAAGATCCTGCAAGGTAGACTCCAGCAATTCATGGAGCGAGAATTGCCAGATGTACAAGCTGGGTTTAGAAAAGGCAGAGGAACTAGAGACCAAATTGCCAATATCCGCTGGATAATGGAGAAAGCCAGGGAGTTTCAGAAAAACATCTATTTTTGTTTTATTGACTACTCTAAAGCCTTTGACTGTGTGGATCATAACAAATTGTGGCAAGTTCTTGGTGGTATGGGGATACCAAGTCATCTTGTCTGCCTCCTGAGGAATCTGTATAACGACCAAGTAGCAACAGTAAGAACAGAGCACGGAACAACGGACTGGTTTAAGATTGGGAAAGGAGTACGGCAGGGCTGTATACTCTCACCCTACCTATTCAACCTGTATGCAGAACACATCATGCGACGTGCTGGGTTTGAGGAATCCAAGGCTGGAGTTAAAATCGCTGGAAGAAACATTAACAATCTCAGATATGCAGATGATACCACTTTGATGGCTGAAAGCGAGGAGGAGCTGAGGAGCCTTATGATGAAGGTGAAAGAAGAAATGTCAGCCTTCTGTCCTCAGCATTTATCCAATAGCCTACAGAGGCAGGGACTTGTATCTGCAGCCAGCTGAAACTTTTTATTGTGCAACCACTCCACCCCATTCATGGAAGTTGATGGGGGAAAGGGATTTAAGCAATGCTGTCAGTCCTTCCTAATCTTCCTAATTTTTTCACTGTTTCTCCCATCTTTTTTTTTTTCCAGAGAAAATCCAAAGGACAAGATAAAATAGTTGAGCAATTGGGCAGTAGTTGGGTTTCTTCCTCCTCCTGCTGCTTCCCTTCCTTCTTTCCCTTCTCCTTCTCCTTCCCCTTCCTCTTCCCCTTCGCCTTCTCCTCCTTCTTCTGAGAAGTAACACTAATAGCCACCTGGAAGTGTCCCAAGATTCTATTGTAGCAAAGGGGCCTGAGATTAGAGACTTTAATTGCTTCCTGATGGATAACTTCTTTTCTTTAGGAATATGCATGCTGCAGAACAGAAATTTTCCCAAGGTGGCTACAAAACATTTAAACGCCATTATTTTTATCATTGCTTTTATTTATTCAAGTGATAAAATTGTGTCTGGAGTAATAGTATTATTATTTAGTTAGTTGTTAGCTCTTTGTTCCTTGGTGCAAAAGACCTGAGTTTACAGAGGGACCTCATTAAGTGCAGAGTGCTCCCTAGTGACCTGGCTGGATACCATTTGAATATATCATTAGGACAAGTATGCTTCGCTTAAGGCACCTCCATCCAGGGCTCCCTCACTAAAATCCCCATTGACATTCCCAGAGCAGCATCCCAATCTTTTCTGGTTACACTTTCCAAAATCCCAAATCCATTATAGGATTTGGGATGCTGGAGCTTCTTGGGGCTTGGCTGGTTTTCCATGGAATGGAATTTGTGCCAGGGTTCCATAGCACTCACACTTCCTGCCGATGCTAAGGCTTTGGGGAAGACATTCAGCCAGAAATGGAGTTTTTTGTTTTTAAAACACAGTTTTGTCTTGGTGCAAAACAAGCAAGGAAAGGTTGGGGTCAGAGGACAGGGCAGATTCTGGGTCCGCTGGAGGGAATACTGGTTAGCCATGAGAAGGGTTGACATGGCCCCAGTGAGGATAACTGGGCCATTGTGAGACTGAATCTGAGGGTTTGGGAGGTGGAACCTGGACCCCCATAGATATCTCTATGGAGCTGCTCTACGGTGCCTTAGTTTGTATGCCTTTCTCAGTTAAGAGACTTTGCCCCGTTGAGTTTTAAATGCCCAACCTTGCATTCTATGGTAACTTGATTTCCATTTTTGTTTCAGGAAAGTAACAAAACTTGATCAATTTGGACTACTGTTTACGTTATCTTCTCAGTTGTTTCTGCTATTACTTCAGTGGGAAAAAGAATACAGGGATATCATCCCCAAAGCCTATTCTGTTGCATAAAACCACATATTTGCTTCCAGATTGCACACATTTTTAGTTAATATGTGAACAGGCAATTCTGCAAGGTAGGTAAAATGACTGACTTTTAAACAAATTAAGGAAAACAAGCAGACTTCTGGAATTCTTTTGAGCCCCATAATAGCTGTGTTCTAGGTCATGTGATCAGGAGGGAGATGGATAGAGCTTAGAATGGAGGAGTTGGCAATAGAACAAGATACTGCCCAACTGCCTCTCTTAGGGATGCATTGGGAAATTTTTTTCTTGAATTTTTCCTCATGTCCTCTGGCCTGATCTAGCCCATTTTCAAACTCAGTCTTTCTTTTTCTGGTTTCCATTTGGTTCCATGCTGTTACGTTTTTAAGGGTTATTGTGCTGACAGGCAGATGGAGTCCTAAACCCCTTTATATAGTTCTTTTTCATAATTCTGTTGGGTTTGAAGGCAAGCCAATTACAGTAAGTAGGTGCAGCATGGCTTCTGGAACCCTTTCCAGCTCTGCCCTGGGTCACATGGCTAAGAGGGAAAAGGGTGCTTCGAATGAAAAAAATAGCCAACATTTCAAGCCACTGCCCCATTACGAAAGAGCAATCTGAGTCATTGTTGGAAAAAGACCATTACGTGATGTACCCATCTGGATGATGTCCTGTTTTTTCCCCTCTTCTTCTTCCAGATCCCTATCATCTTCTAACAAAGTTGCTGTCAGCCTTACCAGGTAGACCAGACAGGAAACATGACCAGATGAGCTAATTTTATTGTAAGACTACATTAACAGAATCTTGCAAGTCTGAAAGTATTATTCTTCCACCATCTCCTTTAACCCCCCCCCCAAACTTAGAGAGGATCTCTTCTAAGCCTCTTGCCTCACCCACTATCCAGCTGCGGACTATGCTGTCTCTTATCTGACTGTTCCCTAGGCAGTGTCTCTGGGCCCAGTCTCCCAAGTACATTCTCACATACCATTACAGTTGCCTCCTTCATAGACTTGGTATGTGGTCTGAAATTTGGTGCATTTGAACCTAGTTCTGCTCTAAGAAAGATCATAATGGCTAATAATTGCCTGCTGACAGTACTGTGGAGGCCAAGAATTGAAAAGCCAAACTGCAGGTATCTACCCTCCTCATCACATCAGACCCACTCTAGGCTTCCCCCCACCAACTCTTATTCATTTCAGGGTTCTCCCACTCCATTATCTACTCTTTCATTCAGCTGTTAATTGCTCTTCCATTCAAAGAGCTGTTTATGGTTTGGAGCAATTATTGTGTGTATCTGAGCCATTATAGCCTGGGTGAACTGAGTTGGGAATGTATAGGCTTCTAGGACAGAGGACTGTTTGTGCATTTGACAGAAGGAGCTAAATCAGTGGAAATCCCAGAAAGAAATTTTCAACAAATAACCTGGGCTTGGAAAAAGTCAGGAGCTCAGCTCCTCTGCCTTTTGACTATGAGAAAGCAAGAAATGAGGTGCTAATCAATGAGAGCCATCTGTGGTTCTTTTGAAGCAGTCTAAAATAGTGGTGTAGAAGATAGAAAATTACCAATAATGGGATTTCTTATCTTGCCCAAAACTGAAAACCCAATGCTACTCCAAGAAACAAAGTCAAAGTAGAGCCAATCTTATCAGCTAAGATCACCATTTTCAAAAGTCTGAGTGCATTAGACACCAATTCCTGCCTTACTTTATTTGCTGTCCCTCTCTTGATTCCACACATCAAGGTTGCTTTATCCTACTGCATGGCAAGGCTGGCTCTGCAAAAAGCTGAATATTAATTTTGCAATTTTGAAACTCAAAGAGGTGTGCACCTGAAAAGTATATAATGAAGAAAGTGTAATAATAGACAAGCTTTAGCATCTTTAAGACTGCTGTCTGTCACTGGGAAGATAGCATAGGGCAGAACTTTCCAAACTTTTCATGCTGGTGACACACTTTGTAGACATGCATCATTTCGCGACACACTCTTACAGCAGGGCACAAGGCAGGCACTAGGACCTGCGCGGAATCACAGCAGGTTTGGAGGCAGCAAGGCACAAGGCAGGCACTAGGACCTGCGTGGAATCCTGGCAGGGCTCGGAGGCAGCAGTAGCCGAGACACACCCAGACATTGCAGCTGACACACTAACGTGTTGTGATACACAGTTTGGAAAGCTCTGGCATAGGGAATAATGATGCAAAACGGCATGTCCATTTTTTCCTAGGTTTGGTAGATATATTTTCTTCTGTACCATGCTTATTTTAGGATTTTAATGTGTTTCCCATTTCAAATTGGTGGGAAGTAGCATGCCATCACTATTGAGCAACCACAATCTGAGGGAACTCAGGAGGTAGAAAAAAGGGGCACAGAGTGCTCCTGAAGCCCCATGGCTGCAGGTTATTCACTCTTGAGAGGAAGAGCTGCCAAGCGGCATATATATTTAAGACAATTCACAGGAGGCCTCTGCAAATTAGTTCTGATTCAATTCAAATAGGAGTCCTGAGATTCAAAGAAGGCATGATTCAATTTGAATTTGTGATCTGAGATTGAAGGGCAGACTTAATTCGATAGAATCACTTCAAGATTTGATTAGAAAAAAAGATTCATCCATAAACTAAAATGGGGAAACTTCGTAATGCTTGAAACAATTTCCCCTTCCCCTTCTCCTTCTTAATCTTCATGGGAATAGAATAGCAGGCATGGTACACTTCTTAGCATACGTTAACCCTGCCAGGTTTACCCCAATAAATTTTTTTAGGACAAAATAGCAGGGAAGAGTAAAGGATAGTATAATACCTTCCCATTTCTCCAGTACACAGCCTGTAGAGAAGTGGGTTAAGCCATTGCACAAAATGTCCTTTCCCATTTAAAAATACAGACTTTCAAAAACTGTTTTAAAAACCCAGTGCCAATCTTTTTACTTGCTTTTCTGGGCACCAGACTTGGCATGACATTGAAGAGTGACAAATGACTTCCCCCTGTGGGGTGGGGTTCTTTGCTGCCTCTGATCACTGGGTTTCCAGGGCACCAGGAAGAGTGGCATAGCTGACTGGCAATTTTATCTCCTGCTGGGAAGGAGCCCCCCCTGTCAGCCCTTTGAGGTAGACCAGACTTGAACACCAAAGTCATGAATACGAAAACCACTTTTATTATAGGGTTACAGTAGCAGAATCTTGCAACTCTGAATGTTCCTCCCCCCTCCCTGCCTTTATCCTAAAGAGGACTGGGGAGGGTCCAGTCTGAGACGTTTTCTCAAATTCCATTTCTGCTTTGGACTGTTTCCTCTCATCTGACCATTGCCTTGGCTGCAGCTCTTCCTTCTGTTCCTCAAGGTTATTCCCATAGTCCATTACATCCCCATCATTGGCCTTGGTATGATGCCAGGCTGAGTGGGGCACATTGACAATGTTGTGGATGCAAAAGATGGAGTGCAACTCTGAGGAGGAAGATCACTCTATAAAAACAAGGATTGTTGGATTGCAGCTTACAAAGGAAAAGAAACAGAGAACAAAAGAAAGGAAGATCTTTTATAAAGATTTAGAGTTGTGAGTTGGGAGATTCTTGGGCTCTGATTTGCTGTCAGGATCTTGAGACCGTATAGGAGAAACTGGATAAGTCTGATTGGGTAAGGAGAGGCGTTTTTTTGTTATGAAACATTGTGCTTTTTAGAGGCCCTGGAAGTAGCCATTGCCTCTTATTAGTGAGCGGAGGAATTTCCTTACAGTTTTAGGTTTTCCTTAGCCAATCCCATGGGACTGGATCTTCGCTGCCTCTAGTCAATTTCATTGTGCCTTAGGTAATGGTGAGCAATGCTCCTTTCTTATCTGCAAGGAAAGGTGGGGGAGGGGGCTTGGTTTAGCAGCAGGGATAGTTCCTTTGGGTCTGACAGGATTACATAAAGCGGGGAACTGAACCTAATCCCTGTCATGTTTGCAAGGTAAGGGTCCTGGAAATAAACTCTGGTCTCATTTCAGCCATACAGTAACAACAAAGTGTGACATCTACTGATTAGGAGATTTGGAAGAGTGATGATTGATCATCCTTGTGGCCTGGCATAGGGCATAAGTTTGCTGATTCTAGTCAGTGGGATTTCTGGGTGCACGGAGTCAACCAGTGGTTGGTTGGTTGACAAGCTCGGGCCCTCCTGGAAAGGACTGGCAGGACTCAGTTGTCTCAGCACTATGCTGCTGGTAATATTTTATGTTAGTGAGTTCACAGGGATAGGCAAACCACCAAGAAAGTTACTGGTACTTTTAAATAGCATCTCAAGTCTTACCACTTCACTGCTATCTTTCGAGCAGTAAAAATAATTTGGTCCAGTGCCTATAAGTATTATCCTGTCAGCCCTATACTTGTAGCCAAGAGACTTAAACCTTTCCCAATCATGAAGAATCAAAAGTAGGGGAAGCCTCTACTGTAGCTCAGTGTTTCCCAACCTTGGCAACTTTAAGATGTGTGGATTTCAACTCCCAGAATTCCCCAGCCATCTTAGAGTTGCCAAGGTTGGGAAACACTGCTAGCTCCTACTTAGAATTCTGAGAACCTTTAGCCCTTATTTTGAATGCTGAGAGCTGAATGGAACATCCCATTATGTTGGCAGAAGCAGCACAGAAGAATAACATTCCATCTGCCCAGGATGAGTAAAATTAAGCTTTGTGGTGGCCATATGAAAGAAGCCGAGAAATGAGAAAGTGAATGAAGGCCAAAGTAATGTTAGCTTTGCTGCCTCAAAACAGCTCTGATAGGCAGAGAGTTTAATGAGCTGTTAAATTGGCTGGGCCAATACTCAGGTCAGTATCAAAGAGCTAGCGCTGGCCAGTATTCAGGTCCAAAGTAGGTAAGGGTGTGTCAGATCCTGTGTGGGCATCTTTGCTGTACCTTTTCTTGGGCGCACATAGAAGCCATGTGGGAACTGAGCCTTAGACTCTTCCTCTTCCCTGCTCATGCAATGCTCTGGATTTAGAGCCATAGCTTCAAAGGATCCTGATTCTACCCATCAGATTCAAGGCTTCATTGAGTCATACATTCCCTGAGGTTCCTTCGTAGAATGAATATGAACTCTACTTCTGATCTTTCCAGTCGAGGGCAGCAGCCTTGTTGGGCAAGTGTTTAGTTTGGGAATATCATACAGAGAGAAAGAATTAAAAATTCTCTCCCAGTTAAGGGCTTCAAGCATCTGGATGACCCATGGGTGAGTTTTCTGTATCTCTTTGTTTCATCTAGTGGTGGTTGGATTTTGGTTATCCAGATAGGGTTGCTCTTCTCTCACTAGAAGTGCTCAACTGCTTTCAACTAACAAATGCAGATCTTTATCACTGGGGGCATCCATGGGTCCTGGAGGGTCAAAACAGGCAGCCCATGCCCCCCTGCACATGTATGCAATGTTAAAAGTATTGTGCAAACCCATCCTGTATGTTATATCTAAACTAGGATTTCTGGCTTCTCTTTCCTAAAGAACCAAGATCTGGTTATGAACTTTGGCTGTAGATTCAAGCTTTTTAAAAAAGCTAATAATATTGCCATTTGACCTTCTCTCTGAAATGTGAAAGCAAAATTGTAAAAAAAAAAATCCAAAGCAACCTTTTAAGTGAACCGTAATTTAGTAAGAAAAAAGAAAAGAAAACGAATCAATAAGCTCTAACCAAAGCAATTTTTTTCCTTTTAATGCCTTGATTTTTGTTTCAGTGTTATGCTTTTGATTCTTTAAAACAGGGCTAAGTAAATAAATTGGGCTTTTATCATTTTTAAGTGCATTGCTTTATGTCAGGCATATTCTGAAGTACCCTCCTGCAATAAAGCAATGTGGACTGAAGTCTCGGTGGCAGAGGTCTGTAAAACAATGAGTGAATTCCAACCAGCCCCTTTGTGAAGTGTAGTGTTTCATAGGGCAGCCCTTTTTTTAAAAAAAACATTTTTTTACATTTTATTAGTCCATTTTCAAAGGAACATACATAAAATAAAAATAAACAACTCACCCCACACAAATAAAAAACAAAAACAACATAACAAATAAAAACAGAAACATAAACAACCCCAAAATCCAGTAATTACAAATATATTCCAAGTTCACCTGATTTTATAAATATTTGAAAGGGGAAACTAAATTTTCAATGTTCACTCAGCCCATCCAAGATTGTTTTCCAAAGAGAGAAATAATGTGACATTTTCTGATTGACAGAATATATATTTTCCTCAAAAATGGCTCTAGATTTCTGAATCAAGGCCAAACAATTCTGCAGCATCTCTAAGATTAACTCATAGTAAAAGATTTTGCTTTGTTGACACATCAGAAATTTACGTCTGTTACCTTTTCTGCAGTTAAAAAAAAGAAACTAGTTTACATATGTTGGTTTATTACTTGAAGGAGAACATATGATATGCACTGGTGAAGAATGGTGTTTCTTTAAGATATTTGTACTCTGTTTCTTCAATAGACTGGATTCCAGGCATGAGTGAGCCAGCATAGATCAAACACTTTTGAGAAAACTTCCACTTATTTATTTATTTATTTATTTATTTATTTATTTATTTATTTATTTATTTTTAAAAAGGTAAAGGTTTTCCCCTGCACAGTCGTGTCCGACTCTAGGGGGCGGTGCTCATCTCCGTTTCTTAGCCGAAGAGCCAGCGTTGTCCGAAGAAGCTTCCACGGTCATGTGGCCGGCATGATGCACGCGGAACGCTGTTACCATCCCACCGAAGTGGTACCTATCTACTTGCATTTGTATGCTTTCGAATTGCTAGGTTGGCAAGAGCTGGGGCGAGTGCGGGAGCTCACTCCATCATGCGGCGCTCGGGTCTCGAACCACCGACCTTTTGATCGACAAGCCTGGTGTCTTAACCACTGAGCCATCGCGCCCTGTACAATTTATTTTTATCCCGCCTTAATTATTTTTTATAAATAACTCAAGGCGGCAAAGATACCTAATACTCCTTCCTCCTCCTATTTTCCCCACAACAACAACCCTGTGAGGTGAGTTGGGCTGAGAGAGAGAGTGACTGGCCCAAGGTCACCCAGCTGGCTTTCATGCCTAAGGCGGGACTAGAAGTGGAATCAGTTCAAATATGAGCCTGTCCATATTGAGTATTCTATCAACTGGAACTGGCAACTTGGAATATATCTTGCCAGATATGGAAAATAATAATCTTTCTTGGTTGATAATTGGTTTCAGGTACAATTCAATGTCTAGCTCAGGGTTTCTCAACCAGGGTTCCACGAGAGGTCACTAGGGGTTCCCTGGGAGATCACTATTTATTTAAAAAATTATTTCAAATTTGGGCAACTTCACATTAAAGAGGTAAGTTTCATTCTTTGTTTTTAGTTTAAGAACATTGTTAATGCATATATACAGGCCTATACATGGAACAAATATAATAATTTTGTAACTTCTGGCCTATATTTGAGCCTGAAGTGCAGGGGTTCCCCGAGGCCTGAAAAATATTTCAAGGGTTCCTCCAGGGTCAAAAGGTTGAGAAAGGCTGGTCTAGCTATTACCTATAAAACATTACTGGATAACTGTTGGAATGGAAAAAAGATGGAAAAGCTGCATAGAAGCATACAGTAGAATTATCCAAAAAGGACATGGATACCAGCTGGAATCACACTGCAATATTTTCTTGCAGTTGTATTATGTATGTGTCTTTTAGTTATAGTGATATTTTTGCAGATAATTTCAAACAAATAACTTAGAGAAGTGAATTGGATGGACAGTTAGTGGGGAATAGTACACATGATTTAAGAGAAAGGGGATAGGGCAATTTTTCTTCTCTCAAATAGCAGAGATTGGGATTCTTCAGTAAAATATGGTGGGAAATTCAGGACATACATAAAGAAGTACTTGTTTATTTATTGCACTAAGTACAGAATTTAGATAGAATCTCCAACTTGAATATTCCATTAATGGGAAATTCAGGGAAAATACTGTATGGCTCAACTCGTTCACATATCCACTAAGTCATGGTTCATTTAAATGTGCCTTATTGAATAAATTAGTATTACCTGAGTTTGCCTAATGCACTGTGCCACATCACAATGACTGATTTAACACACAACACTCTAATCCAAAACTAAGCAAATCACATTCTGGTTGAGCAATGATGTCTGCTAAATAGTAGTTATGACTAGGGCTGTACAGTGCTTTGGATTTGATTCCAGAAAGGTGCTTCAGAGTGCACAGGGGCATAAATGTGGCAGTTGTCTGCAATTCTTAAACCAGCTGCATCATTTCTTAGGTTCTTATGACAGCTGCAGAGGACATTGTGTGAGCCTGGGAAAAGATCTAGCTACTTTAAAGCAGTGCTTTCCAAACTGCCGCTGTTGGCGACACACCAATGGCAGCAGCAGCAGTGGCATGGGGGTGGGGGCGTTGTCGTGCACGGTGGTGGCGCAGGGGGGCGTGCGGCAGTGGTGTGCACGGCAGCAGCGGCGGCCTCTGCTAAAACACGGAAGCGCTGATGGCGCGCTGCTGCCGTCGTCGCTGCCGCTGCCACCGTGCACATCGCCGCCGCACGCGCCCCTGCGCCACCGCCATGCACGCCCCTGCCGCCACTTCCGGGTTGTCTTGCGACACACCAAACTGTGTGTTGCGACACACTAAAGTGTTGCGACACACAGTTTGGAAAGCTATGCTTTAAAGAGTTGCAGTCAAATGCTAAGTCCATCCTCCTGCATGTTTTGAAGTACATGTTCTGAATTATTTTAATGATCAGCACAGCCCTATTATCCCTTGAATAACCCTTGAAATACTTTTCAGGCCTCGGGGAACCCCTGCACTTCAGGCTCAAATACCTGCAGTATTAGATCAATATCCTCTGAAAACCATCCATGGGAAAATGTGAAGGAAGAATGTTGTTAATACACTCAGCTTTTGCTTATAGGCTTTCCACAGGCCTCTAGTTGACCATTATGGGAACAGATTGCCAAGTCAGATGGGTATTTATGCTGTTTCAGCAGGCCTCTTACGTTTTTAACATGCTAGAAGGCCAGTGGATGCATACACACATGCACAAACATGGGTGGTAATAATTTATTTGGGCTAGAAAGGCTTTTCAGTTCCTCTCTTTATGCTGGTAGGTCTTCAGATGAGAAAGTCAACTCTTGGCCATATCTTAACTTACTGTAATGTGCATGGCGTAGGTGGAACTGCATTAGATAAGAGTCCAAGCAGAAAGCCAGCCAGCATGTTGAGTGAGTCGAATAATAAATATAACATGAACAGCAGCACAAACGCCATTGATCTAAAATCATCCTAGCTTGCCAAGTTCATTTGTACTTTTTAATGGATCGCCTTTTCTCCTTGCGGGTCGTCACAGCTGTCTGAGCGCTCAGAGCGAGAGGCTTTTTAAATAATTGGCTTCCAGAACATACTGCTATTCATAGAGAATTGCAGTTGAGCAACAAAGCTGTTGTTTACTCAGCAAATAGGGCAAATGGTTTCCATGCTGGACTAGCACCTGGGATTGCAAGAGAAATAGAGATCAGGAAATGCTGCAGGATGGGTCAGAGTTAAATGGCATTTAGGTGCTGAGTTCATGGCAGTGTACAGAGCCACTTCCAGGAACCCTTAAAAATCACACCAACATGGGAGTCTCTATTTAATTCAGCACTGCTTCTGTTGAGACAATGTACCCAAAGAGGCTTCGGTTTACATTATTCCCCTTGAGGCTTTGCTTTACTGACCTTTGATATGGAATCTGTTTTGAAGCATCAACATTCAACATCCAGCTCTGGGATTATTAAATCATAATGGAGAGATTGGCCCCTCTGAGCATACGGAAAGTTTTTTTTTGTATGTGTGCCTTGGAATCAGTGTTAACTCCTGGCAACTGTCTGGACAAGTCCCTGCAGTTTTCTTGACAAATTTTTCAGAAGTGGTTTGCCATTGCCTGCTTCCTAGGGCTGAGCAAGAATGACTGGGGCAAAGTCACCCAGCTGCTTAAAAAAAGTTATCTGTTAAAACTAGAGGGGTCAAACCAACTGGGGAAAAATTGCATTTTGAGCCAATAAATTATCATCTTCCAGGCCCTAACTTGAATTGACGGCATTCCTGTCTCGAGACTTAATTGGGCATTAAGTGTCCATCGCTGCCTTAGAGTTGCCAACTTTTATCATAAGTCCTGTTTGTATGGATTAAAACAACATCAAGAAGGTACAGTACATCTTCATTTGTTACAGTGACAGTAGAAGAAAAAATGTACAGCACTAAAATGTAGAAGGATCTATTCTGGGATACTGTAAGCTTCTGCCAAAGGACAGGTGACTGACTCAAAAAGCTCCCACAACAGGCTGGGCCAAAACCAAGTAAACCACCTTAGGCTTGGCACAACATTTGCATTTTCCCCATGGACGCAATCCAGCACGCTTCCTTGACAATGTGGCTGATGACATGGCCAGGACCTGGGATCTGCCTAGCTCCTACTGGACACTTTAGGCTGCTGTGGGGTTGCCCCCTCCCCTCCAGTCATTGGACACTGCCTCTTTGGCCACTGGCACTGGGGATGCAGGAGAAATTAGACACCCAACTTCCATGGAAGCATCTGCCAGCGCTGATCCCCTCTCCTCTCCTCTCCTCTCCTCTCCTCTCCTCTCCTCTCCTCTCCTCTCCTCTCCTCTCCTCTCCTCTCCTCTCCTCTCTTCTCTTCTCTTCTCTTCTCTTCTCTTCTCTTCTCTTCTCTAATATTTTATTGGTGAAATATAACAAGCAGAAGATATGATGAAGTACAACCCAAAATATAACAGTGCTAATATAATCAGAAAAGAATATACAGAATAGTAATTAAATGAGTGACATTTGAAGAAACTAAAGATATATCCATAAAGTGTTAATATAGAACTAGCTCAATCCTTTAACATATTATTAAATCTAGCCGTATAGACCATCCATTGCTCCATCTTCTCAGTTTTAATACGATATGTTATTTCAGTACAATGATATTTATATAATATACTTAGATTCTTAATATTCTAGTATTTAGATACCTTAGGGTACTGAATATAGAGAAGAGGGGAAAAAGTAGATATTCTATCAGTATTAATTACAGTTTCAGATATTAATGTTACAAGCATTATGATTATTTGACTTCTTCAAAATTAAATGTAACATTGGAAATGAAATGAAAAAATGAAGGGAGAGCATACATCAAGGTATTTGTTTTATAATAAAGGTTTCGGTCTTAAGCTAAATATTTGATATTAAAGTCTCCAACATGTGTGTGTATATATATATGTGTGTGTGTTTGTGTATGAGTATATGAGAGATGTATATGATGTATATGTATATGAGAGAAAATGAGATGTATGTGTTTTTATACATGTTGATAAAAGAAAAATGAACAAAACAAGTTTAGCAAATTTGAAATACTAAAAATGTAAAATAAAAAGGCAAAAAATATAATAAATAATAGCTATTTCACATGAAATGAAGAAATTATCCTCGAAAACTTATGACTTTCTACATAAAGCTTTGCTGATACTACCCCAGATTCCCTCTTCCTGTTCCTTTATAAATCAGAATAATCTTTTCATACCTATGGCTTGTTTGACAGACATGAAGACATCCGGATGGGTAGCCAGTTGCCATGGAAATAGGCAGAGAGGGTCAGAGAGAGGTCTGGGGATGTTTTAGTCTTCCTGTAATATCCTTAATTGCTCATTTATTTACTGCAATTAGTCCCAGGTGTTTGCTCTCATGCCTATGCCCCTATGTGAAGCCCATCTGCAACTTTGCTGGTTTATTCCTAGATGGGTCTCTTTTTTTGGTCCCTGAAGATGGCAGCTGAGAGAGTGATTATACAGGCCTCAAAATGTATGGGCAGGGTATGTATTCTTCTTCTACTAAGTCTGGAGCACTTCATATTTAAGCTGGAATGAATAATCAAACATATTTGGGAAAAAAAGATTAAAAATATTATTTATTAGTTTTCTGATTTTCCTGCAGAAGCAATGCACCAGATGCTTCCACCTTCAGAAATGCTTCAGGGATCAAGTGTGCTTTTTGGGTGGTGGTGGTGGTGAATGAGCTTTCTTTTGTGGTGTGTCCAATAAAGAATGGAAGGACTTTGGGCTGGAAATCTGTAGCACCATTAAACACAATGTGCAGGGAAGGTCCCTAATACAGGTGGTCCTTGTTTAATGACCACTCGTTCAACGACTGTTCAAACTTATGACGGTACGGAACGAGTGGTAGTTATGGAGTTCTGGCCATTGCAGTATCCCCACGGTCATGTGATTGTGATCCAGGTGCTTGGCACCCAGCTCGTGATTACGATGTTGCAGCAAGTCACATGATTGCGATTTCCAACATTTCCTGTCAGCTTCCCGCAAGCAAAGTCAATGGGGAAGCTGGCAGGAAGTTGGAAGTCGTGGACACATGAGGTCCTTGCTTAGCGACCTGAGTGGTCCTTGCTTAACAACGGCAACTGGACTGCTGAAACTGCCGTCACTAAGCAGCATGGTGATATGACGTTGCACTTTACAACCACGTCACTTAGCAACAGTAATTCTGGTCCCAATTGCTGTCATAAACTGAGGACTACCTGTATAGTGTTTTAAAGTAAGTGAAATAATACACATTATCATCAAAAGAGTCCCCCCACTCATCAAAGACTATTAATAACAGAGTATAACCACACTACTAACACCTACGCTTTGCAATTCCTTCTTCACTTACACGCTTAATGTATTATTCTGTTCAAGTGTTAAGCATCTTCTACACAGTAATATCCCCACCAAAATCTATATGGCCCTGACTCCACTTTTCTTTAGGGGGACCTTAAAGACCTGGCTTTTTCCACATGCACTGGACTGGGACGATGTGTGTACCCACTAAAGCTTGTGTATTTTGAATCTATCTTTGCTCCAGCATATTATTATTGTAACAGTTATTTTTAAAACATTATTATCTCTTGTTTTTAACCCTCTGTAAGCTGCCCAGAGTTACTTGGTGAGTGGGCGGCCTTAGAAATTAGAAATAATAAATCAAATCAAGTTATAATAGCTTTTATGTACTATTCTATTTGCCTTGATATTTGTAGGGATCTAACTGATGAGTCTGTGGCTAGAGTTATGTATTATTTCAATTTTTATTGGATTGCTTTCTAAAATTATGTGGTGAGTTCTTTTGGATGTCTAAATTTGGTAGAGAGGCAAGACACACATATTTTTAAATAAAAAAAAATGATTAAGGAAGGGAATCACTAACATTGTGGAAAGGTACATTTAGGGGTGGGAATAAGTATACAACTTACTGGAACAAAAGAGCTTGCAAATAGAATTGTAGACCTTTCTTCTATACTTTTCATAGCAGATGAAACTTAATGAAGGAGGTTCTAGAAAGATAGCCATGTTAGTCTCTTGTGACATCTTAAGACTAATAAAGTATTATTTTGTGAACTACAACCCACAGATGTACTGTGGGAATGTCAAATAATTAATAGAGAAGCCATTTAAGGACTAAGACCCAAAGTATCTTGCAAAGTGGCCTGGGATACCAGGGTTAAATTTTTAGATAAGTCTTTCCCTGTGAATCAGAGACATTAAATTCTTTCTAGACCAAGGTCTGACTCTGTCTTTGGAATGGTTTGCTAGGGTCTAATTCCAACAAGTAGTGGGTGGGGCCAAAATGAAAACTATATTTTATTTTATTTTATTTTATTTTATTTTATTTTATTTTATTTATTTTATTTTATTTTATTTTATTTTATTATTTTATTTTATTTTATTATTTTATTTTATTTTTTATTTTTTTTATTTTATTATTTTATTATTTTAATTATTTTATTTTATTATTTTATTATTTTATTTTATTTATTTTATTATTTTATTATTTCATTATTTCATTTCATTTCATTTTATTATTTTATTTTATTTTATTTTATTTTATTTTATTTTATTTTATTATTTTATTATTTTGTTTATTTATTATTTTATTCAAATTCAAATTCAAATTCAAATTCAAATAATTATAGGTAATATAAGTATTTTATGTTATGTATTTAATAAGTTTTTCCCTCCATCACAATGAAAAACTGCAATTTGGAAACAACTTTTGGAAATCTTTGACCAATGCATTTGAAGGTTGCATGTGTCCTTGGGGCCTGAAGTAGTGAACCTTTGCTATGGATGACAGGAATTACAGTCCAAGGACTTATTCATAGTGCCTGGTTGTCCAGTCACTAGGACAGGTAGGCAATTGTTTCTGGAGGACAGAAAGAGGTGGTGCCATCTTCTGTAATCCCCCACTCAGTGTCAAAGTGACTTCACACATATATTTTTCAATGTTTTGTTCCCTTGAGTGCTTCTATCCTTTGGGAATAGTATTCTTCACTTTGCTGCAGGCTAATCCCAGCTATTCATTGAATAAATTGCAGATGAAGGAACACACCTTCAACTGAGTCAATGCTTATTTGGTGCTCTAATTGTTTCTATATCTCCTTTTACCAACAGTGTGGAAATAGCACAGTGGTTGTGGTATTTGCCTAGTGTATAGAAGGTTGTTGATTTGAAACCCCACAGAAACTTCACTGCATTTTTAAATTACTATTTTTCTTCTCCTGAGCTAATTCATTTTTCCTCTTTTTTCCCCAAATAAATCCATAGGTACACTGTATTATATTTTTTCAATCACTTGATGTATCTACTTCAAATGATTGGAAAAATAATTAAATGCTGTACCCTGGACTTACTTGGGAAAAAATAAACAGAAAAACTAACTAGCTCAGGAAAAGAAAAATAATATTTAAAATATGTTTCTGCTGGATTTTGGACTGGCAATCTTCTACCTGCTAGGCAAAGATTACAGTTACTGTGCTATTTCAGCACTGTTGATAAAGGAAGATATAGGGTGGATAAGAGGAATGGAAATTTTATTTTAAGGATGGTTGTTCTACCTCAGGGGTGGGGAACCTTTTTTCTGCCAAGGGCCATTTGGATATTTATAACCGGGGACCGGGGGAGTGGGGGCGGGGTTTCTGGGATTTCCGCGGACCGGGGGCTGGAGTTTGCGGGCAGGAGCCAATCACAAGCACTGGGGGGCAAGGTTTGCGGGCAGGAGCCAATTGCGTTGAAGGGGCGGGGTTTGCGGGCGGGAGCCCCGCGGTCCTTAGGCGGGAGCCCCACGGGCCTTATACGGCCCACGGGCCTGACGTTGCCCACCCCTGTTCTACCTGTATATATGTACATTGTGATGCTTTAACATATTTATAAATTTAACAACTGTGTGTATACACATACACCCACCCACACTAGTATATATATCCAGAAAGTCCTGCCTTCCCACAGAAAGGAAAGTGATTGACATATGTTTTCCTGGAACAGAAAGGTTGGAAAGCACAGCAGCAGGGGAATTGTTCAGTGGGAGGACATGGTAGCCTGCAGTCTGGACAGACTACCTTCCAAGCTGTTGCTGAAGCATCTCAGTCCGGATAGAATTTTCTTTCCTTTTTTCTCAACACATGTATTAATTTATTAGTTTTATGAATATAATCAAAGAGAAAACAAGAAAGGAAGAAAAAGAAGATAAAAGGATTTAAAACATAAGATTAGCTTTAAAAAGTTTCAAAGTGACATTATAATATAAATCTGCATATTAGAATATCTTATATTAGTGTGAAGTTTTATGTCAATACTAAAATAAGTCAATATTAATCAGGTTATTATGCAATAATTATCAACTACTGTATATCCAGTATAATTCAAACGATAAGTTATAAACTGAGATAAAGAAATTGCAATAATGCTGCTTAATCTAGAAAATTTTACAATTTAACAAACCAATAAAAAATGAATATTATAATCTTATGTTAGGGAAATCCTAAATTTTGGATATGGTATGAATCTATTCCTAAGATTATCATCCAAAAACAATTTCCACATTACATTCTGTATCAAATTGGTTTTTCCCATATCAAGTTAATTTTAACATTGAGGGATATTCCCGTACCTTAGTTTGGCATTCTTTTACAAAAGGAATTGTTCTTAATTTCCAGTGAGAAGCATAGAGCATTTTAGCAGCTGTTACCATATACAAAGCCAGTTCAGCATAGCTTGTGAGAATATTAAGGTTTAGAAATATTTAATTTAAAAAATAGAGTAAAAAGAAAAATCTCCCTTTAATAGTTGTTTTATTCTATTATAAATCATTTTCCAGAATGATTGAGCTTCATAATATTGCCACCAAATATGAAAACAGGTCTAACCTGATTATTGCATTTCCAAAATTTTTTGGAGAATGAATTCTATTTTTTGCAATAGATACTAAAGTAATACACCATCAAGTAATATACCATCAACAAAACATCTTATACCAATTTTCCTTTCTTTTTTTAAAATCCAATTTTCTCTAAATAACATGGACTGTAAATTTGATATTTTTCTTCCACTGATATTTGTTGCATGGCAATTGTTCTATTTAAATTCTGCATCCATTTAATCCAACAGTCTTTGACTTGTTTCCGAACTGTACTTCACCAGCAAGTTATAAACAAGCCTCAACAGATGATCTGATAAGCTTTTTCAGTTCAGTCAAATCTCTAAATGTTTCATCTTGTTTCTATAAACCCTTTAGAATTATACTGCTTAATTGCAGGTATTGAAACCAATGAGGTGATTCTGGCCATTCTGAAGAGAGTGGACAGGATTTTTTTAGAGTTAAACCGAGTAAAGAGTTTAGAGTTAAACCGAGTAAAGACAGGACAAGAGTTGTTTAAATTGTTAAGAGCAGATATGTCCTAATTCTTCTGGAGGTCACCAGGTTGTGGAAGGCTGTCAGAGTGTTTGCCACAACACATGATCCAAATATTTCCCACAATCCCTGGCAAGACTGCAAGGCCTTGTTGGACACGTGCCTCAGCGCATAGTGTACAGCTGCATAGTTGGAAGTAACAATTTCTCAATAGAGGAATCATGGCTAATGTCGATGGTAAGGCAGAAAACAATGGAAATTGGCAGACTTGATTTAACCATAGCTAGAAAACTGAAGGAGAGGGAAAAAAAAGAAGACACAGATGGGTACATCATGGGCTACCACAGCTGTGTAGTATTGCCAACTTTTTTCGTCATATAGAGTTAGTGTGCTTTGAACTGGATTGGTTTGGAAGCTTGCACTGATTCTGCCTTTGGACCGTTATCTGTTCTCCTGAATCCCAAGCTGTAAATAAACAGATTTATGAAGGTCATCAGAACCCTCCAGTGTGATACTCCAAAGGCAACACTCTTCTAATGCTGGCCTCAAGCTAGCAAGAGCAAAATATCATATTTGTTATGGTTTGTTTTTCTCTGAAGGTTACGAGACTGACGGGCCACAAAAAGAACAGTGACAGTCTTTGTGAAGGAGGGGGAAATATGAAATAAAAAAGAAAGCCTCTTTCATTTGGCCAGTGATGTCATCATTTTGGCTCATTTCTTTTATTTATTTATCACGTCTGGAGTACACAGAGGCATCCTTGCTCCCCCCACTCCCCCTCCATCAGTTCTTGTTGGTTAAAAGCTCTTCTCAACCACACAATGGCCTTTAGTGAAAGGAGAGAAAGAGAGAACTCAGATATTAGATACCCACTTTGACCATTTTGAAATGGTGCAAGAAACCACATGCTAAAGGGCAAAATCATTGAGATGAACAATACAAAGTCAATGACGTAGTTTCTCTCCAGCTAGGAGATTGTTTCAAAATGGTATTGGTCAGCACCTGGAAACAGGCCAGATGAAGCAGTTGATCAGTGATTAATAAGTACTTAAGATGGGACTAAATGCCTTAATAAAAGGCTGTCTGCTCTGAATACTAGATTCTGGGGAACAACAGCCAGAAAAGCTATTGCTCCGTCTTCTTGCTCTGTGAGTTTGTGGAGTGCATTTGGTTGGCCGCTAAATTGGATTAAGTTGATATCTGGTCTGATCCAGCAGGGTTCTAGTGTTCTTATATCAATCTTTCCACAGCCTTGTGCCCTCCAGAGAAGACTATGTTCCTATCACCTCTGGCTGCTGCAGGGCCTCTTCTTTTTCTTCTTCTTCTCTGCTTCTATATCATATAAGAAAGTAACACTCTTCAAAGAACAAGTTTCTATGTGCACAAATGTCTGATTTTGGACTGTACCACTTTTGGTTATTCCTGAATTTTCTTTGAAGAGATGCTGGTGTTTTTTCATTTGTGTATGGGTCTAACAGATGAATTATAAGTAGATGATAGGGGCACCCCAAACCCACACTTAGCAGATTTGAATTCTGCAGCATTGCAGTGAATTGTACAAAGAAATCTAATTTATTAACTTCATTTTACTTATGGAGCGGATAACCAAAACTAGTCCTAAAAAACTAAATCTTGCCTTTAATTTTTATAATTTCATGATACAGGCTAATTTCTCACATTGTGCTGAACCATAATGTTTGTTGTAGCTACATGTGATATGTACAAAGAGTTGGTCAATGAATAACTCATGATTTGTTTTAAGCTAATCTCACAATTGGAAACTGCTTTTTAGTTTGACTATAATGTGACTTACAGTAGTGTGATGTGTGACATATGCTTTGTTGTGATTTCTTGACTTGTTTCAATTTATTTTTGTGCTGTATCCAAACAAATATGCAGAAGTGCAAAACAAGCTAGGCTAAAAAGTAACGGGAAAACAAACTAGAAATTGGTCAATCAAGCTGTGATTGTGTAATCATCCTTGTGCTACGACTATGGATAGTATGGATTTTAGACCAGCAATATCCAAATGGGTGTGATTATATTATTTGCAATTTAAGCATAGATAGGAATGTGGGTAAGGGGCGTGGTGGCTCAGCGGGTAAGATGCCAGGCTTGTCGATCAGAAGATCGCAAGTTCGGAGGTTCGAATCCCTAGCCCCGCGTGACGGAGTGAGCTCCCGCACTAGCCCCAGCTCTTGCCAACCTAGCAATTCGAAAGCATGCAAATGCAAGTAGATGAATAGGTACCACTTCGGTGGGTAGGTAAAAGCGTTCCATGTGCGTCATGCCGGCCACATGACCGCGGAAGCGTCTTCGGACAACGCTGGCTCTTCGGCTAACAAACGGAGATGAGCACCGGCCCCTAGAGTCGGACACGACTGCACAAATGTGCGGGGGGTACCTTTACCTTTACTAGGAATGTGGGTAAAGTATTTTGTTGGAACTCTTTTCTGATTCCCTGTCTTCATGTTGCCCTGTGGTTCGGACGTAGGAAAGATCTTTCTCAAGGCCTGTAGCTCTTCACCTTTCTTAGCGAAGACAGAGAGGGCACCTGGCATCGATCAACCAATCCAAAGACAGTGCCCTTTGGTTTTTATTTCCCTTCCTTTTTCAGGCTGCTAAAACGATCCCAAGCCTTTTGTTTTTAGTAGCTGGAGAGGTTCTCATAGGGTCTCCAAGGCCCTCTTGGGCCATACTAACAGCTTGTATGTTGTTTGCTTTAAGTGAGAAGATGAAAATCTAATGTGAGACAAATACATAGAGGGGCTCCTGATTTTCCTCTCCTCTTTAGATGGTGCTTTCAGTCCCTTGGCGCTGAGAAAAATCACACACACACACAGAGTGTTTTTTTTTTTTAAAAAAAAAAAGACTTTAAGAAGTTTTTTTTTAAAAGGAAAGAGAAAGATGGATAGATGGCCAGTCATGCAAAGAACTAACGTAAATAAACGAAAGTAAATATCCTAAAGTTCCTATGATAAATTGAGCACTGAGAATATTGCAAGGCAAAGAAGGGCGGCCTTTACACATCTGGTTTTCAGACCATGAAATTCTAAATGCCACTCGGTGCCCACATGAACTAGCAGATTACACAGAAGGTTGTTCAAAGCAGTTCATGGAACTTGTATTTACAGATTTGGTGCTATGGCACAGGCTCCAACTAGCTTTATGATCATAGTGCAAAATGTATTATTTACAGGAACTGAAATTGTAGATCAATTGTGTTTTTCAGGCCTGCAAATTTAAGTTCATCAGATGGAAATTTCAGCGTGCAAAACTGAAATGGAGGAATTTAAACAGGGATTTTTCTCTTTCTAATATCTCTTATTAACAATGAACTCAGATTGTAAGTGCCAATAGGGCTGAAACCAGAATGAAGCAACCATCATCCAACCAAGCAGCAGCAGCAGCAGCTTCCAAGGGGGCAGGGTCAAAAAAGTCAAGATGGCAGCTGTGTGCATGCAATTGAAGCCTTGCCCCTTTTACAGCATGTAAGTCACCACATGTAAAAAAGGGGCAGGACTTCATTTGTGTAGTTGTGGCTGCCATATTTACTTTTTTGATCCCCCCCCAGATGCCCCTGCAACCAAGGAAAAGCCAAGGAACAACAGCTGGAAAATTGCAACTGCTTCTCCCTCCAGCATCTGCTGCCCAAGATTTTGACTCACTCTGCATAATAGTAGGACCAAAACATTCTTTTAAGAGCCTGGAAAGTCTCACTGTTGTGTTATTGAAAATCACACTGGCTTCTTTTAAATTCATTTTGCCCATTCTACACCCATCATCATTAATATAAGTTGCATCTAGTTCGGAATATTAGATTTGACCCAAAGAACCATGACTGAAAGGAAAATAGCTGCTAGAACTGGTACTTTCAAACACTAAGGCTGGGTTCACACAGTCTATTAAGCCATAATGCACTTTTTGTTTTGTTTTGGCTTGGCATGTTGTGGAAATCCATATATTGTGGCTTGGTAGTTTAACATGCTGTGTGAACCAGGACAGATGTGGTTTGTTCAGTAAGCAGTTGTAAAGTGGATCATGATTTAGCTGCCAACTGTGTGATGTTAGAGTCTTGCTCATTAATTTGGCAGTTTTATTTTAGGTAGGTTCTTTAAACCAGTTTTCATGCTCTTTCTGGAAAAACGGTACAACTGGAAGAACATTCAAGGGCAGCTGCAATGAAGACAAGGAAATCCTGCTGAATCAGGCCCAAATCCCATCTCATTCTTGAGTAGCTAATCAGAGGCCTCTTCTAAGATTAATCTGAGCAGTGCATGAAGGCAGGAGCTGCCTCCCCTGTTGTTCCTTCCTCCTAGTAGCTGGGTATTCAGTGGTGTATTATGCCTCTGAAGATGGAGGATACATTCAGCTGTCACGATTAGGAGCCATTGATAGATCTCTTCTTCATTAATGCATCTTCAAAACCCTTTTAAAGCCTTCTAACCCAGTTCCCATCACACCATCTTGTGACAGGGGATTTCATACATTAATTATGTGATGTTTCAATAACTACTTTCTTTTGTCTGCCCTGAATTTAATCTCGGGCAAATTTACTGGGAGACTTGTGCTGCAGCACTATTAGGCCTAGTCCTAGAGCATTCCAGTCACCACTCCTTGCATAATTTCATAAATGAACGAGAATGCGCAGTTTCCTTTTGTTTCTATAAGGCTTGAACAGAAGTTCTGGGGGGAGGGAGTAAGGGAGAAGCATCCCAGGGATCAGATCTTCCTGCCTGTCTCCCACTTTTCAGTAACAATCTGATTTTGGCTTATGGCACGACTGTTTCAGCAAGTCCAGCAGCAGCAGCAGCAGCAGCAGCAGCAAGAAAGCAGCATCACAGCGTTGCCACAGAAGCCCATCCCTTCCCTATGTAAATTGTGACATCACACGCACATTCCAAAGGTGTGGAGCTTGTGGCCCAGTGCTGTGAAACTGCTTTTACTTGACTGGGGTGCCACCACATGCCACTTCTTCTCTCCATCATGGCTCCTTATTCTGAAATCTGGGCGGCTGCCTTCCTTTGCAGTTTGTTGGTGATGCAGGAGAGAGTTTTGCCACTGCCCCAAAGGAGAGCAGGATTGGACCATAGAGGCAAAAATGTTAAATTAAAATACATGGCCTGATTTTATAGCTCTGATTTTGTTTATCCTGAAGCCTTCTAACAGGGAAGGGCCTGCCTGCCAAATGGATCGGCATCATTCCCCAGATAATATTCACGTCTTCCCCAACCGCTTCCTCATTATTCATCCATCTATATCTTCCCAATCTCTGACACAACTAAAAAGCCATACATCTTGGCAGATTAAACCTTTTGGTATGTGTCTCTCCCCCATGTCAGCAAGCTTTAATTGGCTCCCCACTGATGCATCTCAAAATCCCCTTAGAGTTGCATTTACGGGTGACTTTTAAGAGGCACATGAGTAAGGTTTCAGTAAGAAATGGGCTCCCTATAGAATAGAAGCAAAAAAGAAAAAACCCTACGGCCCTTCAGTTAATGTTGGATTCCACAACTCCCCTCAGATCCTGCCAGTGTGTTAGTGCTCAGAGGATAGGAATTAAAGTCCAAACTCATGTTGAAGTTCATCGGGCTTCCATTACTGCTGTATAGGAAAAAAGGAAGGAAAGTGAATTGGTTTGCTCCTCGTGCAGGATTAAGCAATGGCCTTCAACTTCTGGACTCTGCTTAACATCTGATCTTGCTAAGTAAAAGGGAGAGAGAACTCTGCCAGAAGAATGACTGTGCCTTACACCACACGTTTAAAAAAGATACTCGGAAAAGACAAAAGCAAGGCAGAATGTTCCCTGAGAAAGAAGAAGTCACAGATAGGACTGTTGGGAAATTCCCTCCTCAGTATTTTCAGTTTTAAAGCTGTGAGTGCAAAACTGCCCGTTAACAAGAGGGAACTGTTGATAGGTTTAAGAAAGTCCCTAGGTACTAAAAAATATTTAAGGAAGACATTAGTTGGAGACAGGAGGGATTCCACCCCCCCAACGTCTCAGAGAGGAGAACTGAGTAATTTCAGTAGTCATTGAATACTGACTGACTTATGGGGCAAGGCCTGGAAAATCAGTAAAGAGGAGAGTGGAATGGATTAGGATAGTCCACGTTGCAACTTTTTGTTACACTTCCCTCATAAATCAGCTGAACCTGTTTCTACCAATGGTGCCTTTGATTGGCCTCTTGAGTTTCATTATATCATGGTTGGCATCTGCCCAGCACACCAAAGCTAAAAAAAGAAGAAACTAAGCAAGTTTGCAACAGTATGTTATTTTGCCTACTTTTACAAATTGCCGTTGGATAGAAGCAAAGATGGCCAATATATTTAAGTTTCCAGAGACTTGATTTAAAAAAAAAAAGGTAGACGTTTTGCAAGAAGGGGAAGAACAGGATATTTCCTTATGAAGTATTTTGTATTTGGGAAAAATCAGTGGAGTAGTTTTAAAGAAAGATTCAGCTTTGGAATTAGTACGGCAGCAACAAACTTTAAAGGAGAAAATTTTAAAAATTCAGAGGTGTCTAAGAAACTTTTATCTTATAGATCCGCAAGCGAAACATGTTTCCTTTTTAACAAAATTAATCACCCTTTTCTAAGCTGTCAAACTGCAAAATTCAAAAGGCCAAGTATGAATCTCAGATGGAGTATTGGTTGTCAGTACTGAAGAAGAGTTGATTTGGCTATTGTGAAAACTGCAAAGAGCTAAATCTGGCCATGAGTTAATTAGTCCTTGTATTGTTGATGACCTCTGGTGTGTTGGAGATTCTGGCAAATCCAGCATGCCTCATCAGCATATGGATGGCTGCTCTAGGATGCAAGCTCTCCATGCTTTTCAGGAAGCTGTTTGTGGCCACTCCCACTTCTTCTTCTCTCTCTCTGATTCTTCCATTGAGGAGGATGCAGCATGTGGCTGCTCCTCTCCATGGAGAGGCTATGTGTTAGGCCTCATTCTCTCTCCTCCTTGGACTGGGAGCAAGCACATGGCTGTGTGCTGCTCCATTCTAGGCCATGGATGGGCCTAGGAGATTTTTCTCCCTTTCTACATGCAGCCTCTTGCAGGAAACAGGGCAAGAGGTATTAAGTTTAGGGAACAGAAAGAAGAAACGGAACATCATTTATCTACCAAAATGCTGTACCTGCAATGAATAAATGTAAGGACTCTTTTGTACTTACTTTTCATACTTGCCATGTCTAAGCGTGCATTTCTTTATGCTTGGGTGGGCTAAGGGTGTAAGATTAACCTGGATCTCTCTAATATGCTCATGGGCTCTGTTTTTAAACAATATTCTTTTTCTGTATATGAACTTTGCAGCTCTGCTCCATTTCAGTAGTTCTAACAGACTGCTAAATGGGCTTCATGGTGAAGCTGGGATGTGGTAGTGTAATCATCCTGCTTCTTCTCGATCTCTCAGTGGCTTTCAATACCATTGACCATGGTATCCTTCTGGCCCACCTTTAGGGATTGGGAGTGGGAGGCATGGCGTTGCAGTGGTTTTCCTCATTTCTCTAGGGTTGGATCCAGTCAGTGTTGCCAGGAGGGGAGAGATTGGCCCCTGGGTCTATACTCTCACCCCTTCTGTTTAACATCTACATTAGGCCTCTGGGTGAGGTCATCTGTTGGTTTGGGGCCAGGTATCATCTGGGTAGATGATACCCAGTTATACATCTTGATCCAGACTGACCCGGTGATGGTGTAAAGGTCTTGTCTGAGTATCTGGAGGAGGCTGTAGGGGACTGGATGAGGAGGAGCAGCTTGAAGCTCAACTCTGACAAGACTGAATGGCTGTGGTGCTTTGGGCCCCAGGGTCGGGGTTGCTTCATCTTTAATCCTGAGTGAGGTTGCACTTCCTCTTTCTGGACTGGTGCACAATTTGGGAGTCGTCTTGGATTTGCAGCTCCTGCTCAAGGAGCAGGTGGCAGCTGTGTCTAAGAAGGCCTTTGCACAATCCATATTATGTGCCAGTTGTGTCCTTACCTGGACAGGGAGGCCCTTTAGATAATCACTCACACTTTGGTTGCCTCACACATGGATTACTGCAATGCACTCTACATGGAGCTGCCCTTGAAAACCACTTTGAAACTGCAGCTGCTCCAGAATGGGGCAAGGGCAAATATGGGCATACCTTGTCAGACTTGTTACAGGGACAATTCAAGGTGCTGGTTGTCACCTATAAAGCCTCAGATGGCATAGGGCAGTGCTTTCCAAAGTGCCGCCGTTGTGCGGTGGCGCGGTGGCGCGTGGGGGGGTGCGCGCGTGCACGGTGGCAGTGCAGGGGGGCGTGCGGCGGCGTGCATGGCGGCGGCGGCCTCGCTAAAACGCGGAAGTGCTGATGGTGCGCCGCTGCCGCCGCCGCCATTCACACTGCCACCACCGCGTGCGCCCCCATGCCACCACCGTGCGCGCCCCCATGCCGCAGCTTCGCGACACACTAAACTGTGTGTTGCGACACTAAAGTGTCGCGACACACAGTTTGGAAAGCTATGGCATAGGGCCTGGTTATATAAAGGACTGTCTGTCTTCCATGACTTCTCTCTGGCCTATATGATTGGACAGAGTGGGCATGCCCCAGGTCCCATCCATTAAGCAGTTTCATCTGGGGGACCCAGGAAGTGTAAATTGTATTTTATGAGCATTTTTATTATATGCCACCCAGATTTGTTGTGGAGTTGAGCGACCTTATCAATTTATAAATAAATAAATACATTTATATAACCTAAAATAAGCTAAACATCACAGTATACAAAATGTTAAGAAATAAGTACTGTCCATATTTTATGTCTCTTTTTAAGGTAAATTGTTAAGGTAAATTACAAGAGTTACATCACCGATGCAATGAACATGAATTTGAGCAAACTCCGGGAGACAGTAGAGGACAGGAAGGCCTGGCGTGCTATGGTCCATGGGGTCACGAAGAGTCGGACACGACTTAACGACTGAACAACAACAACAACAAGAAGAAGAGTTACTAAAGAGCCTATTTAGTCTAACATCTTCTTTCTACAGTAATGTGTCGAATAAAAGGAAATCTAGTGACTTCAGAAAAATCCTGGTATGACGAGTGTCACATTACTGTGAGTTGTTGTGTCAGCCTTTTTATTAATGCAATGTCCTGGACTTTAAGGTAGCAGTCAGCCATGGATGGTTCCTTTGCTGATTTCTATTGTCTTGCAATAGAAACACCTTCAGCTGCTAGTAACAAAAACTGGATTAAATCTTTATGAGGAACTGACACATAAGTACCAATCGAAGAGAATATTTGTAGCTCAGGGTTGACACATAAGTCCCTGTAAATAAAAGTTAGAGTCCAATTTATGGCTCAGTGTTCCTGCAACTTGAACCAGAACAATGCCATGAATGGGCACAATGATGCCACAAATAAAAGTAAGTACACTTGATTTATATAGATTTTTTTTAACAGCCGAATTTTCCAGATTTATATACCAGTTGCACCCATACAAAAATAAAATGAGATTGGTTCACCCATTGCTAATACAAATTAAGTTTGGGTCCCATTTCATTTAACTAAGTCCAACTTAAATTAACGAGACCAGTAAATTATTATTTACTTGGTTTTAATGGAAATTAAGTACCAGTAACACCGATCAATTTCCCCACAAGCAACTATAGCATCCTACCACTGTTATGCCAGAATAGCAGTAATGACGAGGACAGCCTTTATATCACTTCAACAGTGTTTGTATAATGCTATGAAGACATTTTAATTCTCTGATGGAGAGATGGCCTAAGTCTGGATCCCAAATATACTAATATGTTGAACCAAAACATTATCCACCATGGAAATATTTCTGACTAAGGCCAATTCACACTTTCTGCTTGTCCAATCCCTAGTATGGGGCACCCACCATTTCTTGAGTATTGTCCTCCATCTATTTCCAGCAAATGCATCCCCTGGTCATGTTCTGAGCTCCTCTTCACTGTTTTCCATCTTGAGCAGTCTTAAGCCCTTCTAAATGGTTGGTCTCCTATACTTCATAGTAATCTAGCAACATCCCAACTCTGATTGGCTACTGTTCCTGGCATAACACGTCCCCTCAAGTGGCTGATCACTATAATTCCATCCTGAGCTGCTGGGCTGCTGTGCTTTCAATTAATCAACAGCTTCCTTTAAAAACATATTCTTGTTGATCTAATGATGGCTCTTAGAGACCACAGAGTCTAGTAAAGTCTCCTAGCCACCAAGTTTTCTCTATTAATTCTGCCAGCACACAGATTTTTAAATTAAACAATGAAGTTGCAACATAGGCACAGTGGAACAAAGCTTCAATGAATGCTATTTCTTTGCTTCTATGGATCTGAACCATCAGTTCTTCCTCGCTACAATTTTCTATGAACCTACAGTGGTCCTGTATATAGGAATGAAGGTACACCTTATTGTCTTTGTTTTGATCACTGTAGCAAAAAGAAAGGGTCTACGGTAGTGTCAAAAGAGAAAATATGGGAAGGGTGTGTGAAGGCATCCAGATGTGCAAACTTACAAGAAAGCAAAGGAAAAGAACAGGGATTAGTGAGGAGGGAACAATCCCTAAAAGAAAAAGGCTGGCACTGGTAGAGCCACACACACAAAGGCCAGCCAGCTAGTCTTGTCTTCCCTGAAGAGATGGGAAAGGCAAGAAGCAAGGGAACTACCCCTCAGGGTCTGTAGTCCAGCCTGAGCACCAACCCAGCCCTGTAGCCAAACTGCTGGACGAGATCCGGACTGGGATTTGTTAAGTTGGCTTCCGAAACAGCCAGGAGCAGCAGAGGCGATGAGCAGTGCAGAATTGCCCTAAATGGGATTTGTTGTGACATGAAAGAGCTCTTTGTATGTAGGTCAGTATACATTAGAATATTCCTTTCTGGACTGAATGTGCAGATAGCAAGGCAGTATTTCTGCCTCCTCAGGTGACAGCAGCTGGAGGCTCTGGCATGTGGCCATGGGAGGTAGCCTAGCCTCTGCAGCCCTGTAATTCAGCTTCACTAGTCTGAATTTCCCTCAGCTGTGTGGTGGAAGTGTGGCCTTCAGCTTCCTGCTCCAAAGAATCAGTTTATTAGGTTTGGATACACTGGTCCAGATTTTGATTTTGCAAGCCCTAGTGAGATCTGGATAGTTAGCTAAATACCCAACTGTTTTTACTTACTGTAGACACGTTTGTGTCCTCCCTCCCTTCAAATATGAGTCCTTTTACCACTTAACACTGTGGTTTACATATTAAACCTTTCATTTTGTTGTTTGCCCCTGGGTGTTTTCACTTTTCAGTTTGCCCATTTAAATATTTTTGTATTTGTCAACTCTCAAAAGTATGATTAAATCTCTCAGAATATGGCAGTAACCAGCCCCATTCTCAACTGCACTTGTTATAACACCGCTTTAATAATTACAGTTAGTTCCTTCAGCATTTCAGGCCAGTTCCTGCTTCTACATCTTCTTCAAGAACTGGCAGAGAGGTAAGTGAAACATTCCAAGATCTCCCTGATCACATATCTACTTGGAAAGTGTTGATGGTAGCTGTCTATCCAGGTATCTGATTTTTTTCTTATCCATCAGCAGCTTTCAATGCGATATCTCATATTAGTCTACAGACAAGTGAATGAGACTACAGGCAGGTGGAATGATTGGAAGATGACTCATTTGCTGTCCTTACTAAGTGTTTGATCGAACTGATATTTGGCTTTGTTCTTAATATCTTGAAAACATGTTAAATTAGTCTATTTCAATGGAAAAAGTGTGTTGGTGATGGGCATTCCTTGGCAAAAGTGGTTATGTTTCCTTTCTGATAACAGGTGAAATCTGGTGACAGGCAGTGCAAAACTGAAAATGGAATGAATCCAGTGTTTCCTCTTGTTCATTCTCTCTTTTACAAACACTATCTAGCCATCCATATAAGCACTACAGAAACCTGTACCCCATCCCTCCCTCCCCCCCTTCCTCCCCCCTCTCTCTGTTTCTTTGTCTCTCAGTCACACATATACACAAGCTACTTATCAGATTACACACATTGTAACACAAACAACTAATTTGTCCATCACCTATCCATTCATTTTGCTTATCACACACATAAATCCATCTGTTCCCATTCATGCATGTATCCACACACAAACCCCACACACCAATGGCAGGAACCCTGCCACCCTCCTCCCCAACTTGGGGCACTATCATATACACAGTTCTCTGATACTCTACCTTGCCCAATGCTCTGCTTTGTGTAACCAGCAGAATAGCCAGCAATGGAAGAGGCAGGGACCAGATGAATGTAGGCCCCAACCATTGAATATGGTTCTTAGATTATCATAAATGGGCCAGTTGGGTGGCATGTGTCCTTGCTGTCTTCAAGCTCTTGGCCAAATGTCTAGAGCCAGGGTAAAGGTGGTTTAGGTCCTGCATTCTGTGATAGGATTAGGTTGTCCTTGGTGGTGATGGCTCAAACATTCCAGGGAGCTGCCCAAAAAGTGGCCATGGGCCCACATGTTGGGCAAGAATTGTCAACTCATGCAGCATATAATTGGGTATTACTTTACTTAATGTCAGTTACAATGACTGTCAGTTATAATCTCTAGGATCCATGTTTCTGTCTCTTGACAATAAATACTCTTGTTGCCTGGCTCAAGTCGAACTACTCTGATAGTGAAAGTAGGTGTGTAAGCTTTAACTGACTAATCAAATTAATTGATTTTTTTAAAACTTAAAAAAACCCTAAACACCTATATTTAATCTTACTCCCACTTTTTCCCTGTGCGCCCTGACTTTCATTACTAGAGCCTGCAGATCACTGCACATTCAGCTATCAGAATAGTGTCACCAGCATCATGTGGGTTATTGATGTTAATCCCTTCAGTTTTAAAACCATGCTCACCTTCTTCCAAACCAACTTCCTTCAATATATATTCAGTATATAGGTTGAATAAATAAGGGGAGAGGATACAGTCTTGTCTTACTCCTTTACCAACCTGAACCATTCTGTTTCACAATATTATATCTGGACTGAGGCTTGCTGACCTGTTTATAGGTTCGCATGAGGACAATGAGATGTTCTGGGACCTTCATGCCTAAAGTGACACTGCTAGGAATATATATTCTTGGCATACACTCCCACTGTTCTTCACTCATCCCTCTCAGGAACACCTCCCCACCATGATGAGGCAGCACAGCAGGATTTGGGGTGGGGTGGGTGGGTTTCAAGATAAATACATTTAACAAAAATTTAAGTCCAAAGTTGATTCATATTTTAAGATGTCTTCATGTATTTATTGTTCCCCCCGCACATTTGTGCAGTCATGTCCGACTGTAGGGGCCGGTGCTCATCTCCATTTCTTAGCCGAAGAGCCAGCGTTGGCCAAAGACGCTTCCACGGTCATATGGCCGGCATGACGTGCGCGGAACGCTGTTACCTTCCCACCGAAGTGGTACCTATTAATGTACTTGCATTTGCATGCTTTCGAATTGCTAGGTTGGCAAGAGCTGGGGCGGGTGCGGGAGCTCACTCCTTCACGCGGGGCTAGGGATTCGAACCTCTGAACTTGCAACCTTCTGATCAACAAGCCTGGCGTCTTACCCGCTGAGCCACCATGCCCCCTTCATGTATTTATTCCTTTACATTATACTACATTGTTAAACAATGAATACAAGTTCTTTATCAATGAAAAGCTTATACCGAAGAATAATCCTACTTTAAAAAGTGCTGCAAAATTCTTCCCCCCCCCTTTTTTTTTTGGTGGGGAGGAATAAAATGAGCTTCTTTCCATTATTCAGCCTTTTTTGTTCCTAATACTACTGCTGCTTCTGGAGTCCTATATTTTAAAGCCAGCAATTTATTTTTTCAGAAGTTGAAATATATGAAACTAATGTTAATTTTTCTTATAATCTTTAGAATAATGATATTCTGTTCTGGCAAAGCAGTTTTTTTTAATTCATGTTCTAAATTTTCTGGCTTTCTCCCTTTATATCATATTATTGTTTTGTCTCTGTGTGTGTGGATATATGCGTCTACACACATACACATACACACACATATAGTTTGAAACAAAATGTTGGATGGATAGGCCTTTGATTTGTGCCAGCAAGGAACGCTTTATCTCCTTATAACTAATATGAGTTCTTCCATACATTTTGCTTTGTAGTTCTTAATGTTTTTACTCAACAAAACTACATTTCCAGAAATGTTCAAATCTCTAGAAGACTATGCAGAACAGAGAAGATGGTTGGTCTCTGGGGTATGCTCCAATGAGGGTCAATTTCTGGATCAACTTTGTATTAAAAGATGGTCTTTGGGTCCTGATATTTCCTTGAAAATTGGCACTTGTGAACTCAGCCGTCATATCTGCTACAAATGGGTTCCAAATGGGTCAAGAAAGCTTGTGTCTTAGTGTTCTTATTCTCTTTGTCCATCACATTTGGGTGGATTGTGTATTGGGCTCCAAGGGTATGTTTCCAATTCTTCTCCAGAAGACTCCTGAGTTCATGCCCTCAACCTTCTTGTGAAAGCAAGACCAGCAGCCAAAGGCAAGGGGAACTCCATTTTCTTCTTGAACTGCACCCTTTCCAGCAGCTGATTAGGGTAAATGTCAACACTGAGAGTCAGAAATAATGAGTGAAGCATGAAACAAAGATGAAAAAACAGCCAGGCTAGTAACTAGGCACCAAGAGGGGCTTTGAAGTTTTATTACACCCAGACTTGTAAAGCTTCATCTTAACAAATGCATTTTCTCTGGGATGCATTCAGCATAAACCTTTCAATGTGAGTTTTTGAGAGTAAGCAAAGGGCATATTATCCCAGTGGGTCTTATCCAACTATATGGGAGTTGTGCATACTCAAATGTCTCTATTCATTAATGTCTCTCTTCAAATCAAACTCTAAATGTTAGATTCCAATTATCAAACTTACTAAGAAAAAAGTATTTAGACTGTTTGAATCAAAGATGGGCTGGACTTCCAAAAAGATGAAATGTTTAATTAAAAATAAGGATAGTGATTTGCATAATATTGAAAAAAACCATCTTAATCTATAGAAAATAAATGGGTGTACAGGTAGACCTCGCTTAGCGACTGCCTCGTTTAGCAACTGTTCGCACTTATGATGGTGATGAAAAAGTTACTTTACGATCAATCCTTGCATTTACGACCTTTGCAGGTCTGTAAAGCAAAGGAAAGCTGAAGTAAGATCGTAAGCACAGTTGCGGTTTCATTCAGCAACTGCTTTGCTTAACAACTGAGTTGCTGGTCCCAATTGTGGTTGCTAAATGAGGACTACCTGTATAGCCTTCTGTATGTTTGTTTTTCTGCAGAAATTCAGATTGCTTGGAATCTCTTGCTTCATGTTTTTGTTTATTCGTTCAGTCGCTTCCGACTCTTCGTGACTTCATGGACCAGCCCTTCTGTAGCAACTCCAATTAACACAAACCTTGGATTGATCAAGCAGACATCTCTCTAGGGTGATAAGCCAAGCGTTGCTGAAAGAGGTGGGAGCACATCATCAAGACAGGGAAGCAGAGAGATGCCGGTGTTAATCCATCACAGATTTAGGCATGACAGTTCAATGGTAATTTAAATTAACCATAAATTAAATGGAATGTCATTACATTTCAGCATAGTGGAGAAGAGTGCGCCCTGCTGACGTGTGTGCCTGTTGGCTAAGTCTGCTGTCCAGCAGCTCACTATTGATGGACAAATTCAGGGTGTCTGTTTTCTGTTCTTATAACCTTTTATACAGTATTTAAACCAGACGGGGGCTAGTTTAAGTCTTTCAAACAGACGAGTGTCCTCTACAACATATGGCATAAAACCAACCTACTCAAGGAACACACACCCTCTTGAATTTTTTAAACAGTGGAGGATTCGGCTATTGCAGAATAAACAATGACTCCATTGTACAGCATTGTCTAACAGTTGTGGTAGGGAGATCTTGAGGATGAATGGCTAGAGTAAAGATAGCTCCCTCTTTTCCTTTGCAAAATATTAGAAGAGAGATCAATATTCAGGTTCGGCAGGTGTTGCCAAAGTACAACACAGAACATCTCAAATGTGCTAGATTCTTTCCCCAACCTGCCAACTGCAGGGATTTCTTTCAAAGTTCTTCCTAGCAACCATTATCCATGAGCCCTCACTTCTACCAACATGAGTTTGACTTTCTGCTGGCTTGGAAAAAAAAGCTTTTCTACAGACATTAATTGCACATTAATCAAGCTTCCCGTGGCCCCCATTGACCAGTAGTTCCATGCCACATGCCTGAAAGAATGGAATGTCACCCTGCCTGGCCCCGTTGAAATGTTTAATCCCAATAATAAGCCTGCAGTGTTGTAAGACAGTGTCAATATGTACAGTATATCTCCAGTTGCTGATTAATTTCTCAAAGTTTCTGACAGAAGATCACAATTTAAAAACGGAACATCAGATTTTAAGAAGGCTACGAATCTCCTCTTTCTCTCTCTCTCTATCTGTTGTCCATATGAATTTTGCATGTTTTTTATGTAAAGGTAAATCTGTATTAAATCCAAATTTAAAATTTTTCTTGCCATCAAAAAGTATGCACTTCCAAAGTTACTTTTGTCTTCAAAATGTATTTATAATTGTTTCCTCCAAATTATGCATTTTTATACACATGTTGTGAATGCAACTTCTGAGCCAAGAATTGTATCATAAAATTAAAAAAAAAGTGAGGAATCTGAAGGATGTGTCTTTTGGTGTACGTATTTGTACATTTATGGGTATCAGGCCAGTTCATTTTAAACTGCAGCTCCTATTTACATATGGAAGTCTCTGAATAACATTAAGGGATGGTAGATAACAAAAGTATACAAATGAGCTCATATTTGCATAAATTAAATAATGGAGCATATTTAACCGGTGGAATTAGGGATGCATACATTTCTATTAATTTACTTGCTCATTTATTTTTCCCCCAAATAAATTTTATTCTGCTTTTTGGATCCTGTGGGCCTTCAAGGTTGCTTATGATCATTAAAAAGGTAAAGGTTTCCCCCGCACATTTGTGCAGTCGTGTCTGACTCTAGGGGCCGGTGCTCATCTCCGTTTGTTAGCCGAAGAGCCAGCGTTGTCTGAAGACGCTTCCATGGTCATGTGGCCGCATGACTCACGCGGAACGCTGTTACCTACCCACCGAAGTGGTACCTATTAATCTACTTGCATTTGCATGCTTTCAAATTGCTAGGTTGGCAAGAGCTGGGGCGAGTGCAGGAGCTCACTCCGCACGCAGGGCTAGGGATTCGAACCTCCGAATTTGCGATCTTCCGATCGACAAGCCTGGCGTCTTACCCGCTGAGCCACCACGCCCCTGCTTATGATAATTAAAAGATAATAAATTCAAAATACATTTTTTAAAACGGCACGTTCTGTGGATTTCTCCCCTAACAGAGTTATGCATTGGCTGGGTTCAAATATTGTGTTAAGTTTGTTTACTTAATTTAGTGTTTTGTGAATTATGGCTTGTAAAACATGGCTTATGGCTTAGCAATATGATGGTACCCAGCTCTTTCTGCTTATTCAATAAGCCATATTTAAAATTAAGTATGATTTAATTCAGTGTGTAAACATAATCCCGCTCTTGATCTTTAGGACAAAGTCAGTTTCAAATAAAATGCTAGCAAACCATGCAGGTCAGCTCACTGTGAATAGAGGAATGATGCCATTTATTTATTTAATTTCTATAGCCGCCCATCTCAACAAGTGAACTCTGACATGTGTGCCTACCAAGAAGTTTACATCAGCAACTAGTCCATATTAGCAGTTTCGATAATGGCAAGAAATCCAGTTTTAGGCTGGATGTTCAGCTTTTCACAACAGATCCTGTCTGGAGATGAAGTCACACGCAGCCTTCCTCCCATTGCTGTCAGTTTTGCGTCGCAAACACGAGAGAGTCATTGGCTTGTGGAGACGGCATGCCTGTGCGAAAGACTGTCCATCTCAAAATCACCCCCTTTCTACTTGGTACCCACTGAGGAAGTTCCCAAGGTGGAGGAGGAGGAGGAGAAGGAGGGGACAGAAGCACTCCGTGGAGAGACCAGCTGCCTGCCTGGGATTTATTTATGCCCTCCTATGCCGGGGTCCTTCCTCAGGGGCTGTGCATTAGTGAGAGAGACTCAATTTTCAAGCAGCTGCTAATTGAGCAATCTGCCACACTAATGGGAGACCTAATGAGGGGGAACTGTTCTGGGGCAGGAGGGCCTCCTTCCTGTGCAGGCTGAAGGGAGGCCACAAGGCCAGTTGTGTATGGGTCTTTCAGGAATCAGCAGCAGCAGCACTATCAATTTTCCTACCATAACCTTTAGACACCACAACCCTAGGGATGCGGGTCACCTTCAGAGAGCGTGTGGGATTAATTTTGGAGGCAGAGAGGACTGGCCTGGAGGGCCCCGAACCACGAGGCGCACAAGATGTTTTTAGTTAAGGGGCGCTGGGCCTGAGTTCTAGCAGGCTAAACTAAGCAACCGAGATCCAACATGTGTCCGTGAGTGACTCACGTTGGTCTGTGCAACGGCTCTACACCCCCCCCCCCCCCCCGCCAACCTGAATAAAGCAGGATGTGGCAAATACCAATTATGCAAATCAGCTGAGCAATTACGGTTAGGAGCTGGAATTGTGGCTACGGAGTTGATTTCTTTAAAAAGAAACAGAGACAAAGAAAGAGAAAGTGTGCTTTTGGGCCTTCCACCTAATTCCAGATGCCTGAGCGCTGGCACGTGTGTTTGTAGGGAAATGCTGCGGTTACTTGGTGGGGACACCATGTGATCCGAGCCACTCTCCCAGATAATTACATTTTTTCATATGTTTCAGGCGTGAGTCCTGGCCCAAATTAAACCCTTTGAGAAAGTTTGTTCTCCCAGAAAAAATGGAAGTGGGGAGGTGGAAAATAAATGTCTGGTTTTGAACTTGAATGCTAAGGGGAAGAGATAAACTTGATGGAGGCAAAATGAGGTGGCAGTCGCAAGCAGAATCTGCAACACATTGTTGCAGTGTAATGTACTTCTGTTTAAAATTCATAGCGACTCCATTCCCTGCCTGATCTTTTTCTCCTCTCCCTATTGCACATTCAACATTTCGAGTTCACTGAGCATGCCTTAAGTTTTTGAAGTTCAGTTTCTGGGGAATTCTTTTTAATTCTAAAGACTTTTTGATTAAGCTAAGTCTGAAGGTACCTGATTCTTGTGCATAGGTTTTAGCCCCTCTGTGTGAGACCACTCGATGTTTAGCACGCTATTGCTCAATTAATTTTGTCCTCTACTGCAATCTTCTATTATTTCATTTTCTCTTCCTTTAGTTTCCCTCCCCTCTTCCAAGTAAAAGTCACTGAGCCTTCCATAGTCACAGGACATGCTTGGTTTTATTCTCCCTCCTGATACTTCTGCAAATGTTGAGTCTCTCCAATGCATGCTATACTCTCTATTGTCCACAGAGTGCAGTGTTTTGACTATATAAGCAGTGGTGCTCGCAACCTGAACATCAGAAATACAGGGAACTGTGTTTAAGGGCAAAACAAAATGGGTAGGCTGACCATACGTCCCGTTTTGAACGGGATAGTCCCATTTTTAAAGCATTTTTCAACCGTCCTGTCGTTTTCATAAAAATCTCAATTTTGTCCCGTTTTTCAAACCTGGCGGGAATGGCGCAGAAGGAGGATCCGAGCCAGAGCGTGAACTAGGGGGCGGGGTTTGCAGGCGGGAGCCAATTGCATGGACCGGGGGCGGAGTTTGCAGGTGGGAGCCAATTGCACTGACCGGGGGGCGGGGACCCCTGTCTTTTTCATGAATATGGACTATTACATAAGACCCCATCCTGTTTTGCCATCCTGAAATATGGTCAGCCTAAAAATAGGATATAGATGGATTTGATTTTTAAAGCATAATCTAAGGCATAGCTTTCCAAACTGTGTGTCGTGACACTTTAGTGTGTGACAAGACACAGTTTAGTGTGTCGCAACACAACCCGGAAGCGGTGGCGTCGGCATGCATGGCGTCGGCGTGGGGGCGTGCGCGGCAGCGGCGGTGTGTATGGCGGCGACGGCAGCGGCACGCCATCAGCACTTCTGCGTTTTAGTGGAGGCCGCCCCTGCTGCCGTGCACGCCGCATGCGCCCCCGCACCGCCGCCACTCCCGCCGTTGGTGTGTTACCAACCGCAGCAGTTTGGAAAGCACTGATCTAAGGGAATCCTTCCTGAGTGAGCTTCAGGGGTGGAGATTTGTGTTTTTGAGTTACCATATACTGTAGGTGTTCCATCTCAGCATGCACGTGTGTGGGCACACACACACACACACCACCACAAATGGTTTGGATAGGTCAGATTTGTGTTTGGTTCCTGGCTCCATCTCCATCTCATTGCAGTTTAGTTTGCACAGACTTGTAATCCAGCAGATTTCCCCATGTGCAAAACTGGCAAAAACAATGGCTTGTCTCACAGGGGTTTGAAGGAAAAGATGCAAATTAAAGATCATAAATCCCACTGCTGATTAAATATGGTAAAGTAAGTCTATCTAGCAGCAGTAGTAAATTCCTGCATAGTCATTCTGCTTTGGAAGATGGACCAGAGGAGAAATTCCTTCTCTATTTGAAAGTTTCTGGACTATGTGGTTGAAAGGCAGCTGGAATGTATCCTGGTCTCCCCACCAAAAAATGACCACATGGGACCGTAAATGGGATGTTCCACAGTCCCAACACATCAAGCAAATTGTGACTGATCTTTTTTGGAAATCTCCCTCCCAGCTTCTTCTTGCTGTTTTCTCACTCGTCCTCCCTTGGGCAATGGAACAAGCCCTTACATAATTTAATTCAATTGGGCACTGTGGTTTCTGCCAACAAAACTGACAGATGGCGAGACCTTTGATCTCCCACTCTTCTAAGACAGAACTTTGATATTTTTTTAAAGGAAGTATTTTTCCAGGACCATTCCAAACGCCACAGCATGTATAAGGACCAGTGTTTCCCAGATAGCCAAATAACATTATAATTCTGAATTAAAATATGAGGCACAGTTTGTCTTGCAACTGAAAAGGTTTCTAGCAGCGCACTTATCTTCTGGGGTGAGTCACTGTTCTGAGTGCACTTCCTCTGAAAGAAGATAGCTTTAATTTACTTCTTAAACGTCTTACAAACAAGTTCTCCAAATACTGTAGCTATTAAATACATAAAAATACAATAAACGAAATCTAAGAATAGGTCTTCAAAATCAAGCAGCATTAAAAACAAAGCAAGACAAGAAAGAAGAAAAGAAAAGAAAAGAAAAGAAAAGAAAAGAAAAGAAAAGAAAAGAAAAGAAAAGAAAAGAAAAGAAAAGCAGTGAATGCAGAGAATGTCCTCCTTAGTTCTATGGACAGATTCTTTCAGCTCATAATTATTTTTATGGGCAAATATATTGTCTTATTTACGGCTGGTTTAGGATTAGGTTTAGAATTAGTGAATCTTGGCACAGAATAACAGAGCATGATTCTAGGCTTCCATATAACGATTTCAGTACAAGTTAGTACAGTACAAATGGGGGTGCGATGACTCAGCGGGTAAGACGCCAGGCTTGTTGATTGGAAGGTCGCAAGTTCGGAGGTTCGAATCCCTAGCCCTGCGTGCGGAGTGAGCTCCCGCACTAGCTCCAGCTCTTGCCAACCTAGCAATTCGAAAGCATGCAAATGCAAGTAGATAAATAGGTACCACTTCGGTGGGAAGGTAACAGCGTTCCGCATGCGTCATGCCGGCCACATGACCACAGAAGCGTCTTCGGACAGCGCTGGCTCTTTGGCTAACAAATGGAGATGAGCACCGGCCCCTAGAGTCGGACACAACTGTGCATGGGAACCTTTACCTTTACCTTTAGTGCAGTACAAGAAATGCAATACCATCAGAACAAGAAATTTGATTTGATTTGAGTATAATATTGCAGCAAATCTGATACTTTCTTTTGAATTACTGTGGTTCTGCTGACCTTATGAGTGGCCTGTTTTTCTATTGGTAGGAATGCTTACTTCATGTCACCTCTTAGGTCCTTTATTGTTCCCTGCAGCAAGCTGGACTCAGGACTCTTCCTCCTTGGCTATCCACTTAAAGTGCTATCCACTAGTCCTTCAGCCAAAAGAAAACTATACTGGCATAAAATTTTCTGGCCTCACTGGTGATCCTTATCCTGCCACAGGCACAATATTAGCAAATGGTATTGCCCTTATTTATGGTGTTCAGGACACAATAAGGACAGGGTTTGGGGGATTTTCTGGGCTTTGTTTCCCTCCCCTTCCAACAATTAACTTTCTTCTTTCTTCTACTTCTTCATGCTACCTGCCCCACCCCATCACCATGGTTGGCCAGCTGCTGCCCCAGAAGATGATACCCAGGGGCCCGTGGGGAGGAAGTATGGCCTCACTGGCCAAGAAGTGCCAGGATGATCCCAACCTGTAGAAGTAATTTTACTGCAACACCAGCCGAAGAGTTGATGAAGCATGCCAGATTGCACTTGCAGCAAAACTGCCATAGCCTGGTGCCTGCTTAAAGAGAAAACACTACTGGAATAGCTAAGGATGACTTTAACATGCCTCAGGGGGTGAGATGAAGACAATGTCAAAAGGACAAGACTGAAAAAAGAAGTTGCCAGGGCATGTTGGTGCTGTGCCTGTGTGCAAGTAGGGAAAGGCCCTGTGTCCTGAAGCTAGTCTCTTCCTGAATTCATTGGGTAGACCGTATATCTTATCTTCTCCCAATCCAGCTGCCATAAGCAATATGCAATTGTTATCAAAGCTATAGCACCTGGTTAGAAAATTACCAACATCTTATCATATGCTTTCATAAGTCAAAATTACCAACATCTTATCATATGCTTTCGTAAGTCATGGGCTTTTTAATAGAACAGAGCAGTGTTTGTCAACCTTGGCAGCTTGAAGATGGGTGGACTTCAACTCCCAGAATTCCCCAGCCAGCATGCTGGCTGGGGAATTCTGGGAGTTGAAGTCCACCCATCTTCAAGCTGCCAAGGTTGACAAACACTGGAACAGAGGAATGGCAACTTGGTGACTGGGAAGACTTGGGCGGGGGAGGGATTTCAGTGCTGTTGTTTACATTTTTTATACTTTCCCATAAACTGCTTTCCCACATTGGAACTGTTTAGGGGTTTTTTGGCTTGCAAAAGTGCATAAATAAATGTACTGAAAAATACCAATAAGGAGAAGTGCTAGCATTTTCATTTTATTTCTTTTTCTATAGAGGGAAACTGTGGTGATTTTTTGTTAATCCATGAGTAGTGATAGCTCAAAGGATGAGGTTGTGAGTGAATTACATTCTTTGCATTTTTGATAGGTCAACTGGAAGAAAATTGGATGAGCGCTGACTGGTTCATTGTTTGTGTTTTGAGGTTGGCAGCAGTGAAGAGGATCACAGATCACTTTCAAAATACTATGTGAGTACACTAAGTTTATAGGGGTGTGGTGGCTCAGTGGGTAAGACGCCAGGCTTGTCGATCGGAAGATCACAAGTTCGGAGGTTCGAATCCCTAGCCCTGCGTGCGGAGTGAGCTCCCACACTAGCTCCAGCTCTTGCCAACCTAGCAATTCGAAAGCATGCAAATGCAAGTAGATAAATAGGTACCACTTCGGTGGGTAGGTAAGAGCGTTACGTGTGCGTCATGCCAGCCACGTGACTGTGGAAGCGTCTTCGGACAACTCTGGCTCTTCGGCTAACAAACGGAGATGAGCACTGGCCCCTAGAGTTGGACACGACTGCACAAATGTGCGGGGGGAACCTTTACCTTTACCTACTCTAAGTTTGGATCTACTGGTAGATCCTTTCTGATCAATGACATGCCACCCTAAATTATATTACTAAAATGAAGAAACGTCTGTAGCTTGAATCATGTCAACTGGATTTCTATTTTCTCAGTGGAAACGTTTAGCTCCTTATCCAAGGAGCTTCTTCAGTCTGAGCAAAGTTGGTAAGGGAATCCTAAATATGTTTCTAGGTAGCTGTGTGACCTTACACCTGAGGCTAGGTCATGGTTATATTGAGATGTTATTTTAAGTCCTTTTATCATCTAAAGGAGGATCGTTAAGATCACCATGCTGCTGTTGACATTATTAATGTCACATTAATAATAATGTACACCCCAAAGATCAAACTCCAAAACACAAGAAAAGCAATGTAGTTTATGCAATCCAGTGCAGTGAGGAGTGCTCTGAACTCTACATTGGAGAAATCAAACAACTTTTGTACAGGAGGATGGCCCAACACAGGAGAAGTAACACCACAAAACCAGAGTCAGCAGTTTATCTTCATCTAAAGGAAAAAGGACACTCATTTGAGGACATTAATGTTCACAGAGAAGATAGGTGGTTTGAGAGAGGGGTCAAGGAATCCATTTATGCCAACTTGGAAAATCCTTCCTTGAATAGAGTTGGGGGCCTCAGGCACAATCTTTCCCCCATCTTCCTCCCTGCTTTGTCTTCTGTGCCTAGGAAGATTAAGACCATTTCACAAGCTCAACAGCAGCATGGTGATCTTAACGATCCTCCTTTAGATGATAAAAGGACTTAAAATAACATCTCAATATAACCATGACCTAGCCCCAGGTGTAAGGTCACACAGCTACCTAGAAACATATTTAGGATTCCCTTACCAACTTTGCTCAGACTGAAGAAGCTCCTTGGATAAGGAGCGAAACGTTTCCACTGAGAAAATAGAAATCCAGTTGACATGATTCAAGCTACAGACAATTCCACCTGGATGACTGAGAACCTTCATAGACATAAAATGAAGGAAGTATGAATTATTGTGGATAATACCTGGAAATTCCATTCAATGTACTAAACAAATTCAGACTCAAAAGAAATTCTTTAATTTTAAGTATATGTCTTTTGTAGCAGACTCCAGCTGATGGATCTAAATCTTTTTCCAATTAACACAAAGCAGATTGAGCAAGACCTGAAATTTGGCTACCTCCAAAACAGTATAGCAAAATAGTTTAAGCTAGCAGTGGTTTTCATGGAAAAACTGATCAGGCATGTAGTTGGGAAGATTTTAGTATAGGATATCTGGAGTGAGAAAATCTGGAGGGGGGGAGGGCAGGGGTAGAAACTATGTCCCTTGGCTGAACCTTCTTGTTCATGCTATCATTCCTCTATTGGGATTAGTAAGTTAAATTGTAAAAATATCACTGGTTTCTTGGAAGACCAACCAATGGTCTGAACTGTGAATTGCAATTGGCCTTTCTTCACCTGAAGCAATTTTGGAAAGGCCTCATGGAAGTATTTACTGCCTGCGCAGCATGGAGGAAGTTTTCCATGAGTGAAATGTCTCCTTTTTCCATGCTATAAATGTTACCTCTTGCCCACCAGGTGTTTTCCCCACATTTTTCTTATTTTCATGCTCATTTCACTTTACGCTCCTCCAGTGACCCAGCACAAGCCATAAACTTTCATCTCTTTTGGCATGATGAGTTTCGATATCAGCTGCAGAGTGGGGGTAGATGTTCATTATGGCATTTTGGGCTGTGATACAACAACACAAAACAGAAGAATTCATTCCCATTCCACAATTAAACAGAATGAGTCAAAAGACTGTCGGTGGGGGAGGGGTTGGCAGAAGTTGATGTCAGTTGGGCTCTTAATAGAAATTAACTGGAACAAATACTTTTGAAGCTCATGAGGAGCTGGAGAAATAAGATGTTGTATTTTCTACATCTCCATTGGAACCAAGTGTTCTGGGAAAGGATGGTAGAAGGATCCAATTTTTGCAGAATCTGATACAACTGATTAGATCTGTGCCTCTCAAATGAATGTGCACATTGCAACAATCTAGCCTGTGGAGTTTTCATTTCTCCAAATGTTCAGCACTGAAATAATGTATCGACCTGTGTTTAAAAATGCATATTTGGAGATAAATCTTTGAAAAATTTGATTCAAGCTGAATTAATCTGCACCTTTATATTAATGAGGTCATTGTTTGCATTTTAAATTACCTAAACGTTGAAATGCAGTTCTTAGGTCAAATAAAGGTTCAATAGACATTTAAAGATTAGTATACTGAGGTTTAAAATTTGTATTTGTATTTTATAAGGAAATAAATGTAAGACATCTGAGAACATGTATTTTGCAGTGAATGTATAGAAATTTGTATTTGGTCTTCTTTGAGAGAAAATATGTTTTAAAACAAGACTTTAAATAAGTATTTAATTTAGAGATATCTGAGAATTTAATTTAGTCTACAACTAGAATTGAACCTATATGATTCATACTTCCACAACTAAAAGGTAGATTAGAATGCAAATATCAGCTCAATTTCACCTCTTGGGGGATTTGAAAAGCACTATAATTGACATAAAACAATATTTTACATACCATGACCATACAAATATAATTTTAATATAAAATATATACATCTGTACAAAAGTGTACAAGGAACTCGGCAGGAGAACATAAGAGAAATAAGTAACTCCATGTAAGATTGACATGAGCTAAGAATAGGATCGATGTGCTAAATTCTAATTGATATATAAATGTTTATAGGGATTCAACAGAAGGAAATTGCTGATTTTGTGGAAACGCGACAGAATAGACACATGTGAAAGTGGCATGGACTAAAACAGACTGGCCCATCCCTCACTAGCTATAATGTTCTGCATGATGCCCCTGTCTTGCCAGTGCTACAGTAAGTGAATCTGGATTTGCTCAATGCCTGAATAAGAGAAAGGTGGACAGTCCTTTGCATATTAAACTCCTCTGAAAATTGCAATGCAGGTCTTAATGGATCAAGAGAGATTTAAAAAGCTTGGGAGCCTTTCTTATGTTGTTGAGAGTCCTAAGCACACATCTTTCCCCCATTTTCTTCCCATCTACAGGAGACAAAATGGGCAGCAAACTGCAATAGATTGGCAGCAGTTGGCAGAGGTTGCCAGATGATTCTGTTCTACTGTACCTTTTGTCCCAAGAGTGATGTCTCTCCCAATAGTCCACTGATCCACTGGGAAATATCTACAAAGGGCCTTTCATTTCTACAGCCCCCATTCATCCCCATGAAGCATCATCTGGGGAACCAGCCTGATGGGCAAACTCCACGGCAGGATGTTGTCGAAGCAATTGGCTAGAGATGGATTGTGGCTGAATGCATTCTGCATGTCATCTCATGCAGAGCTGACTTACACTCTATGGAGCCTTGCTTTGAATAACAGGGCAAATGGATACCTTGGGAAATTTTTCTATTTGATAGAAAGTAGATATGGTTGGGGATAGAGGGACGTGATCATAAGGCCAGGGAACAGGAAGAGGCAATGTACTTTGCAAAGCTAAGGAATTGTGTTGGGCGACTTGTCAGCTCAGGATCCAGAAGGCAAAACTTCTTCCCTGGAAGCCAGAGTAGCTCCATAAGTGCCTTTGCTGAGGAGGCAACTGTGAAGAGATGAGGAGGACCAAGTTTCACATTGATCCTCAATAATCAACCAGCTCTTTGGCTCTGCTTCCCTAGTATATGAAGGCTCAAAGTTCTACGTTCCTCAAATCAATGTTCAACATTGTTTGTCTTGAGTTCTCAGTTTGGCAGGTTTTAAATCAAAATGGGAAATATGTCCAGACAGGGCAGCAGCAGGCAAAGTTTAGTTTCTTCTGGTGTGTTGCATAAGTCACATGGGCTTGGCTTAACCATTGCTCCCAGTCCCCTTCCCACCTCCTCCGGCTGCAGACAGCACCCCGTGGTGTTGACCTTTTCACACTGAGAAGGGAGGTGGAGGGGGAAGAGGAATGGAAGGGCCCTCCTGCTGACATATCTGACAAGGGGGACTTTTCTTGCCTGGATGGGCTTTTAAGCAGGAAAAGGAGAACTAAAATGCCTTGAGGACTCCTATGGCAGCTGGTTTCTGTAGTGTTCAGGAAAAGCAGAGTGGGGGAGTGAGAGAAATTGTATCAGCGATGGATTATTTGCAACAATAGATTAGTTGTCTCATACGCTGAAAGGCAAAGCAAGAAAGAGGATAGGATGGGATGCTTGGAGAGCTTAAAATCCATTCCAGGATCTTTAATATAGGCGATTGAAAATGGTTTCATGCTAAAGCAGTTTAATTTATTTTTGTGCCTCTGGATTGGAAAATGGGAACGAAATGAGCTTTCGTAGAAACCAAACAAATTGGCATTGAAAGACAATAATTGCTTCATCCTGCAGCCCCTCCAACAACGCCCACGCAGTCGCCATATGATGGTGGAAGTTCTGCTTTGGTCTGTTCATTCCCTGGGCTTAGGAAGGGAGGTTTTATTGATGCTAATAAATATTTTGATTACAAGGTTGTGCGGCTTGTCCTCCAACTTCTCTCCCTTCCTCCTCTCCCTTCCTCCGGCTTGCAGCCAATGTGGAATATTCCTGTTTACAGAACCGAAACAGGCCTTGAATAAAACTGCAAATCACCACTGATGTCTCCCATTCTTCCCAGAGGCAGGCATGGGAGTTTGGGCAGTTAGGGAAATTAGTATGTCCAGGTTAGCTTTAAATCATTGGTTGCAAAAATTATTTCTTTAAGCCACCAAACAAAGCCTGATTCACCCTGCCTTCTTTCGAAGGCGCCTTCTTTAGGGTAGAAATTAGCATAATTTTATTGAGGTTACTTTTATCAGTCCAGTGGTGCCTCTAACCAAATCTTAACTGCAGCTGATGAAACAGCAGGGTTGTCTCTGTGTGGATAATTTCACAACAGTAAAGGCTCCTCCTGTCTCCTTCTGCAAAGAATGCACTCGCATCCTGCTTTCAGTGTAGCTGCTGCACAGGTTCTGTTGTACTTTCTCAGAAGTAGAGCTAAGATCTTGCAAGAAGCTTTGTCTTTGTTTTAGTAGCTCCAGTTCTTGTAAGGCCAACAATGATTAGTTAGCACACGTGTAAAAAGGGGATGAGACTTCAGTTGTGTGGTTGTGGCTGCCATCTTGACTTTTTTGCCCCTCCATGGATGTGCCTGTTGCCATACTATCATTTGTGCGTATCCAAATAATCTTAAATGCAGCCTAAATACCATAGTGTATTTTCTCCTGCTTTGTCCTCACCAGTGGCAACTTTCAAACATTGTCAACATGGCTTGAGAGCCACTTCAGTGTAGCAGTTAAAGTGCTGGCTAGAAACCAGGAGACTGGGAGTTCTAGGCCCCCCTTAGGCATGAAAGCCACCTGGTGACCTTGGGCCAGTCACTCTCTCTCAGCCCAGCTCACCTCATAGGGTTGTTGTGGGGAAAAAAGGAGGCAGGAGTAGGTAGTCCTCAACTTATGTCCATTCATTCAGCTACTGCTCGAACTTGTGATGGTGCTGAACGAGGGGGATTATGACCAGTCCTCAGAGTTCTGGCCGTCGCAGTGTCCCCACAGTTATGTGATTGTGATCCAGGCACTCAGTGCCTGGCTCGCGATGACAACATTGCAGTGAGCCATGGTTACGCAATTGCAATTTCCGACATTCCCTCCTGACTTCCCACGAGCAAAGTCAATGGGGAAGCCAGCAGGAAGTCAGAAGGTGCAGTCACCTGAGATCCTCACTTAACGACCCATGTGGTCCTTGCTTAAGTATGGCAACTGGGACTGCCGGAACTGCTGGTGCTAAGCAGCGTGGTCACTTGACATTGTGTTTTATGGCCATGTCGCTTAGTGATGGCAATTCCGGTCCCAATTGCCATCCCTAACCAAGGACTACCTGTATTAGGTATGTTCGCTGGCTTGAGTTGACGAAAATACATATTTAAAAGGTGAGATAAAATAATAATAATAATAATAATAATAATAATAATAATAATAATAATAATAATGGTATCTGAATAGAATATTCGTCTTGTCCTCAGCTGCGACCAAGTTGGAGCTGGAGACTCTTCTCAGACCCCTCAAGGGAATGAGGGGATTAATAGCACGGCAGGCCAGTTTGTACTCCCTTCAGTTAGTGAGGAGAAATGTGAACTGGGAGGGAAAAGGAGTGACTGGCAAATGGGCAGCGAACACTTTCCAGCCACACTTGAATCAAGAGGAACAAAAATCTTGGTTTTCAGAGACTGACCGAAATCCAGTGGTTGTGGGGATTTCATTGTTTGGAGTTTTTTTGCCGTTTGATGCATGCCAACATCGGTTTGCTGAAGGTAATGTGAAAGTATTGGGCAAGTCCAGCAACAGTTACAGGATATTTTTCACCTTTGGTAGAACTTAGTGTAATTTGTTGTTTATTCGTTCAGTCGCTTCTGACTCTTCATGACTTCATGGACCAGCCCACGCCAGAGCTTCCTGTCGGCCGTCACCATCCCCAGCTCCCCCCATGGTTGAGTCCGTCACCTCCAGAATATCATCCGTCCATCTTGCCCTTGGTCGGCCCCTCTTCCTTTTGCCTTCCACTTTTCCTAGCATCAGCTTCTTCTCCAGGGTATCCTGTCTTCTCATTATGTGGCCAAAGTACTTCAGTTTTGCCTTTAATATCATTCCCTCAAGTGAGCAGTCTGGCTTTATTTCCTGGAGTATGGACTGGTTTGATCATCTTGCAGTCCAAGGCACTCTCAGAATTTTCCTCCAACACCACAGTTCAAAAGCATCTATCTTCCTTCGCTCAGCCTTCCTTATGGTCCAGCTCTCGCAGCCATAGGTTACTACAGGGAATACCATCGCTTTAACTATGCGGACCTTTGTTGTCAGTGTGATGTCTCTGCTCTTAACTATTTTATCAAGATTTGACTTAGTGTAATACCCATTACAAAAAAAAGACTGCTTATACTTGGTACAGTCAGTCATAAAAAGACACTCTGATGGGACTGATAGATAAGAAATGTATGAAAAAACCATAATACAACCCTTTGCTTTGAATCTACAGTTTCTCCCTCATTCATTCGTGTCCAGAATGCTGTTATTTGTACTATTCTAGATCTTCCTTAGTTTGCCCCCATCTTTTCTGACCACAATCCATTACATTGGCTGGGAATATGTCTATGAAGGTTCTCAGTCATCCAGGTGGAATTGTCTGTAGCTTGAATCATGTCAACTGGATTTCTATTTTCTTAATGGAAACGTTTCGCTCCTTATCCAAGGGGCTTCTTCAGTCTGAGGAAAGTTGGTAAGGGAATCCTAAATATGTTCCTAGGTAGCTGTGTGACCTTACACCTGGGGCTAGGTCATGGTTATATTGAGATGTAATTTTTAAGTCCTTTTATCATCTAATGGAGGGTCGTTAAAAACACCATGCTGCTGTTGAGCTTCTGAAATGGTCTTAATCTTCCTAGGCACAGAAGACAACACGGGGAGGAAGATGGGGGAGAGTTTGTGCCTGAGGCCCCCACCTCTATTCAAGGAAGGATTTTCCAAGTTGGCATAAATGGATTCCTTGACCCCTCTCTCAAACCACCTATCTTCTCTGTCTAAAATGTGAACATTAATGTCCTCAAATGAGTGTCCTTTTTCTTTTAGATGAAGATAAATTGCTGACTCTGGTCCTGTGGTGTTATTTCTCCTGTGTTGTGCCATCCTCCTGTACATAGGTTGTTTGGTTTCTCCAATGTAGAGTTCAGAGCACTCCTCACTGCACTGGATTGCATAAACTACATTGCTTTTCTTATGTTTTGGACTCCAAAACATAAGAAAAGCAATGTAGTTTATGCAATCCAGTGCAGTGAGGAGTGCTCTGAACTCTACATTGGAGAAACCAAACAACCTATGTACAGGAGGATGGCACAACACAGGAGAAATAACACCACAGGACCAGAGTCAGCAGTTTATCTTCATCTAAAAGAAAAAGGACACTCATTTGAGGACATTAATGTTCACATTTTAGACAGAGAAGATAGGTGGTTTGAGAGAGGGGTCAAGGAATCCATTTATGCCAACTTGGAAAATCCTTCCTTGAATAGAGGTGGGGGCCTCAGGCACAAACTCTCCCCCATCTTCCTCCCCGTGTTGTCTTCTGTGCCTAGGAAGATTAAGACCATTTCAGAAGCTCAACAGCAGCATGGTGTTTTTAACGACCCTCCATTAGATGATAAAAGGACTTAAAAATTACATCTCAATATAACCATGACCTAGCCCCAGGTGTAAGGTCACACAGCTACCTAGGAACATATTTAGGATTCCCTTACCAACTTTCCTCAGACTGAAGAAGCCCCTTGGATAAGGAGCGAAACGTTTCCATTAAGAAAATAGAAATCCAGTTGACATGATTCAAGCTACAGACATTGGCTGGGAATTTGTCAGCACAGAATTTGAGAAAGATGTCAGTCCCAATACTCTGGCTGTTGACTTGTGCTCTGCATGTGGGCACACTCAGTTATTTGAAGGACCTGGTGGTGGCTCATATCTCGGTGTGCTTGAAATGATTATCAGACAGGGACATTTGGTTCTATCAACTATTAGAATAGCCAAGTCATGTTTAAGAGCCTTTTCTGATCTGGATTTGGTTCTATGAAATAGACTCCCACCAGGCTTATGCTTGGGATCAGGACACTTGAAGTTTGAATGGACACTAAAAATGCTTATTTTTCATGGGCCCCAATGAAGTTGATAAACAAACAAACAAACAAACAAATTCTTACATGTCACAAAGGACAAAGTAATATCAGATCATTTCAACCTCCCAGGCCCCTCTATTGCAGACCTCAGTGACCATCTTGGAAAATTGAGACTTTAACAGTACCAATGAGTGAGAGATTGCTGAAGTCACAAAGAAAAAGGATTTCGGGCAATCTCAAAAGATCTCAACAAACACAATGGGATTTTAATACAGTGCAAATGTTAGTTAATTAATTGATAAGATACTTGTAATCTGTCTCACAGGTAACCTGCATCTGCATAACCAACCTGTCTTCCTCTCTTCCCCCTACCGCCCCATCCCAATTTAAGTCCTACCTGAGTCTAGCCCAGTGTTTCTCAACCTTGGCAACATTAAGATGTGAGGACGTCAACTCCCAGAAGGCTAGCTGGGGAATTCTGGGAGTTGAAGTCCACACATCTTAAAGTTGCCAAAGTTGAGAAACACTGGGCTAGAACCCTTGATGCATTTGATGAAGTGAGATGCAGCTCATGAAAGCTTATGCCTTTTCATAAAATATATTAGTGAAAAAAGGTACCAGACCCCTTCTAGTTTTTTTGCTATCTGTCATTTTAAAGGTATAGAAGGTTTTATTATATGTTAAGAACCTTTTCATGTAAAGGCTCCTTTCTTCATATTAGGATATTATGATTAATTGTAATGTCTTATTATTTCACTTGTTATTTTATTCTGAGTCTGTACTATGCATAAAGGTAAAGGTTCCCCCCGCACATTTGTGCAGTCGTGTCCGACTCTAGGGGCCGGTGCTCATCTCCGTTTGTTAGCCGAAGAGCCAGCGTTGTCCGAAGATGCTTCCGCAGTCATGTGGCCTCATGACGCGCGCGGAACGCTGTTACCTACCCACCGAAGTGGTACCTATTCATCTACTTGCATTTGCATGCTTTCGAATTGCTAGGTTGGCAAGAGCTGGGGCTAGTGCGGGAGCTCACTCCGTCACGTGGGGCTAGGGATACAATTGTACTATGCATACAAAAGTGCATAATAAATAAATTAAAGTGCATAATAAATAAATCTGCTGCTGCTACTACTGTTACTACGATGTGTGATAGCCTCCCTTACAAACATTTGCTCCACTTTCCTTGCATTCCTGTCCCCGCCGCACCCTCCCTGAAACATTTGTGAGTACAAGTGGAAATGTATTTGCAGACAGTGGGGCTCAGGGCTACCACAGTCCTACCCCTGAGCAACATCATGCCAGTTGGTGTGGCAATAACATACTGAGATGAATAGATAGAAAAATATATGCAAAGTTAATTACAGTTCTGTTTGTAGCTTACAGCCAGAGGGTAATGGCTTATGAGAACTATTCGCTCCCTCTCTGGATGAGTTATTCTAAAGGGAAAGGACATTTCTTGGATGTGTTTCTACAAATGCTTAACGTTTAAACATTTCAAAGTGCTCCCATTTAAAACTCTATAAATTCTATTGGGATCTCAGCCCTATGGTTTGTAGATGTGGGCGCTGCTTTCCTATTTACATGTGCAGTACAAATGCATGCATTCCCTTTCCCTTTCTGCTTTCTTATCTATTTGGCTTAAGTAATCAGTAAGATCAAATCCCCAAGAGCCCTGTTGGGGTCGGGGTTTGCAAAGCCCTCTCTTTCCAAACAGCTATTCTTAATGCTTTTGATAAGGCTGTAGGCAGTGCATACTTTCTATGGCAAGCACAACTGTATCTGAGAACTGCATAAAGAAGGGGTGGTGGTGGACCCAAATAGGAAAACAAAGGTGCCTACTTGTCAATGCAGTTGTGCTGCTGGAAGCCACAGGACAGGGTGTCCCAGAGGTTTTAGGGCAGTTTTAAGCTTTTCGAGCTTAAAATTGTGCTAAAACGTTTGGGACACCTCTGTTTGGTATCCAGAAGAATCAAAGCAGACCCTTGATGCCCTACTCTGTATAAGAAGTTCTGAAACCTGTTCCAGGTACCGTTCCTAAGTGGGATCTGCACAACTTTAACACTGTGCCTTTAGCACAGTGTTGCTGCTTAAAAGATGGCTATCTATAGACAATCCTCTTATGTCAAGTTAAAGTTGGCTTGCTTCATCTGTAAAAGGGAGATAATATTTGGCTACTCTTGAGGCCAACATGACAGGTTGAACTGCTGGTTCGTTCCTTCCCTTTTCTACCAACTGGAGCAAAGTCTGGCTCCAACACCTGGATAGGTTTCTGGAAACTCGGCACTCTGGATAGAATCACAGTATCCTTATCGGGATTCAGAATAGTGTTGGATAACTGGCCCTATCCATAGGATGACCATATTTCAGGATGGCAAAATGGGACAGGGTCTTATGTAATACTCCATATTCATGAAAAAGGCAGGGGTCCCCGCCCCCGGTCCACGCGATTGGCTCCCGCCTGCAAACCCCACCACCTGGTCTGCACGATTGGCTCCTGCCTGCAAACCCCGCCCCCCGGTCTGCGCTCCGGCTCGGATCCTCCTTCCGCGCCATTCCTGCCAGGTTTGAAAAATGGGACAAAATTGAGATTTTTTTGAAAACAACGGGACGGTTGAAAAATGCTTAAAAAATGGGACTGTCCCATTCAAAATGGGACATATGGTCAGCCTATCTATCCACCAATTAAATTTTCTATTGCAGCTTCACTTGAAGACATCATGAGAAACCAAAATGGCATTTCCTAAGTGCTGCTTGGAAAGCTGTTTCCAGATGAGGGCCGTTGTGAGGCTCCCTAGAGTTTTGATGTGTCCCCCTCCAAAGTGAAGCTGGCCTTAGTTCAGAGGTGGGAATGTCAAGGGTGGTTTTGCTGGAGGCCTCTTCCAACTCCTGGCCTTTCCCCCTTTCTTTCCTGCTTCTGCCTGATCCCTTGTCTCTGTGAGCAAATGAACATGGCACAGGGCATGAGAAGCACCTCCACTGGCCTCTCCCTTGTGCTCTAAACCGCTGAATGGCTTGCACTGAAAGGCAGAGGACACGTAAATTGGAGGAGGACCATCTTCTTCAGCTAAAGTAGCAACAAGTATGGGACCTGCTCTGAGCAATCCTTGGTACAGAAAGCAGCGGCCTTCTTCTGCTGAGTGGTAAGGCTGAAGGAGTGGGATCTTTCCAAGAGCTGGGCTTGCTTACAAAGTGCCCAGCGAAGCTGCTAAACCAGTGCACACAATGGTGTGGTCAAAGCATAAAAGCGGGTACCGCTTTGATCACACCGTTGTGGCTGCCCTCTTGACTTTTTTGACCATACCCTGCAGATACCCCTGATGATAGCAGCATTACACATAATATTCAGCCTTCAGGGAGAGTCATAGGAAGCATGTTAATTTTTTTTAAAACAAGATTTCTTTGAAAGTATGATTTGAATGATTGGGACCATTATGATATATACTCTTTGTCTCTTGCCCTTGCCTTCATCAGTTGGTCATGCAGAATGAAGGGGAAAACTTTCAAGAGGCCAGTTTAACCCTAGTCATATTTTCTGAGTATGTTCAACCCTATTCATATTTTCTGTTGTTGCTAGAGATGCAATCCATTTCTTCTGGACTGTGAACAAACTAATATATTATAAAATGGTGTTGCTAAGTGCAGTGGACTGATTTCATCCCATCCATTGAGGAGGGAAAACTGGGCTTATCTTGCCTGAATTCAGACCCCTGTTCTGATGCAGTGAGCAAACCCAGTCCTATCATACAACAGCAGGACAAACAGGTTAGGAAATTGTTCAGTGGGGACCAAGAAAGAATAGCCTGGGACTGTAGCAGATAGAGGGCCTGGAAATGCCTTCCATGCTGTGCTTGTTACCAGAGTTCATTGTCCAGGTCCTAAATCACAGTGGCACCTCCTAGGTTGCAGCCGCTGGTAGCCAGGTGGAAGTCCAGATGCTGGGTCATTTAGGAGATGGGGAAGAAGAGGAGGATATGCCTTTCTCACCAGGACTACTTAAATATTAGCACAGGCTGCTTCCTTGCTAAGGGGATTTAACTCTCACTGAATGGCCTTTTGCCCTAGAGGAGAAGCAGGGACAAAGAATCCTAGCAAAAATATGCCAATGTGCTCTAATACAATGCCTTGGGGAGGAGAAATCCTCCATCCTGTCAAAATGTGTGCTTTTTCTGTTATTTTCCATCTCAGAATGGAGGGGAAACTATTCCCTAATTTCAATAATTATGGACAGAGGGGGCACTGGGGAACTTAAAATAGGGTCTGAAAGCAGCAAGTGGCCATGGGATCTCTGGTTGCTCATCCTTGAGTGATAAACTTAAAATGGGAACTAGAAAGGTTTTGTGGACATTCCATACAGTCCTGGAATGGCTACATGTAGGAATATTGGGAGAACATTAAAAGCAATGTTCTATATCTTTAAGTGAAACACAGGGAATCTTTAGTGATTTCAAATTATAATCCACGTTTCTCGCTGGACACTTCCCTGACCATCATACATAACAGGATATAAGCTTTAAACCAGGGCTTTCCAAACTTTTGCCATTGGCGACACACCAACGGCCAGCGCGTGGGAAACCTGGAAGTGTTGGTGGCGGCGGCAGCGCGCCATCAGCGCTTCCGGGTTTTCACGCGACACACCCCAGGCGACACACTTGTGTGTCGCGACACACCGTTTGGATAGCCCTGCTTTAAACAATCATCTGGATCCTGACAACCCCTAGAGAAACTGGTTTGGATTTTCCCCTTTGCCTTCAATTCTTTGTCCTTGAAGGCTGTTGTGTCTGCCACACCTATCTTCCAGCTTGCCTTTCACTTTAATTACAGAAATCGCCCCCATCTCTGTTTTTGCATATGCCTGTTTGGCCTCTGTAGACAGTAAGGATTTTGAAGGAATTTTTTACAAAATACTTACTTTTGATTGGCTGAATTTTCCTTTAGAGCTGGACCATGATATAGTATATTCCATTCCCTGCTCCCCCTCATCACATGAGCCCGACCAGGAAAATCATTGAGCTGTTTCACTTCCCTGGGAGGGGAGGAAAGGAAGGAAAAACATTTCCAGATAATTTGGGATCTACAGATACTGAGGACAAATGGTACATGCAATTGATGATAGTATGTGTCAGGCCCAGCCCAAGAACAATGACGAGTCAGTGTATTCCAAACTCAGTTCTTTATTGCTGTCACCATACAGACAGAATCTTGCCAGACTAAAGCTATCCTAACTGACCTAAGGGGAAATAACCTAGGAGACTCTAGGGCGGAGCTACTCTGACTCTCTTTGACTCCCTGCCAAGACTCTCCAAACTGAGACTTTGTTTATCTCCTTGGAATGCGCTCCCTCCTTCCTGAGAACCAGCGGCAGCTTCAGAATCCACCACAGTATGATACAGCTCAGTAGGTGGACATAGAGAGTAAGTGGAAGAATTAGCAGAATTTTTATATAACAAAGTGTGGATAATTTTTAATGGTGGACTGTTTTTTAAAAAAGAGTAAGAAACTGATAGCTATCCTCCTCTGGTTGAATCCACATCAACTAATCGGTGGTGCTGCCTAAGTACTGAGGTTTTCTGCTGTTCTTCATTTTTTTGGCATCAGCTTCAAATTAAGAGTCTTCAAAGAAATCTCTTCATTTTTCTTGCTTTGTCTTCTTTCCTCTGTGACCTTTGCTATGCTTCAGTGATCCATGTTTGAGTTGCAGCTTCTCTAAGATCATTAGAATTAAAACCAAGGGTACCAATCGAAGAGAACTAAGTAAATAAGGCATACATCTACATAAAAAATGTATATACTATAGGGAAATGGGTATATAATTACTGAAATGTATTTAAAGTTCATACAAGGTAGAGCCAATTATCTTGTCACTCAAGTCACGTAAAATGCAATAAATTGTTTAATTAATGTATACTTCAACCCCAGAGCATTCCACATTAATAGTTTGTTTTCAGTTACTATTAATTTGCAACAACTGTGATCAAGAGTGAAAAAATTCACACACATATATATACTGCTTCTATGCTTAGGTTGTTGCTTACTTTGAACTTTCTCTTTGGTCAGTTTTGCTTCTGAGTTTTTCTCTAACCAGGATCTTTCCCTATTGCTTATTTTATCCCACAACACTACTCTCAACCAGAGTCTGAAAACTTTTAATATCAATCATATTCATTGATACTTGAATATAGGTAGGTGGGGGTGGGGGATCAAAGACTCAAGAAGGCTGCTGCATCTGCCTGATGAAAGCCCACCCATTTTAAAACATATGTTGCATGTGACACATGTCAAAAAGGGCTGGGGCTTCAATCATGCAGGTGCAGCCACCATCCTGAGATGTTTGATGCTCTTCCCTCCCGATGTCTTTGGGTAGAAGGATTTCAAACTTTTTTCAGGTTTGTTCCTTGAACACTTGGGCGCTTGTGAACATTCCATGCCACAGCATCTGAGCCAATTAGTAATCAAGGCCTAAGTCCCTACAATCACAACAATATAAATAATTGCCAAGTTGGTCCTCCATAATCCTGTTGCAGCTGTGCAACCTTCGTATCTTTCCTTTGTTCTCCTAGAATGTCATTAAAATCTTTTCCAAGGATGTCTGGACTTCATTTCATCTTTCTTGGCTTTCAAAAATAACAGTATCGGGTGACACAAGAAAAGCTGTTAAGGTTTATTAAAATTGCATTGGTCAACATTCACAGAATAAATGGTTATCTAATGATTAATTCCTGTATATCTACTTCCTGAGCCTTTGGGAGAGAATGACAGAGGTTCTGCATATGGAAAATGGGATTCCATGTATGTAAATACATGAAATATAGTGGTTGATATACAGTGCTTTTAATCTGGATTAGCAACATTAAACAGCAGAAGTGTGTACACTTGGGGTAACAACAGCCAGCTTGTTTCCTTCATCATCAATCTAAATGCAGCCTCAACTGAAGGCCTATGTTTTATTTTAATTTTTTTCCCTATGACCTAGAGTTGTTCAGTTGTTCGAATCCCTAGTCCCGCATGACGGAGTGAGCTCCTGCACTCACCCCAGCTCTTGCCAACCTAGCAATTCGAAAGCATCCAAATGCAAGTAGATGAATAGGTACCATTTCGGTGGGTAGGTAACAGCGTTCCGCGTTTCCTGTATTCTGTGGTATAAAAATTTGCTGAAACCATTCTAGACTGAGTGACAGGAGGGGAAGCACCTGGAAACTCCTGGGGGAGCACAATTGGGAACCGAAGAAGTGCAAACACCTTTCCTACTGCCAGCTGGCCTTCTTCCTAGCAGCTTTTCCTGTATTCTGTGGTATAAAACTTTGCTGAAACCAAGAGCCATCCTGGAGCCTTTGTATGGCATGCCAGGTCCACACTCTGTAAGGTGGGGAGGGAGAGAACTAAGGCCAGCCCACATTCCAAGTTTGATTTAATATTTATTTTGGCCTTTTTTATTTAATGAAACAACAACAAAAAATTAAAAATGTGAAAGGAAAAAAGGAAGGAAAGGGGAAAAAAAGCAATACAGCCACAAAAATGTTATATATACTGTATATGGGCTTCTGATACATGTATAAAAAATTTTATACTATAGTTTCAATGACCACATTTCATTTTCATTGCCCATACATAATCTATGTCTGTAAGCAACTTATTCATAAGTCATGGGGAACTCCAGGTTTTCAATAAAGGTAAAGGTTCCCCCCACACATTTGTGCAGTCGTGTCTGACTCTAGGGGCTGGTGCTCATTTCCGTTTATTAGCCGAAGAGCCAGCGTTGTCCGAAGACGCTTCCACGGTCACGTGGACGGCATGACGCACGCAGAACGCTGTTACCTTCCCACCGAAGTGGTACCGATTCATCTACTTGCATTTGCATGCTTTCGAATTGCTAGGTTGGCAAGAGCTGGGCTAGGAGCTCACTCCGTCACGTGGGACTAGGGGATTCGAACCTCCGAACTTGCAATCTTCCGATTGACAAGCCTGGCGTCTTACCCGCTGAGCCACCACGCCCCTTTTCAATAACTGAAATAATAATCTACAATAGATTGAATTGGATTGAATTTAGATTTAACTTAAACTAAATTTAAATCAATTAATTAACAGATGACTCCTTATGTTTTTAATAAGTTCTGTGGGATCTAGTTCTCACACTATCACTAAAAAAAACCACAAGAACAAATTGGACCATTGCAAAAACAAAGGACAGGCAGAAACAAGCCAGCCTACTCAAAAGAGGAGACCAAGTAGTCTGTCAGGCAGTGACAAGAACATCTGTACCTTGTCTCGTAAATAGGTCTGGTTCTTGATTAATTGCAGTTGCTGATATTTTGTGGTTGTTGTCGTTGTTGTTATGTCTACCTAATATTCTTCAATAAATATTATTTAGATTCTTGGATTACTTAGTTCTTGGATTTTCTTCTTTTAAGAAATTGTTTTACATTATAGAATACAAATAATAGCCAAGTACAGTGGTATTTAAACAATAGGAAGCTATTAATGATTAAAGTAAATTAAACCTTTATGAGATGTAAATGGACAGAGAGTTGCTTACATTGTAGAACTGATGCTGAATATAACACGGATAAGAAGTCACAAAGTACATTGAATTATTTTGTAATGTGAAAAAGTTTAGATCTTTGAACTTAATACTAAAGTCTCCACTCTATTGTTATTTATGAATACTAAAAGAAAAAAAGGGAGAAAAAAGAGAGCCGCTTGGAAAAAGTAGATAGGTATTTAGTTTCTAACTTCACTCTTCTCTGTACTCTGACTGATTTGCAGTGTGTACAAACGTTTAACCCCTCCTTAAAAAAGTTCTTGGATTTTCTTGTGAGCTTGTCTAAGTGGTTCCAAACCATGTTCTGGCTGAACCCTGACAATTTCGTCCTTGGATGCGAACTTTCTGCAACCATACCCGAATCTTCGGAGGGGCCCTGCAATGTACCAGTAGCTGTGGCTACTGGCATGCTTTGCAGAGTGTGTGGCCATACCATCATCATCCATGATATACAGCAGGATGATTGACAATGTGCCACATGCTACATCACCTTTTCTACTTGTCTAAAAGGTAAAGGTAAAGGTTCCCCCTGCACATTTGTGCAGTCGTGTCCGACTCTAGGGGCCGGTGCTCATCTCCGTTTGTTAGCCGAAGAGCCAGCTTTGTCCGAAGACGCTTCCACGGTCATGTGGCCGGCATGACGCACGCGGAACACTGTTACCATCCCTTGGAAGTGGTACCTATTAATCTATTTGCATTTGCATGCTTTCAAATTGCTAGGTTGGCAAGAGCTGGAGCTAGTGCGGGAGCTCACTCCGCACACAGGGCTAGGGATTCGAACCTCCGAACTTGTGATCTTCCAATCAACAAGCCTGGCGTCTTACCCGCTGAGCCACCACGCCCCTTGTCTACAGCACCGCATAGGTGCAATAGGCACAGCAGCTACTCCCTGCCTTCTTCCTTCCTTCATGTCTCTCTGTTGTCCTTTCTGCAGTTGAAGCAAACCCAGTTGTCCGGAGGGCTGTTTCATGTAATTGCACGAAGTATATTATTTTGCCTGGCATGACAGGAGGGTGTCCAACAGTGGAACTTCCAGTAAATCAGCAGTAAGATGCCCGGGGTTAACATTTACTCTGCCTGTGATTGCCACCCTTTCCCTGCCCGTAGTCACAAGGATAAAGGAGAGGCTAAGGTAGCTCTGACTAGGGATGGAAGGAGCTGTCCGAATTTTCCTTGAAAGTCGTATATTAACCTCATGAGTTTTCCTAATAGGACTGTGATTTATCCCCAGCTTTTTGACTCAACTAATTGAGTTCATACCATCCAGTGATTCATGCCACAGAAAAGGGTTCCAGAGAAAATGGGCCCTCCAGAAGCATCCTTTCCCTCCCTTTTCATGAATGGCCCTAACATTTCCCCCCCTTTCTTTATTAGTTAGAAAGCCATAATGCTTTTAAAGCCAAGAAGTCTTTGAAAATGAACATTTAACCCGGAATCAAATCAATCACTGACAAGGTTTGAATTTCAGTCCTGATGAGAGGACAGCAGCCCAGATTCTGTTGAGAGAAATGCTTTTTCCCAGATGCTTTACCCCCTGGGGGTGATCAAGATTTCTGTGAAATTCAAAAGCTTGCATGAAATATCTCATTTTACCCTTTAGTATCTGAAAAAGGATTCCATATGGTAGAAACGTGGTAGGAAGAGAAGAGGCCCTGCACTCTATTAAGTCACATCACACACTATTGTGCAAATGTCAAGTTGAAACCTCTTTTTTGCTTCTAGAACTGTAGTTGTGAACTGTCATAAGATTAGGCACATCTTCCTTGTTTATAAGATGGATGTAGGCATGGGACAAATTATTGCATTCTTTGAAACCACCAGGTGTATAAAAAGGACAAAAGATTAGATCCAGCCTAACAGATGCTCTTAGAACCCACTGACATCAGTAAGACTTCAATAAGTCATATTTAACTTTTCACATGGAATGGGAGATGTGCAGTTTATTAGTTTAAAAGGTAAAGGTTCCCCCCGCACATTTGTGCAGTCGTGTCCGACTCTAGGGGCCGGTGCTCATCTCCGTTTGTTAGCCAAAGAGCCAGCGTTGTCCAAAGACGCTTCCACGGTCATGTGGCCGCATGACACGCGTGGAACGCTGTTACCTACCCACCGAAGTGGTACCTATTAATCTACTTGCATTTGCATGCTTTCGAATTGCTAGGTTGGCAAGAGCTGGGGCTAGTGCGGGAGCTCACTCCATCATGCAGGGCTAGGGATTCGAACCTCCAAACTTGCGATCTTCCAATCGACAAGCCTGGCGTCTTAACCGCTGAGCCACCATACCCCCAGTTATTTATTTATTAGTTTAGACCCAATCTAATGCCAGAAATCAAGAGGTTCAGGCTATGATGCCACTGATAGGCAGACGACATCCAGCTACATGTTGTTTTCCTTTGTTCAAATTCCAGAAAGGCTTTGAGTTCTTGAAAAAGGTATCTCAAAATGGTTTTGGGATGAACAAACTCAGTTTATCTCATTTGATGGATTCTGTGGGTCAGAAGACATGATGAACTGGGTCTTGAATGAAAGTTGCACTTTTCCTTAAAGATCATGCTGGCAGAATTGAAGTTCTTTGGAGGCTGTCAGAATATGTAGTAGTATTAGTGGTATTGGTAGCCAGACACTCTGGATGTAATCAGTACATATCCATGCTCTAGTGACATCCATACTAAAGAATTGCTATGCATTCTGAAAATGCTTTACAAATTTTGGTTGGTTCAAATTGTGGCCATGAAGATATGAGTGAGGACTGTACTGTGGAGTCCTGGACTGTACTGTCAGAATATGTGCCACTGATTTCGCATCAATTGCATTGTTTGCTCACATGTTTCTAGGACAGCCTTTCTCAACCTTTTGACCCTGGAGGAACTCTTGAAATATTTTTCATGCCTCAGAGAACCCCTGCACATTAAGGCTCAAATATAAGCCAGAAGTTAAAAAATTATTATATTTGTTTCATGTGTAGGCTTGTATTGGTGCCCTCTGAGCCTTGTTGTTTTCTTGCAGACGTTTCATTGCCAGACTAGGCAACAGCTTCGGTGCGAAAAGGGAGTGGGACTTGCTATCTGTTTATATACCATGGCTTGTCCTGCTTGTGTTGGTGGAGGTGTTGTTCTCCCCTTAGGAGTTCCTTGATTGGGCTGTTGTTTGCTGCTTGGTTGATTGACTGAGTTAATAGTTCATTGATTAGGGTATATTGTGCTGTTTGATTGTTCCTCTGGTGCTAATCTTGGTGTTAATCTATGCATATCTGGGTATTGATTGCTGGCAAGGAGGTGTTCTGGTCTTCTGGCTTTTCTATTGTCTCTTATGAATGGTATGTAAATGTTGTTTACCTCAATATGTCTGTTGATGGCTGCTTTATCTGAGTGCCAAGCTTCCAGGAATTCTCTAGCGTTTTTGGATTTGGCTTGGTTTAAGATGCTCACAGTTTCCCAGTTGAAAGTATGGTTGAGTCTGTCCATGTGTTGTGAGACTGCTAGTTGGTGTTTGTGGATGTGCTCTGCTAGTCTTCTGCACATCTGTCTTACATAGTGGCTGCTACAGTCCTTACACTGTATGTTGTAGATAACTCCTGTTTTTTCTTCTTGGGCTACTGGGTCTTTTGGGTTACTCAAGATGTTCTGAAGGGTTTTGGTTGGTTTATGTGCTACGCTGATGCCATGTGGTTGTAACAGTCTATTGGTCATTTCTGAGATGTTTCTGATGTATGGCACTGTTATCCTTTTCTTAGCTTCTGTTGGTTGTGTTGTAGTGGGTTGGGTGGTCAGGCACTTTTTGATTGGTAGGCCTGTATAAATACATTAATAGTGTCCTTCAACTAAAAATAAAGAATGAAACATACCTCTTTAATGTGAAATTGCCCAAATTTAAAATAATTTTTTAAATAAATTGTGATCTCCCAGTGAACTCCTAGTGACCTCTCATGGAACCCCAGGGTTCCACAGAACTCTGATTGAGAAACCCTGTTCTAGGCCTAATTCAAAATACTTGTGTTATCCTTTAAAATTCTACATCGGGAGTAGAAATATGCAGCCTGGGGCAAAAAGTACCCATTAGCATCCATAGAGGCCTCCAAGAGTGAATCGGGCCAGAAATAGAGGATGGGCAGAGTTTGGCATTTGGGGGGATTTATGGGTGTTTTAAAGAAAAAAAACTATTGCCTTAAACCTTTTGATGCTTAAGGCATGTATTTCAGTTGTGTGAACTTGCCTGTACATTAAGATCAGCTTTGGAAACCCTGCTTGTATATCAGATGGTAAGGTCAATTAGGCTGGTGGGTAAGGAGGCTTTCATGGTGGTTGGCCCTTAGATATGGACCTCACTTCCAAATGAACCAGATATCGCCTGCCTCATAAGGCCTTTGAATTATGGAGGAGCCCTGCAAAAGAATATTTGTGCAATTGTTATGCTAAATGATGAGCCTCGTGTGGTGCAGAGTGGTAGGTGGCAGTATTGAAACTGAAACTGAAACTCTCCCCACGACCTGAGTTCGATCCCAGCGGAAGTTGGTTTCTCAGGTAGCCGGCTCGGGTCGACTCAGCCTTCCATCCTTCCGAGGTCGGTAAAATGAGTACCCATCTTGCTGGGGGAAAGGTAATTACGGCTGGGGAAGGCAATGGCAAACTCTATAGTCTGCCAGGAAAACGTCGCGAAAGTGGCATCTCCCCAGGTGTCGCATGACTCGGTGCTTGCACAGGGGAACCTTTCCTTTCCCTTTCCTATGCTAAATGAGCAGAAAGGCAAGTGGTAACTGCTGCTATGCTATCATTTATCTCCTAGTTGGGCATGTACCAAGAACAAGCTCCTTCACAATCCTCACAATATGATATTTCACTTCATAATAAAACATCACTATGGGAATTTGAGTGTAACAGATCTTAAATAGTTGATTTAAATTGTTTTTACCAGATTGTAGCTGGTTCTGGGCTGCTCTCTGTGCTAAAAGGCAGGAACATATCAAAATAACAACAACAGCAAGTGGAGGATGGTAGCAGCTGGAAAAGTGAGAGATGGTGGTAGTCCTTCTTTTCCCTGGATCTTTACGGAAGCATGCCCTGGGCTCCCTTAGTTGGTTGCCATCAAGTGTGGCAGAGAGAGCTGATCTCTGACCATCGTAAGATTCAACCGCCTGCTTTAGCTTCTCTTTGACAAAGATGGGAATTGGAGTTCTTGTCCTTCACCCCAGGCAGCAGAAAATGCCTGTGGCTAGCTGTGACTGTCTCCTTTGTTTTACTTCCTTTAGTCATTCTGTCTTCTGCTCAATAGCATACTTCCTTTAGGTGCTGGAAAACTTGTTTTGAATAGACATGGATAGGATTGTGTTCTGTGTTTGTGTGTTGGGGAGGGATGGTGGGTGTTACAGTGAGAAAGTCTGTTTGCACAAATACATCTGCCTGCAAGAGGCTTACAGACAGTCGGTAATGTTTGCCTGAGTCTGAATGATCACAAGGGATATTTGGCTGCAGACGCTTGCAATATAATCACTTAGCTTTCACAATACTTTGTGTATCCCTATGGAGTCAGAAGGAAGAAGCCGCCTTGTCATTTGTGCAGCTCTCTGCTACCCAAAGACTTATTGGTGCCTCAAGCTAAAAAGCCAGTAGCACACCCCTTCCCATTGATTGCCTGTAACACACCACCTACCACAATGCATAGTCCTTCCAGGAATGAATGAGACCCTCCCATTTATTTCAGTGAAATGTAGAAAGGGGATCATACATAAGAAAGTGAATTCCAGAAACCAGTGTGCCCAGTGAAACTTCCCTTTGTGCTGGCCAGAATGCCTGCCTTAATTTTTTTAAAAATATTGTTCTAATAAAACAATTGTTAGGATTATCGGAAGTCAACTCAGCATTGTCTCACAAACATAGGGGAGGACTTTTCTACTGAAGTGTATCTCTACTGTGTTTGTGGGAGGTGCCTGGGTCACCTGACCTCCTGTTTCCTGCTCCTTCTTGGGTCTTTCGGGGCCATTCTTCTTCCTAAGTACACGTGCACACAGGAGGGCCACATGGCTATGTGGGTCTCGTCCGAAATATCTCGCTTGCATGCAGACTGGAGATGATTAAACCTTTCTACCACGAAACTGCTTGTAACCCAGATTTACTGAATAAAAATGTAAGCTATCTTTATTTTTCTTCAACTAACTAATGTGTGAAGACTGTTTTATTTCTGAACGTTAATTAAGCTGTATGTGCAAGTCTTTTCTGGACGCTTCTACTCTGCAAGATTGTCGTTAGCTGCTTGGAGTGTTTCTCTAACCTTCCAGACTCCAACAACAATTGCATGGGAAACTGGCACAATGCTAAGCACAGAGCCAGCCAATGGCCACCATTTCAAGAATGCCTCTGGTCCCTACATAAGGTAAAGGTAAAGGTTCCCCCCGCACATTTGTGCAGTCGTGTCTGACTCTAGGGGCCGGTGCTCATCTCCGTTTGTTAGCCAAAGAGCCAGCGTTGTCCGAAGATGCTTCCGCGGTCATGTGGCCGGCATGATGCGCGCGGAACGCTGTTACCTTCCCACCGAAGTGGTACCTATCTATCTACTTGCATTTGCATGCTTTCGAATTGCTAGGTTGGCAAGAGCTGGAGCTAGTGCGGGAGCTCACTCCGCACGCAGGGCTAGGGATTCGAACCTCCGAACTTGCGATCTTCCGATCGACAAGCCTGGCGTCTTACCCGCTGAGCCACCACGTCCCTACATAAGTTCCATAAAAAAGACAGATGTTGGTGGCTACTGATAAGACTTGGAACTTGTTTATCAGCCTGGAAGAAAAGACAAAGATAGGCTGGGGTGATATGGGGCATCCGAAAGGCTAGAGGGCATGGGAGTCTGCAATGTAGGGCAAAAGGGGCAGTTGATTTATAATTTCCAGATTCCTTGCTTTCATTAAAAAAGTAAAGAGCTCATCTGAAGCCCTGATGGGAGCTGGAGAAAAACGTATTGTCACTATTGTGCTCATTTTGAAAGGCTTCCTCCTGTTTTTCAGAGTCTGTACTAATGAATGAATAATGCTAGCAATGACTGACATGCACACGGTCTGGAGAAAACCTTTTTTTTTTAAAAAAAAACCAAACCAAACCGGAAGTGACTGACCAATCCACATCACAGCCACTTATATCTTAAAACCCTCTGACCGTTAGCCAAGTTTGAAGGCCACCTGGTTCAAAGAGATCCCGGAGTACTCTGCATGCACTAGATATCCTGGGATCCTTCATTAGTGAGATGTAAAGGCCAGGAATCAACAGCTCTCCGCATTAGCCAAACTACAACTTTTTCTTTTTTTTACTACTCTGCCTGTGTGAGAATGTGGATCTGGAATCTTATTAATCAGAGAACATGAGTTTAATGACTCTCGCCTACTCTGAGTGGCTCACCACAATCAAACAAAGAAATTACAATGAAATCAGTGAAACATAAAAAGTAAAGATAAAAGATGGCAAGCACGGTGATGTGAGGGGTCCCTTGGCAAAGGCCTGGGTGAAGAGTATAAAAGAAGTTCAGAGGCCGCAAATGTCCTGTGGCCTGAAAATGGACAATTCTTAGGCTAAAGACTCAAAAGATGAAAATAATATGACCGTTTCATTTTTTTCTCCCTCCTGAATTTTTAAAAATCTTAAGTTCTGTTCATGAAGAAATGGATAAATGTTGGCAGATTTCCGATCAAAACCTGAACAAAATAAAATGCCTACTCTTCACTAATCATGTTGCTTCTTGGAATCTTGGCATTTCCTTCTAGGTCACTTAAGTGCTAAATCTCAGGGGGGGGGGGAAAGGCTGATGACCAGTGTTTCCTAATTTGGTACCTTTCATGCATTTCAGACTATGACAGAACATGCCATGTCAAACATCTGGAGAGCACAAGGTTCAGGGAGACTGGATGTGTGTCTAAAGATATTATGTGGTATACATAATATAATAGATATTATAACATAATATTAATATAATTAATATTATAACATAATAATAATATAATTAATATTATAACATAATAACATAATAGAGCCAGTTTGGTCTAGTGGTTAAGGTGCTGGGCTAGAAACCAGGAGTCTGTGAGTTCTAGTCCCGCCTTAGGCATGAAAGCCGGCTGGGTGACCTTGGGCCAGTCCCTGTCTCTCAGCCCTGGGAAGGAGCCAACAGCAAACCAGGAGACTGAGAGTTCTAATCCTGCCTTAGGCATGAAAGCCGGCTGGGTGACCTTGGGCCAGTCACTCTCTCTCAGCCCAACTCACCTCACAGGGTGGTTGTTGTGGGGAAAATAGGAAGAGGAAGGAGTGTTAGGTATGTTTGCCACCTTGCGTTATTTATAAAAATAATAAAGGCAGGATAGAAAACAAACAAACAAACAAACCTGTCATTTCATTCATTGCAGCTACCAAGCTACATTTTAAACTATTGAGAACATAGAACAATTAGGACTTTCTAGTTTCTATGTTTTTCACCGATGGTTTGCCATTGATTCTCTCTAGTCTTGGATTAAAAAAAACTCTGTCTTTTACTAGTGAGTTGGATCTCCAGATTTTGTTGACTCTATAGGCAAGATGGCCTCAGTAGGACCTCTTCCAGAATTGACCTGCTCCTTCTCACTAGTGCTACTGCAACCCATTCATCTCTCTTATCTACTTTGGGCCCCACCCCACCATTAGGAGAAGGCAAGGCAAATGGATGTACTCCTTATTATCTGGTCTTCACATCCTTAGAAAAAGTAGATGAGGAGGCAAAGATATCAAGGAAGAGCAGCAGAGCTAGCTGGAAAGTCCTGGAGGTTGCAAATGAGCCCCTGTTGGGATGAGGACCTCAGCAACTGCCCAATGATACTGACCAGTAATGCTGGTTTATTCCCAGATTTACCAAATTCATACAGATTAAGCAATAGAGAAACAAAGGAACAAGTAAACTTGTTGATGGAAGAAACTTCAATCTGCAATTCACTTCTAAATGCCTGACTCAGGAACTTTGAATGAAACATCAGGGTGGCAAGAGTCAATGATCAGACATTGTTGATTCTGGGAGCTTCAAAGGAGCTCTGTAAGGCTTTTGCCATTTTCAGCACCTTTCACAAGAAAACAGCTGATGCAATGTGAAAATTGATGTCCTTGTCCGGGAACCTTAACAAATATATGCGCAACAGCCAACCCCCCCTCGCCCCCTCTGTTATCGCATTTGTTCTTTTGACCTTGAAGAACGCTTCCGAGTGTTAATCAGAGGGTCTTCTCAGCTGCAAGATGGATTGAAATTGCATTTACCAGAACCACACTGCTGCATGATAATGCATCTAACTGAGAGCAAAATGGACTTGCTGTGAATCTGAGGCTTTGACCACTATCTCTGTGAAAGAAACAGTTAAGGATCTTGTTGGTTTTCTGGAAAACCAGCACAGAAATAATATTCTGATGACAGAGGAACTCTGAGAAAAGAGAAGAAAAGGGTAATGTGAGTACAACTCTTCCAGAAAAAAACTGTGGCTCTATAAACACTTGCCTGGAAAGAAGCCTCAGATACAGGGTTTGGTTTGCTTCCAAAAAGAATATGCTCAGATTTGTACTGCACGGATTTGTTGTAGGCTTCCAAAATGCTCAGAGCAACTTCCAGAGTTATATGTAACAATTCAGAGCAGCTGATTATAAAGTTCATTATTCAGTCCATTCTATCCCCCTCTTTACTGAGGATAGGGAAGAAATTCATTTGGCTCATATTTGAATGTGAACTTACCTCATTTTCTATTTTTGAACCAATATATGACCCAAAATGTAGTTATCATTCAAAACTTGCTGTTTTCTGAATGCTGTGAAGCATTTGAGTACTCTGACCTCTCTATAGGTAGTTTTTTTTTGGGTGTGTGTGTGTGTGTGTGTCAAAAGCTGTGCCAGAGTATTTGAAAGTGACAATATTGTTGTTGTTGTTGTTATCATTATCATTATTATTATTTGTATAACACCCAACTTTCAACACCTCTGGGTGGATCACAAGTAAAAACATTAAAAACAAAGAAAAAAAATACAGTAAGAGACAAAAATAAAAGAATAAAAGATGGCAAGGGAAATGAGAGAGAAACTAACGCACACAATCGAAAGGGGGCTTCCCTCGCCCACACCAAAGGCCTGGGGAAAGTCTAGAGGATAATTAAGGCTCATCCTGAATTTTTCATCTGGAAGCCACTGATCAGGTCAGCTCGTTTCAGAATCTAAAAGATCAAATTCTGCAAAGTATCTATATCTGACAACCCCACAGCCACGAGAGCTCTGATCTTGCAACAAGTTATAGTCCAACTCAAAAGTCTTGTTAATACACCTCCTCCCCTCTGCCACTTGATACTCTTTCCCCACTTCCGGTTTCGTGTTACAATTGTGGGGGGAAACTGCTACCATCTGGACCAGCCCTTTATTCATCAGCCTGGACTTTGCATCATAAATGTTAGATCTTATAAAGAAGAGGAGGAAAGATGCCAGAGGTTAATGTTTTCACAAAGAGTGAATTAGTAGGTAGGTTGTTAAATCCGACCACATACAATTAAGCCAACGTTCAGTTATATTCACCCCTGCCTGCCCAAGCAGTATGTTTGCCTCAGTACAGGATGCAAGTAATGCCTCCATTAATCTTCTCCAATGAGCCAAAGACAGGAATCGTCTCTTTCCCAGTATCTCAGCAGAGTGAAAACTAATCTTCCCCATTAATAACCCAACAGGGTGTAAACCAACCAACAAAACAAATGTGGAGCAATTGTGCAAAACAAACTCAGGCAGGCCTGTGACGAGGAGGGGGACAGGCAGCCAATTTAAATGCCTCTTTGGAGTCACTTTCTGCTATTTGTGATGTCTTAAAATGAAAAAGTTCCTTTGAAAGATGGGCTTATTTTTCTTTTTTCAAGTCTGCTTTTCTTGTCTGTGCAGCATCCCAGATGAAAGTTGCTTTACTAGCAGCATGTAAGTTTTTGTGACAACATACAGAGAAGGAAACAGGAGACTGAATTGTGGACCAATATAATTGAAATTATCTGGATGAATGGGTCAGGGAGAATGGCTGAAGAGGTCATTTCACTGCCAGCAGTAAATTGTGGATACAATAAAAAGGTAAAGGTAAAGGTTCCCCCTGCACATTTGTGCAGTCGTGTCCGACTCTAGGGGCCGGTGCTCATCTCCGCTTGTTAGCCGAAGAGCCAGCGTTGTCCGAAGACGCTTCCACGGTCATGTGGCCGGCATGATGCACATGGAACGCTGTTACCTACCCACCGAAGTGGTACCTATTAATCTACTTGCATTTGCATGCTTTCAAATTGCTAGGTTGGCAAGAGCTGGGGCAAGTGCGGGAGATCACTCCGTCACGCGGGGCTAGGGATTCGAACCTCCGAACTTGCGACCTTCCGATCGACAAGCCTGGCGTCTTACCCGCTGAGCCACCACGCCCCTTGTAGTATGACCAACTAGATGCTCATTAAGACTAGTTTATGGCACAGGTCATCATCTGGCAAATTTTAAGTGCTGCTCCGCAGAACCTGGCAATTGAAGGTGCCTAAATTTCTAACAGTCTCCCCTAAACAGGATAAATACATGTCACCTTGACCTATGACTCGTATTGAAGAACCATCAGCAATAGAAACACTTCGTTTGTTAGCTTTAGACAGTGAAAGAAATGAATTTTTACAATGAGATAAATGACAATTTGCCCTGGAATCGAGGACCCATACATCATCATTACAGTTATCAAGAACCTGTGAAATGTGAGTTGTTGTCTGAAGAGCCTTCTTGCGTGTTGCCACCTTCTTCTTTCCTGTCTTCCGATCTTGGTGGAACAACTCACAGTCTTTGCGCAAATGCCCTGCTGATCCACAATGAAAACAACGACGGGTTGCCAATGCTGTTACTTCAGCTTCGAGGTCCTTCCGTTCTCTCGCTTTCTCACACTGCAGCTTTCTGGTCAGGGTTACTTTACTCCCTTTGGTAGCCTTCACATATAAATTACGTAAAGCGTGCCATAATTCTTTGGCAGCTTGTAAACCATGCACATTGAATAACTGATTGTCCTCTACTCCTAAAATAATCGAAGCTCTGGCTCTCTCATCTTGATGAAGCCAGCCAGCAGTGGGGTTTGCAGGAGTTGGCTCACCTATGGGGGTCCACAGATCTTCCCTCTGAAGAAACATTTCCATTTTCAGAGCCTAACACAAGTAATTTGAATCTGAAAGATGTTCTAGTGGCATACCTGAAGATTGGAATGTTGCAGCAGCCATGGGTCCCCTGTTCAAAAAAATCACAGCTTCTTCTTCAAACAGACAACAGCTTGAAAAAAACTGCAGGCAGTTGCAAAGAGAAAAAAAAACTTCATTGATCTTTTCTCACTTGCCTTTCAAATTCAAATGATCTCTTTTTTGCTTCTGGGCCCATAACCTTTTAGTGTTTTGCTTGTTCCAGAAACGCTTTGCAATTGAGAGATCAAATAAAAACACAAAGACCTTTTCAGCAAACATTATATATATTAATATAAAACAGAAAACAGAACTACAAATTTTCTCCCCTCACACACACACACACACATACACAGAACCTCAGCATGATTCACAGAGGCTAAAAAGACAGAACAGCAGAGAACAAAATAACAGCTTTACAAAACAAAGGTATGCCAATATATACCTTTTTACATATAGGTCAGGACAATTAATCACAACGGTAACTACACCTATCAGTCTGAAAACAGACAAAGGACTGACCTCTGAACCCAGCCGATACTTAAGAAAACAAATAGATTGCCTTGGGAGCACAAACAGAAACCCAGACTTCTTGTCTCCAAGCCAGCAGAATATTTTCTGATCCAAATTCTTTTAAATCATAAAACCACAACAAACCCTTCCAATAGGCCTGTGTTCTCTGGAAACTAGAAAATGTTACTTTTTCCAACTCTGTTCCTTACTTAATTCCCCCCCCCTCTGATATATATATACTGCTACCCTCTTTGTTCAACATTGGCTGGGAACTCACAGCATGAAAAGCTCAGATTCTAGCACACCCTCTACACTGTACTGAAAACTTTTTCGGACTTAAAAAAAAAACTCCTCCAAGAAAGCCTAATACATTCAATCTGAGGACACTGGGTTTGAAAGCCCAACCTTTCAAGGCAGAAAGGATGCAGAGAAGATGAAGGCCAGCATAAGAGAGGAGGGAAGATGGTCCTGAGGCTGAGTGGGGTGGTTACCATGGGGATCATATTTCTGAAGGGCAGCTCAGGTTGTTTGGCTGTCTCACTTCATTTCCTTTTACCTCCTTGATATCTTTTGGGGACCATATTCTTCATCAGTGCCAACAAGCAGAGCCCAGAGGCTCCTGTAACTGAATCTGCAGAATGCAGGGTGTCAGAAGCAGTGCCTTTTAAAAGGCCAGGCTGGGACTGATGGGAAAGAGCGAGGTGTTCTGCTCAGGGGCATTGGTGTTCCAATGGGGGACATCAATCTATTATATTGATTAGAGCTTTAGTGCTGCCAAGTTGATGAAAGGGAAAGCATGAAGAAGAGAAGGGGAAATGCAGCTGGACAGATGGGCAAGGAGAATGCTGTCTGATGGAGGAAAAGGAAAAAAGGGCTAGGGTTACAAATCATCACGTTTCTATGAAAATGGCAAAAGTGCCTAGTGCATGCAACGTAAAATCAATTCTGTTTTGCTCAAATAATTCAGTTTCAAGGTAATTTCTCCAGAAAATGATGATGAGTTAGGGTTGGATGGACAGTGGGGGGAGGAACCCTTTCCAAGTGATACATTATTATTCATAATCATCATCTTTGGACAGACGGTTTCTACAGTTGCAAATCTTTGAACAAGAGATCTACCCTCAGTCTTAAAGCAATTACATTCACATAACCAGTAGCAATGTTGATGCAATCTTACTTACCCTCTCTGGGGAATAAAATGTTGAGAAAGGCCTGAGTGAAAAATGCTGATGTTCTTACATTCTAAATGGACCGAGCATATTGGTTAACAGATTAATGTGTTGGACCAAGACCAGGAAGAGCCAGATTAAGTCCACCCTTGGCCATGGAGCCTGGGTGATTTGAGGCTGGTCACTATCTTTTAATCACAGGAATGACAAATTGCCCTTTTTTTTAGATTTTTAATTCCGCCTTTATTATTTTTATAAATAACTCAAGGCAGGGAACATAACTTCCTCCTTCCTCCTCCTACAGTATATTCCCCATAATAACCCTCTGAGGTGGCTGGGCCGAGAGAGTGAGAGCGACTGGCTCAAAATCACCCAGCTGGCTTTGGGCCTAAGGCAGGTCTAGAACTCACAGTCTCCCGGTTTCGCCTGGTGCCTTAACCACTAGACGAAACTGGCTCTCTTTGTTGTGAGGAAAAATAGGAGGACGAGGTGCGATGCATAGTGCCATGCGCTCTTGGAGGAAAGGTAGGGTATGAATGATAATAATATGATTACCTACTTATAATTGTTCTAGCAGCTTTGTTGTGCATAAATAGGAATTTATTGCTGATAGTCTGGGCTGTTAAAGAGCATAATCTGTCCTAGTTCCCACTTTTAGTTCCACCTTTATGGGTTACCCCCCCTTCCTTAGGCCAGCTGTCAAAACTCTGACCCTAGTGGAGGGCCCAGCCTATATAGCTATACTTCACAGGAGGATTCACACACACTCCTCCCTCTTTGAGTGTTGCAATTATTTCCTATGATTTATATCTACTGATCAGTGTGAGTGATCCCTGTTCTTCCTGGTAGCTTAAGATCTCTGTCTTAAGTTATATAAGCTGCAGTGGTATACTCACCTACCTGACAAAATCAAATGGGATATTGAGTAGGTGTGTATTAGATCAGATTGTCAGAGATTATCCTTTTTTATTTTCAGTTTTTGCAAATCCTCAGTTTTCTTCTTCAGCCTTTATTTCTCCATTCCCTTTCATTCATTCCTGGTATTTCTGTGCTGGTGGCTCAGCGGGTAAGACGCCAGGCTTGTCTATTGGAAGATCGCAAGTTTGGAGGTTCGAATCCCTAGCCCCGCGTGATGGAGTGAGCTTCCGCACTAGCCCCAGCTCTTGCCAACCTAGCAATTCGAAAGCATGCAAATGCAAGTAGATGAATAGGTACCACTTCGGTGGGTAGATAACAGCATTCCGTGTGTGTCATGCCGGCCACATGACCGTGGAAGCGTCTTCGGACAGCACTGGCTCTTCGGCTAACAAACGGAGATGAGCACCAGCCCCTAGAGTCGGACACCACTGCACAAATGTGCGGGGGGAACCTTTACCTTTACCTTTACCTACTCCAAAACAGCTCCAAGAAGGCATCTTAATCAAGCTTCTTAGTTTAGAATCTGGGATACTAAATTAAGTATTCTTACTTTATACTTTGGTGAATCAAGGATCTTTCTCCTGCATTCCAAACTGACTTTCATATGATGTGTGAAAGCTGGATGGACTCTATGGTAACTTATTTCTCCTCAAGTTGAAAATTAACTTGAAACTCTGGGGATTCCTTTCTGTTGGGACTCAGGATGAACTGCAAGAATGGCAAAGGAAAGTTGAAATGTTGCTGATTGACATTCCTTTGGTACCTTCCAGCTTCCCTGTTCCATTTCAACATTCCCCCCCAACATCTGATGAGCCTCTAATCCAGTTTTTCTCAACCTTGGCAACTTTAAGACATGTGGACTTCAACTCCCAGAATTCCCCAGACAACCTTGCTGGCTAGGGAATTCTGGGAGTTGAAGTCCACATGTCTTAAAGTTGCCAAGGTTGAGAAACACTGTGATCGATCAATCTATCGATTGATAGATCTGGCATCTTGCTGCCCAGGATTGTGTCAGCCTGAATAGTCCCCAAAAGCATATTTAGAAAATAAATACAAGGGAAAACTCCAGAAGTAATCAGTTGAGAAAAAGATAAAAGCTAACAGAAAGCCTGAGTCAAATCTATTTATTGAAAAAAAAAAATACTCAGTGTGAGTCAGAGGATTTCCTCCTCCTTCAGAGGCATTCTGCTAAAAGAAAAGAATGAAAAATGAGTGCCAGTTTGGTGTATGAATGTGAGGAAATCCCACTTCAAGGGGTTCAGACACTGAAAGAATTAAAGAAATGTTAATTGACCTGTCCATCCAGGTAATGTAAAGACATATGAAGCCTGGAAAAATCAATGCCAGAGGAGGAAATTCCTCTTTCAGGTGTAGGCCTTTGAAAGAAAGGAGACTCCATTTTGTCTTTATCTTGAGGGAATCATGTCTTTTCCTCTGGGGCTGCTTGGAAGTGAATAAGGGAAAAGCCTCCCACCACTAGCAACAGAGGTGGATCTAGTGAATTTGGATCAGCTAGTTGCAGTGTAATTGCTCATTTATTTTATGGATTGAGATTTGGCTTATGTGAACTTGGTCTGGAGGGGCAGGCTGGGTTTGTGAGTGATCCTGTGGCTGAGGGAGCACCTAATCCAGTGTTTCTCAACCTTGACAACTTTAAGAAGTGTAGACCAACTCCCAGAATTTCCCAGACAGCAAGGCTGGCTGGGGAATTCTGGGAGTTGAAGTCCACACATCTTAAAGTTGCCAAGGTTGAGAAACACTGACCTAATCATTGATCATGATTGATATCAATCTCTACAGAAAGCAGTTGTTCATGCTTTTCTTTTCTCCTGCTGATCCTGTCATATATAATAGACTCAAAAGTCTTCATGAGCCAGGGTTGCTCAATTTGGGAACTGATCTGACTTTTAGCACATGCCTCCCCACTAGGTCAGGCTACTGAAGGAAGGGGATTGCAACTTTTCTCCTCCCTAGTAAATCAGAGACAGAGAGGATTTCTCTGGTGTAAAAGGGCTGGTGGCAGTCAACCTAGCTGACTGCCCATAGCTTTGGAGAAAATGCAGTAGGGCTGGGGAAGGAGAGTTTGGAGACCTCTCATAGGAAGCAGTGGGACCCAAGTTACACCCCATTATATTTTCTCCATCCTCAGGCAAGCTTGCATTCATTTTATCTCTTTTCATCAAGTGATTTTTTTTAAAAAAAATAAAAATACTTACTGTCTAGTGAAGGATTTCTCAACCTTGGCAACTTTAAGACTTGTGGACTTCAAGTCCCAGAACTGCCCAGCTAGCATATGCATATGCTGGCTGGGGAATTCTGGGAGTTGAAGTCCACACGACTTAATGTTGACAAGGTTGAGAAACACTGGTCTAGTGATTTGTTTGGAATTATGCCCAACTGCCTAGAGTTTTTTTTTAAAAAGCAAAGTAAACTGGGATGGGGTGATGGAAATGCTCGGGGCCTAGAATGGAGGATAAGGAGCATCCCCATCAGTTTACCTTCTGATTAACTTTTTTTTTGTTCTGCAACCCACCAGACTCCCCATGGCAACCCTTTTGTGAATGGGACAGCTTCCTTGCGACAGCCATGTTGTGAGACTACATAACATGCTCTCAAAATTCCAAATGTGCTGCCAACTAGATCAAAAATTTTGGAGATCCATGCTCTCCCCTATATCTTCAGTTCTGAAAAATCCAAGATCTTTCTGGAATGGATACTGCCACCCCAGTGAGATGTTCAGTGAAATATTCACAAATGTCTGGTTTGCTCTGAATGTTCTAAACTTATTGACTTCAAAGAAGAGAGGACAATGACAGGCCAAATAAAAGACTGGCATCATTCTGTCAGATTTCTCGTATGAAATTGGCAAATTATTTTCTGTACGGAGAAAAGTGTCTCATGATGACGTGACGCCAGGTGGCTAGATAACAAAAAGCCTTCCCATAACTTTGAATGGCTTTGTTTACATCTCTTCATTAGATGTGAAACTAGAAGGTACCATGTGATGTCTTGTTATGGCTAGTGCCCACACAAGCAATGGGACCTTCCCATGAGAACAATTCCCCCTGAAGCCTTCGTGGGAAGCCCTGGGAGAACAGGGAGGGGGAGATCACGTGCTTGCTTAGATGCAGCACTGCCACACAATGCTATGTGCTATGGCCTACACAAAGGCCTGGTGTGTGTCACACCTAACTTCCAGCCAATCAGAAAGCTGGAAGAACTGAATATCTAACCATGCAAAATGGTGTTCTATGCTTCTTGACTTTTTGTGTCTTTAGCCATGTAGTTCTTCACGTGTATTCTACTTCTGCGGACTGGGCAGTGCGTAGTTATGCCTGGCTTTGGGTATAGGCCGTGGCATGAGCTCTGGCCCTGGGATCAATACACGGATCTCTGCTTATAAGTTAGTTTTTGTTTTTCCTTATTGCAATAATGTAACATTTGCATTTATTGCCTTAACTATATATGCATTTATTGCCTTATGCTACAAGTAAACACTTTTAGCCCTAAACGCTGCACTCTTGTCTGTTTATTCTCAAGCCTTGATTTTTTCCCTTTGAACCAGCGTACATCCCATCACATTCAGCCACAAATTTGCCAGTGATAAGGGGCAAAAAGACCAAGAGACTGGTGCTAGGTAACAGCACAGTAATTATTTTTGTAAAATCATAGACATCATCACAGCTGCCCAGAGTCACTTGTTGAGATGGGCGGCTATAGAAATTGAATAAATAAATAAATAAATAAATAAATAAATAAATATTTTTTTTCTGTGTTCCCAGCTGAAGTCTGCAAGACTCTCTGGACTCCTTAGTGATAGATGGAAGAAAGATGAGGAGCCACAGGCAAGTTTGGATTAAATTACAGAACCGCACAAGAAGATGTTGCTGAGCCTGTAAAAGCTGATCTGAGTCACTGATAATGTGGGGGCTCTTGAGTGTCCTTATTCACCAAGGAAGAGACCTTATTTTCTTGCCCTACCATAGATAAGTAATACAACATTTTATGGTGCTCTTTTCAATCAACCTTTTGTAATCTACATGCATGGGGTTGCACATGTTCCTTTTCTACCCTGCTAAAGCGGCCTATCCAGATTGTTATCCTGAATGCCATTGCTGCAGATCCCCTGCAAGATTAAGCACTATGCTATTAAGCTTTAGAAAAGTGAATGTGTTTTGGTTTGTTTATGGGGTGGCTAGCAAGGTGGTTCTGTGGTGGGAATCGCTCCCAACAGCTGCAAGGCAATCAGGCTTGGGTGGGAGTCAAACGTGCCCTTACCAGAAATTGCCTGGCAGGTGCAGTAGAGGAAGCATGTGATGGCTGATTGGCTAGCTGTTCCTCAACAGCTCATTTCTATCTCAGCAACTGTGCTTATGAATGATACTGACTCACCCACCCACCACATGCTGCCTCCACTTCCACCTTTTGACACTAACCACTGTGAATTATTCTCTTTTTCATCATTGATCTTCACTGTTTGATTTCTCGCCTGTTTCAGAAGGCAGGGCTATGGGAACTTGCTGAGTATATAAAAAGCAGTGTATCAAATAAATAAAATCAGACACATGAAAGGGGGTAGTGATGACCCCTGACCCTGAGGCTTCAGGCTGTGCATACCCATGCCTCAGACCCTGGACCATTACCTCCCTCCCTTTAGACAGTCATACATATTTCTTTAGTTGTGAAGCACACCATTCACATTTCTCTTCTTTCTCCCTCTCTCCCACCTACCAGACCAAGAATGGAGAACCTGAACTTCTAGAGTTGCAGGTGTCCTCTGGAGCCCTCTTCAATCATGATGATCAAAACTCAGCAGCACAATTTCTGACCATTTTGAGACAGGAAATGTGAAAAGGTAGTGTGGATCCTAAAATAAGCTTAATGTTGCTGTATAAAGAAAGAAAGCCATCCAAATTACTAAACAGCAGCAGCAGCAGCAACAACAACAACCCAAAACTCAGAGAGAGAAAAAATCCAAAAAAGTTTGTCCTACCCACATATGGGATGCAACCTTCCCATTTTGCACCATTGCCTTGCCCTCCCAAAAGATGTCCAGGCTGGACGTGACTCCCAAAAGTTGTCCACGCCATTGTTAGAACATGCAAACCTCATCTTATGAATCCTAATCAGGAAGGAAGCGCATAAACATGTCTAGTTTTAGATTTTCATCACTTAAATTGCAACTACAAGAATACAATGGAATCTGGTTCTGCAGCTCTAGTGCCTAGTTCCATTTCTTAGGTACAGGTTCTGATAAGTTGTAGAAATGAATTAATATGTTTTAAAAGGGGGTGGAGTATACCACAGTGAACTGCTGTAGCCATGTATATTTCTGGCTAACTCCTGAGCATAATATGTTTTTTTTTAAGAGAGAAAGAAATGGTGAACATCAGTCACAACAAGTCCCCAAATGCCCATGCTGGCTGAAGCATGTTGTAACTGCTCTGCCTGCAATTGCTTTTATCCTTTCGGGATTCTTTGGCTGCAGAGGCCATGTTTTTAGCCCTGAAGTCCAGCCCAGTTGCACCACTGGGTTGGGACATAAAGCTAGAGCAAGCCAAACTCTGCAGTTCAGTTATCAACCACCCCTCATTTTCCTATGGCACAGCCCAAAGTCAGATGGACCTTGAGAAAATAAATATTCGGATCCATTTTGCCAGCAACAGCCACCCTTTATCAAGTGGTCTCACTGGACTGGAAATGATGTCTGAGAATTCACTAGCACCTATAAAAGCTGACAGTGTTGTTGAGGTTTTGCGGGAAGGGGGGATTGGGATGGAAGTCAGCAAGATAATTAAATATTTAGCATTTGAGTTAATTTGAAAATGGCTGAAAAGCACTCAGCCATCAGATGAAGGTTATTAAGGTCCTCTGCTCCATCATTAGAAATGCCATAGAATTGTAATAAGGATGTAAGATGATAAACTTTATTATGAACACTTAATTGCTGGGGGAAAAGTTGCAGGCTTATATGCATGCTGGAAGATGGTTTCCAAATCCACCAGCACAAGAGTGGGAAGGAGAAAGTGCAAACTAAAGCAGCATATTTATTTATTTATTGCTCATATTTATATGGCCGCCCATCTCGCACAAGGTGACTCTGGGCGGAGTACAACATACAATATGTTCCTTTTAAATAGCCAATTGATTTCTTGCTCCTTGAACCAAATCTTTTCTCCTATCAAGTTCCACCTGGCCGAAATCATTCGCATCTGTGTAACTCCTAGACTGCATTCACTCTTCGAGTGAGATGGGTGATGATGAAATTTGAAATATAAATAAATAAATAAATAAATAAATAAATAAATACATTTGTGTAAAATATTTTTCAAAGGTTGCCTTTGAAAGCCATCCAGAGGATCCAGAAGAGCAGCTCATTTCTGAAGGCTAAATCTGTGGTCACCCTCTAATCATTGTTTCCATCCCGAAGAGCAGCACTGGCTCTGATAAAATCCTTGGCCAAGGGCCCATTGGTAGTGGCCACCCTATTTGACACTCAGGCAACTGACAGCAGGTGCAAGCCATCTTACCTAATCTCACCCATCTTACCTCTATTATCAAGCATTGTAGGAAAGAATGGTTAAAAACACAGGACGTATCTCAGCAGTGAGGTCTTGCTAGAAAAGAGGTAGACTCGACCCAAAAATCAACTCTACAGGAAGACTACAACTATACTTTATTGGTAGGTTATAATAACAGAATTTTGCAAGGCTATTTGTGCTTTCCTTTCCTCCCTCATACCCCAGTGAGTCAGGGAGGTGCCATTCTGAGTTCTTCTTAATACTACTATTTCTGTTCCCAGGACTTAAGGAACACTTCAGTCCTTTTTGCTTACATAATGTCGTTTTCTGAATATTTGCTTCAAGGCCACCTCCCTGGCTTTCTACAAAAGAGAGGTGGGGGACCACTTGTGGCCAGCAACTGCACTTCAAAACCCTTCCAATGGCATAGAAGTGTTTTTCAGCCATGGCAATTTTAAGATGTGTGGACTTCAACTCCCAGATTTTCCCCAGCCAGCATGGAAATTCTGGGAGTTGAAGTCCACACATCTTAAAATTGCCATGGTTGAGAAACACTGGCATAGAACCTCTCAGTTCACATTACAACCTTCAGACACAACATACCAATGTTGAGAACTGCCCAGGGTCCTCCGTTGGGGGAGATGGGCGGTAATATAAATCTAAATAATAAATACAAATAAACACTGCTGACTTTTGGGTAGGGGAGAGGTTTTGTTTTTGGAGGCAGGAGGCAGGATTTGAGGTATTTTATATAAGTGAGCCTTTCTGAAGATTTAACCCTATCTTCCCTCCCCAGAAATCAGCAGGAAATCATTTTGGTGATTATTTTTTGCTGAATTTCAACAGCATTTCCCAGAGGCCTTTGGAGCTACAAAACAGGGCTTTCAGGGATGCACCTCTGCTGTAGCGTTAGGTTCTAGCAGCCAAGAGCACTATCTGCTGACAATGGACCTGGCAAAGGGAAATGTGCTTTGATGAAAATTTGCCCAGAACTGTTTTCCTTTTAATGTCCGATGTCTGGCAGTGCCAAGAGAGGCATTCTACATATGCTCAAAACACATTTACCCAGTATGAGTGAAACCAAGGTACAGTGATATAATTATCTAGGACTGGGGTGCAAAAGCAAATATTAATTATGACAGTTGACAGAATAATGATTAATTCTGTAATTTTGCATGGTGAAAAAAAAGTTGTTTTTTAAGATGGTGGCTGAAGAACTAGCTGTCGGCTTGCTTAGAAGCTTAGAAGGAGCCCCAAAGATAAATGACCATCCTCCCTGCAGGCATTAGGGATTTATCTGGGAGTGTTTTTCATTGCTTTTATTAGGATATTTCATCATCATAAATGGTTTTTCTGTAGAAAATGCATAAGGAATATATACCCACCTATATACCCAATAGGGGGCGCAGTGGCTCAGTGGTTAAGACGCCAGACTTGTTGATTGGAAGGTCGCAAGTTCAGAGGTTCGAGACCCGAGCGCCGCGTGACGGAGTGAGCTCCCGCACTAGCCCCAGCTCTTGCCAACCTAGCAATTCGAAAGCATGCAAATGCAAGTAGATAAATAGGTACCACTTCGGTGGGAAGGTAACAGCATTCCGTGCGCGTCATGCCGGCCACATGACTGCGGAAGCATCTTCGGACAACACTGGCCCTTCGGCTAACAAACAGAGATGAACACCGGCCCCTAGCGTCGGACACAACTGTGTGGGGGAACCTTTACCTTTATATACCCAATAGTTTTTAGAAAAGAGGAAAGAAGGGTGAGATTTGGTGCTAAAGGGTGATATAGAAACAAGTTGGTTATTTAAGGTCTTGGTTGAGCCAGCTGAAAGACAAAGATGTAGAAACTGTGACTCTCCAAAGTACAAAACCATTATCCTTAACCTTGACTATGCTGGGTGGGGTTGATGAGAGTTGGAATCAAGAAACATCTGGCAGGTCAGGGCCGAATTCCACACCTCTATGACCATGTTATGCTATGCTATGAAGAAATTTAGATGGATTTCAGTGATGACTGTAATTTAAAAAGACGATGCAACAGCATGAAACACTGCAGCTGTGGTGGCTCAAGAGATCCTCTTCCTTGTCCTTCAAAGCATGCTCCCTTGTCAGAATGGAAGGAAGTGCTTGCTTTATGACTTGAACCTGAATAGTCCTTGCTGAACTCCAAGCCTAGAGAGCACCTGGGATCTGGATGGTCTCCAGACATCATTGGACTCAACTACACATGTTTGCCGTGACCTTTTAACATTTCCCCAGATTTTCACAGTTCCTGCCCATGTCAGAAAGGCCGTTTTATGTTTTTCATAGAGGACATTAAACCTGATTTAAGGACAAAGGACCAAAGGCCACTGACCCCAAATTCAAGATGATGGATGAGCAACATTGTGTCTGTCTCAATGAATCTTGTGGACCAGACACACTAGTAGTTGCTGGAGGTATTCCAGCAGCAGGAGGTAAGCAGGTCGATCGACACAGCTGTCCAAAGAAGGGAAGGTGGCCTGTGATTTAATGATGCTCAGAATTATGATTCCAGGAATGGGATTCCCATTCACAAAAAGGAATCTGAGCAATTTCCTGGCAGCTCAGGAACTCAGAGTAAGCCTGATCTTAGCTATTTTGCAATAGCCTTATAATAGCAGATGGAAAATCAGTTGACTCCAGCAAAAACTCTTGCTTGTGCAGAGAACAGGAAAAGTAAACAGGATACAGTTGATCTAAAATCAATGGTTTTAGGATAGGTTTGTGGGCGGATTAGGCTCCTACCTGGGCTCTGCATTAATGGATGAGGAAGGAAGCAGGACTGCAGCCTGTCACTTTGTTAGCTCTTCTTCTTCATGTATGCTCTGAATACATCTTTGGTGGCTCCCTTGTGTCACTCCTAGGGACACAAAGCAGATTGGCACTGTGCCATTTAATCCTTAGGTGGATCACTGATCCTGTATTTGGCAGGGGGACAGAGGATTGGGTAGTATTTGCATATTTCCCAGTTCTAGGATTTCTATTGGCCTGGGCTATACCCCTTCAAAGTGGGCTGTATCAATTCATATATTTTTTGTTTAGCAAAAAGTAAATAACATGGAGCAGAAGTAACTGAACTGTCAGAGTGGCAATAAGGTATAGAATAACTAAAATCATTAGAGCAGTGTTTCTCAACCTTGGCAGCTTGAAGATGTGTGGACTTCAACTCCCAGAATTCCCCAGCCAGCATGCTGGCTGGGGAATTCTGGGAGCTGAAGTCCATACATCTTCAAGCTGCCAAAGAAGGTTGAGAAACACTGCATTTGAGGTTGAAGCTGAGTACACCTAGCCAATCTTGATTGATCTCAAAAAAGCTAAGCAGGATCAGATCTGGCTACAATTTGGATGGGAGACTACTGGGAAATACCAGGGTTGACTGAGGGAAACAAAACCTAGAAGAAGGCAATAGCAAACCATTTCACTATTGCTGCCAAGAAAAGAGCAGGGACATAATCCTGTAGGTAATTACCAGCTTTTGAATGACATTTGAACAAGGCTTTACCTGCATAGCTTTGTGAAAAAGTCGCTGAATTAAAAAATGAAGGATCCCCAAATGCACGTTTGGGCTTAAGGTGAATGTTAACTTTGAAAAGGTGAATACTATTGCTGGAGTGGGCCGTTAATTTCAAAGATCTTTTTGTAATAGTAAGCGAATGGGTTGTTTTATTCTTTTCCAAAATACAGCAAAGTCAGGAGCAAACCCCTCATGGCATTCCTTAAAAAAGGAAAAGAAATTCATCATGGAAAGCTAGGCATCCTCTTCTTCTTTCCTTCTTCCTTCTTGTCTTAGAAACACTAATGCAAGGTTTTCTGCATGCCCCTCTCTCTCTTTTTCTCTTTTGCTTCCCTGATATTTGTAGTGGCCCAGTGTTTGAAGCTCATTTGTTTAGAATAATAGAAATCCTATTCTCTCAACAGCATAAGCAGAACAATCAGCTCCTAAAATCCTGGCTGGTGAGAAGAAATCCAGCCAGGCCTTTGCATGTGGAATTAATCAATATTTTAAAGAGAAATATATTGATAACGCATTCCATAAGCAGTCCCAGACCTATTTATGTGCTTTCTTATTTTGGCCACAAGAAGCCGGATCTTGTTCTAAGCCTCTTCCTGAATGTACTGGGTGAGTCACTAAGCCTAGCTTGAAATTTGTCACAGTATCTCCAACAAGCAAAGACACATGCATAGCCGTTTGTACGTTTTTCTCTACTGTAATTCAGTGTTTTTGCTGTCTTTCTATCCTTTTGATGGATCACGTTTTGTGAGCATTGTTGCTTTGGGTTGTGTCAGCTCCTTGTAAAAAATCAAAGCTGTGGCACGTTTGTTGCCCCCTTGGCCTGTCATTCTTCAGACTGAGACATCCCGTTGAAAGGACACTTTGTATAAAAAGAAAGGAAGAGAGGAAACCTTTAACCAAAAAAGGATTAACAAGTGAAATGGGAGGTGGCGGGGGGGGGGGGGGGACATTAGCAGAAATTATAGGGTTGCGAATCAAGGGCTGTAATAGAAACCAGAGTGGATTCTTTGACATTAATAGAAGTCAGACATTCTGGAAGGTTTGGGGGAGGGCGGAGAAATGTTCTGCCCCATTTACCTCATTCAGAATTAAGGGGATCAGGATGACAATTGCTAGCACATTTTTTTTAATCTACTTGTACTGGAATGAAAGACCGTAAGGTTTCTGAACATGGGTGCAAGATAGCATTACTCACACCCTGCAAAATTGCATTAAAAGCATAAAAGCACATAATTTCTTTTTTTTAAAAGTATGGTCTAGTTGGAGAGGTGTTAAACTGTGAAGGGGAATCACTAAAAAAGAGGAACACTGATGTCCTATTCCAACTTGCAGGCCTGCTTCCAAAATGTTTTTCTCACTGTCACATCAGCAATGTCCTCCCTCCCTCCCTCCCTCCCTCCCTCCCTTCCTTCCTTCCTTCCTTCCTTCCTTCCTTCCTTCCTTCCTTCCTTCCTTCCAGTATCTACAACCAGTGAAGCCTGTAAACATTCTCATAAGGTCAGTTCATGAAATCCCCAAAACGGATAACTTGAAAACATCAAGCTGACTTGGAGACTAGTTAGATCTGTCAACTCTCATAGCATTACCTGTGTTCTACTGAAGTGGGGCAAAATGCAGTTGGGTTTGTTGGAAAATCTCTATACCTTTGCTATTAATGCTTTAAGTTGGTTTATGGTTGTACTTGTCAGACTTCAGGACAGTCAGGGCTATAAATCTCTGTTCTTCCAGAAACTCAACCCCATGGTCAGATAACAGATGAAACTTCAAGGCCGTGATACTACTAAATAAATTGTTTTATTGCAGAGCAGAAGGAAGATCTGCCTAATACAGAACACAGAAATCAAGGTGTGTGTGTGTGTGTGTGTGTGTGTGTGTGGTGTATTTGAAGCTCACGGTTTCAATCCTAAGCCTTTTCTTCCTGTCCTTTTAGGTCAATGGATTTCTGGCTCCCCCCACCCCTTCCAGCCTGGGGACAAGAATGCACTTGACAAGCCTGTTTAGTCTGAGCACTACTGGTACCCAACTCCACCAGCATCAACCCTTACACACACATACAGTATATACATTTTTAAAAATTAAAACACTTATTTACTTTAAACAGCCTTCTATTACATGAATCAATTACTCCCTGATCCAGCTAATTTCCCAAATTGGACTTGGAGTAGGAATAAATGTGCATGGATAAAAAGAATGTAATAACATAAAGCAGGTTAACTTCCTTCTTTTACATGCTTATTTCATATATGCTAATAGGGGAGGTATTCTGTAATCCGTAAACAAAACATGGAGCTTTCTCCAGTCGTTAACCTTAGCAGAACCCAGCCGTTTAGTGAAGCCAGTAACATCCTCCTGGCATAACAGTGTATCTTATTTTATTTATTTATGTATTTTCCACATTTTATTCTGGCCACAATTCAGAGACTCTTGGCAGCTTACATGGAGTATAAAAACCAAGTAACACATCTACAGTATAGTGACTATAAAAACAATAGAACAACACCATCCAACAGAAAACTACAAACAATAAAAATAGAAAATGAAGACGGCATGATAAAATTAGGAAAAGGCTGCCCAGAACAACTCTGTCTTTAAAAGCTTCCAGAACATCAACAATGAGGGGGCTAGCCTGATCTCCGCTGGGAGGCTGTTCTACAGGGTTGCCTCTGGCAAAAAAGCAGCAGCAACTTGCTTCAGCTCCCTGGACCTCCCCAAAATGTGGAATCAATAAGTTTTCCTCTGATCTAATTGGTCAGGCTGGTACTCGTTGAAGTAGGTGGTCCTGCAGATATCCAGGCACCACCAAGTCATAAAGGGCTTTATAGGTTGAAACCTACACCTTAAATTGTACCAGGAAACCAATTGGCAACCAATATAAAAGTGAAAACTGGAAAAACTGGTGTTATATGCTCCCAACAATGGGAGCCAGAAAGTATGCAGGCCGGGCATTTTGGACCAATTGTAGTTTCCAAGAAGTTTTAAGGACAGCTCCAAGGGAGAATTGTACTTTCATACTTGCAAGATTGATGTTGGCCTTGCGGGATAAGCCAGATAGGAATCACGACCAAATGAGCTAATTCTACTTTATTATAAAGCTACATTGACAGAATCTTGCAAGTATGAAAGTACAGTTCTCCCCCCATCTCCTTTACAGCCTGAGAAACTAGGGAGGGTCTCTTCTGAGCCTCTTGCCCCACCCTCTATCCAGCTGTGGGCTATGCTGTCTCTTATCTGACCGTTCCCTTGGCATCTCTTCGCCCTGTCTCCCAAGGTCTTTCCTACAGACCGTTACATCAAATCATAGCCTGGGGATGAGACAAAACAGCATCATGGAGATGGGGGCAAAACTGGGGTTGCCAAGCCATTCCAGTGACACCAAAAATAATTAATGAAAAAAGGCTCTTGGACTTCAAGAAGAGGAAGCTTTCTTTTGTAAAGAAGGATACATGGCCTGGCCACTGCAGAAGAAGGTGAAGGACACACTTTATGAGAAATCTCTCTGCCAGGCCAAAGCCTGCTGAAATCAATACATGGAAGGGGTAAATAATGACAACTTAAATTTCCATTTTGTTCAATGAACTCTGGATAGAAGAACTTGTTGAGGCAATGCATCCATCATTTTCATTAGCTGTGGTAATTACCAGGTTGAGCAGCTCTATTAACTCAGTAGGAAATCCTCCTTCACAAGACTTGTTGAAAGGGGATTGACAAACAAGTAATTTATTTGAGGGTTAAGTGCTATCAAATTCAGGACTCATTTGTGAGTATTCATATGCATGCAATAGGGCATGATTTCAAAAATAGATTGTGGACACACAAATAATTTTAAATGGATTTCCAGAAATCAATAGGAATCTTATCTAAATATATTGAAATGCAAATGTTTTTGACAAAAGATGTAAATTATACTTAATTTTTTAAATATAAATTTTATTAAATTTTTTACAAAGAACATAAAAACGAACACAAACTAATAAGGAGTAAAAGGAACAAAGAAAGAAGAAAGAAAAAGTGCAAAAAGAGAGAACAAAAAGAAATAGAAAGAAGAAGCTTCTTATTTCTTCTGCAGCAAATATAAGTACAATTACAAAATTAACTTACTGTATGATTACAAAAAAAGCTGACTTTTTTCTATTATCCAAGTTTTTTTCTAATCATCAAACCCACAAATCATAAGTGCATTTTGTTCTGTTTCATGCAAAAAGTCTATAAGGGGTTTCCAGTCAGCCATAAATGTAGATGTTGTTTTTTTTCTAATCAAAGAAGTTAGTTTAGCCATCTTCGCAAATTCCATCATCTTCACCAGCCATTCCTCCATTGTGGGTAGTATCGAACCTTTCCACCTTTGAGCATATAATAGTCTTGCTGCAGTTATCATATATAAAAACAAAGTTCCATGACTTTTTTCTAGTTGCCTGTCCATCAATCATAAATTATATTTAAATTTGAATTGCTGAACAATTCCATTTTAGTAGATTAAACTGTCTCTGTTTTTAACATGTTAATCAGAAATTGATCAACCAAATACCAAACTGTTGGAGATAAATTCATAATTTTCTTTTTCTCTGCCCCCTGTATCTAATTCCTACCTATTGATTTAATTTATGTCTACATTTTAACTATTTTATTTATTTTATTTATTATTTAAATTTATATGACCGCCCAACTCCCAATTTTAGCAGCAAATAAGTGGTATGGCTCCAATATTGTGCACATTTCCAAAGAAATAAGTCCCTCAAAACTCATTGGGTCTTACATTCCAAAAAACATGCACATACTTGTTCAATTATTTATTATTTTATTTATTTATTATTTGAATTTATCCCTGCCCATCTCTACCGTGGTAGACTCTTATTATTGCCAATTTACTGGGAAGTAAGCCCTCTGTTTCGGGTGTGGGGTGTGGGGTATTGCTCCTTAGAAATTAGGTGCAAGAGTGCAACCCCAGTGGAATATGCATTAGCCACAATAACGGATCAGCATTTCATCTTTGTTCAAATACAGATGAATGTTAAATATCATTCAGCATACATATGGTGGGGGAAAGCTTTTTGACCTAGGCCTGCATGTAAGTCTGATTGTTTCCTGAAAAACAGGGGCCTCACCTGGCTTCTCAATGTGGGACAGTACTCAAGGGTACATTTTTCCTCCCCAGTACAAGATAAAAGTCACAGCCCTTTACCACAGTTTGCTCTTGCTGGTCCTAAAAACTTCCTCCCCAGAGAAGCACAGCTGGCCTGCTCTGTTGCAAGCTTTACAAGATTTGCCAAGTCTTTCCTTTTCAAAAGGCCTTTGATTTTCTGGAATGAAATTAGGTCGTTATTTGAAAGGTTTCATGGACGAACTGCTCCTGATTGTCAGTTGTTTCTTGGTTAAATGGATTGCATCCTTTTAATTGTGGCAACTATTTTAATGATTTATTTTTAATATGAGGTAGGGCAATATGACAGTGTGCAGGGCATAGGGGAACTACAGGATTTACACATTGTAAAAAAATATTTATTTATTTATTTATTTAATTTCTATAACCATCCATCTCCCCCCATGGGGAACTCTGGGCGGTTCACAATGAATAAGTTAAAATAAGGTTAAAATCTCAAGTATACAGTAAAAATATATTGAAAAATCCAGATGGTAATGGAATAATTAAAGAAGGACAGTTATAAAATTAGGGGATTAGCCACCCCCATGAGGAACTATCCCTCCCTCCTTCCCATGCCAGGCGGCAGAACCAGGTCTTCAGCTCTTTCCTAAAGGTCTTTCCTAAATCATAGCCATATTAGTCTATAAGAAAAAAAATCCAGAACCACAACTGGATAATGCTTTATAATAAATGTAAATTTTCTTAAGTCAATTTATGACTATATGAATATAGTCATGTGGTTTTCTTTGTTACAGTGTTGTAGGAGGAGAACACAAACATTTTAAACAAAATTTCTTAGTCAGAAAAGGTACAACCAGATGCCTGATTTTTAGGTACAGTATTGAAATTATTTTTCATTGCCTTCTTCCAGGAAGTTTTTTCAACTTCTCAGTTTAGCATACAATTCTAGGATTGTAGAATTTTTAATCAGGGTCAGTGTTGTAGCACACAAGTTGTTGTTGTTATTTAAATGTATATCCTGTCCAAGTTGTCTGGTCTTAATTTCCCTGACTTTCAACTTTATTGCTGGGTGTATTCAAGTTCAATTTCTCTGTAGAACACAAGTGATCAAGTTAAAAAAATACTATGGGCACAATTAGAAAGTTATGATGTGACCCCTTCAACATCATGACAGAGAGGTGATTCCATTTTTAAAACAATGCTCTGTCATACTTCCTACATTAAAGGTGGAAAGACATATTACAAAGAAGTTGGGACAAAACTATAATTTTGACATTTATTCACATGACAAAACTGTACATCCAAACTCTTGGAACATTCTGGTTTGAACATTGAAGGTAAAATACGTTGCCTGTGTGTGTAAGGTCGTGAGCAAGTAAGTGTATTAATTGTTCAGACCAGTTTATTGCCTGTCAAGTTTTTAAAACAGCTGAGGTATTGCAAGAGGAATTTGGATTGCATAAAATTTGGCAGCATATTCAAATAAATATTTATTGATTCCACAATTTGGCCCAGATCCATTAGTACTGTCCAGAACTCCTAAATTACTCTCAGTTTTGAAAGTATTTTGGAGGATTCTAAGTGGGGATTAAGGGTGGTTAGTCATCTTCGGAGGTAGCAGAGACGGCACTACAGTCTGTTCGGTACTGGCAGCTCCTGCCGGACACCCAACTTATAAGTGGCTTGATTATGGCCCATATCAGCTTGGAGAGTAATATAGAGTGGGGTGCAATAGAGATCTTTTTTGGGCCCTATGCTTTTCAACATTTTTATTAATGATCTGGATGAAGGGGGTTGAGGGGATGATTATTAAATTTGCAGATGGCACAAAACTAAGGGGCATGACTAACACTAAACAAACTTGAATAATGTGCTGAAACAAACTGGGTGAAATTTGACAGGAAATATAAAGTCTTGCATCTGAGAGAAAAAAATGAAAGGCACAAATATAGGACTGGGGAGACATGGCTTGTCCGTAATGCATGTGAAAGGATTTGGATGATCTAGCACAGAGCTTTCCAAACTCTGTGTCGGGACACGTTAGTGTGTTGGCTGAAGTGTCTGGGTGTGTCACGGCTGCTGCTGCCTCCGAGCCCTGCCAGGATTCCGCGCAGGTCCTAGTGCCTGCCTTGTGCCTTGCTGCCTCCAAACCTGCTGTGATTCTGCGCAGGTCCTAGTGCCTGCCTTGTGCCCTGCTGTAAGAGTGTGTTGCGAAATGATGCATGTCTAAAAAGTGTGTCACCAACATGAAAAGTTTGGAAAGCTCTGAGCTAGCAGATCACAAGTCGAAAATGAGCTAGCAGAGTGATGCAGCTACTGAAAAGACAAATGCTGTTTGGGGATGTGTTAATAGGAGCATAGAGTCCAGAGACTGGAAAATAACTATCCCACTCTATCTTGTTCAGGCCCCACTTAGAATATTGTGGGCACTGCAATTTAAAAAGGACATCAACAAACTGGAGCAAATCCAGAGTCAGGCTACCAAGATGGTGAGGTGCCTGGAAACCAAGTCCAAAGAGGAAACAGTTAAAGCAACTGGATATGTTTAGCCTGCAGAAGAGTAGACTGAAGGGAAACATAACAGCTGTTTCAAGTTATCTAAAAGGGCTTTCCCACAGAGGAAAGAGTGGATTTGTTCTCTATTGCCCCAGACCAGATCCAATGGGATGACACTATAAGAAAGTAGATTCAGGTAGCTATTATGAGGAATGACCAGACAGTAAGAGCTGTCAACCAGCGAAATAGGTTTATTTGTTTGTTTGTTTATTTATTTATATTTATATTTCAAATTTAGTCACCGCCCATCTCACTCGAAGAGCAACTCTGGGCGGTTTACAATAAAACAAGAATAAATAATCATTAAAATACAATAAAACAATATTCTAAAACAAAAATATAATCCAAGATATAGGTGTTAAAAAGTTCTTAGTTTACAGGAGCATCTTCAGGGTGCTAACCACCCCCAGGATTTATTTATTTATTTAATTTATCCCGCCTTTATTAAAACCACCCCCAGGATTTATTTATTTATTTAATTTATCCCGCCTTTATTAAAAATAACTCAAGGCGGCGAACATACCTAATACTCCTTCCTCGAGATGGAAGAGCCAGGTCTTCACCCCTTTCCAGAAGGCCAGGAGAGAGGGGGCCTGCCTCACCTCTGGGGGAAGAATGTTCCATAGGGTGGGGGCAATGGCAGAGAAGGCTTTCTTCCTGGCCTCACCAATCAACATTCTTTCATGGACGGGGTCCATAACATGCCTTCTCTGCCTGACCGGGTAAAAAAGGTAAAGGTTCCCCCCACACATTTGTGCAGTCGTGTCCGACTCTAGGGGCCGGTGCTCATCTCTGTTTGATAGCCGAAGAGCCAGCGTTGTCCGAAGACGCTTCTGCGGTCATGTGGCCGGCATGATGCGCGTGGAACGCTGTTACCTTCCCACCAAACTGGTATCTATTTATCTACTTGTATTTGCATGCTTTCGAATTGCTAGGTTGGCAAGAGCTGGGGCGAGTGCGGGAGCTCACTCCGCAAGCAGGGCTAGGGATTCGAACCTCCGAACTTACGATCTTCCGATCGACAAGCCTGGCATCTTACCCGCTGAGCTACCACGCCCCTATGCCTGACCGGGTGGGACTGGTCAAATAGGTTGCCTCATGAAGTGGTATGTTCCTCTTCATTGGAGGTCTTCAGAGAGAGGTTGGATAACTATCTGTCCAAAATGCTTCAACAGATTCTGCAGAGCATGAGATTGGCCTAGTCAGTCTCTGAAGTCCATTCCAGCACACCCCTTATTGGCTAGGTACCACAAAGGCAAAATCTTATTGGTTCAGCTTGCTTATATTCTGAAGGAATTTCTTTTACAAAGAACTCTATAAGGCCCAGACTAATGCTATCTGCCAATCAGGCTCTAGATTCACCAAGGGGGAAATTAGATTCAAGCATTAGTAAGCTCATCTCCTACGGGAGAAATGAGGGATGCCAGGGGTATTACTAGGTCTACAGGACATATCATTGCATAACATTTGCACAGGTTAATTAATAAGTATAGATGGCTATTTTTGGTCAATGTGAAGTAAAAATAAATAAATGCTGGCTTGTGATATCAGAGCTTACTGAGAGGTATGAGGTCCTCAGAGTAACTAGTATTGAAAACTATTTTTTCCATGAAAATGGTCAGCTGCATTACTACAGTTGTAAAGCACAAAATCAACCCTTTCCCCCATCCCCATTTTGTGCTTTATAACAGTTTGATATGCTATATGATGATAACTTAGTTTTTTGTAATCCCATATTAAAAGATGAAATATTATGAGCATGTACAAGTTGGAATCTTAAGCTGATATGAATTGTGGCACCTACACATTTGTTAGGAACCATTCCATTGAAGATGGGATAGTACACGTTCTAAGTAAAACATTAAAATAAGCATATCTAGCTACAGTATGTAGATGCCCAGCCATTAACCCCATCTATAAAATGCTTAAAATAATAACTTAAAATAGTCAAAGCAATGGTATTTCCCGTAGTAACCTATGGCTGCGAGAGCTGGACCATAAGGAAGGCTGAGCCAAGGAAGATAGATGCTTTTGAACCGTGGTGTTGGAGGAAAATTCTGAGAGTGCCTTGGACTGCAGGAAGATCAAACCAGTCCATACTCCAGGAAATAAAGCCAGACTGCTCACTTGAGGGAATGATATTAAAGGCAAAACTGAAGTACTTTGGCCACCTAATGAGAAGACAGGATACCCTGGAGAAGATGCTGATGCTAGGGAAAGTGGAAGGCAAAAGGAAGAGGGGCCGACCAAGGGCAAGATGGATGGGTGATATTCTGGAGGTGACGGACTCGACCTTGGGGGAGCTGGGGGTGGCGATGGCCGACAGGAAGCTCTGGCGTGGGCTGGTCCATGAAGTCACGAAGAGTCGGAAGCGACTGAACGAATAAACAACAAAATAAAATGCTTATTCTGGTTCAGGGTTTGAAACCATGCTTGTTTACTTCTACTTTCTCAGCTGCCATTCTCTGTGATCACTGAAGATTCCTTGGTGTAAAGGAATTTAGACCTTGAGAAAGAATGAAAGAGCTATTAAGCGGGGAAGGAAGGAGCAAGCTGTTGAGGAGGGATGTAGAGAAGTGGTGACACAGTCCAGAGATAGAAAGATGTGTGAGAAAGAACCTCAGACTAACCCCCACCCTGGTTTTGTTTAGTGTAAGATGGGCCAGAGAGAGATTGGACAGATTTCCACAATTCTGTTAATGTGCCCAACAATAATACAGAAGCATTCCAGGAATCCCCCTGATGTCTGTTTCTTGACCTGGCTAATCATAAAGGTCTGACACTGATTTTGAAAGCCTGTCCAAGTTTCTCTCTGTCCCATCTTATACTAAACAAATCAAGGCAGGGTTATTTAGAGTTTCTTTCTCACACTTCCTTCTGTCTTTGGACTGTGTAATTGCTTGTCCAAGTCCCTCCTTAATAGCTCTCTCAGTCCTTTCCAAAGGTCAGTTCTAAATTCCTTTAAACCTGGGCGGTGGGCTTTAAGACTTTGGCCCAAAGGTTCAGCCTTATCTGTGCTTTTGGTTCTCTGTGAGATTTTTGGGATCCTGTGTACAGATTTGGTCTTAGGGCCATGTTTGTATTGATGATGATGATGATGATGATGATGATGATGATGATGATGGTGATGATGGTGATGATGGCGGAGGCCTTGGGTGCAATTCCAAAACATCTGGAGCACCACTTGAACACCATCGGCATTGACAAAATCACCATCAGTCAATTGCAAAAGGCAGTTTTACTTGGAACAGCTTACATCCTGTGATGATATCTTTAATATTATTGAACAACAACATCTGCCTATCCCAGGTCCTTGGGGATTCGATAGGTGGACAAAAATGCCAAATCCAGTCTAAACATCTGGCTGACTGTGCAATCAACCATAATAATAGCATAACCTACTGCACTTAAAGCGCACAATTTGTGCTCTATAAATATTAAATATTATAATTGTGAGGGTTGTATAGTATCATGCACATACTGTCCAACACCTGCATAATTCATGCACTTGAAATAAGAGCTTGCTTACAAAAAAGATTAAGCAACATTCATCTTTAGGATGATAAAATACTAGAAGGACTTTCAGTTTCTATGGCACTTTTTTTTGCCTTCAAGTCATTGTTGATTCCTGGCAACTGCCTGGACTAGTCCCTGCAGTTTTCTTGACAAGGTTTTTCAGAAGTGGTTTGCCATTGGCTCCTTCCTAGGGCTGAGAGAGAGTGACTGGCCCAGGTCATCCAGTTGGCTTTGTGCCTAAGGCAAGACTAGAGCTCACAGTCTCCCAGTTTCTAGCCTGATGTCTTAACCACTACCTCAAACTGGTTCTCTATGGCTCATATAAATAACACAAATATAATGAAATATTAAAACTAAACATAATCACAAAGTCAGATGTTCTTAGAACTATCACAGAACATACTATTTTTTTAAGGTTCAGTCAGTTCTTCTGCTGCTACTCCTCCCATCAACTACAGAAAAAGTAATGAACTTAATAGTGAATTCATTTAATTTCATGTGGGAATGGTGTATTGTGCAAGCACTGGATTGGCACTGTGTATAGCTATCAAATATTAGCTTTAATTATTCATCAACTACAACAGGAATGAGCAACCTTTTTTCTCTCTGAGAATGACACTTTTCTAAATGGGAGGCAAGCCAAGAAGAGGTGCGTTGACATCACAGAAAGGGGAGAGGCTGAAAAACTTTTCCCCGTTTTTGCCATTTTTAGAGATTTGGGGGGGGGGGGGGTTGAGAGAGGGATCCAAAGCATTTCACTATCCAGAAGTATTACATTTCTACTTCTACCCATACTCTACTTTTTTTAACCTTAAAATTGCTGAAATCTGACTATTTTTCCTCCAAATTTTGGTGGCTCCTTTGAGGGCTGCCCATAGGGTGCTGGAAACTCTGTGTGGTCCAAAGGTTGCCTACTCCAGAGATAAAGCAAAAGCAGGAAGATCTTCATATATAGATGCAAACATCTGAACTTTTCTTACACTAGCATGGTTCCTTGGAAGATGCCATAGCTGATCATCCAAGTGATAGCAGGTTACATATAGGACAATGTTAAGTATAAAATAAATTTGTGTATTCAGCTGAAGTGACCTATTACATCGAGAAATGATCAAAATGCCAGACTTGGTATCTCGGCATGCTAAGGAGCTGCCAAAATACTACAAATGACACCTCTGGTGTGATTTACTAAAAAAAAAAATCACTATGCAGTGAGAAGCCACAATGCCCTTTAGGTGCATTGTGGGAGATTAAAATGGTTGTCAACAACTCAGCATTGCTAGGCCCCATCAGGAAGAGGTTCTATGGCTTAAAAATGACTGAAAAATTATTTGAAAAGGCTTTTAAGTGATAATTAAAAGGAATTTTGTTACTATTGTTGGCTTTGTTGATGGTTTTGTGTACTACCTTGTTAGAGAAAGTTGATCTTTTTCATAAAGCTTGCCCTTGCTAACCTGAAACTGCTATCAGGGGATTATTGTTATTGTCCCTTTTATACATCAGAAGATATTGTTTTAATCTGATCAAATTTCTAGGACAGCTTTGTGCACTTTCATCAGAGTGTATGTTTCCTCTGTGCTTCTTAACAGAGATTTGGTTGGCAAACAGTCACAGCATGGAACTCTTCCTCAAACCCAGACAACCAATTCTTCTGTTCAGGCTTGTCATTCTGTCAGCTGGAAATAAATATTGCTTTTACAAGTCCAGTGGGCTCAAAAAACAGTTCCAGATTGTCAGTAAGGCTATGAACATGGTAGATGTTCATGCAAATATTTGTGCATCTGCTCAGTCACTTCCCCTATTTCATGCTCAGGCGTGTTGACAACTGATTTCTGGTTTCAGTTTCAATTAGTATAATTTAAACCATCTATTCATTCCTCCCTCTCTCCCATAGTTTACACCCAGAAGGTATCAGTTCAAGTCCTAGTTTTGATAGATGTGTAACCATATCAGTTCATGATTTATATTGCCTAACTTCCTCAGCTATAAAAAGCGGTGGAGTGGTGACAAGCTTTGAAGCACATGGGAGCAATCCCCCAATAGCATGCCTCCAAGAAAAAGTATAACAGTACCCCCATTTGTAATTTTGAGAGTGTATCTTAATGAAACAGTTCACAAAATAACTTATCATGAAGGGTTGACAGTTCATAAAATGGCTGCCATTATGGATGTGATCAGTCCCAAAATACCTATTTATCAAAATGTAAAGTGGGGCGTGGTGGCTCAGCGGGTAAGACGCCAGGCTTGTCGATCGGAAGATCGCAAGTTCGGAGGTTCAAATCCCTAGCCCCACGTGACGGAGTGAGCTCCCGCACTTGCCCCAGCTCTTGTCAACCTAGCAATTCGAAAGCATGCAAATGCAAGTAGATTAATAGGTACCACTTCGGTGGGTAGGTAACAGCGTTCCGCGTGCGTCATGCCGGCCACATGACCGTGGAAGCGTCTTCGGACAACGCTGGCTCTTCGGCTAACAAACGGAGATGAGCACCGGCCCCTAGAGTCGGACACGACTGCACAAATGTGCGGGGGTAACCTTTACCTTTACTTAAAGAGGGGAAGCTAAAAGGAAAGTGACATATAGAGTTATTTGCATATAAAGTTTGAGGCCTGAGCTTCAAACGTTAAACGAGTCCTCTGAACTTAAAGTTTCCTATTTTTCTATTTTGATACCATTTCCATGGGAGGCAAACTGATGAGGTTCAAATACAAGCACTTTTGCCATGGAATTTGAGCCCAAGGGAGAGGATGGGAAAATGGTAACATGGAAGAGAAGCTTGTAATAGTTTTCTTTCTTCGTTAGAAATCTACAGAAACAGGCACTGAAGAACAGTCTTCTACTCAAAATTTCATGCAAGCGGTAGTAGTGTGTTTAAAAAAGAGAATTTATATCAGGGCAATTTGCATTTTAAAAGCTAGCATCAATACATGTTTAAAATAGAAACAGGATGATTTACATGTTTGGAAAGGACTGTTCTTGAGCAATGAACGTGCATAGTTACATAAATTAAGTAACAGTGCAAAGAAAGTCACATTCCTTAGGCATTAAAAAACAGGTTATGAAATTTTCTCCACTGTTTTAATCTGTAGAAAAAATGGTGGGTTGGATTACTGTTCTACAGATGTAAAGAGTAAGGTCCTATATCCCAGAATGATACCCTTTACTGGGTCATAGATGCTTATTAGTGATAAGCATGCTATGAGAATTCCCAAACTGAGCTGACTGACCCATCCAGTTAACCTTGAACAGGTTAAATTTAACCCCAAACCCAGGTTTCTTTGGGGCCAAACCAACTAACTCATGTCATGCAAACTACTTACTAAAGATTAACTGCCCCTTTTGACATCTCTCATCAATAAAAAGTCCTGGAGAGATCCTGCTTCTCTAAATACTCCATTTCTGTGGTTATGTTGGTTCCAACTCCCCCCACTGTGTAGGATGAAAAGGGGTGCAGCTCTCCTGACGTCATCTGCAACGGTGCTATCCCAATCATACCATTAAAGATTTTTCTCCACTGCATTCCAGGCAGGGAAAGAAGTTTGAAACGCAGGAAACGGTGCTGAAGTGAAGGCTGGAAGGATGAAAAACATGGTTGCCAAGCAACTAACCCAGTCATTCTGATTGTGTGCTGCTGGCACATGAAGATGTGTGAATGGTGACAGGGGTTTGCTGGGTTAGTAGTCCTGTGAAAATAGGGCCTAAAGCTGACAGGACTTTTTTTTAGTGATTTGCATATCCCTATTTCTTAGCTCCATCAGTTCAATTTGTACCTCAGTCCTTTGAGGTAGGCCAGGTCAAGAAACAGACTCTGTAGGGATTTCAGGAGCGTTACTTTATTATTATCTATTAACAGAATCTTGAAAGCCTGTCTGAAACCTTCACTGCCCCTTTTTTAAGGACCACAAAGTCGAGATGGAACTATTCTGACCCTCTTTCCCATGCTTTCTACTTTCCTAGGGCTGAGGGACAGTTTCACCTCTTTCCCTTCCTCCACCTCAATGCCAAAGCTGAATTCCTCTACAAAAACATATTGAGTTTAGCGAAGAGTCTTTCTTAGCCAACTGCCGTACAACAATTAGCTTTTAATTAGAAAAATACACAAAGCAGTATTACCATACAAGCCACCAAATGGTATATGCCCCCCATTAAATAAAACAAGGATTCAGTTAATTATAGCAATATTTCTTTGACTTCCTGTATACTAATCGGTTACAACAAATAGAAAAACTTGAAAGCCTCCTTTTCACCTCATTCTCTTGCTAGAGTAAAGAAGGCTTGGTCCATTGCGCCAGTTCACTGATAAATTATTTAATTGTTCCTTAGCTATGTTTGCACAACCTGCTAACCCATGGCTAGTTGAAGCATAGTTTACTGAATTAGCCCACTTGCTGGTTCACACAACATAGTAAACCACAAGCTTAAGACGTTGATTGGTTTTATACAACACACTGAGCCAAATACTAGCAAACCATTTCAGGAGTATCTGGGGCGGAGGAGGGGGGGAGGGCAGGGAAATGTCAAAAAAATCGAGATGGGGGCCATGACAGCATAATTGAAGCCCCATTCCTTTTTCACATAAAGGTAAAAGCTCCCCCACACAGTCGTGTCCGACTCCAGGGGGCGGTGCTCATCTCCGTTTCTTAACCGAAGAGCCAGCGCTGTCTGAAGACGCTTCCACGGTCATGTGGCCAGCATGACGCGCGCGGAACGCTGTTACCCACCCACCGAAGTGGTACCTATTCATCTACTTGCATTTGCATGCTTTCGAATTGCTAGGTTGGCAAGAGCTGGGGCGAGTGCGGGAGCTCACTCCACACGCAGGGCTAGGGATTCGAAACTCCGAACTTGCGATCTTCCGATCGACAAGCCTGGTGTCTTACCCACTGAGCCACCACGCCTGTTTTTTCACATACGTCAATGGAAAAAAAGGGTGGGACTCTGATCTCATGGTTGCAGTTGCCATCTTGACTGATTTGACCTCCCCTGAAGATGTAGGACTGCATAAAGTGAAACTGTGTCTGGGAGGATTGCAATAGTTCCCGGTGTTATTGGGTTAGTGAGGTGAAGAGCAGGGCATCCAATTATAAACAAAGCCATAGAGTTACAGGTAGTGGAATTAGATATTGACTGGGCTATTGATTAATTGGGATATTAATTATCATATTTTACCAGCAGAAAAGCAGTTCTTTGAATTTGCTCCATTATAGAAACTCATTACTTAGAAAGGGCAAACTGAGGCCATTGTTTCTTTTTAAACTCATCCAGTCCTTTTTCCATCCTTTTAGATACTGACTCAGTAACTGCTTTAAAAACTGACTGGGTGACACTTTTAGTCATTTCCTCTAACATCAAACATTCTGGGTGTGCCAGAGAAGGACCTGCGCTGTCCCTGATGAATAGTTTTGTTGTAATTTAATCCGTAAGGTTTGGTTGGAGTCAAGAAGATTCTGCTGCTGTTCTGTTCTTATAGGAAAGATACAGTATAATAAAACTATTTTGTAATTCTCTGATTGGTATATTTTTGTATAAAGAAATCCCAGAATCCCATGTAATACCATAGAGATTCCTATGGCTGACATGGATATCTCCATGTCTTAAAAAAAACACATTTCCTAATTAGATATCCATACCTTTTATATTGCAACCAAGAAGTAAACACCTGGTCATGTGCTTCTCTTCCTGCGGCCCTTTCATAGCCCACATTTATGTTCCCTGCTATACCAACTTCTGAAGAAATCTTGCCTTCGGTCTTGGTTTTATTTATGTATAGTTATTTATAACGTTCCATTAATGGGTAGCCATCTTTGTCAGAGTAAAGTAATTGCTTCTTATTTTTTTTAGCAAAATCAATAGAAAGTTTAGATAGGTGCAAATGAACTCATACAATATTTAACTTGGCCTGCTGCTGGTGGGTGAGGCATTGCACTGATTCACAGTGCCATACTCTGGAAGAAGCAGATAACACAGTTCCGAATATGTCTGGGACAGGGATCTGCATTTCAGCAATAGGACCTTTCTTAGGCCAACTCAGAAGTTACAAAACTGTGTGCAAGCTTTCAAGGTCTCCAGAACGTTTCATCTGGCAAATCTGTATACAAAGCAAAGGTGCGAGGAGGGAAAAGATGTTGGCAACCCTATTTGTGAACCAGCTGATAGTTAAAATTGTTTCCGGAAGGTGTGTTTTCCATTGGCAACCCTCATGACTGCATACTAAACCCAGTATCTGCATATTTATAACTGAAATATATCATCAATGGTAGTGCTTTTCTGTAGGAAATTTATTTAAGCTGTTTTTCCTATAAACTGCCCTTTAGAGACTTCAGCTTCAGGATGTAGGAGTGACAGTATATGCATTTGCTGGTGGTCAGTATTCTAAATAAAAACCAGACACAGAAAAAAAATACAGAAAACATATGCAAAAACTCTTATGCTTTCTTCAGCCTAATATTTCTTTGTAACCAACAGTGAAATACAGAAGACCCCCAGACAACACACACTGGGACATTTTCTCTGGTCATGGTCCCCAGACCGCCCCCCCCCCAAAAAAAAAAGAATTCCAACCAAGATGGACCCTTGAATAATATAATGGCATCATCCCAGAATCCTGTGAGATCTAACAATATTCTACAGCAGAGCTTTCCAAACTGTGTGTCGGGACACATTAGTGTGTCGGCTGCAGTGTCTGGGTGTGTCACGGCTGCTGCTGCCTCCCGCCTTCCACACAGGTCCTAGTGCCTGCCTTGTGCCTTGCTGCCTCCAAACCTGCTGTGATTCCACGCAGGTCCTAGTGCCTGCCTTGTGCCCTGCTGTAAGAGTGTGTCGCGAAATGATGCATGTCTAAAAAGTGTGTCACCAACATAAAAAGTTTGGAAAGCTCTGTTCTACAGGGATGGTAGAAAAACTTCTTGAATGACTAAATATTAATGCCTCAAACTATTCAGAGAGGAGCTATCTTAAAACATGGGGTGTCAATTGGGATGAGTCACAGATCAAGTGCACCAAAGGAGAATTGAAAAATGGTGCAAGCAGCTAAAATATGGGACAAAAAGAAACGGAAATACAGCCTATACTGGGGCAAAGTCTACAGAAAAGAAAATACCAGTTGTAGCCTAGATCATTGTTTTTCAACCTTGGCAACGTTAAGATGTGTGGACTTCAACTCCCAGAATTCCCCAGCCAGCCATGCTATCTGGGGAATTCTGGGAGTTGAAGTCCACACATCTTAACATTGCCAAGGTTGAGAAATACTGGCCTAGATACTTAGAAAGAAATAAAAGGCCCTGAAAGGTTAAAAAAAGAAAAAAATAGACTAGAGTTTCTTGAATGGAATCCACAAAAATAGAAGGGACCAGCAGTACAGAGCGGGCAACTCAGGGTTGATCCCCCTGGCCAGCTTGCCCTAGCATGAATACAGGCCATTGATGATTTCTCGAGGGCAGGAACACACAACATCACCCTCTACTTGCCTCCAGCCCACCAGGCAGGCAACCTCCACTCATCATTTTCTGCCAGGCTTCAAAAGGATTGTTTACTGGCTCAAGCAGTTATGGATGAAAAGCTGGTCACTACATTGTGAAATGTTGGACTTCCTTTTGTTTCTTACAGATTCACTGATGAAACAATGAAAAGTGGTATCTGCCTTTTAAACACACACACACACAAGTGTATCGATCGAACCATGGACAAGAGATACCATTGACCTGACTCCCCCCACCTCCGGGTGAAATTGACAAAGGTTCTGTCCGTTTCCTCTTCTGTCCCAGTGACCGGAAGAATTCTAAAACTGGTCTGGACTTGTCTTTTCCTTTTCCCCAGTCCAGGAGAGGTAAAGAAGTGGAATCCATCAAACAGAAGTCATGGGAAATGGGGTCTGAACAGAATACAGAACAACAGGCTATCACCAGGGCCAAAGTGGAGGAAGGGTCTGAAATCTGGGACAGGATTTTTAAGACAGCTTTGTTCCCAGCCAGTTTACATACGGGTGTATCTGCAGTGCAGACAGATGCTCCGTCCTAACACTTCCATCTGTTAAATTAATATGGGAAGGACTGGTGCACTTCCATCTACAGTATTTCTGAACTGAGTGGCAGTGTTTGTTGCTGTTAGTTGAGTTAGTTTTAAGAGAAGCTGAAAGAAAGAGAGAGGTTTAGAAGATGAAACAGAAAGTTCAAGAAAATAGACTGTAGACAGTAACAACAGTGAATCCCAGTTATTTCGCTTTAGAAATGACGTGCCACTTGGCCTTCAAGAAAATCAGTAGTGGAAAAGCACCTGGACCTGACGGCTTGTCAGCCACCTATTACAAATGCTTTGAGGATGAACTATGTTTACCCTTACAGAATACTATGAATTCGATTCTGGAAACAGGAAACATGCCAGAGACTTGGAAAGAAGTGCACATAACATTGATTCCTAAAGAACAACACGATTTGACTTTAACTAAGAATTATAGACCAATATCTTTATTGAATAATGATTATATTTACAACCATATTGGTAGATAGAATGAAAAATATTCTTAAGGATTTTATCCATCAAGATCAAGCTGGATTTTTACCTAAGAGACAAATCCGAGACAATGTCCGAAATATATTAGATGTATTGGAACACTTGGAACAACATTATGAAAAACAAGCGGCTTTGATATTTATAGATGCTGAAAAAGCTTTTGACAATTTAAATTGGCCATTTATGTTTAAGGTATTGGAAAATATGAATTTCGGAGGAAATTTTATTAAGTGGATTAAATCAATATATACTCCCCAATTTGCAAAAATAATTGTTAATGGAGAATTTAGTAAACCGTGTGAAATTCAAAAAGGTACAAGACAAGGTTGTCCATTATCTCCACTTTTGTTTATATTGGTATTAGAGGTGTTACTTAGAGACATTAGACAAGATGATGGTATTCATGGTATTAGAGTTAAAAAAGAAGTTTATAAACTAAGAGCCTTTGCTGACGACTTAGTCATCACTTTGGAGAATCCACTAGATGGAATCGAATTATTGATTCAGAAATTAAAAGATTTTGGGTCATTAGCAGGGTTCAAGGTGAATTTACAGAAAACTAAAGTCTTGACTAAAAACATGGATCATCATCAACAAGAGAAATTGAAAGAAATAACGGGATACTCAATGGAAGAAAAAGTAAAATATTTGGGAGTATATTTGACAGCTAAAAATGTCAAGTTGTTTAAGAACAATTATATTTCACTCTGGACAGATATTAAAAAAGATTTGGACCAATGGGAAAAATTATAATTATCATTGTTAGGTAGAATTTCAGTAATTAAAATGAACATTTTGACACAAATTCTATATCTCTTTCAAACAATACCTATATTAGCATCAGAAGAACCTTTTAAACAATGGCAACGGGATATTTCCAAATTCATTTGGCAAGGAAAGAAACCAAGAATAAAATATAAAGTCTTGCAAGACTCAAAGGAAAGAGGTGGACTAGGTTTACCGGATTTGAAGCTATATTATGCTGCCTGTTGCTTGGTATGGATTAAAGAATGGATAACTTTGAAAAATGAAAAATTATTGAATATGGAGGGTCACGAATTAAGATATGGATGGCATGGATATATGTGGTACGAGAAAGTAAAAGTCAATGTAGACTTTAAAAACCATTACATTAGAAGATCATTGTTAAGAATTTGGAATAAATATGAACAAACTTTGTGTTATAAAAGACCTTTATGGATTTCCACGCAAGAAGCATTTCATAGAACAGAAGTAAGAAATAAAGATAAATGGCTGACTTATAAAGACTTTCTAAAGAAAGAACAAGGACAATATATAATTAAAACAAAAGAAGAACTTGCTCTAGAAGGATATACATTTCAATGGCTTTCATATATGCAACTTGTAGAAAAATTTAAATTAGATAAAAAAATTTTTGAATTTGAACAAACTAAATCGGAATTTGAGAAACAATTATGTGACGCGGTGGCTCAGCAGGTTAAACTGCTGAGCTGTAGGCTGCCGATCAGAAGGTCCGCAGTTCAAACCCCGCGCAACGAGGTGAGCTCTCGTTGCTAGTCCCAGCTCCTGTCAACCCAACAGTTCGAAAGCTTTGCAAGTAGATAAATGGGTACCACCTTAAGTGGGCTAATTTGCTGGCGGCGGTGACGACGGACCTGGATGCAACAGCTACAGGACATCAGCAGCCGGCTCAAGGCATCCTGGGAATTGTAGTCCAGAGCCTGGAAGAGTCGGTTCCCTTACCCCTTCCCCTCACGTACGGTTAATGGTGAATTGTATAATTAATGTATATATGGTTGTAAGCTGCCTAGAGTCCTCCATTAGGGAGGGGATAGGCGGGGTATAAATATCACAATAAAATTAAAAAATAAATAAATGTGAGACAGATGAACATTTAATTGCAAAAATGTATAAATTATTGTTAAAAGGAGAAATGGTAGAGGAACAAGTTAAAGTTTGTATGATAAAATGGGCAAAAAATATTGGACATAATATACAAATGCAGCAATGGGAAGATATGTGGAATAAAGGGTTAAAATTTACTTTGTGCTATAACTTGAAGGAAAACTTTTATAAGATGATGTATAGATGGTATATGACCCCACAAAAACTTGTTAAAATGTATGGGAATGTTTCCAACTTGTGTTGGAAATGTAAAAAAAAAGAGGGGTCTTTTTACCATATGTGGTGGACTTGTGAAATTGCAAAGAAGTTTTGGACTCAGATACATTCACTAATGCAAAATATTTTACAAACTTGAGTCCCATTTAAACCAGAATTATTTTTATTGGGAATATGGGAAGAACAAATGGGAAAACAATTTGTAAGAATTATGCAATATATGATTACTGCAGCACGACTTGTATATGCGCAAAATTGGAAAAACCAGATTTTACCTATGATACAAGATTGGATGTTAAAATTGATGGACATGGCAGAAAATGATAAATTGACATGCTTATTAAAAGAAAACTCAAATTGTTACTATCTTAAAGAATGGAAACCATTAATGGACTATTTGCAACATGCAGGTGGAGAAAAGCTTACTTGGGGTTTTGAAGATTAAAATATATATAAATTGATATATTAGACAGGAAATCTTTTTGTATGTTATATATAGAGCTGGCATGTAAGATAACTTTTTTTTAATTACTAAGACCAGAGATAAATCGGAAGTTGACTATTCTATGCTTTATCTTTTTTCTTTTTTTTCTTTACTTTTCTATACACTTTTACTTCTTTCTTTGATTTGTATTTCTATTTCTTTTTCATTTTCACCCTCTTAACTATGTATATTTAAAACTTTAATAAAATTTGGGGAAAAAAAAGAAATGACGTGCCACTTCATACCTATTAAGGCATGTCCAAAATATTTTAAAATGATGTTCAGCTATGGGACAACAAAACAAGCAGCAGCAGAGAGGCAGAAGCAGTGGAGCAAAAGCCAGCATGATCAGCCACTCCCCAGCTAGCACCTTCCAAACATTTCTGGATTGCAACCTCCAGAATTCTCAGTCTTTGGCCACGCTTATGAGAAATGTTGGGTGTTGCAGTTCTAGCACATCTGGGCCAGGCGCCAGGCTGGGGAAGGCTGTAGCAGGTAGATCTTGGCTCCAAGTTGCAAACAGGTGAAAAGGGGAGTTTCAAGCCTGGAAAGAGTGAGATGCCAACATAGCAGGTTCCCGTTGTGGAACATCAGGTGCCATCTGCCAAAACGACGCTTGAGGGCTGCCAAGGCCAGCTCAATTTATAACACATTGATTTTGCATTATTTGCAGAGTGTTTTTTCCTTGGTGGAAAGTAAATGACAGGAAATACTTACTCAAGGCATAGAGTACTTTTGCTACATCAGAAGCCTAAAAGATTCAGTCCATCTGGGTATTCCAATGCATCTCTGAACTCCCAGATTAGTGGGGAAAAATATGTCAAATAGAGCAGCGGTCCTCAACCTGTGGGCCGTGTCCCACTAGAGGGCCGTGGCCTGTTAGGAAGTGGGCCGCGGGGCTCCCGCTTGCAAACCCCACCCCCCGGTGCACGCGATTACCCCGCCCCAGGTGCGTGTGATTGGCTCCCGCCTGCAAACTCCGCCGCCCGGCCCGTGGAAAAATTTTCTTCCACGACCAGTCCCTGGTGCCAGAAAGGTTGGGGACCGCTGAAATAGAGCATGAAGGAAGGATATACATTTATATTTGGAGAGAGCTGTAAGGAATCAAGACTGTTGGAAAGTATTAATCTTCTATCATAGAAGGTTGCAATCCTCCCAAATGCAGATGTGAGCAACAATTGTGGTTATTCAGCATTCAGCAATGATGATGGGAAATGTACTCTATACATGCTCAAATTCATGAGCTATCCTACCTAATCAGTCAATCAATGTATGTATTCAGCTTTCATGATGGGTTCAAAATGGCATAAGGGAGATTTCATTTATAGCAATCTCTTCAAGCACGGTCCATAGCCAGACCAGCTTGGTTTCTTGCAGGATTGATCCACATAGCATGAAGGAAATTGCAGGCAAACAGATTGCAACTAAGCAGCACGATTCAAACTATGAGTTTATTTTTTTATATATAATATTTTATTAAATTTCAAGACAAAGATAAAAGCTATGAAAAAACAAAAAACTACAAAAAAAGAAACTAAAGAGGTGTGAAAACACAAGCAAATTTTTTCCCCCCAAAATTACAGAAAGATGCGGCTTCTGTCTTTTAACCGCAAGGATATACAAAAATTTCCATAATCAATCTCTTACTCTATATTAAACCAAAACCACATTATTTCTATAAGTCATTCCACTTTAGCACATAATAAAAATAACTAAGTACAGTTACTCGTCCCCCTTATATTAAAAAAAATTCACATAGACCTCCTAAACAACTTCCTCCCCAAAAGATAACACATATTTAATTATTCCCTTCCTACTACTATTCTATACATTTCTGTCTACTATAATAAAAATCAAATTGAAAAGCACATAAATTGTCTGCCTATATATATATATATATATATATATATATATATATATATATTATTTAATTAATTTTTATCCCGCCTTTATTATTTTTATAAATAACTCAAGGTGGCGAACATACCTAATACACCTTGCTCCTCCTATTTTCTCCACAACAACCACCCTGTAAGGTGAGTTGGGCTGAGAGAGAGTGACTGGCCCAAGGTCACCCAGCTGGCTTTCATGCCTAAGTAGGCTGACCATATGTCCCGTTTTAAATGGGACAGTCCCGTTTTTTAAGCATTTTTCAACCATCCCGTTGTTTTGATAAAAATCTCAATTTTGTCCCGTTTTTTAAACCCGGCAGGAATGATGCGGAAGGAGGATCTGAGCCGGAGCTGCCGATTGGAGGCAGCCCGGAAGAGGAAGCCCTCCCAACTATCAGTGTGTGACAAAGGAGGGACTGGGGGTGGGGTTTGCAGGCGGGAGCCAATTGCATGGACCGGGGGTGGGGTGTGCAGGCGGGAGCCAATTGCATGGACCGGGGGTGGGGTTTGCAGGCGGGAACCAATCGCGCGGACTGGGGGGCGGGGTTTGCAGGCATGAGCCAATCGTGCGGACCAGGGGGCAGGGTTTGCAGGCAGGAGCCAATTGTGCGGGCCAGGGGGCAGGGACTCCTGTCTTTTTCATGAATAAAGAATATTACATAAGACCCCGTCCCATTTTGCCATCCCAATGTCCCATTTTTGTCTCAAGGAAATATGGTCAGCCTATGCCTAAGGCGGGACTAGAACTCAGAGACTCTTGTCTATGAAGGTTCTCAGTCATCCAGGTGGAATTGTCTGTAGCTTGAATCATGTCAACTGGATTTCTATTTTCTTAGTGGAAACGTTTCACTCCTTATCCAAGGAGCTTCTTCAGTCTGAGTAAAGTTAGTAAGGGAATCCTTAAATATGTTTCTAGGCTGGCTGTGTGACCTTGAACCTGGGGCTAGGTCATGGTTATTTTTGAGATGTTTGTTTCTAAATCCCTTTATCATCTAAAGGAGGATCGTTAAGATTACCCTGCTGCTGTTGAGCTTGCGAAATGGTCTTAATCTTCCTAGGCACAGAAGACAAAGCAGGAAGGAAGATAGGGGAAAGGTTATGCCTGAGGCCCCCACCTCTATTCAAGGAAGGATTTTCCAAGTTGGCATGAATGGATTCCTTGACCCCTCTCTCAAACCACCTATCTTCTCTGTCTAAAATGTGAACATTAATGTCCTCAAATGAGTGTCCTTTTTTCCTTTAGATGAAGATAAACTGCTGACTCTGGTCCTGTGGTGTTACTTCTCCTGTGTTGGGCCATCCTCCTGTACAAAGGTTGTTTGGTTTCTCCAATGTAGAGTTCAGAGCACTCCTCACTGCACTGGATTGCATACACTACATTGCTTTCCTTGTGTTTTGGAGTTTGATCTTTGGGGTGTACAAGCCTCTGTCTCAGTGTGTTGGTGGGTTTGAAATATACAGGTATGTGGTGTTTGCCAAATATCCGTTTTATCTTTTCAGACACGCCAGCCATGTAAGGAATGACCAGGTTCTTCCGTTTACTCTGAGTCTCAGCCCTATCTGTCGCTGTTTTAGGTCTGGTAGAGTTAGATTTAGTGAAGGCCCAATTTGGATATCCACAGGCCTGCAGAGCTGTTCTCAGATGCTGCTTTTCATTCTTTTTGGAATCCATGGAGGTGGGGATGGTTTCTGCTCTGTGTGACAATGTCCTGATGACTCCTAGTTTGTGCTGCAGTGGATGGTGGGAGTCAAACATCAGGTATTGATCTGTGTGTGTGGGTTTCCTGTAGATCCCCATTTCTAGCTTGCCACCGGTCCCAATGAGGACTTCACAGTCTAGGAATGCCAGTCTGTTGTCCTTGGTGTCTTCTCTGGTGAAGCTAATGTTGGCATCTATAGTGTTTATATGGTCCGTGAAGGCCTGTACTTCCTGGGCCTTGATTTTGACCCAGGTGTCATCCACATACCTAAACCAGTGGGTGGGCACCGTTCCCTGGAATGTGTTGAGTGCTTTCTTCTCCACTTCTTCCATGTATAAATTGGCCACAATGGGTGACACAGGAGAACCCATGGCACAGCCGTGTTTCTGTCTGTAAAAGTCACCTCTGTATGTGAAATAAGTGGTGTTAAGACACAGGTCCAGAAGATGGCAGATCTGGTTTGGGTTGAGATGGCTTCTCCTTTCCAGGGTGCTGTCCTCTTCTAGTCTCTTCCTGACAGCGGATAGAGCATGAGTGGTGGGGATGCTGGTGAAAAGGGAGGGCACATCAAAGGAGACCATAGTTTCATCTGTATCCAGTTTCAGGATCTTTGCTTTGGAAACAAATTCTTCCGAATTATGGATGTGGTGTTCAGAGTGTCCAACTAGAGGTGCTATTATGGTAGAGAGGTGTTTGGCAATGTTGTATGTTACCGAATTGATGCTGCTGACTATGGGTCGGAGGGGTGTTCCTTCCTTGTGGATCTTAGGAAGTCCGTAGATCCAGGGGATGGCTTCTCCAGGATACAGACGGTGGTAGGTAATCCTATCGATGGAGCCATCATGTTCCAATTGTTTCAAACTGTCTATTGCCTTTTTCTTGTAGTTGTTGGTGGGGTCTCTTTTCAGTTTTTCATATGTATGGTGATCCTCCAAAAGTGAGGTAATTTTATTGTGGTAGTCTGCAGTGTTTAGAACCACTGTACATCTTCCTTTGTCAGCAGGTAAAATGGTGATGGTTTCATCTTTGCTGAGGGCTGTCAGGGCTCTCCTCTCTTGGACGGTAAGGTTGGGGGGAGGAGGTTGAGCACTGGACAGACACCCACTGGTTTAGGTATGTGGATGACACCTGGGTCAAAATCAAGGCCCAGGAAGTACAGGCCTTCACGGACCATATAAACACTATAGATGCCAACATTAGCTTCACCAGAGAAGACACCAAGGACAACAGACTGGCATTCCTAGACTGTGAAGTCCTCATTGGGACCGGTGGCAAGCTAGAAATAGGGATCTACAGGAAACCCACACACAGATCAATACCTGATGTTTGACTCCCACCATCCACTGCAGCACAAACTAGGAGTCATCAGGACATTGTCACACAGAGCAGAAACCATCCCCACCTCCATGGATTCCAAAAAGAATGAAAAGCAGCATCTGAGAACAGCTCTGCAGGCCTGTGGATATCCAAATTGGGCCTTCACTAAATCTAACTCTACCAGACCTAAAACAGCGACAGATAGGGCTGAGACTCAGAGTAAACGGAAGAACCTGGTCATTCCTTACATGGCTGGCGTGTCTGAAAAGATAAAACGGATATTTGGCAAACACCACATACCTGTATATTTCAAACCCACCAACACACTGAGACAGAGGCTTGTACACCCCAAAGATCAAACTCCAAAACACAAGGAAAGCAATGTAGTGTATGCAATCCAGTGCAGTGAGGAGTGCTCTGAACTCTACATTGGAGAAACCAAACAACCTTTGTACAGGAGGATGGCCCAACACAGGAGAAGTAACACCACAGGACCAGAGTCAGCAGTTTATCTTCATCTAAAGGAAAAAGGACACTCATTTGAGGACATTAATGTTCACATTTTAGACAGAGAAGATAGGTGGTTTGAGAGAGGGGTCAAGGAATCCATTCATGCCAACTTGGAAAATCCTTCCTTGAATAGAGGTGGGGGCCTCAGGCATAACCTTTCCCCTATCTTCCTTCCTGCTTTGTCTTCTGTGCCTAGGAAGATTAAGACCATTTCGCAAGCTCAACAGCAGCAGGGTAATCTTAACGATCCTCCTTTAGATGATAAAGGGATTTAGAAACAAACATCTCAAAAATAACCATGACCTAGCCCCAGGTGCAAGGTCACACAGCCAGCCTAGAAACATATTTAAGGATTCCCTTACTAACTTTACTCAGACTGAAGAAGCTCCTTGGATAAGGAGTGAAACGTTTCCACTAAGAAAATAGAAATCCAGTTGACATGATTCAAGCTACAGTCAGAGACTCTTGGTTTCTAGCCCAGCACCTTAACCACTAGCTCAAACTGGCTGTATTAATAGTTACTTAACATCAGTCAAACCCTTAAAGCAAACCAGATAAACATTCTTTAACCCTTATCCCACTTCAAAATAAACCAGAGGATTTACATATCCATATTTCTTGGTGAAAGAAGAAAGTGCAAAAGCTGGGTTGCAGTTAAACCTCAAAAAAACCAAGATTATGGCAACCAGCTTGATTGATAACTGGCAAATAGAGGGAGAAAAAGTGGAGGCAGTGACAGACTTTGTATTTCTAGGTGCAAAGATTACTGCAGATGCTGACTGCAGCCAGGAAATCAGAAGACGTCTACTTCTTGGGAGGAGAGCAATGGCAAATCTGGATAAAATAGTTAAGAGCAGAGACATCACACTGACAACAAAGGTCTGCATAGTTAAAGCAATGGTATTCCCCGTAGTAACCTATGGCTGTGAGAGCTGGACCATAAGGAAGGCTGAGCAAAGGAAGGTAGATGCTTTTGAACTGTGGTGTTGGAGGAAAATTCTGAGAGTGCCTTGGACTGCAAGAAGATCAAACCAGTCCATACTCCAGGAAATAAAGCCAGACTGCTCACTTGAGGGAATGATATTAAAGGCAAAACTGAAGTACTTTGGCCACATAATGAGAAGACAGGATACCCTGGAGAAGAAGCTGATGCTAGGGAAAGTGGAAGGCAAAAGGAAGAGGGGCCGACCAAGGGCAAGATGGATGGATGATATTCTGGAGGTGATGGACTCGACCTTGGGGGAGCTTGGGGTGGCGACGGCCAACAGGAAGCTCTGGCATGGGCTGGTCCATGAAGTCACAAAGAGTCGGAAGCGACTGAACGAATAAACAACAACAATGTGCACACAGCTTTTCTCTTGGAAAAATCAAACAGCCCAACTGCCCCCCTCAAAAATTCCAGCTTCTCCTCAAAAAACCTCCCATGCATAATGACCCCTTCTAAAAGCTCTTACCAGTCAAATGCAAAATGCTGTTTGCGATCTTCTGGCTACAAGCAGCCATCCGGAGGACAATCATCATGGGATGATTCCAGGCATTCTCCTTTATCTGGAGAACGTTTCTGGGCTTCAGGAAAACCTGCCTGAGCCAGAAAAAAGTTGCCGCGTTGTCATCTCTGCCTGCTTAGCCCACAGGCACAGTCCTTCAGTCCGCCATTCCCCACCGGAAGCCCAAACTATGACTTTCTAAAACCATGTTTTGTTGAATGAGCCACAAATAGCTGGATTCAGATGTCACACCATTCTCTACTGGATTCATGAAGTGACTGTAATGCCCCTATGATAAGGCAGTTGTGCATCATTCCATACTTACTGCATTTCTTGCAATCTAGCAAACTGGGTTTTCAAAAATGTATCTTTGATCAATGTTTCCTCTTCCTCCTTCATTTTAGTTATTCATATGAATTACTGTTTACTAGACAAGTACCTTAGAATGAGGTTTATTTGGTATTTGACTTTTTAATGGATAACAGCAACAAAACTGAGTCTAGTGAGTCTGCAAATATGTGTTTGCACTGTGAGCTTGTTATGGTGTGTACAGTATGTATGTGTGTGTGTGTGTGTGTGTGTGTATACACATACACACACACACACACATATACACACACACATATACACATACACATACACATATACATGGTAAGGTTTCCCCTTCCAGTCGTATCCAGCTCTAGGGGGCGGCGCTCATCTCCGATTCTCGGCCGAGGGAGCCAGTGTTGTCCATAGACGCTTCTGTGGTCATGTGGCCAGCATGACTAAATGCCAAGGCGCACGGAATGCTGTTACCTTCCCACCGGAGTGGTACCTATTTTATCTACTTTCATTTTTATGTGCTTTCAAACTACTAGGTTGGCAGGAGCTGGGCGAGAACAGGAGGTCACCCCGTTACGTGGTGCTTCCGGGTCTCAAACTGCCGACCTGCCGTCCTTTCGTTCGACAGTCGGTAGTCTTAACTGTTGTGCCGCCCTGTCTGTCTGTCTGTCTGTCTGTCCGTCCGTCCGTCCATCCATCCATCCATCCATCCATCCATCCATCCATCCATATCTAATTTGTTACCTGTCCAGAGCTATGTATTTAAGATGGGCAGCTATATAAACTTGCTAAATAAATAAGTAAATAAAGTTTGTTAATTTTTGTTGACTCTGCAGAAGACAGCTATTAGACAATTTTTTTTACTGTCCTATTGTTTGTTTAGCTGTGTTTTGTGTGTGCATCTATGGGTACAGGTGTACTGCTTTTAACTTGGATTCCGGTTGTACACTTTGTGTTTTTCCTCTTTTACTGTATAGATTCTGCATGGCTAATGTTTATATAAATTTTCTATATATTGCTTCTTGGCCTTTTGGCTAAGATCAAGTGTAGTGTGTGTGTCTGTGTGTGTGTGTGTGTGTGATTTTTCTCCAGGCCTTGGTTGTGTTGATAAATTATTTTGTTTTTATTAGTTGGGGCTGTATCCACAATAAATCCATTGTATCTGATTTTTTTAAAAAAATCACTGGCTATTTTCCCCAGAGCTCCCACAGATTTTAAAAGTAGTTGGCAATAGCATCGCAGCAGCAGACTGAACAGATGCTGCCTGCAGCTCTGTTGTAGCCGGCAAATTTTCCTTTCTAAATGGAAGCAGCCTGCAGCCATTCACCTGGCATAGCTGCTTCTACTGTATATCAGGACTCAGGGGGAGAAGAAGAAGCCACCTTACTTGCCTGCCTACTTTCTGCTGCTCCTGATGCTTAGGACTAGGGTGAAGGTGAGGTCATTATCCAACAGACTGGAGGATTGTGAATCAAAAGCCTATAGCACACGGTCAGTGTGAGACAGTGGTTTTGTTTTACAGGTAGTCCTCATTTAGCGACTGCCTCATTTAGTGACCGTTCACAGTTACGATGAAAAAATAACTTTATGACCAATCCTCGCATATATGACCTTTGCAGGTCTGTAAAGCAAAGGAAAGCTGAAGTAAGATCATGAAGGTCACGACTTCACTTAGCAACCGCTTTGCTTAATGACTGAGTCCCAATTGTGGTTGCTAAACGAGAACTACCTGCACTCATTTCATGTATTTGTATATCACTTTCCAATATTTATAATCTTGCAGCAGTTCCAACAGTTTAAATATATATTTTAAAATGTAAGATTTTGTTTCAGCCCAATTTGTTACTTTTTGGAGGGTGACTCCTGGGATGCTGCCCAAAGGCTGATCGTAGCTTACAGCCAGGGAACAGATAGCATATCCTTGGGTTAGTTTCACATTAAGCATTCACACATGGCACTATACGAAAACGTTGATTGTCTGGGGTTAGCTTGGTATGATGTATAAACCCAGCCATCATGGTTCATAAACCATGGTTTATGATTCAGTGCAATGTGTAAACCAGGCCACAGTGGCATATTCAAACCTTGGTAAAAAATAAACTATGATTTATTACAATGTGTGAACCCAACTTGAGACTTGGGGTTTAAATCTTCTCTCGGCCTGAAAGCACTGGTTAAACATGGCCAGTCAGTCACTGGCTGGGTTTACACAGTGTGCTAAGCTATGGTTTATAAGTCATAACAGTTAGGTTCACATCCTGCTACACCATAAGCCATAGTTACTAAAACGCAATGGCTGGGTTTTTGCAAAATGCTAAATCAAAATCGAATAATCACATTGATCAAATATGGCTTAGTATGATTTGTGGGGCCAGTGATAATCTCTTAGCCTAATCAATCTCACATGGTTGTTGAGATGATAAAAATGGGAGGAAAGGAGAAAAAAAACCCTGCCTTGAGTTTCTTGTACAGATAGGATATACAGTAAATGAATGAATACACCTGCATTCTGTTTGCTGTATGTTACAAGAAGAGGCATATGTCTATGAAGGTTCTCAGTCATCCAGGTGGAATTGTCTGTAGCTTGAATCATGTCAACTGGATTTCTATTATAATAGAAATCCAGATTTCTATTATAATAGAAATCCAGTTGACATGATTCAAGCTACAGACAAGAAGAGGCATAGTTAAAAAGCACCAGTGGGCACCTCTGCCTGTTGTAATGGGAACTCATTTGTTCATGACTCATTAAATCCCACTTCCCTGTTGTCTTCTAATATGCAGAGGGAAAAGAGCAGGCTTTTGCCCTACCTTTTTAATGGGAGATAGAGGCATTCTGATCTTTAAAGTCTGTAGGTTCTGGAGTGGAGGGGAGAGTTATCAATTGCAATCCCTATGAGACAGACAAAGATCTTGTATCAAGCACTTAGATAATACTAAGGGCTAACACATTTATCAAAAAGTTGTGTGTAAACTTATGACAGGGAGCAGCAGTTTCCACTTACCTTGGCTGGCTACCAGCCCACTTTGCAGATGCGACCCATCTGATTCAGTGTTGTGCTTTTCCTTTTCCACGTTTCTGTGTTCTGTTGCTATAATTGTATCTGTCTATGTATTAAATGTATATGCACAAACCATGTACTCCTGGGGCAAGTTGTCATGCAAGCCACTGGCAAAAAACTACTCTGCCACTGGAGTACGAGCAGAAATATCTGCAGATTTATAATCCATGGAACGTGCTCTACAACTCACAGAAAAGCCTCATGAGCAGAGCTCAGAAGGGACTCCTGCTTTAAACTGAGTCCAAATTGAAAATCCCATGGAAAAATGGGAATCAATCACAAACTTTTCAAAGGCAATGGTTGACTATCATCCAAGACTCTGTTAACTAACACAGGGCTACTGGGAAGAGAAAAAAATAGGCTCAGTGATACAGTTCTGGCCTCAAGATGATATGAGAATTGACTGAGAATAATCCAGGCTAATTTCGCTTATAATAAAGACATTTTGTTGTTTGTATTATTTTTTTTAGCTTTTGCCTGTACTATCCCTCTGTTCCAAGAAGGGCCAACTGTTTTACAGCTATGCTATAATACACTGTAGCAATTAAACAACAGACAAAAGACAATAAGATAATATTTACAAACCAGAACAATACAGAAAGAAACCACAGTTTTTCTAAGGGCTGGCTAGCTCTTTAAAAATTATTTAAACATTTGAAAACAGCAAACAAGAACTGAAAGCCAGACAGAATAGATGTGCTTCCCCATGGATGCCTGAAACAAAGGACTAGAAGTTACTCATAGAGAAATAGATTTTATCATCTCATAGGGTAAAAGATGCTGAGGGGAGGAGCAATTTGGAGCAGGGAAAAGGCAATATTAAATTGGTCATCTTGCTCAGAATAGCTTCCCACAATGTGTCTTACAGGTTATCACACATTCAGATCCATAGGCACTGCCCAGTGCCCGAAAATGGCAAAGTTGCAAACAAAAATTTAAAATTGCCTACAAAAGCATATAAAAAGAAACATACAGATGACGCTTACAGTTTTTCTTCAAGAGACAATTTTTGAGCATGTGAATGCAACGATTGGCGTCAATCAACACAAAGGCATGAAGCTCTTCTCAATGTTAGGGGGGCCAAATAAGATATCCAGGAAGCATAGGTAAGCAGCTGATCTTTCTCTTGTTCTGTATACATTGTACTGTCCAAATGGACAGGTGTGATTGATCTACAGAGCTTGATATCCTATTCATTATTCATTCTTATTTATTTTATTGGTTAGATTGATATCCTGCTTTTCCTATGACATCAGAAAGGGGCCAATCACATGTTGCTGCTAGAACTGCAGTTTAGGAATGTCTGGGCCTCACAGGTTGGTCATCGTCACATTTCAAAGATCAGGTGCTATTCAAGGGGACATCCTGGAAAAATAGCATTTAATTTTCTTATGCATTTTTATTGCACTGTTCTTCAAAATACTTTAAAGTATGAGTTGGTCCCGTTTTTTATTTTTATAATAGCCCTGGGATGTAGAGTTGGCCAAGGGTATCGGACTGGGCCATTTCCTGAACCCAGGCAGCTCTGTCACAAGACACGGATATGAATCCTGGCCACTAAACCTGCTTTTCTAATCATATACCACACTGCCCACAATTTCCGCTTCCATGGGAGTTTTTTAGTTGAGGACTCCTATTTTCTTTCCTTTAAAAGACAAACAATGAAGTGGTACTTTCCCCTTTTTTTTTCTTCTAACCAAGGAGGTTTTAATTCCAAAGGGGCTAACTTACAAAGGTTTCAAATATTAGTTGAAACCGTTTGGCAGATAGGAAACCTCAGGGGTAGAAGGAGCTGGCAGGCAGGTGAGAAAAGAATTAAGCCTCCCACCCCCTGCTGTTTATCTGCTGCCATTCCTCTCGCCTCTAAATGCATTTCACACATTAATCACAGTTTAATAAGTGCTTCTGGCATAATGTAAAATTAGTTGCTAAATTCCCAATTGTCAGAATGGACATCCCCAGAGGTCTGCAGCACATTCTGGGAAACTAGATTCACGGCAGAAATGTGGGTGGGGTCAGGAGGTGAGATTAGTCTAGTTCTGTGCTTTTGTAATCCAGGTACTTCCCTGCCTCAAGTGGATCTCCCCTGCCTGGACATCTCCATTTGGGTAGATAGAGAAGCATCTTGCATTCTGTGGAACCTCTTGGTTAACCAGATACAGATTCAAAAGATTCTCTGCTGCCCGCTTTGCACCTGTGCAGGCACATGATGTAAGCCAACAGCCTCCAGTTCATATTCCAAAGAGGCACCGCCATGTGGGCCACACGTGTATGAGTGGCTCAGGAGTTCTTACAGCTTCTGCTGCCTCTTAAAAAGCCTTTTCTTTGGTATTTCATTCTATTGAGGACCACATTGGGGATCCTGACATTGACGGTGCGGGAGGGAGCCAGCGATGCCTGCATTCAAGACCCACTGGGGGGAATCAGTGAGAGGAGTTTTAGCTCAGAATGTCTGGAGGGTACCACATTGGAGAAGGCTGACCTGGAGAGTGTACTGGTGTCCTTTAGTCCAGCGGTCCCCAACCTTTTTGGCGCCAGGGACCGGTTTCAAAAGACGATTTTTCCGTGGACCGGGGGGGCGGGATTTCCGGGATTTCCGCGGACCGGGGGGCGGGGTTTGCGGGCAGGAGCCAATTGCAAAGAAGGGGGCGGGGTTTGCGGGCGGGAGCTCCGCGGCTCCAGTTCCTAACAGGCCGCAGCCCACTAATCCCCACAGGTTGGGGACCCCTGATTTAGTCCATCCTGGTTGGCAAACCATAAGGACTGTGCTCACACAACATGCTAAATCACAAAGTGATTTGGTTTATTTTGAGCTTAGTATGCTGTATGAACTCAGCTGGTGGGTGGGGAGAAAGAACTGGGCTGACAGGCTCAGTTTGCTGGATGCCACATTCACTGACCCATGTGGAAGCTGGCTGTGATTCCGGCCTCCTGCCTTCCTGCATTGTGAAAAGGTTAATTTTCTTTAACGTGCCCCACATTAAAACTCTAAGCACAGCAGCACTCACCAGCTTTGTTACTGAGGCAGAATAGGATTGGGCTGCTGGGGCAGCTAATTTCCGCTCAAGGACTGGTCGACTGCACTTTGCCACAGCAGTCCGGATTCTAGGCCTCAATGGAATGGAATGATTAGGGCAACTTTCCCCAAACTGGCACCCTTCAGATGTGTTCGGACTGTAACCCCCTAAGTAGCATGACTTTGGTCCCAAAACCTTGGGATTCTGAGAACCACAGTCCCAACACCTCTGGAGGATACCACACTGGGAAAGGCAGAGCAAAGGGCCCTGGGAAGAACCGTGAGCGGACTGCCAGTGTTGCAACTTACCATCTGCCACTGGAGGCGGTTGTCTCATGCTGCCTAATGGTAGCGCTGGTCCTACTCAGAACACCAGGGTAGTTTTTAATGAGAGGCTCAGAGAAAGCATTAGTTCTGTCTGGGGCCCAGCCAGGGAGGGAAGCTGCTTGAGGAGGTGAAGTAGAGCAAGAGAATTTCAAGTAGAGAGAAGGTGACAAAAGCAGGCATGGATGAGCCAAAGGCTGGTGCAACCCTTCCTGCAGCAGATGGGAGGCTGGCAAGACGCTTCCTGCCAACTTGCCTGATTTGGGAGAAGCAGTTGGGAGGGGAGAATAGCAGACCTGGTGCTAAGCCCAAAACTGAACAGAAACGCACCACAGGGAGGAGGGGAGCCTTTGCCATTCCTCAGACTTCATACCCAGTTATGCCAGAAGGTGGGGTGGGGGAGCTGGGGGGTTGGCTGAATACGTTTTCCTAAGAAATACAAACAGCAAGAACAATAAGGGGAACTTGCTAGGCAGATGCTCAAAGAGGGAGAAAGCAGATGGATTCCAAATGCCAGGGTGTTTATTAAGTAAACAGAAAAAAGAGTGGGTTGTAGGACACAATTTGGGGAGTTACTCAAAGCCATAAAGCCCAGAGAGAGGATTGGGGAAGGAACTGCAGAACTCCCTCTGCTCCTAGCCCTGTCCCTAGAGAAGTTCCCCCCAGGATTAAGGTTCCCCAGTTGGCAGAAGGGAAGAGACTGGAGTCTCCTTTGTAACGTTTGAGAGGGTGGCAGCAGCAGGATAATGGCCCCGACAAGAATGGGTGACACATTTGGGTCCTGCTCCTACTGGAATATGTATGTAGTAATGTATGGCTGAGAGAGTTGGACCATAAGGAAGGCTGAGCGCCGAAGAATTGATGCTTTCGAGCTGTGGTGCTGGAGAAGACTCTTGAGAGTCCCTTGGACTGCAAGGAGGTCAAACCAGTCAATCCTAAAGGAAATCAACCCTGACTGCTCATTGGAAGGACAGATGCTGACGCTGAAGCTCAAATACTTTGGCCACCTAATGCGAAGAGAGGACTCACTGGAAAAGACCCTGATGCTGGGAAAGACTGAAGGCAAAAGGAGAAGGGGACGGCAGAGGATGAGATGGTTAGATAGCATCACCGATGTAACGAACATGAATTTGAGTAAACTCCGGGAGACAGTGGAGGACAGGAAGGCCTGGCGTGCTATGGTCCATGAGGTCACGAAGAGTCGGACACGACTAAACGACTGAACAACAACAACAACAACAACAACAACAACAACCTACTGGAAAAGCTTTGAAAGTTTCCAGCCCTCCAACCAGAGAGGTGGGGAGGTCTGAGAATGGGAAAAAGTAATTCTGCACCAGTATGAAGAAACCCAATAGTTTTACCAGCAGAGGTTTGGAGGAAATTTCTATGCCCCACAGAAAGGGGTTAATCAAATGGCTGCCACCTGTCCTGAAATCCAAAGAAGAAGTGGTAGAAGAGAGAGTCCTGGAAAAAGTTCTTGCAAATCCTACAACGCTAGCCAGCTCCCAGGTTCAAGACCACCATCCTGAGAGGGGCAAAATGGAGAATTTTTTGGCAGCCTGGAGAGCAGAAGAAGCATGCTGAGGGATTCCTGAGTCCCTGAGGAGGAGGGGTAACTGCAAAGAAAAAAACCCAAAAATTCAGAAAGCAAAGCCTCTTAAGCCTGGATCCTAACCTCAGACCAGAAGCAGAAACTACAGGCATTGCGAAGAGGCTGCGGTACAAAGTCATGATTGACTCTGACATGCTGATGTGTAGGTTAAGTGGTAGTTAAAGATACTACACTGCAACCCCGGCAGCAAGAAAAGGTAGCTGGAATCACAACCAGGACTCAAGCAAAAAGCTTACAAAAGCAAAGGGAGGAAAGTGAGGCGGAAGAGTTGCCTGCTACTTTGCCTTCCCAGCCAGATCCTTTTGTTCCTGGAAAACAGCCACATAAAGAGAAAGCTGTTAGTTGGGCTGACAAAGGCAGAGGCCAGCCTTAGGACACAAATGGGGGTGGATCCGAGGCCACTTCAAGAGCAAGGCATTTTCTTAGAAAGCTGTAGCAAGGCAGTGGTGGCAAAGCATGGAAAGTAGGTAAATAATCTTGTTCTGGAAAAAAAAAAAGAGGGAATCCTGCTTTGAGTTATAGGAGACCGTGGGAGGATAAAAAAAGGTGGAGCAAGTGAAGTTTCACAGAAGTTCGGAGCAGACTTACTGAAACTTGCCCGTGCAATCCCTTTAGCGGGCACAGCAAACAAGGAAAAAACAACAAGGAATGAAGCTTTGAGACACTCTTTTGGCCAGGAATGACCAAGGATGTGGAAGCCCATTGTCAATCCTCTCCAGAGTGCTAATATATGAGACCTGAGGAGAAAAAGGACAGAGCAGCCATGAAAAGGATTATACTGATGACTGTTCCATTTTCAGGAATTGCCATGGATATAGCTGGACCCTTGCCAAAGTTAGTTAAAGGAAATCAGTACATTTTGCTTGTATGTTATTATGCCCCCAGATACCCCAAGGCAATATCCTTGCACACAATAATACCCAACGTAACTGGGCAAACTTTAAGTACTAATTTAAAAAAACAACAACATTTCTTCTTCACTCCCTTTTCAAAATAACATTTGCTTGAAAGATTGCATGCATGCTTGAATTAATGTAGCCCTAATAAAGGTATACTCACATATTATATCGATTTTGAGGGGTTTTACGTTGCTTTTTCTATCTTTTCCTGCTCCTTTTATATCCCTCTCCCACCCTAAGAAGTTGGGCAACAAAATTACAAGGTCAGGTTAATATTGCAGAAGATGGTAGTGTAACATGTCAGGAAGTGAATAAAATCTGCCACAGATTTCTAGCAGAGTAAAATGGAGGTTTTTTAAAAAAATTAACCATGTACATTATAGAAATGATATAAAACCAAAAATGTGGACTTTCCTGTATTTGTTTTTGATAGAATATAAAAATGTTGACAGAAAAGAATAATAATCAGTTTTGACACTTATGTGGACTGGGTTTAAACCCTTCCACATATTCCTAGTAACAAGGAATATGGCTTTAAATGCAACAAAGCACCTTTGCGAATGCATGTAGGTGTGGAAGTGACATTTTCTTTCTATTAGAAGGGCATGCCTAATGCAATGATTCAACAATACAAATACTGATTTATGTTCCAAAGCTAAGCCTGACGCTGAAAGCAAGTTTGGAATTCACATACCCACTTCTGATTTCATTTAATGCCTTCTCCTCCTACATTATTTGTAGCAGCAGCATGAAAATACTGCTTTCTGAATTATGTATTTCCTTAATTGGTCAAAAGGTTCTTTCTTTATCTATCTATCTATCTATCTATCTATCTATCTATCTATCTATCTATCTATCTATCTATCCATCCATCCATCCATCCATCCATCCATCCATCCATCCATCCATCCATCCATCCATCCATCCATCCATCCAAAAAAAGCCATGGCATACTTATCTAATTATTACAGCCCAATTAAATGCTGCTGTAGTTCTGCAAAAGGGAAATTAAGAAATATGCTCCAGTTCTGTGAAAGGGAAACTGGATCACCTATGACCCGGATAAGCATTCTGTAGCTGCCAATCAGAGCAGACAGCTCAGTCAAACCAATGACTCCACAAACCTATTTGAGTCAATAGTTCTTATTTGAGAGAAACCCCCATCTGAAGCAATCTATGTCATAAAACCTTTGCTGCACAGAGAACCATAAGCTCTGGCCAGAGGAAATTGAAACTGCCCATGGCGATGTTCCATCACTTCATAGGTGAATTTATGAGAAGAAGAGCTATATACGTACATATGGACAGTCAGCCTGTATATTGACTTCTGGAAAGGTTTTTTTCCTTCCCTGCCCTTTTCTTCTCTTCTTTATCAAAGTGAAGGTTGAAAGTCTATATTGCTCTGCTGGCAACAAAGCCTAAGTGGTAATGAAGGTTATAAAAAGTGATTTTACGATCAGCATCTGAAAAACCCATGTCCTTACCTTTCACACCACTGCAGTTGGTTGGAGCCATTCATTACAGGGAAGATATTGGCAAGCTGGAGAGAGTTAAGAGGAAAGACAATCAAATAAAAACTGGAGAGGCCACAGAAAGGACAGTCCAGTGTTGTGAAGACAACTACAAAGAAAAGAGATTCCAAGAAAGGGAAGAACAACACAATTGCATATTATAGAGTACTCAAGTTTGAACAATGTATCTGCTTAGTTTTGGGCCAGCCCTCTGCCCTTCTGTTGCTCACATCCCTCTAAAAGTCGGTCCCAAATGCCAGTTTCAGACCTTTTTCTTCATCCTAGTCAGATGTTCACATATTCCATCAAGACACAAAACACATAAATTTGCTTCCTCACACATCACGCTGATATACTGCCCAATCTGCAGGGGGTGGGGTAGCCTCCTCAGCATGTTATGTGAAGACCTTCTCTGATGTGGCTGATAGTAGTAAGGCTACAGATATTTAAAACAAGCAAATAAGTCACCATGTAATTATGAGGCTCATAGGCAGTCAGCATCCCTCAACCTCCTGCCCAGGATTGTATAAAATAGAAGTGGGAAGAAGCCATCCAAACTATTCTTCCTTGAAGGAAAAGGTTGAGTAAAGTGTAATGAATAAATCTGTGAACGAGTTCTAGAACTACTTCTAAAACAGTTTATAAATAAAGATGGCTCCTGCTTCCAGAGCATCCTGCAGAAGATGCCCACCGCTGGCTCTACCATTAGGCCCAATGAGGCAATTCCCAGGGCAAGTGATCTTCAATATCATGAAAGGGATTTTTATTGCCAAGAAAGGGGAAGAGACTTGATAGATTCCCCACCCCCACCCCCATGTACAGAAATAACTTGACTGTGACTGGACTTGGAGATAGATGGGGGCAGGGTGAGGGGGAAATAATTTTAAAAAAGTCTTGGACTGGTGGCTCAGTGGGTAAGATGCCAGACTTGTCAATTGGAAGATCGCAAGTTAGGAGGTTCAAATCCCTAGCCCCGCGTGACGGAGTGAGCTCCCGCACTAGCCCCAGCTCTTGCCAACCTAGCAATTCGAAAGCATGCAAATGCAAGTAGATTAATAGGTACCACTTCGGTGGGTAGGCAACAGCGTTCCGTGTGCGTCACGCTGGCCACATGACCGCAGAAACGTCTTCAGACAACGCTGGCTCTTCGGCTAACAAATGGAGATGAGCACCAGCCCCTAGAGTCGGACACGACTGCACAAATGTGCGGGGGGAACCTTTACCTTGGACTGGTCCTTAAGCTCAACACGAAGTACCAGATGTGTTCTCAGTGCAGCTCCGCAGAAGCTTGTGTGCACTGAAGCATGCCACGTTTCTAAAGTGAGATGAATAGAAGTCCTGAAACAACCACATCCAGTCCTCAAATTAGAGCCATCTGAATCTATGATGCCTCCTCAAATCTCACCTTCCCATAATCTCCCCCTTAAATACCAAAAATATATACTTCAAACTTATCCCTGCAGGTCCATATTCTTCAAACAATGATAGGTTCCCCCCTGGAGCAAGTAAGAACTTCATAGATGTTCTGCAATCCATCTCCTCTTTTTCAAAAAGGGTTGGACTCTATTCTGAATCTCTGATTCAGAGAGCACTTATCAAGGAAACAGAAAGTATCCTGGCTAAAGTTTTAACATGGAATTCATTATTAAAGCCACAATTAAAGCCATAAAATGTCTGAAGAGCAACTAGAGAGTCTGTTCAAACTAAGTCATGCTGTTGCTGCACTATACCCAGAACTGATTTATTGAGCAGAGAAAGAGTTGTGATTCTGAAACGCTGGTTCTTAACCAAGTAGGCAATTTAGTTACTCTTATGGCAGGCAAGCTGGAGATGAGGAGGCAATGCCATGAGACACAAGGCAGGACTGGCAAGATACAGGAAGCTCTGAGACTGCGCACAAAGATAACCAATTCTGTTGAGTCAGACAATTGGATCCTTGTTTCTGTCATAATTGATCTAATGGAGGATGTGGAAAGGAGTTGTCTGAGATCAGGGAAGTGAAAATGCATTGCAATATGTTGGGAGTGAAGGAAAGAAAGAAGCCTTGAAAATAGGGCTGGTCTCCCTGTGAAGCAATATAAATCTTCAGACCACATAGATCTGTGACTTCAAGCCATAGATTCCAGAAGATTTTCTTCCACTTTGATTCTCCATGTGCATCATTTAACATGTAAATGAACTCCACTTGCTAGCAGGATTAACTTTTTTAGTTTAGCTGCAGCATACAGACAGGGCTTTCCTTCTTCACTATATTTTGTCATGATTAACTTTATTTTTTTCCTTATGATGCAGGGTGCATACTCTGTGTGTGTGTGTGTGTGTGTGTGTGTGTGTGTGTGTGTGTGTAAAGATGAGTATCAGCTGATAATCTGTTCCATGAACAGATGTGCATATGCTGTTGAAAAAGATGGAAATCTATATAGTACGTACAGAAAAATCTCTTAAGTAAAGTGTGCCCTAAAAGTCAGACATGATTATATTCCATTCTGCCATAAAGTGTCAGTCTCATCTTGTTTCTTGTCAGAACGAGCCAGGTTACAGCCTAGCCCACCCTGAACACTCCATATGGGTTGGAGTGCAACTGTAAGTTTCAGCCAGCATGGTCAATCCATCTGGAGGCATGGAGATTTGGCAAGGCTGGGGCATAACGTTAAAAATAATGGCTCCAGATAATTCATGGCCATCTGGATGACTTCTGAGGGTCACATGTCCCACACCACAGTTAACTGCTGTTTGGCCAGCTTACCTACTTCCTGGTTAGCTTTACCCTGATCCCTCTCTGCCTGCATTAGTCTCTTCAGCCAGGTGGATTCTGATTAGAAAAAAGAAAAGAAATGCAAGATTGCATGCCGGCATTGGGTGCTTCCAAAGAGAGGGCCAGATTTTCTTTTTAATGGATTTTGCAGGAGAAGGAAGATAGAAAGGAAAAAGGGGAAAGAAGCAGCAAGAAATCACAAGAAGGTTTCTAAATGGCAACAACTACTGGTCCCTGGGCCCCACCCCTGCGTTCCCATTCAGTGGTGGAATCGCTGGAAGTGATTTAAAACCATTTCCTCTGTGCCTTTAAAATCCTCACTCGTTGAGCTTAACATCTTTCCTCAAGTTTCAGGATTTTTAAAAAAGTTTTATGGGTGGGAGAGATGTAGTGAACCAAGAACGAAGTGATTTTCTTTGATACGCTCTTCCTGGGGGCCTGAAAGAAGGAGGGGTTGTCATGTCTCCGTTATTTGTGCGCTCTTCAAACCACCCAGCCAGTGGGAGGAGAACATCGATCGTTTTAATACTAATTTAAAAAAAGGGGGCCGAGCTTACCAGTTACAGAAAGCAGGTGCTGTCCGGCTCCCTCAGTTACTAGCGCTGCCTCCGTTGCCACCGCCGCTCTTCTTCACTCCCTCCCGCCCCCATCCCGAGACGCGCTTTGGGGAGGGAATGTTTAAGGAGCCTCCTGCCTCCCCCCATCTCTTGGCCGGCGTCTTCGTTTCCTGAGCCCCGTTTTACCTCAGACGGCCATGGAGAAGACAACGATCTTGCTGTGGGGCTTGCTGCTGCTTTCCCGGGTGAGTGGAGGGTGCCAGTAGGGAACCGGCCGCGGACCGACGGAGCGAGACGCGCTGGAGGAATTTGGGAATGGATGGGAGGATGGAGAGCGCGCGCGCGCCCCTCCTCCCCATCAGGCGCCCGTTCCATCCCGGAGAGGGCAGAATTGGGATGGGGCGAGTTCGCGGCTTTTTTTTTTTCGGGGGTGGGGAGGAAAGCCTGGACGGGTGAGTATCGGAGCGATGGGCCCTGTCTAAGGTGATTTGGGGTGGAAGAGGGGGTCTAGGACGCAGAAATGGGGCGGCGGTGGTGACGGCTGCCCTCAGGGTGGCGAAGTGACCGCCGAGAGATTCGCCGCTCAGGCGTGGGAAGGTTGGGATGCGCGCGCGTACGTCACGTGTGAATCTTCGCGAGAGCAGAGGTATCGGTCGAGGCTCAGCCTAGCAAGGGGAGAAGGGCTGATGGAGTGAACTTTTGGTGCGCCCCAATCCGATATAACGATGAGATGGTGATGGTGGTGGTGTAATAGTGAATAACAAATGTAAACTGTAAAGATGGTAGACCGAGTGGGTAATTCTTAGAGCGACGGGGGCAGCGCCGGAGCTCTCGCCCTCTCCGCCTACCACGCGTCACCTCTGGTCAAGGGAATCCCCCCAGAGCAGAAATCCGTCCGGCCGAGGAAGGCGTGAAGGAGGAATTTGGGGACGGCGACTAGAGTCCTGAGTGGGGGCGGGATGGGGCAAAAGGCCGCCCCGGTCCGGAAAGCGGGTGTGGCGCTTCCGCGAGTGGGATCTTCCTTCCCATCCAGCTCCTTTCTTTGCGGCGGTTCAGAAGAAGCGGGTGGAAGCGCGCCGGCTGGAAGCGAACGAGCGGATTTGGGGTTCGGAAACTTGACCTCACTTTCCTTCTTTCGAATTCTCATGGGAGTGAAAAGATGTGGGATAATAAAGGAGGAATATTTTCGCACGGCTTCAGAAATGATTGGTTGCCTACTCTTCGTGCAGACGGGATTTAGCATTTCCTATTGCGGAAGAATGGGGTGAGGGTGGATGGAGGGGCGGGTATCCAGACAAGCGCGAGGTAATTCGGCAGCAAAACTTCAAAAGGCTACCCAATTCCCAGTGACTTTTCCTCAGACGAAGTGTGGGTGGGGAGAAGAGGGTCATGTTCTTTTCACATCTCTTCTGGGAAGTGAATTAGGCTGAAAGACAAAGATTTGCTCAAGGATGTCCGCTCGTTTTTAAGTGCTAATAGCAGCCGCAGGGAGGCATTTTTATATTGAAAACTAACTCTTGGAGAAGGACTTAACGCTCCTCCTTCACAATTATTTCTTTAATGGTTAACATTTCGCTGTCCCCAGATATTTTATTTTGCCCGGCAAATAACGGCTTTGATTCCATGGATGGGTAATTTTATACTGTCTCTTTGAGTCATGCTAGAAAAGGCACCAAGCCTCCTGGATGCTGTGGCAGAAGCCTCGTTTGAAATGGTGTTCAGCTGTAAAACCATGCAGCTGCAAAGAGGACCTCTGAGCATGCAAAGATGGCGTGTATATAAAAAGTTCTCTTTTATCCTTTAATCATTTGATCAGGGGGAAGTCCCTTGAAAGAAAGCCTTCTAGTAACCATGATTTAGGGATAAATTTAAACAGCATGCTGAGATATCAATACACACCCAGTACTTTGCAGGTTCAGTGGGACAAGAATAGGGAATTCTACCCCAAGGAATCACCTAATGTTTGACAATAGGGAGAGAGAACGTGGAAAGGTATCATCGTGCCGTGGACGTGGGGAGCAAGTGACACATGAAATGGAATCCAGCGATATATGTTTGGGTTCTGTAATTGAAGGTGTAGCTGGGCAAGGATTATGCCTAGAAAAAGTGACGGGCAGTGAGGCACTCAGAGGGGACAAATCATGTCGTCAAGATCATGAGCTGGCCCTGAAGGTCAGGGTCCCCAGACACTGCCGAGTTCCACTACAACCACATTTACGGTGAGACTGTGTTAATACAATGCGCTTAACTTGCGGTTCACAAACGACATCAAACCATAAATGGCCTGGGTTCGTCAAGCATGCTTGTGTGCAGAACAGCTCCAGGTTCAAACTAACTAAGCTTTGCATGTTTGCAAATGCTTGGTCTGAAGCTCTCATGGCTAACCGAGTGTCCAAGCACAACTTGGGTGAAGTTGTCCTCAAAAGTGAAAAATGTTGTGAGTATTGTAGTAAGGCCAGAGTTTAAAATGCACTATATGAAAAGTGGAGCGATGTCAGTTTCGTGGAGAGTCTCTGGCATACAAGGCAGGGAAAAGAGGGTGTGGTTTCTCAGTCCTGGCAACTCAGTTTTTTTTTAACGAGTTAAGCACTGTCTACATCTCCTCTGCCTGTCTCCTCAGGCAGTCTCCAACAGATGAGTACAATCGGTTTCTTTCAGTGCTGAGCATAATCTTTGGAGGTGCCCTCCTGCCTGTTTGTGAATGGGGAGGGGGGAAGAGCTCTCTGGTGGCATCTAGTGTAGCTAGGATTACAGCACGAGTCCTTGGGACTCTGGAGCCACGCAGGACCCCAAATTCAGTGCCATGCTGTTTTGTTTTATTTTAGTCAGCAGAAGCCTTCCTTCCTTCCTTCCTCCCTCCCCTCCCCTCCCCTCCCCTCCCCTCCCCTCCCCTCCCCTCCTCCCTTCCTCCCTTCCTTCCTTCCTTCCTTCCTTCCTTCCTTCCTTCCTTCCTTCCTTCCTTCCTTCCTTCCTTCCTTCCCTTTCCCTTCCCTTTAACCATCTCTCTTTCTCTCTCCTTTCTCCTACACCATCTCTGTTTGTTTCCTTCCTTCCTTCCTTCCTTCCTTCCTTCCTTCCTTCCTTCCTTCCTTCCTTCCTTCCTTCCTTCCCTTTCCCTTCCCTTTAACCATCTCTCTTTCTCTCTCCTTTCTCCTACACCATCTCTGTTTCCTTCCTTCCTTCCTTCCTTCCTTCCTTCCTTCCTTCCTTCCTTCCTTCCTTCCTTCCTTCCTTCCTTCCTAATAAAAATGCCAAGAGCACCTGTAACTCTTATTTGTGGGGCACCTAATCTCCTTTATAAGTAGGAGAAAATAAAATGTGTCTTATTTTGAGGGACAGTGGAAATGAAAGAGCACATTCAGGAGAGGTAAATTGGAAAGTAACCCCCCACCCCACCCCACCCCACTCCCAGAGGAGTAGTGGGTATATCCTTAATCCTGGCAGGGCTTCTGTATAGCAGAGTCAATAAAATGTGTGTCCGCTTAGGGCTGGTCCTGCAATTAGGAGGATGAGTCGGCTGCTGGAAGCAGATGCTGAAGGGCAGGGAGTGGTGGTAAGGGTTTGAAGGCACAGCTGCGTGGGCTGCAATCGGTGCCCTGGACTCGGTGAACCAGCCGGCTGCTTTCAGGTTTCATGGAGGATGCTGTCCCGTTGCCAACCCCAAACTAAGATTTGACTGTGAAACCAATTTATTTTTTATGTGGAAAGGAGGAGCACTCTGTTGGGCTTGTAATCATGCATAAAAGACTGGGAGAAGAGAGAGAGGGGATTAGAAAATAAAAAGCAGAATGTTCCGGGACTAAAAACACTCCAAGCATCAAAAAGACAGACCAAGCAATTCAATTAAAATGTTCCAAAACATGTTTATTCCAAAGTTTGCTGAAGTGAAGAGAAGGGAGAAATCTAACATAGTGCATAGTTTCCAGAAAACGCCTTCTGCCAGAGGGGGCTTGGGTGTTATTGTGTTGCTAAAAAGAGAAACGGCAGAACTGGGTGGTGGTTATTAAGCTATCTGACTTTTCAAAGTGGCAAGGAGGCTTCCCTGTTGTTCAGGGCACTGTTTGAGAGTTACTCCACATTGTTCTATGAACAGAAACTGGGTGGGGCAGGGGGAAGGGAGTAGAATATATAAGGTTCTGATCAAGAGATGTTACAGCCTTGGGGAGATGGGGCAACAAGATAGGAAAGAAATCAGTTCCTTCCATGGAATCCCCACATCACAGACATCCATGAGGCCATACATAATTCAGTGGTACAGGATATGTTTTGCATTCAAAAGATCTCAGATTTAATTCCCTGCTTCAATGCTGAGTTAGCAGATGATATGAAACATTTTGGTCTGAGATCCTGCAGGGCTATATCTGATTAGGCTAGGTCAAAGATGTCAAACATTGGCAGTGTGGTCCCCTAGTATTTTGTGATAGAAAACGCACTCAAACTGAGGCTTAAGTTTTACCTTTACTTTTTTTAAAATTAATTTTTTTATTGAAGAAATCTTTTACAGAATAAAAGCAATACAAATTTAAAGAAAAAGGAAAGTGAAGAAAAGTGATAAGTAAATAAGAAAGAAATAAAAGAAAAAGGACAGAAAAGAAGAAAAAAGATATAAAGGAGCGGCTTCTGATCTTCGTTAAAGCAGTTATAAATGCATTTATATTTTATCCTCTCTCTCTAAGGTTGCATCATGGCTCCCTTCTTTCCAAATTCTTCCCTTTCTAATCATCAAACCCATAAATCACAAGTTCATTTTTTTCCATTTTCAGCAAAAAGCCCATAAAGCGTTTCCAGTCATTAACAAATGTAGTTATTGTCTTTTCCCTAATCAAGCGAATGAATTTTGCCATCTCTGCAAATTCTGTCATCTTCACCAACCATTCCTCCGTTGTGGGTTTTTCAGTGTTTTCCCATCTTTGAGAATATAATAGTCTCGCTGCAGTTACCATGTGCAAAAGCAATCTTCCATAAGTCTTTTCTAGTTGCCTGTCCATTAGTCCGGGCAAAAAAAGTTCTGGTTTCATTAAGTTTTGCCTTTACAAAAAATAAAAATAAAAATAAAAAGATCCTTCTAACCCTCCTGGGAAATTAGAAAAAATCCTGGGCCTGCCCAGGTGTGTGACACACCTATCCACTTTGCATAATTACCTTGTCTTTTGAGGCCCTTGACCACCTAAGAATATGCTAAGTGGCCACCAGAACGCAGTCCTAACCCAGATCAAAACTAAAAGGGAACTGTATTGGCCACATGAAAGAAAGTTGAAAAACCCATTAGAAGGCCATACAGTATATTTATTAAGCCAATGCAGAGGTCATTATTTTTTTTAAAAAATGAAGCCTTATTTTTGTGCTCTCTGAATTGATCTAATAAAGGTATTGCCTTACAGGAGACATTAGAATCTGAACCAAGTTTATTTAGTGTTGCCTTCCACTGTAGCAAATCTTTCTGAAAGAGCATTTTATAAGGACACCAATATGTCCATGTGTCTGAAAAGGTTGCATGCTTCTGGTTAGTTGGAATCTTCCAGGACTGTAGACGAGATTGGGAAGCTGAAAAATTGTTTTGGAAGAAAGCAGTGGCAAACCACTTCCATACCAAGCATAGATGTGTCTACGTATAGTCTCTAGAAATCAGCTCTGCTTGAAGGCATTTTTCCCTTTAAAACAAGTCTAACTATTGATGTTTCTGGCCTGCTCCGATCAACTTAACCTCTGGCCCTCTACCATTATCTTAACCTATAAACCGCTTTTTAAGAACTCTAACAGGTGATTTATCTGGCCTGCTCCTATTCTTAGAATAGAGAATACCCTCAAATGGAAGGCAGCCCTCTGGCAGGCTGGGGAATTCTGGGAGTTGAAGTCCACACATCTTAAAGTTGCCAAGGTTGAGCTCTAATCTAATCTAATCTAATCTAATCTAATCTAATCTAATCTAATCTAATCTAATCTAATCTAATCTAATCTAATCTAATCTAATCTAATCTAATCTAATCTAATCCAGCCTTCCCCAACCTGGTTCTGTCCAGATGCTGTCTGAAAATCCTGGGAGGTATAGATGGATCCAAAACAACTTGGGAGGGAGAGCTTTCTTTTAAACTATGTACCACACTAGCTCTCACAGAGTAACTGTCTGGTGCCCACTTGCTCTCAGTTTTACATGGCAGGATTGCCAACTTTGTTTGATAATGCCATGCTGTCTCAGTCCCCCAACAGAAACAGCTCACACAGACCCTGGATTAATTGATGGCACCTTAGAGGCTCATTGGTTAATTGTGACCAGATCTGTCATCAGAAGAGCATATCCCACTGCATCAAGCACTGAATGGTTCCAGGCTCATATAATTTACAGGACCTGCAGTCAGGTGATGGAGAAAGAACCAAAGGTAACAGGAATTTAGAGAGTGGACGTATTAGTTAGAGTCCTAAATACCACTCTGAGCTGCTTAATGCATAACTTAAAATATTCTCCAGGGCAAAGAGGAGAAAATCAACAATAACAAATTGCCATGGTGGGATCAACTTGGGTAAAGAAAAGAATTGGGATCAAATCCGGAAATACCTTTCATCCCTTAAGGTACTCATCATAACTGTCCCAGTTCATTTTTGTGGTGTGAGTACAATGACCCTGAAATCAGAAAGCTGTGCCCACCTCCAGATAAACAAAAGGATAAAGAACCAATACAGTTTGCTCTGCCGTTAAGGATCTGGAAGAGGGTGAAAAATCACAGCAGGCTGTAATATTTCAGCATACAGGTAGTCCTCACTTAACGACCACAATTGGGGCCGGAATTTCAGTTGCTAAGCGAACCACATGGTCGTTAAGCGAACCACATGGTCGTTAAGCGAATCACGTGGTTCCCCATTTATTTTGCTTGCCAGAAGCCAGCCGGGAAAGTCAAAAATGGCGATCCCGTAATCATGGGATGCTGCGACAGTCATAAATGCGAACTGGTTGCCAAGTGCCCAAATCGTGATCATGGCTTGTGAACCTTCTGCTTTAAGATGAGTGGGAGGAGAAGTTAAAATGAGAGATGGACACAAATGGCCTCTCCCAATTCTCCACCAAATTTGCCAGGAAAGAAATTGGCTGAATGAATTATTTCAATTTCTCCAAAGGATAGAGGCCATCTTTCAGCCATTTCTCAGGGATAGGACTTCCCATTAATGGCAGGAGTACTGTTAGTGAAAAAGCCTCATGGGGCATTGCTTCGTTTTTTTTCTTGTGATTTAATGGAATCAGAGAGGCTGTGGACATCTGGAGAGATGGGTGCACAATGAAAGACAAAATATTCACACACATCCTTTGGCCATCTTGTCACTCAACAAATGTAATATCACACTCCACCCATAATGATGTCTCTGAAATTCTCTTGTCCTTTGAAGTAACTGCTATGGCAAATTCTCTTTCATCAAATTGAATGGGAACTGGTAGGGGGAATGCAGAATTTCTCCACGTGGCATTCATTAAATTCCCCCACCATAAACTAGCTCAAATAGCTTTTGTTTATGCTCATTGCTCACAGAGCACATTTAATAATTTGCTCTTTGTGGCATACTTTTACAATCTGTATTCAGGGTAGATTTCAATCAAGCAGGACCATGATTGTGTCTATTTTACAGATAAGAAAACTGAGGATGAATGAGGGTGGATTGTCCTAAGTCCTATAGTAAATTGGTGTTAGAGATAAGACTTTTCTCATGGCTGAGAAATTGAAAGGGGCAAATTATCATGCTGTTTATTCCAAATGAGTCAAGCACAAGACCAGATTTGTGGGTTATATTTGCACGGTAATCTCAAAACAGCATAAGTGCAATCATGGAAATTGCAGTGACCCAATTTCCAATTATGGAAATTGCAGTGACCCATCTCTAGAGCTTGGTTTATATGCATAGCGCCCATGTGCCTTGCAGGATCCCACCAATAAGCCTAAACCAATCCTCAGAATTTCCAGGTTGTTTGTAATCTATTACCTGTAATTCCTATATTCCAACTCCAGTTTGCAAAGGTATTGCAGTATCCAGTATTCAATGCCCAATACTTTCTGCAGATGTAAAGATCAAGTGGTTTTATTTCTGTCCTTCCTTTCCACTAAAATACTCAGAACAGCTAATAGTAGCAAAATGCAGCATTGTCATTAAAACACTAAGAACAAATCAATAAAAGATATTTCAGTTAAACACATCCTTTTAACTCACACACTCAAAAGACAAAAGCCTGTGAAAAAGTTATTTTCCTACTGATGGAGAGCCTACTGTGGCAAGGAGTTCTCTGGTCCGGGAGCTCAATGCTTTGGCTGGGGGTGGATCAGAAAGTCACACCTCTTCTAAGGATCCGCAGACCCAAGCAGGTTTTTATGGGACAATGTGATCTGCCTTCCAAAGCCACAGTTCCTCTTCCAAATATTTATTACTTGTCTACAGTTCCCTGGACAGTGTACCAGTCTATTAAAAGATACAATATAAAACAAAAGATTAGAAATAGAATAGGACTAAAAAAAATCATAACAATAATAAATACAAAATATAACATCTATAAAACTAGGAGCAAAACAATATTCTGTGACTCCGAAATGGTTTTCTAAAATCCCTGGGAAATAAATCAGTCTTCACCTGGTGTTGAAAAGACTGCAGTGTAGGTTGCAGATAGCTTTTTTTTCCCTTTTGATCATTATCATAATTACTGATAGACACTCTGAGCTGAGTCAACCCTCTCAACTTAGAATTATTAAGCTTATTTCTGAAATCTTACTAATCCAATAGAAGTTCAATTATTTTTCTTAAAATTTGTTGGGATATTATTGATTTATACATTTTTCTTTACATATTCATATGTTATTAGGGTTAGGGTTAATTTAAGTTTTGACTGTTTAAGGAAGTTTAACTTTTATCACTGACATTTCAGTGTCAATGAAATTCAAAGAGCCAGTTTGGTCTAGTGCAGAGCTTTCCAAACTGTGTGTCGTGACCCAAAAGTGAGTCGCCACACACAGTCTGGTGTGTCACCACACAACCCGGAAGCGCTGATCATCATCATCAGCGCTTCCGGGTTTTCCCGCGGCGACACACCAACGGCGGCGTGCAAAAACCCGAAAGCGGCAGCAGCACTTCCGGGTTTTTGCGCGCTGCCGCAACGGCAGCACTTCCGAGTTTTCCCGTGGCGACACACCAACGGCGGTTGGTGTGTCGCCACGGGAAAACTTTGGAAAGCCCTGGTCTAGTGGTTAAGGCAACGGGCTAGAAACCAGGAGTCTGTGAGTTCTAGTCCCGCCTTAGGCATGAAAGCTGGCTGGGTGACCTGGGGCCAATCACTCTCTCTCAGCCCTAGGAAGGAGCCAATGGCAAACCAGGAGACTGAGAGTTCTAGTCCTGCCTTAGGCATGAAAGCCGGCTGGGTGACCTTGGGCCAGTCACTCTCTCTCAGCCCTGGGAAGGAGCCAATAGGAAACCAGGAGACTGAGAGTTCTAGTCCCGCCTTAGGCATGAAAGCCGGCTGGGTGACCTTGGGCCAGTCCCTCTCTCTCAGCCCAACTCACCTCACAGGGTGGTTGTTGTGGGGAAAATAGGAGGAGGAAGGAGTTTTAGGTATGTTGGCTGCCTTGAGTTATTTATAAAAATAATAAAAGGGGGATAAAAATAAAATAAATAAAAATAAATAAAATTTCCAATTTATTCTTTTTAAAATATTTTTATTACCCTAAGGATTGCACTTACACTTTCATTAGGCACTTATGCATAGTAATGTATCAGATGAGCCCTTCTGCGGAGGACATTCCTCAAAGTGGATGCCACTATTGGAAAAAAAAATTCTCCTGTGGCTATTTGGCTGTTTCATGGGATGGGACTACCTGGAAGAGGCCTCATGTGGAGATAGATATAAAAGGAGCTGCTTCTTAAGCAAGCGGGTTACATTACAAATATTATGTGGCCTCAGAGCTTACCCCTATGGAATGGTTTATCATAGCACATTTCATCATCATGAAATATAGTTTTTCATTCTCTTCCATAATCACAAAATTAAATTGTATTGTGACTTAACAATTTTTGAAATAATAGAAACAAAGACACCATCACTGACCAGCCTCTACATACAGGTAATCCTCATTTAGCAACTGCCTCATACAGCAACTCTTTGCAGTTAGTTTGCAACCAATCCTCGCATTTATGACCTTTGCTGGTCTGTAAAGCAAAGGAAAGCTGAAGTAAGATTGTAAACACAATTGCAGTTTCACTTAGTGACAGCTTTGCTTAATGACCAAGTTACTGGTCCCAACTGTGGTTGTTAAATGAGGACTACCTGTATATTCTACCATTTCTAGTTCTTCTCTTGGATGCAACAGAGAGCACGTTTGCTCCCTTTTCTGTCAAACAGCTCTTCAAATATTTGAAGACCCCTTTCATGCTTTCCCTCAGTCTTCTCCAGGCTGAATAGCTCCTTCAGCCATTCCTTTCAGAACTTGGTTTCCACCTTTCTTCAGAAGTAACTTTTCTTAAGTTTACTGGGATTTTTTTCTATCCTAGGAAGCATGTTTAAGACTTTGTAAGGAGAGACCTGTGTTGGCAAAAAACTCAGAAGGAGTCTGGTAGTACCTTTTCCAACTAACAAATTTTATTAAAAAGTATATGCTTTCATAAGCGGCAGTTCACTTCGTCAGATGCAGAATAGCTCTGCATCAATCAAGCCACTGTATGTATCTGACGAAGTGAGCTGCATCTTACAAAAGTGTATGCTTTTAATAAAATTTGTTAGTTGGAAAAGGTGCTACCAGATTTCTTCTGGTGTTTAGGACTGCAACCTTTGTTTATAAAATAAGGTTTCAGGCCAACCCATTGGCCACCCTTCACACTTAGCTTAGCTCTCTTGCTGCTGGCTGGTTTACTCAGTGATGAAAGGCACTCTGTTGCCTGTTGTCACAAAGTGTAGTAAAAAGGTAGATGTTAAGAAGTATGTGCAGAGTGCCCTTTCCTACTGAATAAACCATCTTCCGAGCTAAACTCCGACACTGCAAAAAAGTTACAAAGCTCTGCTCCTGCAATCTTGAAAACAAACAGTAAATCAGTGTTGCTGATATCAATCAGATTTAGATAAATGAAAGAGGAAATCTACCTTGTCGGGAGCAAATCTCAGTTTCTTCCATTACAGTGATAAGCAACCTGGGTTCTCCAGATGTTGTATTCCAATTCTCAGCACCCCTTAACCCAGGGCTTTCCAAAGTGCCGCCATTGGCGACACACCAGCGGCGGCGGCAGCGTGCGCGTGCATGGCAGCGGCACGGGGGGGCGCACGTGCACGGCGGCGGCGCGGGCGTGCACGGTGGTGGTGGCGGTGGCGGCAGCCTCTGCTAAAACGCGGCAGCCGTGCTGCTGCCGCAGCCACCGTGCACGCGCGTGCCGCCGCTTCCGGGTGGTGTGGCGACACACCACGCTGTGTGTGGCGACACACTTTTGTGTCGCGACACACAGTTTGGAAAGCTCTGCCTTAACCAATGGTGAGGAATGATGGGAGTTTTAGACAAAAGTCATTTGGAGGGGTACCCTGTATACCCCATCCATAAACTAAGAAAATTCCCTAGTCAAAATGAAGCAGTCTCAAAGTTTGGAAACTAATGTTTCCAGTTCCTTGTATTCCATTGCACAGACATACAGTACATACAGAAACAAAACCAGTTTGCTTCCGGGTCCAATTTAAGGTGTTGGTGTTTACCTTTAAAGCCCTACATGGCATAGGACCAGGGTACCTGAGGGACCGTCTCGTCCTGATAACGTCGGCCTGCCCCACCCGTGCATGCAGAGAGGGCATGCTTCGGACCCCCTCAACAAGAGAATTCCATCTAGCGGGGTCCAGGAGGCGTGCCTTCTCTGCGATAGCGCCCGCCTTGTGGAATATCCTGCCCCCGGAGGTGAGACTGGCCCCCTCCCTCCTGGCCTTTCGGAAGGCCCTTAAGACCTGGCTCTGCCACCTGGCCTGGGACGACGGAGGTGGTAGTGCCTCCTGGGGTTGGCTGGCCCCGTAGCTCCACGATCTATTCTGCGGGTCCAAAATGCATCTTGGATTTTATTTTATTATGTTATGCTTGTGTTTTTAGATATTTTGTATAGTTTTTAAATTTTTTATTTATTGTAACCCGCCCAGAGTCCCTTGCATGGGAGATGGGCGGGGAATAAATTTGAAAAATAAAAATAAATAAATAAAACATGAGCCCAACTTTAAAAAGCAATTAAAGGCTCTCCAAATGTTTCATTCTTCTCCCCACTCCCCTTTTGTTCCACTTGTCAGAATGCTTTATGGGGCTAATACCTATGTCAACAGGAGTCATGTTAATAGTAAACACATTTGGATGAATCTAATGAAGAACATGTGCCCTTACCCAAGAATACTAATCTGGGGAAGGAAAGGAGGAAGTTCTGGCCCTTCTGGAAAACACCAAAGCTGAAGCACATGCAGGATGTAAAATCCAACTTCTCCTTCCTCCTCATTACTATCACTATTTTTTTAGAAAATTATTTATTTATTTATTTATTTATTTATCTGTTTGTTTGTTTATTTATTTATTTTCTATCCCGCCTTTATTATTTTTATAAATAACTCAAGGCGGCGAACATACCTAATCCTCCTTCCTCCTCCTATTTCCCCCACAACAGCAACCCTGTGAGGTGAGTTGGGCTGAGAGAGAGTGACTGGCCCAAGGTCACCCAGCCGGCTTTCATGCCTAAGGCGGGACTAGAACTCACAGACTCCTGGTTTCTAGCCCGGCACCTTAACCACTAGACCAAACGGAAGTTAAATTTTCCACATCCTTGAAAATGTAGATTTTCATTTTTGGATGTTTCATGCTTGGGGTGGTCTTTCCATTAACACAGCTATGCTTCTAGAATTTAACCAGAGGGCAATGCTGTAGCCCTTTTTTCAGTGCAAGAAAAGTCCTGAAAAATGTGGAAACAGTAATATGTCTTTATTTGTTATTTTAAAAATCCAAATAAATGGCCTTTTACAACAAGAGATCTTATGGAATCACATTTTTTCAAAAAAATCAATGCATAATTAACTATTAAAATAGTAAAATAAATAAACTATAAAGATGGTTGTTGTGGGTTTTCCAGGCTGTGTGGCCGTGTTCTGGCAGTCTTGGTTCCTAACTTTTCACCAGTCGCTGTGGCTGGCATCTTCAGAGGACAGGAGCACAGCTACAAGATTCTGTCTGTGCCCAAGTGGAGGGTGTGAGTTCCTGCTGGTGTTTATAGCTGCTGAGAGGGTGTGTGTCTTCTGTGGGTCATTTACAAGAGATTAGGAGAGGGTTTATTGTGGTGATTAGGGGGTGTGGTGCTGTCGTGTGTGGGATTAGCACATCTATTGTGTGAGTTGTTTGTATATTTCTGTGGTTGAGTAGAATTCATTGACTTTTTGCAAGCTGTGTTTTTCAGGACTGGCAGCCAGGTTTTGCTGATCTTTAAGCTTTCTTCTTTTTTATTGAAACTGTGTTGGTGTTTATGTATTTTAATGGCTTCCCTGTATAGTCTAACATAGTGGCTGTTGGTGTTGTCCAGTATTTCTGTGTTTTCAAATAAGATTTGGTGAGCAGTTTGTTTGAGAGCATGTTCAGCTATTGCAGATTTTTCAGGTTGCTGTAGTCTGCAGTGTCTTTCATGTTCTTTTATCCTGGTGTGGATGCTGCATTTTGTGGTCCCAATGTATACTTGTCCACAGCTGCAGGGTATGCGGTAAACATTGGGACCACAAAACGCAGCATCCACACCAGGATAAAAGAACGTGAAAGACACTGCAGACTACAGCAACCTGAAAAATCTGCAATAGCTGAACATGCTCTCAAACAAACTGGTCACCAAATCTTATTTGAAAACACAGAAATTCTGGACAACACCAACAGCCACTATTTTGATGCCTGCAAGGAGCCATTGACAGATTTCCTGCAGCAACAGTGGGGCCATCAGGAATAAGTCTCTCAGTGGGTGGGTGTTGCATGTTTTAGACTTTCATAATTTCATTTCAGAAATTAAGTCCTGGAGAGCTCCAGCAGACAGTTTTCCTCAATCTGGTGCCCTCAAAATGTACTGAGATATCTACTCCCGGAATTCCAAAACAGCAAGAATATTACAGGTATTAGTTGGGATGTCAGGGATGCTGGCCAATAGATACCTGCAACTCTACGCATCCATATTCCAGGTGTCAGCTGCACGAGCAGTAGATGTACTGATAGTTTTGGGGCAGGATTTATTTTCACCAATAACAAAATACTGTATTTTAAGGCAACAGTCTGCCCACATGACAGGAGCTGTGATAGCTATCTACAGGTATCTGCTCCATCAGCCAGAAGGTGAAACAGGATTTGTTCTCTTGTTCCAGAGAGCAGAACTAGAATTAATGAATGAAAATGGCAAGGAAGCAGATTTTACAAAGTATTAGGAGAAATTTCCTAGCGGTAAGAGCTTTTTAACCACGGAAGAGCTTTTTACAGAATGTGATGACTTCTTCTGCACTTGAAATCCTTGAGCAGAAATTAGATGGCAATCTGGCAGTGATACCATAATTGCATCTTGCCTCGGAGATCCTGCACTGAACAGTGGAATAATAGAACCATATTACTGGAAGGAGCCATTGAAAGCTAGATGATCTCCAAGGTCCCTTCCATTTCCAGAAATCTTTTTAGTATACAAGATGAGCAGTACTCAGATCATGGCAAAAGCATTGGCTCTTCAAAGAAAGCATAATTGTAACCCTGACTATGACATGGCTAAAGGCGGCATACTGTAGTTGTATGGGAGGAAAGCTGGATTTCATGAGAAATGTCCTAAGGAAACCTTTCTCTATTTTGCCTGGCAATGAATAATGTCAAGGGAAGGAGGGAGGGAACTCAATATATTGTAGTTTGAGAAATCAATTCAGTGTCAGTTTCAGCACTAGCAAAAAAGTAGCTAATTCTGCTAGATCTGTAGTTCAAGCCAGATTTATGGGTTCCTCCTGTAGATGAATGAATGAATGAATGAATGAATGAATGAATGAATGAATGAATGAATGAATCATTCATTCATTCATTCATTCATTCATTCATTCATTCATTCATTCATTTTCTATCCCACCTTTATTATTTTTTATAAATAACTCAAGGCAGCGAACACACCTAATACTCCTTCCTCCTCCTATTTTCCCCACAACAACAACCCTGTGAGGTGAGTTGGGCTGAGAGAGAGTGACTGGCCCAAGGTCACCCAGCCGGCTTTCATGCCTAAGGCAGGACTAGAACTCACAGACTCCTGGTTTGCCATTGGCTCCTTCCTAGGGCTGAGAGAATGTGATTGGCTCAGGGTCACCCAGACGGCTTTCATGCCTCAGGCGGGACTAGAACTCTCAGTCTCCTGGGTTCTAGCCCAGCACCTTAACCACTAGACCAAACTGGCTCTAGTAGTTTGCTGTTTTTTTTAAAGAAAAACTTTTCTTTTTTATAAGTAACTCAAGGCGGTGAACATACATAATATTCCTTCCTCCTCCTATTTTCCCCACAACAGCAACCCTGTGAGGTGAGTTGGGCTGAGAGAGAGTGACTGGCCCAAGGTCACCCAGCTGGCTTTCATGCCTAAGGCGGGACTAGAACTCACAGACTCCTGGTTTCTAGCCTGTTGCCTTAACCACTAGACCAAACTAGCTACTAACCACTAGACCAAATTAGGATTTATCACAGTTATTCGCCCAGCTCTGTGCACATAGAAGTACCTGTAGGTCAGAAATGAGCTCTTACCCCACTGCCCAAAATAAATTACATAAACAATTAAAGGAACCCTTTCTGTACTGATTTTCTGCTCTGATCTTATCAACATCTGATGAGCCTCTAATCCAGTGTTTCTCAACCTTGGCAACTTTAAGATGAGTGAACTTCAACTTCCAGAATTCCCCAGCCAGCCATGCTGGCTGGGGATTTCTGGGAGTTGAAGTCCACACATCTTAAAGTTGCCAAGGTTGAGAAACACTGCTCTAATTGGTGCTGGCTTTTAGTGGAATGGACTGGGTAATTTGGTCTTCCCTAATAGGGCTGTGTATGCTTCAAAAGTGCTGAAACACAGCACCTCCGTGCTATTCATTAAAAGAGTACAACATTTTTTCAGGCTTCAGTTTCTGGGGAAAAATGTAGCAGGTGCTTTAAGAATCACATTAACTTTAATGTCAGCTGAAAAAAGTCAGGCTGCTTTAATGAATAGCGGGGAGGTGCTGTGTTTGTGTGAGGTCCAAAGCACTTCTTTCTAATCATTTCTGAAGTACACCCTTAATTCTTAATGCATTTCTTGCTCTTTGTTTTTTTTCCAATTAAAAGGCAAGCCCAGATCATTAGCATGCATCTGGAAGGGCCCTTTGCCTCCTCCCATCTTTTAGCAATTGCTAAATTTAGCTGCTTTTCTAATACTTGTACCTTTAATTTATTAGCTTTTGTGGGCCTCTTTTGCTGCCCTGTTGTTTCTTCTGTCTTCAGATGCGTCAGAAAATCTGGTCTGCATCTGTTCTTGTTTCTTATTGTATGTTATGCTTAAATGAGGATTGTTACCTTGATACATTTTCTATCAACTTCAAAAAAAGTTGCCAACTCTCAGGTTTGAACCCCAATTTTTTTGTTAGTGGTTGGGAGCATATGGCTGACCTTGAGTGAGTTTGAAAAGGCTGCGCAGATTGGACCTAGCATGTACTTGGGAAGCCTAAGCCTGTAGGCTAGATTGGGAAGTTAAACATATATTTATAAATAGCATCTGTGAAGAAAGTTTTGTTGTTGTTTATTCGTTCAGTCGTTTCCGACTCTTCGTGACTTCATGGACCAGCCCACGCCAGAGCTTTCTGTCGGCCGTCACCATCCCCAGCTCCCCAATGGTTGAGTCCGTCGCCTCCAGAATACCATCCATCCATCTTGCCCTTGGTCGGCCCCTCTTCCTTTTGCCTTCCACTTTTCCTAGCATCAGCTTCTTCTCCAGGGTATCCTGTCTTCTCATTATGTGGCCAAAGTACTTCAGTTTTGCCTTTAATATCATTCCCTCAAGTGAGCAGTCTGGCTTGATTTCCTGGAGTATGGACTGGTTTGATCTTCTTGCAGTCCAAGGCACTCTCAGAATTTTCCTCCAACACCACAGTTCAAAAGCATCTATCTTCCTTCGCTCAGCCTTCCTTATGGTCCAGCTCTCGCAGCCATAGGTTACTACAGGATATACCATTGCTTTAACTATGCGGTCCTTTGTTGTCAGTGTGATGTCTCTGCTCTTAACTATTTTATTGAGATTTGTCATTGCTCTCCTCCCAAGAAGTAGACGTCTTCTGATTTCCTGGCTGCAGTCAGCATCTGCAGTAATCTTTGCGCCTAGAAATACAAAGTCTGTCACTGCCTCCACTTTTTCTCCCTCTATTTGCCAGTCATCAATCAAGCTGGTTGCCATAATCTTGGTTTTTTTGAGGTTTAACTGCAACCCAGCTTTTGCACTTTCTTCTTTCACCTTCGTCATAAGGCTCCTCAACTCCTCCTCGCTTTCAGCCATCAAAGTGGTATCATCTGCATATCTGAGATTGTTAATGTTTCTTCCAGCGATTTTAACTCCAGCCTTGGATTCCTCAAGCCCAGCATGTCGCATGATGTGTTCTGCGTACAGGTTGAATAGGTAGGGTGAGAGTATACAACCCTGCCGTACTCCTTTCCCAATCTTAAACCAGTCCGTTGTTCCGTGCTCTGTTCTTACCGTTGCTACTTGGTCGTTATACAGATTCCTTAGGAGGCAGACAAGATGACTTGGTATCCCCATACCACCAAGAACTTGCCACAATTTGTTATGATCCACACAGTCAAAGGCTTTAGAATAGTCAATAAAACAGAAATAGATGTTTTTCTGAAATTCCCTGGCTTTCTCCATTATCCAGCGGATATTGGCAATTTGGTCTCTAGTTCCTCTGCCTTTTCTAAACCCAGCTTGTACATCTGGCAATTCTCGCTCCATGAATTGCTGGAGTCTACCTTGCAAGATCTTGAGCATTACCTTACTGGCATGTGAAATAAGTGCCACTGTTCGATAGTTTGAACATTCTTTAGTGCTTCCCTTTTTTGGTATGGGGATATAAGTTGATTTTTTCCAATCTGATGGCCATTCTTGTGTTTTCCAAATTTGCTGGCATATGGCATGCATCACCTTGACAGCATCATCTTGCAAGATTTTAAACAGTTCAGCTGGGATACCATCGTCTCCTGCTGCCTTGTTATTAGCAATGCTTCTTAAGGCCCATTCAACCTCACTCTTCAGGATGTCTGGCTCTAACTCACTGACCACACCGTCAAAGCTATCTCCAATATTATTATCCTTCCTATACAGATCTTCCGTATATTCTTGCCACCTTTTCTTGATCTCTTCTGCTTCTGTTAGGTCCTTACCATCTTTGTTTTTGATCATACCCATTTTTGCCTGGAATTTACCTCCGATGTTTCTAATTTTCTGGAAGAGGTCTCTTGTCCTTCCTATTCTATTGTCTTCTTCCACTTCCGCACATTGCTTGTTTAAAAATAATTCCTTATCTCTTCTGGCTAACCTCTGGAATTTTGCATTTAATTGGGCATATCTCCCCCTATCACTGTTGCCTTTTGCTTTCCTTCTTTCTTGGGCTACTTCCAGTGTTTCAGCAGACAGCCATCTTGCCTTCTTGGTTTTCTTTTTCTTTGGGACGTTTTTTGTTGCCGCCTCCTGAACAATGTTGCGAACTTCTGTCCATAGTTCTTCTGGGATCCTATCTACTAAATCTAGTCCCTTAAATCTATTCTTCACCTCTACTGCATATTCCTTAGGAATATTAGTGAGCTCATATCTAACTGATCTGTGGGTCTTCCCTATTCTCTTTAGTCTGATTCTAAATTTTGCAATAAGAAGTTCGTGATCTGAACTACAGTCAGCTCCAGGTCTTGTTTTTACCGACTGTATAGAGGTCCGCCACCTTTGGCTGCAAAGGATGTAGTCAATCTGATTTCGGTGTCGACCATCTGGTGAAGTCCATGTATAAAGTCGTCTTTTAGGTTGTTGGAAGAGAGTGTTTGTTATGCACAGTGAGTTGTCTTGGCAAAATTCTATCAGCCTATGTCCTGCTTCATTTTGTTCTCCCAGACCATGCTTGCCTGTAATTCCAGGTGTCGTCTGACTACCCACCTTAGCATTCCAGTCTCCTGTAATGAAAATAACATCTCTTTTTGGTGTATTATCTAGTAGGTGCTGCAGATCCTCATAGAACTGATCTACTTCTGCTTCTTCAGCATCTGTGGTTGGGGCATATATTTGGATCACTGTGATGTTAAATGGCTTACCCTGAATTCGAATTGAGATCATTCTATCGTTTTTTGGATTGTATCCAAGCACTGCTTTAGCCACTTTATTATTAATTATGAAGGCTACTCCATTTCTTCTGTGGTCCTCTTGTCCACAGTAGTAGATCTGGTGGTCATCTGATGTGAAGTGGCCCATTCCAGTCCATTTCAGTTCACTGACACCTAAAATGTCTATATTTAATCTTGACATCTCACCAATAACCACATCCAATTTGCCCTGGCTCATAGATCTTACATTCCAGGTTCCTATGGTGTGTTGATCTTTAGAACATCGGATTCGTCGTTCACCACCAGCACCGTCGGCCGCTAGCCGTCCTTTCGGCTTTGAGCTAGCTGCGTCATCACATCTGGGGCTAGTTGAACGTATCCTCTGTTCCTCCCCAGTAGCATTTTGACCATCTTCCGACCTGGGAGTCCCATCTTCCGATGGTATACCGACATATCTTTGGTTGTACTGATCCATTTAGTTTTCATGGCAAGAATACTGGGGTGGGTTGCCATTACCTTCCCCAGGGATCGTATTTAGTCTGACCTCTCTGCCACGACCTTCCCGTCTTGGGTGTCCCTTCACGGTTTAGCTCATGGTTTCATTGAGGTGCTCAAGCTCCAGCACCACGACAAGGTAACGATCTCCTTTGCTGGAGTGAAGAAAGTACTACTATATTTTTTGCTAAGATAACAACATGTATGTGTTCATGTAGTAATCAGACATCCAGCTCAACTCCAGGGATACTTTACTTCAAATATTTATCCTCCTTTTCAGCAGCCTTGTAGCCCCCTGCCCTTTACTTAATTTTTGCTGGTGCACAGTGCTGTCCATTTTCCATCTATTGTGTTGGGGGGAAATCTGTGAGCAGTGGTTGTGGAAGTACATTGGGAGCTAGAATTTCCCAGGGCAAGAATTCTGATGATTCTAACAACCTGCTATCACCTAGCATTATGCCTGAGAATTGCAAAGCAAGGTATCTAGGATGGTTCATTTTATTCCCTGTCAGGGCCTACCTTCTACACCAGAGACTTGGTTCATTCAACAAGTTTTCCAAAATCACAGGTAGTTCTGATTTCTGATAGAGGATCACAATTCATAGCATACATTTTGGGACTTTATTTTAACTATTGGATGTGATGCTCCACCTGTCCTTGGCCCACCAGCCACAGTTGGATGGAGAGACTGAGAGGAGAGACATCACCTTGGAACAATTATTTCACTGCTATGTTAATTTCTGCAAGACAATTAACCATATCCTTTATCAGTGGCAGAGTTTGCTTATAACAACTCTGTCCACCCTCCATTTGGCTATTAATCTTTGAGGCCACCTAAAGCTACCAGCCTTTCTTTCTTCCAAACATCTCCCAGACCTCATCCATCCCAGAAGCCTTCCAATTCCTTTAGGAGCTTCACACAGGAACCCTCCTTCAGGAACAGCTAGACTGTGCCAAAGTCTCCTACATGCACTTGGCTGATCATCATTGCCCCAAATGCCCCCATTGCTATAGGACATCACATCTGGCTTTCTACCAAGTATTTCTCCTATATATGACCGTCTATGAAGCTGGATTTTATTGGACTACTTCTCATGGTGGCATAAGCGAATCCACTGACTTGCAGCTCTAGCCACATTGAAAGTACACATGGTTTTCCACCATTCCCTCTTGGTTTAAAAGCATTCTACCTGCTTGGTATGATCTCAGCTCTTCCATCCATTTCTGTCGCTGTAGATGTGGAGGAGTTGTTCAATATGGAGTCATTCTGAACCCCCATTGGAAGAGAATGGCTTGAGAATTTGATTCGCTAGAAGGCTACTTCCTGGGAAGCCATAAATGATGTGCACACATCTAACCTCCTTTGCCAATTCCACTTGGCAGAGATGCTAACCCCAAGTAAGGAGACTTGGTGCAGGAGACAGGTAGAAGGTTAGGTGAATAAGGAGGGAGGTCTGGGATTAGATCTCCTATTGCTTCTCAGCTCTCACACTAGAAGAGATTGTATCTCTTCCTAGAAGGGGTGAGGGAGAGTTTGACACTGCAAGTGTCTCAGTAGCTTCTGCCAAAGATGGGCCTTCTGTGATAGACACCAAAGAGGAAAAGGGGAAGTGCCACACATTCCTGCTGCTCTGATTCTGGAGGGCCTTCTGCAATGGCAACAGGGAGCAGGAAAGGAAACATATCTCCTTTCTGCCACTCTGAATCAGGGGAATGAGGAGTGGTTCCTGATCCTTCCAGACACTTCTAGAGAGGGAGGGGTAGAAGATGGAGAGGAGTATGTTGGGAACTTGTGTTTCCCAGGGCAGGAATGCTGGTTATGTCAACATCAAATTGTCACCTAGTATTAAACATGAGAAATACAGAGCAAAGTATCTGTTAAGTCATGGGAAAGGCAGGAAAAAGAAGCACTGAACCTAAATTGCAGGGGTATAAGAGGGGTGTACCCTCATATTTGCAAAAGGCAATTGACTCCTTAAAGTGGCTTCATTTTAGTATGCAGTAGAGATTTGTATCTAGCCATGCAATATCAAGTGTCTGAGTAGTTTCTGCTAAATTTAAGCCAGGGGAGTCTGACAGTGACCCTGCCATAGATGATGCCTTTCTGAAATGGGTTAATCCCAGTTTTTTCCTCCAGCCAGTTCCCTCTTCATGACACACTCTCTCTCTGTGTTCCTTCTCTCTTTCCATGCCTTACCAGAGAATAGCACTGACAATTTTTCTTTCCCTCTTTTCTTTAACTAGCATCTTTATTACTCTGGAGGCTCCTTACAAAGAGAAGGAGGAGGAATGGAGCAGGTCATCATTGTTTTTTGGAGGGAGGAAAGGAAGATGACATTGCAGGGCTCTCTAGGCCAGTGTTTCTCAACCTCAACAACTTTAAGATGTGTGGACTTCAACTCCCAGAATTTCCCAGCCAGCATGCTGGCTGGGGAATTCTGGAGTTGAAGTCCACACATCTTAAAGTTGCCGAGGTTGAGAAATACTGTTCTAGGCTATAGAGATATGGATCTCTGATTAGTGGTCTAATTAAATAAGAGGGATGAGCAAGGGGAAGGTAGTAACTTTTCTCTTCACTCCTCAATATTTAGAGATAAATTCTTTACCTGATACATTATATAAAAGTCAGGTTGGTTGAAAATCCATTGTGAAAATTACTGGCACTTTTTATTTGTTTTGGTTACTTTCTTAAGTGATCATAATGGTAGGGATATAATGAATAATGATATACAGAAGGTTCAAAATCCACAAAATAGCTTATGCTGTAATTCAGCATTGTTGAAAGAAAAATTGAGGTTGCCCATATTAGAGGCTTCTAAGGGTTTAGAGAAGGAGAGAGAAATTAGGGTATGTCTTAACTCTTTTTTTCTAGTTCTGTTTGTGAGCTGTCTCTACATTTTTCTTTTGCTATAAAGGGTAAGTTTTAATTTGTTGTCATGCAAAGGATTAACTCAGCAATTTGAAACTAATTGTGGAAAGCAATTGGGGTTTTTTTGGGTGGTGGTGGTGGTGGTGACTGCTGGATAGATTTTTCTGCCCAGAAACCCTGCAAAGGCCTCATGCCGCTACACACACAAATGGGTAAAAAACCCCAAAACAATGATTGAATGCAGTGTTGGTGGCTATTCATTAAAGTGGAGTGTGCACAGTAGAGTTTCTCTCGAATGACATTATGTTACATCTTTGTTACATCCTTGAAGCACCCAACTCTGTTCTCTTCATTATCATAATGATCTAAAAAAAACACCCTTGCTCACTTCTTACCCCACATAAACAAACACGTGACTTTATTATTGGCTAGGTAAAATACCAAGCTAAAACTGAATCTGAAAACCAGAAGAAGGAAAGTCCAAGCTTACTGTATATGAACTACACAACCTGCATTTTTCATGATCCCTTAAATCAGAGGTGGGGTATTTGTCAGCTTCTAGATGTAGCCAAATTACAGCATTTTGAGTGGCACGCAAGGAATGGAGCCAGGACAACAACTAAATTTGATTTAATTTACTGTTAATTTAAATTTCCTTGTAAATCACAATGTAGCTGAAGGGACATGTTAGGGAGCCTGCTTATGTACTGGACACCTTGCTGCTTGGCATGATCCCTACCTGAGCTTTGGGATCTAGTCTTGGGGCTAGTGTTGGAGTCTCAACCTACACCGGGGAAACTGAGAGGTTCATGGCAACCATGGCTTATCCAAAATAAAAACTGGTCCAACATGCACAGGTGGTCATATGTCCGTTTTAGTCTTGGAGCAGTTGTTTGATGATCTGAATTTGGAATACATTACACTCAGCCACTTGCTTTGGTCATATCATTTCCTGGTTTAGGTGAGATTAACTGCTATCTGAGACCTCCACAGGGCAAATAGGCCTATTAGGATGGTCCACCCAAGGCATCTGATGGATCCAGAGGGATTCCAGGGGGTGCTTGGGGAATTTCCCAGCAATCTCACAGGCAATTCTGTTGATTGCCTGATAGAAGACGACTTGGGCAAAGAGATTGCTCACAAGTAGCCTCCGCTAATCTTGGTTGACTCCTTGGTTTATTGAAGAACTCCAGAAGATGAAGTTGCCGAAGCAATACCTACTGTGCTTGAAGATGCAAAATGAATCTGGCTGAGCACAGGTACAAGATGAATTTCAATCCTAGATCATGTCAATAAGGATATGAATAGGCATCAGTACTCCTCCTCCCTTAATGCAGTGGTTGCCCTGTTGGCTGGCTGCCCTGTTGGGGAGGGAAGAACAGGTGGATCTTCTGCTGTGACTATTTTGCACAGCATGTTGTCAAAAAAGTTGCTTAGATTTGCAAAGTCTTGACTCTTCTTGGACAGAGTCTTAGATTGTGATTGGGGTGACAACTTGCCATGTTAGCTGGGACTCCTTTGTGGATGAGGTGCTCTCTATCCTATCCTATCCTATCACATGTGCAGGCTAGACCCATGCCCTTCCTACCTCCAGCATCCATCTTGGGCAAGATGATGTGCAGAAGATGGATGATCTGGGTCAGAAGTCTTCCAGTGAGCTTCTGGTTCCATCATCCTTTTACAATATTCTTGCTGTTGTTCTTTTGAGCACAACATGAACTGTTGTGAGCTTCGTCTCTGGGTAAAAACATCTTTTTACTGAATTACGCTATTTTCAAAATCTGCTGCTATGCCTTTCCTGTCCCCTGCTCACCTACCTGTTCTTGGTGTTTTAGAGATGATCAGCTCTCTGTTGCTCTTACTAAACTTTTTTTTTTTGTTGGTTTGGTCTTCCTTTGGTCACTCAGTGTTTATCATAGTTTTATTTTGGTTCTTTCTTTGGCTGTTTTCTATAACAGTTTGTGATGTTGTCCCAATGTCTGAAGGCTGTTGGGGCCTGGATTGGAAGAAATACGGTGAAGTTGAACCCAAGAAGGGAGAGCTGCTGATTGCTCACCAAGGCTCTCTGTCTGCTCCTGTCTGCTCCTGTGTGGTCTCTTGAGGGAGTGGCACGGCCCCTGAAGCAGCAGGCTCGCAACCTGGGGGGTCCTCTTGGACTAACCCTTACTGCTAGATGGGCAGGTGGAAGGTGTCCAGGAGAGCTTTTGCCCAGCTCCAGATGGGGCACCTGTTGCACATGTCCTGTACTGAGAGGATCTTGAAACTCATATCACTTTTGCAATGCATCTACATGGGGCTGCCTTTAATGATCAGTCAGAAACCACAGTTGATGCAAAATGAGTGGTCTATTTACTCACTGGCACCAGGTGCGAGAAGCATATTATACCTGTTCTGTGGGCCCTGCGTTAGCTGCCAATACCCTTCCAGATATAATTTAAAATCCTGGTTTGAATCTATAAAGCCTTCTATGGCTTGGCCCCAAGGTATCTGTGAGACTAACTTCTTCAGCCAGAATCAGCCATTCTGAAATATGCATCCCAGGAAAATCTGGTGATCTCTCACTTCCATAAAGTCCAGAAGAGGTGAAATCAGGAGGCAGTGTTTTTCCATCATGGCTCCTGTTCCATGGAATATATTTGGTTCGTTGGTGGTTTTCTGGAGGTTGGTTAAGACAAAGCTGTTCTGGAGGGCTTTTTTAGTTTAATTGGAATGAAGCTTTCTTGTGAATAAAGATAGTTTATTTATTTGTTGTAATCAGCTCTGATTGTTCTTAAGAATGGATGTTGATTTTATTTTTATTAATTGCTTATTGTTTACTGTGTATATTTTATTTATTGTATACCGTGGACATTTAATGACTTTGGACTATGTTGGGTACTGCCAAGATTTAGATTGTGACGATATAGAAATCTAACAATTAAGAAAATAAATTATTCCACATGTATTTTGCATCTTCTTTCATGTCAAAATTTACAATTTAAAGGCAACTTGTGGATGGGGCACTGAATGTGGACCTGAAGACTCAAGGTTATGATCTCCTGTAATTCAGATAAAAATGACATTGAATAGAAACAAGTTCACATTGTTACTCTGAAGTTGGTGATTCTCTCCTGGACTCCAATCTTCCTGTGTAAAATAGGGAGTTGTAAATTGGAATGACATAGATGCTGCACAGGATTTTAGAAATTTGTTTGAAATCTTCCTCTTCAAAATATTCAAGGCTGTCTATAATCAGGCACCTTTCCAGATCACCATCTGACCAATGGCCATGATTGGTCACTTTTTGAAGTTGCCTGGTTGATCAAAGGGACTAAAGAAGCTTTCCCCAGGTGGATGCTCTCCAGATACAGTATGTTGTAGTACAATTGCCATAGGTCCCAGCCCACAGAAGACTTTGGTCTGGCTGGACTGGGAAGTATGGAAATTGTAGTGCAGCACATCTGTGTAGCACCATGGTGAGGAATGCAGACTTTCCATTGTGTTTTCTGTTTGCTTGCCTGCAGCAAAAAGTAGTGTCTTTGGGTGTATCTTTGCATGCAGGGTTAGAAGAGGTCTGACCATCTGTGTTCTACTTTTCTTCTTGCCATAGGACTCAGCAGGGACCAAGGAACAGTGCTCCACAGGGACATTTACTACCAGTGGGGAATGCTGCCGAGCCTGTAATCCTGGGGAAGGGGTTGCCCAGCCTTGTGGGGTAAACCAAACCATCTGCGAACCATGCCTGGACAGTAAGTAACATATTATTGATTTACTGCATTTATATCCCACTTTTTCTCTGAGAACTCAAGCAGCATTCACAAGGGTTTCTGTTTGCTTTACTCCACAACAACAGTCCTCTTGCATAGGCTGAACTGAGAGAAACTGACTGGGCTAAAGGTACCCAGTGAGCATCATGCTTGAGTGGAGACTTACACAGCCTTTTGGATCAGATGCCTAACCCAATATCTGAAGGACCACTCAAGTCAAAGGAGAAACCTATCTGCGTCCTTTTAAAGGCGGAGAGGATGCTCCTATATGACCAGTGACCATGATATCCTACTGGACCACCTGTGGAGGCTAGGGGTTGGGGGTGCTCCTTCAAGTGGGTAGTTCCAGTTGGTGGTTGTGGGGAAGGAGAGGTCCCCAGTCAGCATCCAAAAGATCATTCAGCAGAATACCATAGCCAGTGATATCAAAGACCACTTTAATGACTTTACTATCTTGGGAATGTATGAGCATTGGTCCTTCAGATAATATTACTCCTTTATACTCGGGAGGGAACCAAAGTTGGATGTGCATTCTGATGTGAACCCATTTTTTGAAACATGCTTTGTGGAGGAAGGGGGAAGCCCAACAAGTAATAGCTTTTTTTTAACCTTAATATAGGTTTTTTTCCAACCTAGTGCTTTCTAGCTTACTTATCTATTTAGCTGATTTATATTCTGCCTTTCTACTTAATCGGGTAGAAAAGTAGGCTATATACTTGGTTAACTAATAATACAATAGAAAATACAGAGTGAAATGTTTAAAAACATAACTTAAAACCAATTGTAAAATGAATTAGGAGTCAAAAGTCAGTTTTGTGGGCCTGCAATCCTCATCATCCCCAGGTTTCATGGTTATTGGGTTCTTTGGCTGGACATATCACAAGTGTAGTCCAATCGTTTTAGAAGGTGCCCTTTTGGGGAACCCTGCCTAAATTGTTCAGGTAACAATTTGTGGATGTACACTGAATTTTACTTTGAGATAATTGTGTAGAGATTAATTGAATAGTGAAAAGATCTACCCATCCTTTCTTCCATTTGCAATCTATATTCTTTAATATCAGGAGCTCCATATATTCTAATAGTGTCTCTATTCCAGACAAAGTGAAGTCCTCAAATCATCTCTCATAGTTAAACTACAGTCTGTACAGTACCCAAGTACAGTAGTAAATAGCAAAGCAAATAGTTCCTTCTTAACTGAGTGTTCAAGGTAGCCTCTACTATCGGTTCTGGTTGTTTATAATTGTATGTTATACATCCTTTTGGATCAGATGCCTAACCCAGTATCTGAAGGACCACTCAGGTCACAGGATAAATCTATCTGCATCCTTTTAAAGGCAGAGAGGATACTCCTATATGACCAGTGACCATGATATCCAGTAAATTCAAACATCTGGCAAACAAGATGTTTATATTCCCATTATCTTGTTGGACAGAGCTTTCACTCCAATATAATCTGACAGTCTGTCTATAAATAACATTAACATATAGTATTCACTAAGCAACCCAACAGCCTAAAAACGACATCGAATGATGTATTCTTTTTATACAGATTTATCCTGAGCAAGGAGGTTGCAGCATTACAGCCAGTATTCTGCAAAATAAAAGGTTATTCAATATAGACAACTTTGGAGAAATCTATACATTCCTAAATGTCACAATTTAACATTTTGATTGGGCAATATTTTCCCAGGGCACTTTTGCAACTATAGAAGTTCCCACAGGGCAGGACACATGATGATGATGATGATGATGATGATGATGATGATGATGATGATGATGATAAAAACAAACAAACTTTGTTCTCTGAGGTGAAGCAGAAACAAGTGTCCTCTCTTATTTCAAATAGAGAAATCTTGCTTTGATGGTGATGGAACAGCATTCTCCAATTCTAACTTAGAGGGCACAGAGCTGATTGCCTGGAACACAAATGTCTTAAAGGCTGCTGCTGCTGCTGCTGCTTTTTCATCTTCACTGATCTACTGAGATGATTGCCTAACTCTGCCTAATGGTAGAGCCAGGCTTCCTGCTGGCCAGTATTAAGCCCATTTGATGAGCCAACCTGATATACTGTATTAGCATAGTTGGGTCTGTATAAACTGTGCTCTTTTAAGACTGTAAATCTGCAGTTACCCAGTTTAGCAATTATGCATTTTCATCCTTCAAGATTTTCTTAGCACAAAGCTAAATCTGTGGTTGATTACCCGCAGATACCTCTGATGTCTTCAATTTTCTTGGTAACCAAGCTGTTCCATAACTGCTATGAAAATTCTTTGAATATATATGTTTATGATTCCAATCACATTCAAGGAAGATCTTCTGAGTAATTCTGGTAGAAATCCATTTTCCTCCATAAAATATCAAAAAGTTGGCCCATTTTTTGCTTTAAAAAACAAAGTCCAAATATTTCAGCCCGATTGATTGATTGATTGATTGATTGAATATAAATAGTCTGGAAGCTCTGTGGTTTTCATCTAAACCCTTTATCAGGTTGCAACTTTTTGTGCTATTGTTCTAGAATTACCATCTAACAGTGCTCCCCTGGATATACCCTTTTTAGATCCCTTTCTGCTTCAGTTTCTTAAAAAACTATAATCTGTCCTGTATTCTGTTATATACTGTGTACTATAATGTAGTACATGGAATATCTGTCAGCCCTTCAAGGTAGGCCAGGTCAGGAAACAAGCACCACAAGAAATACTAGGACTCTCCTTTATTGATAGAGGCTATAATAACAGATTCTTGAAAAGATGACAGCATTTCCCTTTTCCTCCCTCTTATACGAAAGATAATCAAGGTGGGGCAATCTTACGTTTCTTTCTCACATGTTCTTATTTTCCTGGGCTAAGCTCATATTTTACTTGCAGTTGCCGCAAAACATCTCCCAGGTCATTTCTGTATTCCTCTACAACAGTGTTTCTCAACCTCAGCAACTTTAAGATGTGTGGACTTCAACTCCCAGAATTCCCCAGATAGCATGGCTGGCTAGGGAATTCTGGGAGTTGAAGTCCACACATCTTAAAGTTGCTGAGGTTGAGAAACACTGCTCTACAACATCACATCCTCAGTGTCTTGAACCAAAGAGACCTAGGTTCGAATCCTGACTAGGATTGTATATGCCATGCTTTCAAGCATTCTTGTTGAGTTTCTGCAAGGCTAAAATACCATTCCAAACTCCTCCTATGGATTGTAGGATAGGATAAAAATAAATAAATAAAAACACATTTATCATCCTCTGTTGGGCCCAGTATAGTAATCCCTTCAAGAAATTGTATTTTAATGCTTCTGTTGGATGCTTAGTTTTAGGCTTTGGAGGTTCTCCAAGAGCAGCAGGAATAATTACAGTGTTACTGTGGTTATTGCTTTATGTTGTCTTTCACTTTCTGGGTGGGATACTGTGAAACTGATTAATGTACATGCCTCTCCAAAACAGTTACGTATTTCTTGTTTATGCCTTAGAATTATCTTTACTTTGCTTCAGAGGCTGAAGGAAAAATAGGGTATGTAATACTCCCTCCTTCCATTGGATCCCCCAAACAGCAACCCATTGGGTAGCTTGGGGTCAGAACTCCATTTAACGCTTTTCTGGAAGAACGCTATCCTGTGTTAAAAGCAGCCTGAACCACAGCTGACAGGTGAGGGAAAGGCGCATGAGCCCCCCCCCCCGTCTTTCTTGTGCTTCATTGTGCAATCCCACCTCCACCCCCCACCTACCAACTATTATTCAGGCTGCTTTTTGAACACAGGTTTAGTGCTGCATCTCAAATAGCAGCTAACAGGCACTTTGCGAGGGGCCACAGTTGCACCTTGAAGCAGTCATCCTCTCCATCACCACCATCATTACCACCCATTGGCTTCTCAAGTTGATCTAGGGATTGGTGTGTAGATCTGCGTGTAAAGGGAGAGAGCCCAGTTTGAAACAATGGAGGAAAATGCCCAGGAACCAAGGAGTAAGGAGCATGCCAACACCACCCAAAGGGGCCAAGAGATTCTGTGCAGATGCCTCCCCCTGAGGATCATCTGACAGTGCCGTAAACAAAAAGATTGGTGAATTTTGTCAGACTCTAACATGGTAGAATTGCCATGACATTGTTGTTGTTGTTCAGTCGTTTAGTCGTGTCCGACTCTTCGTGACCTCATGGACCATAGCATGCCAGGCCTTTCTGTCCTCCACTGTCTCCCGGAGTTTACTCAAATACATGTTCATTACATCAGTGATGCTATCTAACCATCTCATCCTCTGCCGTCCCCTTCTCCTTTTGCCTTCAGTCTTTCCCAGCATCAGGGTCTTTTCCAGTGAGTCCTCACTTCTCATTAGGTGGCCAAAGTATTTGAGCTTCAGCTTCAGCATCTGTCCTTCCAATGAGCAGTCAGGGTTGATTTACTTTAGGATTGACTGATTTGACCTCCTTGCAGTCCAAGGGACTCTCAAGAGTCTTCTCCAGCACCACAGCTCGAAAGCATCAATTCTTCGGCACTCAGCCTTCCTTATGGTCCAACTCTCACAGCCATACATTACTGGCCCCTTAAAGGAAAATATCCTATTTTAACACTGGAATAGCTAACTATGGATTTAGGCTGCCTTAATTATAAGTTGGGGATAAGATGAAGGAATGTTTTGGGATAAAATGTTCAGAAGTGGTTACTGGGCATGCACCATGGTTAGATGCAAGTGGGGAAAGGCCTCTAGACTTGATCCTAGTGCAATAGCTTAACCAATGCCCTTCTCTGGTGGAACGCTCTTATATTCTGGTGTTTCTCCACTTGCAGATGCACCATTTATTCAAAAAGTCAAAAGGCACTTTCTTTCCCCCAGAATCAGCAGATTGGAGACTCAGGGCCACATGTGCAAATTAAGCCATTGATTCTGTTTGTTGTTGTGTTCTGTTTGGAGCTTGGCTTTAAGTATGAGCAACCTTTTTTCTGCAAAACTGCAGGAAAAGTCATCCTGGACAGGGCAGACCCTGGGAGGAACCAGGGGCTATGAGAGGGCTGGGTGGGGGAGACCTAAAGTCTCTTCTGCTCTTCACAGCATTTGTTAAAATAGCTAAAAATAACCTTCCCATGCAAAATCAATGGCTGCTACTTAATCTCAACATAGAAGGGCAGCAGAGATGCCGGATATCAAATACCAGACCCAGAATCTGACCTTGGAAGAGTTGCTGTATTGGCATTTGACAGTGTGGAAAAAAATGGAGAAGCTAGTGACCATGTTTTGCAAGACAAGGGGGGCAGGGGAGAAATACAAAGCAAATTGGCTTTGGGTCTCAGGTTCTTGTCAAATCTCAGAGGGCTCAGATACCCATTTAGCACTTTTCGAGAAGAACACTCAGCCTGTGTCCAAAAGCAGCTTCTTGAGCTGGGTGATTCTTTTAATCTGGCTCAAAAAATGGCCTGCCATCATTTCAAAACATCATTTATGTCTCATTTAAAATTTATTTTACACCTAGGGATGCCGGCAAACACTATTACCCAAATCCAAGGGTAAAGCTGATCCTGGATAAGAGGGAATCAATAAAGAAAAGTAAACAAAGAATGGAAAGGAAAACTAAGTTCCAGATGAGTAAGTTTCTAAAACACCAAACCTAGCCATCACTTAAAGGCAAAGTTTAATCAAGAATGCCCAAACACACTTCCAGGGTTTTATCTTCTCTCCCAGCCGTCCTAAATTTAAATTTATGGGACCTGAAACCCAACACATCTGGAAGGCACAGGCTTGACAACACAAGTATGCCCAACTGCAGCTATTGTTGTGGTTTTCATGATCTTAGAACAATAGTTAGTAATCCACTGAGTTATTCTTTCTTACTGTGATTTCCATTGTGTTTCTTTAAACAAGCATCCTGAATCCAAAACATTTTCCTTGCCTAAGACTGCCTAGGGCAAGGGTCGGAAATGGCGGCTCGCGAGCCAAATGCGGCTCTTTGGCCCCTTGAGTGTGGCTCTTCCGCAGGCAGGCGTGGCGGGCGTGGCGCGGCAGGCGCAGCAGCGGGCATGGTGTGCGTTGCTGTGGGCATACCCCTGGCAACCTGGCAGCCGTCTCCGGCAGCCATCTTGACGACGGGCAGGGCTTTCCAAACTGTGTGTCGCGTGACAAGCCGGAAGCGCTGAAGGGAGTGGAAATTCTCCGCGCCAATCAGCTGTGCGTCGGGAAGCCCGGCAGCCTGCCCGCGCGATTTTTGCCTCCCTGCCGGAACCGAGGGCATTTTCGGGGTCCCCGGAGCCTGCCCTTTCGAAGGGGCACTGCTGCCCGAGCTGCAGTGCTGCCCCTTCGAAAGGGCAGGCTCCGGGGACCCCGAAAATGCCCTCGGTTCCGGCAGGGAGGCTGCGCGCAAGCTGCCTCAGCTGTTCTGCGGGGAGAATTGCCACCCCAGGGCAGCGTGTGCATGTGGAGAGGGGAGGTTTCTGCCTCCCTGCCGGAACCAAGGGCATTTTCGGGGTCCCCGGAGCCTGCCCTTTCGAAGGGGCACTGCTGCCCGAGCTGCAGTGCTGCCCCTTCGAAAGGGCAGGCTCCGGGGACCCCGAAAATGCCCTCGGTTCCGGCAGGGAGGCTGCGCGCAAGCTGCCTCAGCTGTTCTGCGGGGAGAATTGCCACCCCAGGGCAGCGTGTGCATGTGGGAGGGGAGGTTTCTGCCTCCCTGCCGGAACCGAGGGCATTTTCGGGGTCCCCGGAGCCTGCCCTTTCGAAGGGGCAGCCGTTGCCGCCGCAGCGACAACCTGGAAGCGCCGCCGCCGAAGCAGTCGAGCCTCTCTTTCCCTTCTTCTTCCAAACCTCCCCCGCCCCCTTCCACGCGATTGGCTCCCGCCCGCAAAACCCGCCCCCTTCCACGCGATTGGCTCCCGCCCGCAAACCCCGCCCCCTTCCACGCGATTGGCCCGCGCCCGCAAACCCCGCCCCCTGGCTCTCGAGCACTTCAAAATGTGCACGAGCATGTCAAAATGGCTCCCGGCAAAAAAAGTTTGCCGACCCCTGGCCTAGGGAATTGCTGACTGAACTCAGATTTGAGTGGGAGCCATATTCTAAATAGTGGGTGTGGCTTCATATTGAAATCAGTCCACTGCAGGAAGAACGCCTCTTCCCTGAAGATTGTGGACTGTATTCTACCATGCTGGTCCAATGTGGGTTGGAAGATGGATGGTTTGGACTTTCCAGTCTAGGGCTGAGAGAGAATGACTGGCCCATAGTCCAAGGTCACCTAAGTGGCTTATGTGCTTTAGGAAAGACTAGAACCTGGACCTCCCAAATCCTAGTCTAGCACCTTAACCATTACACCACACAGATTACACACACGCGCACACACACACACACACACACACAGAGATTGATTGATTGATTGATTGATTGATTGATTGATTCAATCTGGGCAGTGTACATGAGCAATCTGAACAATGAATATCTCCTTGCATTACTAACTATAATTATAAGGAAAACAATTATAAACAATTAAAACAAAGTAACACAATAACACAGAGATCATATACTGTACCTCCATACAAGCACCACCAAGAAAAACTTTCCAAACGTTCAGACAGCAACGAGTTAGGAAGTTTTAGACTTGGGACTTAATGATTCCATCACTCCTCACATTTGTTTGTTTGTTATTTCAATTTATACAGCCATCCAGCATGGCTCTGTATTTTGCTCTTTTTGTAGTTCTTTAATTACACAATCTTAAAACATATAAAAAACATAAAACCACATAAAACTATGCAACAGAATCTACAGCCAAGGTATGAAAAACAACACTCAACACAACCACTGCATAGGCTCTACTGCACTTCAATATCCCCAAGCCCGGTGGCGCAGCCATATCTTTAAGGCCTTACGAAAGCTCAGTAGGGTTGGGGCCAATCTGAACTCTGGAGGGATGATGTTCCAAAGGCGGATGGATGCCATGACAGAAAATGCTCACTTCCTGGGTCCTGCCAGATGACATTCTCTAGCAGGCAGAACCTGGAGCAAGCCTCACCTCCTGGACCTAAAGGGACAGGTAAATGTACCTGGGGAGAGGCAGTCTCTCAAATGACCTGGTCCCATGCCATGGGGGAGAAGAAGGTTCTCCCTAGCTGGGCCAGGACAATCCAAAGGAATACCAGGCCTGTCTCTGCCACTGTAGCCATGGCAGCGAGCCTCAGTTGACCAGGCTAATGGACTACTGTGGTGGCTGCAACAAGGGATGCTATTAGGGCAGGGGCCGCCCTTGGGAGGTCAAATGCAGGATGGACAGGACATGGCAGAGGGCAACACTTCTATTCCTGGAGAGTAGCAGTGTCCCTTGCTGTTTAAATACTACTGCCCCACAACTAGGGAGCTTCCATGCACATGCTTAGGTGTGGAAGCCAGAGGAGGGTGGAGAATCGATATCTGGGCGTTCTGTCAAGATCCGACACTATAAGGCAGTGTTTCACAGCTAGAAGATGTGTGGACTTCAACTCCCAGAATTCCCCAGCCAGCATAGAGTTGAAGTCCACACATCTTCAAGCTGCCAAGATTGAGAAACACTGCTATAGGGAACTTCTGCATATGCAAATCCAGTACTCAGAACCAGGTGGAAGAATTACAAAACAAACAAACAAACGAAAAAAGGTGGGGGGAAGTAAGTCCCACTCTCAAAGTGCAACCTATGGCATTTGAGAAGCAATACCTGGGAAGTTTTGCAATAGCTGTAATAGCCATAATAGGAACATAACTTAACAGCGATTAACATTTGCAGTAGGTTTCTGCTGCTTTGCCCTGCACTTCCATCAGCTGTTAGGCTCATTTTGAGCATAAGTCTAGACTAGGCTGACCATATTTCCTTGAGAGGAAAACGGGACCCTAACCTACCCACGGCTCGCCGGACAAAGTGGGTGTGCGCTTCGCTGCAGGAACTTTAAAAAACGGGACAAAATTGATATTTTTCTGAAAACAACGGGACGGTCGGGAATTGTTTAGAAAACGGGACTGTCCCGTTCAAAACGGGACGTATGGTCAGCCTAGACTAGTCTCTCTTTTGACTGGAGAGGGCAGTGGTTGGTGCTGTGCGTTGAAGCAGCTGTAATGTACAGCCCCCCCTTCCTCACTGCTAGTCAGTTTTTTTTTTTTATTATACGTAATTTGTATTAAAACCTTTAAATAAAAAGATAAAAACTAATGCAACTAATATAAAGTAAAGAAGAAAAGAGAAAAAGAAAGAAAGCAAGGAGAAAGAAAAAAGTGCAAGAAAAGAAAAAAAGTTAAAGAAAAATAGAAAGAAAAAAAAGATACAAAGCAGTGGCTTCCAATATTCTTCACAGCAGTTATAAGTGCAATTATATTTTAACCTCTCTCCCTAAAGTTACTACTAAAAAAGGTAAAGGTTCCCCCCGCACATTTGTGCAGTCGTGTCCGACTCTAGGGGCCGGTGCTCATCTCCGTTTGTTAGCCGAAGAGCCAGCGTTGTCCGAAGACGCTTCCACGGTCATGTGGTCGCATGACGTGCGCGGAATGCTGTTACCTACCCACCGAAGCGGTACCTATTCATCTACTTGCATTTGCATGCTTTCGAATTGCTAGGTTGGCAAGAGCTGGGGCGAGTGTGGGAGCTCACTCCGTCACGCAGGGCTAGGGATTCGAACCTCTGAACTTGCAATCTTCCGATTGACAAGCCTGGCGTTACTACTACTACTAGTTACTACTAGTCTGTTGTAAGCTAGAATGAGTTTTGACAGATGACTACTGGTCTAGCAATCTGTCAAAACTCGCCTTCTCCCCAGCCCTATCCCCAGCTCACCAAGGAGAGATTGATGGATGTTTTCCCACCAATGATATGGAAGCAGAAGGAAACAAATCTGGGGGAACCCACCAGTTCCTTTCCTTCACAGGGTACCTGTATGCTGTAAAACAAACATAGCACCACTTGGGACAGCACCATAGGGATCACTGGTGGGGGCAGCATTATTTTATGTTAGAATACTTTTTCTACCAGCTCAACGACTGGTGGCCAGCACTTTAACTGAGCTCACAGAACATACTAGTCTGGGCTAAAAGAGGGTTGAGTAGTGGATGAGCAGGTTATAGTAAGTGTGTTGTATCTTGTCATTGTACTGAGCTTTAATTTTTATTTGTTTGGGCATTGTATCTTACATGAACACAACAATTGTGGATTTCATCCCAGCTTTAGGGTGTTGTATGAATCCAACTTTGCTGTTAACTAGTTTCTACTAACATTCTACAGAAATCTACCCTCCTGAACCGTAAGGTCTTTAGATCTCGCTCTGCCTATTGGGACAACAGACAATAAGCCTTTTTCCCCTTTGGTTCAACATCTGTTCCAATATTTTACATTTAAATGAAATGAAATGAAATGCAGAATCCAACAGATTCTGCCCTAGCCCGGCCTGTTTCTTTTCCAGGCTTCATGCGATTTGAAGGCCTCAAGTGCAATTCCTACCTCGAAAGGAAAACTGTTTCACCTTGCATTCAAAAGTGAACTAAAAATAAATAAATTCTCCACTCTTGTTTTCTGTTCTTGGTTGTGTTTGGGAGAGTTCATTCCTTCTTTTTCCTATTCATCCTAGCCTCAAATTCCAGAATGTTACTGGATGGAGATGTTTCCTGCCTCATCTGGGAGAGCTATTTGAGAGGATGGGTGGGAAGAAGGCTTACTATTAGCAGATTTATTATTTGTCTACCACGTTGGAACTACAGATTTATGCTTTGTCTACCACACTAGAACTCCCACATTTGTCTACCACATTGGATGCTGCACAATGATGTGTGTGGGCGGCTGTGGGCACAAACACATGTGCTCCTGTTTTATGTTAACATTGCATACAGCTGACCTTGGTGTTGTCCTTGTGGTTCTGAGTTGTTCATAAACTGTTTCCAGTTCTGCAAAATGGGAATATCTGGCTTGGAATCCATGGACCCACAGGGAAAGTTATCAAGAAAGAAAAAAAAAGAGGAAAAACAACAAATGAAAGATAATTTAAGAAATCATTCTAAGGGTTTCTCCCCATGGAGTGAAAAATTATAAAGAGGAAGTTAGAAAAAATTCAGGAAAAAAAGTTGCTCTCTTGGCCCATAAGGGAAAAAAAACCCAAAATTCATAGCTGGAAAATATATTTATTAGAATTAACCAAAATGTCATCCAATAGCGAGATGGTTTGAGTTTTCCAGAACCCTGAAAAATGAGAGATTGATCAGTCTATAAAGTTTGTTCCAGGCCAAAGTACAAGTGGCCAGCTAGATTTTTATTTCTGTTTGTGATACCTTTGTACAGATTGAGTTTATATCTGCTCAGAAGTTAGTCCTATTAGATATGGGGCAACTTACCTCCAAGTAAATGCATATAAGAATGCAGTTAAGAGTTGACCCAGCACTGCAGATTTATCTGGCAATATTTTAAGAATCATATATGAATTATACTTTTTTGTTTTTTGTAAATGATTGCAGTGACAAGGACCTGAAGTTCAACCTTCAGCAAGGACCTGAAGTTTTCCCCCCCATTCTACCCTTTCCATGCAGTCTACCTAGATCCCAAACCTTTACGAAGCACTTACCTGCAGTCCTCAAAGTGTTGCAGACGGGTTGCATGGCTACCCTCTGGAGTTGCCCCATAATCCTGGGAAAAGTCACATTTGATTGAAGGAGTTGCAGACAAGTTGAACTCCTTGTCACCGCAATTATTTACAATTAACAAAAAAAGTATAATTTTAGCTGGCCCTCCTATTTCTAAACATGTCCATATGCAGCATGTATACATTCATATACGTTCAACTACTTCTTTACCCTGGAACAAACATTTTCCTCATCAATAAATAGTACATGTGGTACCTACGAGGGTTTAGGACCAAGGTTCTGCTAGGAGAGTGTTGCTTTGGAGCAGGTTGGTCTCCACAACCATCTTAGCGTTTTAAAAATTATGGTGAAGTGGGAGGTGGAATCCAGGCCTTTCTGGGTGCTGAGATTTGCTACCATTGTGGGTCCTAGGATCCTGATCTTTGGCTGTGAAAGGTTTGATTATTTATTATATACCCCTCAGGTGCCATCATGGCAAGGAGTCTGGCTTAGCTCATCTCTTGTTCCAGGCTGAAAAGCTCACCCATGTGGCCCATTCATTTTCCTTCCCTGAATGTGCTGTCTTTCCTCCTCCTCTGTACCAGTCTAATGGCCCCCATCAATAATTCAGTGTAGAGTAAGGATTTATCCAGATTAATGGCAGCTGTGTGCTTGGGCAGTGCAGCCAAAGCCGGATGTAAATCCCACTTCATTCAGAGACAGGAGAACGTCTCAGCAGATTGGGAGAATGCGGAGATCTCTTGTGCCATTTTGGTAACATGTAGGGTTACCATAATGGTTTCTATTTGGGGGGATGGTAGGTATCATGGTGCACAACTATGCCTTCCAATAGCCTTCGATGAGGCCCTGTAGAGTCCTTCCAAAATCCTGTTGCAATTTTGACTATGGCGCAAGAGAAGAACTCAAATACAGAAGGGAAGGGTTCATACTAATTACATTTGATTAATTTGATTTCATTGAAATGAAATCAAATTGAGTTCTTGCCTTGCCTTTGCCAACTTCTTTATTTTGGCCATATCCATCTGGGGGGAGGGGGAATGCAGCCCCAGACATACCAAGTCAAGACAGGGAATGACCCCAAACCCTTAGTGCACTTTTGAAATACATCAGCAGTGAATTCAGTTGTCTGAGTGCAAAAGACTAGCACCCTAAGACTCAAGATATCCCAAGGTTTGCAGAAGTACAAAAAGAGAGAGTCTGTACAGCAGAATGGAATATTTTGTAAGAGGTTACAACTACCTGGCTGGTAACTATTCTATAGCTTTGGAAGAGGGTTTGGTGCTCAGGAAGGTCAGCTGTCACTCTCTTTTAGTAAATATGTTAGGTGCAAATATTTGTATTATTTCCAAACTGTGAAACAGGAAAAGTATCATGTACTGTATACCGATGGCAGTTTGAGAACTTTTCCAAATTGTGTTCAGCTCTTTTAGAAATAAATGTCTTTCTCCAGTTCAAGGTTAGCTGCCCTAGATGTGAGTTGTAAGATTAGCAGCGGGCACTGTTCCCAAATTCTTCCCTACTGTGAATTCAGAAGGGTTCGCCATGGTTTGAGGGACTAAGGGCACAGCTAACAGAGCAGAAGAGTCAATCTGCTAATGGGAAACTTAGAAATTTATAATGTGATTATTTTTAAGATGTGCATTTATTATTACAACTGGCATAAATGCAAACGATGAAACTCCTTAATTACATTTGCTGTAATCTGCCATCATTTATGTTTATTATTTTAATGAGATGGGGAAGGAGATGGAAGTTCAGGAGCAGAGATTGCAGTGGCAGGAAAATCTCTCAGGTTGAGGAGTGCTCAGGTTACCAACTGGAGGAGGAGGAGGATGTTCGTAGATAAGGGATGAGCCTCAGAACTGCCACTGCAGGAGTAGGATGGTAGTAGTGTGGCCCACCAGCTGCCAAATGGAGCCATTCTTTTACAGAAGACATGTGGCTAATAAATAAATAAATATAATGATAAAATACCAGTGAAAGGAGGTAATCTGTTTTTTTGGAACTGATCCTAAAGCACAGCCACTTTCTCCCCCTGATCCCCAAAGTACTTCATCAGCTTACTCTTTTTTTTTTCCTTCTGCCAGACTGCAATTTCTGGGGACACTTAAAAATTCCAAAGTGTAAGGTGATGCTTGGAATATCAGACAATGATTTTAAGGACAATCAAGCAGGACTTTCTGTCACCTTATTACCCTTCTAGTTGTGCAGGCTTTGCAGCTTTGGAGGTTGATTATGTCTCATCAAGTCAGTGTTGACTCTTAGCAACCACATAGATAGATTTTCTCCATTATGAACTATTCCTAACCTGGTCCTTCAGTTCTTCCAAGAGTGCATTCATCACCACTGTAACTGAATCCATCCACCTTGCTGCTGGTCATCTTCTTCTCTTTCCTTCCACCTTTCCCAGCATAAGAACCTTTTCCAGAGAGCTGGGTCTTCAGATAATGTGTCTGAAGTATAATAATTTGAGCCTGGTCATTTGTGCCTCAAGTCTGGTTGGTTCAGTGATCCATTTGTTTCTTTTCTTGGCTGTCCACAGTATTCTCAGGAGTCTTCTCCAACACCAAAATCCAAAAGCGTCAATGCTCTTCTATTCTGCTTGTTCAAAGTCCAACTTGTACTTTTATTAATGTTTTGCAGATCCTTTGCATTTTTGGCTACCAGAGTAGTGTCATCAGCACAGATTATTGATGTTTCTTCCTCCATTTTTGAAACCACACCTGTCTTCTTCCAACCCAGCTTCACTATATATAGTATATGCCAACCTGGAGACAGTCTACTTTGCCATGTTCTGTCTGTACTGTGGCTCCCTGGTCTGTATATAGTTTCACACGAGGACAATGAAATGTTCTGGGATTCCCAATTTTCTAAGCGCCTTTGACAGCTTAACATAACTGAAACAATTGAAGGCCTTTTATAATCAATGAAGCACATACCGACTTCTTTGGGGTATTCTTTGGCTTTCTCAATTATCCATCATGCATCAGTAATAATATCTTGTGTTCCTTGGCCTTTTCTAAAGCCAGCTTGAACATCTGGCATCACTTTTTCTATGTAGGGTTCTAATGTGCATTGTATGTTCCTAAGCATTATTTTGATAGCATGTGAAATTAAGCACATTGTACGATAGTTTGCACACTCTGTTAAGTCTCCTTTTTTTTTTGTATTGGAATGTACATTGACCTCTTCCAATTTCTTGGCCACTGTTGTCATTCTCCAGATTTGCTGGCATAGCTTGGTTAGAACCTTTACTGATTCTTCTTCTGGGTATTCCACCTGTAGCCTTCTGAATTGGTAATGATGGAGTGCTGATCTAACTTTATCTTCTAGTACTAGAGCAGAGCTTTCCAAACTTTTCATGTTGGTGACACACTTTTTAGACATGCATCATTTCACGACACACTCTTACAGCAGGGCACAAGGCAGGCACTAGGACCTGCGTGGAATCACAGCAGGTTTGGAGGCAGCCAGGCACAAGGCAGGCACTAGGACCTGCGTGGAATCACAGCAGGTTTGGAGGCAGCAAGGCACAAGGCAGGCATTAGGACCTGTGTGGAATCCTGGCAGGGCTCGGAGGCGGCAGCAGCAGCAGCTGCGACACACCCAGACACTGCAGCCGACACACTAACGTGTCCCGACACACAGTTTGGAAAGCTCTGTACTAGAGGTTCTTGAAAGTTGTAATGGGCAGAAAGGCTGACATAAGTATGGAATAACATCTAAAGTACCTTGGATGTTGACATCTCTACTGTACAGTACATCTCTACCGTACAGTATTTCAGTATACTACTTCCATCTTTCTTTTAATCAGTTACTATCTGTCCATTGTTATACTTTAGCATACCAATTTGAGGTTGGAACCTCCTTCTGAGTTCAGATATCATTTGGAAGATGTTCCTTGTTTTTCCATGTCTGTTTCCACCTGTTGTAATACTGTTTCTTATCTCTTTTCACAATTCTCTTAAATTCTTTGTTAAGTTCCTTCTGGAGATGTTTGTCTTTCTTGGCTGTAGCTTCTCTTCTCTTCTTAACAATTTCCAGAGTTTGTTTTGACATCTAGTTTGCTTTCTTCTGTTTCTTCATCTCTTTGATGGGTCTCTTTTCACATTCAGCTTTGGTGGAACGTACAAATCTAATGTCTGAAGGTAGATCTGTGCATATACTTTTCAGAACCTCATTTGTGCTCTGCCTTCAACATTGTGGAATAACAACAATAGTAACAATTACCTTTCTCCAACTTTGTTATGTGAAGTAAAATAAGGAAGAGTATCCATCACAAGAGGTGATTGGTTCAGGAGAGTCCTTGAAGTCTTAGTTAAGGTATCAAGGGAAGGGGTTTCTCACCTCATCCTGATCTATAGGAGCTCTTCACTTTACCACTTTGAATCCAGTTTCCTTAACACAATTATCAATTTTGAAATAATTTGTGGCAACCATTGGATGGTTGGGGACTGTACTTAATAATTTTTGATGAGTCAAGGGCTGCAGTGGGCAGAATGATAATGTGAAGATGGTGGTATTCTAATACTTCCTCACAAGGGATTTGCTTCAGCCCCTCTCTTGATCATTTGCAGTATCTTTGCTGGATCTTCTATAGTTCTTCAATTTTCATTCTGAAGTGTGGTAACTAAAATTATACAGAGTATCCCAGGTATAGTAGCACCATAGTTTTGCATGTAGGCATTACACTAAAATCTCATGTGTCAAGAAAAATCACTGAGAACATGGGAGGAGAATAATTAAAGTAACTAAATTTAGTTTTATTTAAATATCAGTCAAGTGAAACGAGAGAGCCAGATTGGTATAGTGGTTAAAGCCCCAGGCTAAAAACTGGGAGATCGTGAGTTCCAGTCCCGCCTTAGGCATGAAAGCCGGCTGGGTGACCTTGGGCCAGTCACACTCTCAGCCCCAGGAAGGAGGCAATGGTAAACACTTCCGAAATCTTGCCATGAAAACTGCAGGGACTAGTTCAGGTAGTTGCCATGAGTCAACAATGACTTGAAGGCACGCACATGCACACACACACACACACACACGCGAAATGAATTACTTATTTTGTCTTGGCCCTTCCCATTACTTTTTAGAGTGCCAGAGTGAAAAGCTGTTATCTGCAGCCCAGAAAAACTTTTGCACCCCCGCTTTCATTGAAGAGTGCAAGGATTATAGCAGGGGCATGCATACAAAGCTCAGTGTTCAGTCACTGAGTAACAGCTCTCCCCCTTGCACAGATGTCTTCCATGGTGCTCTTAGAATCTCCTAATGGTTTCAAAAAATCCTCCAGCTGTTTAATGTTTCTTTCTTGCAATTTAGGATTCATTACTCCTATCTCAAGAGTTAACAAGGGGGGATTTGACAGAGGCTGCTGATGAGGGCAGGGACAAAGGCCATGCTCTCATTGATAGTGACAGCAAAGGGCAAGTTTAAATGAGCACCCAGCATGTTTTGATGGAAGTATTCAATCTGTAGAGTGACTTTTGCATCCTGCTATTCAGAAGGAAAATGGCTATTTCCCAAGAACGGTCCTCAGGAGATCAGAGAGCTCATTAAGACTAATGTGGTGTACTAGATGGGAAAGCAAAATGGGGGTGGGTGGGCAGGCAGGGTCTTGGGCTGCTCTGAAAGCAAGAAGGAAGAAGACAGATCAGCAGTAGATTAAAGCTTAACTCCCTAGCACCCCTGAGAAAAAGGGATCAACCCCTTCACTCAATACGGGGTTATGGTGGGCAATGAATGAAGGGCAAAGGGAAGCACGTGGCACAATCATGGTCTACCCCAAATCCAAAATGCCCCATGTCTGTTTGCCACCAGAACTGGTCAAATAACAGTTGCGGTCTCTGAAATAGGGCTGGGCACATTTTGAAAACTATTCAGAAGTGCCTCAGACCTTACCTTGCTAAAAGCTCCTCTCTGCTATATATTAAAACAGCCTGACTTTCCATATACAGTCTGCCTGGGGAAAAAACGTTGTGGCTGCTTTAAGTGGTGAACGACCCCTTAGAATAGCCACAGCTATTTTTCAGGCTGATGCAGAAGTCTGAAGAGAGACAAACAGCTTGAATAAATAATAGAGCGCGCTGTGCTCACGTGAGGTTCAAAGTGCTTATTTTGAATACCGCTTGAATTGCTCCCAGGTTTCATTCTGAAAGTGTTCTCTTCAGAGATGTTTGTGTGAGTGTGCATATACATACATGCATGCAGTATAGCTGCCCAAATGGCACAAAAGTCTCCTAGCCAAGTAATTTTTTTCTGTGGGTTGGATTTTACCCAAATTGGAAGAGTGCTTAGGGTCACACGACACACTCAGCTTTGTTAGCAAAACCCAATTTACTGTGTTAAGTGGGCTGGGTTTGCACAAAAAGTTAACCAAGGAAAAAGCTAACCAGCTTACTAGGCTGTGCAGATATAACTCGTTCATCTGATGAAGCAAATTTTACCCACTTCCAGAATATCTCCTTTTTGCACTCTCCACCATGGGAGCTCTAATTTTACAGAAGCAGCAGCAGACCCTCTACGTGAAGAAGAGGCATGTCTTTAGGGCCAGGGGCGAACTGTTGGTGTGTGTGTTTTCTTGCACACGCAGAGTATCAGAAAGCATTTAGCTTTAGAGACCAATAAATAACACCAGTCATTGTAGTAAGTCAGTTGCAGTTGTATTAGTTACTCATTCAAACAGATACTATTTACAGTTCTCTTCCAGATCCCTGGAAGTGTTACAATTCTTTCATCACTCACCAGAAAAGATAAGTAGCAGAAGCTAGCAGGAGTAGAAGCAAGCAGGAGTAGAAAACAGAAGCAGTAATCAGGGCAGGGCAGGCAGGGGCTTTGTTAGAAAATCAGCAATCATGTCTTTTGAGTCACAATACTTTAACACAATTTCACCTTTGGCTATTAAATCCTTGACATGATAGCATCGTATGTCAATATGCTTAGTTCTGTTCCTACAACCCTTAGACTGTGCCATATGAATACAAGCCTGATTATCTTCAAAAACAGTTATAGGCTGGTGCAGTTCCATGCCTATATCTTTTAACAGTTGTTTAAACCATACGATCGCATTACAGATTTGTTCTAGGCTATAAAATTCTGCTTCTGCTGTAGAAAAAGCAACAGGTGTCTGTTTCTTAGAATGCCAGGCAATTGTTGAGCCAGCATACTGTATTATAGCTCCAGAAGTTGACTTACGATCACTGAGGACTGATCCCCAATCTGAATCAGCATATGCCTGTAATTTTTCTAATTCTTCTGTCCCAGAGGCAGAAAGCCTCAGACAGTAATCCTTTATGCCTTGCAAATACCTAAACAGTCTTTTCAATGCTGCTTTCCCAGTAGACGTGGGTTTTTCTACTTGTCTACTTAAAATTGAAACAGCATTAGAAATATCTGGGCAAGAATGATTTGCAAAACAGAAGCAGTAAGCAGGGCAGGCAGGTTCTTTTATACTCTTTAACCTGGATCATGTGCTGCCTGACCTTTTAAAGTTTGCAGGTGCTTAACTAACAAAGTTTTATTGCTGTGACTTACTCCTCAAAGAATAATACACCAACACAAACTTGGAATTTAGAGAGCATGTAGCGTATGTGCTCACCATATAGCTGCTTATCTATTTACAAAATGCCTGCCATGGTGGGCATCACCAATCCCAAGTTCTTGTTTACCAGGAGATGAAATAGTCCTTGCAAAGATGTTTTCTATACAATCTCAGTGGGACTTTTGTAGGGGTCACAGGCATCTGTTAAATAAATATGTTGCTAGAAGCTGGAGCTTTGCTTTGCTTCTTCTTATTTTTATTTAAAATATTCTTTTTTCAAAAGCAACTAGGGCATCAAGGGAAGGTTGGTGGGACATTGGTTCCCTGGACCCCATGTTGCCTAGGTCTTTAGGAAGGGTAAATGTGACTGTACCTTTAAGGGATACTCCCTTAGCTGAGTTAGGAGGTTAGGGCACTGGATTCCAATGGTAACAGGAGGTGGTCCATAAGAAAAAGCAGTTATTGTTTTTGTACTGGTAGGTCTGCACCAGATAAGTGCTCTGTATTAAGTGCAATATATTTGTGAGAAATTGAAATAAATTACCTATTAGGAATAGCTGCATTCAAAATCCCTTGATAGATTTTTACTCCAACCAGCATAAAGGTAAAGGTAAAGGTTCCCCCCGCACATTTGTGCAGTCATGTCTGACTCTAGGGGCCGGTGCTCATCTCCGTTTGTTAGCCAAAGAGCCAGCGTTGTCTGAAGATGCTTCCACGGTCATGTGGCCAGCATGACGCACGCGGAATGCTGTTACCTACCTACCGAAGTGGTACCTATTCATCTACTTGCATTTGCATGCTTTCGAATTGCTAGGTTGGCAAGAGCTGGAGCTAGTGCGGGAGCCCACTCCGCACGCAGGCCTAGGGATTCGAACCTCCGAACTTGCGATCTTCCGATCGACAATCCTGGTGTCTTACCCGCTGAGCCACCACACCCCTAATAGACTTTGTTAAAAATGTTTTAAATGGTTTGCTTGTGTGATGGTCCATAAATGACCATGTAATGGTCCACATAAGAAAGAACTTGGAAATTGGTGGGAGAAAGGAAAGGGCCAGGTTCCAGAAGGGAAAGTAGGTCAAAGAAAGGGATTCTTTCTTTTATATATAGTTCAGGATCAAAATAATTCAATGGATATTTCTCTGTCCTGTTCTTCATTCAAATCAGAGAACACGGAGAGGCTTCCAAGGCTGAGTACTTGTGCTGTAAATAGTATCCTGGGTATCAATAAATGCTTATGTTCTGACTTGCTCGCATAAAAGGCCAATTCTTTTGGGCTAGCTGGTGGCTGTGTTCCTATAACCTTTAAAACAACTGTTCCTTCTTCAGACGCTTTGGGGGAATGATGGCATGGGGAGTTCTGTGGAAAAAAGTAGACAAGGAAGTTGGGGATGTGGGACAGGTCAGAGAAAGATTGCTTTACATTCAAGACTAAATTCCCCGCAGAGAGCAGCTGAAACCCAAGACACAGGAACAAAGCAGCAGGTCAGCAGAAAGTCAGCAATTTTGGCATTGTAATCTAATGTTTACATTGGACACCACCATACTAAATCTTTCCCATAGCTAATGGACGGAAAACAAATGCAAGTGAGAGCATGATCAAACACGATCCTCCCCACCGCCACCCTCACATAATATGGAGCAAAGGTGGTGATGGTGGAAGGTTGCCAGCTCGATGTTTGTTTGTTTATTTATTTGCTTAGTTAACAGTTTTATAAGCATCATAAAAAAACCCCTTCCAAATCACAGAGAGTAAAAATAGGCTTAATGCTAAGCCTCTTTAAAAGACACCCAAAACAAAGAAGCCTTAATCTTCAGTTTGCTCAAATGAATCGAAAGTTGGTACCATTCTCTCCAAAGTGCCATGCACATCTGGAGAGTCAACACTGACACTTTCTCTCCCAAGCCACTAGGATAAAAAAAAAAAAAGGCAAAATCACAGCTGAACCGATCTGCCTATTCACAGCTCACCACCTGCTTGGTGCTGCAGGCCATCTTCTTCCTCTTTATTTGAATGTACCTGAAAAAAAACCCTTTGATCATTGTTCTCAGCATTGCTCAGTAGCTCATCCTTAGCACCTCTCAACAGCTGAACTTTAGTTTCCTTGTCACTGTCTGTACTGTTCCCTCTACCATTTTTAAGACTTATTTGATTACAATACACATAAAGTCTATTCTAGCTGGGATTGATGGGAATTGAAGCTTAAAGCATTGGAGGGCCACAGACTGCATCTCTCTATTGCTCGGGATCTGCCATTCTTTTTGTTTCTTATTTATGAAGCCATATTGTTTTCTCTGGACAGCCCTCTGCAGCCATTTGCTGGCATGCCGGAGATCTTCAAAATGAGTGGAACAGCAGGGACAGGCGTATCGGCCTCATCTCTGTCCTTATGGTCCATGCAACCTGCCATTTACTCTCCACACATTCATCTGGAAGTTCTAAAGGAGAGTTGAAAATGAGTCAACCCACTGCACAATCTAGGAACTAGTTTTATTGAAGGTCCTGGTTGTGCAGAGAGCTGCATTCAGTGAAAACAAGCTAGGGAAGGCATGGGACGCCAAGGAGCATTGTGTTATGAGCCCTCATGTCCTCAAGCAAATGCATGAACATGTTAAGATCTTCAGTTTCATTCCCATTCTCACACATCTTGGTATCTTAACCATTCAGCTTCTTGCTTCAGAATCCTATCTACCATTCCTTTGACCTTGTTAAAATTGGCTTTCCTAGAATCTGAGGCACTCATTTAACTAAGCCCATTGCTAATTTTCTTTAAAATCAAGGATCGCAGCATTGCATAGTCACTTTCCCACAAACATTTTTAAACAAACCATTGTGCAGTGTATGAATTCAACAGCTAGCACTTTATTTATTTTTTTCCTGTGGAAAAATGTCCACCTCACATAACTGATCATGTAGCTAGACTGATTTTCAGTGAGTAATTTGCATTGGAAAGCTTTTCAATGCCACTTGATATTGGCATAGTACCCTATGCAGATTAGGTAAATTTGATGAGAAAACATTTTTTCCTCTCTTTCTCTTATTTATTTTTACAGTATATATACTGTGCATTTTGGAAAAGCTGCATTTTAGAATCCAATTATATTTACTCTTTTAAAATATCTGTAATTTGGCCCAGGAAAATGTTGCTGAAACCTTTTCTTTGAATTGTAGAGTCCAAGCACAGTGTTGTTTTCATGCTTTTTTTCTTCCTATTTATTTCTATTAGATGCTCTCCAAAGTGTAATTAGGCTCACTTGTTTGGATTTCCATGTTGATGTGTACATTTTTGACATTAAGGCTACTCCCTCCTTTTTTCTGATGCATCTCTTCTACATGTCCTTCAGTGGCTACATTCCAATAATGGGAGTCATCCTGCCATGTCTCAGTTATACCTAGAATCTCTCTTCTCTCCCCCCCCCCGCCATACTAGCACCATGTTGACCTTGGTGTCTGAGCTTGAAAACTCAGGAGGCCTGGTTAACAATTAGATTGGAGAGCACCTGAGAATTCCAGGACTGTAGGCTATACTGGGAAGTCAAATGCACCACAGAAGAAGGCAATGGCCAGCCATTTCTTTGCTGTTGAAAAGAAAACTGTATGAGCATGTTCGTGAGGTCCTCAAGAGTCAGGCTTGATTTGAAGGAGACTTTACCATTTCAGACTCATCTTATTAATTGCTCCATTTTGTACTGTACATAAATGGATGTATAGAGAGCTACTGTATTGAAGGCCTTGTATACTCCAAGATTTCTCCAGCTATTTAATTATGGGTTTCTTTAGGCATCCTCATAACTTCCCCACTTTTGCCTCAGTACCTCCTCTTAAGCTATTGTCTCCATCCTGCTCTGGTTTAAATTTAAAGCTGCTTAGGTCAGGTGGAATCTGCCTCCAACAAATAATTTTTCCCAGTCCTTGTAATGTCTTGCCCATCTTTTATTTACCACACACACACTTATTATTCCTTAACAACATGACTGGCAAGAGAGAAACAATGAAATGGCTTAGCAAGAACTGAGTTGCTTCATCAAACCCATGAATACTTTTTGAAGATAAAGTTTCTTTAGCTGAAGTTCTTTTGTAACCTCATCTGGGCTGATTTGTTTGCTTAGATGGGAAGAGAAGAAACATTTTGCATAGATTAGAGCCCCTTGCGATTCAAATGGATATAAATTGTGAGCACTGAGAAAATGACTGGGATGGGCAGTCAGGATTGGATTCAAATAATGATGTGTTGCATCTGTCCTGCAATTTCTCCTGTTTACTCTTTGTGTGAAAAAATCTTCTATTTTTCTTATTCTTAAGGGGCTTGATAATTTATTTTAAATTTCTTCTGGTGGTATTTTTCAATTGATTTTATTGTTGGAGATGGTGAAGGGCACTACTGTTGATGCTGGTTTTGGTTAAACATCTTTCCATCATTGCCTCCTTCCTCAATCTGAAAGAGACCAATGGGAGGATTTCCCTTATGAGGTTTTTCCTTAAGATTTATTAGAAATGTGGGAACCCAGGAAGAGAACTGCAGACCACTGGAGAGAAGATTTCAGAGGAATCCCTCATCAACCATCAGGCTTCCACACTTCAGAATCTTTGGAGTCAGACAAATATGCAATTGGTAAACTGAAGACCTAATGGGGAACATAAAGTATGGGGAGCTAAGTCAGGATTCATCCCCTTAAAATCCCTCAACCATTTTTAACCTATAATAAAGGAAAACCATAACATCAGATTAAAGAACATACATATTTAAGAATAGTACAGAAATAATAGTGAAGAAAAACTTATAATGTGAGCATAAGTGAGAACATGTCTGCTTGCAATGAAAGCTGTCTGAGAAAGGACAAGATCAGGCCACATGGTTATTCTCCTTCTACCTCTCCTGGGAAGAACCATTGTGCCAGCTCCCATCGCCTCTCATGGATCTTTCTTTGCCTCACAGATAGTCAGATTTGGGGGGTTGCAAAGGCAAATGGAGATGCAGAAAATGTCCTGAAGATACCCACATTCATTTGCAAGTTCATGTTTGGACATTCACAGATAGACCCTTGGGCTTCTTCCAAATAAATAAATGCAACAATGTTGTACTCCACCAGGAGAATTTCAGACAAACCTTCCTCTTCTTTGAAAGAAATTTTGGAAGTGGTTTGTCTAATTCTTCAATTGAATTAGAACTGAAGGGAAAATGGCAGAAGAATTTTTTTGCATGGAACTATTTTCAACGGAATGCTCCTCAGAAGCTGTTGGGACGAAGGACCAAATTCTCTGGCCAATCTATGCAGTTGCAGGGTGGTGGTCAAAAAGACTACATTTGGTAGTGTTCTCCCTCCTGTGCCATCTAAAAGGTACAGGGCTCTTCAGAGGCCTGATCTTAGCAATAGATATTTAGCCCTGCCCAACCTCCAACGCTTGGCACCTGTGAAATTGGAGAGCTTCTGCTCTTGTTTTCTATGTAGGCAGGCTCAGTGGAGCCAAAGCAGAATCGTAATGCATTGTTTAACCTTGTCAGTTTGTGCGCTGAGCTCCTTCCACTAGTTTAACTCCCCATTAAATCATAATATATGGCTTCTTTAGGCACTGAAATGCACTTTATAATACTCAGTGGTGTGTGATTCATCCTATGAGATCTTCGTGAAGGAATCGGGTCAATTTTATTGATATGTGCAGATGATAACTATACAGCAATTAATAGCAAGTGAATTTTGCCTGCCAGACACAGTTACACAAAGTCTAAATGCATCTTCCTCCCTCCTTCAGGACTCACAAGGCACTGCTTAATTTGGGGACGAAATGAGGACCTGATGGGGCAAGCAAGGGATATACTTAGGAGAGTTGGTAGATTGCTGCTTTCTTGAAAGTATGTTCAACTGGGGCTGCCTTATCCTTATTTAGCATGGTAATACTGGGTTGTTTGAAAAGATAAAATGATATGGCTGAAACAGAAATGTCTTGATAGTAATTTATAATGTGGACACCTATTTAAGTACATAGATCTGGCAGTGATTAATTAGGGCTGAACAACTGCCATAGGTCAAGGATCCCACAGTTTGGAGGGTCTGAATCTTTGATTTTTTTCAAAAAAACAGTTAAGAACATGTCCTACACACTCATTCAAATCTGCTGGTTGGCTGGCTAGATCTCTCTTTCTTTCTCCCTGTGTTCTGATTCTTCCCCTTAAGAAGAAGGGAAACTGAGGGTGACAGAGAGTAACTGGGAAAGGATTGTCTGAAATCCATGGTTACTTCTCAGCCCTGAAAATACCACTGAGTGATGATCATGCCACTCTAAATGAATGCTATGGATATGAAAAAGGTGCAAAAAAGGTCACGCAAAAGTGAGTAGGATTGGAAGCTGTGAAGGTAGTTCTGCAGTTTAAGAAAAAAAGACTAGTAAATTGTGATCTCAAAAGCATCTCACTTTTTTTGGCAAAGGCATCTGAGAATTCCATGGATAGCCAAGAAAACAAACGAATTCTCACTCAAAGAATTCTCACTCAAATCACAAATTATCAGGCTCAAAATATCATATTTTGGACACATTATGTGAAGACCTAGCTCTCTTGAGATCTCTGTAACGCTGGGAAAGGTGGAAGGAAAAAGAGGATGGCCAGCAGTAAGATGGATGGATTCAATTACAGTGACAATGGATGCACTGTTAGAAGATCTGAAGGACCAGGATGGACAGGTCATCCCAGGGAAAATCAATCTATGTGGTCACAAAGAGTTAGCACTCTTGATGGCACATAGTCAATCACTCATACATGTCTATCCAACAGTAAACTTTATGGAATTATTAGTACTTTGTTGTTGTTCAGTCGTTCAGTCGTGTCCGACTCTTCGTGACCTCATGGACCATAGCACGCCAGGCCTTCCTGTCCTCCACTGTCTCTCGGAGTTTACTCAAATTCATGTTCATTACATTGGTGATGCTATCTAACCATCTCATCCTCTGCCGTCCCCTTCTCCTTTTGCCCTCAGTCTTTCCCAGCATCAGGGTCTTTTCCAGTGAGTCCTCTCTTCTCATTAGGTGGCCAAAGTATTTGAGCTTCAGCTTCAGCATCTGTCCTTCCAATGAGCAGTCAGGGTTGATTTCCTTTAGGATTGACTGGTTTGACCTCCTTGCAGTCCAAGGGACTCTCAAGAGTCTTCTCCAGCACCACAGCTCGAAAGCATCAATTCTTCGGCGCTCAGCCTTCCTTATGGTCCAACTCTCACAGCCATACATTGCTACTGGAAAAACCATAGCTTTAACTATACGGACCTTTGTCGGCAAGGTGATGTCTCTGCTTTTTAATATGCTGTCTAGGTTTGCCATAGCTTTCCTTCCAAGGAGCAAGCGTCTTTTAATTTCATGGCTGCAGTCACCGTCTGCGGTGATCTTGGAGCCCAAGAAAATAAAATCTGTCACTGCTTCCATTTCTTCCCCTTCTATTTGCCAGGAAGTGATGGGACCAGATGCCATGATCTGGGTTTTTTTAATGTTGAGTTTCAAGCCAGCTTTTGCACTCTCCTCTTTCACCCTCATCAAGAGGCTCTTTAGTTCCTCTTCACTTTCTGCCATTAGGGTGGTATCGTCTGCATATCTGAGGTTGTTGATATTTTTCCCGGCAATCTTAACTCCGGCTTGTGATTCATCCAGCCCGGCATTTCTCATGATGTACTCTGCATATAAGTTAAATAAGCAGGGTGATAATATACAGCCTTGTCGTACTCCTTTCCCAATTTTGAACCAGTCGGTTGTTCCATGTCCGGTTCTAACTGTTGCTTCTTGACCCACATACAGGTTTCTCAGGAGACAGGTAAGGTGGTCTGGTACTCCCATCTCTTTAAGAATTTGCCACAGTTTGTTGTGATCCACACAATCAAAGGCTTTAGCGTAGTCAATGAAGCAGAAGTAGATGTTTTTCTGGAACTCTCTTGCTTTTTCCATGATCCAGCGAATGTTGGCAATCTGATCTCTAGTTCCTCTGCCTCTTCGAAACCCAGCTTGCACTTCTGGTAGTTCTCGGTTCACATGCTGCTGAAGCCTAGCTTGTAGGATTTTGAGCATAACCTTGCTGGCATGTGAAATGAGCGCAATTGTACGGTAGTTTGAACATTCTTTGGCATTGCCTTTCTTTGGAATTGGAACGTAAACTGACCTTTTCCAATCCTGTGGCCACTGTTGAGTTTTCCAAATTTGTTGGCATATTGAGTGCAGCACTTTAACAGCATCATCTTTTAGGATTTTAAATAGCTCAGCTGGGATACTGTCTTCTCCGCTAGCTTTGTTGTTAGTAATGCTTCCTAAGGCCCACTTGACTTCACTCTCTAGGATGTCCGGCTCAAGGTCAGTGACCACACCATCGTATTTATCAGGGATATTAAGATCTTTCTTGTATAGTTCTTCTGTGTATTCTTGCCACCTCTTCTTAATCTCTTCTGCTTCTGTTAGGTCCCTGCCTTTTTTGTCCTTTATCATGCCCATCTTTGCACAAAACGTTCCCTTGATATCTCCGATTTTCTTGAAGAGATCTCTAGTCTTCCCCATTCTATTGTTTTCCTCGATTTCTTTGCATTGTTCATTTAAGAAGGCCTTCTTATCTCTCCTTGCTATTCTCTGGAATTCTGCATTCAGTTGTTTATATCTTTCCCTTTCTCCCTTGCCTTTTGCTTCCCTTCTTTCCTCAGCTATTTGTAAAGCCTCATCAGTCAGCCACTTTGCTTTCTTGCATTTCTTTTTCTTTGGGATGGTTTTAGTTGCTGCCTCCTGTACAATGTTACGAACCTCCATCCATAGTTCTTCAGGCACTCTGTCTACCAGATCTAATCCTTTAAATCTATTCCTCACTTCCACTGTATATTCATAAGGGATATGATTTAGGTCATACCTGATTGGTCTAGTGGTTTTCTCTACATTCTTCAATTTAAGCCTAAATTTTGCAATAAGAAGCTCATGATCTGAGCCACAGTCAGCTCCAGGTCTTGTTTTTGCTGATTGTATAGAGCTTCTCCATCTTTGGCTGCAAAGTATATAATCAATCTGATTTCGGTATTGACCATCTGGTGATGTCCATGTGTAGAGTCGTCTCTTGTGTTGTTGGAAAAGAGTGTTTGCTATGACCAGCGTGTTCTCTTGACAAAACTCTGTTAGCCTTTGCCCTGCTTCATTTTGTACTCCGAGGCCGAACTTGCCTGTTATTCCGGTTATTTTTTGACTTCCTACCTTAGCATTCCAGTCCCCTATGATGAAAAGGACATCTTTTTTTGGTGTTAGTTCTAGAAGGTGTTGTAGGTCTTCATAGAACCGGTCAACTTCAGCTTCTTTGGCATCAGTGGTTGGGGCATAGACTTGGATCACTGTGATGTTGAATGGTTTGCCTTGGATTCGAACTGAAAGCATTCTGTCGTTGTTGAGGTTGTACCCCAGTACTGCCTTTCCCACTCTTTTATTGACTATGAGAGCTACTCCATTTCTTCTAAGGGATTCTTGCCCACAGTAGTATATATAATGGTCTCCTGAATTAAATTCGCCCATTCCTGTCCATTTTAGTTCGCTGATTCCCAATATGTCGATGTTCAATCTTGTCATCTCATGTTTGACCACATCCAGCTTACCTTGATTCATAGTTCTTACATTCCAGGTTCCTATGCAATATTGTTCTTTACAGCATCGGACTTTCCTTCCACTTCCAGACACATCCACAACTGAGCGTCCTTTCGGCTTTGGCCCAGCCGTTTCACACTTTCTGGAGCTACTCGGAATTGCCCTCCGCTCTTCCCCAGTAGCATTTTGGACACCTTCCGACCTGAGGGGCTCATCTTCCGGCGTCATATCTTTTAGCCTTTTGATACTGTCCATGGGTTTTCTTGGCAAGGATACTGGAGTGGTTTGCCATTTCCTCCTCCAGGGGACCACGTTTTGTCAGAACTCTCCATCATGACCTGTTCTTCTTGACCTGACTTCATTGAGTTACGCAAGCCCCTTCGCCACGACAAGGCAGTGATCCAGGTAAATACGTATAGAATTGCATTCCTATATCCAATTTCTGGAAACAAACTTATTAAACTCTATGGGAATTAACTATTACATTGTCATAGCCAAAATACATATTACATATAAAATCAAAGAACTTGATTAAGATTTAGGGGAGTTTAGCTTAAGGGAAAAGAATTTGAATAAAGGATAACCTAATATAATGGTATATAATACAGTACGTATGTGGACAAAGTGGATATGATTCAGAACCCAAAGTCAACCCAATGAAATTGAATATTGGGAGATTTAGAACAGATTAAAAATAAATTATTCTTGAAGTAGTACACAGCCAAACGTGGAATTCACTACCATGAGAAGTAATGATGCCCACTAATATGAACAAAGAGGATTAGGCCAGTTTATGGATGCTAAAGCCATTAATACTTGTGAGTCACAATTTCTACATATTACCTCCAGTTTTGGAGAGTTGGCTTCTGATACTAGTTTCTGGGAAATGCAAGTTCTAATTATGTCTTGCTTGAAGTCTTCCTATGGGCATCTAGTGGGGCTTTGTGAGATCAATGCCCAGCTAGACAGATCTTTTTCCCCAGTCCAAAACAGTTCTTTGTATGTTCTTATCATGTACTGTGTAGAGCATGAAATAAGCCACTGGGTACTTTTTTTTTTAAATAAATTTTTATTAGAATTTTACAATACATAGTTAAAAGTTAGAAAAAGAAATAGAAATACAAAATCAAAATCAAAATAAAAATAAAAAAAAGAAAAAGTGTAGTAAAGTAAAAGAAAAAGAAAAGTATGAAACATAGGTAACTTCCTATCCCTGGTCATAAGAACAAGAAAATCCATCCTTAAGTGCTAGTTTTTCATACAATAGATAAGAATAATTCTTTGTCTAATATACCCTATTATATTTATAGCCTAATCTTCAAATCCCCATATACTGTAAGCTTCGCCCCTAAGCCACTGGGTACTTGATTACTCTTAAGTAAGAGCAATCTGGGAGTGCAGTTTGGGAGTAAGACCATGGCCCTGAGAAAAACTTAAGCTTTTTGCTCCCATCATAGTTCCAATAAGTTCCTACAACTGCTTCTATTTAGCAAAGTGGGGAAACCAAGCATGCAATAGCTAAATTTCCATAGCATGTTTAGTTTGGTTCTAAGAGAGCAGACAAAAACTCATGCATGATGTGAAGAAAGGGAAATGTTTTCCTCCTATCCCATAATCTGGGATTCAAGGTTTTACAATGAAACTGGTTGACAGATTCAGAAATTTCAAAAGAAAATACTTCTTCATACAAGAGTAAAAGGTAAAGGGTTCCCCTGCACAGTCGTGTCCGACTCTAGGGGCCGGTGCTCATCTCTGTTTCTTAGCCGAAGAGCCAGCGGTGTCCGAAGATGCTTCCACGGTCATGTGGCCGGCATGACAAGCACGGAACGCTGTTACCATCCCACCGAAGTGGTACCTATGTATCTACTTGCATTTGCATGCTTTTGCATGTACCTATTTATCTATTTTGCAATTGCTAGGTTGGCAAGAGCTGGGGCGGGTGCAGGAGCTCACTCTGTCACAAAGGGCTAGGGTCTCGAACTGCCTAACTTGCGACCTTCCGATCGACAAGCCTGGCATCTTAACCACTGAGCCATCGCGCCCCCTTTTCATACAAGAGTACTTAATACAAAATACTTCTTTGTAGAATTAATTGCAATTAATTCATGTACTTCATACCAAAAGAGGTGATGGTGACCTTTGGCTCCAATGGTTTGAGGGGGGGGGGAATATTAGATATTAGTTTTTATATTTAAATAGAATTTCTGTATTACTGAATAATGCAGGTCTTTTACATTCTTTTTACTAGTTTTTCTGGTGGTTAAGACTAATGTTCCTTCAAAGACATTTGGAGGATAGCAACTAAACAATAGAGATGGGGAAGTGCTTTGGCCTGGGAAAGTTAAAATCCTACCACATTTTATCTTACCCCAAAGGCCAAGAAGAGTTTAGGAGCATTAAAATGCTGGAGGTGTTGTGGTTCCTTCAATTAAACATGGATGTATTGTAAAAAAAAAAAAAACAACTTGTTTGAATTAATCTACCAGAATCTTGCTGTTTGAGGGGTAAAAAGGGGAAGAAAAGGCAAACATTTCCCACTGAACTGATTACCTGTTATTATTTTTTGTCAACAGAGGTTGAACCTTGATTTAAATAAGTCTAAACAGTTGTAACATGTAGCTTCCCGTTTTGTAATCCCCAGGTCCCAGAAATCACACTGCCAAATTTCTATGGGAAAAAAAACATGCTAAGAAACAGAGGTGAAAGTTAGCACTACTTTTCAGTAGGGGAAAAAAATGCATAACTGGAAAAAAGTTGCTTTCTCCTGGCCCCACAAAACCAACTCACTCTCCAATGTCAGTCCCACAAAACCCCTAGAAATACTAGCCTGTCCAGTGTCAGTGATGTCCCTGAATCCCTTTATCCACTCTAGCCTCTCTCAAATAAAACAACATAAAGTGTGCTTGCTTAACCTCAGACTCAGGCTTGAACTACAGAAGTGTAAACAGGCAGCACAACTCTTTGGGAATAAGAGAGTTTGTGCTAGCATTGCTAACTATAAAGCCTTGTAAACGTGGACTAGCCAGGACAAAGTGAGAGTGGATCCCTCCTCCCTTTTCTCTAGCCATACAGCTGGATTCATGTGCTTTCATCCAATGGGGCAGAAAAGTATGACGGCATAATTTGCACTAATCTCCTAACTGAGCTCTAATCTGTGCCTACAGATTATGAGAGGTTTATGAGTGCTTCTGTCCTTACAGCTTTATTGTGGGACAATTTAAGGGCAGTGATTGGTGGGTTTCTCTGGCTTTATTTCTCCTCCCACCCAGTGAGGAAAATGTCACCAATTGCTCTCCATAACATATGGTGGGACAGGCTTGGGCAACTGTAGGGGGGTGCCTGGGATGGCACAATAGGTTGCTATTGCGTAGGTGCTCCACCACAGTAACCTGTCTCTCTGGCTGCTACAGAAGACAAATCTACTGGTCTTCTGGAAGACAGGTAAACCCATGTCCAAAAAAAACCTGGATCACAGATTAGTTGGGGGAGGAGTCATGTGAGGTGGAGTAGGAGGGAACTCGTACGACACATCAAGACAACATCAAGTGTCATCCCAGGCCTGTCCTGTCAGGCCACAGGCATGGTAGAGGGGTTGTGAGGAGCATCAGGGGTGCTCCTGCCTCCCTCATTTCCTTCAGCTCTGCCTGTGATCCATCACTTGGGCCAGAAGGGAGAAACAGACCAAACTCTTGTCAATTTGTGGAGTCCTTGGTGCTCTCTGAGCCTTGTTGTTTTCTTGCAGACATTTCATTGCCAGGCTAGGCAACATCTTCAGTGCAAAAAGGGAGTGGGACTTACTCTCTGTTTATATACCATGGCTTGCCCTGCCTGTGTTGGTGGGGGTGTTGTTCTCCCCTTAGGAGTTCCTTGATTGGGCTGTTTTCTGCTGCTTGGTTGATTGACTAAGTTAATAGTTCCTTGATTAGGGTATATTGTGCTGTCTAATTGTCCCTCTGGTGCTAATCCTGGTGTTAATCTTTGCATATCTGGGTGTTGATTGCTGGCAAGGTGGTCTTCTGGTCTTCTGGCTTTTCTATTGTCTCTTATGAATGGTATGTAAATGTTGTTTACCTCTATGTGTCTGTTGATGGCTGCTTTGTCTGTCTGAGTGCCAAGCTTCCAGGAATTCTCTAGCATTTTTGGATTTGGCTTGGTTTAAGATGCTCACAGTATCCCAGTCTTGTCAATTTCTCTCCAGCCCCCAAGTATCTCAAATGCTAGGCACAATGAGAGGCAAAAGAACCCCCTCCCCCCCTACAAAATACTGGATAGGCAAAACAGCACCCCTCCCCCATGATAAAAACCATAAAAAGCACAATCAAACAACCCTCTCTTGCCAGGAGAAGCAGCAGAAAATTGGAATTCACTCATTTGGAACAGAAGCAGCAACTTACAGCTGGCAGAACCAGCCCTTTTCTTGGTTCAAATCAACCTCCCATGAAGACAGCGTTCACCTGTTTTCTAAACACAGATATAACCATCAGAGGTCAGATGCCTCTGTGGAAATCAGGTGCCTGATCTCTCTTGTTGCCCAACCCAAAATGGCCATGGAGGGCAGGCCCCAGTGACCAGAGGGGAGGAGGTGTGATCACAGCAGCCAAAGGTGTCCAATGGGTGTTGGGTAAATCTTAGCACTTGACCATGTCATCACCACCATAAAGGTTTATCAGGCTCCAGAGGGCAGACTGGTTTTGCTTTGGGAGCAGAAGTCAAATTTTTCCCCTTCTTAATCTTCTGCTAAAGCAGGAGTGAGCAAGCTGAGTCTCTAAAACCCATTTTTGTATCTCTTTAAAGCCTTCTCCACTTGTGGTGCAAGTGCTAAATTGTGCCGTGTTTTCCTATTTTTAGATTAAATTCATGTAAGTGAGGAGTAAGTAAGGCCAGGGTGCATTTGGAAATTTGAGAGCATGTGATGGCTCTCAATGGCTGCTATGGCTGTGTGGAGAGCCATGGAGATGACTTTGGAGAAATAGTTACAAAAAAGTAAAGTTCAATAAAGTACACTTCCAGTCAAACTTGTTGCGTCTGTTTCCTGCCCTGGCCTACCTGACAGACCCATCAGAAAATACCCATTTATCAGAATTTGCTCCCAGGATACTCACTATCATCCCCATGGGACCTCTGTGTCCCAATGTATCACTGACAGTAAATGTGATGCTGGTGATTGGTGCTTTATTTTGCAACATGCCAGCCCTCGCTTTAATTTTTTATTCCAAGAATCATTTTTAGAAGGTCAGCTTGATAGGATTGTGAGAAGTCTCTAGGCTGCCCATGGGATCCACATTACCCTCCTTGGACATAAGCCCTAAAATGTTTAAAAGAAAACAAACATCTTCCCCAATCTTGCAAATGCAGTTTTGCTACATGTATGATAGAACAATGGTTCGTATCCCTGTCCCATCCATTTCAGCCCTTGACCTTCCCATAAACATTGTGCAGGGCTCCAGCCTCCCCAGAGTTGCCTATGTCCGGGTGAAAGGAGCCCGGTGTGATCAAATGGAGTGTGGTCAACTCAGTCATTTGATAACCACTCAGTTCTGCTTTGACCTTCCAATGCTTTACAGGCATCAGCTATTCAGACACTGTGAGCGCCACCGAGACGTGCAAGCCCTGTAAGGAGTGTGTGGGCCTGGAGAGCATGTTGGCGCCCTGTGTGGAATCGGACAACACCGTCTGCAAATGTATCTACGGCTTCTACCGGGATGAGAGCAATAAGTGTAAAAAGTGCCGCATTTGTGAAGTGGGCTACGGCCTTGTCTATCCCTGTGGGGAAAACCAGAACACGTGGTGTGAGAAATGCCCTACGGGGACGTATTCCGATGAAGCCAACCATGTGGACCCCTGTTTCCCCTGCACAGTGTGTGAGGAAGACGAGATCATCGAGAAGGACTGTACTGCAACTTCAGATGCCAAGTGCAGAGGTAATTATACAGTTTTTAATTCTAACTCCTAAGTAGCTTCCACAATATGAGCGACCCAACCCAACCGCCATTGTGCACATGATTATGGGTGGCCTAGCCATTTTTACCATTCTCTTTTTGCTTTTTTCCAAACCAGATTGAAAAATAATGCTAAAATCGAAGCTGGCACAGCTAGGGTCAGCCCCATGCCAGACAGATGCTGGTAGGGGATCTTTGTTGGAAACATCCTCCCCATCCACCAAATTAGTTCCTTCATGGTGCAGAATAGAGGAGGGAACAGCTGGTGTCCTGATTTCATCTCTTTGCTGCTCCTGTTATGTACAGAACAGGGTTAAGGCTGGAATGACCCACGGCCACTTCCTTTGAGGCTGTCCATGCTAATTACTCGCAGTATTGTTTCCAGCGGCTCTGAAAAGTTCTGTCCTTTTCAAGATACTTATTTATTTAGCAAACATACATGGCTGCCACTTTAAACGGGTAACTCTGGGCTGTTTACAAAACATATAAGGAAAGCACCATGCAAAAGCCAAAAGACCACACCAAATTTAAAATAGTTGAGGCTCCTGAAGTGTTTAAGTGCTTAACAGCGTGAAAGCAAAACATACATGCGGGCTTCTGCTAAAATCCTAGCCCAACTCCAGGAAAAAGCCAGGTCTTCAAATCCTCTGGAAGGCCAATGGTGTTGGGACTATCTGTATCTAGATATACAGATTATGTAAAATTCTTCCCTGTTGCTCATGTTCCTCTCACCCTCTTTTTGCCTGCCTTTTGTCCCATTTTGCCAGTTAAGTCTTTTGATATTTGCTGATGTGTAATAAATAAACTTCAAGCTATATTTTTGTTAGCTGAACTGAGTGGTGTGTGTGCTTGCTCTGATCTAGATATAGGGACTGATTGGGAGTACTATATGCTGGGGGCAAACTAAACTAGAAATTGCCCAACAATCGTAGTTATCTCCCATCTCTTTCTGTTCATCAATCACTTCCTTGTGTGGCCATGGGGTGTATGTGTAAAAACTGACACATAACCATAGAAACAGAATGTCTAGAGACTTTGTCTCAATCTTGGGGCAGATAAATTACTCCCACCATACAGCTGATCCGGCAGCATTAGTTTAATCCTATGCAAAACTAGATCAGTTCAGGCTAATTCTAACCCCACCCCACCAAGTTTAGTTGACTTGGGCCCATTTTTTTGAGTTCCCATGATATGTTACTCCCATGATTCATTGATGAATCCTATAGGAGCAGACCCAAAAAATGTTATTATGACATGATATCTACTTTGCTGAATGGTGAAAAAACCCTGGGGACTGTAATACCTAAACTACAGTTTGGGATATTTGGGAAGAGCACTTTGTTGTCTGTTTGTTGTTCAGTCGTTTAGTCATGTCCGACTCTTCGTGACCTCATGGACCATAGCACGCCAGGCCTTCCTGTCCTCCACTGTCTCCCGGAGTTTGCTCAAGTTCATGTTCATTACATCGGTGATGCTATCTAACCATCTCATCCTCTGCCGTCCCTTCTCCTTTTGCCTTCAGTCTTTCCCAGCATCAGGGTCTTTTCCAGTGAGTCCTCTCTTCACATTAGGTGGCCAAAGTATTTGAGCTTCAGCTTCAGTATCTGTCCTTCCAATGAGCAGTCAGGGTTGATTTGATTTCCTTTAGGATTGAGGGAAGAGCACTAATTGGTGACAAAACAATTGGTCATCTTTGGGTTATATATTTGTAACTAATAACACAGAGATGGAGCTAAACAGTATGCACAATCCTTCTATTGGGCAGCAGAGATCCTGCCCTATAGCAGATATCCAGAAATAGGCAACCAGCATTAGTGCTTCAAGCAATGGGGTAGGGATGGAGGTTCAGCAAAATGTCCTATGGACTAGGTCCCTGATTTATTTTATATTTTTTAAATCCAACTCCAGGCTATCCTGGTTTTCTCCCAGTATAGTCTTGGTCCCCCCCCCCCCCCCCGCCACTCTTTACTAGGCACAGTTAAGGAAAGGAACATGTTGATTTGTTCTTTCCTTTTTCTTACCATTGCTTGACCCTCCAAAAAACGAAAACAAACAGCCAAGCCATTTTGCATTATCAGCTGCAAGAAGATGCTGATGGCCACCAGTGGGAGGCTGGAGCTGCCCAGTGGGGGAGCCAGACCAAAACCAGTTTAAGATAAAAAACCTTAAGAAGAGAAGTAACCAGGAGGCTTTGCTGGCCCCACCAGCAGCAGACCGAGCAAGCACATGAGCCACTTGATCACAGATCCCCTCAAGGGTGGGATGGTTGTCTTTCTTTATATTGCCTGGCAATAATTTCTAAATAGACTTCGGTATTTTTTAATGGGACTGTGTGAAATTTTTGCAAAACTATGCCCCTTTTTGCTGTCTTTGCCATAATGATACGTTTACTCCTAGTATGATCCCCACCCAAAATATAGCCAGTCCTGCTGGCTCTACGCTCTTCTGTACATTTAAAACCAAAGGTTGTAACCATCAGAATTGTTCTGCTGTCCTGAGCACCAGAAGCTGAAGCCCATCTTTTGATGTAAACATTGAAGCAGATTTGTTTTGCTTACCCCACAGAGGGATGGGTTTTTCCCTATGACTGACAACACCCAAACAGAAATCAACCTGCTCTTTTCCTGTTTCTTGAGCATGTCTTGACTTGCAAAAGGTAACAAGTAAAGTCTGTAGCTTGAATCATGTCAACTGGATTTCTATTTTCTCAGTGGAAACGTTTCGCTCCTTATCCAAGGAGCTCCTTGGATAAGGAGCGAAACGTTTCCACTGAGAAAATAGAAATCCAGTTGACATGATTCAAGCTACAGACAATTCCACCTGGATGACTGAGAACCTTCATAGACGTAACAGGTAAAGCTTTCTATGGCAAGGAGATAAACAGGATCTCCTGCTAGTTGCTGCAGGGAAAGTGGCAAACTGTACTGTAAAACATAGCAATAGAGTGCAATTCTGAACTTGGCACCCAGTGTCCACATCAGAATTGGAGGACTGTTGGGAAACATATTCTTAGTAGACTTTCCCCATTTCATTGGGCCATCTTCCTGCCACCATTACTATCGCTGCACAGATGACCTCTCCTTCTTGGTCCAACCTCCATCATTGTCTGAAGGAAAGAATAAGGCTAGTAGAGGCTTGTCTGCCTCCTCCTCCTCCTCCTCCTCCTCCTCCTCCTCCTCCTCCTCCTCCTCCTCCTCCTCCTCCTCTGCTTGGAGATGGCTATCAAACAAGTGGCAATAGCAATGAGAAGATCTGGGCCAGATCAACAGTGACTCTCTTCTGAAATGTGGGTGGTGGGCTGTGGCGGAGGCCTGACTATATCGCTTTTGGTGCTGGTCCTCTTGCCAAATCCCACTTTCCCCTTTCTTCTCAACTGCTGGAAAAGAGCCAATAGAATAAATGTGTCATTATGTGTGTCATTATACCCATCTTCTGCCTAATCTTAGCTGTGTCCAATAATCTAAGGCTTGCTTATCAAGTCATTAGAATATTTCTTGGGATTCTCAGAATCCCAACTGCTGTTTGATGTGTTGTAGTCCTCATAGTGGAAGGCAAAAACCTGACAGTATAATGCAGAGCATGGAAACCAATCTCTTCTGCTTGGCAACATCTCTATTTAAAAGATAGGAATTCCAATATGAGATTGATTTCTTGTCATCCCGGGCCGTCACACATGGGCCAGTGTGCAGAATGGCAGAAATAGCAAGTTAAGTTATTCTCAAAATACGGATGCCTGTATATTTCATTTATGGGACAAAGAGCAATGGGAAATGGGTAGGGGTGGCTTGCAGAAAAGCGTAACAAGGGGAAATGGTTCAGAAATGCTCTCTTCGAGGTACAGTATACCATACTTCAGCTCGATGGTGAGGCTGTAGAAGCTGAATTTAATAAAACAGACACAAAACAAACGAACAGAAGATGAAGGGAGTCACTTGCTATATTCACACTTGTGCTAAGCCATATTGTGGTTTAACTGTCTGTAATTTAGTGTGGGAACTCAGCCCCTGTGGTTTTGATATCATGGCTTAGTGTGAACTGAGCCAATTGTGGTCTATCTAGTAAAGCATAGTTAAACGGAAGAGTTTTAAGTTTGAGCCGTGGGGAAAATCAAGGCTGATTTAAAGAAACCAAACAAAATTGCAATCCTATGCCCAATACTGTATCTGAGAATAAAACAAATGTGTTTACACTATAAATGCCAGAACTGATGTGGTTTGATCTGCAAGCTGATTCTGATCCCATTTGAGCAACCAAGTTCCTGGATGGTCTTCCACAAGCCTAACCTTTCAGTGTTTGTTATGCTGATCTCTCTTTCAAAATTGCCGTAAAGCTCTCTGGCATTCCGACTTCACTGATTCAGATGTAGCAACTCCAGTCTGAAAAACAGTGATCTACAGACCAGGTACAAGTCCTGTCCCTGCCCACTTTCTCTTTCCCCTTCTCCTCTTGCATGGCAGATATTGACAGATGACTCTCCAGGGTAGAGCTCAGGGTAACAGCAGGATCCCAATATGTCTATGAAGGTTCTCAGTCATCCAGGTGGAATTGTCTGTAGCTTGAATCATGTCAACTGGATTTCTATTTTCTCAGTGGAAACGTTTCGCTCCTTATCCAAGGAGCTTCTTCAGTCTGAGCAAAGTTGGTAAGGGAATCCTAAATATGTTTCTAGGTAGCTGTGTGACCTTACCCTGGGGCTAGGTCATGGTTATATTGAGATGTTATTTCTAAGTCCCTTTATCATCTAAAGGAGGATCGTTAAGATCACCATGCTGCTGTTGAGCTTGTAAAATGGTCTTAATCTTCCTAGGCACAGAAGACAAAGCAGGGAGGAAGATGGGGGAAAGATTGTGCTAGGGAAGATTAAGACCATTTCACAAGCTCAACAGCAGCATGGTGATCTTAACGATCCTCCTTTAGATGATAAAGGGACTTAGAAATAACATCTCAATATAACCATGACCTAGCCCCAGGGTAAGGTCACACAGCTACCTAGAAACATATTTAGGATTCCCTTACCAACTTTGCTCAGACTGAAGAAGCTCCTTGGATAAGGAGCGAAACGTTTCCACTGAGAAAATAGAAATCCAGTTGACATGATTCAAGCTACAGCAGGATCCCAACTTAAATCTTTTTTCTATAATGTTATTGTGCTAAGTGAATGAACAGAAAGAAAATATAAATGCAACCATACAACAGTATGATCAATATTTGTGAAATTGTATTACCTTCAAAAATAATAAGTATAAAAAGGGAGGAAAAAAAAGCGGGGCTGAAAAATTTAGTTGTAAATAGAACAACTCTAAAAATTGACCACTTTCCTCAAAAGTCTTCTTCCTTGGATATAGCTAAGGGAACAGATGCATTTTATGCATTTATCTATCAAATTTCTGTTTCATTTTCATTTTGACTTATGGTGGCTTCCATCAGGTAGAACATCTATGATAAATATAACAATAAAATATCCATGGTAATCCAGAGTCTACTGGATTAACAATCCTGCTGATTTCAGCTCCAAGTGCAACAATATTAGGATAAAACCAAACAATATTGGTTGATATTCTAGCTTTTGAATTACATCTCCAATGGCAAGGTGATTGTAACTATCCTTTATTGAAAATTTTCTGAGGTGTCCAGTATACACAAACATTTTTGTTGTTTTAATCTCATTTTAAGATTATAAAAGACTAATTTCACACTATTTACAGTGATCTTCTATTTGTTTACAAAGATGCGACATTATGCCTGCTATTCCAGTGGATGCATAGATAACCTATATCAATTTAATCAGCTTCTTATAAAAATGGGTTTTTGGCTTAGGAGCCACTGTTAATTCCTCCAGAATCTCTAACGACTGTACAGTTTCTGAGGCAGCGATAGCATCTGGACTATATAAACAGATGATTAAACTGAATATACTGCCAAGAGCAGTCCGAGTTCAATAAAACTTGTTTTTGAAATTCTGTGTTAAAACAGCTTCCTTGAAACTAAGGTGATCCCAATTAATAATGTTGTGACAAGGCCAGTTTACCCAAAACATTGATTTAGTCAAAAACATTGAATAAGTCAAAATGATATCTGCAACCAAGTAATTTTCATCTATACCTCGCAACATTAAATGTAGGTATTGAAACAAATACAAACAGGGTTCTCAGTACAGTATTTGCCAGGATTTCAATGGGTTCAAGTAATAAAAAGAGGAGCTGAATATTGAAGTTTCTACAGCCAGTAACCAAAGCTAGGTTAAATGCTAATGATAATAGTATGAAGAATTAAATCCACCTTTCTCAACAGGTAGATATACCATTTGTTCAATGAAGGTCTCCCAGGATATCCGTGCCAAAAAAAGTCTATTTGGTGTTCTTCACTTAAAACAATGTAATGGAATAAATGTAAATCAACCCCAAAGGCTAAACCAGTGTTTCTCAACCTTGTCAACTTTAAGATGTGTGGACTTCAACTCCCAGAATTCCCCAGCCAGCATGGATTTTTCTTTCAAACTCCAAAACACAAGAAAAGCAATGTAGTTTATGCAATCCAGTGCAGTGAGGAGTGCTCTGAACTCTACATTGGAGAAACCAAACAACCTTTGTACAGGAGGATGGCCCAACACAGGAGAAGTAACACCACAGGACCAGAGTCAGCAGTTTATCTTCATTTAAAGGAAAAAGGACACTCATTTGAGGACATTAATGTTCACATTTTAGACAGAGAAGATAGGTGGTTTGAGAGAGGGATCAAGGAATCCATTTATGCCAACTTGGAAAATCCTTCCTTGAATAGAGGTGGGGGCCTCAGGCACAATCTTTCTCCCGGCTCTGTCTTCTGTGCCTAGGAAGATTAAGACCATTTCACAAGCTCAACAGCAGCATGGTGATCTTAACGATCCTCCTTTAGATAATAAAAGGACTTAAAATAACATCTCAATATAACTGAGTTTCCCAGTTTAGATATCACAGTACACTCAGGAAACACTAAGTACTTTGAGAAACTGATTATAATGAGACGCCCGCAAGATTGGACAGTCTTTCCTCTGGGCTCCTTACAAGGAGGATTTTAAGAAAGGACTTTGTTCAAAATATATTGGGCTTTACATTCAGAATGGTTTTGCAAAGCACTTGGAGTTTCTTTTTTTTTTCATTTCTATGCCATTACTTCCCTTTTTTGTTTGGTTGTTTTTTTGTGAGCTAGGCATGTAAGGGGACTAGCAGGGGAAGCATTCTTGCTTATGCCCAAGGATGGTTCATTGAACTAGGATTGTTACAGCAGAGCCAGGACTATGTGCTCTTAATTTAACTACATATTTGACTGCTCTGTAGAAATCCTGCTCTTACAAGGGTGGAGGAATATACAAGAATGACCTTGGATAGCATCTTTGGTCATATTTAGGCATTGTAGCCAAGCTGGGCAGAATTGTGGAACATTAGAGCAATGACCTTGGCAAAGGACACCACAATCAAGTGAGTAGTACCAAAAGTAACTTTCAAACCAGAACACAGTAAATAATGGATGTTCTTTACCTTTTTAAAGAAGAGAAGAAAATGCTAATCTCTAGCCAGTGGGTAGAAATGTAATGGCCGAAGTATATTGCCTGAAGATAAATCAGTATTGTTCTGATGTCAGCAGTTTCCAGGCAGGGGAAAATGGTGAAATTGCAGAGGCTGCAGGGCAGAAAGTACAGCTCTTCCCTTCCACAGGGCCACATTTCATAAAAGCCACTTGGGGAAGGGGAACGGCAGTCTGAAGTTGGATAGGAAACTCTTCTCTCTGTGGGGCATTTGGGTTTCTTCCTCGGGATGGAAACAAATCCAAATGCAGAGTTTGCCCCACCTATCCACCCACATAATGTTAGATGGGCAAAAGGTGCCAGAAAGGGGATTATGGGTCAGGTTTCCTCCTTCTCTTTTCCAAAACACCAATCACATTTAGAGCCATTAGAGAATATATTGAAAAGAAAGAACGAGTTTCTGATGATATTGTGTGGGATTTCTGACTTTCTGAGGACCACCTATCTTGTTTTGAATCTGACCAGTTAATAAGATTTGCCAGAGAGGTTCCCACAGGAGCTAACCATCAGAAATGTGAGGAAGGGCTTTGTGCTCCCTCCAGAACTGTGATCGCTTACCTTTCTCTTAAGAAAAACAAGCAAATCTTGACCTTTAAAATGGTTTCCTTATTTTATTGGTGTAATCGTTTTAGAATGGTTTCACTGTGTGATTTTATTGCTATCTTGTTATTTTAATTTGTTGTGCTTCTTAACAGGAAAAGTGATATACATATTTTGTTACTAAAGTGATTAATCAGTGTAGGAGGAAAAAAGCCACCTGTTCCGGTTTGTTCATACCAAACTTCCCTAACCTGGCAGTCTTAAGTATTACAGATTAAAACAAATGCCAAGACATTAACTTACTTACGACCGTAATGCAAACTGTGTGGCAGAGTGAGAATTGGAACACCAGCCTCCTTCACATCTGCCACTGCTTCAGCCTGCCTTCTGAAATGGTTTCACGCTTCTGACTTTCTCATCTACTTCCTCTTGCAGGAATTATGGTGTTTCAGCAAAAGTGTGCTGAGAACGTCTGTGTGTCCACATCTGCTTAGCTTCTTAAATCTTTAGTTAATTATTTAATTAATTATGTTTCATTTCTAAACTTCCCAACAGCCACAATTTCTCATTCTCCTTTGCTAAGTTCTTCCTTGTTTTCTTGGCAGCAATTAATCCAAGATTTGCGATGACAACCAAGGCCCCGATGGATTCCTATGCCAGTGATGCAAATACAGATGTAATCATAGATGTGGAACACGGTACCTTGTTTTCCTTTTCTTACGCTGCTGAAACCGTCCCTAATTTGTTCAGTTGGTCTAACTCCCACAAGGACCCTACTAAAAACTTTGACTGCATGAAATGAATAAAACCACAGACTAAAACAACATTTTGGAACCCCTCAGGGAGGTATTATTCCAAAAGTTTTCTGGAGGGAAGCCATAGAGGTAAAACCATTACTAACAATTATCAGAGTTAGGGCCATCACTTTATGGTGGTTCCACTCCTACCTTCTTGGGTGGTTCCAACTGGTGGTCATAGGAAGGAAGCACTTGAGCCCACTGGTACTCCATTGCAGGTCCCACAGGACTCAGAGGTCTCCCCTATGTTGTTTAGCATCTACAGTATCTGAAACCACTGGGAGAGGTCATCCATTCAAGGTGAGGTGGCGCTTTGAATGGGCATCCAAACTAGGGGCAAATGATGAAATGAACATTGCAGTGTTGTGATGCCAGCTCCACCACTTTTGTACATGGGTTGCAATGTTGCACACATGTACATAAGGGGTGGAACTTGCATTGCGACATTGCAGTGCTTGTTTCATTGTTCTCAATGAAAACTATGGATGCTTCTGGCCACTGTGGACTGAGCCAGAAATGCCATAGAAGTCCTGAATCCTTGTTTGGAGGCTGTAAGGATCTGAATGGGGTGAAATAAACTGAGACTAAAGCTTTCATGATAGAGCTGCTATTCTTCAATAAAGGAGCAAGCAATCTGATAACATTGGCCCTGGTAGTTACTCTGGACAGAATCACACTGGCTCCAAAGGAGTTGATTTGTGACTGGATGTCCCCCTGGATTTTTGGCTCCTGTTGCAGCAGCAGATGGAAGCCATGGCCACTGAAAACCTTCACCCTGATTTGCCCAGTGAGCCAGTGACTACCCTACCTGGACCAGTATGCTCTGGCAATGATCTCTTTTAGTTTGATCACCACGCAATAGGATTACTGCAATACACCTTACATGGGGTCTTTGGAGATGACCCAGAGGCTGCAGCTAGTACAAGATGCAGTACCTTGGTTACTGGTGGGATAATCCTGCCAATGTAGAATAACACTAATTTTGAAGTTGTGGTATTGACTACTACAGTAGTAGGCTTCTGGGCCCAATTGAAAGTGCTGGTTATTACTTTTAAAGCTGTACAGGGATGTAGCACAAGGATATATCAGGCAACACCTTGCCAATATTGAATGTGCCTGTCTGGTCCATACATCAAGAGAGGGTCACTGAGAGTTCCCCTCTCAATGAATCATGGGACAGGTGACACGGCTTCTCGGTAGTGGCCTGCGTTTTTGGAACTCACTTTTCCTGAAGTTACATATGGCTCCTACCCTTCTTTATATTTCATAAGCAAGTAAAATCAATCCCTTTTCATCAATCCTTTTTCATCAAAGAATCAGATCTGTTGGCCTTGGTTGACTGTACCATAGGAACTTGGCTGAATTAATTACATTGTCTTGATTTTTTTAAAATTTTTTGCTTCCCTATCTGTGCTTCATCCCCCAGAATCCATCCAGATTGGAGCAGTTACTGTATAAGCATTGTTAAATAAACAAACAAAAGAATTCTTTTGAGGGAATTACAGTGTTTCAACGAAAATGGGATGGGAACTTTTGATCATGTTCACACTTGCTTAATTACTTCAATGTTAATTTTGTGATACATTCCTAATTGTCTCACAATTTCTCACTCTCTTTTGTTAAATCCTTCCTGGTTTACTTGGCAGCAACTAATCCACAATTTACAGTGGCAACCAAGACCCCGATGGATTCCAATACCAGTGATGCAGACACAGATGCAGTCATAGATGTGGAACATGGTACCTTGTTTTCCTTTCCTTACACTGCTGAAACAGTTTCTAATTTGCTCAGTTGGTCTGACTCCCACAAGGATCCTACTGAAACCTTTGACTGCATGAAATGGTTAAGACCACAGACTAAAACATTTCTGAAGCCCTCAGGGAACTGTTACTCCCAAGCATTTTGGAGGGAAGCCATAGAAGTGAAAGTATAACTAACAGTTATAGCTTTATTTTCAGGTAATATAGTATGATGTGATTGCAAGTACTAACAGAATCAGTGACCGCATTAGAAGCCAGAAAGAGAGCTTCAAATTCTTTAAAACCCAAGTGTAGAAATGTTCCTCTAGCTTTATTTTATTCTAGATATTAGAATGCTTATGATAAGTATGGATATATTCTATTTGCTTACCTACAAGGATATAAGAATGATTAAGATACTGTATATTGACATGAAGCAGAACAGTAAATACAGTATCTGCAGTTCCATACAAAAAAAACCCCAGATTATTAAAAGAAAAAAAAGCAACATTTGTATATTTCTCTTTCATAAAAGGGGTATCTAGGCCCTGAGGGAGTTTTACATTTTCCAAAAAGCTGAACATTTTGGTGCGTGAACTGCCATAAAATCAATCAAAGAACAATTTTTCAACTTTAACTTAAAGATGGAGGATGTGAAGTAACATAATTATACAGCATTATTCCAAAGTGATTGAAGCTGCACTCCAATACATACTTACTTGTGACTAAACCTCATAAAACCCACTTAATAATGAGAAGACATTATATGAGCATGCACACACTAATAAATATTTGCATAGTTCTGACTTCCTATATAGACATGAATCTATGTTGTGGTGGTGGTGGTGTAGATTTTTATCCCACCACCCAGTTCAGGAGCTCATGGTGGTGTACATAAAACTTCCTTCCCTCTCTTTTCCCTACAACAACCCTGTGAGGTAGCCTGGACTGTGAGATGTCAAAAGTCACCCAGTAAAATTCTATAGCTAAGGGTAGATTTGAATTTGGGTAGACTTGAGTCTGGGCCCCCCTTGCACTAGTCAACATCTTAACTATTGGCTTTTTGGTCACCAATATTGTAGATACAACATATATGCAAAGGAAAAATAGGTAAACATAAATGCAACTTCATCTTTTGCATATTATCTCCCCCAATTGCTCTTCTGTTTCTTTATCTTTCCAGATTTTTACCCAGGAATTCCCAAAAGTCCCTTTCCTACTCCAAATGGTTCAGAGATCCTGGATATTTTGGAAAGCACTGTAATGACCACCACAGTGACCACAGTTATGGGCAGCTCCCAACCTGTCATCCGAAGTGGGACAGCAGATAACCTCATCCCTGTCTACTGCTCCATTTTGGCAGCTGTGGTGGTGGGTCTGGTGGCATACATTGCCTTCAAGAGGTAAGTAGGTCAGAGAGATTCCAGAAGACGAGTGTGCAGGAAGAATGTTGTGATAGCTGAATGGGCAGTCACGGGCGTTTTCCAAGGTTGATCTTGCTCACGGACTACATGTCCTTCAATTGTTCAAACTGCTTCCCTTGCCTGCTGTAAGGATGTAATTTTGGTTGGCCATGGTGAAGACAGAGACATGATGGAGCATATTTTGCAGTTAAAAACCAGTCTGGGACTATAAATCCCAGCATTACCAATGACAATATGATGGTTTGTATGCAACTCTCATTTTCCTTTCAAGGGAAATAGTGTGTAAAGTATCATATTATCACTGACTATGCTTGAACAGTCCTCTAGGGCCTAAATATTTCTGCCTTCCCCTGCCCCCACATAATTTGGGGACAGGGGAGGCTTAGGACAGGGAAAGGAGAAGGAAGTGGCTGCAGAAGAAGAGGCCACTTTGTGAGTTATGTGCTTAAAACAGATGCTCAACATTTTTCATACTGCAGGCTATATTTGACCTTTGAATGTCATTCCTGGGGACACCCTCAAGAAAGTAGATGGGGCTAGGATGTAAATTAATTTGATTTAATTTCAGATGATGATGATTCTTCATATTTTTAATAATTTCTAATGATCAGCAACTGTTGGTGGAGCTCAGGGGCCACATTCAAGGCTTTCAAAAGCCCCGGAGATAATCAGGGAGATGATCGTGCATCTCTGGCATGCAACATGGAAGAATGCAACCATTCCCTGCCCCTGTTCCCCCGCCCCCGCAGCCTTCTACATATATTTTACATCCTCCCCTTAAGTGATAGGCATCTTTATAAAGCCAAATAGATGCACTCCAAATGATTTCAGAGCTGGCCACATGCCACTATCCTTCAGTGGCAGTGGGCATCCTCTAGAAACAACTGTTCAGAATTGAAAATTCTCTTCTAAGTTGCTGTGTTACCAGAAATTAGTTCCTTCTCAATGCCGAGCCAGGAGAATCTCGCCTCTAGGATTGCCAGCTTTTCAGTGGCTCCTACAAGTATCTGTCCATAAAAGAATGGGAAGATGATAACGATTATATCCATGCTATGAATGATTATCTCTGGCTGATTTCTGTAGCTCAAGTGGCTGATAAAGGCATAGAAGCAGGCCAAGCTGAACTTGGTTTGTTGTTTTTTCCTGTGACTGACAGACAACCCAGCATTATTCATTTTTTTTTGCAAGAATGCTGGCTTTTCTTATAAGATCATGTCCATAATCTTATACCTCAAGCTTTAATCACTAAATATGAAATATTCTCTTTTTGGGAAGCCAGTTGTCTTGGGCTGCATTGGAAGGCGTTTCCTAAGGTGTAACCCAAAGGTCCCATGCTCCTGCCTCTTCTCCTTCCCATTGATGCCTAGTGGCCTTCCTTTTCCAAGAATGAGAGATGAAAACAATAAGGATCACGTGGTTGGCTTGCCTTCTGATCAGCAATGCTATGGATTGGGGGGGCGGGGGAGGGAGGGAGGGAGGGAGGGAGAGAGGGAGAGAGTGAGAGAGAGAGAGAGAGCAAATGGGAAATGAAGTAGATCAATTGAGAATTCAAGTCCACCCCCTCCCCCTGGCTCAAATATCTTGAACCATCAGTGTTAGGTGACATCACTACCATATCTCAGAATTGTGCATACACTGGAATGTCTTTCTCCATTTGGGGGCTCATTGACCCAACTCCAAGCTCATATAAAATGTGCCTTTTTGCTCTCCTGGTTCAGCATGGTAGTGCCCCTGATTCCTCACCACTTGTCATGTTTGTTAGGGCAGGTAAGATTTGGAGTTCAGTAACGTCTGGAAGGTCTCATGTCTGCCCTGTCCTAGGCAGAAACAGATGCTTTCCCCTCTGGATGAAGAAAGAGAGCCAACCCTGAAATTCACAAACACTGTTGGCAATTGCAGTGACTTTCAGGAGCCAGTACAGATGAAAGCACCCTTATCTGGATTGGCAAACTAGTCCATGGAGTGAGAGTTCTGTCTGGGCAAGCCTTGAAAAGATAGCATTCACCACACCCCAAACCTCATGATCTGCTGTAGGAAGGAATTGATTCTCAGGGACCCTGCCAATTTTGTAGTGTACCATGGGTCAGGAGAAAGAGCAGGTATCCTTGGTTCAACTGTCAAACACTTTCACCTCTAGGTGGAACAGCTGCAAACAGAACAAACAAGGTGCCAACAACCGTCCGGTCAACCAGACGCCTTCCCCAGAAGGAGAGAAACTTCATAGTGACAGCGGCATCTCAGTTGATAGCCAAAGCCTCCACGATCAACAGCCACCGACACAGACTGCATCTCTACAAGGCAAGGGGATGGATGGGTCAAGCTGAAGCTGGGTGGGGGAGAAAGCAAAGAGCAGGAGTGCAATTCAGAAAGACAGGGAACCACTAATTACCAAAACATAGTCCTGGCAGACACCACGAGGACAGTTAATCCAAGAACCATCTACTTTCTAGATCACATCCCTCTTGTTGTTTGTCCTTTAAACCAACTGGTGAAATCCAGACTACAGTTTGCCCCAGGCAGATGGCAAGCATACACAAGTTTTTGCTGGTGCAACTGTAACTAACAAACCAAGTGAAATACAATGGAGAAATAGGCAAGGCAGGGCAAATAGCTTGATTCCACTGCCTCCAGGTTTCACATTTTTCCAAAAATAATCAAATTCAGTGTTTTTCCATTTCACTTTTTTTGTTTTTTGGCACATATGTCAAGTTAAATCTGTCACTCTGGAAATTCTTTCTAGTTTTTCTTTTGTACTAAAATCTTTGTGCATTGTGGTGCACATTGCTCCAAACTTTTTTTTGCTTTCAAATTTACATATATACACAGTTTTGATAAATAATTAATTAATAATTAACCCTATAGTAGATAATTAGTAATATAATATATTTTTGTACACAATTAATGAATATATGCATTGGGGGGTAGATTTTCCCCTAATATACTGTATGTCTCTTTTAATCGTAGGTGAGCCACAATGAAGTATTCAGAGATTTGCAAATTCGGGGTATCTAAGTTTTGATTTATGTTTTGTTTCAAAAATGCAAAATCAGATCAATTTGCATTCAGACTTAAAGCTAAACATATTTCTCCCCCATCTCTAGCAAGAAGGCTGGTCTTCTCCACCTCTTTATAAACACCACAGCCAGTCGAAAGTGTGGAAAACAATTTTTTGGTTTCCCAAGAAATCCTGTAGGGCAGCACTTGTTTGAGGCTGAACTTAAACTTAGATTTCAGGCCCAGAACACAGTTTGGAAAATTAGTCATACAACAGAAATATGTATACAGGAAACCCTCCCAGGTCTACCCCTATTCTTTTTTCTTTTTATTCTTTTTTTGGTTCCTTCAAGTCAGTGTTAACTCCTGGCAACTGCCTGGACAAGTTGCCAGGACAAGTCCCTGCAGTTTTCTTGGCAAGGTTTTTCAGAAGTGGTTTGCCGTTGCCTCCTTCCTAGGGCTGAGAGAGAGTGACTGGCCCAAGGTCACCCAGCTGGCTTTGCACCTAAGGCAAGACTAGAGCTCACAGTCTCCCAGTTTCTAGCCTGATGCCTTAACCACCACACCAAACTGGGTTCTCTTGCCCCTATTCTACCATGTCCCAAAATATTTATGCTAGTAGTTTAGGTCCAGAGGAAATGCAAGTATTTGCAGAACAAAAACAACAGCTTGAAAAACTGCACCTCTTTTGTTTCCTCCACTAGAAATCAAGATCAGCTTTTCACTACATTTGGATGGATTTTTGTGCAATTGGCAAGAAAGCTAGTTCACTTCTAACTATTAGGCAAATAGGTGTGGTTACTAAAACCGTACTTTGCTTAGTAATGGTAGGCACTTTTATGCATATGCCAAAAAGAAAGACTTAAAACTAAATCATTCCTGTAAATATTATGTCAACATTCACTCCATGCATGTCTACTTCATATGTACTTCAGCAGAAACAGATTATATTGGGTTAAACTCAATTTTTTTCAAAAAGATCCATTAGCTTTGAATTTTTCGAAAAGATCCATTCATGGGCTTCATAGGGATATGAACCATTTGGATCATTCTTTTTTAAAAACATAGTTTAGGGAAAGTAAGGCATTTGTTAAAAATACAAGATTTTACTTTTAAGCCCCTTGGCAGATCAGAAAGTTTCCCCTGTATTAAGAACCAATTTCTTTTTTGACTGGTGCACTTTTATCAGATTATGTTACCTACCATTGCAGTTCTGTCATCCACTAGTTTTGACCCACTCCATGAGCCATTTTTCCCCCATGAGTCTTTTCCAGGTTGATATCAACTTATGGCATGAGGGCTACATTTGAGAAGGGGGCCCATTTTTGGTTTTTTGATCCTTGGATCCTCTGCTGTGCCTCTTTCCAATTTCTACCTCTGTGCCCTTTGCAAATAAACAACTAGTGAATAGCCTCACTTGTCATGGTAAACCCTAGTTAATTTAACCATAATATATGTAATAAATCATAACAGGCAGTTTCACAAAACACAGTAAGCCATAAACTATAAATTACAGTGTCTGGGTTCATAGGTCATGCTCAGCCAAACAAAACAAGCCATATTTTCCTTAAATCAGTAAATGGAGCAAAGAGTAAAAAGAAAAATTACTCTTTTTCTATTTCTGGGAGTCCATGACAATTGGGCTGTTAAGAAAAGATGTTAATATGGAGGAGGAGGAAGAAGGCCCACTCAAGAACATACTGTACGTATGTGGAAGAGAGAGCACATTATCTCCCAGTAACCTTTTTGTGTCTTTGGTTTGGTTTGGTTTGGTTTGGTTTGGGTTGGGTTGGGTTGGGTTGGGTTGGGTTGGGTTGGGTTGGGTGTGTGTGTGTGTGTGTGTGTATACATATACATATACACATATACACATATACACACATACACATACACACACACACACACACACACACACACAAACGACTCTGGGCCGGATCTGATCTGATCGCCACTCCCATTCCTGGCAGTTTACAATAATAAAAACAGTAAAATAAAAAATGCATGATGACTTGAACAGAGCTGGGCACAAAGGGCAGCCCTGTCCTCTTTTTCTGCTCTCCACGTGTTCAGCTGGGAGGCCTGAAGAGAAGTTGAACAAGTGTTTGTTTTAATGTATACAGCTCTCCATGCCATCTGGAGTCTCAGGTCACACAGCGAGCTGTGCTGTATTCCACTGAAGGCAAGTACGGCTCTCCATCGGACTAAATACTTGGAGGTTAGAAAGAGCTGCGTGCTAAGGATGAAGGAGTAGTTTTGTCCTTTACCCATTTTCAAGCCCATTTGTGTTGGGCCTCTCAACATGATGGCCTCTCAAAATGTGGATCCAGCACTCTTCCTTTCTACCCACTCATTGGGTTTGTACCAAATGAGAAATCCTGGAACTAAAGTGAAAATTTGTACATTTTGAATTTGAGAGATGTTCAGAATGGGGCAGCTGGAACATTAATTGTGATACAGGCAAAGGGAAAACAGAACATTAAAGGCAGCTTGAAAGTTTATGTCCATGTGAGAATAATGGTGGATATAATCTTACCTGGATGATTTAGAACAATTCATATTCTGCCTTGCCACAGTGAAGTTCGTGAAATTACCCAGAAAAACCTCCATCTAGATCTTAATTATGGTTCACCTTTGGAAGCATATTGGTCTGTTTATATTTCTTATAACTCACAGAACAGGATTCCATGCTCTTCAGAACGTTTTAATGCAGTTTGCTATTTTAAAAAAGACACTAGCATGCTTATGTGCTAAAAAGCATATCCCATCAAAGGAATTTTACATGAAATGCAAATAAACATAGGTATTTTACTGTGAAAGACACCTACAATACTTACACATTTTTGTGCCAATCTTTTTTTTAAGTGTCAGTTAATGCAAAAATAGGATGAAATTGACCTGGACCAAAAATGGTCTGAGCCAAATGTTGGGGTTCCTACAGTAAAGGGCTGTCTATGGCTCCTCCTGGGCTTTCCCCCAGGAGCATGCACAGTTGCTGAGGATTGTTGTGGATAGCTGCAAGCCATTCGTTTTAAACTTGCCACATTGCTCTGGGGCATTGTGGGAAATCTAAAATGGCTCCCAGCCATCTACTTCTAGCTAAAACCAACTTTGGGAACATGGAATAGGTAAGTGAGTAGCCCCCATGCAGTTAAGGTCTTTTTAACCTTTGGGTGCTCTCTATCCCAAACCCATTTCTCAATTTCAGGTCTTAAAGGAGATGGGAATCTTTACACCAGCCTGCCACCTAACAAACGGGAGGAGGTTGAAAAGCTGTTGAATGGTTCCACAGAGGAGACATGGCGCCACCTGGCCGGAGAACTGGGCTACAAGGAAGATCACATAGACTCCTTTACACAAGAGGAATACCCAGTTCGTGCGCTGCTCTCTGATTGGTCCAGCAAGGACAGTTCCACCATGGATGCCCTTTATTCAGCCTTGCGCAAAATCCAAAGGGGGGACATTGTGGAGAGTCTTTACAGTGAATCCACCGCTAGTTCACCAGTGTGAAGGAGGGAAAGGGGGCAGAGGCATTCTGAGTTAGCTCCTCGTTTCTCCTGCCTCACTGGTGCCTCACTCTTGGAAGAAGAACATGTGAAGGAAAAGTAGAGCTCATTCTTTCTGGGGACACTGGAACAATCCTGTAAGCACTGGTTCAGTTATTATATTTTTTCCCCCCTCTCTGCCCTACTGGCCTGGTATTTTCATCCAATAGCTCTTGCTAGTAACAGACAATAAGATGGTAAAAGAAAATGGAGGAAGGCAGTTGGAGTGGATGTCTTGTTTGTACTGTATGTGCTTCTTAAAATCCCCTGGACTGACAGTGGGCTGCTGATTCTGAACCGAGGCAAGGGTGAAGAAAGACATCCATCCAAAGCCACTTGCTTGACCTCTCTTTCAGGCGCCTCTGACGTTTATCCCATGTGCTTCTCCCATGTTCCCGTCTACGTATGTTCTCTTTCTACACTTGCACATCGTCTTTTCTTCAGTCACCAGCTTACCCTATTTAAGCACATCTGAAATCAGGAAATAACAAGGAGACCAGCCGGGTATGTTACAAAGTGATGAAGGATTCAAGGAAGGCAGAAAGAACAGGAATGCTGGGCCTGAGACAAGGGGACATATGGAGTTAAGAGGACAGAGTGAACATTTGTTTTGAGACAGCTTCCTGGAGGGTCTCTGGGTGGGGAGGGAAGAAATGTGGACCAGGTTTCTAGCTATCAAAACTGACACTGTGAAGATCAAAGCAAGAAGTTTAGGGATGGAGCCCAAACAGAAAATAACCACATTTCCAGCCAAGTATTGGTGACCACATCAAGACTATATTTGATCCTGCCCTTGTTTTCTTGCTCAGATGCATTCCTCTCTAGCTCAATAAGCATTTTTTTTTAAAAAAAAAAAACCTTGTTCTATTTTTCTCTTCCTGGGTTTGACTGAAACCAGCCGAGTCATATAAACCCTTGCTTAAAGGAGCCAGATAAGCCACGCTGAAGAGTGGAGCTAGCCAGAAACAAACAAGGCAAGTGGTCAGACATATTCACTGGTTTTCCAAGGGATGTTGCTTTGATGATGCCACACCCTCCGTGTTCTTCCACAAACTGGTGAACCAATCACTGTGGGTTAATGAAGCTGTTAACTCTGTTGCATTAAAAGGGGAAACAAACAAACAAAAATCCCTTAGTGGCCTTAATGCATAAAGTGGGGAGCAATCTATATGAAAATGTTGTAGCTGCTCTCAGAGGTAGAACTTCGTTGAATGTTCTGCGTCAAGTGATCTACCACCACCAGAACACCCTGGTGTTTTCAATTTTCTTAAATATTAGAGGGATCTGAAAAGTACTATGGGGTAGGACGGTGCGGAGGTATTCTACAAGCTAACAAGAATCACCAAAAGCCCTTGGGCAAGAAAAATATGAACTGGAACTGAACAATTCCCTCCCTCTGTATATGTATTACAAGATCCATGTTGGTTTCCTTTATTCTTACTCTGAATATTCAAGTAGTCCTGATGGGAAAAAAACAGTGGCATTTGAAAGCTGACAGTGTTTTAAACAACTGGGCTGTTCATGGGGATTGTTTCGCTGCTCATCTTGTTCCTCTGAATTAAAACCATGGAGAAGAAATTCCTCCATCACATGCATGCACACACACGCATATATAAATATATACTTAGAAAGTAATGGAAATACTTCCTGAGGAATGTTAGTTAGGAATTCAAGTTAATTTCCTATCTCAACCAAGAAGGTGGTTAGGGAAGCATGGCGGTCTCTGAACAAAATGTTGCTATTCTGACCATTTTCCTTCCATCATTCTAGTTTTCCTGGTTTGCCTCACCAGCAACTTTTATTTTAACCTTGACGTTTTTGCTTTCAACAAAACTTAGTAGCAATTTTAAATAGGTTTGTACAAAACAGGTTGAGGAAAGTTAATTGCATTTTTTGTTTTCTATTTGAACACTTTTTATAAAGCCATGTCTTTATTTGTGAGCCGTTGCCATCATACAACAACAATAATCATAAAAAAGGAGCCAGAAGCAGAGCTAGTAACAAATCCAATGGCTAAATTGTTTAGAAAGAAAACATGGAGGTAATGGAGGTACCTGTGGCCTGCCTGGTTTTGAGTCAAACTACTGGCCCACCTAGACTAATATTCTCTGATCTGGTCGGCGTCTTCATTTATTCAGACAGAAGCCTTTTCATGTCAACTCTGAAACCCAAGTTCCCTTTCTAGTGGCACGAAGGGCATCGAACCTGGAACTTCTACACGGAAGGCAGAGCTTTACCTCAGAGGTCCAACTCACAATCTAATTCAGCCTCCTCTTGGTATACAATTTGGAGGTCACTCAAGCAGCCCTTATCTCTTCTTGGGGAGCTATGTGCCTTGTTGTGCAGTGACTGTCCCCAAAGAAGCAAATAGCGAGCCAAACGTTTTCGCTTTTCTCGAACATGCTTGGCTGTTGAACAACTCTGCCTTTTAAGACATGCTGCAGTAAGTCTTGTCATTTTTCTTTTGGAACCTCCAGATCTCCACAGATTAAGAGATAAAAGCAAGATAGAAGCCCCACTGGAATTCAGTTTGTTTCAGACTGTAGTAAAGGTAAAGGTTCCCCCCGCACATTTGTGCAGTCGTGTCCAACTCTAGGGGCCGGTGCTCATCTCCATTTGTTAGCCGAAGAGCCAGCGTTGTCCGAAGACGCTTCCACGGTCATGTGGCCACATGACGCATGCGGAATGCTGTTACCTTCCCACCGAAGTGGTACCTATTCATCTACTTGCATTTGCATGCTTTTGAATTGCTAGGTTGGCAAGAGCTGGGGCGAGGGATTCGAACCTCTGAACGTGTGATCTTCCAATCGACAAGCCTGGCGTCTTACCCGCTGAGCCACCACGCCCCTTTATCTTAGGTCAGCAGGTAAATTTTGGCACAGGACACAATATACAATCTGAGTTTGGAGCTTGCTCTCTATCCTCTGCAAAAGAAAGAAAGCGCCCTCCCCCCGCCCAATATGCTATGTTTCCTTATTGTTCTGAAGACAGAACAGGAACAAGCAAACCAATAAATATAAGAGACTAAATGATTAGTATTCCTCAATAATAAAACTACGAGGTATAAATGTGTAATATTGTAACTGTGTTATGCAACAGCTGCAGCTCTTCCCAAAATCATGTTTCAGCTGCATGATCCTAGGAAAAGATGTGACTGCTTTAAAATGTTGCAGAGAAGTACTGTGTTTGTCCTTCAAAGCATCTTTCTGGAATGAAATCAGAAATGCTGTACAGCCCTGTTGATTATCACAGCCGTGCTGATCGGTTGGTGCTGTTAGTGCTTGCATATGAAGACCCCTCCTCACACATGGCTAATAAGGACACAATGTCAGCGGAGGACAGTGCCTTTGGAGTACAACAACCATTTTTCTTTTCTTTTTTTTAACCCAGGAAGTTAAAGGATGGTGAGTTCTTATGTTAACAGCCCCCCCAAAAAGAGATGGAGGTATGAAGGGATAGGGCAGGGAAATACAGAGCCTAGGTAAAGGTAAAGGTTCCCCTCGCACATTTGTGCAGTCGTGTCCGACTCTAGGGGCCGGTGCTCATCTCCGTTTGTTAGCCAAAGAGCCAGCGTTGTCCGAAGATGCTTCCACGGTCATGTGGCCGGCATGACGCACACGGAATGCTGTTACCTACCCACCGAAGTGGTACCTATTCATCTACTTGCATTTGCATGCTTTTGAATTGCTAGGTTGGCAAGAGCTGGGGTGAGTGCAGGAGCTCACTCCGCACGCAGGGCTAGGGATTCGAACCTCCGAACTTGCGATCTTCCGATCAACAAGCCTGGTGTCTTACCCGCATACAGAGCCTACATGGTTGGAATTTGGCCTATTTTACATGGAGTGGAATTACCCTGGATAGAGTGTATCTCTATATCGGACCCATGCTTAGTTGTAAAGGTATGTTGTAGAAGAGAATAAAATGGGAAAATGACACTTTATTATAAATCATTGTTGGCGTACGTCTGCATCTTATTCACTGTATTGGACTGCAATTGGGCACAGTCAACCTGTGGCTCCCCTTTGTGGGTTCGGATGCCAGAATATCCAAAAAGCTCAATATCATTGCAGTCTCCTGCTAGCAGGGTAAAGGAGAATAATTGGTGGCTTTTCTCAGGGCTATTTGAAAAATCTCTGTTTGTGTGTGTACCCAAACATAATACACACACACACAAACACACACACACTAGCTTCTAGGCTGGAATAAAATCCATGTTACTTAGGGAAGGCAATTGTGTTGCTAGACTTGGTGAATCCAGGAACACCCTTCCCTCCATGCCTCTTTTGTTGGAAAAGGATGTTCTTAGTTGCTAACAAGGAAGGTTCCAGTGTTGAATTTCTTCCTCCAAAATTGGAGCCCTCTCTCCAATCTCGGTTGAACTACAGTTTGTAGTTCAAATCACTTTGATTCTTCATTTGTTTATGTGGGACTTTTATTTTGTCAGTATCTTATCCCAAGAACCTTCTTATCCTGAATAAATATTTCTCTGACAGAAGCACTGGACTGGTCAGTAGGTTTCACGAAGAATGTCCAAAGACTTAGTCCCTTCACTTCTAAGGTGGCATGGATGGATGACTTAAAAGAGATTCTGGGGAGAGAACGGGCACATCTGTGTGACTGTAAATGATTTTGTAGCAGCTGCATGGCCAGCTGTACCTGTATACTGTTCAAATATGAATAAACAGGCATACTTGTGCCCACAGCATTATGTATGTATTCCAAAAATCAGATGAGGGAGGGGGACACCATTTTAAGAGTGTTTAGTTGGCTGGGTTTTCCCTGCTGCAGTTCTTGCTCTTCAAGAGGTTTGAATTTCTCTGCCCCCCATTCTTCCCCACTCCCTGAACCAAACTGACAACGCAAAATTTCCCCTAAATTCTGCAGCCCCTCCAAGTTTACTTTGCAATCAAAAAAGACAAACTGAGCAGATTTAGATAAACATACCTAATGGGTCTACAGCTGTTCCAGACATTCCAGTACAGACACAGATGTTTGCTTTTAACGATAAATGTTCTGGACTCCTTCGCTTATGTTAACTGCTGTATGTGTTTGAGCTCATTTCAACTAATTGATGAATTATGATTAGCCAGCTCATGATTAGCCCGGACTGCTATGTGGCTGGCTGGCAACAGACCACTTCCAAGGGCAGCACCTTTGCAGTGTCATTATTTAACAGCATCATTCAATTTTATGTGCTGCATCCGTCTTCTTTTTTCAACCAAGATGCTTAACACAATATGCGTGGGCTATTTAGTATATGGGTGGTCTTCCATCCAATTGCTGCTCAGAGCCAAACCTGCTTACCTTTAGAAGCTCAGCTGAAGCAAGGGTACTTCCATAAACATAGGTTATAGCACTAATAAAACATGTTTCTTCAGCTGCAAACTACAAAAGAGTGGAACTGTGATTGACTTTCCATACCATCAGGGGACATTATGGCTTTTCCATGTATTCATCCCATTGTGTTCTCTCATGACTAAGTCCTTAGCACTACTGTTTTATCTTTTCAAAAGATGTAGTTTTGACATAGTCAGGGACTTATCAAGCTGCTAAAGCTAACCTAGATAAGCACTTAATAACAATTCCTTTTGTAGTATGAAACTATTTTTAAATTATCTTTTAAATAGCACCAAAACTTCTTCACAGCTTTAGCTATATTACAGCGAAACACCACTTTCATGGAACTTTCTGAAGGGCTCTATCCCTGTGATGTTATAATGCAATATGTTTCCAGATATAACCATTTTAACAAGTAGTCAGTGGTAAGGACTGGAACCATATTTTAAAAAAGTTGTTAGTGTAGCATTATATGAATGTAGTGCTGAAGCATTACAATGCTAATTAAAAAATAAAAAGAGCTACTAATGGTCATACTGATAAAAGCTATGACTGGAAAGCATATTCTTTAATTACACACTTTCATTTACATAGAATTTTGCTTTCATGTTTATTTTATAGTTAGATGATATAGATAGGTATAGATGATTTAGATTTAGATTTAGATTTATTTAGATATACACACACCACAGATGCACACAATGTTTTGGTGCTTCTTAGAAGAGCAATTAAAAATGGATGGTGATTAAAAGGACATCTGCTTTAAAAGTTAAATTCCAAGCATGATGGTGAGCTATAGGTTCTTTTGGTCTGCCCAATCTAATGCCTAATACTTTTATAAAAACAGAAGAAAAGTGCTAAAGGCATCTACACCTGAGTGACTTCCTTATTCTTCCCCCACCTCAACGAAGTCATGGAAAACACCACCTGGAAAATTCAAGAGAATTATAAATGAGTGATGGTGTCATGCAGACAGTGAGCTCCCGCACTAGCTCCAGCTCTTGCCAACCTAGCAATTCAAAAGCATGCAAATGCAAGTAGATGAATAGGTACCACTTCGGTGGGTAGGTAACAGCATTCCGTGCACGTCATGTGGCCACATGACCGTGGAAGCATCTTCGAACAACGCTGGCTCTTCGGCTAACAAACGGAGATGAGCACTGGCCCCTAGAGTCGGACACGACTGCACAAATGTGCGGGGGGAACCTTTACCTTTACCTATCATGCAGACACTATAAAATTTAAGTAAATAAATCATGGTTACTGTACGACAAACCCTCACTGGAGAACAGCCCAGGCAGTTCCAGACTGTGATCCAGGTTTCAAACTGCAAGTAATGCCCAAAACAAGAGGATGTTGTTTGAAGCTCCAGAATAGAAGCCAAATGACTTGATCCCGTGCATTGGCATGAGCCCAATTTTCCCAACGCAGACCAATCTGAGAATTAGAAGTGCATCCAGTGCTCAGGATGAAGAACCAAGGCTCTCTAAAAGTTGCCACCCAACTGTAATGTTTAATATCACAAAAGAGGGGAAAAGTTAAATGCACTGAGAGTAATTACATTCATTTAATTCAACCAGAGCACATTTTTGTCTTGGGCCCACCCATTTCTTTATCTGTTGGACTTGCCCACTTTTTGCAACCTGCGTTCTAGCATACCCTGCAAAGGTTAAACGTGATCCTCAACTTGAAAAGGGTCGCACCTCCCTATTGTAAGCCATACTTTGTCACTTCCTCTTAAGCCTAAAGGAATGCACTCACACTGCACACTGTACTGTACTCTAGCTACTGCATTAACCCATTTTCTGGGTTCACACAGAACCATGAACTAAATGGGCTGGGGTCATGCAACAGTCTAAGCCCCTGAAGAACAAACTAAGGTTATTACCAACCAAGCTTAAGACGTTGTACAATGGTAGCTACTAAGTCTTCAGCTGGTGAAGCATATTGTGTGAACACAGGCACTGTGGAAGTGATGACTTGCTCATTAGAAAGAGAAGGCATTTAATGAGTACCTGGAGGCCCTTGCCTCCATTATAACACAAATGCTTTGGAACTGACAAGCACATAAAAAAGTGCAGGGCTTCAATCAAGCAGTTGTGACTGCTAACTTGACTTTCTTGACACCCCCACCCCACACATGACCCTGCATCAGGGGGAGGGGATCCATCACTTGTGGCATTCTCCCTCTTCGTACTACCCAGATAACACCTAAAAATAAGACACACACAATGCCTACAGGGCGAAGGGTGGATGAACCAACTTTCTGACACCAGAAGAGCGAATGATGTTAAGCAACAACTTATTTGAATCCATTTCTGTCTAAATCCCGAATCTCCCCCAGGAAGGCAATCTAAACGGTAAGTAACAAACACTGACAGAAGCAGCCGGCACCAGGATGAGGAGCAGCTGCCCAGATGTTCCTTATTTTAAAGCCGAGTTTTGTCTTACATCTTGTTTACATGCTAAGAGATACCCAAGGTTGTTTAATTCTTTGTCATTATCTTGACTCAACCGTTTGTAAGCAGATCTGAAAGTGGAAATCTTTCATAATCTCAGATGTGAAAAGGGGGTTGTGTGGTTACTCTCAGGGAGATGGGAAAGGCCCTCTTTATAGGCTCAGGAAAACATGCTCTACTGTGGTCGTGGAGAAGTCTTCCCTTTCACCTTTGACTTATCGACAAGCTTCAGATCCTCATCTATCCACCCACCCTCCCTCCCTATCTCTCAACAACCAAACTTAGCTCAGCAGGCTGCTGAAAGATTAAAAAGGAGAGCAGGAAAATGTATCATAATAGCCAGAGTTCCCTATAGGAAAGAGAATTGATATAAAAGTGATGAAAGAAAGAAAATCAGGTAAAACTTACAAAAAGCAATGGTAGTTTTTGAGGCAGACCTTTAAGAACACCTTTTGAATCCACGCACACATGAAGTCATGTACAAACGTTTGTTTGTTTGTTTGTTTCCATTTTGAGGCCACCTGACTCCACAGCAATTCTGGCTGACTTACAATTAAATTTTAAAAACCCAACATATATCCAAGAAAAAGAATACAGATGACCAGAAGACAGAACCAGAAAACCAAAAGGGCTCAACCACCATCCTAATCCAAGGCCTAGGAGAATAACCAGGTCTTTAACAATTTGTGGAAAGTCAAAAGGGCAGCAGCAATATGGTTCTCCAGGGGGATATTGTTCCACAGGGCAGGAACCATCACTGAGAAGGCACAGTTCCAAGGTCCTGCAAGATGACACTGCTTAATTGACAGGACCTGGAGTGTGCCCACTCTAGCTGACCTCATCGGATGGGTGGAAACATGGAGACAGGCGGTCCCTCAAGTAACCAGGTTCAATGCCATAAAGGGCTTCTGTAATGGCATGTGGGAATGACCTTGGGAGACAGGAGGAAGAGCCACAGACTAGTAAAAGATCCGATGAGAGGCAGCTGAGCCCACAGAAGAAATGGGGACATAGCGAACATCTCAGAAGGGACCCTCCCTAGTTTCTTGGACTGTAAAGGCAAGGGGGGAGAGATGTACTTTCAGACTTGGAAGATTCTGTTAATGTAACCTTACAATAAACTTAGAGCTAATAATCCTGAGTGTGCTTCTTGTCTGGACTACCTTGCAAGGCTGAAAGCATCATAGATGATATCCAACACTTTGAATTGCACCCAGAAGTCAACTGGCAACCAATGCAGCTCATGAAGCATGTAATTACATGTAAAGATGTAATTTGCACATGTTGTTCAATGAGGGCAGGAATGTCCACAGGGGAGTCCATAAAGTTAAGAGGGCAGCCACAACCATGCAATTGAAGCCCCATCTCTTTTTTTACACGCAACATGGTTGTGGCCATCATCTTGACTTCCAAGGAGTTAAAGCAGTGTTTCTCAACCTTGGCAACTTTAAGATGTGTGGACTTCAGCTCCCAGAATTCCCTAGCCAGGCTGGCTGGGGAATTCTGGGAGTTGAAGTCCACACATCTTAAAGTTGCCAAGGTTGAGAAACACTGAGCTAGACTTGGCTCAAGTCACTTGTTCAAAACAGTATCACCACCCTGGGTAGGCATATCATTGCACAATGTTTTTGCAGGTAGAGTGCCACTGACCAAACTTAACATATGCAAAATATGGGCTAAATAATTAAGAACCCTTCCCCTCACTCTGAGCCTGTGCAAACCGCACTTTTCTCACCGTTGGGCATAGGATTCCTTCTTGCTCTCTTGGCAGCACCCTTCCTAACACTGCCTTTTTCTCCTCCGTGATGGTGCATAGCTATCTTTTGAGAACGGTTTTAAAGTCATGGAGGAAGGTAGAGACAAAAAGGAGGGGCATGATGGGAGCCAAACAGGGAAAAACAAAAACAGATGAGCTGCTCTCACAAGGTGGTCAAATAGGCAGGAATCAGGAGACAAGTATTTCCGCTATCCCCAACAACAATTTATGGTTATTGCAGGAGGCAAAAATATTATCTGCAGAAGATGGAAATGAGCATGAGGTTAATACCAGCTTGGAGAAGGGAGGGGAGGGGGAAGGGTCAGAGAATTTCCCTTCCTTGGCAGTTTTATAGCTTCCAAAGGAAAAGTAGAAAAATGAATGAAAGAAAACAACTACAGTAGTTTAATTGGATTCACCAATTGGGCCAACCTGGTTCTTGCTGATGTGCTGGAGCACATTTCCCATCATCCCAAGCCAGCATGTCCAATGGTCAAGAAAGCATTAAAGCAGTGTTTCTCAACCTTGGCGGCTTGAAGATGTGCGGACTTCAACTCCCAGAATTCCCCAGCCAGTATGGCTGGCTGGGGAATCCTGGGAGTTGAAGTCCACACATCTTCAAGCTGCCAAGGTTGAGAAACGCTGCATTAAAGTGAAGACCAGCATTAATCTATGAGAGTACCTGGCCACAAAGAAAATTGGCTAGTTCTACCCTTGGAAACATCTCTGTGGTTTCCAGTCGGACAAATCAGAGTGCTACAGTCAACAGAGTTTGCACAGCTATTCTAGTCCACCTTTTGCTCCTTAACAGATTTTTTATGATAAGGAAAAAAAATATGGGGATAATGTGGAACAGTGATTGGCCCAGCTTCCCCTTTAAACTTCTTGAATGTAGCTGAAAAATTGCAGGATAAAATCCTTGTTTGGAAGGATTGATGTCCCCTCACATTCCTTAATTCAATCATTCCATGTGAATGAACTGTGCTTTGTAATCCTACGCCACTTCCTTTAGCTGTAATGCTCCATATATGCCTAAACCAACCTAGTTCACGTATCACAGCATCATGACTGAATTACTGCAACACCCAGAGCCAGAACCAAGTGTACCATGTGATGTGTGAACCCAGCCATTCTCTCTTCTTTCTCTGCTTCTCAGGGCCCACTTTCAAAACTCCTTCTCTAGCGCCATAACTGATTTTGAACATCATGTGCTACCTTCTTCCCTATTCACTTCCTGACAAACCTTTTTTTTTAACCATCCCTAATTCTCCATCAGTTTCTGGCTTCTTGAGGTTCACATTTGTGCTGGAAAAAGAGAAATGGCGCTATATGCCAGAATGATGTAATAATACATCTACTGATGTCTCCAGTGGACATGTATGAATCCATAAGTCTTGGAGCAGGCATCCTCAGGTGATGTGGGATTACCCCTCCCATGATTCCCAGCCACCGTGGTCAATAGAGATGCTGCCTTGGATTCTATGAAGGTTGCTGTAGACTAATACATCTGGAGGCAATTTGGTTGCAACTAGCATCCCATCCAAAGTACAATCCAGTGGTCGGAATGACAATATTTTCATTCAAGATAGTGAAAACAGTGAAGCCAAAACAGAATCTCAAGAGTCATTTCTGTATTTTGAGTTTCCTGACAGAGTCTTGCTGGGCCAGTGACTTCAGCGAACAAAAAACAGCGGAGGAAAAAAATATCACATGGACATAGGATGTGACTGAGAGAGAGAAGGTGCTCGGAGGAACCTTCTGTCCTTGGTCCTCTCCATCTTAACTGGGCTCTAGAGACTATTCTGCATTGGGCCTATATTATCCAAGAAAATTATTGGCTGCCAAAAAGGAAGGATTCACCTCTTGAGTCCTCTCCCCCTTTCCTTTCTCTTGTTGGTTTTTGGGAAGGAAAGGCAAAGGCAAAGATGGAAGGGAGTCAAGCAGTCAGGCAGTGAAGCAGAGCTGCCTGCTTGCCACCCCATGTCCCCCAAGGCGCAATCTGTCTCCCAGATGTGGAAGGGAGCAGGCACATTCCCCAGTAATGCAAAGCAGGTTGCTTGTAAAGCTTATAGAGGCGGCAACATCTTGGCTACATGCCAGACTGCAGGTCAACTTTGCCCCCCAATGGCGCAGCTCCATGTCTTTATAAACACGGGGGCCGCTCAGGGCAAGGAAGGCTTGATGTGGAGAAGATGCAAGGACCTGGTAAGAAGATCCCTTCTCACTCTCTTCCTAAACTGTCTGGAATGTCTGGGTCAGATTAGGAATGGGTGAAAATTTATTTAGTTCTTAAGTTAAGAATTAGCAAGCATTCACATATTTGTTTACCAGCAAGATGGAAAGAAGATGAGATTCTGAGGTTTGAATGTGTGGGAAAGCAAACGGATAGATCTGTCCATTTATTCAGAATGTTTTTGGTTTAAAGCCCTGTGTATTCAAGCACATTTCTGATCTTGAAGTAGAGTTGCTATTTTTCCCCCTTGACTTGCTCCTCATCTTTAAAGCTACATAGAAGGCAAGTACACTTTTAGCTTTTCCACAGATTAACAAGTAATATCATTTGGTTCATTTTTTAAATAGGAGGTGACTATAATTCACCAACTTTGGAATGTATACAACTTTAGATGTATTAAGATTTCAATGTGGGAGCAAACCAACCTTAAAGACTAGACTTAATTTTGAGCCAGGTTTTGACCTGAAATCTCCCTTTAGCCCCATAACACACAAAGCAAAGAGCATCTGAGCAGAACAGGGGACTAAAGCAGATTAGCAGGAAAGGATTGTTAACCATCATTTCTAATTTATCCCTAGTGGAGTAGCCATGTTAGATTAGCAGTTACTATGTTTCTAGGACTAGGGGCGCAATGGCTCAGTGGTTAAGACGCCAGGCTTGTCGATCGGAAGGTCAGCGGTTCGAGACCCTAGCCCCGTGTGACGGAGTGAGCTCCCGCACTTGCCCCAGCTCTTGCCAACCTAGCAATTTGAAAGCATGCAAATGCAAGTAGATGAATAGGTACCACTTCGGTGGGATGGTAACAGCGTTTCACACGTGTCATGCTGGCCACATGACCATGGAAGCATCTTCGGACAGCGCTGGCTCTTCGGCTAACAAACGGAGATGAGCACCGCCCCCTAGAGTCAGACACGACTGGGCAGGGGAAACCTTTACCTTTACTTACGCTTCTAGGAGCAACGCCTATGCCAAGGTGTGTGGAGATCAAGTGGTAGTGGGTACCTACAGCAATGTAAGGGGAAGGATGAAAGCTGTAGCCTAGTCTGGTGTACTTTTAGCCCTAGTGGCCTAGTGTGTCATCTGGGTGCATTGGCCAAAGTAGCCTTCCAGGAGACCAGACTTGCTGGAGAGACTTAATCTAGCTCTCTTTGAAGCTCATTGGGTAACTGCGTCACCTTAGTTCAGACACAAGACTCTTAGCTTCATTCTCTTATAGGGTTTTTGTGAAGACAAATAAGTGAAGAACTGTGTACATATTGCCTTGAGCAAGGTATGAATTCAATTAATATGGAGAATAATAAAACCCACAAAGGAAGTGGGCAAAACAATTTTGTCTATAATTCTAAAGCGCTGTCTGCACAAGTCTGGATGGGGAAAAACAAAGTGGGTTCCAACTCTTATTATCAGATTAGGAGGGAGAAATTATTTATACCAACTCCAGGATGGAGTCAAGTCCTCTCCATGTTGTGGGCAATAGAGCTGGTGGATCCCCAACCCTTTCTGACGTGCCTTCCTTTGGGCCCACTCTAGCATCAAAGCAAATGAGGCTTAGAAACTCCCCGCTGCAAGGAAACACTGAACAAGCTTGAGAGTTCCTGGGATGCCATTTCAAAGAGCCCATTGGACAATAACTTAGGCAGATTGCCTGCAGCAAATGTCCTCATTGCCGCTTGAATATGCCCATGCCAAATTGGTCAGTGCAAGAAAATAAACACAATAATAATAATAATAATAATAATAATAATAATAATAATAATAATCCCAAACTTGGGCATGTAAATTACACTGTTTCGACACGTCCTTACAAAACATTGAGCAAGGCAGGGCTAGCATGGGGTGATTCCTGCCATCCTAAGCCCCAAACCTCCCAAATATTACTCCCTCTGTGCTGCCTTAATTATTATGCTTGATCATGACACCAGAACTCCCCCAGGAAGCCTCTCGCTTTGACATTCAGAAGAAATACCCAGTGCCAACTGGTGGAGGGGGGAAGTGTTTTCAAACAATCTCTCTCTCTCTCTCTCTCTCTCTCGAGAGAGAGAGAGAGAGAGAGAGAGAGAGAGAGAGAGAGAGAACAGAGAATTGACTCAATTACAGATAGCCCACATCCAGCTATGGCTTTGTGCTGTTGCTCACCGCTTCTTGACTCACACTCATTTGTACAAGCCCCTTTGGGCATTTGGCATTTGCTCTACAGGGAGTGGTTGTTTTTCAGCCAGGGAGGATGGCTAGCGTTTATAGGATGCTCAGCAAGAGTCTGCAGCTGAAGAAAAGGGAAGAGCAATCTCTTTGGGCCAAGATCATATAAAAAGAAGGATTTGTGCCTCTAATTCTTTTCCCCTTTCTGGTTAATTGTATTCTGAATTTGAGTTGCTCTCTCCAGCCATCTTCCCTATCTTGGTGGCATCTAGAAATCCTGGGTCGGCTAGATGAGAATTTTAGGAGCTATGCTGCTGAAATAGCTAGAGCAGGGGTCCCCATCCCCCGGGCCGCAGACCAGTACCGGTCCGTGGCCTGTTAGGAACCGGGCCGCCATGCCGGTCTCTGAACCCTGCCCCCTGGTCCGCACGATTGGCTCCCGCCTGCAAACCCCACCCCCCGGTCCGTGGAAAAATTGTCTTCCACGAAACCGGTCCCTCGTGCCAAAAAGGTTGGGTATCCCTGAGCTAGAGGACATCAGGTTAGGGAAACTGGGACCTCACTTAATCTTCATGCCTACCTGAGCTGCAGAGATGCAAGCCTACAGTAGGCCAAAATAACGATGTCCTTTATCAGTTCAAATTGATTTAACCAACGAATAGGAGTTTCTATGATCCCAAGGGCCCAAAGAACGTTGGGCTATGGCCTATTGTAAATCTCTGTCCCTCTGAGATGCACAAGTGTTCTTTCTGGCCAAAAACACTGGGATAAATCCAGAGGATACCTGAGCTTTTGAAAGGTCACTGTGCTTTGAAGGAGAAACACAGGGTTGCCTCAGTCTATATCAGGACTACTGTAACTTCCTGTGACATCCAGCCATCTAAAAGTAACCAAGGAAACCATTCTGTTCTTGATGAAATGAGGAAGTAAGAAACCATATCATCATCATCTGAAGGACAGGAAATATAGAAAATGATTTAGATTTTCCACTGAACAGACAAGGAGGCTGCTACAGAATGCCTACTATAGTTTTGGAACATTAATTTCAGCTAAAAGGTGAAATGCGTAAAGTAACACCCATTGCAAACTTAGTCTGAAGGTTGCCCTGCCACCCAACCAGCACTTGTCACCAAACTTCTTGGCTGAAACCAACTGTTCATTTTTCTATCTTTCATGGCTTACAGCATTGTGCAGCAAGAAAAATTGGCAATCCTCCTCTTCCACTGTCTTTAAGTCTCTTCTCTAACTTTGATTGCTGGAAAAGACGAACAGATTTTGTTTAATCAAGTCCATTAAGTGTACAGAAACACACACCCAAACATTTTATGCATGGCATCTGACATGCTTTTCTTCCTTATGCAATCCATGACCTACAGAATCCTGCCAACTTGGATTTTATTTCTACTTTTTTTTTCTCCAGCTGGGAGATTGTCTTAGATTGAGGCAGTATGGGAATTTTATTCCCAGCACAAATTAAAAGAATGGTCTGAAAAGGAGGTGAGGATGTATCCAATTCACAGCTCTGTTGTAGATATTTGTCACATTTCAATTTTAGCTCCTTCCAGGGAGAAATCTCACTGAAGCAAAATTGTTCACAATGTCAAAACATGATGGGGTCAGAACATCCCAGTCCCAGAGATGTAGTTTGTGTGCCAGTCTGCTATAACAGGGGTATTCAAGCAGATTAAAAGCCCCTCCAGAAAGCTTACCTGGGGGGGGGCAGTTTCTCAAAGATTTGTCTGTGTATCCATAAGAGACTGAACCAAGTGTCAGGACCTAGGACTCTTCCTCATAGCTGAGTCAGTAATACCCCCCCAGCAGAGCTTTCCAAACTGTGTGTCAGGACACGTTAGTGTGTCGGCTGCAGTGTCTGTGCGTGTCGCGGCTGCTGCTGCCTCCTGGCTTCCACGCAGGTCCTAGTGCCTGCCTTGTGCCTTGCTGCCTCCAAACCTGCTGTGATTCCGCACAGGTCCTAGTGCCTGCCTTGTGCCCTGCTGTAAGAGTGTGTCGCGAAATGATGCATGTCTAAAAAGTGTGTCACCAACATGAAAAGTTTGGAAAGCTCTGCCCCCCAATCTTGAGACAGCAGAAAAGTATGCTGATATAAAATTGACTCTCCCCGATTGTTGATTCCAGTTCTGCCACAGGTCAACAAATGTTAAGATGTTGTCCCTACTTATTTACAGGCCAAGTCAGAGAAAGGGATTGGTGGATTCCCCCTGGTTCATCTCGACTCCCCTCAAGAATTACCTGCTGGCAGGAAGTGAAAGTGAAAGGTCCTCTGTGCAAGCACTGAGTCATGCGACCCCTGGGGAGACGCCGCTATCACGTTTTCCTGGCAGACTATAGAGCGGGGTGGTTTGCCATTGCCTTCCCCAGTCGTGATTACCTTTCCCCCAGCTTAGCTGGGTACTCATTTTACCGACCTCGGAAGGATGGAAGGCTGAGTCGACCCGAGCCGGCTACCTGAGAAACCAACTTCCGCTGGGATCGAACTCAGGTCGTGGGGAGAGTTTCGGTTGCAGCACTGCCACCTACCACTCTGCACCACATGAGGCTGGCAGGAAAGCAATTATCAATTGCTCTATCTAATGTGAAGCAGGGTGGGACAGGAGAAGTTTAGGCAGATGCTTCAAATGGCAAGTTTAGCTACTTATCAAGTTGCCTGACTAATAGATGGCAGGGCAGGCTCCAACTGTGGGTGCAGGCTAAAAAAGACAGGAGTGCTCCTGATGGTCCTCCATGCTGCTTCCCTGTTAATTGGGCTATATCTGAACATGGGCCTCGCGCTCTTCTGAAACAGCGTTTCTTGTTGTAAATAGCCTAATTGGCAAGTAACATACATGGTGGCTCAGCAGGTAAGACGCCAGGCTTGTCGATCGGAAGATCGCAAGTTCAGAGGTTCGAATCCCTAGCCCTGCGTGATGGAGTGAGCTCCCGCACTCGCCCCAGCTCTTGCCAACCTAGCAATTCGGGACCTTTACCTTTCTTTTTATACATGGGAAACTGGTGTGAAGTGTGAGGGAGTGATAACAAATGAGTCCCATCCTGATTAGCGCTGCAAGGGAATGACCATGCTGGCAAAAAGTGACTGAAAAAAAATCATGTTTGGCTTTGGGGCCAACAGCACCTGGAAGAAGCCTCTAAACAGCCATGGAGAATATGTGCCCTAGAGCAGACTTCCAAAATTGTGCAGTTGTGATTGCCCTGTCCATAATAGCCACATCATCACTATGGCACCAACTGCTGCCAAAATTGGAATGGAGTAGGCAAAATGGTGCCTCCCTCTCCCACCAAGGGGAACAGAGGTAACCACAATGTGTGCACAAGTAGCCTTAGAGACTGCAGCTGCATGAGACCGATCCTAGAGCATGGTCCAGTCAGAGCAAAGAGTTGTTGCCCTCCTGTGCAAGTCTTGAGAGATAATAAAAAGGATGACCACATAACCCCCCCCCATTGGAAGAAACACTAAATATAGTGTTATGGTGCGCCACAGATTTAACCCAGCAATTCTGCTGTGAAATATGTTATTCACAGACGCAAGCAGCACATTTTCAATAACACAGCATTGTTCATCTTTAGAGAATTAAATAATAGTGAAAACAACAGGGCATCTAAGCCTGTGCAAAATGATTTCTTCTTTCCTGACACAGACCTCATCTCCCTCCTATCATCTTGGCTTAGATTTTAAAACAATGCAGTCCATCCCATCAAGGATTATGAAGACCACCAGCCTTTTGTAGTGTGATTCCTCAAAGTTCTTCCCACATAATTTATATCACAAATACCCTTCAGGTAAGAAAAAATAGCTGACAATCCACTATGCTAATTCCACTTCATGCAACTTACAAAAGTGTCACACCTGTGCACTTGCTGTTTAGAAACACTTCTCTCCTTCAGCTTTAACAACCTGCAGGGAGATGAAAGGCACTAAATAAATCATGGCGGGCTGAGCCTCCAGGGGAAAAAAAAGATTTCTTATTTCTTACTGATTTTTAAATTTTATTTTTAAGCGTTCTAGCTCTTTAGATGGTTTGATCATTCTACATATTTCTTCAATAGTTTTTAAGTGCTTCAGGAATTTCTAAGGTTTTAATTGTTTTTAGTTGCTTTATTTATACTGGATTTTTCTTGTAAACCACTTAGAGAGACAGGGATAGGTAATATATAAATATAACAAACCAACACACACTCTTGAAGCTTACCTCATGAAGCTTGGATCCTGCTTGGCTGAGGCCACATGGATGCCGTTGTTCCTGGATACTTCGATTGTTACAATACATTCTTCATACATTTAATATTAATTTAATATTTATTTTATAACTAGATTTATCTAACACTTAATATCCTTTTAATATTTATGTGCATGAAAGCAGGGTCATAGAGACTCATTGCCATTTAAGTAGATATATGTCAACCCCACTAGTAGACCAGGCTAGGAAATCTACTCCACAGGAAAGCTAGAACTATTTTTATTGAGATTGGCTATAATAACAGAATCTTGCAAGTCTGATTGTGCTGTACCTCCTCTTCCTTCTTACAGTTTGGTGAATTAGGGGGGCAGCTGCCTGAGTCACTTCTGAATAGTATCTGTTTGTTGTAGACTTAACGTGTGCCCCACCCACTCCAATTGCCCTGGTGATAGATCTTCCATATCTCCGTCATCTTTACTCTCTACAGCAGGGGTCCCCAACCTTAGCAACTTGAAGATGTGTGGACTTCAACTCCCAGAATTCCCTAGCCAGTTTGCTGGTTGGGGAATTCTGGGAGTTGGAGTCCATACATCTTCAAGTTGCTAAGGTTGAGGAACACTGCTCTACAGTATAAGAGAAAGGAGCTGGGTTTAGATTGGTTGAAATTTGACCCCATAGTGCTCCACACTTGATCCCAAAAAGAAAGGGGTAAGAAGGGAGAATCCAGGGTAGGGGGCAGATGGTGCAATGGAGAACAAGGAGTTTTTATTATGCATGTTTTTTATGTATATACAGTATCTATTTCTATTTCTGCCTTTATATGCGGATACACACTCATGCGTGCACACACACACACACACACACACACACACACACTTGTGTTTTGATGTACTGTATATTTTTCCTAGGAGTACCAGATCTGGGATGCAAATTCCTGATTGACCAGTAGATGGTAGAAAAGAGATACAGAAAGCTTTAGCACCTTCAGCCATCTAGTGGTTATTCTGTATTTTTTGTAGCCAATATCAGGTAGTTGTAAGTCAGAAGACCGAAGTTGGATTATTGGCCATGTTTTCTACAGCAGCCATTTTGTGAATGCCATCAGCTTCTTTGGCCAGAATGGTTGAAGACCTCAGCATCTCCAGTCAAAAAGACGAGGGAGCAAGTTTATGGGAGAGAATGTCTCTCGGACCCAGGTGAGTTGCTGACTGTGTTCACACAATGTGCTTAACCGGAGAAACGAAAGCCCTAGCGACTACATTTGTATACCATATTAAGCTTGGTTCGAATTAATTTCAGTTATCTGATTTGTGTCTGAGCATGCAGGGCAAACCTAGCTAGTGTGGTTATTTTCTCTTCGGTGTACTGTGTATATCCAGAAAATGTGATTATACAGTAACAAGGTTATTGTCATGTATAAATAGTGCCACTACTGAACTAGCTGACAAAAGGCAACTTGGGATCGATCCATAATATTCCTAACTACACAAAGATTGTCATCATACCTGACAATCACACCAACCTTCATGTACTACATTTCACACGCTACAATATTGATAATAAATGAGGTGTCACTCCCGCTGTGCCACAGAAATAAATGTCTGCTCACAGGAGCACTGAGGAAGCTGATAGGATTCTGCAGGCTTTGGCAATAATTGGGAAGAAGAGCTTCAGACCTTGAGCACCTCTCTGTTATTCATTATAGTAATTGGGCTTTTTTCAGCCTTCTGCTCATGGCCTGAAAAGGGTTGGAGCGGGCTACTTAAATAAATAGCAGAGAGCTGCTGTACATGTGGGAAAGCCCCAGCACTTCCCCCAGATCATTTTCAAAGTATGCACTGCCCTTACAAGAAGTCAGGTAATGCTGCATTGAAGTATTTATCCTCCTCCTGCTATTGTCATCGATGTGCGAAACAGGCCAGCGGGAGCGTCCCTGCCATTCAACAGTTGCTTCTTAGAGTTCAAACAACATCTCCCTCGACTTGTGAGATTTCTGAATATTTGTGATTTTTTCCTTTAATACATTAGACCAGTGTTTCTCAACCTCAGCAACTTGAAGATGTGTGGACTTCAACTCCCAGAATTCCCCAGCCAGCCATGGGGAAGTTCTATTTTAGAACTTGGCTTCTAAAATATGCTATGATTTTAAAACTGGAATGCATTATTATCAACAGTTACTTGCTCTGATTTCCCAAAACTTTCCACTAGAGACAAGAATGTTAGGGAAAAGACAAAATCACAGAATGATGCCTAAATCTAAGTCTACCAGACCTAAAACAGCGACAGATAGGGCTGAGACGCAGAGTAAATGGAAGAACCTGGTCATTCCTTACATGGCTGGTGTGTCTGAAAAGATAAAACGGATATTTGGCAAACACCACATACCTGTATATTTCAAACCCACCAACACACTGAGACAGAGGCTTGTACACCCCAAAGATCAAACTCCAAAACACAAGAAAAGCAATGTAGTGTATGCAATCCAGTGCAGTGAGGAGTGCTCTGAACTCTACATTGGAGAAACCAAACAACCTTTGTACAGGAGGATGGCCCAACACAGGAGAAGTAACACCACAGGACCAGAGTCAGCAGTTTATCTTCATCTAAAGGAAAAAGGACACTCATTTGAGGACATTAATGTTCACATTTTAGACAGAGAAGATAGGTGGTTTGAGAGAGGGGTCAAGGAATCCATTTATGCCAACTTGGAAAATCCTTCCTTGAATAGAGGTGGGGGCCTCAGGCACAATCTTTCCCCTATTTTCCTTCCTGCTTTGTCTTCTGTGCCTAGGAAGATTAAGCCCATTTTGCAAGCTCAACAGCAGCATGGTAATCTTAACGATCCTCCTTTGGATGATAAAGGGACTTAGAAATAAACATCTCAAATAACTATGACCTAGCCCCAGGTGCAAGGTCACACAGCCACCCTAGAAACATATTTAAGGATTCCCTTACTAACTTTGCTCAGACTGAAGAAGCTTCTTGGATAAGGAGCGAAATGTTTCCACTGAGAAAATAGAAATCCAGTTGACATGATTCAAGCTACAGACTGTTCCACCTGGATGACTGAGAACCTTCATCGACAATGATGCCTTGTGTTTCACATCCATAGCATATGAAAACAAAAAAAAAGTTAGTCTTTTACTGTATAGTATATATAATATGGGGGGGGGGGAGTGGTGGCTCAGCAGGTAAGACGCCAGGCTTGTCGATCGGAAGATCGCAAGTTTGGAGGTTTGAATCCCTAGTCCCGCGTGACGGAGTGAGCTCCCGCACTCGCCCCAGCTCTTGCCAACCTAGCAATTCGAAAGCATGCAAATGCAAGTAGATTAATAGGGACCACTCCGGTGGGTAGGTAACAGCGTTCCGCGTGCATCATGCCGGCCACATGACCGCAGAAGCGTCTTCGGACAACGCTGGCTCTTCGGCTAACAAACGGAGATGAGCACCGGCCCCTAGAGTCAGACACGACTGCACAAATGTGTGGGGGGAACCTTTACCTTTTTATATATAATACCCTATTAATTCTGACCAGAACTCTTTATAGAATGCTATGCTCCAGATCTCCATTTCTTGCTTCTCTTTCATTTGCATTCAATTCCCTTGTTCTTATAGATGGATGAGGCAGGAGAGGGCAGGGCAGAGGGATCCACAGGGAATGGTAAAAAAAAAAGTCAAGATAGTGGCCCCAATGGTGTGATTGAACCTCTGCCCTTTGGACTAACATTTGTGCTGCAAAAATGGCCCAGTTAAAGCACCTACAAAAATCTTCCCTATGATCCACTCTGATGACCCAATGAAGAACTCTGAGTGGTCTTCTGATTATGCCATTTGTTGGTCATGATTAAAAAGAAACACCATCTCGACGTTTTTGACCCTACCCTGCAGACATCCCAGGGCAGAGACAAACTATGCTTTTAACAAGGAAGTACCACTGATGTCAAGAAACAAATCTGGACAGAATGATTAGACAAGTTGCCAAGGTATTTGCGGAGAAGGAAAAAATGGGAAAACACTTCATTCTCCCCATCCCAGGAAAGATGAGATGCACACAGTTCTCTCAGTGCAGACTAGGACTTTTAATCTGAGACAGAACGGAGCCTGAGAAGGTTTTGTTCAGTGCTTGAGGCCAACTGGAGAATTTGTAAAGAGATAATAAAAAATATCATTGCCTCTGTGCATATATAGCATGACTTTAGCTGATCACCAAATAAAACAGTGTTTCTCAACCATGGCAAGTTTGAGATGTGTGGACTACAACTCCCAGAATTCCCCAAAAGTTGCCAAGGTTGAGAAATACTGAAATAAACTAAAGAGTGCTACAAACCTTAGTTCTGTGTTTTAATTGGTACCTCACGTATCTCTCTAAGACTATTTTAAGTATAATGCAGCCTTTCTCATTAGGGTCTCCTCCAGATGGATTTAGACTACATCCCCCAACATTCCACACTAGCTTAGACCAAGACCACAGGCTGGAACTGTTCAGGGTTCTGGTTCTAAAACACATGGAAGATACAGGGCTGACTTTCCAATTTGGTGCCCTCTAAAAGTAATGGAATTCAACTCCAAGGTGATCTGCTAATATCTTTGTTGGCCCTATTGGTTGGGAATTCTGAGAGCTGTAGTCCCAACACCAGCAAAAGGCAGCAGGATGGGGAAGGCTGGAGTAGTGTTTATCACTGCTCCCTTAAGGCCAACTTTTGGAGGCCTGTAGAGAGCATTAAGACCGGGGTGTACAACTTGAGACCTCAGAATTAAATGCTTCCCCCCAGACTTTGGAGGCAGCTTCCAGAATTCTTCCAAATTGTACTTTTTAATGGGAATAAGGAAATGACAAAATATACACTATAACGAGCAATCATATTACTGACCCTTAATGAATTCATTTTAATTTGATTAGAATTTAAATATAAACAAAAGTAAAATTCAGGTTTATCCTGGTGCATTTACTTCTTTGTCTCATTTTTGAAGCATGGACCTTTTTGGATGTAGACCCTACACATAGAACCTGGTTTGGCAAAGTGACCAGAGTCTGCAAAGATTCTATAGGCTATCCCATTGGGTTGTTGTGAAGACAGGTGACAGAGAGAACCAAGTACAAAAGGTGAGAGGAATGGAGAGATGGGTGGATGGATAAACAGGCAGGACAAATTATTGGAAGAATATGTACAGTATATTCCCAAATCTCTCCCTGAGCATTATTTAAAGCAAAATTTAGGCAAAACACTGTTGGTGTATTATTCCTTTCTGATACTCTGCGGGTGCAAGAAAACACACTCTCCAACAAACACCTGATGGATTTCAAGGTTTGTAATGATTGCAAACATGTTGGTAGTATCAGTGATAAGTGGAAAGAAAGAAAGTTTGCAAATCTGTAATTTGTTGCTTTATTGCATAAAGCTATGCACCAGAGGATTTTGGAGCGAGAAGAGTCTTAATAAGATGACTGGCATTTCTTTGGAAGCATGATGTTGTGATTTGCACATCTGATGCCAACAACATATGTGCTATATTAGCCATGGCTAATTTAACCAAATATGGAAGCTGTGGAAGCCACTTATAGTCACTTGGTGAGATGGTTATTCAGGTGCAGATACTTCCCACCCAGCTCAAGTGTTATTCTGCTTCCCTTCCTTCTACCTATATCACTACAGACGGAGTAATGGGGGAGTTTTCCTAAACTTGGACAGCTTTGCTCTGTTGTGATTACTATTACTACATTTTAACTACAGAGACTCCAGATAGGGGTGCAAAAAGTACAGCCTGAGGACCACATGTTGCCTGCCAGGTATCCCTTTTGTGACTTTGCCAAGCCCACCAGCATGGATGGAACCAGACATTTGGGTCGTCTTCTCGTTTTGCATTGGGCAGTTGAGGCTCAAAATGGGTGTCTTAAACATTGCAAATATTCACACCATCCATTTTATATCTGAAACTTTAAAGGTTCTTTAAAACATTAATAGCTAATCAATCAGTTATTTCTACCAGTCCAATCCGGTCCAGTAGGATGGGCATGCTCTGGGTCCTGTCAGCCAAGGAATGTTGGCTGGCGGGGACCAGGAGACGTGCCTTTTCTGCTGTGGCGCCTGCCCTCTGCAACATCCTTCCTCCTGAGATTAGGATGGCCCCGACTCTGTTGGCTTTTTGGAAGGCCTTGAAGACCTGGCTTTGTGCCTGGGCCTGGGGCTCCAAGTGTGTGAAGGGCCCCGTTTCATGGTTGTGTTAACACCTATGGCTTTTAAGATCTCTTGGCTGTATTTATATTATATTTAATTTTTTGATATTGTTTTTATTGTTGATTGTTTTTATTATTGTTAGCTGCCCAGAGTCACTGGTTTGAGATGGGTGGCAATATAAATTGAATAAATAAATAAATAAAGTTGCCAAGGTTGAGAAACACTGGAGTATAGGAACATTAGGTTGATAAAGCTGGAAAAGGGAAGGGTACAAAATTTAATATAGTTAAATTATTAATATATTTACATAGTACGTCTCTTTTGTTCATCCCAAAGTGATTTACAAGAGTACAATCAATGTGTAATGAATGCTAGGTTTAAACTTCAAACGAAACAACTTCCCTCAGTTTCATTGTAGAAAAGGAAAGTTATTTAATTGAAGAAAGCTACAAGAATCCCAGAGAAAGCTGAAACTGACTAAAATGGCGCAAAGCCTCTAATTAAAACATTCCCTTGGTGAGCTCAGGTTCCCCCTCCCGACACCTGGTCAGGCAGCTGCAACTGACCTTGGTTCCCAGCATCTGCTGGTCACTGTCTGGAATCCATCCCCACTCCTATCCCGTAAACAAGCTTGACACACATTGGCTTTCTCTTATCTAGTTGGCTCTGCTGGCGGGAAGCAGCAAGTGAATGCACTACATTCATTTGGTTGTGCAATTCTGACACAATGCTGTAAAACAGGCATCAGGGACCTTCTTGGATCAGTGGGCACATCTAGGACTTTGAGACCTGTCCCAGCCATCCTTACAAGACTGCTGCCACAGAAAGCAAATGCAGATACAAAATGCTCATTTTACCAAAAGATAAACTAATAAACCTGTTCCATGCAAGCTCTATTAGCCCATACATTCGCTTTCTACCACCTCAGCTTCTGCTTGTATTTTTTTCTTGGTATGAGGACTGTTTTCCAAACCAAACACTGGACTACAGCTACCTAACATGTTTTATTTCCTGAGAATGCTTCTGTCAGGAGTCCCCGCAAGGATCAGAAACATTCTTGAACGTGTGCTAATGTCTCATTTTCTTTCCATTTAAAAATAAAAATCAGATGGAGCCTGGCAGGTGCCAAAAGAGGTATTACTGGATAGATGGGCACACACACTGTCATGTTGGCAACTCCAGTGTAAAATAACTGGAGATAGAAGGTACCAGATTGGAGAAGATTCTATAAAACCATGGTAATATTTACGTTTCTCCAGCAAAGGAGATCGTTACCTTGTCGTGGTGCTGGAGCTTGAGCACCTCAATGAAACCATGAGCTAAACCGTGAAGGGACACCCAAGACGGGAAGGTCGTGGCAGAGAGGTCAGACTAAATACGATCCCTGGGGAAGGTAATGGCAACCCACCCCAGTATTCTTGCCATGAAAACTAAATGGATCAGTACAACCAAAGATATGTCAGTATACCATCGGAAGATGGGACTCCCAGGTCGGAAGATGGTCAAAATGCTACTGGGGAGGAACAGAGGATACGTTCAACTAGCCCCAGATGTGATGACGCAGCTAGCTCAAAGCCGAAAGGACGGCTAGCGGCCGACGGTGCTGGTGGTGAACGACGAATCCGATGTTCTAAAGATCAACACACCATAGGAACCTGGAATGTAAGATCTATGAGCCAGGGCAAATTGGATGTGGTTATTGGTGAGATGTCAAGATTAAATATAGACATTTTAGGTGTCAGTGAACTGAAATGGACTGGGATGGGCCACTTCACATCAGATGACCACCAGATCTACTACTGTGGACAAGAGGACCACAGAAGAAATGGAGTAGCCTTCATAATTAATAATAAAGTGGCTAAAGCAGTGCTTGGATACAATCCAAAAAACGATAGAATGATCTCAATTCGAATTCAGGGTAAGCCATTTAACATCACAGTGATCCAAATATACACCCCAACCACAGATGCTGAAGAAGCAGAAGTAGATCAGTTCTATGAGGATCTGCAGCACCTACTAGATAATACACCAAAAAGAGATGTTATTTTCATTGCAGGAGACTGGAATGCTAAGGTGGGTAGTCAGATGACACCTGGAATTACAGGCAAGCATGGTCTGGGAGAACAAAATGAAGCAGGACATAGGCTGATAGAATTTTGCCAAGACAACTCACTGTGCATAACAAACACTCTCTTCCAACAACCTAAAAGACGACTTTATACATGGACTTCACCAGATGGTCGACACCGAAATCAGATTGACTACATCCTTTGCAGCCAAAGGTTGCGGACATCTATACAGTCGGTAAAAACAAGACCTGGAGCTGACTGTAGTTCAGATCACGAACTTCTTATTGCAAAATTTAGAATCAGACTAAAGAGAATAGGGAAGACCCAGAGATCAGTTAGATATGAGCTCACTAATATTCCTAAGGAATATGCAGTGGAGGTGAAGAATGGATTTAAGGGACTAGATTTAGTAGATAGGGTCCCGGAAGAACTATGGACAGAAGTTCGCAACATTGTTCAGGAGGCAGCAACAAAAAATGTCCCAAAGAAAAAGAAAACCAAGAAGGCAAGATGGCTGTCTGCTGAAACACTGGAAGTAGCCCAAGAAAGAAGGAAAGCAAAAGGCAACAGAGATAGGGGGAGATATGCCCAATTAAATGCAAAATTCCAGAGGTTAGCCAGAAGAGATAAGGAATTATTTTTAAACAAGCAATGTGCGGAAGTGGAAGAAGACAATAGAATAGGAAGGACAAGAGACCTCTTCCAGAAAATTAGAAACATCGGAGATAAATTCCAGGCAAAAATGGGTATGATCAAAAACAAAGATGGTAAGGACCTAACAGAAGCAGAAGAGATCAAGAAAAGGTGGCAAGAATATACGGAAGATCTGTATAGGAAGGATAATAATATTGGAGATAGCTTTGACGGTGTGGTCAGTGAGTTAGAGCCAGACATCCTGAAGAGTGAGGTTGAATGGGCCTTAAGAAGCATTGCTAATAACAAGGCAGCAGGAGACGACGGTATCCCAGCTGAACTGTTTAAAATCTTGCAAGATGATGCTGTCAAGGTGATGCATGCCATATGCCAGCAAATTTGGAAAACACAAGAATGGCCATCAGATTGGAAAAAATCAACTTATATCCCCATACCAAAAAAGGGAAGCACTAAAGAATGTTCAAACTATCGAACAGTGGCACTTATTTCACATGCCAGTAAGGTAATGCTCAAGATCTTGCAAGGTAGACTCCAGCAATTCATGGAGCGAGAATTGCCAGATGTACAAGCTGGGTTTAGAAAAGGCAGAGGAACTAGAGACCAAATTGCCAATATCCGCGGGATAATGGAGAAACCACAGGGAATTTCAGAAAAACATCTATTTCTGTTTTATTGACTATTCTAAAGCCTTTGACTGTGTGGATCATAACAAATTGTGGCAAGTTCTCGGTGGTATGGGGATACCAAGTCATCTTGTCTGCCTCCTGAGGAATCTGTATAACGACCAAGTAGCAACGGTAAGAACAGAGCACGGAACAATGGACTGGTTTAAGATTGGGAAAGGAGTACGGCAGGGTTGTATACTCTCACCCTACCTATTCAACCTGTACGCAGAACACATCAAGCGACATGCTGGGCTTGAGGAATCCAAGGCTGGAGTTAAAATCGCTGGAAGAAACATTAACAATCTCAGATATGCAGATGATACCACTTTGATGGCTGAAAGCGAGGAGGAGTTGAGGAACCTTATGACGAAGGTGAAAGAAGAAAGTGCAAAAGCTGGGTTGCAGTTAAACCTCAAAAAAACCAAGATTATGGCAACGAGCTTGATTGATGACTGGCAAATAGAGGGAGAAAAAGTGGAGGCAGTGACAGACTTTGTATTTCTAGGCGCAAAGATTACTGCAGATGCTGACTGCAGCCAGGAAATCAGAAGACGTCTACTTCTTGGGAGGAGAGCAATGGCAAATCTTGATAAAATAGTTAAGAGCAGAGACATCACACTGACAACAAAGGTCCGCATAGTTAAAGCAATGGTATTCCCTGTAGTAACCTATGGCTGCGAGAGCTGGACCATAAGGAAGGCTGAGCGAAGGAAGATAGATGCTTTTGAACTGTGGTGTTGGAGGAAAATTCTGAGAGTGCCTTGGAATGCAAGAAGATCAAACCAGTCCATACTCCAGGAAATCAAGCCAGACTGCTCACTTGAGGGAATGATATTAAAGGCAAAACTGAAGTACTTTGGCCACATAATGAGAAGACAGGATACCCTGGAGAAGAAGCTGATGCTAGGGAAAGTGGAAGGCAAAAGGAAGAGGGGCCGACCAAGGGCAAGATGGATGGATGGTATTCTGGAGGTGACAGACTCAACCATTGGGGAGCTGGGGATGGTGACGGCCGACAGAAAGCTCTGGCGTGGACTGGTCCATGAAGTCACGAAGAGTCGGAAACGACTGAACGAATAAACAACAAAAAATATTTACGTTCATGATTTTATTTCAGGTGTGGGCAACTTGTCCATGGGCCCTATGTGGTTCCTCATTACCTTGGTTGCATCCAATCATGCTGTGGCTACTGCACATCACTACAACTTGGTGGTGGAATGCCCAATTTCAGTGGTACAATTTTCATTTCAAAATGGGAAAAGAATGATGGGAATGGGAGCATAAGACCTCTGGGAGATAAAACACCCCCATTTTTAGTGCGCCCACTCCCCAAAATTCCAGCAAAGAGGCTGAAATCATGCCATTTAGTTGCAACGGGTTGGACTGAAAAAATTGCAACTGAAAATCATGAAATTCAGTTGCAAAATGGTTGGGTTTCAAATATGTGATGTTTAGCTTTATATGGATTGAAAAGGGTAAATATGGGAGCACAAGGACACAGGGAGGTGAAACAACCCCATTTCTACCCTATTTTGCCTCCCAAAACTGTAGCATCAGCTAAAGCACCATGCCTTCCTATGTCTAGCCTCCAAGCCAAGAAAGTTTGCCCATCCATGTTTAAGATTTTCTTGTCAATTACAAAACAAAAAACAAACCCCCCCCCCAAAACGCAATACATTTATTATGAATGTAGCCTGCATACCAGACTGCAAGCTCATTGACACACACATCCTCAAGAGTGAGAGGTGGCTTTGTCACATAAAGAGAGTCAGTTGCACCAGCGCTTCCCTCTGCTGGAGGGTGGAACTTGGGCAAAAGTTGTGGAACAAGGCCACCTGGCAGTGAGGTTTCCTTCTAATGAACAGCTGGAGTCTCCAAGAAACTGGAGAAGCCCAGGAGAGGACTTTTGCTTCAGGAAGTCTTCTAGTTTTGTAGAGGTAGATCAAACTTCTAGCCAGGAATGTGTGCTAAGTTTTTTTATTACTGTCTGCGGTGTAATATTAAGTCTCGTGTTCTTTATTTCTCTATGCGGGTTAAGGAATTGGGTGCAATTGCAGCCTTTAGTCATACTTCAACCTATGTTCAGGAATATATAATTGGAACAATTGTGTGATCTGTAATAATAATGTGAGACTAGGGACCGTGGTGGCTCAGTGGTTAAGACGCTGAGTCAGAAGCCATTAAGGCTGACAGCTCGGCAGTTCGAAACCTGAGAGCGTGAGCTGCGAGCCGGAGTGAGCTACCGGCAATCAGTAAAAAATCAGTCCCAGCTCCTGCCAACCTAGCAGTTCAAAAGCATGCAAATGCGAATAGATAAATTAGGTACCACTCCGGTGGGAAAAATCACAGGGACATGAAAGGAGCCTCCTTGGGCGTCCCCCGGGTAATGGTGATGTCACTGGCAAATCCTTTCACTACAGAAGCGCATTGGTGCTTCTGACACCAAGAAAAAAAAATGTGAGACTTCTCCAATCTCTTTACAAAGACTTTAGGCAGAGAGCTCTCCATCTGTAGCAGACCACTGTCATCTGGTGGCCTGTCCACAGTATTATGTTGTATTGTATTGTATTTTTTGTGGATTTTTCTTTTTTAAATAATTTGCCATCTCCTGTATTACCACAAATCTGGGTAGCTCTACAAGGCAGTCCAGACAAGAAGCACAACTTTGAGTACTAGCTCTATCTTTATTGTAAGTTTACATTAACAGAATCTTACAAGTCTAGAAGTATTTCTCCCGTCCTCTCCTTTTACTCCCTGGAAAACTAGGGAGGGTCCCTTCTGAAATGCTTCCCATGCCCACCCACCCCTCCTTCTGTGAACTGAGATATCTTTTACATGAGGATTGCCTAGTCTGTGGCTCTTCCTCCTGTCTCCCAAGGTCATTCCCACATACCATTACAGAATGTTTGCAAATTAATATTTAAAATAAGAGTTTTTACATTTGATTTTTAAAAATAAAACTAGATTTTGTTTACTGCCTGTGAGCTTGATTTAATCTCCCAAAAAGGGAAGAAAGGGTGGCACTATAGAAATTATTTCAATTAATAAAATACAAAATCATCAGAAAAACACCACAAAGCATGAGAGCCCCAGCTCTCTCACACAGTGGAGTTAGAGGGTGGATTCCAGATAAGAATGAATGACAGCCGGTTTGGTGAATGTGCTGGCCTAGAAACCAGGAGTTTGTGAGTTCTAGTCCCGCCTTAGGCATGAAAGCTGGCTGGGTGACCTTGGGCCAGTCCCTCTCTCTCAGCCCTGGGAATGAGCCAATAGAAACCAGGAGACTGAGAGTTCTAGTCCCACCTTAGGCATGAAAGCTGGCTGGTGACTTTGGGCCAGTCACTCTCTCTCAGCCCAACTCACCTCACAGGGTTGTTGTTGTGGGGAAAATAGGAGGCAGGAGTATCAGGTATGTTTGCTGCCTTGAGTTATATATAGCAAAAGGCGGGATAAAATAAATAAATAAATAAATAAATAAAAATACACCCCTTGAATACAAGGGGTGGCAGCAAGCATTTCCAAGCCATTACCCCAAGCAGAAAGTGAGATCAAAAATCCAGAAGGCTTCTGGGAGAGGAAATTTAAGACCCTCAGCCTTCTACCCTGCAGGCCTCAGCAATCCAATGCAATATGAATCACTCATTTCAAGCATCACTGTCTGGTTTCCCTTAGTTGTTGAAAGTTCCAGAACAAACCATGGTTAAAAATGTGAAGTCTGCGGTGGGGAAGGAAAACGTTGTGGGTTAAATTGTACTTTCTCAGTTTCTTTCTTGGGAGATATGAAGGCTGGGGTGGGGGGACGGAAAAAAAAATTCTAGAAAGCAGAAAATATTTGGAAATATGATCTGTTTGCATTTTGCTCCTTAATTTTCTTGTCTTTAGCAAGATCACACTTCCTTAGTCTCTCCCTTTAATAGAGGTCCTCCAGGCAGACTAGTTTCCTGCTAGAACCAAGGCTTGAATATTAAGCCCTCCTCTGACTGTATATGCCAAGCACAGAAATTCAACCTCACTTAACAGTGACAACAAGATGCATATCCAGGTTTATCTTTGTAATTCTTCCCAGCTACTTATTCATCATTCTGGCCCAGAGATGCTGTGATGTGCTAGAATTTCTTACATAAAATAAAAGCAATGCATTATATGCAGGTTGCCTTTTGGAATGTGCAGCCTTGACTGGCCAGGTCTCAACTCACTTTTCAGTCAGTGCACTTTCCCAACGATACCGTCAGAGACACATTAAGAGAAAATGGTTGGGGCAGGCAGTAGCCAGCCCAAGCACAGCACAGAAGAATAATCACCACCACCACCAATTCAATCAGGAGGATGAGATCAGCTTAGGACAAAGGTGAAGAAACCTCAGACCTTCCAGATGTTCTTAACTAAAACTCCCAGCATCCCCAGCTAATGTGGCCTAAGGTGAGGGATGCTGGGAGTTGCAGTTCAGGAACATCTGGAGTGTTACAGGTTGACCTTCTGTGGCTTAGAAGAAACGGTGCAAGGCTGAAACTTAGTCTTCCTTATCTGCTTTCTGAATCATGCTGCCCAATGGTAGAGTTAGTTTTGCAATATGAGAAACCCTTGTTGTGGGAAATATAGTGAGGGAAAGGGTGAGATATTATGGAGGAAGACCGTGTCTATGATAAGAGATAAGAATCTCCTCATTCCCACCCCCAATCTCCATGATTCCTGCATAGCAGAATATAAACTTCAGAATCCAATATTTGCTGGGGCGCACATCCTTCTCATTTAAGAGAAACAAAGCAGAGTTTTTGCAGCTGGCTAGCAAAAACAAAGAAACAAACAAACACCAAAAAAGCTTGGACAGCATGCTGTGATTTTTGTGGGAAATCTATTTTAAAGCATTCTAAAGTATTTTGAAGGCAACCTTCCTTGCTTCCTTTTGTGAGTGCTTATCAGTCCTTTTGGTAAATACACAGCTATTATAGAAATGCCATATATATTGGTATTCTCTGACCCCATAAAGGCTATATCCAATGCTGGCTTGGAGCTTCCTACCACTTTGGAAAACCACATGTGAAATGGCACATTCCCAGATCATAGGAAGCTGTCTTCGGGGATGAGTCTTTCTCAGACCACTTGGAGAATCAAGAGATTTGATAGAGGATTTTCTGCATTCAGAACATGGGTTCTGTGGCTGAGCTACAGTCCTTTATTTAAACATACCTGAAGACCATCTCCTCTGTTATGTGTAACTACACCACCTCGATTGACCAGACTGTCACCGGACAGAGTCCTGCTGGTTTTCCATTCGTCTCGATTCCTAGCTTTTCTTCTCCAGGTTTGGCCAAAGTTCTTGACTACTACAATACAAAACAAATCTCAGTACAAACAACATGGAACTTTCCAAGCACCGAGCAGTCTGGGTACCATATCTAATCACGCAAAGCACCTAAGAACATGTTCCTGCCTCATAATTGGCTCATCAAGGACTCTTCAAAGTTTGAGCCTGAGATCTCTTAGAATTACTACTATGACCTTCTCATTTAATGGCCTCTTAGCAGCATTGCCTTAAGCTAGTATAAAATCTTTTTTCGTTTTCCTTACAGTGTTTGAGAAGGTCCTTTACTTTGCTGGCCTGGACCAGCATTTTTAAGAATTATCCACTATATTCAATTATCCACTATACACAAGATCAGGTTAACTGGTGTAACACAACCAAAAACCAAATTTCTTGGGGATATTATTTTGGAAAGTAAAATGAGTATTTTCCATTGCAGGCTGTTTCAGTCACATTCTCATTTGAAAAGGGGGGAAGAGAGAAAAAGAGATTCCTCACATGTTAATAGAGAAAATACATTTTTGCCTGAACTTTGGTCATTGTCTTTATTGACCCACTATATATTGCAGACTCAGAGGAGGATATACATTTCTAAGCATAACCAAGCAGTTTTCAGCATGATCCCCCCCCCCCCCGCCCCGCACAATCTCAAATGACATAAAAAGGTTGAGACATTTATGATGGAGTCAAGGCTAAAGTTCCTGGGAAAGGCTGTTCTATACCATCTGGACTTGGCTTTAGGGACATACAGTTTGTTGAATGCAAGGAGCTGTTGAGCTTCTGGTTCTCATTATCTCCTTGATTAATTTGCTTTAGTTTTAGAGGGCAACTCCTGAGCTTTACCCTCTTATTCTATATTGGGGGCAGCAGTGCCATAGGATATGGGGTGAGGGAAGGTTAAAGGTGTGTGTAAAGTAGAGTCATTGGTGGGGAAATCTGAAGGTGAAAAGCTACACAGAGACGTAACATAGGATATTATATTTCTGGAAACAGGGTGGTCGTCTATCCTAGTTTACACGGGAGAGTTCTCTGGTTGAGCAGAAAAGACTGAGGGCTGCCTCTGTCTGAAGGGCCCTCCAGTCCAAATCCAGACACCCAAGGCGAGAGAAGAGAAGTTGCCAGGCATCTTCAGCACCTGGACAGCAAGAGAGAGAGAATGAGAGATCGCTTGACTGTGCCAGTTGGACAGGATGGGAATATAATCCGGCCCAGTCAGATGGCACCAGGATGAAGAGAATATCCCTTTGCTTTTCAATTTTACTCTGTTCTTACTGTTGTTCCCAGCATCTGAAAAGCCGTCGAAATAAGTTCCTGCACTAAAGGACGGTCTAAGCCTTATCTGCCAGAACCATAAAACAAAACATCAATACAATCCCAACCCTCATTGCGGTTTGGAAAGTATCAGTGACAACGGAGATAAGAAAACAGGCAACCTCTAATGTGCAAGATCTTCCCTTTGTGCTTTAGATTTGATAGCCCTGAACCTAGTTTCTCGGCCAACAGAGAATGTCTGAGAAGAGTGGGAACTTTGCGATAACCTTCAATGACTGTTGGTTTTCCCAGACCCTTATTGACTCCCAGCAGGGCTCCCCTTTTGGACCTGGAGTCCCATCAACGTCCTTTGAGTCAGGCTAGCTCTCTGGGGGAATAGAAGCCTGACTTCTGACCGTACCTCAAGCAAAGGCTGGTCTTCTGACAACCCTTCAAATACTGGTCTCTCTGCTGACAAGGAGGGCACAGGAGCTGAGTTTACACGGAAGCTGCTTTGGTGTATGACACACCAAGTTCTCCAAAATGCTCTTACTGCTCCAAAGGCACATGACAGCAATGCAGTTGCTGACGGCAGACGCAGCGCAACATCCACTGTGTTTGTAATAACTTGGCTTATCTTGCTGAAACCACAACAGATATTGGTACTATATGCTTCAATTAAGCTCCTGCCTATTGTTTATAATATAAATTTTAATTTTATCTGGTGGAGCTCACATACTTGCAGACTTCTGCGTCACCATCTCACCGGAGGTCGACATCCGCTGTGTTTAGTACATCAGCATGAGCCACCCACCCGAGAAATGGGATGTCAGAAAGACCACGTGGTTTTGGCAAGCGACAGCACTGTGATTGTTAGCTCCTGTGGCTGCTGCCATCTGGTTTTTATCTCAATTTTTCTGTCTGTAAATGGGTACATGGTGGTTCTTCGATTGTTCATTCCTGAGGGTGTTTTTTTGGGGGGTGGGGGCTTTTTGTTTGAGGAATCAATCCTTTTTTTGCCCAGCAATCCCTAAGGGCACTTTTCCCCAACCTGGCTGTCCACCTATCTTATGGACTAGCTCCCCACCTAGCATGACCATTTCTAAAAATTCTGGGAACTGATGTGTACTCATCTGGAGGACGCCTAGTTTAGGGGAGGCTGCCTAAAGGGAAGCCAAGAGCACGAGTGCCTTCTTTTTCCCAACATCTTGGCATGCTGCCTATTCTCCAATCAATTTCACAATCCGTTTTGTAAGAGAATGTGATCAACTCAGTGTTATAATCCTTCAGCCAGTTTTGCAAGGCTGATAGAAATTCCTGTTTACATAGGTACCCTGTGCTCGGTCTAGTATCATCTCACTAATAAAGCTGATCATGCTGCATCTTTGAAACACCTTGTGTTTGGTGGTATATAATAGCTATGATTGTCCAAAAGCTCTTTTGAAAGCAGTAGGGGGGAAAAGGGTTTTGAAGAAAAATAGCATCTGGAGCAGTGTTTCTCAACCTTGGCCACTTTCAGATGTGTGGACTTGGGGAGCCTTGGCAAGGCTGGCTGGGGAATTCTGGGAGTTGAAGTCCACACATCTGAAAGTGGCCAAGGTTGAGAAACACTGACCTGGAGGATGGGTTGAAATTTGCATCCTAATACCCAACTGAGATTACTGTCTCACATGGATAAGCTATTAGACCTATATAGATTTATTTATTATTTATTATTATTTCAATTTATTCCCCGCTCATCTCCCATGCAAGGGACTCTGGGCGGGTTACAATAATTAAAAATTTAAAAACTATACAATTGGAAATATCCAATAGATATGGCCACCCTAACAGTGATCAAAGTTTTCCTAAAATTTCTGGAAAGTGTCTCTATTAAATACTAGTCATGGTGATGACCTACATACTTGACATTGGAAGGTTGGCACTTAGCTGCCCCCAAAATTCTGGATGCGTGTCTTTTCCAAGCTGAGAATTTTGGAAGCCAGCCATCAGTGTTCATTCCCAGATAAGACAAGGCACTCTGCATATGTTCAGTTTACTTAGTTTGTTATCACATGTATTGGAAGGTGAAGAACAGGGACCTTAAACAGTTTCAGAAGCGGGGGGGGGGGGAATATTTGCTTTAGTTCTGCCTCAGATTCAGTCTTGGTCTCAGCAAGGTGTCAATTTGTCTCTGTTTATAATGGAAGCTTAAACTTGATCCCGCTCTAATTTTCTTCTCCCAGCTCTTATTGCGTTGCTCCTACTCAATAAACACTTTCTCCAAATGTACTTAGCATTCTGATTTATGTTCACAGTCTCAACCACATTCAACTTTTAAAAAATTACTTTTTAAAAAAAGGCATACATTTGCCTTCTCTCCCGAGAAATTTATCTCCCCATTTCCTCCTTTTCACTCAGAACATCTTGAGGATGGCTGAACTGGATTAAGCATTCCAACTCATTATATTTCCCACTTTTGGCACTGGATAAGACAGATGGTCTTCCTCTCTTCCTATAAATAGAACCATGTGCACAATCCACCGAGTCCTCAGGGCAGCAAGACAATACTGAAAGAGGTTCAAAACATCTTCAGACCCCAAGTGGAGATGGCGCCCTGCCACTTTCTAACCAGACAGGTAACCATGTGCGCCCAATCTGTCCCATATTGCTGTTAATGTTGCAAAGATGTTGGCAGAGTCTGTGCCATATTGTAACCTGCTGTTTATTCTCCCACCTTAGTGGTCGCACAAAAATGTTAGAACTCAGGCTACTGAACAGAAAACATGGGTGTACAGAAGCTTATACAAAACAAGCACCAGCGTTTGAGCAACTAGTGCATTGCCATAGCAAATGTTGTCTTCGTTCAAGGGTGTTGGGAATATCAGGTTTCAACTGTGCATTGTCTCACGAACATAAGGGGAGGGACTCTTCTTACTGAAACATGACCTTTTATTATGAAGTGTATCTCTGCCATGTTCGTGGGAGGTGCCTGTCACCTGACTTCCTGTTTCCTCTTTCTCTTTGGGCCCTCGTGGCCAGTCCTCCATTGCTCTTCCAGCATGCACACACACCTTCAGCAGGGCCGCCAAAAGCGGGTCTGGTCAGAATGAAAATACCTCGCACGCACACACCGGAGCATTTCTACAATGAAACTGCTTGTAACCAAGATCTGCTGAATAAAATGTAAGCCATCTTTATTTTGTTTTTCCACCAACAAATGTGTGAAGACTGCTTTATTTCTGAACGTAATTAAGCCTCATGTGCAAGCCCTTTCTGGGACGCTTTCTACTCTGCTAAAAATTGCTAAGTGCTGCCTGGAGTTCTGTTAACTACATTCCAGACTCCAGCAAAGGGAAGATCCAAATGCTAATCTTCCTGAGTTCCAGCATCAGCCAGGTGGATGAATTTGGAACCACTCACAGCCTTTAAGGGCACTGTCATTCACATGCCAAAATTCTCTGACAGATTTCTCCTATTCAGAAGTTGCTGTGAAAAACTTTCAGGACTTAACACCGGCGGTTTTCTTCTCTCCACCACACCCCTGTTCCCCAGCGTCAAAGGAACATACTCAGTAAAGCTGAAGAAATGTAACTGTAGTTAGAAAGTGCCACAATACATTTTCACCTCACCATCTGCCCTTAGTAAGTCTCTCAGGAAGCTGGTATCTGACTTTTCACCTACAACCTTAGAAAGATAAATAATAATTTTTATATGGGGGGCATCCTTTTATGAAAGAGTAGTCTGGGCAGTTTCCTGTGGCAGGGCAATTTCTGTTTTTCACCATTCTCTGTCACCCACATATACACAACTAGGGTTCTTACATGGATTTGTCTCCTGCCCAGCCTTAGACAGGCTTTTGAGTGCCAAGGCTGAAGTTATTTACAGTTGTTCAGGCATCTGGCGTGCATTTATCTGGTGACCTTTCTTACTCAATCTTTTGAAATAATCCATAGGAGTAGGTGGCAAACCAGTTAATTGGCACCCAGCACAGCCATACTGAGAAGTGGCATTGTAAGGTCTGCAAAGGCAGTCTAACCAGCATTAGGATGGCACGGCCAACTTTTTTTGGAACCAGGAAGCATTGGCTCCTGCCCTGAAATTTTGAGGGAGCTTATATATTTACTAAAAACAGGTGGCAGCATATCCACAGCTGGCTTACTACTTGAGTTATAAATGCCAGTGCACAGTCCATAAAATATATATTGTGAATCTTGATGCCAACGTTCAAGGGCATCGGGGGGGGGGGGGCAGTTCAAAAAAATTAAGATGGTCGCTGTAATGATTAATGTAATGATTAACACATGCAAAAAAAGGGATGGGGCTTCAATCACATACAAGTAGCTGACATCTTGATTCTTTTTGAGATCCCTCAGCAGATGTCCCTGCCCATGTTGGGTCCCTGTGCCCAGGCAGCTACTTCACCGTATCTCAATGTCCCTCTTCCATTAGACACAGTGCTGCAACTTTACTGGAGTGTACAGGTCTTACTGTGTGAATGCAGCATTGCTTTTGGAGCAGGAAAGTGACCATTTAAAAAAGCAGTGTATGCACAGAGCTGTGCAAAGCTTTGAAACGCAACCCTGGGTTGGGCTTTGATGATGGTTTGTGAGAATCCCTTTCTCATCCTAGAAGTGAAGTGAAGCCATCCCTTTGCCTCCCTTTGTGTCCCTCTGACCTGGAGGAGGACTGAAACAGGCTGTTCGGGAGTGGTCGAGGTTGCGAGGGGAGCTTGGTAACGTGGGCACTGGTGCCTGAATTAGAGACCCGCGTATTCAGAAAGGATTACACTTTCTCAGCCTGCCTCTCAACTGCACTGTCCAATGTGGCATTCACAAGGAATTGGCATGATATTGATCCTTTCAACCCCAGACGCCCTATGAGGTGGAGGAGCCGATGCTCCAGACCCTCAAGGACCAAAGGATGGCATTTAACTACAAGGTGTCACCTGGCAAAGACAAAAGACTTGGGTGGCTTCAACTCCCTCCTTTCCACCAGTGAGGGCATCTTTCCTCACCTTGACAAAGTCTCCACTGTTCTCTGCCTTTCGTTTGCTGTGAAAGGGAGGGAGGTTGGGTTACAAAATTACACCCATTTGCCTTCTCCTTCCAGCATCCCGTTTTTTTTCCTCTGTAGATATCTGGATATCTTCTCTGCCAGCTAAGATTTCCCTTCAGACAAAGAAGCTCCAGCTTTCCATGGAAAGCTCAGGGTCTCCCATAACAAGAGAATGTCAGCGCCCTCATTTCTTTGATGCACTCTGTGGGAGCCACAGAGAAGAGGAGCAGCATAAAGAGCAGGAATTAGATCAGACAACATTAGCCGGAGGAGATTGGATGGAGTGGAGGTTGGGGGAGGAAAGAAGACACCTCTCATTAACTCTCAGCCCAGGAAATGAGACATGTGCAACGATGTGTATTCTTATAATTACGTTATATCATTATTGTAGTGGATACGATTTCCAGTTAGGAAGTGCGAATGTGGGAGATGAAATCTAACACATCTGGAGGACACTAAGCTGAGCAAGGCTGATCTGATCCATGTCTACCTAGACCAGGAATAGGTAAACAGCTGCTTCTCTACCAGGAATGCTGACTGAAGCTTAGAGGAATTTTAATCCAAAACTTCTAAAACATAACAGGTTGCTTATTCCTGTTCTGCTTCATTTTAAGATTTGAAACATGCAGATTTTGTAACTTCAGCTAGTTATACTCCCCCACCCCACCCCTTTTTAATCTATCTATCTATCTATCTATCTATCTATCTATCTATCTATCATCTATCTATCATCTATCTATCTTGCTTAAGAGATCTGGGGAACTTGACAGCCTTCCCACAATTTGTTGTATATGGAATTGGTCTTGATACAGGGATGTGTGGAGTCCTTGGTGCTCTCTGAGCCTTCTTGTTTTCTTGCAGACGTTTCATTGCCAGGCTAGGCAACATCTTCAGTGCAAAAAGGGAGTGGGACTTGCTCTCTGTTTATATACCATGGCTGTGTCTTTATATACCAGGGATGTGTCTCAGAATGGCTGGGTTCATCCATCAAGCTCAGCCTCAATATGGTTTGCTTGGTCCTGACCTGTGGTAATAACTGAACTCAGCCACTGTGGTCTGCAGATTATGGTATGCTTGGTGTGATGTATGAACACAACCTTTTGACATTCAACAAACCGTGGTTAAACAAATCTATGACTTTGGATGATGGATGAACTCAGACAGTAGGTTTGGGAAGTTTTATTTTTCCAAGCGTTCTTGCGTGTTCACTTGTCTGCTTATTATTCGGCTTTCTTCCCCCTCACTCTTCGTTTGCAGAGTTCTCAAAAGAACATCGGGACAGGAAGCCATTAATAGCAGCAAACCTTCACTTGAGGGAAGGAAGAGATAAAGCCTTCCCCAGAGGGAACTAGCCCCAGCAGGCTCTGTCAGCTTAAGCTACAAAAACGTAAAAATGAGAAAATGGACTTTTGTTAAATATATTAATGTGTTTTTAAATCTCTCTGAAACAGTCCTAAAAACAAAGGAAACACAATCTACAAGGGGAGCCTAGTGCTTTAATTTGGCTTTATAGGTGGGCAAGAAGGAAAAAGCCATTTTGTAAAGCTTCACATGAATTTATGAACACCCGAGCAACCTTATATCAAGTCAGAAACCATAGTTTCCTCAAGCTGAGTGGGCAGTTCATGGGCCATATGTGATCTCCAATGAGTTTGAATAGTCTCTGTATCCTCCTTTTGGAAATCTGTGGTGCTCTTTGCAGTTTCATACTGACAGTATTGTTTGCCATAGAAATTAAGGGACAAAGAGTTGTTTTGTAATTGTCAGCCCTTCAAGGTAGACCGGACTAGGAAACCAATGTCATGTAGGTCAAGAGTCACTTTTTGCAAGATGGGTGGCCATATAAATGTGATAAATAAATAAATGCTACTTTACTGAAAAGCTAGAGTACCAGTATCTTGCAGGTCTGAATGTACTTCCCCTCTTTCCCTTTACCTTCATTAGAACTAGGGAGAGGCCTGTTTACTCATGCTACATTCTTGCTCTGGACTCAGACCTATTTTATCTGACTGTTGCTTTGGTAGCAGCTCTTCCTCCTGTCCCTCAAGGCCATTCCCTCTTTTCTCTACAGTAATCTTATAAAGTATTTTATTTTATTCATTTTACCGTACTTACAACCAACTCCAATCCCAAAAGACTTTGGGCAGCATACATAACCAAACAAGAAAACAAAAAGCTGTAATAATTATGATCAGTAGATGGCAGCACAGTGTTAGAGTTTTCTGTATCTCTTTGCTGCCATCTAATGGTCATTCAAATTTTGCAACCCCAATGCATTACAGTAGCCCTATTCTCATTTGTTGTTGTTGTTGTTGTTCAGTCGTTTAGTCGTGTCCGACTCTTCATGACCTCATGGACCATAGCACGCCAGGCCTTCCTGTCCTCCACTGTCACCCGGAGTTTACTCAAATTCATGTTCATTACATCGGTGATGCTATCTAACCATCTCATCCTCTGCCGTCCCCTTCTCCTTTTGCCTTCAGTCTTTCCCAGCATCAGGGTCTTTTCCAGTGAGTCCTCTCTTCGCATTAGGTGGCCAAAGTATTTGAGCTTCAGCTTCAGTATCTGTCCTTCCAATGAGCAGTCAGGGTTGATTTCCTTTAGGATTGACTGATTTGACCTCCTTGCAGTCCAAGGGACTCTTAAGAGTCTTCTCCAGCACCACAGTTCGAAAGCATCAATTCTCGTTTATCCCCTTGTATGAGACCGGGCTCACATCCTTGCCAAGGTGCTGTATATAACTTGGTAATTAAACAGTTAATAAAAGCTGGATTCTCTAGTTAAGATTCACAAATACAGGGTTGGTTCCATGTCTGAGCTTATCAGGGATCTAAATACTCATGAAGTTGGTTTCCAATTGAGCCTAGTCTTTGGACATATGAATTAATAAAAATGTGAGTTTGGCTGGCTGTTCAAGATGATCCCATAGGATCCCTTTCTTTTTACATACTGTAGAGACTAAGAAAAATTACCTTGACAGAGATAGGCCAGATCTGTTACCAAAGCCACAGGGGGAAAACATGGCTTAAGTCTAAAACAAGGAGAAGGCATGCCCAGAAGACTCAGGCAGACACCTCCCTAATTCACATTAATGCGGATGCGGGGATGGGGGGTGGGGTGGGCAGGTGGGAGTAAAGCAGTAAAGCACAGTCAGACTTGCCAGATTCTGTTACTATAGCCAATATCAATAAAGTAATTTTAGCCTTAGTGGGGGTTTTGATTTCTTGGTTTGGTTTACATAGTGGGGCTGACACATACCTAGACTCTTAAGATGTCTCTAAGGAGAGCTCTTTAATTCTTTGTTTCTTTTGTTTCTTTATTTATTAAATGTAGAACATCACCCAACTCCAGAAGACGCTGGGCAGTATACAACATTAAAACCAATAGAAACCAAAATAATGAGTAAAGAGCAACATACATCCTGAAAGAAAACATTTACCTAAAATATAAAATCCTAAAGGGTCTCCACCCACCTTAAACCAAGGCCTAGGGGAAAAACCAAGTTTTGAGAAGAAAATCAGGATGGGGTTCATACTCTGGGGGGGATTTCTGGGGGGGATGCTAATCCAGGGAGCAGGCACCATGAAGAGAAGGCCTGTTTTCTGGGTCCAGTCACATGGCATTTTTTTTAATGAACAGGAAGATCCCTGTTCTGTGTTAGAGTACAGGGCATACAGAAACTATCAGAGCTAGGCAATCCCTCATTTTTTATTTCTGTTTAATTCTAGAAAAAATACAAAATAGAAACAAAATACCAAGATGCCCTAAAAAAACCAAATTAAACAGAATACTCCTTAAATGTTTTTAAAAAAAACAGAAGGAGGCAATGGCAAACCACTTCTCAAAAACCTTGCCAAGAAAACTGCAGGGACTTGTCCAGGCAGCCTCCGAGAATCAGATGCAATTGAACGGAATATCTACCTACCTAAGGTAAAGGTAGAGGGGCGTGGTGGCTCAGCGGGTAAGAGGCCAGGCTTGTCGATCGGAAGATTGCAAGTTCGGAGGTTCAAATCCCTAGCCCTGCGTGCGGAGTGAGCTCCTGCACTCACCCCAGCTCTTGCCAACCTAGCAATTCAAAAGCATGCAAATGCAAGTAGATGAATAGGTACCACTTCGGTGGGTAGGTAACAGCGTTCCGCGTGCGTCATGCCGGCCACATGACCGTGGAAGCGTCTTCGGACAACGCTGGCTCTTCGGCTAACAAACGGAGATGAGCACCGGCCCCTAGAGTCAGACACGACTGCACAAATGTGCGGGGGGAACCTTAAAAAAAAAAGGTAAAGGTGAAGGTTCTCCCCGCACATTTGTGCAGTCGTGTCCGACTCTAGGGGCCGGTGCTCATCTCCATTTGTTAGCCGAAGAGCCAGCGTTGTCCGAAGACGCTTCCACGGTCATGTGGCTGGCATGATGCCTGCGGAACGCTGTTACCTACCCACCGAAGTGGTACCTATTCATCTACTTGCATTTGCATGCTTTCGAATTGCTAGGTTGGCAAGAGCTGGGGCGAGTGCGGGAGCTCACTCCGTCATGGGGGACTAGGGATTCGAACCTCCGAACTTGCGATCTTCCGATCGACAAGCCTGGCATCTTACCCGATGAGCCACCATGCCCCATCTACCTACCTACCATCTACCTACCTACCTTACCAATAGTCACTGGTTTACTAATAAAGCTAGAGTCTGTTCCTCCCCAGAGCGGAGAAAGTACTTTGATGAGCATTTGACAGTAGGGACTGGCTTCAGTGGGCCAGGAGAGGAAGAGAACGAGTGAGCTCTGCTGTGTGGCCACTGGGATGTAGCTGGAAGTCAGGCTGTGCTGAATGGGGGGGGGGACGGGGGGGCGGGAGGCAGGTTGCTGATAAGAGGAATTAATTTACTTGGTGTTTCCCAACCTTCCCAGCTTCCAGATGTGTGGGCTTCAATCTCCCAAATTCTCAGCAACAGCTATACTGCTTGGGGAATTTGGGGAGTTGAAGTCCATGCATCTGGAAGTTGTCAAGGTTTGGAAACACTGTGTTATGCTGTGGGTGCTGAATTCCTAATTTTATTTTCAGCCTATACACATATGTAAACAAGTCTTGTTTCTTCCCCTGGTTTCAGAAAAACGGTTTTGTTTTGTTTGTTGATTAGGTTATTTTAGACTTACACTGCATCATCTTCCTCCAATAATGGGTGCCCTCCAGACATGTGGTCTTTAACTCCCAGAATTACCAAGTCAGTGTACCATTGCTGAGGATTCTGGGAATTGAAATCCACACATCTGGAAAGTTCCCAGCTGGGGAAAGCTGGATTGTAATGTTCATGTGATTCAGAATAATGGGAATAATAATGGGAAAATGAAATTTATTTATTTATTTATTTATTGGATTTATCACCGCCCAACTCCCCCAAGGGGGACTCAACGCGAAATGGCGTTGAGAGGTTCCAAGAATGGGCTGCAGCTTGTCTACTTCTGTTTTTTAATATATGTATGTATGTATGTCACTACTCTGTGTTTGTTTTTCCAACTTGACTTGTTATTATCTGTAATAATGCTGAACATGGATTTAATTGGATTTCATGCCTATTTAAATAATTTAATAGTTTCTATTCCACATTTCAAAGTCCATGGACTGAGGGAGATCTCCAGTCATCATCAAAGCAAAGCTGTAAGGCTGAAAATTAAATGTTTGGCTACGAAGGAATTTCAGCCTGCCTATCCAAATTCTCTCCAAGAATCTGCTCTGAGTTTAGAGCTTACATTAAACCCCAAAGTGGACCAAGTTTCACACGGTTTCAGATTTCTCTGTAAGACTTTTAGCCTTTCACACACAGATATGTAAAGAGAAAGAAAGAAAATTTAAAAATATCAGAAACAATTAATTCACCATAGAGGAAAAGTCTTTTTTTTTTTAATTCTCCCCTCTGGTATAACATGCCCAGGGATTAACAAGGGCTAAAGTGCATTTTCACTTCTGTTAATGATGCTTTAAAAATACAAAAGTGCTGCTTCCTGGGGGAAAATACTTTCTGCCCAAAGCTGTGATGGATTAGATGTACCCAGCTTGTAACAGTGGTTACAATTTCTTGAGCTGTTTGACTGTAGTTGCTCAAACACTTTGCAATTAATCAGTCAATTAATCAATCAATGAAAAACATTTTGTAAAACTTCCATCAATTGAAAAGTCACCATGGCTTGAAGAATTGTCCCAAGGGATTTTATTGTCTGGCACTCTTTCCCCTTTCCTTAATTAAAGTGGCGGCCCTTTCATTACTTGACACCCATCAGGAAGTTCTTCCTATGATGTTTCAGTGAAATCATGGAAGGCTGTGCAAGAACACAAACTCTGCACATTCTTCCTTTAGTTACAGTCCAGAACCCAACTTACCACTCAAGCTTTAAACTCAGGTTACTCCGCTGCAGGCCTGTGACCCTGTGCTCTGAATGCAGGTATCTCACATCAGGTAAAGCCTCATTCAAGTCACACTCAACTCCTGGTGACTTCATGGACACATCTATATAGGGTTTTCTGGCAACATACAGAAGTGATTTGCCATTGTCTTCTTCCAAGTTTTGTTTCAACTTCCTGATCTAGTCTATAGTCCTTGGATTCCCTAGGGGTCTTCCATCCAAGTATCAATCCGGGCTTCACTCTATTTAGCTTCTGCATCAAGATAAGATACCACACCTGCAATTATTTCCTAAATTAATCACCTGATATAGTTGCTTAATAATAGAGATGGGTCATCTTTTTGGCCCCGAGGACTATATCAGTTGCTGAGTGATTCTCATCAACTATTTATGCATTCATAAATATTAGGGTGTGCAACACTTCAGATTCAAAGGCAAAAAGATACTGTGGAACATGTGAGGACACAACTATTAACACCTTAAAGCAGCTGTGCCTTTTTGCACAATTCTCATACTGCCACACTGGAAAAAGACATATTTGGTCAAAGTTGTGGAGAAAGGCTACGTCTGCATCACTATACACTTCAAAGGAACTTTTCACCTTTGACTCTGAAATGCTGCACAACCCTGATAAATGTGCAAGTGCACGAACACATCATCTACCCATCCATTCCCTTTATCCTGAGAAATCTTGAGCAAGTTTGCTGGAAGGAGAAATGAACCTGTTTTCAGCAACATGTGAAGCCATGGTTTCTTTTAAAAAATACTAAATAAGCTATGTTTTCTTAATAAACAACCATTGGCTAGGTAGGGGATTCACACAACACAAACCACAAACAAGCAAATTACATTTTGGCTTAGTGTGTTGTGTAAATCCAGTGAAGCTTCTCTCTTTCTTCCTGCTAGGCCAGTTTACTAGAAAACTAGTGATTTTGAACAGTATCGCTGAAGCATGGAAGCCTTGTGCCCCGTGAGTCTGCTCTAAGACCAACAGAAAACCAGCACACCGTTCCTCACTAGCTAGCAAAGCACACAAACCAGTTGGCCAGTAGGAAAAATCCTTGTGAGTTCAAGGATAATGTGTGAGGCAAGGATACAAAGTGGGGAAGGCCATGTCACACATAGTGTGTTCTGCATTTTTTAGGGAGAGATTTAGGGTTTTCCCCTGTATGTTTTTGCTCCATGAATCCTACACTGTAGGGCTTAATGCCATTTTTCTGTATTTCATACCCCAAAATGGTGGGAAGCCTTCTTGCTGGCTTTTGACAAATCAGGTTCTGAGCAGGGGGTGCTATTTGGAGCCCTGAGGAAAGTTGCCCATCCCTGCATGAAATACAAGTAAAATAGTGGCTATTAACAAATTGTGGTAACTGGATTATATAACCGTTCTCATTATATGAAACGAATCAGAATACCCTTTCCTGCAAATCAAGAAGAGCTACGTAAAACTCAAATATGTCAATTGACCAATATTCCCAACTGAACATCCTCTTGATTTTCTCACAGAGGCTTTCTGGAGAACAATGCTCGTCATATGCTGGAATATCTGTTTTCCTTTGTGGCATTTTATTTCGGGGGGGGGGGGGAAGCCTTCTCAACCATCAATGATTGCTGATTTGACATTTTCAGGGTTTTATTTTTCAAGAAATGGGCCAAATTCCTCTTAGAAAACCCTGGCTTTGGGAAAGGTTCTCGTGTTCTAGTTGGCTCTGCAAGGTACTTGTTTCTTCCTATCCAAGACTCTGTGGCAGGAAAATCTGGATTGGAGAAAAATGTCACTACCAGGTCAGCTGACATCGGCAGGGAAGGTGACTTTCCAGACATACCACCACCACCACGTTCCTGGCCAAGGGACAGTCTGAGGATTGGCTGCAGTGGTCCCTGATCTATCTTTCTCTGCTTGCTTTTGGTGTCTGGAATATGGAAGAGGTGTGACTGACTTAGACTTCTCTAAAAATGGAACATGGAACATCCTCCCTCCAGAGCAGTGTTTCTCAACCATGGCAACTATAAGATGTGTGGACTTCAACTCCCAGAATTCCCCAGCCAGCCATGCTGGCTTGGAATTCTGGGGGTTGAAGTCCACACATCATAAAGTTGCCAAGGTTGACTGTAGCTTGAATCATGTCAACTGGATTTCTATTTTCTCAGTGGAAACGTTTCGCTCTTTATCACTACTCCAGAGATTAGGATGGTCCTGACCCTGCTGCCTTTCATAAGGCCCTAAAGACCTGGTTATGTGCCTGGCCTGGGGTCCCAAGTGTGTGAAGGGTCCAGTCTCCTGGTTGTGTTAACAACCATGGATTGTAACATTCTCCTTGGCTGCTGTCTATTTTAATTTTGTACTTATGATGGAAATTTGTTTTTAATTTACTTTAAGATTGTTCGCCGCCCAGAGTCACTTGCTGAGATGGGTGGCCATACATGCCCTAGAGCAGTGTTTCTCAACCTCAGCAACTTTAAGATATGTGGACTTCAACTCCAGCATGCTAGCTGGGGAATTCTGGGGGTTGTCCACACATCTTATGTCCATTAAATTGATTGTTGTAACCACTAGTCATTAGTGTATAAAAAGTATACACAGTATAAAAAGGTAAAGGTTCCCCCCGCACATTTGTGCAGCCGTGTCCGACTCTAGGGGCCGGTGCTCATCTCCGTTTGTTAGCCGAAGAGCCAGCGTTGTCCAAAGACGCTTCCACGGTCATGTGGCCGCATGACACACACGGAACGCTGTTACCTTCCCACCGAAGTGGTACCTATTTATCTACTTGCATTTGCATGCTTTCGAATTGCTAGGTTGGCAAGAGCTGGAGCTAGTGCGGGAGCTCACTCCATCACGCAGGGCTAGGGATTCGAACCTCCGAACTTGCGATCTTCCGATCAACAAGCCTGGCGTCTTACCCGCTGAGCCACCATGCCCCAGCCATAAAACAATGCATTATATTATTCTTAAATACCTGCCTAGATTTGCATTCTATAAATAACATCAGGTTGATCCCAAATAACAAGTTAGCCAAATGTCTAAGAACTCTAGCAAATATAGTTTGAAAGACAGCAAAACAAACAGGTCACTTGATATCTACAGTAATGTAAGGAATTATATCCACCAAGAGTTTCCCCATTCAACTTCAGAAACTATGAATTTAGCAACAATGGCTGACCCAGCCTTATTGCTTCAAAAAAGGAATACTGTAGTGATCTTTACTGTCCTTACCACAGTGATGAATGCACTGTTGCAGGAACTCTGCAAAATTTCCCTTTGAGATAGGTTTCTCAACCAGGGTTCCGTGGAACCCTAGGGGTCTGTGAGAGGTCACTAGGGGTTCCCTGGGAGATCACGATTTATTTAAAAAAATATTTCAATTTCAGGCAACTTCACATTAAAGAGGCAAGTTTCATTCTTTATTTTTAGCTTAAGAACACTGTTAATGCATATATACAGGCCTAAACATGAAAGGAATATAATAATTTTCTAACTTATCTGGCCTATATTTGAGTCTGAATGTGCAGGGGTTCCCCAAGGCCTGAAAAATATTTCAAGGGTTCCTCCAGGGTCAAAAGGTTAAGAAAGGCTGAGATAGGCTGAAGGCAGGATCAGAAACTGAAGGATGGTAAATGTCTTTCTTAAATGGACATCAGTGAAATGGAGTAAGCACACTGCAAACTGCTTTTTCTTAAAGTGGGGGTATCACAAGAAATCTTCTGACACGAAACAACAACAAGAAATCTTCAAAGCCTGGGACAGACCAGCTTCTCTATTAGCATCCTGCATAAAGAATCCACTGTGAATTTTTTTCTGCCCCAGAATTTCCATACGTCAAAAGCAAGGGATACACTGCTGGATCAGGAAGAGCATACCTGTATTTGCCCCCACTGATTCCTCTCTCCCTAGTACAGTACCAAGAGCAAATTTAACTAAATGCTCTTGAGGGAGCTGTTAAGTTGCCAGAAATATTTCAGCATTATCAGATGGATTCTGATAAAAACTGAGAGCAACATTGATATACCCACCAAAATGGGAAGTTAATTCAACAGCGTCACAGAAGAAAGAATGCGTTGGAACCGGAATAAAGCTATGCATAATTAGTACACCATATCTGTATAATAAACCAATTATTTCCAAATTCTGACATCATCACTAGCTCCATGTCACACGTTCTGCGATCCTGGGCCCCAATTAATTGCAGTGATTGTTCACCCTTCTAATCAATAGTGAGTGCATGGAAAGGAGAACACTGGATCTTGGCACTCTGTTTACTTCAACACGATTGCTCTTTTTAAACAGAAAAAAAAACTTACAATTTCTTTTGCAAGCATAATATGATACCATAATCAGGAGCAGACCAAAAGTCTGAGAGAACATTGGCTTTGCCTGACCTTCCTCCCATTTTTTAAACTTTGCACTGGCTTGCTTCATAATGTTACAGTGAGGCTGACCTGTGGCTTTTTTAAGTCCCCAATCAGAGGCGTCCCACAAGGAGGGTCAGAAGAGTCAAGAAGGTGGCTGTGGCCACACAATTGAAGCCTTGTCCCTTTTTTACATGTATCACACAAGCAACACACATAAAAAGGGGGCAGAGCTTTGATTGCACGCTAACAGGATTCAGGCCGGGATTTGGGACTGAGATGGCATTGATCGCGCTCTTGGATGACCTCTGGCGGGAGCGGGATGGGGGCAGTGCAACCATCCTTGCTCTTCTTGACCTCTCGGTGGCCTTCGATACCATCGATCACGGTATCCTTCTGGACCGGCTTCGGGAGTTGGGGGTGGGCGGCACTGTACTGCGCTGGTTCTCCTCCTTCCTCCGGGGTCAGTTCCAGTCGGTGTTGGTAGGAGGGGAGAGGTCCGGTCCACGGCCCCTACTGTGTGGGGTGCCACAGGGATCGGTTCTCTCACCCCTATTATTTAACATCTGCATGAGGCCGCTGGGTGAGGTGATCCGATGGTTTGGGGTGAGGTATCATCAGTATGTTGATGATACCCAGCTTTATATCTCCTCCCCGGGCTGTCTGAGTGATGCTGTGGATGTCCTGTCTCAGTGCCTGGAGGCTGTAGGGGCCTGGATGGGGCGCAATGGCTTCCAGCTCAACCCAAGCAAGACTGAGTGGCTTTGGGTGTTTGGGCCTCCCAGTACCAAGGTTTTTCCATCTTTGGTCCTGGATGGGGTGGCACTGCCCCAGACGGACCCAGTGCACAATTTGGGGGTCCTCTTGGACTCAGCTCCTGCTGGAAGATCAGGTGGCAGCCGTGGCTAAGAGGGCCTTTGCACACCTTCGGGTTGTGCGCCAGTTGCGCCCATTCCTGGACTGGGAGGCACTACTCACTGTCACTCATGCCCTCGTGACCTCCCGTTTGGACTATTGCAATGCGCTCTACTTGGGGCTGCCCTTGAAGAGCATTCGGAAGCTTCAGCTGGTACAGAATGCAGCTGCCCAGGTTGTAAATAGTGTCGGCCACTCAACACATATAACACCACTGCTTCGGGAGCTGCATTGGTTGCCAGTGTGTTTTGGGGTGCAATTCAAGGTGCTGGTTGTCATCTGTAAAGCCCTTCATGGCTTGGGACCGGGTTACCTTAGGGACCGTATTTTCCCAGTTTTTTCTACCTGTCTAATCCAGTCCAGCAGGATGGGCATGCTCCAGGTCCTGTCAGCCAAGGAATGTCGGCTGGCAGGGACCAGGATACGTGCCTTTTCTGCTGTGATGTCCCTCTGGAACATCCTGAGATTAGGATGGCCCCGACCCTTTTGGCTTTTTGGAAGGCCTTGAAGACCTGGCTTTGTGCCTGGGCCTGGGGCCCCGAGTGTGTGAACGGCCCTGTTTCATGATTGTGCTAACACCACTGGCTTTTAAGTTCTCTCGGCTGTATTTATATTTAATTTTTTGGAATTGTTTTTATTGGTTGTTTTTATTATTGTTAGCCACCAAGAGTCACTGGTTTGAGATGGGTGGCTATGTAAATTGAATAAATAAATAAAATAAATAAAACAGTTGCCATCTTGACTTTTTTCCCCAGTAGGTGACACTCAGAACAGGATTGTCAAAATAAAAAATATATTAAAAAGCATGTAAAAAGTACAGACTTCCTGCATAACTATGTAGTTATGAGTTACTGCAGTGTTTCTCAGCCTTAGCAACTCTTAAGATGTGTGGACTTGAACTCCCAGAATTCCCCAACCAGGATTCCAGTTGGAGTCCACACATCTTAAAATTGCCAAGGTTGAGAAATGGCTGACACCAGTGCAAGCTGCTTGACAAGGCTAGAATGAGGGCAAGTAGTTAGCAAATGCAAACGGCTTATTGAATAAGTCACCAGCCCATTTCAAGTAGAATAGTTAGCAATTCAGCACATTGTGGGAAGCTAGCTATTGCCCACCAGGCTTTCACATTAAGATATCACATGATTAAGATATCACATGATATGTGAGTCCATAATTGTGTTTAGCCAGATTTTAGGGTTTAGTGTATTGTGTGAACCCAGCCCTAGAAACAGAAGCAACTAAGTTATTAAAGACTACCTCAGTAAACAAAAAGGGGCGTGGTGGCTCAGCGGGTAAGACGCCAGGCTTGTTGATCAGAAGATCACAAGTTCGGAGGTTCGAATCCCTAGCCCTGCGTGCGGAGTGAGCTCCCGCACTCGCCCCAGCTCTTGCCAACCTAGCAATTCGAAAGCATGCAAATGCAAGTAGATGAATAGGTACCACCTTGGTGGGATGGTAACAGCGTTCCACGCGCGTCATGCCGGCCACATGACTGCGGAAGCATCTTCGGACAACGCTGGCTCTTCAGCTAACAAACGGAGATGAGCACCGGCCCTTAGAGTCGGACACGACTGCACAAATGTGCAGGGGGAACCTTTACCTTTACCAGTAAACAAAAACTCATGGCCTTCTTCCCAATCCCCATCCCCACCCCAAGACCTTTTTCTCCTCTTTGAAATCTCCCCTTCCCTACAGTGTTGGCTTTGAAGCAGTGCCCATCTTGAGTGTATTATTACTGGGTTGGGGAACCATCACTTCTAATTAGGTGCTTTCTTTGAAAGACCATCATCCCAGAGTGAAGGCTTCTGAAAACACTCCCCTACCCTAGAAACAAGAAAGAGAAATGCACAGCTCTTTCTTATGCCTATCAACCTAGTCATAGTTAGCCTCAGGGTATGTCTCTGCCCTAAATGGACCTCAAACAGGTGGTGTCAGTCTGCACTTTGTCCCCTGCCAAGTTTAAGCTTGACTTTAATGATCCTCTCAGCTGAAAATGTACAGTGAAAGACCAGTAACAGTAGGTTCAATGTGTGTCTAGTTTCACAATTTGCATGACAGGCATACCATCAAGTCAGACTCTGGTTCAGATGTCAGGTCTTGGCTGTTTGCTTTTAAAAGCTGGGGGAGAGGTTGGCTTGATCCAATTATACCAGAGGATACCAAAGGCACCAGCCTGCCTGCATCCTTCACAGTCAGCCTTTCCAGGTTTCCACTCGAGTAGGGGTCTACAACCCAAACCCTAAGTGCAACCTCCCCAGCATCTTCAAAGGAGGAGAAAACCCGAGTTTACACATGATGGCTCTCTGGGAGCTTAAGCAGGAAATACTAATTATTTGTAGAATATAAAGCAGCAGTGTCAGACTCCTTAAATTTAGGCCTGCGGCAAGATAAGGCCAGCTTCACAGTTTGTATGACAGGCGTACCATCAAGTGTTCAAAGGCAAAATTGCAGGGCACTATGGTGCTGATATAAGTGGCAAGAGAAAGGGCTTTGAAATAGCACATGCAATCAAGTAAATGCATTTGCAATTTTATTTATTGATTGGTGCCTTCAAGTAAGTTTTCAACTCCTGGGACTGGTCCCTGCAGTTCTTTTGGCAAGGTTTTTCGGAAGTGGTTTGCCATTGCTTTCTTCCTAGGGCTGAGAAAGAGTGACTGGCCCAAGATCCCCAGCTGGCTTTGTGCCTAAGGTGGGACTAGAACTCTCTGTCTCCAGGTTTCTGGCCTGGTGCCTTAACCACTACACCAAACCAGCTCTCATTATATTAATGTAGTGCTAAAGCATTACAGTGCTAATTAAAAAAAATAAAAAGAGCTACTATTGGTCATACTGATAAAAGCTATGACTGGAAAGCATATTCTTTCATTAATTTCATTTACATAGAATTTTGCTTTTGTGCTTATTTTATAGATAGATGATATATGGATAGAGATATAAAGTAAGCCTATTTACACATTAAGCTTGCAACTTGAACTAATATAATGGTGCCCTAAATATGTTTGTTGACCTTTATCATTTTCATTTTATAAAGAGCAGCATAGGAGCAAATGAAGACAAACAAATATACTTCAAAAGGTTTTACCTTTGGATTTGACATTTGATTGAGAGAGATACTTCTAACAAATGTGTAAAACACTTTTCCTCACGAGAAAATCCCACTGACTCTCAATATATATCAAATCCAACACTGAACATGAAGAGGATGGCCATTTTTTTCTTGTCCCATCACTTCCTATTTATTTTCAAGGTTCAGTGCATTCAGACATCAATCATTGCCAAGCATCCTGCAGGTAGGAACTGGAGAGTATTCAGAGGTACAAGTGGGAAGTGGGTAACTAGGCCCTTTTTACAACTTCTTCCCTAGTCAAGGTTCCAACAGCAGAAAAGGTGCTAACAGGTGGCTGGTAGGAAAAAGATGGGTCCCCTTGCCCATCTTCTGCTATTTTTTTCCCCTTGAAATTGCCTTTCCACATTTGATTTACAAAGAGAAAGGCCTATTGTGAATGCATATATTTCTACCCATTTCCTCTTACTAGAAATGCCGCCTAAACCGGTGAAGTCACTGAAATCATCTTCTCTTCCATTTAGGAGGTAAATGGGGATGTTTGCAATTAACCAACTGAGGAAGTGGGTTAAGCTAATTACCCATGTAAATTCTCCCACTTAATTGTGGGGTCAGGAAACAAGAAAATGTAGTTTTATTACACCTACTTGAATAGAATCCTGGGACTTGATTCTCTTCTTCCCTGAAACCTTAACTCCTTCCCTTTTCAAATAAAAGCAGGCTAAAAGAGAGATACAGAAAGATCCACTCTGACTTTCTTCTCAGCTGAAATGACCAAGAAAAAAGACAAGTCCACCTTCTGGTTTATTTCTCTCTCTGTAAATTAATTTAAAATAAAGCATATAGAACACAAGATTGCACCTGGTTTTAAATTTTAGCCCCCTCCCTTCTGGTAGGCAGTATTTTTTGTGTGTGTGGTAAAGACATCCTGTTATCCCCAAAGTAGCCAAACATAAGTTCTTTTTCACACAACTTTGTGGTCAAGAGTAATAGAAAACAAACCAAAAGAAAGTCATGAAAAACCAAAATCTCCTTCCACCCATTTAAGCAAGTCAGACTCAAAACCCATGTTGAAGAATGATATATAGCTTACTCCAAAAAAGCTTTGCCCTCATTCAGATAAAAAAGTGTTTTCTTTTAAGACAATACTCTGGGACATCCCCAGAAGCTGCATAGTAACGTGTGTGGGTTACACAAAGAGAGGTACTTCTTCAGACAGTGCACAGTTAACCTGTGGAACTCACAGTCATGTGATGTAATGAGGATCACCCAAATAGAAACTTTAAAAGGCAGTTAAAACTAATCCATGGAGAATAATGCTATTGATGACTCTGTTATGACAACTGTTATTTGCTTCTTTCAAAGGTATGTCTCTCCAGTTTCTGGGAACAAGGAGAACAAGTTCTATTAGTCTCATGCCTTGCTTGTGGTCTTTCTAAAGCCTAGCTGGAAACAGAAGACTGAACAAGCTAAACCTTTGGTTTGACTCTTTGGCTATGTTTCTATTGCAAAGAGAATCTCAAACCAGACAATGCAACCTCATGTGTTGTGCAAAGCCCACCTACGTAGTTGTGAGTTACTGCAGTGTTTCTCAACCTTAGCAACTCCAAGATGTATGGACTTCAACTCCCATGCTGGCTGGGGAATTCTGGAAGTTGAAGTCCACACATCTTCGAGTTGCTAAGGTTGAGAAACACTGAGTTACTGTGTCATGCAGTATCACACAGTTGGGTTAGCTGAATAAACCACACTTCAAATAACCATGGATAAGTGTCTCACACAAAGATAGCCTTCTGTTCTAAGCTTTTGAGGTTTATTAAAGCCTTTAAAGTTTTACTTGGCTCAAATTAAGTATTCTCATAACAAGCTTACTTGCTGGACTCACCCAGCGCACTGAACCATAAACCAATCACACCAGCCGGGCTAGCAAGACACACAGAGTTGAAATGTGGTTGGCTGTTGACAGTTCTGTATATTCTGGGAACTAAGCCTTTATCTCCCCTGGTTCTGGCCCAGGGAGAGAAAGTGAGACAGGCAGATTCTCCCTGATCTTTTCTCTTCGTGTCCTTCTGCTGCCATCCTGCCATAACCTAAATGGAAGGAAACAAACGGGATGGATCAATTTATTGGGGACTGATGGGTAAAGTCTGGGGGGGGAAAGAATTGGGATAGAGATACTGTAATTTTCCCAAGCCCTCAACACAGGTGGAAAAAATCTGAATTATCCTTTTCTCTTTTTCAGTAGGACTTGGGTAAGTTCTAAAGAAATCTAGGGCAAGCTTTGGACCCTTCCCCCATCACTAGTTTAATTTTATTTATTTATTTATTTATTTATTTTTCAAATTTATTCCCCGCCCATCTCCCATGCAAGGGACTCTGGGCGGGTTACAATAAATAAAAAATTTAAAAACTATACAAAATATCTAAAAACACAAGCATAACATAATAAAATAAAATCCAAGATGGATTTGGACCCGCAGAATAGATCGTGGAGCTACGGGGCCAGCCAACCCCAGGAGGCACTACCACCTCCGTCGTCCCAGGCCAGGCGGCAAAGCCAGGTCTTAAGGGCCTTCCAAAAGGCCAGGAGGGAGGGGGCCAGTCTCACCTCCGGGGGCAGGATATTCCACAAGGCGGGCGCTATCGCAGAGAAGGCACGCCTCCTGGACCCCGCTAGATGGAATTCTCTTGTTGAGGGGGTCCGAAGCATGCCCTCTCTGCATGCACGGGTGGGGCGGGCCGACGTTATCGGGACGAGACGGTCCCTCAGGTACCCTGGTCCTATGCCATGTAGGGCTTTAAAGGTAATCAACAACACCTTGAATTGGACCCGGAAGCAAACTGGCACCCAATGCAGCTCGCGTAGCAGGGGTGTCACATGTGCCGATCTTCTGGCACTGATAACTGCTCGCGCCGCTGCATTCTGCACCAGCTGAAGCTTCCGGATACTCTTCAAGGGTAGCCCCATGTAGAGCACATTACAATGTTAGAGTTCTTGTGTTGCCCTGACGAATTATTCCTGTACAAAACAAAGCAAAGCCTTCTGATGGTGACGTGAAGTGCAGGTGCAAGATAGCAATGGTCACGTGTGTATTGTTTTGACTAGATTGCATGGGAACAAGGTCTCCTGATATCCTTCCGTGGGAAGCCTTCCTCAAGCCCCCCCTGAGCAAGGAAGGGGCAGAACTCAGTGCGTAGATGCAGCACTGCCATCCAATAGCAGGCCATGCTGTGTGCTTTGAGGCCTAGTGTGTGTCACAGCTAACTTCCAGCCAATCAGAATGCTAGAAGAACTGAATATACAACCATGCAAAATGGTGCTCTCTGTCTTCTTGATTTCTAGTGTCTTTTAGTCATGTAGTTCTTCACGTGTTCACTTCCCGTGGACTGGGCAGAGTGAGCTATGCCTGGCTTTGGGTATAGGCCATGGCAGGAACTCTGGCCCTGGGATCAATACACGGAACTCTGCTTATAAGTTTGTTTTGTTTTTCCTTTTACAATGATGTATCCTGTATATTCATCTTTTTCATTGTTTGCGATAATGTACTGTATCTGCTGTTGGCCCTAACAAGCTGCATTCTTGTCTGTTTATTCTCAAGCCTCGGGTTTTTCCCCTTTAAGCCAGCATATACCCCATCATACAATAGTCTATACGGGAGATGACAAGGGCGTGAGTGACTGTTCGGAGGGCCTCCCGATCCAGGAAAGGGCGTAACTGGCGCACAACTCGCAGCTGTGCAAAGGCCCTCCTGGCCACGACTGCCACCTGCTCTTCGAGCAGGAGTCGAAGGACCCCCAGATTCCGCACTGGATCTGAGTGGGGTAGTGCAACCCCCCCCAGAACCAAAGATGACAACTTCGCGGATCCAGGGGGGCCATCAATCCACAGCCACTCCGTCTTACCAGGGTTCAGTTGAAGCCTGTTGTTCCCCATCCAGACCCCCACAGCCTCCAGGCACTGAGATAAGGCATTGACCGCATCACTTACTTCACCCGGGACGGAGATGAATAACTGGGTATCATCAGCATATTGGTGATACCTCATCCCGTGGTGATGGATGATCTCGCCCAGTGGTTTCATGTAGATGTTGAATAGGAGAGGAGAGAGAACTGACCCCTGCGGCACCCCACAAGTCAGGGGTCGCGGGTCAGCTCTCTCCTCCCCTATCAACACCGACTGGGAACGGCCCTGGAGAAAGGAGGCGAACCAGCGCAAAACCACGCCGCCCGCCCCCAACTCCTCAAGCCGCCCCAAAAGTATACCGTGGTCGACGGTATCGAAAGCCACTGAGAGATCTAAGAGAGCAAGGATGGACGCATTCCCTCCATCCCGCTCTCGCCAGAGATCATCCATAAGCGCGACCAATGTGGTCTCCGTCCCATATCCCGGCCTGAAACCTGACTGGAAGGGGTCCAGATAATCCGTTTCCTCCAGAATCCTCTGGAGTTGCAACGCCACCACCTTCTCAACCACCTTTCCTAAAAAGGGAAGGTGGGAGACTGGGCGAAAATTGCCCAGGATTGTAGGGTCCAGGGAAGGTTTCTTGAGGAGGGGGTGCACCAGCGCCTCTTTAAAGGCAGCCGGGAACACCCCCTCACTCAAGGACGAATTAATCATCGCCTGGACCCAGCCACATGTCACCTCACTAGCTGATTTCACCAGCCAGGAGGGACATGGGTCAAGCTGGCATGTGGTGGCGTTTACAATCCGGAGGATCCTGTCTACTTCATCAGGCGCAACAGGATCAAACTACGATTAATTACGAGGATCCAGGTCTTCTGCTGGCATCCAGGCGCCCCAAATTCATGAAAACACTCTAATAGTCCCCTACCATTAGGCAAAGCAAGGCCTAACAGTATCACAAAAGGGCAACATATTGTTACTGACAGAATTATTCATTTTCATGCCGGGGGGGGGGGGAGACATTTGTGGGGGTTTCTGCATCCGCTGCCTAAGTAACATGACCAACAACACATTCTGTGTAACTGGAAGGGAAGCCTTTTTGCTGCCTTTCTTCAGATGCAAAATGACACAGGCTAATCTAGCTACACAACAGCCAGTTTGGTGTAGTGGTTAAGGCATCAGGCTAGAAACCGGGAGACCATGAGTTCTAGTCCCTCCTTAGGCACAAAGCCAGCTGGGGGACCTTGGGCCAGTCGCGCTCTCTCAGCCCTAGGAAGGAGGCAATGGCAAACCACTTTGGAAAAACCTTGCCATGAAAACTGCAGGGATTAGGAGTCAAGATGCGCGAGCGCGCACACACACACACACTCCTGCTACACAGGGTCCTAATCAAAGAAACTTGCAAAGAAAGTGTCTTCCATTGCTGGTATACCTTCGGTGTACAGCAGCTATCAAAGGCCAGGGTGGGCAGTGGTTACAATGCCAGACTAGGAGATCCAGGCTCAAACCTCCATTGAGTCCTGGTGTTTACTGAATAACACTGGGCTAGTCAGAATCAATCAGGCCAGCCATCTTTCCAGAGCCCTTGCGAGGATGAAATAGGGGCAGATACATAAATTGATAAGGTACTTTCATATCAAATACCATTTGAAGAGACTTCAGAAAGCAAGCCCACCACAATTCTCTGATACTGAGATCACTCACTTCCTGTTTCAGTGTCCAACAAATATTTAAATACTTCTCTGCAAAAGTGGAATCGCATAAGCAAATTGGCAGGAATAATTGTGATCATTTGCCAAATAGGTGCACAAATCACAGAGTGCTCCAGGGAGAGGCAACAAATAAACTCACGCTCTTTAACCTTGTGATCATTTTGTCTGCTCCTCAGATTAAAATTAGACCACAACACTTACTTATTCTCCTCTTTCCCTGCCAAAAATATACTTAATGGTAGAGGTCTGAATCTTTCAAGCTGTCATCTGTTTTCGGGGAGGTCAGTTCACACAGACCTCGAGGAACTATTTATTCTGCATAAGTGTAGCAGCAGCCACATTTTGTTTTTAAAGCTTTCGCACATATGCTTCTAAAATGGCTAAATAAATATAGTCACCAAAGCTGATTCTGTTGGATGGGTGGACAGAATGACCCAGAACCTCTTGGCTACTTTGATGTTACTTTTTTGGACCAGCCAAGCCTTATTAAAGGCAAGCAACAGGCTTCACTTAAACTCTCATGGCCAAGGTGCTGTAGGTAACCAACCATTCTAGCAACGGGAGGTGGGGAGAAAATGAGCAAAGACCATTTGCAGACCAAGTTCCCATGGTATGTAAAGTTAACTTTCCCTCAAGCTGAACTTGACTCCTGGTGACTTCGCAGACATATCCATGTAATTTTCTTGGCAAAACTGCAGAAGGGGTTTGCTTTCTTCCGGAATGTTTTCAGCTTCCAGGTCTAGCCTACTGCCAGTGCATTTCCTGGTGGTCTCCCATCCACAGACTAACGAATTCTCCCCCTCCTTAGCTTTTACCTCTTATCATGCAGGGAGACTGACAGGGAGGAACCAGTAAATGCATTGGTCTGAGACACCGGAAAGAAGGGGAGCTTTTTAAAATCTGTAATATAAAAGAGGGGGAGGGTTTTCTTTAAAAAAATTTCCCCTTTTAAAAAGGGGAAATCATGCAAACTGCCCCATGCAAAATAAATCAATGTCCTGCTCCTTCTCAGCACATCCCAGCAAAACATATCTTGGTTTAGTGTACTCTAAAAATCCACTGAAAGATACGTTTTGCCCAGATGCATGGCACAGATCTAGGTTATTTGCAGGATCGCCTGTCTCCAACCCTTTCTGCCCATCCCACCGGTTCTCACAAGGTGTATCTGGTTGACTCTGGCAATATGTTATTTCATACAGGTAGTCCTCGTTTAACAACCATTCGTTTAGTGACAGTTCAGACGGTGCTGAAAAAACTGACGACCGATCCTCACATTTACAACCATTGCAGCGTCCCCACACTCATGTGAATGCAATTTGAGCATTTGGCAACTGGTTCGCATTTATTTATTTTTTCATAGTAAATTTTATTAGGTTTCAAGAGAAGAATAAAAACTACAATGAAAGAAAAAAACTAAAAAAGTGCAGAAACACAAGATTTTTTTTTCAAATTTACAAAAAGACGTGGCTTCTGACTTTTAACAGCAAGGATATAAAAAAAATCCATAATCAATCTCTTTGTTGTTGTTGTCGTTTAGTTGTTAAGTCGTGTCCGACTCTTTGTGACCCCATGGACCATAGCACGCCAGGCCTTCCTGTCCTCCACTGTCTCCCGGAGTTTGCTCAAGTTCATGTTCATTACATCGGTGATGCTATCTAACCATCTCATCTTCTGTCGTCCCCTTCTCCTTTTGCCTTCAGTCTTTCCCAGCATCAGGGTCTTTTCCAGCGAGTCCTCTCTTCGCATTAGGTGGCCAAAGTATTTGAGCTTCAGCTTCAGCATCTGTCCTTCCAATGAGCAGTCAGGGTTCATTTCCTTTAGGATTGACTGATTTGACCTCCTTGCAGTCCAAGGGACTCTCAAGAGTCTTCTCCAGCACCACAGTTCAAAAGCATCAATTCTTCGGCGCTCAGCCTTCCTTATGGTCCAACTCTCACAGCCATACATTACTACTGGAAAAACCATAGCTTTAACTATATGGACCTTTGTCGACAAGGTGATGTCTCTGCTTCTATGCTGTCTAGGTTTGCCATAGCTTTCCTCCCAAGGAGCAAGCATCTTTTAATTTCATGGCTACAGTCACCATCTGCGGTGATCTTGGAGCCCAAGAAAATAATATCTGTCACTGCTTCCATTTCTTCCCCTTCTATATGCCAGGAATCGATGGGGCCAGATGCCATTATCTTATTTTTTTTTATGTTGAGATTCAAGCCAGCTTTTGCACTCTCCTCTTTCACCCTCATCAAGAGGCTCTTTAGTTCCTCTTCACTTTCTGCCATTAGGGTGGTATCGTCTGCGTATCTGAAGTTGTTGATATTTCTCCCGGCAATCTTAATTCCGGCTTGTGATTCATCCAGCCCAGCATTTCTCAGGATATACTCTGCATATAAGTTAAATAAGCAGGGTGACAATATATAGCCTTGTCATACTCCTCTCCCAATTTTGAACCAATTGGTTGCTCCATGTCTGGTTCTTACTGTTGCTTCTTGACCCGCGTACAGGTTTCTCAGGAGACAGGTAAGGTGGTCTGGTACTCCCATCTCTTTAAGACTTTGCCACAGTTTGTTGTGATCCACACAATCAAAGGCTTTAGCGTAGTCAATGAAGCAGAAGTAGATGTTTTTCTGGAACTCTCTTGCTTTTTCCATGATCCAGCGAATGTTGGCAATCTGATCTCTAGTTCCTCTGCCTCTTCGAAACCCAGCTTGCACTTCTGGTAGTTCTCGGTTCACATACTGCTGAAGCCTAGCTTGTAGGATTTTTTTTTTTTTTAGAAAAAAAAATACTTTATTATATAAAATTTACATATAACCTTGCTAGCATGTGAAATGAGCACAATTGTACGGTAGTTTGAACATTCTTTGGCATTGCCTTTCTTTGGAAGTGGAACGTAAACTGACCTTTTCCAATCCTGTGGCCACTGTTGAGTGTTCCAAATTTGTTGGCATATTGAGTGCAGCACTTTAACAGCATCATCTTTTAGGATTTTAAATAGCTCAGCTGGAATACTGTCATCTCCGCTAGCTTTGTTGTTAGTAATGCTTCCTAAGGCCCACTTGACTTCACTCTCTAGGATGTCCGGCTCAAGGTCAGTGACCACACCATCGTATTTATCAGGGACAGTAAGATCTTTCTTGTATAGTTCTTCTGTGTATTCTTGCCACCTCTTCTTAATCTCTTCTGCTTCTGTTAGGTCCCTGCCTTCTTTGTCCTTTATCATGCCCATCTTTGCACAAAATGTTCCCTTGATATCTCTGATTTTCTTGAAGAGATCTCTAGAATAGAATCTCCCCATTCTATTGTTTTCCTCGATTTCATTGCATTGTTCATTTAAGAAGGCCTTCTTATCTCTCCTTGCTATTCTCTGGAAATCTGCATTCAGTTGGTTATATCTTCCCCTTTCTCCCTTGCTTTTCGCTTCCCTTCTTTCCTCAGCTATTTGTAAAGCCTCATCAGTCAGCCACTTTGCTTTCTTGCATTTCTTTTTCTTTGGGATGGTTTTAGTTGCTGCCTCCTGTACAATGTTATGAACCTCCGTCCATAGTTCTTCAGGCACTCCGTCTACCAGATCTAATTCCTTAAATCTATTCATCACCTCCACTGTATATTTATAAGGGATATGATTTAGGTCATACCTGAATAGTCTAGTAGTTTTCCCTACGTTCTTCAATTTAAGCCTAAATTTTGCATTAAGAAGCTCATGATCTGAGCCACAGTCAGCTCCAGGTCTTGTTTTTGCTGATCGTATAGAGCTTCTCCATCTTTGGCTGCAAAGTATATAATCAATCTGATTTCGGTATTGACCATCTGGTGATGTCCATGTGTAGAATCGTCTCTTGTGTTCTTGGAAAAGAGTGTTTGCTATGACCAGCGTGTTCTCTTGACAAAACTCTATTAGCCTTTGCCCTGCTTCATTTTGTACTCCGAGGCCGAACTTGCCTGTTATTCCGGTTATTTTTTGACTTCCTACTTTAGCATTCCAATCCCCTATGATGAAAAGGACATCTTTTTTTGGTGTTAGTTCTAGAAGGTGTTGTAGGTCTTCATAGAACCGGTCAACCTCAGCTTCTTCAGCATCAGTGGTTTGGGCATAGACTTGGATTACTGTGACTTGAATGGTTTGCCTTGTTTTCGAACTATCTATCGTTTTTGAGGTTGTACCCCAGTACTGCTTTTCCCACTCTTTTATTGACTATGAGGGCTACTCCATTTCTTCTAAGGGATTCTTGCCCACAGTAGTAGATATAATGGTCACCTGAATTAAATTCGCCCATTCCCGTCCATTTTAGTTGCTGATTCCCAAGATTTCGATGTTCAATCTTGCCATCTCATGTTTGACCACCTCCAGCTTACCTTGATTCATTGATCTTACATTCCAGCTTCCTAAGCAATATTGTTCTTTACAGCATCAGACTTTCCTTTCACTACCAGACACATCCACAACTGAGCGTCCTTTCGAATTTGGCCCAGCCACTTCACTCTTTCTGGAGCTACTTGGAAATTCCCTCCGCTCTTCCCGTAGCATATTGGGCACCTTCCGACCTGAGGGGCTCATCTTCTGGCGTCATATCTTTTAGCCTTTTGATACTGTCCATGGGGTTTTCTTGGCAAGGATACTGGAGTGGATTGCCATTTCCTTCTCCAGTGGACCACATTTTGTCAGAACTCTCTGCCATGACCTGTCCGTCTTGGGTGGCCCTGCCTGCATGGCATAGCTGTTGGCTTCATTGAGTTACGCAAGCCCCTTCACCACGACAAGGCAGTGATCCATGAAGGGGAATCAATCTCTTACTCTATATTAAATTGAGAAACACTGCCTTAAGAGTATCCCTAAGGCCTACTGTTATTGGTTTAATCAATCTCTTACTCTATATTAAACCAATAACAGTAGGCCTTAGGGATACTCTAAGGCAGTGTTTCTCAGTCTCAACAACTTTAAGATGAGTGGACTTCAACTCCCAGAATTCCTATGCTGGATGTGGAATTCTGGGAGTTGAAGTCTACACATCTTAAAATTGCTGAGGTTGAGAAACACTGCTCTAATACTGAGAAACACTGTCATAAGGAGTATTTGTGTAGCGCTGATTTTTTTTTAATTCACCCTCTTTAAAGAATCATAGACTTGTGGAGTTGGAAGAAACTACAAGGATCATCTAGTGCAGGGGTCGGCAAACTTTTTTATGCCAGGAGCCATTTTGACATTTATAACATCACTCGAGGGCCAGGGGGTGGGGTTTGAGGGTGGGAGCCAATCGCATGGAAGGAGGTGGGGTTTGCGGGCGGGGGCCAATCGCGTGGAAGGGGGCGGGGTTTGCGGGTGGGAGCCAATCGCGTGGAAGGGGCGGGGTTTGCGGGCGGGAGCCAATCGCACACACTTAGGGTCTGCTGCCGCCATGCCCGCCACGCCTGCCTGTGCACAGAGACCGTCCGGATGCCCGCAAAGCCCGTGCAGCACGGTGGTCCAGGCGGGGAAGCGGCACCTCCATTCGGGGCTACAGGAAGACCCCCCTCTTCCTCCTCCGAGAGGGAAAAACGCCGTGGCCGGGCCCTTCTGCTCCCGGGCTCCGCCGCTCCGGACCCCCACCTCTCCTGGCCAAGCGCAGCCGCTCGCCGGAACGCAGCCCCCAGGGAAGAGGGGAGGACGAGCCCGGGCCGCCTCTCGGGATGGGGCGCCCAGCCCGGCTGCGCTCTCTCGGCATCTCAGGCGCAGGCAGGCAGGGGAGCGCGCCCGCCCGCCCGCTTTCACCTGCCGGCGCCCCGCAGCAGTGGTTCCCTCGGTGCGTCGCTCTCTTCGACGGGGCGGGCGGGCGGCCCTCTCCCTGGGGTCCGAGTAAGCCGCGACGGGCAGGCGGCGAGCGAAGCGTCGCCCCGCCCCCTGCCATTGCCTCGCGCCCTCCGCGCCCGCGGATCCTCTGTTCCTTTCCTCCTAGCCGCTAGAGCCACACTCAAGGGGCCAAAGAGCCGCATGTGGCTCGCGAGCCACGGTTTGCCGATCCCTGATCTAGTGTGACCCTCTGCCATGTGCAGGAAAACTAATCCAGCCATCCTGAAGAGGTGACTGTTGTCCAGCCTCTTCTTGATGAAGTTGGAGGGTCTAAATAAAAAAGAGAAATGGATGAAAAATTAGCACCTCAGATTCAAAAGGGAGGTACAGGATAGCTTATTTTGGACATCCTCTTTTTTTTCATTTGGACTTTAAATGGCACTTCCCTCCCTCCCAGGGGGTTGGGTGTCTGTCTTCCATCCCAAGTTGTTCCCAGAAGAAAAGTCACCTGATTACATAATGTTGCATGGTTAGCTAACCTAGCTATGTTGCTTAGGTGATTTTTTGTGAAGGAACAAATGAAAATGAGAACAGTTCCAGTGCCTCTGCAAATGAACAAGCTTTAGGGCTTTCTAAAGTCCAAACAAAGGAGACGGCTGTATTTCTATAGCTTTTCCCATTTCCAATTTTAAGTGAAATTCTCTTAAACCCTGCAAAAGGGGCATTAGAAATAATTACAAGATTTTTTTTTAAAAAAATTAAATTTGGGGACCAGTTTTCAGCCAGTGTTACTATTTATTTAAAGCAAGTGCTACTGTGATTCCTAAATAAGAAGAAGTGATGCCTTAAAGACCGATAGAGTTGTGGAATATGTTTTTCTTTTTGGTGCAGTAGAACCCATGACCATAACTGATCGTAAAGCTTACATGCCACAATATATCTCTTAATCTGCAAGGAGGCACAAAAAATCCTGTTTTGTGTTGCCAGTAAATTGCTAATAAAGTTACCACTCTTACAAAAGTTCCTGTTGCTTGCAAAAATAAATCATTGGTTTTCCATTCATTTGCTTAAATCCCTGCTGGAAACGGGACAGCCACATCTGGAAAGAGTAGCTGGATACAGACTCCTGTTACTTCCAAATGGAAGGCTCCTAACGCTAAAAGTCAAAAGGCTTTGAGTATTTGTTCCATCTTTCCTTCTTTAAAAGTAAAAATAAAACAAAACAGAAAAAGTCGTAAGTGGGGAAAACATAACAGGGCTATATCTGTACTACTCATAAAATTTAATGTATTCAGGCAGGACAGTTGCACAGACATAAGACATTTTGGAATAAATAATAATAATAATAATAATAATAATAATAATAATAATAATAATAATAATATACACTGTGCCAAGTCATGGTCTAGTTAATCATAGTTAATTAAATAAAATACTATTGCAGGATTGCCAGAACATCCTAAGCTATAACCACTGTTTGCAAACCACAATCACGGGGTTCGCATGACATGCTAAACCAAGGACCACATTTTGCATTTTTGGAGGGATTGAGAGATGGAGAATGAGTGGGGCCACATCATTTATGTCAGAGCTTTCCAAACTTTTCATGTTGGTGACACACTTTTTAGACATGCATTTTTTTCACGACACACTCTTACAGCAGGGCACAAGGCAGGCACTAGGACCTGTGCGGAATCACAGCAGGTTTGGAGGCAGCAAGGCATAAGGCAGGCACTAGGACCTGCGTGGAATCCTGGCAGGGCTTGGAGGCAGCAGCAGCCGCGACACACCCAGACACTGCAGCCGACACACTAATGTGTCCCGACACACAGTTTGGAAAGCTCTGATTTATGTGTTTTTTAGGCAGGAATACCTGTACCGCATCTCAGCATGGCAGCAAACTCTGCCTTTTATTTTCAGCAGCCATAGCCAGAAAGTGGACTCGGTCTCCAGATGGCCATGAAGCTGTTGTTGCCCACCTGCGTGCTAAAGCTTAGCATGATAGTGCAAACCAAGTGTTTATTTTCTTGCAAAGCTCTTGAAGTATCCTCTCGGGTGTGCTGGTGAGTATAAACTAGAATGGGAGCATGATCTGAGTGTGTACCAGGGGAAGTTTTACAATAGGATCAAACTGTTCTGCTTGTGGGATTCGACAGGGGCTCCAGGCAGCCTAGTATATTTGAAGCTCTCCCACGTTCTCTTCTGTTTCCTTTCTGCAAAGAAATCATTCAGGTAACAAATGCAGCGGAGGAGCTCGAAATAAAAGGCAGAGTTTGTGCATGGCCTTTGGAAAGAAAACGCTAGGAACCAGGGCTGGCCCACTGCATTATGCTGCCTGGGGCAAGGAAAAAGGTGCCATCCCCCCTCACTGTATTTATAGAAGCTTATAGACTGAAATAAAGAAGAGAAGGTCAAGAAGAAAATGGGTCAATTCCCATAATATGCTTCAACTCGCTTGCTAAATTAACCTATTTCTGAGTCTGTACCGTGCACTGAATCACAAACTAACCAAACCACCGGGGTTCCCAGAACATACTACGCACCCAAAACAACCCTAACCAAGATTAAGGTTACCCGAGCTTAGCTGGTTGTGCCAATTCAGTCACTGGGTCTTTAGTGACCTGGTTAAGTGCATTGCATGAACTCAGCCAGAGGCAGAAAAATAAGGGTCCACAAACCCTATAAGTCCTGGCCCCACTTACCCTGTGGCCCCCCAACAGATTACCCAGGGAATGCAGCAGTCATCAGAAAAAAGGCTGCTTGCTCCTGTTTTCCTAAGGGGGCATGGTCTAGGTTTGGATGAGATGCCCAGGGAGCTTCTGTGGAGGAAACACCCAGGTTTATAAAAGCATTACCCCTGACAACAAAGGAGTCCGAAGTAGCATGCTGGCTGGGGAATTCTGGGAGTTGAAGTCCACCCATCATAAAGCTGCCAAGGTTGAGAAACGCTGCAATAGAAGATGGTTAACTGAGACCTCAGTTTTAGTGGCCTGTAGCCTTAGGCCAGAGTTGGTGGGAGGTTGAGTCTTCCTTGCCCTTCATACCCACTCCTTAGCAGAGAGTTTCTCAAGCTCAGCAACTTTAAGACTTGTGGACTTCAACTCCCAGAATTCTGGAGGATTCTGGGAGTTGAAGTCCACACATCTTAAAGTTGCTGAGCTTGAGAAACACTGCTTTAGTGCCTTGGCTTTCTTAGCTACCTTCAAAGCAAAGAAAAATGGACCAGCACCAAAGCCGATGAGGTTAGCAGATGATTTCAAAGTTCTGACAGAGTGCCAAGAATGAGCCAAAAATGTGCTGTGGAAAGGATTTCATGGACTGAAAGCACAAGCTGCAGGCCAGCTGTGCTAAAGATGGTTGCAAAGAAACCAGAAGAATTGGGATTCAAGGACTCTCAGCTGGGGAAGAGGTGAAATTCAGCCATTGTCTGGCAATGTTTCTTCCTCTTTTTTTTTTTTTTTTACAGCAGACAGTATGGACCCCAGATAAGAAGAATAACCTCCAGCACCCTGACTAATGCCCTTTTCCCCCACTGAAGTGTGGGAACAGCCAGCTGTAGTATCTGTAGCAGCATTAGCATTGACAATTCCAGGCCAAAGATACAGCAGTACAGATTTCTTTTCACCAGCGCTAACATTTCATGGCCCATGTGGTTTACAACTAAAAGTTGCTCCAAAAGATAGGAAGATCCTTTTCCTCCCACCTGTAGATAAAGATAAATCAATACCAAGCCAGTCACCATGTATGGATGGAGAAGAACAGTCATTTTTTATTAAGGATGCCTCTATGGTTGCAGCAAACCAACACGGATTCAAGCAGCATCTTAAAGATGTAAAATAGAGACGTTTTATTCTTCTGCGTACAGACTGACCTATTTACCCTCTGCAGGTCAGAGGGCTCTTCTTGGCAGATGACATGATGATTAGTCATGAAAGTACCACTAGAGCCTTTGGTAATGCTAATTTGAAAGTAATTGATCAACTGATTCATGAGAAATACTTCCAACATATTAGTAATCTGGTGGAACAAAGTTAGTTTTGAGGGGACAATTTAGATGAGAGCAGACGTGGGCAGCCTGTGGCCCAGGGGTCAATTGCTGCCTAGTCCCCTTGTGTAGCCCGGAATCCCCTCTCACCAACAGCAGTTTCCCATCATTTTGAGGTGGGACAATATGAACGCTGTAGTGAAAGCCCTAAAACAAGGATATTCTCATTTTATAAACCCTACCCCCATTTATAGAATATACACCCATCCATGTGTACAGTGTGAGTCCACTCATTTTGTGACTCTCAGCCGTCCCCTCCCCATTAGTGAAGCCCTAAGCCACCAACCTTTTGCTTACTCCAGAGTAGAAGGATTGCAAGTGGGGAAGGGTTCAAATACCCCTTAAGTGGAATCTAAGACCAGTTTTCCCTGAGGTCACGACGCTCTCTCTGAATTTGGAAGGTTTGCCAGCTAATTCTCCTTTCCTTCTTCTGTTGTTTCCCACATGAAAACTTGAATGCATTCAATCATAGAGAGCCAGTTTGGTCTAGTGGTTAAGGTGCTGGGCTAGAAACCAGGAGTCTGTGAGTTCTAGTCCCGCCTTAGGCACGAAAGCCGGCTGGGTGACCTTGGGCCAGCCCCTCTCTCTCAGCCCAACTCACCTCACAGGGTTGTTGTTGTGGGGAAAATAGGAGGAGGAAGGAATATTAGGTATGTTCGCCGCCTTGAGTTATTTATAAAAATAATAAAGGAGGGATAAACATTAATTAAATAAATAAAATATTATTGATCAATTCTCTGGATTCAAATCCTGGCATTATGGTTTAGCATTATGTGTGAATCCATCTGATTGTGATTTATGCAACCAACTCTGATTAACAAAACCATGCCTTAGGTTGGTATATAAATACAGTCTCATTTTTGTGCATTTATCCAGTCAGAACTAAAGCCTTGCTTCTGACTCTAAACTTGGCTCTGTCCAGGCAGCTTGATGGCAACCACCTTTCCTTGTGAAATCTTTCTGCTTTACCCTCACTCTCACCCACATTGTTGAATTTTCCTGGAAGCCTTTGCTGGGTCATCAGTGCCTTTGGGTCTAAAATGCATAAGGTGCCTGTCTTGGACAAAGTAAACCATATTTCCCCCCCCCCCACCTCTAGACACCCCCATTCTCCTTCCCCAACTGAAGCTCAGGCAGGAAATAGCTGTCAAGACGAGAGAAAATAATTTGCTTTACGGCGGCAGAATGTCCATCGAAATGAAGAGGAATGAGAGATTATACACTTCAGAAGAATAGGCACTGGATGACAGGGACCAGCAGGACTCTAACAATCTTTAAAGTGATGTCTAAGAAAGAGATGGATAACTTAACTCTGTCAGAAATTGGCTAATTCAGGGCCTAACCTGTTCCAGATATCAGTCTGATGGCACATTCCTCCATGTCTTTGCCTACTATCTTCCCTTTTGATTTCTCAAACTGTTTCCTTAGAGAACACACAGAGAAGTGGTTGAGAGACATTCACACACATGCTCTGTTCACATACATACAAAAAGCCCTCAACCCCGTCATTAATCATATTTGGGGCAATCAAAATGGAATGTTGTGCATTTTCTGGCTCTTTTCTAATTTCTTAAACACCCAGGTTCAGCCCACTTGAATTCTGGAAATCAGCTCAGGTCTTGTGGAGTTGTCGCTGAGGGTTGCTGGACAGCATCTTTGGAGGAGAGGGAGAGCTAGACAGTGGGATAGAGAATAACCACACCATTTTGCTTTCTGAGAAATGCACAACATGACTGATTGGCCATGCCTCCATGGCAGCCATTTTGTGAGAGTATCCATCACTTTCAAACATTACCACCAACCCAAAAAGGCTGGCCTTATATCTCACATGTGGGGAAATTTCTGAACTGCAGTCCTTAGCATCCTGGACTATTAGCCCTGCTGGCCAGGGCTGCTGGGAGTTGCATGTCAGCAACATCCGGAAGGCCACAAGTCCCCCGCCCAGATGTACATGCATTTTTTCTTCTTCCTCATAGCCTCAGATCTTTCCTTTTGCATAAATATTCTGGATTGTTTCAGTCTCTCCTTCCCTCGTCTCCCCATCCCACATACCATATGATAAATTCCCTAATGGAGGCGTATTGTAGATTCATTTATCCATACCTCCCCCTCCACATGTCAGCCAAGACTGTTTCCCAATGATTTCTTGCCTTCATTTTCTCCCTGGCTTTAATGATTCTGTTTACTAAATGTATTTTAATGTGCTAACCTTCCACCTCCAGACTAGATGCATATTGATCCAGTTTGGAGCATGCCTGAAGAGCAGTTGTTATAGCAAACAGACATGAACAGTCTATCTTGAGCAGTAATAATAATTTTTAAAAGATCTTTATGTCTTGCTTAACTGTATGCAATGCTCTAGGAATGTGGAATTGCTTTGATCATGCAGCTGTTGGTTGTGTGGTTTCATCTACTGAGCAATGTGGAGCTGGGCTCTTAAAAGGAGCTAGAGATTCTCATGCATATATGCACTCCTCATATAGGTTTACTTTCTTCACAGGACCCTGTTGTACATAGAATTCCTTGTTCCAAAATTCTAATACTGACTTTGATCATCTATTCCTTAAACAGGGGAAAAGTGTCAAATGTGTTCTCCAAAAAGGATGGCACGTGTATCAGTAGACATATGTATGTATATGTATATATGCAAATATAGACCACTGTTGGAAGGGAAAGATGCCCTCCAGGAGTCCAGCACAGCTGGAGGACATCTTTCCTTTCAAACAGAGGACTGTTCTCAGTCCTCTCGAGCACATGCCATCTTTGTGACTAGGAAACACACTTCTAAGAAGCAGAGCAGGTGGAAAACGCAAACCAGAGGAGTGAAAGGAAAGCACAGTGTGGGAGTGCAAAAAACATCCAATCCCAGTGACACTGTTTGGTCATTAAAAAAAGTTTTAGAAGCTTTGAATCAAATTGGTTCTGCTTCTGTATCAAGTTTTCCCATCTTTCCTTGCCTCATGTCTGGGGACAGCTGGCTCTCAGGGATTTTGTTTGTTAGCCCCCCCTTTCCCCCCCCCGCCTTGTAACTTTGCCCCCACCTGTCTGTGTGACATCACAATTAGTTGTGGTAGAAGCAATTTATGGTGGTAATATATAGATAAGATTATGAGTGCCACCTCCTAAGGAAGCAGACACATGCTGTTTTCTTAGCTGGGTTAAATTCACAGAAATTCAGTCCAGAATTATTTTCAATGCCAAATAGCTCAATAAAGCATCAGTGATCTGAACATGCAAAAAGTGTTTTTCATTCACCCTTTAGTAAACACAGACCAAAAGATAAGTGTCTGCGTTCAATAGAGGACAACAAAATTAACAGTAACTGGATTACCAAATGCTCTCTACGTGGGGCTACTCTTGAAGGCCAACCAGAAACTGCAGCTGGACCATTAGATTCTGCCCATCCTATGAGATCTGGAGAAGGCTCCCTCCAGGTTCCGACCTTTCTGGAGTGTCGTCTTCAGGAATCCCAAGGTCAGACCTTCTTAGTTGCTGCCCCTTTCTCTGGAACAGCATTCCTCCCAGTATCAGATGGGTCCCAACTTTGCTAGCTTTTTGTAAAACTATTAAAGACCTGGCTGTTTTCAGCAGGCTTTTGGAAACTGGAGGATTATTTTAGTCTCTCCTGGAGAGCAGTTAGGTATATGGACTATGGTTGTTTCTCAACTCACAAGAAGTTATATTATTATTCTATTTATATGTTATATTCTTATGCTTCATTTTAATTGTATTACTGTTTTGGAGGTATGTAGGCTGCTCAGAGTCAGGCATGATTGGAACTGCATACAAGCCTAGTAAAATCAGTCAATCAATCAGTCACTCATATAGCAAGGGGAATTAGACCTGCTTGAAAGCCTCATCATCTGACCATGAGGTTGACTCTAATTCATAAGAACAGATGTCAAAATAAATGTATTCACTATTGTCTTTGCTCAAAATCATTAATATAGATCCCTTTCTGAAAATCAGAGAACTCTGCCCCCGAGCTTGGTTTTCTCCAACCTTGTGCCCCCAGATATACATGGACTACAACTTCTAGAATTTCCAGTCTAGCGGGAAATTTGGGAACGGTAGTCCTGCCAACACACCATAAGGGCCTCTGGTTGGGGAAGTCTGCCTTAGCAAGATATCCTGAGACAAGGATCTTCAACAATTCTGTATTGGCAGAAATGCACTCTTCCTAAGTGCAGAGACTTCCCACTGCTCTTGTGTGTCATGAACTAGACTTGAACTCAGTTTGATCTCAATGGCTTGAGAAAGTAATGGCTAAAGAAAGCAAGGCTGTGTGCCTCTTTTAAATGCATAATATTTCATTTATCCACCCTCTTCCTCTTCCCACCAGTTCTTTGATTCCATTTAGGATATAGACATTGTTCCAGTCCCTTCATCTTTCTTTAATCTACCAAGGGACTGAAGAGGAATTCAAGAGTCAATATGAGTTCACTGCATAGACAAGTGTCCATTTTTTATTGGCCATTGCTGGCGCCTTCTGGAGAGAAGCTTTCCAAGAACTTTAGGGAGTGAACTCTGGATCCTTTACTGTCAATCTTGAGAAGATGCTCAACATCTGGATAGAGACAGCAGGCAGTGAAGATGTCCACAGCAGGTTTATTGACAATAGTGTATTGGCAAACTCTCAGGACTTTATTTGTCCAGAACATTTAATAACCCAGTGATGGCTATGTCTGGGTCATTCTATGGCTTCATGTATACATTAGACTCTCTCTCTCCCCACTCCTTTTCCTATGGCCTTAGAAATAACATTTATATCTGCATATAGCCAAATCTATGTATACTTAGTCTGCTTCCATTTTAACGTGTTTTTTCAAGGTTTTGCTCTCTGGCAACCTACTGGAATTGCAATTAATGTTTCCCCATGCCTCTTTTTGTTGTTATTATTATTGTTATTCAATTGCTTCTGACTGCATATGACCTGGTGGACTTCAATTTGCCAGGATTGTCTGTCAGAAACTGCTTTTCTGAGTTATTGTAAGCTCATGCTCATGTATCCGTGACAGTATCCAGCCATCTATCAAAATGATATATACAGAGCAGAGAGATACAGATGTTACATTATGTCATGCCCCCATGTCCGGGGCTTTACATGAATTTCTCTATTTTTACACAGTGTATATCCTGTGTGGTGTTTTCAGTTACATCAACCACCATCAGGCAGGCTCTGCATGACCACTTTTGTCCTATGGCGACTCATCAGACATAGGTACTATAGCCAGATGCTGTCCTATAAGGTTCAATCCCTCTTTTGGGAATTCCAAAATATTTAAGCTTTAGCTTCATTGCTAGTGCTTACAGTCAGCTGTCTGACTTTGCTTCATTTACTACGAAATGATTTGTTCTTCTTGCTATCTAAGGTACTCTCAACAATTTTCTCCAGCTCCATTGTTCAAAGGCATTGATTTCTTTTTTCATTCAGCCTTTCTGATGGTCCAGCTTTCTCAGCCATATACTCTGACTGGGAAGACCAGAGCTTTCCAAACTGTGTGTCGCGACACAAAAGTGTGTTGCCACACACAGTCTGGTGTGTCGCCACACAACCCGGAAGCGCTGATCATCATCAGCGCTTCCGGGTTTTCCCAAGGCGACACACCAACGGCGGCGCGCAAAAACCCAAAAGCAGCAGAAGCGCTTCCGGGTTTTTGCGCGCTGCCGCAATGGCGACACTTCCGGGTTTTCCCGCGGCGACACACCAACGGCGGTTGGTGTGTCGCCGCGGGAAAACTTTGGAAAGCCCTGGGGAAGACGATGGTCCTGATAATACACATATTTGTTGGCAGCATGACCTTTCTATACTTCATATTTGTCTACATTTGTTATAAACTTTCTCCTAAGAAGCAGATGTGTCTTTATTTCATGGTGACAGTAAATAGCCCTATGGCTTTTAGAGCCCAAAGGTAAAGTCTGTTTCTTCTTGCACTCGTTCTTCACCAATTTGCACTGAGTTGACACTTAGCTTTTTTAAAATATTGAGCATCAGACTAGTTTCTGCAATCTTATGTGACACCTTTAACATGAGATTCCTTATGACTTCTTCACTTGAAACCACTAGGGGTGTCATCAGCATATCTGAGGTTATTAGTATTTCTCAGCAACTTTAATTTCAACGTCCGTTTTTTTTTTAATTTAGCAACATATGTTCTGCATATGTTAAATCAATAGGGTGACAGTTTACTGTTTAGTGCATTCTTTTCCCAATTTTGAGTTTGTTCTAAACATTGTTTCTTGGTCAGCATACAAACTCATCAATATGAAGATCAGGTACACCCATGATATTAAGGGCTGGGCAAAGGTCCGTATAATCAAAGCTATGGTTTTTCCAGTAGTAATGTATGGCTGTGAGAGTTGGACCATAAGGAAGGCTGAGCGCCGAAGAATTGATGCTTTCGAGCTGTGGTGCTGGAGAAGACTCTTGAGAGTCCCTTGGACTGCAAGGAGGTCAAATCAGTCAATCCTAAAGGAAATCAACCCTGACTGCTCATTGGAAGGACAGATGCTGAAGCTGAAGCTCAAATACTTTGGCCACCTAATGAGAAGAGAGGACTCACTGGAAAAGACCCTGATGCTGGGAAAGACTGAAGGCAAAAGGAGAAGGGGACGGCAGAGGATGAGATGGTTAGATGGCATCACCGATGTAACAAACATGAATTTGAGTAAACTCCGGGAGACAGTGGAGGACAAGAAGGCCTGGCATGCTATGGTCCATGAGGTCACGAAGAGTCGGACACGACTAAACGACTGAACAACAACAACAACAACAATTGTTCTGGTCTACACCAGCAAAACCCTTAGTATAATCAAAAAAGCAAAAATAAATATCTTTTTGGAACTCTCTTGCCTTTTCTGTTATCCACTGGATATTTGCCTCTGGCTCTTTTGAAACCAACTTGGCCCCCCTGGTAGTTCTCATTCCAAGTATTGTTAAACTTCATCTTGCAAAATCTTAAGCATTTTCTAGCATATGAGATAAGTGCAGTTGTTTGATAGTTTGAGCTTTCTTTAGTACTGACTCTTTTTTGGTATTGGAATATAATTTTATTTGTCCTGTCCTCTGACCATTACTGTGTTTTCCATACTTTTTTACAAACTGCAAGCAGCACTTTAACAGCATTGCCTTGCAAGATACCAGTTCTGCAGTTTATTTCATCAACTTTTACAACTTTGTAGTTAGAAATATTTCCTTGGGCCCATTTAACTTCATTTTATTAAATGCCTGGGCTTTATCTAGGTAATGTTTGTACAAATCAATCTTGGGATCTTTTTTGTACATTTCTGTATATTTGTGTTATTTCTTTCTTTATAATTTCTTTCTCCTTTAGACTATTGCCTTCTTTGGATTTTATTGTGCCCATTTCTACATTAAAGTTTCCCTTGATTTCTTTAATTTTCTTAAATAAATCTCCTGTTCTTCCTGTTCAATTCTTGTCCTCAGTTTCTTTGCATTGCTTATTTAGTTATATGAAGTTCTTGACCTTTTCTGGAATTCAGCATTTCACTGACTAATTTTCTTTTGAGCTGTTGCCTTTTCTTTTCCTCCGCTGTTTTCAAGTTATCAGTAGGCAGGCATTTCTCCTTCTTTTGTTTTGTTTATGATGCAGAATATTTTTAATTGCTCTCTCTTTAATTATACAGAATTCAGCTCAGAGTCCTTTTGGCACTTTATTTATCAAATCTAATCCATTAAAACTGTCCTTTATCTTCACCACATACTCTGATGGAATATTGCTTGAGATCCTATCGTTGGCTTGATGATTGTGTTTGCTTTCTTTATTTTAACTTGGGAATTTGGAAGTTGTTCATCATATGAGTTGCAGTCAGCATCAGGACTTCTTCTTGCTGACTGAATAGAGATCTTTCATCTTGCTTGCAAAGTATATAGTAAAATTGATCCCGGTGTTGGCCATCCAGTGATATCCATGTGTAGAATTGCATTTTATTTATTTTATTTATTTATTTAACTATTTTATTTATTTATTTAACTATTTTATTTATTTATTTAACTATCCGTCCTGAACAATCTGAATATTCACGCCCTTTTTTCCCCTCTGAAATTACAAATGCACTCAAGGACATAAAAGCTGGCAAGGCACCTGGACATGATGGTATACATCCTGAATTCCTCCTGCATTGTGGAAAATATGCAAAAAGATGGTTGGCAGAATTCTTTTCAGATGTTATGGAAAACAGGTATAATGCCACACAAGATGAAGCAAGCAAAAATCATCGCAATACTCAAACCATGTCTATGAAGGTTCTCAGTCATCCAGGTGGAATTGTCTGTAGCTTGAATCATGTCAACTGGATTTCTATTTTCTTAGTGGAAACGTTTCACTCCTTATCCAAGGAGCTTCTTCAGTCTGAGTAAAGTTAGTAAGGGAATCCTTAAATATGTTTCTAGGCTGGCTGTGTGACCTTGCACCTGGGGCTAGGTCATGGTTATTTTTGAGATGTTTGTTTCTAAATCCCTTTATCATCTAAAGGAGGATCGTTAAGATTACCCTGCTGCTGTTGAGCTTGCGAAATGGTCTTAATCTTCCTAGGCACAGAAGACAAAGCAGGAAGGAAGATAGGGGAAAGGTTATGCCTGAGGCCCCCACCTCTATTCAAGGAAGGATTTTCCAAGTTGGCATGAATGGATTCCTTGACCCCTCTCTCAAACCACCTATCTTCTCTGTCTAAAATGTGAACATTAATGTCCTCAAATGAGTGTCCTTTTTCCTTTAGATGAAGATAAACTGCTGACTCTGGTCCTGTGGTGTTACTTCTCCTGTGTTGGGCCATCCTCCTGTATAAAGGTTGTTTGGTTTCTCCAATGTAGAGTTCAGAGCACTCCTCACTGCACTGGATTGCATACACTACATTGCTTTCCTTGTGTTTTGGAGTTTGATCTTTGGGGTGTACAAGCCTCTGTCTCAGTGTGTTGGTGGGTTTGAAATATACAGGTATGTGGTGTTTGCCAAATATCCGTTTTATCTTTTCAGACACGCCAGCCATGTAAGGAATGACCAGGTTCTTCCGTTTACTCTGAGTCTCAGCCCTATCTGTCGCTGTTTTAGGTCTGGTAGAGTTAGATTTAGTGAAGGCCCAATTTGGATATCCACAGGCCTGCAGAGCTGTTCTCAGATGCTGCTTTTCATTCTTTTTGGAATCCATGGAGGTGGGGATGGTTTCTGCTCTGTGTGACAATGTCCTGATGACTCCTAGTTTGTGCTGCAGTGGATGGTGGGAGTCAAACATCAGGTATTGATCTGTGTGTGTGGGTTTCCTGTAGATCCCTATTTCTAGCTTGCCACCGGTCCCAATGAGGACTTCACAGTCTAGGAATGCCAGTCTGTTGTCCTTGGTGTCTTCTCTGGTGAAGCTAATGTTGGCATCTATAGTGTTTATATGGTCCGTGAAGGCCTGTACTTCCTGGGCCTTGATTTTGACCCAGGTGTCATCCACATACCTAAACCAGTGGGTGGGCACCGTTCCCTGGAATGTGTTGAGTGCTTTCTTCTCCACTTCTTCCATGTATAAATTGGCCACAATGGGTGACACAGGAGAACCCATGGCACAGCCGTGTTTCTGTCTGTAAAAGTCACCTCTGTATGTGAAATAAGTGGTGTTAAGACACAGGTCCAGAAGATGGCAGATCTGGTTTGGGTTGAGATGGCTTCTCCTTTCCAGGGTGCTGTCCTCTTCTAGTCTCTTCCTGACAGCGGATAGAGCATGAGTGGTGGGGATGCTGGTGAAAAGGGAGGACACATCAAAGGAGACCATAGTTTCATCTGTATCCAGTTTCAGGATCTTTGCTTTGGAAACAAATTCTTCCGAATTATGGATGTGGTGTTCAGAGTGTCCAACTAGAGGTGCTAGTATGGTAGAGAGGTGTTTGGCAATGTTGTATGTTACCGAATTGATGCTGCTGACTATGGGTCGGAGGGGTGTTCCTTCCTTGTGGATCTTAGGAAGTCCGTAGATGCAGGGGATGGCTTCTCCAGGATACAGACGGTGGTAGGTAATCCTATCGATGGAGCCATCATGTTCCAATTGTTTCAAACTGTCTATTGCCTTTTTCTTGTAATTGTTGGTGGGGTCTCTTTTCAGTTTTTCATATGTATGGTGATCCTCCAAAAGTGAGGTAATTTTATTGTGGTAGTCTGCAGTGTTTAGAACCACTGTACATCTTCCTTTGTCAGCAGGTAAAATGGTGATGGTTTCATCTTTGCTGAGGGCTGTCAGGGCTCTCCTCTCTTGGACGGTAAGGTTGGGGGGAGGAGGTTGAGCACTGGACAGAGCTGCAGATATTTTAAGCCGGAGTTGTTCTGCTTCTTCAAAAGGTAGGTGGTTGTTGTGGATGGCAGATTCTGTGGCTGTAATGAGCTCCACAACCGGAACTTGCTTGGGAGTGATGGCAAAATTAAGACCTTTGGCTAGGACATCTCTCTCTGGTTGGGTAAGTTCTCTGTCTGAGAGATTTTTCACCCACATGTTCTTTTTGTCCTCTGTGGTCCTGTTGTTGTTGTTCCTCCCAGCGGTTTCTCCAGTTCCTTGTTTCTGCTTGCTGCGAGAAAGAAGAATGTCAAATTTCTTAGTTTGCCTCTCCTTTGTCTTGTGATGCTGGGCCAGCTGTACTTTATTGCCAAGCTGAATAACTCTATCCAGGATTGGGTCAGGAAGGGTGGCTGTGAGTTCCTGGTGAAGGTTTTCAAAATTGTATTGCAGGGCATCAATGGTGAAGTGGACTTGCCTTATTCTTTCATTTAGAAGATGTCTTTGTGCCTGCTGCAGGATCTGATCTGCTCTGTGACCCTTAACTGTAGATTGCAGGCGTAGGCTTGTCGGGATGAGTCTCTGTTGTCTGCATCTGAGGTTAAAACGTAGGTGGTTTCTATAGTCTGCCACCTTTCTTGCTGTCTTCTCGAATTTCCTTACCAACTTCAGGGTTTCATCCCCAAAATGTATGGCAATATGTCTATGAAGGTTCTCAGTCATCCAGGTGGAATTGTCTGTAGCTTGAATCATGTCAACTGGATTTCTATTTTCTTAGTGGAAACGTTTCACTCCTTATCCAAGGAGCTTCTTCAGTCTGAGTAAAGTTAGTAAGGGAATCCTTAAATATGTTTCTAGGCTGGCTGTGTGACCTTGCACCTTGGATAAGGAGAGGAGAGCCCTGACAGCCCTCAGCAAAGATGAAACCATCACCATTTTACCTGCTGACAAAGGAAGATGTACAGTGGTTCTAAACACTGCAGACTACCACAATAAAATTACCTCACTTTTGGAGGATCACCATACATATGAAAAACTGAAAAGAGACCCCACCAACAATTACAAGAAAAAGGCAATAGACAGTTTGAAACAATTGGAACATGATGGCTCCATCGATAGGATTACCTACCACCGTCTGTATCCTGGAGAAGCCATCCCCTGCATCTACGGACTTCCTAAGATCCACAAGGAAGGAACACCCCTCCGACCCATAGTCAGCAGCATCAATTCGGTAACATACAACATTGCCAAACACCTCTCTACCATACTAGCACCTCTAGTTGGACACTCTGAACACCACATCCATAATTCGGAAGAATTTGTTTCCAAAGCAAAGATCCTGAAACTGGATACAGATGAAACTATGGTCTCCTTTGATGTGTCCTCCCTTTTCACCAGCATCCCCACCACTCATGCTCTATCCGCTGTCAGGAAGAGACTAGAAGAGGACAGCACCCTGGAAAGGAGAAGCCATCTCAACCCAAACCAGATCTGCCATCTTCTGGACCTGTGTCTTAACACCACTTATTTCACATACAGAGGTGACTTTTACAGACAGAAACACGGCTGTGCCATGGGTTCTCCTGTGTCACCCATTGTGGCCAATTTATACATGGAAGAAGTGGAGAAGAAAGCACTCAACACATTCCAGGGAACGGTGCCCACCCACTGGTTTAGGTATGTGGATGACACCTGGGTCAAAATCAAGGCCCAGGAAGTACAGGCCTTCACGGACCATATAAACACTATAGATGCCAACATTAGCTTCACCAGAGAAGACACCAAGGACAACAGACTGGCATTCCTAGACTGTGAAGTCCTCATTGGGACCGGTGGCAAGCTAGAAATAGGGATCTACAGGAAACCCACACACACAGATCAATACCTGATGTTTGACTCCCACCATCCACTGCAGCACAAACTAGGAGTCATCAGGACATTGTCACACAGAGCAGAAACCATCCCCACCTCCATGGATTCCAAAAAGAATGAAAAGCAGCATCTGAGAACAGCTCTGCAGGCCTGTGGATATCCAAATTGGGCCTTCACTAAATCTAACTCTACCAGACCTAAAACAGCGACAGATAGGGCTGAGACTCAGAGTAAACGGAAGAACCTGGTCATTCCTTACATGGCTGGCGTGTCTGAAAAGATAAAACGGATATTTGGCAAACACCACATACCTGTATATTTCAAACCCACCAACACACTGAGACAGAGGCTTGTACACCCCAAAGATCAAACTCCAAAACACAAGGAAAGCAATGTAGTGTATGCAATCCAGTGCAGTGAGGAGTGCTCTGAACTCTACATTGGAGAAACCAAACAACCTTTATACAGGAGGATGGCCCAACACAGGAGAAGTAACACCACAGGACCAGAGTCAGCAGTTTATCTTCATCTAAAGGAAAAAGGACACTCATTTGAGGACATTAATGTTCACATTTTAGACAGAGAAGATAGGTGGTTTGAGAGAGGGGTCAAGGAATCCATTCATGCCAACTTGGAAAATCCTTCCTTGAATAGAGGTGGGGGCCTCAGGCATAACCTTTCCCCTATCTTCCTTCCTGCTTTGTCTTCTGTGCCTAGGAAGATTAAGACCATTTCGCAAGCTCAACAGCAGCAGGGTAATCTTAACGATCCTCCTTTAGATGATAAAGGGATTTAGAAACAAACATCTCAAAAATAACCATGACCTAGCCCCAGGTGCAAGGTCACACAGCCAGCCTAGAAACATATTTAAGGATTCCCTTACTAACTTTACTCAGACTGAAGAAGCTCCTTGGATAAGGAGTGAAACGTTTCCACTAAGAAAATAGAAATCCAGTTGACATGATTCAAGCTACAGACTCAAACCATGAAAAACAAATGACCAACCAAAGAACTACCGACCAATCGCACTGCTAAGCACTGTCTATAAGCTTCTCGAAAGGCTTCTGCATAATAGAATCAGCCAGAAGATACTCCAGATAATTCCAGTGGAACAAGCTAGATTTTGCCCCGCAAAAAGCTGCACTGATCAAGTGCTTTCACTAACATCCTATATAGAAGCAGGATATCAGGCGAAGCAAAAGACGTCAGTTGCCTTCATAGATATAAGTGCAGCATATGATACAGTGTGGAGACATGGACTACTTTATAAATTAATACAAGTAACTCCATGCCGAAAAACTATCCGACCCGCCCAGGGTCCCTCCTTGTGGGGGAGATGGGCGGGATATAAATGTAATAAATAAATAAATGTAATAAATAAATAAATAAATAAATAAATAAATAAATAATATGCTTGCTGGAAGAACTTTCTCTGTGACTATAGGAGAGGATATTAGCATCCCTAAAATATTAAACAACGGACTACCACAAGGCTCGGTTCTTGCACCCCTTCTTTTCAATCTATACATAGCTGACATATCACACACAAAGTCTAGGAAGTTTGGCTATGTGGATTGGGCTATAGCCACTCAACATAAATCCTTTGAGACAACTGAAGATGTCCTCACTTCCGATCTAGACATACTGGATAAATATTTTTGTAAGTGGAGGTTACAGCCCAATCCAACTAAGACGGAAGTAACATGCTTCCACCTTTGTAATAGATCAGCAGGTAGAGAGCTCAACGTTCGATTTAAGGGAAACCGGCTCAATCACAACATGCATCCCAAATATCTTGGGTCACACTGGATAGGAAACTTTCCTATAAAGAACACCTGATGAAGACTGCTGCCAAACTGAGAAGTATAAACAACATTCTACACAAACTATGCGGGACTAGCTGTGGCTCGACAGCAGATACGCTGAGAATGTCCGCACTCAGCCTGGTTTACTCAGCAGCAGAGTACTGTGCCCCGGTGTGGCTTAATAGCCCTCACACGAGAAAGATCGATACGTAACTGCATGAGTCAATGCCCATCGTTAGTGGGACGATATGACCTACTCCCACATACTGGCTGCCTGTTTTGAGCCATATACCACCTCCAGATGCAAGACGAAAGAGCACCCTTCTTCAAGAATATTGGATGATTATTGGTAATCCCCAGCTACCAATACTAAATGACGTAGCCTGCTTGGAGCGAAACAGACTGAGATCGAGACATCCAGCCATTTCTACCACTAAAGCTCTTCTAGAAGATGATTTCAATATCCACAACACGTGGAAACAACATTGGCTAGGAAACTGCCCTCCACAATGTCGAAGCTTGCCCTGCATCTTGGAAAAACCACCTGGATTTGACCAGCCCCATGTGATATGGACAACCTTGAACCAAATTCTCACGGCTCATGGTAGATGTGCAGATGCCCTTTATAAATGGGGCAAAACAACATCAGCGAATTGTGACTGTGGGGCCGAAAAACAAACTATCCAACATATAGTGACAGAGTGTCAAAACCGAGCCTACAATGGAGACTTTGCTGATTTCTTGGCTGTGACAACTGAAGCAAAAAACTATATTTGTAACCTAGACATACATTTGTAATCTTCCTGTCTATATTTTATATTTAATATTTATTATGCTCTATGTTTTTTATTGTAACACGATGTGAATGTGCCATACGATAAATAATAAATAAATTATTTGTTTAATTTTTATCCCACCTTTATTATTTTTATAAATAACTCAAGGCGGCGAACATACCTAATACTCCTTCCTCCTCCTATTTTCCCCACAACAACAACCCTGTGAGGTGAGTTGGGCTGAGAGTGTGGGACTGGCCCAAGGTCACCCAGCTGGCTTTATTTCTTTTCTTTTATTTATTTTCTATCCCACCTTTATTATTTTTATAAATAACTCAAGGATGCGAACATACCTAATACTCTTTCCTCCTCCTATTTTCCCCGCAACAACAACCCTGTGAGGTAAGTTGGGCTGAGAGAAAGGGACTGGCCCAAGGTCACCCAGCTGGCTTTCGTGCCTCAGGCGGGACTAGAACTCACAGACTCCTGGTTTCTAGCCCAGCACTTTAACCACTAGACTTTTAGGTTGCTTGGGAAAGGGTTTTGCTGTAAATGTTGAATTACACTGGCAGAACTTGTCTGTCACCTGCTTTGTTTCATAAGGCCAAATTTTCCATTATTCCAGATGCTATTTTACTTCCAGTTTTAGCATTCCATGAATGCTAAATGATGAAGATGACATCTTTTTTCTTCTTTGAAATGGTGTTGAAAGTCAGCATCAAATTGTGGATAAGTGCTATCTGCCATGCTGTCAGGTGATCTTCCCAGAGAAGACAAAGGTGGCTGTACAGTGGTAAGATTGTTGTTGTTCAGTTGCTTCTCACTCCTCATGACCTAAGGGACTTGATTTCACCAGGATTTTCTAACTTTTTTTTTTGAGTTCTTATAAACTTATCCCTGTATCACCAGCGATAGCCACTTTGACTTCTTTCAGCCCCTTGCTTTGGTTGTCTTAGATTTTTCCAAGCATCAGGACTTCTCTGGTGACTCTTGCTTCCACACTACGTGTCCAAAATATATAATCTTTGGCTTCATTGTTAGTTTTGCCAGTGAGTAGCCTCCAAGATACTTCTAGTTCCTAGTTCAGCAAAGTCATTTTATAATGTAACTTATCCCTGTTTCCCACTTAGAGTGGCCAAACCGCTATGGGTTTAATTGCCACTTAATTAATCAGTCCTTATTCCCTGCTGAAGGGGAGGGAATTGTGTCTAATTATTGGTATCCAATTGCTATGTACTTTCCTCTGATTTAAAATGGCAAAATAGTGCTAAAGGAAAAATAATGAGATGAAGCCAGTAATGAAAGCTATCCCTATGAAGAAGATAGAAGAATAATTGTAGGCTAATCAAAGAGCAACAGGGCTGTGACCCTGATGAATAGGAAGCAATTATAGGGGTAGAAGCCAGAAGGAGGATGCTTCTAATTCAAATTCTGTAGGCTGGAATTTGCCTAAAGAATCTGTTTTGCCAGTTCACACTGGAGAAATTGCTCGTGCAAACTGCATTTTAAGTGGCGGGAAATGGTCATAAATCAAATCTGGAGAAAACATGAATGCAATAGGTTGGCAATTTAAACAGAATTAATAAAAGATGGCAATTTCAGGCAAAAAGGTAAATGTACATGCACACTCAAACAAAAGATTACAAAAACAATATTCTGGTTACGGTGTAATTAATCTTATAGCTCATGGTATGTCATTTTTGCTGTTGCATGGAAAAGCAAGTGATACTTTCTATAAATAGAATTAGATAACCGATTTTAGAACCAACTCCACAGTAACTTAAATTAATTACATGATCTAATTATGCACCTTCAGTTAAGGCTTAGCTGTAGCTATTCCAGAATTTTTAATCTTTGCTGCCTTGGTGAACTATAAAGATTAATTGGCTCCAGGCTTGGACAAAGTGTTCTTATATCTCATTTGCTTTCCCTGGCCTGCCCTACTATTGGACAGAGGGGGGCAACAACCTCAGGCAGCAGATTCTGGAGAACTGAGATGGCAGTTTCTCCCAGGTGTTCCTCTTGACCCACCTGAGAAGGCCCCTCTCTTGGAGAACAGAGAAGGTGCATCCTAGAGCCTACCATTACTGTATATTCCAGAGTTAATATAATTTTTCTGTAGCCAGTAAGGACAGTTAACAGCCAATTCCTGGGGGTAGTGGAGTGCATTTTAATTTTCTACAATGCTCCAAAGTGTAAGATTTTCTTGGTAGTCAGATGCATCCACCCAACACTCTCAGGGTATCTGTTACGGCAAAGATTAAAGGGGTGCTAAAGTAATGGGTCCTGGCAGCTACTAACATATGCCAGATGCCGCCATCAGCTCTGTCATGGCTACTGGAGAGAGTTCAGCTGTGGGGACAGAAAGCAGAAATGATGTTTCAGAACAGGCAGCTCAAGTTATGCTAGAAAAGGTTCAGGTAGCCTCAAGGAGTCGGGACTGACTCAAAGACACAGACAAAAAAATAAGTGTTATATATGGAAGGTGGGTTCTTATATAGCCAGAACCAAACCATTTAGCAAATAAAAAGAAGATGCTAACAGGACTGAGGGAAACCTAAAGATTCACAGATATGTAAGGTTTTGGGGGGGAGGGAGGAAGAGCCCACAAAAGGGAAAATCATCATATTGCACAATAAGAAAATACAAGGGAACGGGTGGAGAACAGATAGAAAGACAAGTAGAACGGAGTATCTCACAGGACAACATGAGTGATTGATTGGCAAACCGTAGTACCAAACAATGCAGGGGTGTCTGCAGGGCATGGTCAAAAAGTCAAGATGGTGGTCACAATGGTGTCATTGAAGCTCCACCTGTTTAAGTGCAATGCAGATAAGCAGGCGGAGCTTCAATCACACTATCACAGCCGCCACTTTGACTTTTTTTTACCATACTGTGCGGACACACCTGAAACAGTGGCACTGCATATTGAAGTGTTTTGTTGTTTATGAAGTTAATCACAGGCTCAACACTAGACCTCTTCTGTGTTGGAAGATTTCAGTAAGGGTGAAAGTGGATCGCTATATTGCTTATTTATTTATTTATTTACTTACAGAACTTGTATGGCCACCTATCTCCTACAATGATCCTAGGCAGCTCACAACCATCAATGAAAACAGAGATAAAAAAACAAGACCACCCTTCCCACCAGGTGCCAGACCAAACAACCTCCCAGTTCAACCCTCATCCTCGCCCAAGGCTTGGGGAAAGAGCCAGGTCCCCCCAGCCTTCCAGAAGGTTAAAAGGGTAGGGATCCCTCAAATCTCAGGTGGGAGGCTATTCCAAAAGACTGGGGTGGCTACCAAGAAGGTGCATCTCCAAGGTCCCACCAGATGACAACATTTAAGGGATGGGACCTGGAGCACGCCCACCCTATCTAACCTAGTAGGATGCGCAGATTTATTTTATTTATTTATTTAATTTCTATAGCCGCCCATCTCAACAAGTGGCTCTGGGCAGCTTACAATCGTAAAAATGATAAAACAGTTAAAAGTACAAAATAAATATATATGGTCGCCAAGTAAGCAAGGCATGAATGTTAATATAGCCAAGAAACGGGGTCATTAACACACTCAGGGCCCCAGGCCCAGGCACATAACCAGGTCTTCATGGACTTACGAAAGGCCAACAGGGTCGGGGACATCCTGATCTCTGCAGGGAGAATATTCCAGAGGGCAGGGGCTACAGCAGAGAAGGCACACCTTCTAGTCCCTGCCAACCAACATTCCTTGGCTGATGGGACCCATAGCATATGCAACCTACCAGACCGAATTGGACAGGTAGAAACAACTGGGAGAAGACGGTCCCTTAGGTAACCCGGTCCCAAGCCATGAAGGGCTTTAAAGGTGATAACCAACACCTTGAATTGCACCCGGAAGCACAGGGAGAGGCAGTCCCACAAATAACCTGGCCCTGTGCCATGTAGGACTTTAAAGATGATAACCACATCTTGAATTGCACCAGAAAAGAAACTGGGAGCCAATGCAGCTCACACAGCAGTGGTGTAACTTGTTTGAACTGCCGGGCACCCAAAACCGCATGTGCTGCTCATTTTGGACCAGTTGCAGCTTCCAGATGGTCTTCAAAGGCAGCCCCATGTAGAACACATTGCAGTAATCCAAACTGGAGGTGACTACAGCATGAGTGACCATGAGCAAGGCCTCCCGGTCTAGGAATGGATGCAGTTGGGAGATCTTATTTATTTAATCACAGGATCCGTCAGACCTTGTGGAACAGGATTTAGCTTCCTGGGAAAATGGGGCAAGAGTTACCTTTCCTGTCTTCAGGGTGAGAAAAGCCTTTTCATTGGCAATAGCAACCAAGATTTGGCATTAAGTTAGCTTTTCTCCCTCCTCCATCCAGATGGAGTCCCTAAACTTTATGAGCCCATGAATCAAAATCACAGCAGTCCCCAGCAGACGCAGCAATCTCTGGGGAGGAACAGAAACAGCTGTTTGTCAATTAAGCTGTATCAGGAGACAGAGCAAGAGGGGGAGCAAAGTCTGACTCTTAAATCAGAAGAATGGATGTTTTATCTTTCTTCCATCTTCCCCTTTCTTCATAGTCTTGCACTACTTGTGCCAGTGGAGGTGGGATTTTCTACAGCCTTCTGGAGGCAACCCAATTGCTTGCAATTGGAATTTAGGAATGCGTTGCTGCATAAAAGCTAGAGAAATACAAACTTCTGCAGACTTAACTTCCTGTTTTTAAAGAAGAAAGTCATTGCTAAATTTTATTGACTTAATGTTTCCCATTGTGACTGGGGATAGGAGGAAATTGGCTGCATGCATAAATATATATCCATCATGCTATTCTCTTTGGGGGTAATCAACATTATGCCAAGCACAGAAATGGAGTAAGAAATAGCAGGCCAAAGAAATTAAATGCCTGAGATAAGAAAAAGGAAACAAAGCTAAAACTGATTGACATCAATATAATAGAATTTCCTTCTCCTTGCAAATAATTCTTGCTTCCACCATCTCCAAACACTGTTTCATGCATTGCCTTTTATTCTTTAAATTTCTTACTTTTCTCTTTTTCAGGAACTCATTGCCTCCATTCAACTACAACTTTCTCAATCAATTCTTTATTACAATCACAGACCAGAATTATAAATACAATACATTAAAATACAAAATATATTAAATGAAATGAGCGAAGCTTAATAATATATTTGCAATTGGTAGAGTCGTCAATGGGCAATCAAAGTCTGCCTTATTTTGCAGACTGTATAACAAAATTTAGCTACATTCAGGGAGACTAAATCATTCTGATCGGTTAGCAACAGTTGGACATAAAAGGGATCAGAATACAACTTTCTCAGTCTTCACCTTCCTCTTGACCCATTGACTCTTCCTTGATATATTTGTAATTTGATTCTGATTTGTTCCCGCCATATAACCAAACAGCTTCATCAGGACTGAAGTATGTTGAGCTGGTTTGGCCATACAAAGATATTTCTTTCATGCTATCACACACTTCTGCAGGCATGTTGGGGGAGGGGGTGTCAAAAAAGTCAAGAGGGTGGCTGCAACCACACAATCAAAGGCTTGCCTCTTTTTTTACATGCTTTTTGTATTCTTCCCACATCCCTTCATTCAGCATCAATTCACTTGTGTGTCCTTCTGTTGTGAGCAGCTTTTAATTCTATAGAAACATTATGCTATCTTCTAATACTTTTTCATACAGGAGTTGTATTTTCTTTTCCTACACTCATTCCATTTTCACACTTCACAACTTTCCTTTACTTCCATGTCAAAAAAGTCAAAAAGCTGAATTCAGATTTAAACATGAATGTTTTTTGTTTTGTATTTTCAAAGCAACACGTGAGTCAGAAATTAGCAAATGTTCAGTTCATGATTTCGGAAGTTTTACAAGGTAGTTCACCAATGTTTTTTTTAAAATATATATCTATATTGGGGAAAGACTTTTTAAAATGCTCTGTCCTGAATTGGGTTCTCTTTCCTAACAAGAGTCACAGTTTATCAAGCACTCCCCTTCCTTACATCCCACACAATTCTAGGGGATTGGGAAGAAATTAAAATGGACTAGCATAAGAGTCCCCCGTTGGGGGAGATGGTAAGGTAAAGGTTCCCCCCCGCACATTTGTGTCCGACTCTAGGGGCCGGTGCTCATCTCCGTTTGTTAGCCGAAGAGCCAGCGTTGTCCGAAGACGCTTCCACGGTCATGTGGCCGCATGACGCACGCCGAACACTGTTACCTACCCACCGAAGTGGTACCTATTCATCTACTTGCATTTGCATGCTTTCGAATTGCTAGGTTGGCAAGAGCTGGAGCTAGTGCGGGACTAGGGATTCGAACCTCTGAACTTGCGATCTTAACAGTGGATCCGTAAGATTTTAACAGTGGATCCGTAAGTGGCTATAAAGGCCAATTCTGGATCCGCACAACCTCCCACAATGAGGGCATAGGTTTCTGGGTGGGAGACGGTCATGATGAGGGTTTGCTTGACGTGCCTTCCTTTTAGCTCTTTTCTCCCTTTCGCCCTGTACTCGTGCTTCTTCAAAGTCCATAGCGCCTTTAATAAAGGCTGACCTCCAATTGAAACGCTCATGAGTTAAGGTACCAGAGGACAGAAAATTTATGTTACCTGACTAAGACAATCAGCATGAACATGAGATGAGTAAGATCCAATGCATCATAAAAAAGAGAATTCTCATTTGAAGAGGTAAAGGTAAAGGTACCCCCCACACATTTGTGCAGTCGTGTCCGACTCTAGGGGCCGGTGCTCATCTCCGTTTGTTAGCCGAAGAGCCAGCGTTGTCCGAAGACGCTTCCACGGTCATGTGGCCGCATGACGCGCGCGGAACGCTGTTACCTACCCACCGAAGTGGTACCTGTTCATCTACTTGCATTTGCATGCTTTCGAATTGCTAGGTTGGCAAGAGCTGGGGCGAGTGCGGGAGCTCACTCCGTCACGCGAGGCTAGGGATTCGAACCTCCGAACTTGCGATCGACAAGTCTGGCATCTTACCCGCTGAGCCACCACGCCCCTGGGGGAGATGGGCGGTTACATAAATTTAAATAATAAATAAATAAATAAGAGTAAGGGTGTTTCTTTGAAGATGGTGCTGGACTCACAGCTCTTTTAACTAGCTCTGTACAAGCTTTTATTTTATTCAACCTTGGTCATTGTTCTCTCTTTTCGATCCTGCATCTTATAATACATTACTTATTATATTAATTTATATTTCTGACCTGCAATTTAAAAGCCCCAGTGTTATGGGGAGGAAAAGGTGACATAGAACCATCCCTGGAACTTTGAAACTGGCCAAGGCAGCAAAACAATGGAAGATTAATGAGCTCTTCACCTCAAAGGTTTCTACTGAAGACTTAATTGCCTGGAATCCTGTGAACAAATTCAAAGTGCTACCCCAGCAATTAGACAAAACACCAAACACTCCTCTCCCTAATGAGACAATGGACTCCTATGGAGTGATGACTTCCAGGAAAATACTGTTTCCAGTAAGCGCACTGGCCATTGTGAAGCTAGCAGAAGAGTTGATACCTTTGGCTGTGGTATACATGGCAATAGCTTGGCATTCCCATGCATATAAATCCATGCCTGTTTGGTTCTTCAGCCATATGCAATCCTCCAACCCTCTCCCAGCAGACCATATTGCTGAAAAGGGATGCTGGATGAGTTCACCCATTGGACTAAGCACAACGTGATTTATTTGGCTTAGTGTATGGTGTAAACACAGCCACTGTGGTTAGTAAGGCAGGGTTTCTAGCTAAAAACGAGGTGTAACCCAGCCAACTGTAGCTTAATCAAGGCATGGTTAGCAATACAAACCATGGCTTAGCAATGAGGGAATAGATCCCGAGTGTTTGAATTTCATGGCTGACTTTCTGATGCTTGGGCATTCTGCTAGCCCTGAACGCAGATGCTGCTTCTAGAGAGGAAAATGCTTTCCTACCAGTAATCATTCTGGAAGGGATTTACTGTATTTGTCAGTGCAAAATGTTCTTCATATTTCTTTGACATAGCAATAGATCCCAGGTCCAACCAATTCATACCTGCTGCAGGTGATAAACAAATTAAGACTGGCTTTTTAAAAAATACATTCATGAAAGTCATCCTGGGTTTTGGAGTTGGATGCCAGCAATATCCTCATTCTAGCTTGATTTCCATCTGATGTCAATGAGAAGGTAGGGATTTTGAACTGAACGTTTGATAGTGTGGTGGTTAAAGGATTGTGCCCAGTTCAACTACCCATTAGACCAGTATTTCTCAACCTTGGCAACTTTAAGCTGTGTGGATTTCAACTTCCAGAATTGCCCAGCCAGCAATGCTGGCTGGGGAATTCTGGGAGTTGAAGTCCACACAGCTTAAAGTTGCCAAGGTTGAGAAACACTGCATTAGACCATGAAGCTCAATGGCCAGTGGCCATTGCTTACACCAACCTCATTAGGCTGTTGTGAGGATAGAATGAGGAGTGATTCCCCAGATGCCAAGGACATTTGTGAAGGTGGTCAAAAAAGTCAAGATGGTGGCCACAACTGTGCAATTGAACTCCTACCCCTTTTTTAACATGCATTATGCATACGACACATACAAATGTAAAAAGTGGCAGGGGCTTTGATCACCCAGTCGCAGCCACCATCTTGACTTTCTCAATCCACCCTGTGGATGCCCTTGCCAGATGCACTGCCTTATGCTCCTAAAGAAAATATGTATTTATTTATAAAGATGGATATAAAAACAATTTATCAATCAATTTATAAGAAAAGCAGAGGCAAAGACTCACCCAGAGAAGTATTCCAAATCATTAGAAAACTACATGAACAATTTCTGCTAAATGGATTTGCACTCTTTCTAAAGACCTGAGTTTTCAATACTGTATGGAATTGTTCCCCAATCTCTGAAACAGAAAGCTGCTTTAATTAATATATCTTTTCCCGGAGAAGGTCTGGTTACTGTTGGATCTGCCTTGGTTGCATCTAGATCAGAGCTTTCCAAACTTTTCATGTTGGTGACACACTTTTTAGACATGCATAATTTCGCGACACACTCTTACAGCAGGGCACAAGGCAGGCACTAGGACCTGTGTGGAATCACAGCAGGTTTGGAGGCAGCAAGGCACGAGGCAGGCACTAGGACCTGCCTGGAATCCTGGCAGGGCTCGGAGGCAGCAGCAGCCTCGACACACCCAGACACTGCAGCCGACACACTAACGTGTCCCGACACACAGTTTGGAAAGCTATGATCTAGATTGATAGACTGATTATGTACCATCAAGTTATTGCTGGCTCTTAGCAACCATGTACTGTAGATAGATTTTCTCCAGATTGTAATCTGTTGGTAACCTGACCTTTCAGGTCTTCCAGTGGTGGACTCATCACCACTGTAATGGAGACCATCCACCGTGCTGCTGGTTGTCCTCTTCTTCTCTTTCCTTCCACCTTTCCCAGCATTAGAGCCTTCTCCAGAGCGTTACAGTAGGTCTTCACATAATGTGTCCAAAGTAAGATAATTTGAGCCTGGTCATTTGTGCCTCGAGTGAGAACTTTTGCACATCCAGATAGGAATATTGTATTGTACTCTGCTTCTGGGGTTGCCTACGAAAAGTGTTCAAAAACTAAAGCTATAGCAAAATGCAGCAACCTGGATAATGTCTTGCATTTGCCATTTTGCTTTTGTTTCATTTACTTTCCATTTCATTTCTACCTCCAGTTCCTACCTATACCATCTTTAACCTTTGGATATCAGGATATTCTAAAGAATACTTTGTCTCCCCAGGTGAACCTGCCCAGAAAGTGCATTCCTCTTCTGGAAATGTGTCCTGTTCCACATTCTACCACCAGTGAGGAGAATTGCACTATGACATGAAAAAGGCCCTTTTCAAGTTACATCATTCCAATTTGGAACTTGGCTGGTGACTGAGTTCTTATTTGTGAATTTGTCTCACTGCAAATTGTCTTTCTGCATGGCATGTGAGAGAATTTAGTTTATTTACAAACTGCCCAGATTCAATGTTCTTTTGGGCAATGCTTCATCTGAAGCAAATTTCACCAGATTAGCCTCCATTGTAATCTCACAGCTGGATCTAAAAAACAAAACAAAACCTGATCATGTCTGTCTTTATTAATTTTTTAGGACAACTTGTTCATTCCTCAAATAAGATGTTGTGGTTTGAAAGCTACATTACTGTATTGTAATATACCCTTGTTTTAATTCTCCATTTTCATTATGTACGTATCTTCCTTGCATTGAGGCATTTCTTGGAAGAATGTTCTCCATTGTTGTGGAACATTTTATCTGCCCATGATTTTTTAATCCTTTCTTTCTTGCCATAATTTTATTACAATACTTTCTGATTTTTTTCCTGTATGTCAGTGTGTAATGCTCCAAAACATTTTGATCATTTTATAAAAAAATATAATACAGCAACAAATAAAATTTTAGAGTTGGAAGGAACATTGGAGAACCTCCAGTTCAATCTTGTTTTAGGGCCCGTCTCTAGTGCAGAATAGAACTATCTAACTACCTGCAGGTGGTAATTTCAAATAGTCCAGTTTCAAATATTTATTGCATATTGATAATTATAATGAAGAAGAGCTCATCATCTCTGAATGCACTGGCAGACTTTGTTCCATTGTTATGCTGTTAGGGAGTATCTTCTAATATTTGGCCAAAATCTGCTGTCCTGAACTTTACACTGTTTTGTTGTGTTTTGTGTTTTGTGTTTTGTTTTGCTGGTCCTACCTTCTGGAGCAGCCATCTAGACATTTATTCTGCCTTTGGATAGCAGCCCATCAGATGCTGAAGGCAGCCATATCATGAGTTCCCCAAATCTTTGTTCAGACATATTCAGGGAGGAGGACACGAGTATATACCGTTTTGCAGGGAGGGTTCCAGCATCCATACTTGGCTTTGGGGTGTCACATGGAAGCCACACTCCCAAAAACTAGGCAGGGCCAAAACAAAGAAATGAGCAGGGCTAGAATGAAGACTGAGCTGGATTAATTCTAATTTAATTAGGAATATAAGGGGGGCGTGGTGGCTCAGCAGGTAAGACGCCAGGCTTGTTGATCAGAAGATTGCAAGTTCGGAGGTTCGAATCCCTAGCCCCGCGTGACGGAGTGAGCTCCCGCACTCGCCCCAGCTCTTGCCAACCTAGCAATTCGAAAGCATGCAAATGCAAGTAGATGAATAGGTACCACTTCGGTGGGTAGGTAACAGCGTTCCACGCACGTCATGACGGCCACATAACCGCGGAAGCGTCTTCGGACAGCGCTGGCTCTTCAGCTAACAAACGGAGATGAGCACCGGCCCCTAGAGTCAGACACGACTGCACACATGTGCGGGGGGAACCTTTACCTAAAAGGGAATATAATCAAGATTACATTAAATTAATTGCAGTTAATGCAGTGATTACTGTGCACTGTTTCCCCCTTCTGCTCCATTAAATATTACAATTTGGTGGCCCCGGAAGCCATTCCCAGGACCAGAGGCAACCTGGAGGCCTTCAGTTGTGCTCCTCTATCTTCGAGCCTGATTTCTAGGCTACCCTATACTTGTCTCCTTTCCTCTGAACTTGATGTCTGCACAGGGTCAGAGATTTCACACGGTAATGCAGCATCTGCAGGATGCTCTGCTTCCATACAGTCTAAAAAATGCATTGACAAAAAAATACTAGAATGAATGACCATGATTTGCAACCACTGAAGACAGAAACTTAGTGGGAATTCTGAATAACAAACATTAAATTGCAAGGTGTGGAGATATATGTGGAGGAAGGAGGGAGATGCCTGACTACCAGATATATTAAAGGGAATAACTTGTTTGCTGCTTTTTTTAAATGGGCCATGCAGAGAGAAAAAATGACAATATTGCATTAAATATGGGGGTGCCTGCAGGGGGTTCAAAAAAGTGAGCATGGCGGCTGTGACCATGTGATTGAAGCCCCACCCTTTTTTTACATGTGTTGATACACATAAAAAGGTGGTGTTTCAACCACATGATCACAGCTACAATCTTGACTCTCTTTTGACCACTTTCCCAGGGATGCCCCTGGGTATATTAGCGTTACAGGACTAGACCAGAAGAAAATTCCATGGTGACGATGCTTGGAATAAATGTGCACAGACAATATAGGGAAATAAGTTTAACCAGCTCAGTAACAGCAAGAACCACACAATCGGTTTGTGTTTTAACTCGGAGAGAAGAATCTTGGGGGGATGGTCTGGAAATTTTGGTTTCAGCTCTCAGCAAAGAGGAAGAATAGACCAAAGAAGCAAAGTGCCATTCATGCCATCTGTGAAAAAGGATTGGTGTGCAGAAATGATTTAGAGCTGTCCAAAAATGGGGGGGGGGAGGGCATAGAGAGATTTGGTGGTGATAGGGAGGTGAATGACAGACAGACAGCAGGGGGAAGTGGCTGGAAACAGTCAACTTTGGTGACAGAGCAAGAGAGCGAAAGGCAGTTCAAGGAACAAAATGGTGAAGCAGGACATCTGGATTCATTTTTCTGCAAAGAAATGCCGGAAGGGAGAAAAAGTCATTCAGAAAAATAATCCGTCTGGCCTTCTTGCTTGTATTGCTAGCAATACAGATAGCTTAGTTTGGGGGTAAGGAGGGCAGAGAAAGAAACATTAATTTGCAACCCAGAGCCTCTTCAAAGGCTCCTTTGTACCTGGGGCCACACATCCATTCCCCCAGCCTTCTTTCATCCATCAAATTGCAGAGGAAAGAGCGTTCCTTCTGTGCCCCAGGTTTCCACCAATTAATGGGTCAGATTTCTCTCAATGTTGGAAGCACATAGTCTTCCAACACAACACATGTTGGAAGCCAGATAGTCCACACATCTGTATGGATTATTGAGTGGCTTAGCTAAAGAGAAAAGCAGCTGCAGGTTTTCAACACAGGTTTTCTTGACTGAAGATTATTTTTAACCTTATATTTTGGATATGGAAGAGACCATTTTGCTGGCTCATCCATAGGGACACACAAGAAGTCATGCCTCATTTTGGCTAGGAAGCCGTATCCTCTAGCACAGGGGTCCCCAAACCCTGGGCTGCGGACCGGTACCCGTCCATGGCCTGTTAGGAACCGGGCTGCACACTTCCGGCCACGCCATCCCACCCACTTACCACTTCCGGCCGTGCCATCCCGAAACCATTCCCCCCCCTCCCGGTCCATGGAAAAATTGTCTTCCACGAAACCGGTCCCTGGTGCCAAAAAGGTTGGGGACTGCTGCTCTAGCAGGAAAAGCTTGTAGCTTAGGTGGCATTGGGTATTGGTAGAGAATTACCCCAGAGCCTGATCTGAATGGAGAATACATTGTGGATCGGGCCATACAACCTCCTTAGAATAAACATGAGCCGCTTCAGAATGCTGTATTAAAAAAGCAATCATGATTAATATGTACAGCAGAGCTTTCCAAACTTTTCATGTTGGTGACACACTTTTTAGACATGCATCATTTCACGACACACTCTTACAGCAGGGCATCATTTCGCAACACACTCTTACAGCAGGGCACAAGGCAGGCACTAGGACCTGCGCGGAATCCTGGCAGGGCAGGTTTGGAGGCAGCCAGGCACAAGGCAGGCACTAGGACCTGCGCGGAATCCTGGCAGGGCAGGTTTGGAGGCAGCCAGGCACAAGGCAGGCACTAGGACCTGCGCGGAATCCTGGCAGGGCAGGTTTGGAGGCAGCCAGGCACAAGGCAGGCACTAGGACCTGCGCGGAATCCTGGCAGGGCAGGTTTGGAGGCAGCCAGGCACAAGGCAGGCACTAGGACCTGCGCGGAATCCTGGCAGGGCAGGTTTGGAGGCAGCCAGGCACAAGGCAGGCACTAGGATGTGCGCGGAATCCTGGCAGGGCAGGTTTGGAGGCAGCCAGGCACAAGGCAGGCACTAGGACCTGCGTGGAATCCTGGCAGGGCTCAGAGGCAGCAGCAGCCGCGACACACCCAGACACTGCAGCCGACACACTAACATGTCCCGACACACAGTTTGGAAAGCTCTGATGTACAGTATTCTAGCTTCACAGCAAATGCAAATTATTTTCCTTAGAAATAGGATGTGAATATAAAGTAAATTTTACAAACTAAACTTAAAGAAAGAGTAAAAAGTGCAAGGAAAAAGAAAAAAGAGAGAAGAAAAAGAAAAGTAAGAATATAATAAAGAGAAAAGAAATATGTAAAGAAGTGACTTCCAACCTTAATCACAACAAATATAAACACATTTAGTGACTCTTCTCCCCCTCTGAGGTTACAAACAATTATCTCTTCATCCCATATCCCATCCCTTATCTATAGGCAAATCCATAAAACATCATCTTTTCAGTCCTGGTGTCAGCAGAAAGTCCACAAAAGGTTGCCAGAAGTAACAACATAACAATCATGCCTTCCACCTTCTTTCTATTGAGTAATTATCATCTTAAACTTTTCCCCAGCCTCTTTGTCTTTTTTAATCCCCAAATCCCAAAATCATCAATTTTATTTTTTTCTTCTTTCAGCAAAAAGTCCATATAAGGTTTCCAGTCTTTCAGAAAAGTCTTTATCATTTTTTTCTCTGACCAAACTGGTCATCTTTGCCATTTCTGCAACTTCAGTTAATTCAAAGTGATCAGCAAACTCAATGCCTCTCCATGTATAGAAATTAACTGGACTAGGAGTTGATTCTTCTCATTGCAACATCTGCAATGGGATAATGTCCTCAATCACAATGGAGGGGGGGTTTAAAGAAATCACGCAGCATACATCTCTTATCAAAAACCCATTTACTGTTTCTGTCTTCCTCCAGCATCTGCTTCCTGAAGCAACTACCATCCACCTAACAGTAAGGCTGGCTTTGAGTAACCAGTTATTGCATCTTCTTGTAGAGTGTTTCTCAACCTTGGCAACTTTAAGAGGTGTGTACTTCAACACCCAAAATTCCCCAGCCAACAAAGCTGAAGTCCACACCTCTTAAAGTTGCCAAGGTTGAGAAACACAGTTCTTGTAGCTTCCTTAAGCAAGCAGATTTAATGATCTGCACTAAAAAGGGGGGAAAGTTCAATACTGAGCCCTCTTCTCTGGAAATCAGAAAGTATAAACACATATATGTACACACATCCAAATCTGAATCAAGTCAAAATCCCTCTACTGGGGTAGTATTTTGTTCTCAATAACAGCTAGCAAAATGCTTCCAAGAAGCTCACTAGACTTTTGTTACATCTTCCTCAGGCAGTTCTGGGAAATATCCAAAGGAATTGACAACTCTGCTGTTGTTCCTAACCCGTCCTCAAAAAAAACTATGATAAATACAATTTGTCAGGATTATAAGCGAGAGAGAGGAAATTTGGAACAGCCAGGAGGCCTAGATGGCAAAGGAGTGTCTTTTTGGAGGCCTCTGCTCATCAGTCACAAAAGTTGTGTTCATTGGCTTCCTGGCTGCACTACTCCTTGCTATGGCGAGATAGATTTATTTCTATTTAAATCTGGCAATGTATAACGGCTGATTTTTATTTCTTAGGCAAAAATCATGCATGTGGTTTCTGTATTACCTGGTCATCTTTCCCTGCTGCAGTTAATCAGTAGAATGCTACATCTTTCTTAATTTAACTCTGGGATTCAAAGGCACGTTACTCTTAAGTGCAGGCTCACCATGCTGTGTGGCTAGACTCAATTGCTACCACTCCATAGTGGGACAGAGCCCTGCCTTGCTGCAGGACACTCAGCAGCAAATACCTAGCAAGCAAAGCTGCAGGCCACTACAATCACTTATTAATTCATTTCAAAACTGGCATGAAATAAAAATATCCTGTGCTTTCAAAGAATGAAATTTTAAAAATGTGGAGGAATGGAGAACAGGAAGAGAGGGAGAAGGAAAGGCACAAACCATGGAATATAAGATATCAAGCATGAAAGAAAAGAAGGCCACAAATTTAGTAGTTCCTTAATCCAATGATATTCGTTTGTTTATCAAATGCATATACCACCTCTATCCAGCTGGACCCTAGATGTACAAAATAATAACAACCCCATATAAATATAATAAAACTAAATCTTGCACCAGTGACTCCAGAATGAATGCCAAAAGGCCCTCTGGAAAAGCCAAGTGATTAGAACTTTTCAAAAAGCCATAGAAGTGGAGCCCTTCTTGCCCTCAGAGGGTAAACTGTACCATAGGAGTGGAGTCCCTACAGGGAACACCCTTCTTCAGTCCTGCTTCCATTGAACTTCCTAATAGGTGGGGATCCTGAGTGGGCTTTTTCTGATTTTCTAGGTTGGGCAGGCAGATTTTATCAAGAAAAGGTGGTCTCTTAGATACCCAGGCAGGCTTTAACGTTAGTGATCAGTTGTGAAGCGCTACACTTCTTTGTCCCAACCACGTTTCTCTTACACCAAGGGTCGGCAAACTTTTTGAGCCGAGAGCCATTTTGGTATGCTCGTGCACATTTTGAAGTGCTCGAGAGCCAGGGGGCGGGGTTTGCGGGCAGGAGCCAATCGCGTGGAAGGGGGCGCTTTGGCGCGCGCTGATTGGTGGAGGCTCAGAAGGAAGGGCGCTGCCACCAATCAGCATCTCCGTTTCTTCTCCAGGGTTCTTCTCCTGTAGAAGAAACAGGGACGCTGATTGGTGGAGGCTCAGAAGGAAGGGCGCTGCCACCAATCAGCATCTCCGTTTCTTCTCCAGGGTTCTTCTCCTGTAGAAGAAACAGGGACGCTGATTGGTGGAGGCTCAGAAGGAAGGGCGCTGCCACCAATCAGCGTCTCCGTTTCTTCTCCAGGGTTCTTCTCCTGGAGAAGAAACAGGGACGCTGATTGGTGGGGGCGCCCTTCCTTCTGAGCCTCCACCAATCAGCGTCTCTGTCTCAGCGTCTTCTCCAGGGTTCGCGCCGCTTCCGGAGACCGGCTTTCTGATGTCGGTCGGCAAAGATGGAAAAAGAGCCAGCGTCAGGAGGCCAAAGAGCCAGATCTGGCTCGCGAGCCGCCAATTCCGACCCTTGTCTTACACCAATTGACAGACACAAATTGGTTCAGAAGTAAACGGTTTATTGGGGAGCAGTAAGGTTAGCACACAAGGAAAGACTTGAATGAATTAAGTAAGCGTGATTCTGTACATTTAAACATTCTTAACCCTATACCCTCGTTCCGTCTTCCTGGTTTTGGATGCTCAGACAGTCGTTAGCGTTGATGGCCGCTTGAGTGTTCGGGGTTGGTGTGAATGCCTCGCTGCAATGGAATGCTTGTCTCGTTCGCGTCGGTTTCTTTTCCCCCTTCAATCTACATAGTCCTCTGTCTGAATGGCGGGACTCTGACAGAGTTCTGGCAGAGTTCTGACATGCTACCGGCCCAAGATTTTCCACCCTCTCCCCCAAGTTTGTCTCTAAGTCAGGGCTTTCCAAAGTACAGCCACTGGCGACACACCGGCGCCGGCGCCGGCGGCAGTAGTGCGGCGGCGGGGCGCGCGTGCATGGCGGCGGCGCAGGGGGCATGCGGCGGGGCGCGCGTGCTCGGTAGCGGCGCGGGGGGCGTGCGGCGGCACGTGCGTGCGCGGCGGCGCGGGGGGCGTGCGGCGGGGCGCACATGCATGGCGGCAGCGGCGGCCACCGCTAAAACGCGGAACCACTGATCCCGCGCCGCTGCTGCCGCCGTGCACGCGCGCACCGCCGCTTCCGGGTGGTGTGGCGACACACCACGCTGTGTGTGGCGACACACTTTTGTGTCGCGACACACAGTTTGGAAAGCTCTGTTCTAAGTAAAAATTAATTTTCCAATTTGCATGTCCCTTCAACTTATCTGAAATGAGAAAAACAATATTAGGTTAATTATACATTGCGTTTTACCGGGGTTTGTCAGGGAAATCGCGGTGAAATTTTTTGATTAGTGCTGGTGCTTGTGTGTGCTGTGCAGCGACCCATTCCTTGAAGCCTGCAGGAAGGTGTTGCCATTTCACAAGGTATTGCAATTTGCCTCTGTGCCAGCGGGAGTCAAGGATGGTTTCAATTTCGAAGTGTGGTTCTCTGTTGAAAAAAATCGGTGCTGGTTCAGGGTTCTCGGGGTGCCATTGTTTGGAAGGGTGGTATTGCTTAAGCAGGCTGATGTGAAATACCGGGTGGACTTTTTTCAAGGCTTTCGGCAGCTGTAGTGCAGCCGTTACTGGGTTGGTTACTTTCGTTATGGGGAAAGGACCGATGAATTTCGGAGGTAGTTTCTTTGAGGGTTGTGTGGACCGTAAATTTTTTGTGGATAAGTATACTTTGTCGCCAACTTTTAAGTCCCATTCTGCAGTTCTTTTACGGTCCGCGTATTTCTTGTAGGCAGCTTTCACTTCCTGTAACGTTTGCAGCATGATTGGCCAATTGCTAGTAATTTTTGTGATCCATTCCTCCGCTCGTAGAGGGCCTGTTGCTTCTCCTTGTTGGGTCATAGCTAGTTCCGGAATGGTTATGAAGTCCTGACCCGTAGCAATTTTAAAAGGTGAAAACCCTGTGCTCTGGTGCACTGCATTGTTATATGCCACTTCAGCGAAAGGTAGCAATTCCGCCCAGTCGTTTTGCTGGTAGCTTATGTAGCACCTTAAATATTGCTCCAGTACGGAGTTAATCTGTTCAGACGATCTGTCTGTGCAAGCGTGGAACACACTACTGACTCCTTGTTGTGACCCAATCATGCTCAAGAAAGCCCTCCAAAATTTGGAAGTGAAAGTACTTCCGCGGTCGCTTATAATCCGCTCGGGCGTTCCGTGAGCCCGGTAGATGTGCTGGATGAACATCTTGACCAATTTCGGGGCAGCCGGGATCCCATTGCATGCAATGAAGTGGGCTTGTTTTGAAAACAAATCCGTGACCACCCAGATAGCATTTTTCTTTTTACTATTTGGTAAGTCTACGATAAAGTCTATGGCGATTTGTTTCCATGGTTGCGATGGGTTCGCAACTGGCTGCAGCAGCCCTGTAGGTTTTCCTATGGTTCTTTTGGCGGTGGCACATACTGGGCAAACTTTGGTGTAATTTTTTACACCCTTTCATAGCGTGGGCCACCAAAACTTTCTCCTGACCAAATGAAGCGTTTTGACAAACCCGAAGTGTCCCGCCGTTTTGTAATCATGGTTGATATTTAAAACCTTCTTTCTTATGCTCTCTGGTACATAGAGTTTTCCGTTGTGCCACCACAACCCATTGCTTTCCTGTAACGTTTGTTTATTTTATTTATTTTTTATTTATTTATAATTCAACTTGTATTTACCGCACCATCTCCCCGCAAGGGAATTCTGGGTGGTTTACAAAAAATCAAGAGTTAAAATTCAACAATTAAAACAGCGTATATAAATATTCTCCAATACAATAAATTTAAATACAAAATCCAAGATTTGATGGATCGATGTTTAAAAGGGCTCTATGGCATCAGCCATCCCCAAGAGGAGCTGTTCCCCCCCTCCCACGCAAGCTGTTCCCCCCCACCATGAGTCTGTTAGTGTCTCTGTCCGCAATTCTTTTTCAAAGTCAGTTTCACAAGTGTTCAGTTTAGCGCGGCTACGTGTTATAGCCATGTTCCCCTCTTGTTTGTCCGGGTTTTGTTGGCGCCTGTGGTGATTTCCTGAGCTGTCTGGTATTAGGGTTTCGATAACCTCCTCAGGTTTACTCTCGTGTTGGGGAAGGCGGAACAAAGCATCTGCCAAGTAGTTTTTTCCTCCCGGGAAGTACTTCAGCGTGAAGTTGAATCTGCTGAAGAATTCTGCCCATCGGAGCTGCTTTGGATTTAGTTTTCTGGGGGATTTTAACGCCTCTAGATTCTTATGGTCCGTCCATACCTGGAACGGTACAGGCGACCCCTCTAAGAGGTGACGCCAGGTTGCCAGTGCGTGCCGAACGGCGAAAAATTTTGCCCTTTGATAATTGGGCCAGCATGTCCTTTAACAATGGTAGTGGGTATTGATTTGTCACGGAGATGGCATTCAGTCCCCTATAATCCGTGCAAAGTCTCAATGACCCATCTTTTTTCTTTCTGAACAGTACTGGGGCTGCTAGAGGGGAGTTTGCTGGCTCAATGAAGCCGTGTGCTAAGATTTTGTCAATAAACTTGCGTAATTCCTGCAGCTCTCTCTGGGTCATGGCGTACATTTTGGGTTTGGGGAATGTGGCGCCTGGAATTAATTCAATGGCACAGTCTGTTTTTCGGTGGGGGGGTAGCTGTTCGCATTCGTTTTCGTCGAACACCTCCTCTACGGGGACATAGTTGGTCGGAATGGGTGGGTTCTCCCCCTCTTTTTCCATCCCTGCTGCCCCTGGTTCTTTGCAATTTATTGTTTTGGCAATGTCCTCACTCAGGTATTTCCCATCGATGAATTCTATTTCTCCGGACACCCAATCAATGTGGGGGTTCCTTTCTCTGAGCCATTTCAACCCTAACACGATGGGTTGTGTTGAAATGCGTGCCACAATAAAGCACAGAGTTTCCGTGTGTGCGCCCACTGACATCCTCACTGCCTCTGTGAAGTGTCCCACTGGACCCCCTTTCATCTCTGACCCATCAAGTTGGCAAATGTAATGGGTGTTTTAAGTTTAAATAGGTTTAGTCCCAGTTCAATTGCAACCGATGGGTGCATTAAGCATCTAGAACACCCAGAGTCCAACATTGCTGCTCCCACGAACTGCTCCCGCCCATCCAAAGTGTCAAGTTTTACCTTTACTTGCATGGTGGGGCAGTCTCCTGTCGTCAGCAGGTCGCTGCGCCCTTTGTTGAAGGCCTGTCCCGCGGCACACTTTAGGACAGACCGTTGCCGTTTCCCGCCGGCACGAATTCCTCATCTGTCGACTCCTCCGTGGTTGACTCTGGTATTGTATATTTTTTCAGTTCAGTAGCGGCTTTCGCTGTCGTTTGCTTGTGCGTTGGTGCTTTATGAGATTTTCCCCCCGCTCTGGTCTTTTCCGTTGGTTGTGTGCACTCGTGAATTCTATGTCCCTCACGTCCACATTTGAAACACAACTTGTGTTTTGTTCTCCGTTCTTTCTCCTCCGCCCATGTTTTTCATTCGGGGTCTCTTCTCTGGTGGTATTGGCTATTGTACTGGGTTTTCCCCCTTCATGGATCACTGCCTTGTCGTGGCGAAGGGGCTTGCGTAACTCAATGAAGTCAGGTCAAGAAGAACAGGTCATGATGGAGAGTTCTGACAAAACGTGGTCCACTGGAGGAGGGAATGGCAAACCACTCCAGTATCCTTGCCAAGAAAACCCATGGACAGTATCAAAAGGCTAAAAGATATGACGCCGGAAGATGAGCCCCTCAGGTCGGAAGGTGTCCAAAATGCTACTGGGGAAGAGCGGAGGGCAATTCCGAGTAGCTCCAGAAAGTGTGAAACGGCTGGGCCAAAGCCGAAAGGACGCTCAGTTGTGGATGTGTCTGGAAGTGGAAGGAAAGTCCGATGCTGTAAAGAACAATATTGCATAGGAACCTGGAATGTAAGAACTATGAATCAAGGTAAGCTGGATGTGGTCAAACATGAGATGACAAGATTGAACATCGACATATTGGGAATCAGCGAACTAAAATGGACAGGAATGGGCGAATTTAATTCAGGAGACCATTATATATACTACTGTGGGCAAGAATCCCTTAGAAGAAATGGAGTAGCTCTCATAGTCAATAAAAGAGTGGGAAAGGCAGTACTGGGGTACAACCTCAAAAACGACAGAATGCTTTCAGTTCGAATCCAAGGCAAACCATTCAACATCACAGTGATCCAAGTCTATGCCCCAACTACTGATGCCAAAGAAGCTGAAGTTGACCGGTTCTATGAAGACCTACAACACCTTCTAGAACTAACACCAAAAAAAGATGTCCTTTTCATCATAGGGGACTGGAATGCTAAGGTAGGAAGTCAAAAAATAACCGGAATAACAGGCAAGTTCGGCCTCGGAGTACAAAATGAAGCAGGGCAAAGGCTAATAGAGTTTTGTCAAGAGAACACGCTGGTCATAGCAAACACTCTTTTCCAACAACACAAGAGACGACTCTACACATGGACATCACCAGATGGTCAATACCGAAATCAGATTGATTATATACTTTGCAGCCAAAGATGGAGAAGCTCTATACAATCAGCAAAAACAAGACCTGGAGCTGACTGTGGCTCAGATCATGAGCTTCTTATTGCAAAATTTAGGCTTAAATTGAAGAACGTAGAGAAAACCACTAGACCAATCAGGTATGACCTAAATCATATCCCTTATGAATATACAGTGGAGGTGAGGAATAGATTTAAAGGATTAGATCTGGTAGACAGAGTGCCTGAAGAACTATGGATGGAGGTTCGTAACATTGTACAGGAGGCAGCAGCTAAAACCATCCCAAAGAAAAAGAAATGCAAGACAGCAAAGTGGCTGACTGATGAGGCTTTACAAATAGCTGAGGAAAGAAGGGAAGCAAAAGGCAAGGGAGAAAGGGAAAGATATAAACAACTGAATGCAGAATTCCAGAGAATAGCAAGGAGAGATAAGAAGGCCTTCTTAAATGAACAATGCAAAGAAATCGAGGAAAACAATAGAATGGGGAAAACTAGAGATCTCTTCAAGAAAATCGGAGATATCAAGGGAACGTTTTGTGCAAAGATGGGCATCATAAAGGACAAAAAAGGCAGGGACCTAACAGAAGCAGAAGAGATTAAGAAGAGGTGGCAAGAATACACAGAAGAACTATACAAGAAAGATCTTAATATCCCTGATAAATACGATGGTGTGGTCACTGACCTTGAGCCGGACATCCTAGAGAGTGAAGTCAAGATGGCCTTAGGAAGCATTACTAACAACAAAGCTAGCGGAGAAGACAGTATCCCAGCTGAGCTATTTAAAATCCTAAAAGATGATGCTGTTAAAGTGCTGCACTCAATATGCCAACAAATTTGGAAAACTCAACAGTGGCCACAGGATTGGAAAAGGTCAGTTTACGTTCCAATTCCAAAGAAAGGCAATGCCAAAGAATGTTCAAACTACCGTACAATTGCGCTCATTTCACATGCCAGCAAGGTTATGCTCAAAATCCTACAAGCTAGGCTTCAGCAGCATGTGAACCGAGAACTACCAGAAGTGCAAGCTGGGTTTCGAAGAGGCAGAGGAACTAGAGATCAGATTGCCAACATTCGCTGGATCATGGAAAAAGCAAGAGAGTTCCAGAAAAACATCTACTTCTGCTTCATTGACTACGCTAAAGCCTTTGATTGTGTGGATCACAACAAACTGTGGCAAATTCTTAAAGAGATGGGAGTACCAGACCACCTTACCTGTCTCCTGAGAAACCTGTATGTGGGTCAAGAAGCAACAGTTAGAACCGGACATGGAACAACCGACTGGTTCAAAATTGGGAAAGGAGTACGACAAGGCTGTATATTATCACCCTGCTTATTTAACTTATATGCAGAGTACATCATGAGAAATGCCGGGCTGGATGAATCACAAGCCGGAGTTAAGATTGCCGGGAAAAATATCAACAACCTCAGATATGCAGACGATACCACCCTAATGGCAGAAAGTGAAGAGGAACTAAAGAGCCTCTTGATGAGGGTGAAAGAGGAGAGTGCAAAAGCTGGCTTGAAACTCAACATTAAAAAAACCCAGATCATGGCATCTGGTCCCATCACTTCCTGGCAAATAGAAGGGGAAGAAATGGAAGCAGTGACAGATTTTATTTTCTTGGGCTCCAAGATCACCGCAGACGGTGACTGCAGCCATGAAATTAAAAGACGCTTGCTCCTTGGAAGGAAAGCTATGGCAAACCTAGACAGCATATTAAAAAGCAGAGACATCACCTTGCCGACAAAGGTCCGTATAGTTAAAGCTATGGTTTTTCCAGTAGCAATGTATGGCTGTGAGAGTTGGACCATAAGGAAGGCTGAGCGCCGAAGAATTGATGCTTTCGAGCTGTGGTGCTGGAGAAGACTCTTGAGAGTCCCTTGGACTGCAAGGAGGTCAAACCAGTCAATCCTAAAGGAAATCAACCCTGACTGCTCATTGGAAGGACAGATGCTGAAGCTGAAGCTCAAATACTTTGGCCACCTAATGAGAAGAGAGGACTCCCTGGAAAAGACCCTGATGCTGGGAAAGACTGAAGGCAAAAGGAGAAGGGGACGGCAGAGGATGAGATGGTTAGATAGCATCACCGATGTAATGAACATGAATTTGAGTAAACTCCGAGAGACAGTGGAGGACAGGAAGGCCTGGCGTGCTATGGTCCATGGGGTCACGAAGAGTCGGACACGACTAAACGACTGAACAACAACAACAACTGGGTTTTCCCCGCGTTTTGTAACTGGCGATAGGATCGTACGCACAACTTGGTGCTTTCCACTTTCCCTGCCAGCTGGATCCATTCATCTAGAGTCTCTGGGTCTCCCCGGCCCACTGCCATGTCCAATAATTCTGGCCGTAACCCCATCTGGAAATATTCCACTCGGAATGACTCTGGCCAGTTCGGAAGTCTGCTCACCAGTTTTTTTAATTCAAGCGCGTACTCCGCCACGGTGCGGTGTCCCTGTCTTAGTCTCTGGATTTCTGCCTTTGCAGACATTCGAGACAATGTGTCCTCGAATCTCTTCCTCAATGCCCTCATGAACATGTCAAAATTGTACAGTTCCCTGGCTTTTGTCTCATGCAGGGTGGCCAGCCACTTTGCTGCCTCCCCTATAAGAAAGTTTGAGACATACCGTACTTTCGCCTCTTCGTTGAGGAAGAATCTCTCTGACTCCTCCATAAACCCTCTAACGTGGTTCAGAAAACATGCCAACTTTTCGGGGTCGCCATCAAATTTGGTTTTTAGCTTAGTTACTATTACCGGTCTGTTTGGTGGGTAGATTGGCAAGTTACTCACATTTATAGGTTGTGCTGGCGGCTCTCTTGGCCCCTCTGTTTCATCCTCCTCCTCCTGGTCACTTTCCTCAGTGCTCTCAATTTCGGAGGTCATGGGGGAAGAACTATCTTCTTTTACTGCGCTCCGATTGTTCCCTTGTGGTTGAGGCCTCTGTAGCAGTTTCTCTAATGCGGCCTGTATGGCTGTCAATTTTAAGTCCATATTATCCAACCCGGTTTCCACTCGGGCGGTTCGGGATTCTAGTGCTGCGATCCTTTGCGCTTGGGAAATTCTGGACTTTACCACTGGTTTGCTTGGTCCTGGGTTCATGCCGGCCCCGACTCCCAATGACCACTCCACTGGCTGATGATGAGGGTTTCCTGCGGGAGTTTGGGGGTGATGCCCGTGACTCTCCCTTCCCTTGGCTTTTTTCCCTTTCCGTTTTTCTGTTACCTCAGGCGAAACCTCCAGTTCTGAGCGTGGTTCTCTAGCCCCCTGGGTCGTTGAGGTGCTGGGCATTGCGTCTTCGCAGATTGTGGTCGTTGCTTTGTCCTCTTCCATCATCTGGATCATTGTGTTCAGATTCCCACGGTGCATAGTGGTGAAGCCGATCGTCAACCGGGAGACCATCGGGCTGGTGCCGGTGCAGTCTCGGGAAAATCGACTGGTGATGATTCAAGTCTTTATGTGAGGCGCTACGCTTCTTTGTCCCAACCACGTTTCTCTTACACCAATTGACAGACACAAATTGGTTCAGAAGTAAATGGTTTATTGGGGAGCAGTAAGGTTAGCACACAAGGAAAGACTTGAATGAATTAAGTAAGCGTGATTCTGTACATTTAAACATTCTTAACCCTATACCCTCGTTCTGTCTTCCTGGTTTCGGGTGCTCAGACAGTCGTTAGCGTTGATGGCCGCTTGAGTGTTCGGGGTTGGTGTGAATGCCGCGGTGCAATGGAATGCTTGTCTCGTTCACGTTGGTTTCTTTTCCCCCTTCAATCTACATAGTCCTCTGTCTGAATGGCAGGACTCTGACAGAGTTCTGGCAGAGTTCTGACATCAGTACTGCATTCATTCATTCATTCATTCATTCATTCATTCATTCATTCATTCATTCATTCTCTTACAACCATTTATATGGCCAACAAAAATAGACAATCAGCAACAAAAAGAATTCAAACACACACACACATACACACACGGCAATCTGACAGAATTGATTAAAACAACCAGTAGAAGACTTTACTCATCTAGACACAAATGTCTGAGGAAAGACCCATCATATGTTGGGGAGAAGATTGTTCTAGAGGGCAGGAGCACTCACCGAGAATGCATGCCTCCGAGGTCCCATCAGGTGGCAACACTTAAATAAGGAACCTGCAGCATGCCCTCCCTATGGGAACACACGGCGTGGTGTAATGGGCTGTGGGAATAACCTTGAGAGACAGGAGGAAGAGCCACAACCTAGACAATGGTCTGATAAATGAAATCTGAGTCCAAAGCAGGAATGTAATTTGAGTAAGTGCCTCAGAATTGACCCTCCTCTTTAGGATAAATGCAGGGAGGGGGGAGGCACATTCAGAGTTGCAAGATTTTTGTAACCCTATAATAAAAATAGTTTTAGTATTCATGACTTTGGTGTTTAAGTTGGGTCTACCTCAAAGGGCTGACAGGTGGGCAGATGTTCTTGGGAATAGGCAGTCCTGCAAGTAACCAGGTCCTACACTATGTAGGGTTTTAAAGGTGATGACAAGCAACCTGGATTGCACCCAGAAGCCTATTGGAACCAGTGCAGCTGTGCCCATAACTACCTGCATTGTGGACCAACTGAAGCTTCCAGATGGTCTTCAAGGGCAGACCTGTGTAGAGCACATTGCAATAATCCTGGATACCCCTCAAAAACATACTGGTAACCAATCCAGTTCCTGCAGCAACAGTGTAAGATGGCAGTATGGAGACTGACCAGTAAACATGTGGCCTGCTGTCTTTTGGACCAGCTGAAGTGTCCAGGTGGTCTTCAAGGGCAGCCCCATCTACAGCCAATTACAGTAATCTAAACAGTTTTTGGCTGAGAGATCATAGCCAAAACAGGGATGGCATTCATTTATTGTCACCAAAAGTATGGGGCTGAAAATGTTGGTCCACAGAGGGAAGAGGAAGGGGAGAGAGGAGGATGGTTGTCATAGAACTTACTCGTTTTAGAAAAAAATATGCTGTCAAAAATTAGGGATGTGCTGCTGATTTTGGCAGTGCAATCATGGAGAGGGCTGAGGGCCATAGATGAGTTGAAAGCCATCCCTCTTAAAGTCCTAAAATGTAAGGTGACTGTATAGGTGGGAAGAGGGGTCTTTTTTCCCCAACCACACACAATTTCAATGTTTCAGTCTACAACTCTGAGAAAAATGGGGGATAATCCAACACATCTGGAAAGCACCAGATTTGGGGGAGGCTGGACTGAAGGATTTGCGGTGGGTTTTCCCTGTTCTTTTCTCCTCCTCTGACACTAAGTTTGGATCACAACAGAGCTGGCCCTCTTCCACTTTTCCTATAGAGAGGTTAAAAAAATACTTTTTTGAAGTCCTTTTCAGACATGATGAACTCCTTGTAGAAAGCAATATAAAGTACAGAGTTAAAAAAAACCTTTTGTCAGATAGAAACTTCTCTTCACAGCACATGCAGGTATCACAGAAAAGTAGGAATGGAACTTTGAAAATCTTTGAAAATCGTTTTGAAAATCAGAGTTTGATCAGTGGGCCCTAACCACAGGCAAGGAACAGGATAGCAACATTCAGCTATGTCATTCTCTGTATTCTTTCTTCAGAATAAACCATGTTCTATCCATGAGCTTCCTCCAAATTAATCACGCCCAGATTTAGACTGTTGACTTATACTGAATTGCAACCAGCTTAAGCTTTTATTTGAAGTGTGCCCTTGCTATTCAAGCCTTCCAAAACCACCCAGGCATTTGCTATCCTGGACAGAATTGGATAAAATCTGCATCAAAACTGTTGTTTATTTTTTAATTGATTTTTGGACCAGCTTCTAAATATTTCTCAGCTTCTTTAGGAAATTAGCTTCTTGGCATCTGTGGCTTATTTCCTCATCTCATTTCCATCTTTGGAAAGGGGAAATGGAATTGGAATCAGCTTGAATCGGCACATTTCTTACACTTTGTGTTTAGTGTTTCTCACCAGGAGGAGTGAGAAAAAGAGGGGGAAGCATAGATCAGGGATGCCAAATTTCTCCTAACAAAAAACACATGGGGTTGGAAACAAACTTGCCAAGGGATCAACTTAGAGGATGAAACCTTTATTTAGAAGCCCCAAACCTTCAACTTGTGGGAGATGCTGACAGTAGTCAGATTATAAACCTATCCAGGACACAGAATTCTGACCTGAAACACAAATAATTCAGAAGCTTTTGGAAAGAGATCACAAGGATTTTTTAGGAGGAGGAGGAGGAGGAGGAGGAGGAGGAGGAGGAGGAGGATTATTTAAAAAGAACTATAAACCATGCCAAAGTCACTGGGACTGAGTTGGCAAAATAATTATAATCCGTTTGCAAAATTAGGATAGTTATGGGTTAAGTAGAAGCTATACCTGATTGACCTTGGCTATGCTTGGAAGCTAAGCAGGGGGAGGCTTGGTTAGTACCTGGATGGGAGGCACATACAAACACCCTGAAGAATTCTAGGGCTGTAAGTACAAACTGGAAGTCAAAACATCCCAGAAGAAAACCATTTCTATAAGACTGCCAATAAAACTGCCTGGCTGTGGCTGTGCAATCCCCAGGAGTTCAGCAAAAATCAAAGGAAACGTTGCCTTTTCTTAAGAAAGGATTGGGTATACAGGCTGGGTTCACACTCTCTGTGTGTCATGAGTGTTTGGCTTAATTTAGCATGCTGGGTGAGTCAACTGTGATTTATGACAGCACACTGTACAAATCCAGCCAACTGTAGTTGGTTCAATAGACCATGGTTAAAGAAACCATGTTTTAATATGATATGTAAACCTTATTGAACAGGAAAAAGGTGATTTTTTTTGCAAGCTTCTAAAGAAGATAACCAAACATACCACCATTACATGCAAGGTCACATCTATACTCAGCACAATCCTGTGCTTGTCTATTGAGAAACAAATTGCATTGAGCTCAGTGAGATCACATACCGATATGCAGAGGCCTGAAACCTGCCCTGGTTGAAGGAGTCCTAATCTCAGTGCTGAAGCCTTGTGCTAGGAATGTGTGAATGTCACAAGGTTAGTTTTATTCAGTTCCTCGTTTTTGTGAGTGAAGGCCATTAGTGGCCTGCTAGAACCACTGAATTGAGCAGAGCTTAACGTAGTATAAGCACGTGTACAGAAAAAGAATATTATTTAAAAACAGAGCCAGTGAGCATGTTAGAGGGATACAGGTTATTGATCTTACACTTTTAGCCCACCCAAGCATAAAGAATCACATGCTTAGACAATGTAGTTTCAAAAGTAAGTAAAAAAGGCTTACGGTACTGATTTTATTCTTGGTCTAGTTACATTTTCGTTCAGAAAGATGACTCCTTGTTCTTCTTCTGTCCCTAAACTTTGTGGACCCCTGGCCCTAATTTGCTGCCAGGGCTGCATGGAGAGAGGGGGGAAAATCTCCTAGGCCCATCCATGGCCTAAGATGGAGAGAGAGAGAGCAAGAGCATGCTTGCTTCTCGGCTGGAGAGATGAGAGAGGAAGTGGGAGTGGCAACAAAACAACTTCCTCAAAGACACAGATAATTGCATCAAGGGATGAATTCATCTGCATGCAAATGAGGCATGTTGATTTGCCGGATTTCCAACAGTGAGTCTGTCAGTTTTTCTCATTTTTATAGTTCTGTAAAGTTGAGGGGTTTTTTAATATGAACTTTATCTATACTGATTTCCATAAGATATTGTTTTCAGTCTTGTCAATTATAATGTAGGTGTGTATCTTACTTTCATGAAACATATATTTCATATACTTGTTTCCTTAATACACTGTTTAACTGATGAACTTCATTGCAAAATCTGGAGAAGCACACATTTCAAAAGGTAACATTGTTAATGTGCTGTAGTGGAACTAGGATCATGACAACCTTTTAAAAAACTATTTAAATGTGTTCTTGAGAAGCCTGGAGAGGGCAATTTGGACTCACAGGTGTTGGGAATTAAGAACAGACCTTCTCTGTGGCATCTGGCTGGTTCCATTTCAGGAGACAGAGTGCTGAGCTGGATAGGCCCCTGTTGAGACCCAACCAGGCAGTTTTTAAATGCACATATCTCTTTCCCCATGTTGTCACAGGTCATTCAAGAAGAAATAGAGATGGGACCCCCAAATGGTCAAGTTACTAATGCCTAAGGGCTGGATAGATGAGCAAGATAAGATTTTACCCACACAGATACACACGCACACCCAGAGTTTGTGAAAACTCAACCAGACCCATTATATCCATCTGCTCTCTCACTCCCCCTTCACCTCCATCTGCTGAGCTAGTAACTGAGCCCAAGTTACCATGTTGCCAACAAGTCTAAAGGCATCTATTACTGTTAGAATAGTTGAAAATCAAGAGAAACTTTTTAAAAACATCTCCAAGTTCTCCCTGGCTAGCAAAGTTTTGTAGTGTAATCATTGGCATAGGATAACTTTCCCCAACTGGTCCCCTCTAGTTATAATTCCCAATTCCCAGTCCATGGAAAGGGACAGCTTGAGGGGGGCCGGCATTGAATTTTCAGGGAGTGGAGATGATGATTATGATTATGATTATGATTATTTTATTTATTTTGTTATTATTATTATAGATTATTAGATGCTGGACACTGCACTACACTCAACTTATACCCATAATTCTGGTTGTGGTTATGCAAATGAGATAGCCTTGGCTGTGACAAGGATGGTACAGTATTGTGCTTAGTGAAATGGGATTTACCTGGCTGCTCTGTTTTCAGGAGGGAGAAGGCATCATTTCAGTTGGGTAACTGCATTCAAATGGGCACTTACACCTCTCAAAACAAAAGAGGAAATACATTAAAGCAACAGCATAGATTTGCATTACATTTACAGATATTAAGTGAGGGATATACATGCAGATTGCAATTTAATTATTATAATTCAAAACAAAATACAATTTATCTCACTGTAGTGGAGAAGACTGAGATGAGGTATCTGCATGCTTACAATTATATGCAAAAGTTTAGGCCCCCTGAGCAAATTGCACATTTCAATGAATCCCTAAGCGAACAAAAGTTGACCCAACCTCCACATGGTGCAGAGATAACATGATCTCTTCTTGCAAATTCAAATAAGTACATACTTATCATTTGTGGGAAGTTGCTTACAGATTCTAAATAAGAAACAGCAAAAAAGGGCATCCTTTCATCTGTGCTTTGTAACACCTCCCTTGGCAGAAATAATAGCTTCCAACATTTCCTGTTGGGTTCTTCTTTCTTTTCTACTTTTTGTCCCATTCTTCCTCACAGAATTCTTCTAGCTCAGAAATGGTCTTAGGTCTCCTTGCATACACAACATGTTTGATATTTTCCCAAAGGTTTTCATTAATATTCAAAGCTAGAGAGTGTAAAGGCCATCCCAAAACCTTTTATCTTTTTCCTACCTATTCAAGCTGTATGCAGAACACATCATGTGTCGTACTGGGCTTGATGAATCCAAGGCTGGAGTTAAAATCGCTGGAAGAAACATTAACAATCTCAGGTATGCAGATGATACCACTTTGATGGCTGAAAGCGAGAAGGAGCTGAGGAGCCTTATGACGAAGGTGAAAGAAAGTGCAAAAGCTGGGTTGCAGTTAAACCTCAAAAAAAACCAGCTTGATTGATAACTGGCAGATAGAGGGAGAAAAAGTGGAGGCAGTGACAGACTTTGTATTTCTAGGCACAAAGATTACTGCAGACGCTGACTGAGCCAGAAAATCAGAAGACATCTACTTCTTGGGAGGAGAGCAATGACAAATCTTGATAAAATAGTTAAGAGCAGAGACATCACACTGACAACAAAGGTCCGCATAGTTAAAGCAATGGTATTCCCCGTAGTAACCTATGGCTGTGAGAGCTGGACCATAAGGAAGGCTGAGCGAAGGAAGATAGATGCTTTTGAACTGTGGTGTTGGAGGAAAATTCTGAGAGTGCCTTGGACTGCAAGAAGATCAAGCCAGTCCATACTCCAGGAAATAAAGACAGACTGCTCACTTGAGGGAATGATATTAAAGGCAAAACTGAAGTACTTTGGCCACATAATGAGAAGACAGGATACCCTGGAGAAGATGCTGATGTTAGGGAAAGTGGAAGGCAAAAGGAAGAGGGGCCAACCAAGGGCAGGATGGATGGATGATATTCTGGAGGTGACGGACTCAACCATGGGGGGAGCTGGGGATGGTGACGGCCGACAGGAAGCTCTGGCGTGGGCTGGTCCATGAAGTCACGAAGAGTCGGAAGCGACTGGACGAATAAACAACAAAAACACTTCACATGGATTTGGAGGTATGTTTCAGATGGTTGCCCTGCTGAAATATCCAACAACTGCAACCCCCCTTACCGGTGCTCAAGGGTTGGCCAGATGTTCATTTCTTCAAATGCTTCCTCCTTTTTTCTCCAAATGTATCTTGTGTGGCTATTGTTGAACACTTCAGTTTTTGCTTCACCAGTCCAAAGCACGTTGTTCCGACCTGTTTCAAACTCATCAAGGTTTTCTTTTACATATACTGTATTAGACAAAGACAAGGACTTTTGTGATGAAGTTGGAGAAAACGTTTCCTCCTGACAACTTTCCATGCAGATCACTGTTGTATTCACAACACTATACTGTGAACTTGTGGACAGCTACTCCAGCATCAGCCAAACTTTTCAGCAGGTCATTTGCAGAGATTCATGGGTTCTTTTTGCAGCTCTGACCAACATTTGGGCAGTTCTGACAAAGATTTTTCTACATTTTTCCATTGCGCCAAACTCAGTGAAGAAAGTGGTGCTGAAAAGAGAATCCACAAGTCTTCATATTACCATGTTGAGTGTGAACCCAGCTATTGTGGTTTGTGAACATGGTTTCTGGTTTAGCGTGTTGTGTGAACTGAGGCATTCAGTCTTAGTCAACAAACTATAAATGAATTAACCAAAGCATCATATTTGAACCCAGCCAGTCGGCCATGTATTCAAATGAGCATGACTTGGCTGCTTTATTTTGGAGAGAGAGGGAGACAAAGCAAATCCTACATGCTTATGGTCCTACTGAATTTCTCTACCAGTTTTCTTACTGAACACCCCCCCCCCAAATCCAGGTTAGATATGCATTCAAGACTGTACCCTCAGTTCATCATCCTCCAGTATAAATCCATATAGTTTAATTGCTCTTGTATGACATGTGATTAAAGGGGCGTGGTGGCTCAGTGGGTAAGATGCCAGGCTTGTTGATCGGAAGATCGCAAGTTCGGAGGTTCGAATCCCTAGCCCTGCGTGCGGAGTGAGCTCCCGCACTCGCCCCAGCTCTTGCCAACCTAGCAATTCGAAAGCATGCAAATGCAAGTAGATGAATAGGTACCACTTCGGTGGGTAGGTAACAGCGTTCCACGTGTGTCATGCCGGCCACATGACCGCAGAAGCGTCTTCAGACAACGCTGGCTCTTCGGCTAACAAACGGAGATGAGCACCGGCCCCTAGAGTCGGACACGACTGCACAAATGTGCGGGGGGAACCTTTACCTTTTTTTATGACATGTGATTAGTGTCAAGTCGTTTGGCCCTTCCCCTTTTTTCATCAGTACATCAGCCACCACAGTTGCCAAGGCCATGTGCAATATATTAAATACATGAAAACCAAGCAAAGGAAAATAGTAAAACCAGTAAGAAAAACAATGTAACTGCCATGTCAGGGAAGCAAAACACCGTAAATATCAAGAGATTAAAATATCCCATTTCGGTGTCAGTGTGGACTCACAAAACACACTGCCCCAGGACCTGCTTAAAAACGTAACATTTTAAAGGTTTTCCTAAATGACCGCAGGGTCAGGGGTTGTGCAGACTTCAGAGGAGAGCTTTCCAAATGCAGGGGCAGCCACAGAAAAGGTGTGTCTCCAATGTCCCACAAGATGACATTGATTTATTGATGGGACTTGAAGCATGAAGAGCTTTATAGGTGACGACCAGCACCTTGATGCGCGCCTTGGAGCCACATGAGAACCAGTGCAATTCCCAGAGCACAGCAGACAAACTGAGATGCTTATTCCCCAGCCAGGTATCACAGTTTCCAAAGCAAGAAAGCACTGGGAGCGTTGGTTTTTATTTTGTAGCTTGGGGCTTTTGGAAAATATATCTGGAAAATTAAAGACATCTGGTACACATTAGTTCCATACTAATGTGTTTGCTGCTACAGTGATTAAATCATGATTTAAACCACCATGAGAAAAAAAAGCGTAAATGACTTAAATATGGATTTAAATCAAGTTTCCTATTTACACTTCAAATATTTCTTAAATTAAAATGCATGCTAACTGATTAATAAAGTCATTAAAATGACTTGATTTACAAATAAGCAGAGAGTTTATATGCCCCAGGAGAATGCAGTGATTCTTTATGATTTCTTTTAATACACATTTTTATTATGTTTGCTAGATTAGAAACTGGTATATAATACATTACTTGGTGTTTATTAAACATATAAATTTGAGAAGCGTTGAAAGTGAGAATTCCCAGCACCGACCAAAAGCCCAGCCAGCTTTGTCTTCAGCTAATGGGACTTCCTTGTTCACACAGGGGTGGGAGGTGGGGGTGGAAATTGCCCTGGCTTCCTTTTGCAAACTCCCTTTTGAGCATCAGGCAGCTGAGTTAGTACATAATGTAGTCAAATCAAGTGTCAGCTCAGCCACTTAATCAGACCACTAGTCCACTTTCTACAATGCTAATCTACGGTGACTTTAACTATGGTGTTCCCCAGTCCAAACAGGGAACTGAACCTAGTGAGTTGCACAAACCTGGTGCTCTAACACAGCGGTCCCCAACCTTTTTAGCACCAGGGACCGGTCGTGAAAGGCAAGCCAAAACTGCCCAAATCAAAAGTTTTGCTGAAGAAGGAAGTTGAAGAAGGTGAGAGAAATGAACAGACTTGAGATTAGGGCAGCCATTCTAGGTGTAACATACCCAAAAGAGAGTCAAGGAGGATTTACAGTCTAAATAAACAAAAATTAACACTCTGGACCAGCACAATCTAAATTATGCAAGATGCTCATAAAGTTCACCAGCACCTATTGGAAACTGTCCTAGAAAGAACACTTTTCAGAGAGCATGCATTGAAGAGGAGAATCAGTCATGGGAAGCTTTTGGAAAAATCTGTCAAGTCTCACTAAGGAATTCCTAAAATCTTTCCAAAGAACTTCAGAAGAGAGTCCAGAAATCTACTGCAACAAAATACAATACATTATCTGCTGGTTTCCCTGCAGTAATTTTACAGTCCATAATAGTGTATGAAAAAAAAAACACGCAGCTGTATTAGTATCAAACAGTATTAGAAAAAGAATGCAGCTGAATCATGGTTGCAAGCAACAGCTAAAGGTTTCAAATATGAAGCCCATCAAAAGTGACCAAGAAATATGAAGCAAGTCTGATCTATAAGAACCTTGAGGCTAAAATGGCACGTTCAGGACATCCATTCATATTCAATCCCTCTCATCCTTATTTTGTCTGGCACAGTTCTTTTTCATAGAATCATAGAATTGTGGAGTGGGAATGGGAATGGGCCACAAGAGTAATCTAATCCAGTGTTTCTCAACCTTGGCAACTTAAAGATGTGTGGACTTCAACTCCCAGACTTCCCCAGCCAGCCACACAATACAAACTTGGACACAGATGTCTATGAAGGTTCTCAGTCATCCAGGTGGAATTGTCTGTAGCTTGAATCATGTCAACTGGATTTCTATTTTCTCAGTGGAAACGTTTCGCTCCTTATCCAAGGAGCTTCTTCAGTCTGAGCAAAGTTAGTAAGGGAATCCTAAATATGTTTCTAGGGTGGCTGTGTGACCTTGCACCTGGAGCTAGGTCATGGTTATATTGAGATGTTATTTTAAGTCCTTTTATCATCTAAAGGAGGATCGTTAAGATCACCATGCTGCTGTTGAGCTTGTGAAATGGTCTTAATCTTCCTAGGCACAGAAGACAAAGCAGGGAGGAAGATGGGGAAAAGATTGTGCCTGAGGCCCCCACCTCTATTCAAGGAAGGATTTTCCAAGTTGGCATAAATGGATTCCTTGACCCTCTCTCAAACCACCTATCTTCTCTGTCTAAAATGTGAACATTAATGTCCTCAAATGAGTGTCCTTTTTCCTTTAGATGAAGATAAACTGCTGACTCTGGTCCTGTGGTGTTACTTCTCCTGTGTTGGGCCATCCTCCTGTACAAAGGTTGTTTTTTTTTGGACACAGATGAAAATTGAACCAAGCAGCCAAACCAGCAGCAACTGGATCCTGCATTTCACAGGTACTGTACCGGCCATGAAAACCATGTATCTCATTATTATTATTATTATTATTTATTTATTTATTTATTTATTTTTGAATTTTGCCACTGCCCATCTCCCCCAAAAAGAGGGACTCTATTTATCCTGCATTTATGGGCTGTGTGCCTCATGCTCACATTCTAAACACAGCAGATATTATTTTGTACCATTTTGTTGCTTTTGAGCAGCTACTCAGTTTTGGAAAACTATCACTTCACCCATGAAAAGGGCTCCAGTGCAGTTCCTGTCAAAGTTAACTCAGCTTCAGCAGAATTGCCACACTGTGTTTTCAGGGTTATTGCCCAAGGGACATAACTTATTTAATGTGGAGCTGGGAAAGAATGAAAACACGACTCTGAAAAAACAGCATTGTCCAGGCGCTATGTAGAACATTCCTCCATTACCACTGGTGCATCCAAAGTGGTTTGGAAATAACATTCTTTGTCTCTGTCTGAAATTATTTCCAAATAATTCAAGAAGTTTGGATGACTTACGGGCTAGAAGTAGCAAACTGCGGCAAAATGTGGGATGTTGCCGTCTGCTCTCAAATTTTTCTGCCAATTAAACCAGCCTCTCCTTCCTCAGGGTACCCAGCCTCCCAAAACAAACCCAGTGAAAAAAATAAAAGCAAAATAGCAGGAAAAAAAGAGAAAAGAGAGGAAGAAAATGAAAAGAACATTGAGGTCTTGGCTTACCATGTTGGGTGCCGTCAGCCACTGTGGTTTGTAAATCATGGCTTTTGGATTAGCATATTAGGCAAATGCAAATGCAGCTAATTGTGATGGACTACAGTGAGGCAGCTGGTTCTCAGGAAGGAGGGAGCACATTCCAAGGAAGGGAGCAAGATAAGAGACAACACAGCCCGGAGCTGGAACATGGGAAGACAAAGAGGTTCAGAGTAGCCCCACCATAGATTTCCATAGTAGATTGTGGTATCACAGCTACTTTGTGATGCCTTCCTCTGTGTGTGTTATGTGTGTCTCTTGGTTAATGGTCTAGTCTTTAGATTGACTCTCAGGACCTATGACTCAGACCTGTGATGGACTAAAGTAACGCAGCTGGTTCTCCGGAAGGAGGGAGCACATTCCAAGGAAGGGAGCAAGATAAGAGACAACACAGCCCGGAGCTGGAACATGGGAAGACAAAGAGGTTCAGAGTAGCCACGCCCTGGAGCCTCCCAGGTTCTTTCCCTTTAGGTTAGAGTAGAGTAGCTTTCGTCTGGCAAGATTCTGTCTATACAGCGTGAGCAAATAACTGAAATTTGGCTGGATTGTTTCCTTGTCGTTCTTGGGCTAGACCTGACACTAATTGTGGTTATTCAATAAATGGTTATTAAGTAAACCACCAAACCTTGCCATCCCAATTCATAGTCTTGAATTACTCTTCAGATTTAAATTCTGAACCATAATAACTGGGTTCACACTTTACACTAAACCATGATTTGTTTTGCTGCAACATACTGAGTAAAGCATTGGATTCACACAACAGTATACAATTATAAACCCAGATCTAAAACCTCCATGGATGAATTCACGCAGCACACTACCAGTATGATGGTTTGTTTGATTTTGTCTCAGATGCTGTATGAATCTGGTCAGACTCTGAAAATATTGATGCCAGAAGCTGGTCAAACCATGGTGAATGCAAACCCTTGTCTATTTCAGCTTAAGAAGCCAAACCTCACTTTAATAGCCTTTTGCTTTTTCTAGTTTGCCTTCCTTCTAAAGCCAAATCGCTTCTCAGCTCTGAAGTATTAACAGGATACAGATCCCCAGATGTGGGAGATTTTATGAACTAGGCAGACACAGTGCCTCAATTGCCTACTTTTTTGCTATTCTCCCTCCCTTTCCTCCTCCAGGCTGAGAAGAAAACATGACCAAATAAAGCCATCAACCCAGACAACCTGCTTCTACTCCACCTGATAGAAAACAGACTTCCAAAATGGGAGCTAGCCTCTAATCAGCTTCTGTTGGAGGATCAAGGCCCTTGGTGTCAGGGCATTTATTGGGACATAAATGTCTCCCAACCAGTGAAACCTGTTTTGGCTAACATCCTTGAACAGAGTATAACAAATGCTATATTTCCAGCATGGAATGGATGCCCAAGTAGGCTGACAGGGTCAGTCTGCGAATAGCCAGGAATGAAACCGGAAGTGCTCCTTCAATCTCTCCTGCTTTTCTGAACAGTGGACAGTTCACGATAGCCCCTGAGAATCACTGTCCTTTGAAAGAGAAATAGACGAGAGGTTGGCTGTAGGCTACCAAGGTCATGTGGATCACCTGAGTGCATCATAAGCATTCTTCTTTCACTACCAATTCCCCTGAAAAAACTCTCACACACATTAGGGAACTGTATTTCTCAAGGTTTAATGATGCGCCTTCCAGGTGGGATTTGACTTTAGTACTTCAGTTTGGTTGAGTTGTTAAACAAATTAATAACCGGCCATTTAAAGCTTTATAGACCCAATAAGTTAGTGAGCTGCTGTTTGGCTAGAAATATACTTCAGGGCTTTTAATACTGGTGTTCCCCAGAAAATATGCAGGTTGGCTGAGTGGGGAAATGGTGCATACCAAGATTTAATGTCAAGGAAGCAAAAAGGAAGAAGACATCCATCCTAATCCCTTTATCTAAGAGACCAGCCAAGAAGGTGTGAAAGCTCATATTCTGGGGGCCACATTTTGGCGGAAAGAAAACAAAATCTTATTAGAGTGTTTGTTCAGAAAACAGGCCTCCGGCCATCTCTGCTTCTCCAGAAGACAGACGTGCATTCTGATCCCTGAGGATCCGCAAAACGTCAATGTTGCTTAAATGGAGGCAGATGGATAGACTCTGCCAGGCCATGCTGGAAGTGGCAACGCTCCTGCAGCTGACAGGAGTCAGGACCTTTGGGAAGAACAGACAGTGGAACTGTACCCAGGTCCTGACAGCTCTGGTTATTTTGAGGAAGAACAGCCCATGTTTGGGGGCCCAGAGGATGTCCCCTCCCAGGGCTAGGAACAGGGAAAAATAAATTATATAAAGATGCTCCGATGATTTACCAACAATACACAACAGCTGGGAAAAACAGATAAAAGAATGGCAGCAGCAAACCACTGAATTATGGCATTACCCTAGCAAGAATAGGAAGTGCATAGCTAAAGTAGGCTCTCACCAGATAAATATTAGTGTCTTCATCATTTAGCTACCATTCTTCAAATCTTGACAGAGGATGGCCCAGCAGAATTACTCATTATAAGCCAAATAAGCGGGGCCTCCTAAATAAGGCAAACTGACTGAAAGACAGAGGCAGGAGATGTGTTTTGCAGATCATGCTAAGAAATAGCCATGGTTTGTGGAATGAAACAAAACAACTAGCTTCAGATGTCACGTTAAGCCAGAAACCAGGGGTAGGCAACTGTCGGCTCCACGCAACCCCAGCCAGCCAGCCTTCATTTTGCAGCCTCCCACACACCCCAGCTTACACTGCCAGAATTGCTGGGTTTTAGAAAAAAGAAATAGAAATGGTTTTGCGGAGCAAAATCCATTCTCACTCTTAAAATATCCAGCCCTCTCCCACTCACTATCACCACTACAAGTCCCCAAAAGGGCAAAATTATTTCATCCTCAAAAGCTAAAAAGCTAAAAGACCTTCCGAAAAGACTTAAAAGACCTGGTTCTGCCGGCTTGCCTGGGAGGGTAATGCCAGCAGTTCCTCTTGGGGATGGCTGGTCCCATGAAGCTCCCCAGTGTTACCATCTTTTTAACATCTTTTATGCTTATTATTATTATTTATTAATATTGTAAATTTTTATCTATGTTTTTACTGTTTTATTGTGAACTGCCTAGAGTCCCCCGACGGGGGAGATGGGTGGTAATATAAATTCAAATAAATAAAATAAAATAAATAAATAAAATAATAGAAAGTGCAGTCTCAAAGCCAAACTAAAAACAGTTGCCTGTCCTTGCCATAAACCAGGGTTTACAAATCAGAATGACTGTGTTCAGATCCATTAAATCAAAATCAGCAAAGCATGGAGCCAGTGGTTTACTTCCATTAACTTTATTACAGCTTCCATAGTTTGGGATAAGTGAAAATACCTAACAGGTTAAAAAATATAGGACTGGATCTAGGCTTATACATACTTTGGTAGACCTATTAATTCAATGAGTTACTCACAACTTAAATCCTGTTGATATTGATGGATCTACCCTGAGTCTCAGTTCAGTCCACGCCTTCCAGATAGATTTGTGTCTCTGCCCGTCTCATTCTCAAATTGTTTGTCTCTCCTAGTAAAACATTGTATCTGAGTTTTTAATCCCCAATGGCATCATTTCCTATGATATCATGATAATTATTTTTATTAAAAGGAATCACTTGTAAAGCAATTGTGACAAGGTGAATTTACATCTGTAACTGCTGCAGGCTGACTCCCCCAGTTGGGATAATTTTAAACATAATCTTGCCTCATAATTAAAGGAAGAAATACTAATTCTCTGTATAACAGTGAGTTTTGAAGACATAAGAAACATATCTAATGTTCCTAAAAACCTGAAGCCATTGATTCTGCAGTACAGGATACTCAGTTCACTGTTCCAAATTCCATGTACACTGTCCACATTTTTTTAATTTTTGGTAATAATAAATTGTCCATTTAGTTTTGATGAAGACCTTCTTCAACACACACAATGTCTCAGGAGTTTCAGAGGCTGCAAGGGCTTTGAGACTAAACAATGTGGATAATAAGCATTTTAACAATATGTATTGTGATTCACTCTTTCTCAGTAACTTGTATTCCTTTTGTAAAATCTCAGAAGTTTTAAAAACTAAATCATACTGAACTGTTGACTGAGAATAATGATTTCATTATGAGTTCCTGTTTTTTTTAAAAAAAACTATTACCAGCTATTTTTAAATAATTACTCCCATTACTTCTAATGGGAGGAAAAATCCAATTTATTTTTTCCATCTAATAAGGCCCAGATATATCTAACTTCTTTCAGTGCTGAAAAAGTAACCGCATTCCTACTATCATTAGAACTAAGACTGTGCCAAGATGGCTTGATAATAACTCTTGAGCTGAGCCCACAGAAATCAGGGAGATGTGGAACCTATTGGCATCGTTTTTCTTAATCCTGACCTGTCACCTCCTTCCTTCCTCAGGTCCTGAAAATAATGGAGAGGTATGTATCCTGCATACAAATCCTGCTTGGACAGTAGAAATTCTCTCCATCCCTCAAAGGGAAAGGAGATTAATCATTTCGTTTTAATCCCAAATACTTTTCTGCCAGGCACTTCTTCTGTGGCAGGAAATGCCATTTTCAGAATCTCAAGATCTCTCAGCGGTAAAGCATCCCCAGAACAGGAAGCGCTGGGTTTGACATGCAGATTTCTGAGGACTACAGTCCTAAACTTAGGGGTCTTCCCCATGTCTGCATGAGTGCTAGCCACCAATCCCTCAGATGGCAGAAAATCTTTTGGATTAAAATGTGCCACCCCCATTCCTGATCCCTGTTCTCCCTCAGTGACAGGGCTGGTGAAGCATTCTGATCTTACTTATTGCAGGCCAAGTTAAAATAAGCAATTGGTGGGTTCCCCTGGCTTTGTTTACTCACCCACCAAGCATCACCTACCAGCAAGAAAACAAACCACCAATCACTGCTCTAACCAACTGATGCCCTAAGCACAGCCCAACAACGGTGCCCCTCAGCCCTTCCATTGCTTAACTGACAAAACATAATGTCTCAATAAGTGCTGAAAACTAAAGTTGAGTATGGCAGAGAAAGAGTTAAGGGCATGATGGGAGGGTAACTCTGTGGTGCCCCCCCCCTTCTTGGTGCCCTAAGCACGTGCTTATTTTGCTTAATGCAGGGCTTTCCAAAGTTTTTCCCGTGGCGACACACCAACCGGCGTTGGTGTGTCGCCGTGGCTAAACTCGGAAGTGCGGCAGCGCGCAAAAACCCGGAAGCGCTGCTGCTGCTTTCGGGTTTTGCGCGCTGCAGTTGGTGTGTCGCCTTGGGAAAACCCGGAAGCGCTGATGATGATCAGCGCTTCCGGGTTGTGTGGCGACACACCAGACTGTGTGTGGCGACACACTTTTGTGTCGCAACACACAGTTTGGAAAGCTCTGGCTTAATGGTTAATCCAGGGCTGGTCTCTAACATGGAATGGGGCCCGGTAAGAGAATCTAGACAGCTGCTTAGAACGGTGGGTGTCAGGTGCCAGGCACTAAGGGGAAGCTTGGGGTGAAGCAGAAGAGAACTCTTCTGATGGTCCTCACAACCCCTCCTCTATGCCTGTCAATTAGGCTATTACAAACATAGATCTATCACTCTCCTGAAATGGGTCTAATGCTCTTTCAAAAGAGTGCTAAACCCATAAGGAATCTTCATAAAACCTGAGAAGAGATACAGAATGTTCCAGTCAGGCGTTACACAGGCAGATGCCTCAGCAGAAACCAGTGTTCAGTCTTTCCTGAAGCCCAAGCTAAAATGACCATGGAGGGCAGAGCCCAGTGATTGGAGGGGACAGGCATGCCCATAGCAGCCTGAAATGGCCAGGAGAAGCTGGGCAGATTCCATGTCCCTGGCTGTGTCATCAATTGAGGAAGCACTGTAGATTGTGACTACAGCAAAAACTGTGTTGTGAGAAGAGGAAAAATGCTACTTTCAAACTGGAACAGTGAAATAGTAATTCCAGTTGCTTCTGCTAAGGGCTGGGGATGAAACAAGAGCAAAGTCATGTCACAAAAAATAGTTACTGGGGCATTTGGAGCCATGATTAGGGGCAGGTGAGGAAGACCCCTTATATCTCGTAAAGGAGGGCTTTGCCTGCTTATGGCTTTCAGCTAGTAATGTCGATTTCAGAAGTTTACAGCAGGCTTACAAAACAGATGATAAATGCTTACTTTGCCCCCTTCTTCCCATCTCCTATAGCAGCTCTCTGCTGCCCTCTTCTGATGGCCTTAATTCTACCAGAAATCAACAGGCTGTGTTCACACTGCATACTTCACCAGGTCAGGTAAATGCCCTTGCCCAGCCCGCTGTGCTTAGTGTTAACCATATTGACCATAACCTATGTGCGTGTGACTTCACATGTTGTTCCAACCGAGCCTGGTTGCTTGTCTGTGAATCACTATACCGTGCACATCCAGAAAGTTCAGGAACCACTATAAAATCACACCGGTGGGAGGGGTCGGGTAGGCCATTCAGTTCGATGTCCCTGCTTAGCGCAGGAATCCAAATGAAAGCCTCGCAGACCCATGGCCGTCTAGCCTCCACCTGAACCCATCCAATGAAGGGGCGCCCACCAGGGGTGTGTGCAGGGGAGGGACAAAGACGCCAAGACGATGGCTGTGACTGGAGCCCCATCCCTTTTACGTGTGTATCGTACACGCAACATGCTCAAAAGGGGAGTGGGGCTTCAATCGTGCAATCACCACCGTCTTGACTTTTCTGAATCCCCGCTGGAATGCCCCTGGGGTTTACCATCTGCCTGGCTTTATTGGTTCCGCTATTGAACTGCTGTTTACTCTTAGGAAGTTTTATCTAGCATTCTATCCAAATCTGCCTTCCTTAACCAAAATCCGTTATTCTCTGTCTTGCCCTCTGGAACCATAGAGAACAGATCATGGCCTTTTTCTATGCGACCCCTTCTCGGGTATTTGAAGGGTGCTGTTGTACCCACCATCGCCCCATCATCAAGGCTAGACATACCTCAGTTCCTTGAATTTCTCTTCATACAACTTAATTTCTAGTCACCTGATAATCTTTGTTGCCCATTGTGAAACCCATCCCACTTTCCCAAAATCTTTCTGCTAGTGTAGTGACCAGAACCAGTAGTTCAGATGGGGTCTGAGCAAAGCAGAATAAATTACAGCCTTATTACTTCCTGTGATTTGGAAATTACATTTTGTCGATGCAGCCTAACATTGCATTTCCCATGTTTGCAGCCCTGACTGTACTGCTAGCTTATAGTCAGTTTGCAGTCAATTAACTGAAAGGGTATTTAATTCTAACTTTCCAATTAAGAACTCTGCATTTGCCTTTATTAAATGTCATTGCTACTTTCACCCCCTTTCTCTAATGTATCAGCATCATTCTGAATTTTATTTCTGCTTCTTGGGCAGGGGCCCTCAAACGGTAAGCTGTGGTGACCCCTGGGGGTTGCTAGAAAATATGAAGGGGTGTAAATTTTGGGGTGTCTAGAAGGGTTGAAAAATGAGTGGACAGGCAGGGAGCCCAGAATCTGCAAACCCCAATTCCTGGGGAAGGGAGGAAGGAAAGAGCCCATGCCTCACGTGGTACACAGCTGACAGGGAGGAGAGGTGCAGGCCTTGGCAAAGCCCCCCCCCCCCGAGCTGGGAAGAAAACATGGTGCCAAGCTTGCCCCTTTGGGTGGCTGCTCATAAAAATGACACTTGCTTGACTGCTTCTGCCACCATTTCAAGGCAGCTCCTGTTGTTCAGGTGAGCAAGGAACTCCCAAGCTGAATAAGAGGATGGAAATTGTGGCTGCCCACCTGTTGGGGGCATTTTCACCCAGTGGGATGTAGGCAGGTGATGTGCCAGCCCTGCAAGCTGATATGCCATTGGCAGCCAGTTGGCTTTCCTAGGAGTGAACAACGACAGCACTTTCCTTTCCCCTCTCAACTTCCTTTCAGACATGGGGGAGTTGAAATCACATCATCCACAGCCAGCTGACTGCAGTGATGGAGGATGGCATTTCAAGCTTCGGGAGCACAATGGAAAAAGCCACACCCAACCGGAAAATGTTGGATGCATTCTGCAACTATTGCTACCCATATGAATGGGAGGGGAGGTCACAGCACCACAGGGTTTGAGGTTCCCTGTTGTAGGGTATTTGTTACCTTCCCCCACCCCCCAATTTGTGTCCTCTGCAAATTTAATAGGCATTCCCTCCATCTCTTCAAATATTTAAAAAATGTTAAAGAATAGAGGACCCAGGGTTGATCCTTGTGTCCCTTCACTAGATACCATTCTCTAATTTGATGAACTGTTGAGGATAATTTGAGCCAGCTATGTATACATTTAATTGTATGTTATCCAGCCCACACTTAATTAGCTTGTTGAACAGAATGCCATGTGGCACTATGTCAAATGCTGTGCTAACATCAAGATATACAGTATTATGTCTATGGCATAATATATTTCCACCCTCTAAAGAAAGTACCGAATTCCAAAAAAAAAAAAAGATGAAGTTAATCTTGCAAGATTTGTTTTTGATTAATCTATGCTAACTTGGGTTAAGTACCATACTGTTTTCAAGCTGCTTGCAGATGGATTTCTTTATAATCTATTCTAGAATCTTCCCAAGAATCAATGTCAAACTGACTGGTCTGCGGTTTGCTGGATTTTCTCTTTTCCCCTTTTTTGAAGGCAGGGACAACTGCTCCCTTCTAGGAATTCACATTCTGTATTCACCCATTCTCCAGAATTTCTTAAGTGTTTGGCCAAATCATCAGCATCTTAGGATGCAACTCATCTGATCCTAAGGATTTAAACTCAAAGTTAAGTGTTATTCCCCAACCCTCCATGCTGCTCCCCACAATTTCCTGGTGGAATGCGTATCTTTTTGTTGGAGAACAACATGTTGTAACTTAAGAGCTCTATCTTTTCTTTTCTATTACCTGTTAGTGTTTTGTTTTCTTTGCTGTGCAGCTGGAATACTGAGCCTTCTCTTTTCCTTTTATTTTGAACATGTCCAAAGCATCTCTTTTTCTTCCTAGCAGCCTTCGCTAATTTCAGCTCATTTTGAGCTTTTGTTTTCTTGAAACCGGCTCAGTCGTTCCAGGCTGTCTGTCTGCTGTCTTCCTGAGCAATTTGGTGCTCTTTTCATTTCCTCTTTGTGGTTTTTGTTTGTATGCCTGTTTCATTTTGTTTTCAGGTTTTCCCTTATGTGTAGAAACGTTGGCTTCTTCTGCTGTCCTCCTTTTCTCTTCTCATAGGAATTGCTTTCAAATGTGCTTTTAGCATTTTCTTCTTTAGGAACTCCTACCCATCCTCAGCTTCATTTTCCATTAGCTTCTCCAGCCATGCAGGCCTACTGATCAGTCATTGCCCTGAGTTTATTAAAATCCACAATTCTAACATCCAAGGAATGTGTTTGACTATGTTTAATTTTAGTTTCCCTTAAAAACAAGAATTATATGCACACTTTTCCCCTTATGTTCCAACTACTTCCCTCAACTAAGTCTTCCCTATGGATTCGGATCAGATGATCCTCTCGGGGCTTCTTCTGCCCTCTGATCCTTCAGATAACTCAGTCCTTAATCCCAGAAATATTTTTTTCCTGTTGACATTATTTGTATAGACAGTCACTGACTTACAGTATTTTTCTTTCTCTTTCTGATCTTTTTCCATGGACTGAAGGATGGACAACTATACCTGCTGACCTGCCTGGCTCTTGAGTTTCCTTTCAAGATTTTCAAAGTTTGTTTTCATATGACTGTAACTATTATTTGCAGTATTATTTGTCCCCACATGTATTAGCAGCAAGCAATAATTATCAGTGGCCATGATAACATCTTGGGAGTTGTTCTGTCACATTTCTGATACTTACTCCTGACAGTGCATTTCATAAACAGATTGGCCTGGAAGACATATCTGTTTCAATTCTTCATTGTTGTGAATCCCCAACTACCATAGTCCTGAGTTCCTTTGTCTTATTTGGGTCATAGTTGCATCATCTCTGTCCTTTAGAGGTCAACTGTCTTGTCTTCCATTCTGCCATATTTCTTTTTCGTCCCCTGAACCTCTTAGCTTTTCAACACGAAAGGTCTGAGCATTGTTTCTGACCTCCAATGGGGCAAAATATCTTTTGCATACCCTGCTTCTGGCAACTGTCATCTACTCTCATCTACTCTCATCTACCAGTCCTGCTCCATTTGATGGTCTTCTTTATGCAGAGTTGCTTCTACTGCCAGTTTTTGCTGTAGAACCTCCTTTCTTTGAAACTGTAAATTATCATTTCTTCTCATCAGATGAAATATAGCCATTCACTGCTCCAGTCCTCTGACATTTTTCTTCAGAAACTGTTATGAGCTTGCATTTTTGCTGCAAATATATACTAGGTTATTTTCAGTCAGAAAGACAAACTCGCCACAAGCATTGCTGATTACAGTTACAGACTACTATCCATTCCTTTTCCCTTTTGTTTCTTGGGCACTGCTAATAAGAAAGCTTTTATTATTATTTTTTTTTTCCCTTCTCAGAGTCTCCATAGTAAACATACTGTGTGAACGCAATCTTTGGCTGCATTTATTTGCAAGGCAGTTTTTATCCAACTTTGGATGATCTTGAAAAACGAAGTAGGGTTGGACCAGGTGAGGATTTAGATGAAAAACAACCAGGAAATCCCAGGTGTGTAGACTGGACTGGGAAGTAGAAGGTTTTTAAAATCCCCAAAGAAGGCAATAGCAGGCCCTTTGGTGTTGTTGCCAAGGTAACTGCGTGGACATGTCCATGGAGTTACAAAGAGCTGAACTCAACTCAAAGGGGATTTTACTTTACTTGATGAAGGCAGGGCATATTTTTGGCTAGGATATAAACTCTTCCCTGGTGCCACAGCCTGAACCCAACTTGCCTGGCCCAAAGCTGATTTTAAGTTCAAGACAACTTGCTCCGTAGGTGGAACAGCCAATGACACCTTCGTCTACCCAAGTTAATTTGCACAGACACAACGTGAACCCATTTTGGGGGCAGCTGAACTGAAAAAACTCCACAAGCAATGGCTGTGGAGGGCAGAGCCCAGCAACCAGAGGAGAGAGAATAGAAGCTGAGCTGATCCTAATCCCGGACCATACCATTGCCACCACTGTAGTCAAGGCATTCCAGATGGTTTGTATGGCACAACTTGGGTCAGCAGAAAGGGTTAGGGTTAGGGTTTACTCACTCTCTCTTTATAACATAATCCTATACAGCAGAGCTTTCCAAACTGTGTGTCGGGACACGTTAGTGTGTCGGCTGCAGTGTCTGGGTACGTTGCGGCCACTGCTGCCTCCGAGCCCTGCCAGGATTCCGCGCAGGTCCTAGTGCCTGCCTTGTGCCTGGCTGCCTCCAAACCTGCCCTGCCAGGATTCCGCACAGGTCCTAGTGCCTGCCTTGTGCCTGGCTGCCTCCAAACCTGCCCTGCCAGGATTCCGCGCAGGTCCTAGTGCCTGCCTTGTGCCTTGCTGCCTCCAAACCTGCTGTGATTCCGCGCAGATCCTAGTGCCTGCCTTGTGCCCTGCTGTAAGAATGTGTCGCGAAATGATGCATGTCTAAAAAGTGTGTCACCAACATGAAAAGTTTGGAAAGCTCTGCTATACAGATATAGCTGAAGTCCCACTGAGTTCATTAAGGTCACTAGTACTCCTTTAAATCTGGAACAGCTGATCTCAAGCTTCCTCCACAGTTGGCTGGGGATGAGCTGAAGGTGAGGTCATGAGGATACATCCCCTAAAAATGCTTAGCAAGGCATCTTTGTGCCACAGTTATCAGGATATGAGGATAAGTCCTTAGTCAAGCAATGCACAGTCCTAAGCAATATAAACAGGGCAAACTGATCTTGCTATTATAATTATTTTATCTCTATATGACGGAATAAGGAAAAGTGGCAATTTTCAATATGTTGCATTATTGTATTTTTACTGCTACTCTGCAGTGAAGTGCACCATTCATTTATTTACTTTTATTTTACTCCTTCTCTCTTTATAACATAATCCTATGCAGGTATAGCCAGAGTCCCACTGAGTTCAATAAAACTTAATTTCAAATACATAGGTGGTAGTCCTATAGAGACTAAAATCCATTCGTTGCAATCTTATGCCCAGAAGCAAATCCCATTTAATTCAGTGGATCTTACTTTTGATTAGACTTCCCAGAAGAATATGCATAGGATCCACAAATCAGCTTTTAAAGCTATTTTATTCAAGCTGTGATCTATCTCATGAAGTTTATTTTGTTGTTAATCACAGTTTTGATGAATCCCAAGTATCAGCCTTGCATTGCACAAACTGACTCTTTTTTTTACACAAATTGCCCACTAGAGAGCAGCAGAGTCCCAAGAAAAGCAGGGAGAGGGTTGTGTGCACTCTGTGTGTGCTTGTGTGTGCATGGAGTGTTCATTCAGAATCCCTCTGGAAACAAGCAAGCTGTCAAATTGAGTCTATCTTACCAGGACAGCTCCAAATTCATTAGACGTTTATTCTGCCATTGTTACTTACAACCTTAAAAAAACAAACAAACAAACAATCTTATCCTTAATGAAGGTATGTGTGTGCAACCCCCTTCCCACCTCCCCGGGCCATGTTCATGACATGCCAGAGCATAACGAACAACATAACAGCAGCAGCTGGGCCAGAACGGAGTAATACATGGGATCACAGCAAAAACTAACTTGTATGTAATTTATATTTAAATGTAATTTAAATTTATTTTAATAACCTCATATATTTAATAATTCTCCATTGTGAATTACACTCAGGTGGCAACTTTTGGAACACCCCTGGGAACCACATCCAAAGCATCTGCGGAGGCCCACTAGGGCTGCAGCCAGCAGTGATTCACCTCAAAACCACAGGCCTATCTGATCTCGGTCCTCTAAACAAGGTGGGTGACTGGCTGACTCCAGTCAGCACTCAGCAGCTGTCTTTCCCCTAAAGCTGCCTTCTGCAGCTCTACAGCTGGAGAGCTTGCCTGCTCACACATGAGTAGGGGTGGCAAGCTGAGACTTGTAACTGCATCAACATTTCCAAAAGGAGCCCAAATGGTGGTCAGGCAGGCAACTATCCACAGGGCCCTGGAAGACCTGTAGCTAATCTTGAAAGCATCCCCTCACCTTCTAATCCAGTGTCTCTCAACCTTGGCAGCTTTAAGATGTGTGGACTTCAACTCCCAGAATTCCCCTCTGGGAGTTGAAGTCCACACATCTTAAAGTTGCCAAGGTTGAGAGACCCTGCTCCAATCCAAGGTAACTCCATGGATAACTTTGCCCGGGGGTGGGTGGTGAAAGAACTTTCAAGTTTTATCCACTGTAGCAAGTTCCACAGTTTCTTATTGCATCCTTGGTGGACTTGCTCAGGAAAAGTGATTTATTTCCCTCTGTTTACCATTCTATTAATCTGGCACCTTCCAGATGCTTTTCAACTACACCATGGTTGAGTTTCCAAAGCAAACAGGCCGTTTTACAGCTTGGTGCAATGTACTGTAGAAGACCAGCCCTATTTTGAAAGAGGGAGCTCACAGACTCCCTGGCCTGAAAACATGCTTCCACAGTAGCCTTCTCTCTGGTAATGTTTCCTTTCATTCACACCCGTTTAGCCAAGAATTCAAATAGCGCCCCCTGCCATATCACTGCACTTTGGTGTTTTCTTTTTTGCCTTCGTTGGCTTTATCCAAGGGACCTGAAATTATGCAAATGCCATCTTAAGATGGCAACCCATTAGCTTTTGAAGCTTTTAAGAGCTCCTGTAGCCTTAGATAAATATTTTGCCAGTTCAACCCATTTTATTGCTTCCTAATAAACTCAGGAGGGGATACATTAATTATAAAAGCCCAGCCTTACCCAAATTTGCACCTCTAGATTTATTGAATTTGAACGGCTATGATCACCAGCAAGCACTGATCAGCTTTGCTGGTTGGAGATTATGGGAGCTGTTTTTTGTTTTTATCCATTCAATTGTGTCTGATTCTCGGGGACTGCCTGGACTAGTCCCTGCAGTTTTCTTGGCAAGGTTTTTCAGAAGTGGTTTGCCATTGCCTCCTTCCTAGGGCTGAGAGAAAGTGACTGGCCCAGGGTCACCCAGCTGGCTTTGTGCCTAAGGCAGGACTAGAACTCACAGTCTCCCGGTTTCTAGCCTGATGCCTTAACCACCACACCAAACTGACTGTCTATGTGAGCTGTAATACCACCCTATTTGGAGAAGTCAGCTCTGCATATTTATCTAAGGAGAAAGTCCTGCTGAACTCAGTAAGATGTACTTCTGATAGACATGTATAGGATTGCGTTGTTAATTAATCCTCAAAATAGCCTCTCTGAAATTGCTCCAAAGTTAGCCTCTGCTCCTGCACGGAATGAAGCTTTAATTACTGGTTTTGAATAATTTTTCCCACTTCCCTTTTTCTTTCTCTTTCTCTCTCTTGTGTAACAACCAGTGACATTTAACTATATATGCCTGTTAAAGCATGTGTGTGTATACATATTAAGCTCCTGAAATGTGAAAACTCTGAACAGAGAGCAAATAAGAACATCTGCTCTGAATATTCAGTGCTTAATTTCTAGAAGACAAGTGGCAGAGCTGTCTGGAAGTTGTATTCTCTTGTCTGTAAATTGTTTTATCTTTGGTTCCCCAGAAATATTACTGAAATTCAGCCATTCTGTTGCTTTTCATATGGTATTTGTTTTAAGTATCAGAACAAGTCCATGCAGGGTGGTTCAACCTTAGGCATGACAAAACATCTGTCACAGTGGTCACATAAAAGGGCAGCAAATTGGTAGGTATTTAATTTATTATTGTTGTATTTGCGGGGGGATTTTCTGTCTCAGATGGCAAGCGGGGATTAGAAGGTATATCCTGGCAGGTCCCCATCCATTCATGAAGGTGCTCTGCTGATACCTGATGCTCCAGGCCCTGGACTCTGCTGCTGTTATAATTTCCCACTGTATCTCAAGCCACATCACCACTCGGATGTCATGGAAGATTTTTGAAGGAGCTCTACCAGGGTTAAACACACTTTGGGATCTAGTGAGGACATTGGGAATTGTGAGAACATTTCATGAATATTCCACAGTGGGATGCCAAAAAGAAATGGCCGTCACTGAGGGAAGGCTGCAGCCAGTCACCAAATACTCAGAAAGCGAAGTGGTGAAGTTGTTCCTTCCCCATCTCTCTAACACACAGCTTTCCAAACTGTGTGTCGCGACACTTTAGTGTGTCGCAACACACAGTTTGGTGTGTCGCCACACAACCCGGAAGCGGTGGCGGGGGTGTGCACGGCGGCCGCAGCAGCGGCGCGCCATGAGCGCTTCCGTGTTTTAGCGGAGGCCGCCGCCGCCCCCATGCACGCCCCCGCCCCCACGCCACTGCCGCCATTGGTGTGTTGCCAATGGCGGCAGATTGGAAAGCACTGCTCTAACACCATCCGCCCCCCAAGAGGCTCCATATCGCTCCAGGTTATTTCTGCCTTATCTCAGAGAAGGTGGGGACACTTCCAAACAAAGAACTAGGTAGCTAGCCATTACAGCAGTGCCAATCAAAGAGAATATTTGTAGCTCAGGGTTGAACTGTGGAGTCCTTGTTGCTCTCTGAGCCTTGTTGTTTTCTTGCAGATGTTTCATTGCCAGACTAGGCAACATCTTCAGTGCAAAAAGGGAGAGGGACTTGCTCTCTGTTTATATACCCTGGCTTGTCCTGCCTGTGTTGGTGGGGGTGTTGTACTCTCCTTGGTAGTACCTTGATTGGGCTGTTGTTTCCTGCTTGGTTGATTGACTGAGTTAATAGTTCCTTGATTAGGGTCTATTGTGTTGCTTGATTGCTCCTCTGGTGCTAATCTTGGTGTTAATCTTTGCCTATCTGGGTGTTGATTGCTGGCAAGGAGGTGTTCTGGTCTTCTGGCTTTTCTATTGTCTCTTATGAATGGTATGTAAATGTTGTTTACCTCTATGTGTCTGTTGATGGCTGCTTTGTCTGAGTGCCAAGCTTCCAGGAATTCTCTAGCGTTTTTGGACTTGGCTTGGTTTAGGGTGCTCACAGTTTCCCAGTTGAAAGTATGGTTAAGTCTGTCCATGTGTTGTGAGATTAAGGAATTTTCATTACAGCAGTGTTTCTCAACCTCATCAACTTTAAGATGTGTGGACTTCAGCTACCAGAATTCTGCAGCCTGCATGCTGGCTGGGGAATTCTGGGAGTTGAAGTCCACACATCTTAAAGTTACTGAGGTTGGGAAACACTGCACTACAGCAACATCCATGGGAGAGGAGGTAAAATCTGCAAGATGATGAGATGCATTGTAATCAAAGCCCCACTGTGTCTTGCAGATTCTGAAACATAAACACAACCCACAGATGCTCATGTTATTGTTTTATTGTTTATTTATTGCCCACCAATTTCCTGGAATCAGTTGCTTGAAACGCAACTGGCCCTCTCAATAGGTGAACTTATGAAAAGGGAGGAGCTCCATCAGAAACCATTGAGCTAAGGGCTCATACTCCTGTGCCACTGGATGAGTTCCAGGTCTTTTTACCATCATCCTATTGTTACTTATTTATTTATTTTATAAATATTTTAATATACTATAAATATAATATTCATTCATTCATTTATAGAGAGCCAGTTTCGTGTAGTGGTTAAGGCGCCAGGCTGGAAACCAGGAGAGTGAGAGTTCTAGTCCCACCTTGGGCACAAAACTGGCTGGGTGACCCTGGGCCAGTCGCTCTCTCTCAGCCCTAGGAAGGAGCCGATGGGAAACCAGGAGACTGAGAGTTCTAGTCCCGCCTTAGGTATGAAAGCCGGCTGGGTGACCCTGGGCCAGTCGCTCTCTCTCAGCCCTAGGAAGGAGCCAATGGGAAACCACTTCTGAAAACCCTTGTCAAGGAAACTGCAGGGACTTCTCCAGGCAGTCTCAGAGAATTGGACACAATTGAATGGATTAATATATTTTTTTTAAGTTTGCAATTGTGCATTTTTAAAGATAGATAGATGATAGATAGATAGATAGATAGATAGATAGATAGATAGATAGATAGATAGATGATAGATAGATAGCTGTATGGGTTTCTTTTACTGTAGCCCCTCAATTTGGGATTGCTTTTAGTATTAGTTTGAATGAAAAATGGGTTAAACGTTGTTACACATAAGTGAAGAAGACTTCTCTCATTCTTAAAGCTGGCACTGCTTGGCAGGTGGGGAAGGTGGCCCAAATAGTTTGGGAAGCAAAAGACTCCTCTGATTCAGGGTTGTCTGCAGAGGGGGATGTGAGAGTCAAGAGGGTGGTTCCAAAGCAACCATTCTGTACACAGCATTCATCAGTACCCTAAATTCTTGACTTAACTTGAGCTGGGACCCATTCCTGAAACCTGTTTTCAATGAATGAACTAAAGTGGTTCTTTAAGGTAAAGGTAAAGGTTCCCCCCACACATTTGTGCAGTCATATCCGACTCTAGGGGCCGGTGCTCATCTCCGTTTGTTAGCCGAAGAGCCAGAGTTGCATGCATTTGCATGCTTTTGAATTGCTAGGTTGGCAAGAGCTGGGGCTAGTGCGGGAGCTCACTCCATCACGCGAGGCTAGGGATTCGAACCTCCGAACTTGAACTTAAGCCTGGCGTCTTACCCGCTGAGCCACCACGCCCCTTAAGGTGGTTCTTTACATAATATTTATTACATTTGTTATCTTTTTATAGCCCAATTCCCAAAGGACTTGTGGCTGTTTACTCTTAAAAAGAGCATTTATCTACAACAATACATCATTCATTTATGAGTAATAAAATTATTACTGAAAGGTGAAACCCAATAATAGTAACCAAAACAAAACTTTGGATTGAATTTAGACACATTTGGAAGCTAATTTGAAAATACTGCTGTTTTTTGCTTGAAACTGAAGAAGATGAAGTTTCAGTCTTGGGATCTGACTATTGGGATTGTATAAGAATATAGAAATAGTGTTTTATAGATAAAATAGAGTAAGAGGTTAATGTATTTCTATGCTTGTATCTGTACTGAAGATAGTTGGAAGTCACCTCTCTCTCTCTCTCTCTCTCTCTCTCTCTCTCTGTTTCTGCACTTTTAAGTTTGTTCTTTTTTGTTCTTTCTTTCTTCAAGTTCTTTCTATTTTTATATGTTTTGCTTATAGTCTGACATTTAATAAAGTTTCTTATAAAAAAAGAAAATACTGCTGTGTTGGAAGGACTGCAAATAGGAGACATGTTGCTAATTTTAACAGAGCAAGCATTCATATGTTTATTCCACTGAGTTACAAAGGTTTTGAGTCCAGTTAAACCGATGTAGCTAGCTTCCCCACTGTGAGGACATTCAGAAATAGAAGAGAATATCTGTAGCTCAGGGTTGAACTGTGGAGTCCTTGGTGCTCTCTGAGCTTGGTGCACTGATGATGTTACCTAGTCAGGTAATAAAACTTCTGCAAGCAAACCACCACACTCAGAGAGCACCAAGGACTCCACATTCACAAATGTTGGAGCTATAATTCCCAATCATTTATGAACATTCTGAGAGTTGCAGTCTCAATAGATCTGGCAGGTGAAAACCTGGGGAACGTTCATGTTTTAGCAAAGGTAGGCCAGCATTTGTGAGCCAGGGATATTTGCTAGGGAGAAAAATATTGGTCCTGCCAACATGTGAAAGACAATACAGCCCCAACGACACAACATCATTGCCCTATATGGTCATGATGCAATGTGAATGGGACTGTGTTTTGTTGTGCACGTTGGCAGAACCAGGGTTTCTTCCTCTTCGTTCGGGGAGGGTTTGGTTCTAAGTGGTATTAAGTCTATCTTAGAGTTTATGCCAAAGCTTTCATGTATTTTCTGCTTCAGATTAGCAAAAAACAGCACCATCAATTTTCAGCCACTGTGAGCAAGAGGCTCTTGGATTACAAAAAAAAAAAAGCCCTGTGGCTTCAAGTTGCCCTCTCCCCATAGATCACAGCCTGAGTGGGCTAGATTGGCTCCCCATATTCTGATCTAAAAAATAACTACCTACCAGATCCTCTCCCTCTAATTTGTCCATTTCAATTTGCTTCAAGTAACAAAATTAGATGTCCATCTCTTGCCTTTTTTGACCATAACCAATTGACCCCAGTGTTTCTCAACCTTGCTGACTTTAAGATAAGTGGACTTCAACTCCCAGAATTCCCATCTTAAAGCCACTAAGGCTGAGAAACACTGGTTGACCCTTTGGCATCACATCTACCCTATAAAACCAATGGAGCTTTATAATCTCACTCTCAAAGCTGTTCAACAGGTGAATGAGTTTGTGATGAAATATTGCACCAGCTGAGATCACTTGCTACCGTTCCCAAGTTTCCTCTGGGGACCTTGCAGGGGAAAGAGCACCAGGTGTAATATAGGCCAGTTAGTCCAGCTAAAAATGGCAGAGAAGTATTTTGTACGTTATTTCTGCCACTGCACTAAGATAAAATTAAACCTTTAAGACAAATAAATATACCTGCCAGATGATATTTGCTAGCAAAATGAAGAGATTCTTGTCGAGGTCAGGTTGATTTTTTCAAATTCAACCTTCTTCTATGCAGTCTTATTTTTAATTCTCTTTATAAATAGGTGCTAATATTTTATTGGCCCCAGCCTTGGACTATCAAGAGAGGGGCTAGATTGTGCTAAGTCATTGCTTGCTTTAAGCATGGGATGTTGAATAAGCCACAATTGGATGCATTCCCACATCATGCAAAGGCATAAACCCTAGTAAGCCGGAATGGCTGGGCTCCTGCATTGCAGTGAGCTGAGGCCAAGCAGGCCAAAAGATGGTTTTGTGCAGTGTGTCAACCCAGATGCTGACAAGATAAGCTACCATAAAATATTAAGAACCATTTATTTTAATGGCAGGAGAATCTTCTCCCACTATACCTCTTGGACTGGGCTCCTGCTGTAGGCCCTTCTTAAGGTAAAGGTAAAGGTTCCCCCCGCACATTTGTGCAGTCGTGTCTGACTCTAGGGGCCGGTGCTCATCTCCATTTGTTAGCCAAAGAGCCAGCATTGTCCGAAGAGCTTCCGCGGTCATGTGGCCAGCATGACGCACGCGGAACGCTGTTACCTACCCACCGAAGTGGTACCTATTCATCTACTTGCATTTGCATGCTTTCGAATTGCTAGGTTGGCAAGAGAGGCCCTTCTTAGGGGTGAGTATTCTTTCCAGCCCAAGGAAATGTTGGAAAGTGTCAGCCTTCCCAGGTAGACCAGACAGGAAACACGACCAGATGAGCTAATTCTACTCTATTGTAAGGCTACATTAACAGAATCTTGCAAGTCTGAAAATACAAATCTCCCGCCATCTCTTTTACAGCTTGAGAAGTTAGGGAGCGTCCCTTCCCTTTCTCTGTCCATTATGCAGCTGCAGGTTATGCCGTCTCTTATCTGACTGTTCCTTAGGCAGCTTCTCCCATCCCCCAAGGTCAGGGCCGCAACTACTGGGGGGCAAGCGGGGCATATGCCCTGGGCACCACGCTGGGGGGTGCGCCAAAATGACACCCGGGGTGCGCCAAAAGGACAAAATAACCCATGGGGGGGGGGGTCGCTGAATCCATGTTTGCCCTGGGTGACACAGACCCTAGTTCCATCCCTGCCCAAGGTAATTCCCACGTTTCATTACAGAAAGCAATTGTGTCAAGGGGCTTGGAGTCTTATGAGCAGGATAATTTTCCAATAGGAAAGTTGGACAATAGGCTAGATCCAGGTTGGGGTTGCGAAGAAAAAAAAATCCCTCAATGCATCTTGGTGGGAGAGGCAGCTGGGCAGTGTCTCAGAATGTTGATGACTCCTCCTTTGTCAGCCCCCTTCTTTCCTTCTTCCTTCCTGGTCAACAGGTCCATACTAGCAAGTATGCAGCCTATCCTGTGCTTCCTACTATACTATATACTATATATATATATATATATATATATATATATATATACTATATATATATACTATACTATATACTATATATATATATATATATATATACTATATATATATACTATACTATATACTATATATATATATATATATATATATATATATATATATATATACTATATACTATCCTACTATACACACAGAGACAGATGCAATACAAGGAGAGAGCAGAAACACGCACACATATGCAGACACAAATACACAACATGTTGCTTTGCTACATGGAAGATAATACAGACACCTCCTATGGCCACTGCTGGTAAAGGAGTAGGAAAGAATTCCAGAAGCCATGCTCGGCATGCTTTCTCTATCTTGTTTTTATTCTTTCCAATCCAACACAGTGTTGGAAAGAAATGATATAAAGGGGCTCAGGACTATGGCTTTCTGGTCCATCATCTGAACAACTCTCTAAAAACTGAATAGAAGGCGATCAAATTTGGTGTGGGTGGAGAAGCCAGCAAAAGAAAAGACTGAGTTTAAAAATGAGCCAAAACTGGACAGAGGTTTGTAGGGGAAAAATCCAGAAATTATTCCCTAATTGAATCTCTATGGTAGGCAAGTGGGTAGTGACCCAGAAAGTTGCTGATTCTTCCATTCTAAGCTTCTCTTCCTTCTCAGACATGTGACCAGTTTTGAGCTATTAGTAAGGGATTAGAAAGAAGTTCAAAATGCCTGCTTTGGTACTTTACAGAGTTTTTCTGGAAAAACATTTTACCAGGTATAGATTTTTTTTTCACTACAGGTAGTCCTTGCTTAACAATCACAACTGGGACCAGAATTTCGGTTGCTAAGCGAATCAGTCATTAAGCAAATCCAACCCGATTTTACAACCTTTTTTGCAGTGGTCGTTAAGCAAATCACACAGTTCCCCATTGATTTTGCTTGCCAGAAGCTGGCCGGGAATGTTGAAAATGTTGATCACATGACCATGGGATGATGTGATGGTCATAAATGCAAACTGGTTGCCAAGTGCCCAAATCATGATCACGTGACCACGGGGACGCTGCAACAGTCGTAAGTGTGAGGACCAGTTGCAAGTTGTTTTTTTCAGCACCATCATAAGTCCGTACTGTCACTAAACAAATGGTTGTTAAGCAAGGACTACCTGTACTGCCCTCTCTTGTGATAAGACGAGCTACACTTGGTGTCTTCTTCCCACTCTGGGATGTAAATAATTCTTGCAGAACAACCTGAATTGTAAAATATGGACTGTAGGCTTCATGGTGTGCTGAAGCATGAATCACATTTAAGATTGCAACCTCCTCCACCCCAAGATTTAAGGGCTGTGTAATTAGCAAACATTCTCTTGATGCTATCTTGGAGATGCAGCAGTACAGAAATTTTTCACCTCTTAGGTTTTGCTCATTGCACAGTGGCTTTATATATAATTTTAAGAAGTCAGGAGCTTTGCTAGGTAAGTGGGAAGAGAATGGTATTTCTACTAAAAATGCCTTTTTATAACCCAAGAAATCTTCTGCAAGGTGGAAGAATAGCTTCTCATTCTTGATGGTAAGGGAATGACTTTCTGCACATGTTCAGAGACATGAACCTGATTATTATTTCAACTAAGCCACTCTGATTTGCATGGATTATTTTGTTTACATTTCAGATCTCAGTTCATAACAGCTGCTAAGCCATAGTTTTTATTAGCCATGGTTTGTTGAATAAGCCACAATGGCTAGTTTCAGTCATCATCCTAAACCATAACTGGATTCATGCTTATCCACAATTTTAATCATGGTTTGTTGAACAAGCTGCAATGGTCCAATTGGTAAGTCATAAAACATAGTTTACAAACAAATAAAATAGAAATAAAACCAAACAATTTTATGGTTCGGTTTAATGTATGAATTCAGGTATATTCTACCTATTCTTAGCTTGGCCAGAGACTTGGTTCAATTACTTCTGTACTGTAAAGTGCTGAAAAGTTTGCTTAATGTCTACAGCAGAGCTTTCCAAACTTTTCATATTGGTGACACACTCTTACAGCAGGGCATCATTTCGCGACACACTCTTACAGCAAGGCACAAGGCAGGCACTAGGACCTGCGCGGAATCACAGCAGGTTTGGAGGCAGCCAGGCACAAGGCAGGCACTAGGACCTGCGCGGAATCCTGGCAGGGCTCGGAGGCAGCAGCAGCCGCGACACACCCAGACACTGCAGCCGACACACTAATGTGTCGCGACACACAGTTTGGAAAGCCCTGGTCTACAGTATTAGCTAAGTGCCGTACAGGAATCTAGGAAACCGTGTTATACTAATTCAGATGAAGCCTGTGTTTGCACGAGAGGCTTCTTCATGATTTTTAACCCGATTTTCTGGCTTTGTGCACACATTGAATCCTAAACTAACCATATGGGCTGGGTTTACATAACCTAGGCTGAAATTTGATGGGCTAGTTTGCAGCTCAGTCTGTCATGCAAACACAATCTATTTGTCTGTCTTATTCTCTTTGGCTGCCAGCAGTTGACCAGAGGATCCACCCTATCACCTGCTGCTGAACTGGCTGGCTGCATTCACATAATCCACTAAGCTGCATTTTGCATAACCAAGGTTAAGAACAGCCATGTTTTTTTTTATAGCTCAGCATTGTGTGGAAAGCAGGCCACTACGGCTTATTCCAAAAGTCAACATTTAATGCACTGAGTAAACCCAGCCGTAGAATCATTTTGGTGCTTAAATTAGAGATACTGTGAATTGGATTTGAACAACAAAACATTCCCCATACTTGCTCTGATTTTTAACACGTAAAGATTGGATTTGTACAATATATCAGACTAGGCTAAAATAGAGTAGGTAGTGCAGTATGTTATGGGAACCTAACCATTTTCTTAACATTTTGTGTGAACAAGCCATCATGTTAAGCCATAAGATGGTTGGTTTTTGGCCATATCTATTATATGAATGCAGAAACTATGTTTTGTTTGTTTGGGTTTAAGGCTTAATGAGTTGTGTGAACCCAGCCAGATGGAATGCGTGAAATACAGGTAGTCCTCATTTAGCGACCACAATTGGGACCAGCAACTCAGTCGTTAAGTGAAGCAATTGCTAAGTAAAACTGCAAATGTGCTTACAATCTTCAGCTTTCCTTTGTTTTACAGACTTACAAATATTATAAATGAGAGGATTGGTTATAAAGTTACTTTTTCATCACCATCGTAACTGCGAACAGTCACTAAATGAGGACTACCTGTAATGACTTTGAGCAAACGTCCAACTTTAGGTGTGGGCTATGTGTGTAATTAGAATCCAGACTTGGAAAATGCACAATAATATTTTTATTTGCCTTGAGAAAGGGATCTTTCTACTGGGAATAATGGGATAAATTATATTTTTCTGTATAAAATTGAAATAAAGTAGTAAGCTGCAACAAAAAGCTTTGAGTCAGTACACTGTGTGTTGGGAATAGGCAAGAATTAAGTGTAGAGGGAGGGAGAAGCTAATCCTCCTCTTGGTTTTTGAGTATTAAGCTTTTTATCTGTAGTCAGATGAGGCTGAATTAAGGAGAAGGAAGAAGAAACTACCAGGCATGATGTGATACCTCCATGAGTCAAGGGGCCCCAAACCAGAGTCCATGCCCATTTTATGTACTGGCCATATCTGAGACCCAGGCAGAGCTTTCTGTGCAACCCCCCAACTCCACAACCTGTGCTCTCCAACCAGAGCAGCTCCCAAGCAATCCCAACCGGGATCCAACATTGAGGAATCTGGGTCAGCCTGCCGAAATGTTCAGTGGTGAGCTTCTGTGCAATTTAGCCCCATTTTTATTTGCATGTTGCATGTGCATATTTTAAACTTAAAGAGCAGGTTCCCAAACTCAGTGGAAACATTGATTTTTTTCCCCTTTTCCTTTTGGTAAAGCAAGGGTGATTAATTGGTTTGATCTGATGTGGGCAAAACTAGTTGGATTTCTATAGCTGCTGTGTGCTTTTTGACTAATTATCTTTGTAGTGCCATGATGCCCTTAGCCATGTAATCAAAGCTGACTAAATTAAAAAGAAAAAGGAACTATCAAGCAGTGGAAACATTTGTTCAGCAGTCTGCCTTCTGAGCGGCTCAGATTATTCTAGTCTGTTCTCAAGGAACGTCGTCCCTTTTCCTAACAGAACTTCCTGTGGGTCCTATGCATTTATCAACTGCATTGCCAGCAGAAATTAAAGCAAGGTATTCTTCTGTACTGGAAAATTCTGCCGGTGTTTAATTTTCATCTGAAATGTAACTGTTAAAGGCCCAGAGGTCTCCCAAAATGGAACTTACTATACACTTGCACCTGGCTTCTGGGTTCCTTATTCTCTGGGACAGGGCTTTCCAAAGTTTTTCCCGTGGCGACACACCAACTGCGGGAAAACCCGGAAGTGCGGCAGCGCGCAAAAACCCGGAAGCGCTGCTGCTGCTTTCGGGTTTTGCGCGCTGCAGTTGGTGTGTTGCCGCGGGAAAACCCGGAAGCGCTGATGATGATCAGCGCTTCCGAGTTGTGTGGCAACACACCAGACTGTGTGTGGCGACACACTTTTGTGTCGCGACACACAGTTTGGAAAGCTCTGCTCTGGGAGAACCCGCAGACCATGTATCTCATGTTTCAGACCAGATTTGAAACAGAGACTTTTCCTCCAGTCATGGACTCCCTTTTCTCTCCTCCCCTTGCTTAAGGGAGAAAGAACCATCCCAAGCCCATCACCTCTGCCTCCTTGGCTATCCTGTTTCCCATGGAAACGTATCACTGGAATGTTACTATCAGGGTGAACCCATAGTAGAAAGAATCCCATGATATGATCTTGACCAGATATATGCAATTTGGACTACAACTTCACAATCCCCTGTCATCAGCTATGCTGGCTGTGGCTGATAGAAGATGAAGACTACTGTCCTTGGAGGGCACCAGATCGTCTATCCCAGGTGTTGACTAACCCCATTCGCCTAATGATTTGAATGTGCCTTTTACAGACCTGTTTCACAGAAGCCACGATTTCTTTAACCATGGTTTATTAAACAAATCACAACTGGTTGGGATCACATAACCTATGAATTATGGATTAATGGACTGAGAAAACCTAGTCATGGAGTGAGGCCATGGCTCCATTTAGCCCACTATTTGTCTAGCCCAATCTTCCTAGACTAGCCAATATGTTACAGGAGCGTGGACTACAATTCTCATGTTCTGCAGTGTGGGGAAGCGTATTGTACCCAATATCTTGGGTAGAAACTCTTCCCAGTCTACACTTCCCAAGAGCCTTTTAAATGGAGGATCTGTAAACTGACCTTTAGATTTTCAGTGTTCAATGTTTTGTGTCCATTGCACAGTCTCCAACTTTTTGTATTAATAAAATGCCAGCTCTTCCTCTCTTTGTAGAAACCTTAGAAGAGAACCCTTCCATTCCCTTTTAATGCAGCCAATGCATAACCAATCGTGGTTTCACTGACCATCCTATCAGTGTGAATGTCTCCCCAGGTATCATTTTGGGAGAGTGTTGATACTTGATTCTCCTAATCCACAGATATGGTAGGATGAGCTGTGCCCCCTTTGCCACCTGCTAAAGAACAATCCAAGACTGAGATAAATAGCTTGACAATATCCTTGCAGCAGAGAAACCACCAGTTCCTGGTAGCCTGAAGCACCATATTTTCTTCATTTTTTTCAAAGAAGAAAGGATAATTTTCCTTAAACTTCCAAGAAGCCCATTGTTGCTTTTCTCTATCCAGCTCCAATGCCCAGTCCAGCATGTAAGAGGCTGCTAGAATGCATCTTTAGTCCCTAGGTCAGTGTTTCTCAACCTTGGCAACTTTCAGAGGTGTGGACTTCAACTCCCAGAATTCCCCAGCCATCTGAAAGTTGCCAAGGTCGAGAAACACTGTATTCTGCTGCCCAGTGGTACTACCAGGGGAGGGTTTTGTTGGAGACTGGAGGCCATTAAGTAGAGACCGTTTGCTTTTTGGCCTCATCCAAAAAAAAAGGCATGTCCACATCTTCATGTTAATTCAGAAAAGAGAAGTTTTCTTCTGAGATAAGGCAGTCTAGCTACTTAAATAGTGTAATTCTTGAATGTTATTATCAAGTCAGGCTCTTGTTCCTATTAGTTCACGACAATCCATTCTAGCCAAAGCATTTCTCCTAAGAGTTCATCCTTTTTTTTTTCTAGCCCTCTTTGAAGAAGCAGGGTATTGAACCTGCGATTTTTGGCATGCAAAGCCTATCTTTCCTCACTGAACAACAGGACTGCTCGTTTCAGCTACATCTGACCCTTAATGTATATAATATGCCATATCCAGTCTTTATTGTAAAGTGATACGTTCTGGAGAGAAAGAGAAGATGAAATGAAATGAAATTTAAAAATGACAATACTACCAAAACATAAGAGCACTAATGCATAAATGAATCAACTCTTAAGTGACAGGGGAAAAGGAACAAAAATAAACAACAGATCAGAGCAAAAAGCTTAATTAATATTCAGGGTATTTTTCCTATGGGCATGACTCACTGGGAAGTTCTCTTGCACAAGCTCCTTTACAGCAGACTGGACCTGCACAGGAGCACACAGTCCATACTCGTCAGGCTTTCAGGAGGAGATGGTCGAGGGCAGACAGTGCCCGCGGTTGGTGGAGGCAGAAGGCATTCCTAGGTTTGCCATCTCAGATGCTGAAATGTTTCGACCCAGCCTTGCACCAATCATATTGAGATTCAGAGATGTGGTGCAGTCCTAACACAAGTGGAGGACACAGGTTGGGGAAGGATGACCTTGAAATTCAAGAAATCATCAGAAGGCGGGGGGGGGGGAGTAAGGAGAGAAAGAACAGAGAAAGAAGGGGGGGAGGGAAAGGAAAAGAAGATCAGGAGGGGATTAGTGGGGGGGGTGGATGGCACTCATAAAAGAGTGTGGAAACACACACACACACACACACACGAAATTAGGTATTTTGGTGAGGGTCCCTCTGCCTTGGCTGGCAGCACCGCTGACTGTGAGGTTGGGGGGTGGCTGGCTTGGAGATATCGGAGGTGACCCTTCAAGCCCTGTGATCGGTCACATTGTGGGCTTCTCTTTCCCCTTCAGAAAATCCCTTGCCGAACCAACTCACCTATTTCCCTACTCTATTGTAACCTGCATCCTCACCCACCCCTGTAAAATGCTACCCCAATCTTCCTGGTCATCTTGATCCTGGGGGATCGCAGCTTCACTGTGTCCCTCCTTGCCTTTCTTCAGCTTTCCTCTCTCGGATCCCAGCCTGACGTGCAGGGGGTAGACGGGCCAGAGCTTAGCTCTCCTCCTCCTCCTCCTCCTCCTCCTCCTCCTCCTCCTCCTCCTCCTCCTCCTCCTCCTCCTCCTCCTCCTCCTAGAAGTGCCACAGCAAGTTTCCAGTCCAGGGCTGAGTTTCAAAGTTTGCAGACAGGCAAGGGTTAAGGCAGGACTCTGCTGCTCCAGCAGTGGCACCTGTCAGTGGGAGGGAAGCAGCGAGAGACTGGAGTGAGTTTTGCCCGAGTCTCCAGCAAAGCTGGGAGCAGGCAGCAGCCACATGGAGCTCTCCAGCTGCAGAGGGTGAGAAGAAGGCTGCGTTTTGCCCATGCCTGGCTGGAAAGAGACTGCCGAGAGGAAGCCTGGAATGGGGGGATCCTAGGAGGCCAGAGGCCAGCTCACCCCCCCCCCAACCAAACAAAAACAAGGAGGCACTACAGAGCTCTCTTAGATCGCTAAGGAGGAGAGCAAAGAGGCTGAAAATATGCAGCTGACCCGGTGCTGCTTCATATTTCTTATCCAGGGGAGCATCTATCTGCTGGTGAGTGACCGAGGGGCTGGGGAAAGGGTGATGTTAGTGCTAGTGACATGGCCTTGGCGGGTGTAAGATGCAAAGCCAAAGGGCTGCTTCTTAAGCCGCCTTCTTACATTAGTATGTCCAAGCAGTTTCACGGTCTGCTGTTTCAATAGCACTTCTAGTTCGGCATGCGCTGCGCTCTGTTCTCCAATTGTCCTTGCACCAACTTTGCCGGGCAGGTCATTGCATCTTAGCTTCCAGGAGAACCTTCTGTTCAGGACCATCCTTCCATTCATCTTTCCGTAAATGCCGCCTCTTTTTCCTTTGCCGTGGCTGTCTGCTTGTGCTTTTAGCAGCAGCCTATTAACAGTTACCGGGATCTGTTTATTTTGCTAGATGTATATACCACCTCTCTTCCAGGAGCTTAAACAGAGCACTGCATAGCATTCCCTTCCTCCAGTTTCTACCCCCTCCCAAAAAACAGCCCTGCTGGGTTGAGTTGAGAGAGACTGGCCAAAGTCAACCGGTGAGCTTCCGTGGCTGAGGACAGACGGACGTGGCCAGATCTTGTCCCTCCAGATCTAGTTCAACACTTTAACCACAGCCCTCTAAGGACACAGATTTTGAGACAGGGAGTTGGCATTTCTGCCAGAACAAACAGGGTTTTGCAGCCCTGAGTGCACAAAGAGGAAAGACCAAGTCTGTTGCTATAAACAGCTTATTGAACTGTTACAGATCTCAGATAAGTGAGCCAGGCCACACCTGACCAGCAGGACGTTGTAGAATCTCCAGCCCATTTGGCTTTTAGGGGGGAGGGGGATAGATTGACCCCTTCCCATAGCAAGATCATCAGCCCCAGCAAACCCCATCCAGCACGTTTCTCTGAAGGAAGAAAGGAAGCCGCTACGCACGGGCCGTTTCTTGTGCCCCAAAGAAGATGAAGAAGGTGCGACACAGGAGAGTGAAATAATCTCCCAAACTCAGGGGCATGCAAAGGGAAGCAGCTGCGCGTAGACCAATATAAAAGGCTGCCCCCGAACGAGGTTTCTCGCTTCCTAGAGAGATTTGAATCCAACGCCAGAAGCCCGTGCTGAAATAAAGCAAACAATCTGACTGCAACCATATATTTTCTATCCCTCCTGTGTAAAATGCAAATAATTTTCCATCTATCTTCTGTAGGAGACGTCTTCTAAGCGGCTGCTGAAATTCACAACATTTAATTAGCAAAGTAGGCCATAGGAACAGAACAGGTTCCAGCGCTAGCACTGAGAAGCATTGTTTACCTATCAACAGAGAGGAAGCATTTGCGTCAGTCAGTATGAAAAGGCACAGCCACAAAGTTAATTTTAAAATCCTGCCCCTGATGCTCTGGAGTTGTGAGTTCAAGACGTGCTGTTTGCGGTTTGATAGACAGCAGCGGACTCCGGTGATCCACAGAGTTCACTTCTCTGCTCGTTTTTCCTCCAGCAGTGGGGAAGGGAGAGGAGGCAGGGAAATGATCTTGAGGCTCTGTAAACAGTGATTCAATGTGTGGGTAGGGCAGGAAGTGTCCTTTGTCTGGGATGGCTTGACCAGCCTCGCTGAGCGGCACAGACCTCTTGCCTCCCCATGTGGTCTCTTTCAGCCCAGGGAAAAGCAGAACCCCCCCTGGAACTATGGCTGCTAAAGGCGGCTTGGGTTGCAACCGAGAACTCGGGTGCAGGCGGGCACAAAGAGACCAGAACTCCTATCTGCTAAACTGCTTTTCCCCAATAGTGGGTTGTTCTTTGCAAAGAGGCAGAAAAAACATTCTAGTCTACAGGGAAAGGAGCCCAGGGTTTCTTTGGCAGCTGAGTGCCCTAACTCCCCGTGGATCTGGTGCGGATCTCTCTTCCTCCCAGCACTGCAGCTGGGCTGAACAGACTGGGTTTGACTGGTTGGATTTTGGAGTTGCCTCCTGTCTGTCACTTTGCCTACTCACCCGTCCTCTTCTTTAAAATATGTGCCCTCTCGCACCAGTGCATGGATTGTTCAAAATCCGTGGAGACGGAAATAAATTGAATTGCACCAAGGAGCAAGACTGCAATCTCTTGTCCTTCCTAAGGGGGCAAGTTGGGAGGGGCCGGTTTTGTATGCCAAGATTCTAGAAACTGGAAGGAGCCACAGGACTCCCCTGTTGCAACAGGAACAACCTTGTATTGAATCAACGCTGTAGGACTTCCAGCCAAGTATCCTCAGCTCAGAATAGCAGTAGCTCTCCTAGATGGCAAGGAAAGGTAGTTCCTAAATACTGTACCTCACCTGAATCTGGATCGGAGGTGCCTGGGATGGAACCCAGCACTTTCTTAATTGTGCAGTTACATAATTTTTGACTCCCAATGTAATGGACATGTGTCCCCTCCCGTCGCTTTTTAGATGCAAATGTAGTTATCTCACTGACTTAAAAATAAGGCCAGCTGGCTCCTCTGGGGACATCTAGGGGACCTTCTGCCCATTCACTTACTGGGGCCCTGGATATTTGCCTTAAGGTTACTCCTGGGCTGTCTACCTGCAAAACCTCTACTCTGCTCTTGAGATGCAGAGTTTCCTTAATTCAGGAGCAAGGAGGTGATGAAGCTCCTTCAACCAAACCTCCAAAGCCCCCTGCTAGAGGATGTTTTCAACCAGGTATGGTCAGTCCTTCCAACACAAAGCAAGCACTTAACTCAGAAACGGGGGTGAGGGAGAGATCTCTTGTTTTGGAAGTCTTCCATCGTTGCCTTTTAATCTAGAAGGTGCAGCAAGGTGTTTTTGCGCCAGAAGGATTTTAGTGATTTTAATTTAATCTTATGCTACTGACAGATGCACTCGGGTAGTGTCCTTTTTTTAAAAAAATGTTGCATGAGAGGTGGGGGGGGGGTCACTTTGTAACACTGGGATATTTTAATGCTGTTTTGATGTTCCGGAAGACAAGGAAATATACTGTTTTTAAATAAGTAATAGCCAGGTGAGATCGCAACTACCGTTCCCATTTTCAAGATGTGGAATTTGAGGAAGTGTTAGAGGCAGTCGTCTGATGAATCCCAATGGGAGTTGGCTCTAATGAAGGATTTTTTTAAACCGCCCCCCCCCCCCATGTCTGCCTAGAGAAAGGGTTCCATTTAACAAGTCTACCAGCCATGGAGCAACACAAGGGCTCTTACGCCCTCCTCTCTATACATCCCGTCCTTCTAAAAACTGCCTGCAGCATCCAGGATCGCCATAAGATGAATATATAAACAGCCTGCCTATCTCTAAAGGGGGCCTGTGTCAGATGTCTTCGGAAACTCACATATTGGCTATAATGTCATAAAACAGCCAGGTCTTATTTGGGGCCTAGCATCCAGAGGGGCAGTCCCAGCGGCTCCCTGGGTAATATCAGTGGAAGTGCTGTTGACCCAAGCAAGTGTACAAAGCCACCCAGTGTGATGGCCATCAGAGCTGGAGGTCAAGGGTTCTTGCCAAAGAAGGTGCTCATCCAGATGCTGCATGTGAGCAATCCTGGGAATGTTACTGGCAGCACAGGTCATTGTTGTCAAGCGTGGCACCATTCAGAGCAGCGTCATAACAACTTTGCAAGGTTGGTTGGGTCGAAAACGATGTACGCTCCGACTAAAATGATTGTGGCCTAGCCGGCTTGTATGGTTGCTTAAATCTGCAGTCTTAATGCCGTTGTGGGTAAATAAAAGTTTTTATGTTGAGATCAGAAAGGGGGATTTTTAAGAAAAAGCTATCTTTTTTGGTTTTTCTTTTGTGTCTCTGTGGGTGTGTGTGTGTGTTCTGGTATGGAACCCTTTTGTAATAGTTGATGCATTCAAGTAAATAGCTATCTTGAAGGGCAAGCCAGTAGTAACACACCAAAAACCCATGCTGAGCAGAGGTTTATTTATCAAGTTAATATTTCAACTACTGTGCTAGATTGAAGGTGTGCTACCTCATCCCCAGCTAGAATTCTACTGTTCCTAGGAAGGGAAAACTTGCAGCCTTCTGAATGAACTACAGTTGCCAGCGCCTTTCCCCAATGGCTCTATTGACTAGGTGTGCTGGGAATTGTCTCAGTGAATTCTGGAGGGCCACAGGTTTACCACTGTTGCTGTACACATCCCAGGCTGGGAGAAAGCTCCATTGAATTTGGTGATATTCTCAACAGGCACCCGGTGGTCTGCTGCTAAGATGGTATATACCAGCAAATATCTCAATTGAAAATGAAGCTTAGATTGAGTGAGTAATACAACCTTCCAATATGTTAGTCATGCCACACATCACCTTGCCCAACATCTGCCCTGCCCTCCGCTTCTCAAATATTTTTTAGTGGTAGAAAAGAAGTTGGGCAAGTTTTTAAAGAGCGATATTTATAAAGTTCCTTGGGGGAAGCCAGCAGGAGATGGCCATATCTGGTTCAGAAAGAACTGTCCTGATGAGATAGACCTTCAAAGAACAAGGTAGACATATAAGCATATAAGCAAAAAAATTAAAAAAAATGTCAGCCAATATGGTGGGCAGTATTGTGCCCACCAGACTACGAATCCAGAATTCCCAGTCATCAAAAGCACCTGAGCAAGTATGACAATTATGAGATAGAAGTCAAGGTCATCCTATGGATCAATATCAGATTAAGTGCCCAGAGCAGAGAGTAAGAATAGATGGACAACAGATCTGGCAGTGGATGCATTTGAATACTCCTCCACCCACCCCCAGGATTTTTATTAGGATCAGTGGTTTTTAACTTGTTCCTAAACCATTTGGAATCAGGAGCAATCAGGAAGATGGCCAAGTTTTCTGACAGCACCAAGTTATTTGGAATGGTTAAAAGAAAAGAAGCTTCTGAAGGATCTCTTCAAACAATGAAAGCAGGCATTAAACTCACACTTATGGCACAAGGTAAGCAACTGATAATGATATTAAAGGCAAAACTGAAGTACTTTGGCCACCTAATGAGAAGACAGGATACCCTGGAGAAGATGCTGATGTTAGGGAAAGTGGAAGGCAAAAGGAAGAGGGGGCGACCAAGGGCAAGATGGATGGATGATATTCTGGAGGTGACGGACTCAACCATGGGGGAGCTGGGGGTGGTGACGGCCAACAGGAAGCCCTGGCATGGGCTGGTCCATGAAGTCACGAAGAGTCGGAAGCGACTGAACGAATAAACAACAAGCAACTGATGGGGAGAGAAAAATCCTGATTTCATTGATAGGGTATGAACAAAATGTGACTAGCCAGGGAAGGAATCCAGAGGGTTTGGTAGATACTTTAATTAAAATGTTTGCTGTGGCTGCTGTCAAAAAAGCGACGCTCCTTGTTGGGGATTGTTAGGGAAGCAATTAAAAACAAAACTGCCAATATAAAAACTGTGTATAAAAATGTTCTAGGTGCAGAGAAAGTGGGGAAGCAATCTTTTTCCTTCTTCTTTCACAGTTATTGAAGCCTTAGTCATCCAATAATGCCGAATGGTGGGAGAAAAGGAAGTGCTTCGCACACAGCATGATTAAGCTGTGGAATTTGCTGCCGCAAAATACAGTGATGCCCACAATGTAGATTGGTTTGAAAGGGAATTATAATACTACGAGCATAAGAAGAGCATTGCTGGGCCAAGCCAAGGGACATTCTAGGTCTCAATTTTGTGTCAAAAACTGGCTAACCAGATCCAGGGAGCTGGATCCGGGGAGCTCACAAGCCTAGTGAGGAAGGTGTCTGTTACTCCAGAGCAGCTACTGTTTAAGACAGTGTTTCTCAACCTTGGCAACTTCGAGCTGTGTGGACTTCAATTCCCAGAATTGCCCAGCCAGCATGGCTGGCTGGGGAATTCTGTGAGTTGGAAGCCCACACATCTGAAAGTTGCCAAGGTTGAGAAACACTGATTTAAGGAATGTTGCCTCTGATTCAGAAGATCATATGCAGCCATCAAGACTAATAGCCACGGACAGTGCATCAGTGTTTCATGAATTTGCCCTTCATGTTTGGTCTCATTCTCTTTTCAAGCAATCTGAGCTGATGGCCATCACTATATAATATGGAAGCAAATTCCAAAATCTGGGTAATGCTCTCAATGGCTATATATCACTTCCAGTATCAGAAGCAGAGTACATCCCTCAAGTCTGTTGTAAGAGGGCATTACGTGCTCCTAGCTTGCTTATGGGTTCCCATCCAAAATAATTTTCCTTACCTTCCGGAACAAAGGACACATGCCAAATAAAATATCGGGGCAACGGGTTTTTAATTTGCAAGTTCTGGCTAAGAGAGAAGACTGTAGCCATATGCAAAACATCTCTATTTCAGTCTCTGCCATTTCTCAGTTAAAAGTATCAGGTAGCAAGTAATGGTGTATGGAGAGTTTTTGCTGCTCATCAAAATATACAGTCCTTGCCACTTTGCCCTATTCCAAGACATGTTGGATGACAATTTTCATAATTCCAAAACATCATAATGTCCAAGCTAAATGAGAATGATGGTTTTTGTGGGTGGGTTGCCAGCTTTAGAGAAGTTGGAATAGTCAATATGGGGTAGGTGGAGAGGTAGTCTGGCCATCCATCAGGCAGATTGCTATGATGCCATTAATATGAATGCTAGTGGGAGATGGGGGGAGGGAACAACAGCTGGTGGCTACATTTCTTTATCCTTCCAATGTGCCTTTTCTGGAAAAAGGCCTTCCAATGAAGTCAACTTTTAAACATTCATCAGATTATTGTTGCATCTATAATTATAGTTGAGGGGGCACGATGGCTCAGTGGTTAAGATGCCAGGCTTGTCAATCGGAAGGTCAGTGGTTCGAGACCCGAGCGCCATGTGACAGAGTGAGCTTCCGCACTCGCCCCAGCTCTGCCAACCTAGCAATTCGAAAGCATGCAAATGCAAGTAGATAAATAGGTACCACTCCGGTGGGATGGTAACAGTGTTCCGTGCACGTCATGCCGGCCACATGACTGCGGAAGCGTCTTCGGACAGCGCTGGCTCTTTGGCTAACAAACGGAGATGAGCACCGGCCCCTAGAGTCGGACACGACTGTGCAGGGGAAACCTTTACCTTTTATAATTATAGTTATTTCACTGATTGTTTTAAGAATAAGGAAGTGTCCAGATTGACTCTGGACAGTCTTCAAGCATCACCATGAACAGACATTTATGTGTTTGTTTTATGGCATTTCTGTTGTTGATATGGTCTGTCAAGTTGTAGCCAACTCCTAGTGACTCTATGGATAAAAACTCTCCAATCTGTCCTCTTTCACACCACTTTATGCAATTCTTGCAGTTGCATTCCTGCAGTTTCCACTACTCTGTGTATCCACCTCATGCGCTGTTTATCACTTTTTCCACTGATTCATCAGCTCACATTATGTGTCCAAAGAACAAGCGCCTTTGTATAGCATTTCTAGGCTGCTCCAATCCCAATAGAGAAAGATAATGAGGTAGAGATGAGAAGGTGTCACTGGACCATTGAAAGTCCTGGATCTAGCATAGGTTGATGGACACGATCTGGGCTTTGCTTCAAGCAGCAAAATGCCTTACTTTGGCATTGCAAAAGCATTTATTTTAACAGTGAATGTCAATTGCAAAAGTTGGGAACCTGATGCTTGCCAAGTGTCTTTGACTACAAGTCTCATAAGCTTTAGTTTTTCATGACAGTTGATTAGAGATTGTGGGCATCACAGTCCAATATATTTTGAGGACACCGTGTATCCTGGTTAATTCAATGGGAGATACATTGGGGACTCCAGGAAATATTAGCAGCCCTTTCATTCCCATTAATAAATGTTGAAATTTCCTTCTTTTTTTACATGATATGGGCTATATTGGAATAAAGGACTAGAGTGGTCCCTGCCAAAGGATGGTATATAGAAGCACTTTTTATAGCTCTCTGAATTGTTCTTGTTTATAATGATCACACAATTTCACCATCATGTTAAGCTTTTTGTTCGTAATTGTTATATTATGCTAATTTTACTTTTGTCCACTGTGTTTTTAATTAACTGCTTTCTGTTTTCATTTCTCAAGTGCCCTTTCTTTTGATGGAAAGGCGGGATAAAAAATCTGATCAATGAAACTTATGAAATTTCCTCTCGGAGAAAGAGGCGGCTCTGGCCATTTACCAAAGAGCCTGGGTTCTCATTAAGCTTTCCCAGGCAACCCAGAAGTAGCCAGGAAGAGGCCGGGGGTTCCTCCTGAACAGCCCCAGAATGAGACTGCATTGCAGGAAAGCCGCTGAATATCCCAAGCCTGGGGCAGCTGATTCCTTGTGGTCCTGAGCTCTGCATGATAGCATGGAGAAACCAATACATACCTATGCATTCAACTGGGCATTGATGGGCAAGACAATAGCTTTATGTTTATTTTTTTAGGACAGTCCGGTCCCTAAAACCCTTGGGTAACTAGCCAATCAGACTGGATTTAATGGGCTCCAAGGGTCGTTCTAAAACTGGGCAAGTGGAAAGAACTAACATTTTGCAACTACTAGACTCTACCATTGATTTTAGTATTTCTCCTCTATTTGAAGTTGATGACATCCGGACACCTATTATTTTCTTTGCCTCGTAGCTTTCAACCACACACTGGGACAGTCAACCAATTAGAAGGCCATTCAATCAGTTAAGTGCCTGGATTGAATAAATGTTAGCACGCCCAAGGCAAACACTCAGTGGTGCACCTTCCTTCTAGAGCAGTGTTTCTGAACCTTGGCAACTTTAAGATGTGTGGACTTCAACCCCCAGAATTCCCCATGCTGGCTGGAGAATTCTGGGAGCTGAAGTCCACACATCTTAAAGTTGCCAAGGTTCAGAAACACTGCTCTAGAGGTTCTGGGAAGAAAGAGGTTGTCCTTCCCAAAAAGAAAACACTGGGGTTTTTTTTGTTTCCTGAGTTGCCGCAGACAAGAGGTATATTTCATCTCCATTTAATGTAGAGGACATGACATCCCCACTACAGAAACACAATCTTCTGCACTCTGGAACCCTCCAGATGTAATGGGACTGCAATTCCCACAACTCCCAGCCATGCTGGACTGGGAATGCAGGAAGCTGCAGTCCCAACAGATCTGGAGGGTGCCAAGTTGGGGAAGCCTGCAGTGGCACCTCCAAGATAAAATTGAGGGTTTCTGCTGGAAGGAAGACCACAGCGGTTCCTGTGAAAGATGCAGAGTGTGGAAGGATTATTTTCTTCTGCACTATTTTAATTCTGCCTAGTGCCTTGCTTCTGCAGCTCTACCATCTTTAGGATAGACTCACATCTCCCATTTTCTTAAATCAGTTCTGTTTCTGTAACCCTGTGAGGTCTAGGATAGTGTTCCCAGGACCATAGGGATTTTTCTCATTTCCTCCTGAAATCAGAGAAGGCGGGAGGAGAAAGAGGGGGATGGATGGATGGATGGATGGATGTGTTCCAACCTTGGAGGAGGAAATCAAATGCTAGAAATCTCCCAAAGCTTTGGTCGATTGAAAGGAATTGAAGGGTTGAATTCAGGATGGGTTGAAAGGAAACATGCAGGGGGATGAATTTGGATCTGTAGGATCTAATGTTCCATTTCCCCATAGAATCACAATATGGGAAGGATTTAAAACCAGTTTCGGGGTTTATATACAGTAAGGCATTTTCCTGCATCAATTTATTATTTATTTATTTATTAATCAAATTTATCACCATCCTCAATAAGGGAGTAATGAGAGGGGACACTTTGTTTTTTGTTGTAATTCAACAATTCCATAATTTCCAACATTGGAATGAAGTTCACATAGGATGGTGCTGCTCATGGCTCTTCTTGTTTGTTTTGTCTTTGCTGTTCCTTGTGCATGCAACTCTGTGTGTGATGTCACCTCTCTTCTAGAATTCAGACATCCTGAGGAACCATTGTTTATGGTTCAGCAATAAGCCTTGCTTTTCTCCTTGGTCCATATCTCCTCGCTCCCTCCCATTTTCTGTAACAAAAAAGTCCTGTGGCTTTTGACTCTGTTTTCATTAATCGGTTTTGTGATCCTGCCAAACCATGGTTGATCTTCACTTTTGTTTGCTTAAAAAGCAATTTTCTCACTGTAGTTCACGGGGGCTGTTTTCCTTCAAACCATTTTGTAATTATTTGTTTATTTATTCATTATTTAATGGGCATATAGGGCTGCCCAACTCAAACAATGTGACGCTGGGTAGCAATATTAAAGTATAATCTTTCTTTGATGTTTGATCGTTTGCTTATTAGATTGAAATCCCCCAGAAGCTCAAGGGGGTGAGCTGCTGTCCACGTACATTTCGCTGATCGGTCACTCCAGAGGAATCTTCAGCTGTGGTCTGGGGAGAGGCTCTCATTCATTGCCTTGTATTTGGTGCAATAAGGCAACCCCGGAGGTTTTTGTGTGAAGGGCCATGGTCATTGTTGGTGGCAGGGAACACGTCGCCTTGCACCCCTCCAGTTTTTCTGATAACAATACCGTGAGCTTCCATGACTGACGGCGGACTAGAACCAGGGTGCCCCCAATTTTAATTAAACATCTTAACCATGGCAATGTGGTATTTTCTTGGGGTGAGTGGGGGGAAGGTATACAAGACAGAGGATAATTGGGGTTCATTTTCTTCGTGATAAACCATAGCTTAATGCACAATTCAAATACGTCTTGCCTTCTCTCTTCCCCTACCCTTTTAAAATTAAATCTGGAACCTTTTTCCATTCATTGTTTGGCTTTTTTCTTCATACCCAGCCGTAACAAAATCAAAAGTGATGCAACTCACTTGCTACTTTCTCTCTCATTTTGCACATGTCTCTATTTGGGAACCATATTGGGGGTAGAGACCTCTCTGTCAAGCACTAAATCTATTCATGGCATTATGTAATAAAAGACCAAATTTAGCACAGATGGAAGTTTAAAAGATCATTGTCTGCGCAGAAGCAGGACTTTCCTATTCCCAGGGCACTGGGCTTTTTGCTTGCTGTAAAAGCCATTTTTTCCCTGAAATTAAAAGGTTTATAAATATATAGAAACTACTTATAGGCTACTCAGATATCACATTACACTACAATTTAAAACACACACACACACAACGTGCTCAACAATCACAGTGCCCTGGTCTGGTTGTAATACTAAGTCTTAATTGGTAAAATCATACATAAAAGAAACCAAAAGAATTAAACCACATTATTGTGTGAGAAAGGGGCATGGTGGCTCAGCGGGTAAGACGCCAGGCTTGTTGATCGGAAGATTGCAAGTTCGGAGGTTCGAATCCCTAGCCCCGCATGACGGAGTGAGCTCCCACACTCGCCCCAGCTCTTGCCTACCTAGCAATTTGAAAGCATGCAAATGCAAGTAGATGAATAGGTACCACTTCGGTGGGTAGGTAACAGCATTCCGCGCGCGTCATGCGGCCACATGACTGCGGAAGCGTCTTTGGACAGTGCTGGCTCTTTGGCTAACAAACGGAGATGGGTACCGGCCCCTAGAGTCGGACACGACTGCACAAATGTGCGGGGGGAACCTTTACCTTTACCTATTGTGTGAGAATCCAGCTATAGACAATACTCAGACTTTTCATGGTTGCCCTGCACAGGTTCTCTCCATATAGGGGCCAGATTATATCCAAATACAAGCTGTCATACAAATAAAATTCTATCTAACAGTCTGTATTCCCAGTCAATGGCCATGTTGACTAAGTTTTCCGGGAGCTGTAGATACAATTGATCTGAAGGATGACATGTTGGGAAAGTGCTTTGCCAATGTAGTATCTATTAGAATCATGGAATTGGAAGGGACCATTAAAATCATGGAGTCCAGCTGCCTCCCTAAAGGAAAAACAGATAATGAGATCCTGCTCTCCTCTTGTTCCATATAGGTGATCTGTGGCCAAGATGAGGCAACAGAAGAGGAAGAAGAAGAAAATGGAAAATCCTCCAAAGCTCAACAGAGACCCCGAGTGCAAAAGAAAAAAGGCCAAGTCTCCTTAAAATCCTCTGTAACTCCATCTCACTTCCAGAACACAACGCTCTTAGAGTTGGCATCCAGCAACACCCAAGAATTTTGGAATATCTTAGACAGCTTGTCCAAGCAGGGACAAAGCACACAATCCCGTGGAAGAAGAGACTCCCTCACCAACCCTGGTCAGTTCAAGAAAATATTCGGGTGGGGTGATTTCTACTCCAACATCAAGACAGTAAAACTCAACCTCTTAATTACAGGCAAAGTGGTTGATCATGGGAATGGCACAGTCAATGTCTTCTTCCGGCATAACTCCACTGGCCATGGGAACATCTCGGTCAGCTTGGTGCCACCAAACAAAGCGGTTGAGTTTGACCTTGAGCAGCAAATCTTCATAGAGGCAAAGGAATCAAAGATCTTCAACTGCCGGGTGGAGTTTGAGAAGGTGAGCAAAGCGAAGAAGACTACCCTGTGCACTTATGACCCTTCTAAAACCTGTTTCCTGAACCACACGCAGAGCCAGGTCTCCTGGGTTTGCTCCAAGCCATTCAAAGTTATCTGTATCTACATCACCTTCTACAGCATAGACTACAGACTTGTGCAGAAAGTGTGTCCTGACTACAACTACCACAACAATGTTCCTTATTACCCCTCTGGGTGATGACATACCTCTTTTGAATTTAAAGCAACCCAAGTCTCAAATGCCACTTGACTGGGGACTGGGGAAAGAAAATAGACTACAAAAAGATTGAACCATGCCTCACCAATGCCAGGCATGCCACCTGGCTTCTACTAAGAGACATTGGGTTTGGAGGAGAGATTGAGAGGACATGAATGGACAAATCATCCTTGGAACACTTTACCCTTACATGTATGCGTTTAGCCAAAATATTTCAGTGCTTATGGTGGAAAGCCCAAACTGCACTTTCACTTCATCACTGCTATTAACAAGAGATGCAATCCATCAGGGGTGTTACTGTTGAGGTTTGTATTTGTCAACAGCCACTTTGGGGGGGGAGCAATCTGTAGGAGGCCATGTGTCAAGAATGCATAAGACTCAAGCAAACAGTGGACAGGGTCAGGGCCAAGAGGTGATGGGGCCATATTTTGCCTTTTGACATCTCTTTTTCTCATTTTCTCATTGCTTTTTCTAGTTTGCTTCTTTCTCAGTATCCCTGTGACTGATGCTAAGAGAGAATATTCTTCAGAGTAAGTCTGAACTGGTCAGAGAGCTTTTGAATTACTCCTAGAGATTAGATTAAGGGATGCTTGTTGCCTGTGGCCATGTTGTTCACCCCAAAGGTTGACTGTAAGAACAGGTGCTGTTTAACATTTTTTCCAGTGACAGTGACCCCCATGGGTCACATGGAGGGTGTCAAGGGTTGCAGACGGGTGGGCCCAAAGGCACATTCTTAGAAATAAACTCTCCATTTTTTTTTTACCCCATCCACTTCTTTGCTTGAGCATTTCACCATCTCACCCATCCTCTTGCATTTTATCCAATTTTAATACCACCAAGTTTAAGTTAACAGCCAGTGAGAGGAGCTGCATAAAAAGACTTAGAAGGCTGTATTTGGCTCTCAGGTCACAGGTTGTGCACCACGACTTAAGGAGTGGTTTTTGTCCCTTGAGATTGATCTGTCTATTTCCCATTTTGCCACTCTTAAAAACAGCTGAAATCTACTGCCGGCTTCCTCACCCTTCCCCCTCTACCCCTGGTCTCTTAAAAAGTCTGAAAATAGAAAATTGAATTGAAGCACTGGAACATTCAGCACTCCAAAGGGCCATTGCTGGGACATAAATTGTACACGATCAACTGCTTGACATAGTGGTGGAAAACCTGATCCCTTCACTCTAATTCTTTTCAGTTCCATTGCCCTAAGCCCCTCTCCCAACCAATAACTTGGCCCAACGCCTGTTGTAGCCAGGTCCTAGCTGCATCCTTATGGGTCAGCTCTTCTTGAATAGAGCACAGCTACAATTCATCTGTTGTGATGATGTATCTATCAAAACACTGGGGGCTTGGGACAGGTAATGCCAGAGAAAGTGAAAGTTACCCAAATGAAATCATAGGGTTGTCCCTTTGATTTAAATTAATCTTAGCTAATGAATTTTTAAAATGTTAAAAATGATTTGGCCAGAATCTGCAGAAAACAAATTGGATGGAATTGGGGGCTGAGACATAGCAAGAACTTCAGCAGGAGAAGGTATGACCTGGAGATGGAGGAACTCTTTCAGCTCAGCTTTATCCTTTATCCTCCTTGGACTTGAGGAGCCCCCTGGGATGTTGGAAGCTATCTGCCTCTACGTGGCCAGGTTTTGCCAGCATGTTGGAAGTTCCTACTTTAGGAAATAAAAAACATTCATTTTTTTCATTACATTCTTGTAATGTCTCTCCAAACGTTTGAGACAGGGAGGGAGAAACACTGTTTGGTCAAGGAGGTAGGAGGACAAGGCACGTCCTAGCACTACTGGACAAGGGAAGACGGAATCAAGTCTGGGTGGAGCCACTCCCAGGCTCTCGGGAGGGATAGCTTGCCTGCCAAGGAATTGCGAAATTAGCCCTTGGGCTGCAGGCAGTTCTAGGCTTGCAGAGTTCCCATCACGTCTCTAAGACAGAAAATGTCACATTAGAAGAGACAGGCAGATCTTCAGTTCAAGGCATTAGGAAAGTGGAATTGAGAATATACCCCTCTATGTGTTTAAGCATGGCGTACAAATGGCAGAAATGCGTTATTTACTGTTGCTATTCCAAGATTATGTGAAAATATGACAGATCCCAATCCGCTGTCCTCAGAATGTGTTGGACTACAGGTGTTATCATCACCTGCGTGGCACCAAGTTGAGGGATCCTAGTCTAAAAGCTACTCTAAAGCAGTGTTTCTCAACATTGGCAGCTTGAAGATGTGTGGACTTCAACTCCCAGAATTCCCAGCCAGCATGGTGGCTGGGGAATTCCAGGTGTTGAAGTCCACCCATCTTCAAGTTGCCAACGTTGAGAAACACTGTTCTAAAGGATGCGTAGCCATTTGGTTCCAGCCTCAAATGCTTCTAGAATGCTGAAAGATATATGGGACACAGAGAGAGAAATTCCCATATATTTTTAATAGCACTTTTTTCCCCTTGAGGTATGAAAAAGGGATAGAGGAAGACATACTATGTGTAACATCTGCATTGGCAACCATTTCCACCTCACTGGTCAACCACTCACTTGGTTTAGATTCTGGCTTAATGGTCTTTGGAGAGTCTCTCTTTAGCTGGAAATATGCACACATTTGCATGCTTGGGAGCCTCATGCTGAGTGAACCTTGCGCCCCTATCTTTTTACCCTGAATGCACCACTACTCGTCTATAAAAGAGATTTAGCAAGCTTGCTACAGAGCTTTCAGTCTTGGACAGCTACATATTTCTTGGCTGCAGCTAACATTGTGAGAAGAGAGAAATAACAAAGGAAAGGATAGGAAAAGAAAATCACAGTCCACCTTGTTTTAATGCCCTGTCCAAACAACCCTTTTTTTAACAACTTAGTAGCTGATCATCAATACGTAGCATGCACACACTGCATGAAGGTGGAATTTGGTGCTACTCAAATTCAGGTGGCAAAACCAAATGTTACTATTTTTCAGTCCCCCAATTTATGCTTTTTTCCAAAGAGAAATTCATTGTTCTTTCATTAAAAACTGATATACCTTCGTATCAGGGAAAGCTGCCAAATTTGGTTGAAGTTCTGCATCTGTACCAAATGCTTTCTGATGCTCATTGGCACAAAAGCACATGGAGGTACTGTGGGGGCAATGAACACAGCAAGTGGCAGTAATAAAGAGCTTGCGAGCACCTGGGCATCTCTTGGTCCTCAGAAAAAGCATCTGCAGCCTGCCCAATTAAAATAAAATTAACGTTAAGAAAAGAAATAGGCCTGTGTAAAGCTTCCAAAGGGTTTTTTGCTTCAACAAAGGTTTGTGTGAAGCATCCCCATGAAGCTGCTTCACAAAGCAGTGTGGTCCCCTTGCTTATAAACATCAACAAAGCAGCCACTTTACTTCATTTTATCTCAGCTCTGAGGTCTCCTCTGGCAGTTCCAACAGCCAGAAAAGATGCTCTGCATATGCACTATGCAGACACAAAGCCTCTTCTGGCTGATGGAATGGCTGGTCAACGCTCCAAGGCAATGTGAAGTTGCTTGATGAAGTGAACTGTGCTGTCCCCACAACTGAAGAAGGTGAATCAATGTGCCTCACAGGCCCTCTAATAAAAATGGTCAAAATTTAACATCATCGTCACATCTTATAAAATGTCAGCAAGCTTGCTCAAGATTTCACAAAGCCTCATGGGAGAACATTACAAGCTCGTGTTTCTGGTTCTAGTAAGAATGCAGGGTAAGACTGTCAGCTTCTCAGGAGATGTGATGATCTCAAGAGATTGCAAATGATTTGTGGGGGGAGGGCACCCTAGCCCCCAGGCAATGTCACTTGGGACTTGAAAAAGTTGCTGACTGCTGACAAACACTGCACAAATGCAGTGCACAACCAGGTTATGGTTGTACATAGTAGGGAGTCCCACACCTAGTACAGCAAATTCACTTGGAGAAATATTTCCCAGATGTATTTTGCAGTTGCTAACTTAGCTTTTCTGGCTTCAGATTTGAGGCTTTGCTTTAACATTAGTCCTAGACTCATTGGATTGCCCCAGGCAATTAATTCTGAATGGGCTGCCCATGTGTTGATGACCTACCTCACAGGTTACTGTCATAAGAGATGAGATAATAATTTATAAAAACTTTGGTGCTATCAAACAGCCTTCCCCAATGTGGTGTCCACCAGAAGTGTTGAACTTAAATTTCCACAATCCCCAACTAGCATGACTGATGCTGTAGGAGTTGAGGTCCCACATCTTTAGAAGACATGAGGCTGTGAGAAATTGTTATTAAAAATGTTTGGAAAAAGATTTGCTTCTCTCCTGCTTTTTCCAACTTTCTATGCTGCTCCCATCGATCTACCTAACATTCATCTTTCTCCAAGGGTTCTCCTGCTTCTTTGTGCCAGATCATTATTTTGCCTACAGTTTGCTCCATAATTTCCTCTTACTCTCTGATTAAAGAATGGCCACACTGATTGTATCATGTATTTATTTTTAATACTGTCATTGAAATGGAAAATAAAGTTTCCTTCTGCACGGCAGAGGGACAGTATGAAAAGTGGCTTTTGGTTTTGTTTTTAAAGTTAAGAGAAACCTCTTTTTTCTAGGCTAATAAATTTATGAAGAGATGGATCATGTAAATGCACCCAGGACAAGTTTTAAAATGCAAAATGTTGGGGAAGTGACTTACACCTTTCTGTGGGATTTTTACCTAAACTCTGCTCTTCAACATCTTTGATTTGGTTCATAGTTGACATACGCCCTTCAAAAATGTTATTCCCCAAACTCCATGGCTTTGTACCTAAGGTAGGACTAGAACTCACAGTCTCCTGGTTTCTAGCCTGGTGCCTTTAACCACTAAACCAAACTGGCTCTCCATGGAACCCTACAGATCGGCAGAACATAATTTGAAAAACTCTGGCTTAGATACTGGCTTTGCCAAAGAAATGTAACCAGTAAGGTTTACCAACATCAAAAGACAGCATCCTAACAGCTGCTCAGTTCCTCTGCCAATTAAAAAAAGAAGCCAGATGTGTTGATGAAGGATGAACATCTAGACCAAATGAAATTTTTGCCAGTGTTTCTCTGAATTCAAGGTAAGTTGTTTACAACTTGCAAAAAAAGAAACAGAAATCAAGGTATGTCATTCCCATTAAAAAGAAAACAAAAACCACTTGGATTCATTGTTCTTCCTTGGGAGGTGTTTTTAAGTTCCATAATCCATGCTGAGCAGCATCTGAGCATTTGGCATCAGTCTTAGCTTCTTGGGTAGCTGCCAGAGTCCAGAAAATGACTTTCCAAAACTCCTTCTTATATTTTTCCCCCTTTGCACACAAAACAAACTGGAACATTCATCCTGGCCCAGATTTTACCCCATAGTACCAGTGATATAGCATCCTGCTGGAGCACACGGGCAAACAGTAGTCATAGTTACATCAAATCATCCAGCCTTCCTTAGAGGTCTGCAATGTCCAGATAATTTTTAATTTAATTTAATTTAATTTTCTCTTAAACCAGGACTCAGCTCTGTATTTGAAATAGGTTATTTTTGAAGGAGCCCTTACAAGAAAACTGCTACCTATCAGGGGGATTACACATAGTAGCATTTTGGTATCAGGGTAGGATTGGTGGGGTACGGAGAAAAGCACAGAATAAATGGTAGTTGGAAATGATTTATTAGGCTATTGTCCCAATCCAATTCCAGTGAACAGCAGAAGGATGCACAGATGCTATAACATCTGTGGAGCTGCACAGTGGCAAATGCCCAATTGTGCAAAATCTGCTACATCCTGAAATATACAAGTAACACTCTAAGATCTACATGTGTTACACCACTGGATGTGGTCTGTTGTATTCAAAAAGATACACCTACACCCTAAACACATCTGACGGCAAAGCACCTGGTGCAGATCAGAGTACATGAATAGTGGAAAGAAAGGAAGAAGTCAGATGAAGATATTCATTCTCAAAATAAACTTTGATATGCAGCAAGTTTAACACAAAAACAGCCAGTAGAACTGCTTAATAAAGATGCTGCAGTGGCAACTTGAGTGTCCATGCTTTGCATCAACACCCATGGAAGGAAGTGGCTTCAGCTTCTGTCTTGAGAGAAGGAACCCATCTTAGTCCGTACATGATGTTTGAAGACCAACAAGAAGGGCTGGCTATTGTGATTGCGACACACTGCAGAAAGCCCTTATGCACCATTTGGCTTGTCAGTGGGACAAAACCCACCAATCATCTGTTGGAACCTATGGAAGACACAACAGCTGTATCCTCTTAGCACATGTAGTGTGTGTGTGTGTGTGTGTGTGTGTGTGTGTGTGTATGTGTATGTATATGTATGTATGTATGTATGCCTGCGTGCGTCATGCTGGCCACATGACCGCGGAAGCGTCTTCGGACAACGCTGGCTCTTCGGCTAACAAACAGAGATGAGCACCGGCCCCTAGAGTCGGACACGACTGCACAAATGTGCGAGGGGAAACTTTACCTTTACCAAAGAACAATCAGACACTGAGCTTGGCTATAGGGCAAGGGCTATAAGTTCGGAGGTTCGAATCCCTAGCCTCGCGTGACGGAGTGAGCTCCCGCCCCAGCTCTTGCCAACCTAGCAATTCGAAAGCATGCAAATGCAAGTAGATGAATAGGTACCACTTTGGTGGGTAGGTAACAGCGTTCTGCACGTGTCATGCAGCCACATGACCGTGGAAGCGTCTTCGGACAACGCTGGCTCTTCGGCTAACAAACAGAGATGAGCACCGGCCCCTAGAGTCGGACACGACTGCACAAATGTGCGGGGGGAACCTTTACCTTTACCTATGTATGTATGTATGTATGTATGTATGTGTATATATATTATATTATATTATATTATATTATATTATATTATATTATATTATATTATATTATATATATTATTATATATATATTAGAGAAGGCAATAGTGCAGAAACTCAAGAAACTCAGAGTGATTCAGGTTACAGGATAGGCTTCAATTTCTCAGGGGATGATCCTGGGACCTAAAACTGGTTTATTACCTTTAACAACACTAACATTTCTCAGTTTGAATAGAGCACCCCCAAAACAATCCTGAAGTTGGTTAGGAGATGGTTATTTATGTATACATATTTGTTACTCATCTTATGGAACAGCTCTTGGGGTAATGTATAGCTTACAAACACACACACACACACAGTCATAATAAAACAATCAATTAAATCAGAAACTTAGCAGCCAAGACTAAAATAGCAGTTTCTAATTTGTTCAGAACAGATCTCTATCAGTAAACAGAATATTATAGAGAGAGACCTAATGTTTTTATAAACCTGCACCTAAAGCTAAGGACAGAACTGCCCCGTACTATTTATCTCTCTGACTGAGATACCGTTGCCTTTGAGATAAACAATCATTCATTCAACTCATAATCATCATCTATGTGTGAAGTACAATAATGCATGAAGACAATCACAAATAAAGAATGGGCTTCAGTACTGTTCCTCCAAAAAGAGAGAAGAAAACCTGGGTTCACGCATACAGGCTACCCACCCTCCCACCGCTGAAAAATAAGCGCCTTCCCAAATTTTGAAAATCCTGGGGATGTGAATCCCAATTGTGTTTCACTGTGGCAAATACTTTGCTCTCTGCCTTAATGCCCCCAACCGGGAAATGGAACAGCGAAAGCCATGCCCAGCTATGACGCAAGGGCAGGGCAGGGCAGAGGAGATCCAGAAAGTATTTGTTTAGTTAACAGCCCTGTTAAGTAAAATGCAAAAAAACCAAAACCAAAACACCACACTTTTTCTAAAAGTTGGAGTTATATTACATTAAGGGTGGGGGTTGATAGGTCTTTAGAAAAATTAATAAGTCTGCTTTCAAAAAGGGATTGCAGTGGGAGGGAGAGGCAAAGGCAGAGAATCTGGTTTCCAAAATTGAGAATGTCAGAGCTTGATGGTCTCTCCAGCGTTCTGATCACATCAGAAGCAGAGGCTGCATTTATTCCCATTTACAGGAGATGCTTCCTGCCCATTTGCTAATAAATAGATTCCCTTGTCTCACTGGGAAAGGGGGGAAAAAGTCCTCTAATTTAAATTTAATGAGCCTCTAAAGCTAGAGCCTCCAATAACCTTTGCTCCAGCTTATCCAGAAAAGCAGCCACTTAGAACAAACACCTAAGTCAAATCTACCATGCTTAGCTGTTAACAGCGAAAGGGAACTAGCACAGCTGCCCACGCTGCAACCATCTGCCTGGCTGAACTCCTTATAAAGGACACGGAGGAAGAACAGAAATCAGAAACAACTGGGAGACCAAAGAGGAATATGTTTGTGTATCGGGGGGAAAAAAACCCACACTAACTATGTGAAATGTAAAATTGGGGTTCCCTTCTTTAAGATTTCGTACTTCTACATTCAGGGGCGTGGTGGCTCAGCGGGTAAGACGCCAGGCTTGTTGATCGGAAGATCGCAAGTTCAGAGGTTCGAATCCCTAGTCCCGCACTAGCTCCAGCTCTTGCCAACCTAGCAATTCAAAAGCATGCAAATGCAAGTAGATGAATAGGTACCACTTCGGTGGGTAGGTAACAGCGTTCTGTGTGCGTCATGCCGGCCACATGACCGCGGAAACGTCTTCGGACAACGCTGGCTCTTCGGCTAACAAACAGAGATGAGCACTGGCCCCTAGAGTCGGACACGACTGCACAAATGTGTGGGGGGGAACCTTTACCTTTTTACCTTTTACTTCTATATTCACAGCTGAGGCTTTGCCCTGTATCTGGTACATAATCCAATACCTCGAAGGTCTTGGGTTCCACTAAAGAAAAGAAGCCAGCTTCTAGTCCTCGTATCTGCATCAGACTGAAGATGAAGGCCTCCTCTGATCAAATCAGAGTGCTGCAGAGTGATAAAAAAAATGTTCCAAGGAGCTTGGCCCATTGGGGATGAGTTAAATTACGCGGAATAGGCATGGCATACAATTAGGTAGAATTGCCAACCCAAGGAGGAAAACAGAAAGAAATGTAAGATCACGACCAAGACAATATGTCCACTTTGCCTAATACTATTTGATTCAGGAGCGGGTATCCTATTTTAATCTGGGATTTGCATTTTCAGTTCGTTTCTTGCCTGGAAGCTGCAAGGAGCTTGTCAGATAAGGAAGTGAGACCACTGGGGTAGGGATGAAATTTTTCAGCCCAGTTTTCGGCAGCACAAATCAAGGGTGAAGAACCTGTAGTCCTCCAAATATTGATGAATTATGACTCCTAGCAGCCAGTCAGCATGGCTAACAATGAAGGATGCTAAAAGTTCAGCATTATCACTTCAACAACAGTAAAATATTGTTCCCTAATTTTTGTTCTGTTCCAGCTGACACAGTTCTACATAGTACAAAGGTAACCTGATATCCTTTGGCAAATTTAAATGCAAGTTTCACTATTTATGTATAGCTGTTTATGGATTCAAATAAGAAAACAGTGAGTATAGCAAGTGCAGAAGTTTGGACACCCTTTCAGTCAGTACTTTTTAACACTTCCTCTGGCAGAATAACAGCTTCCAAACTTTTCCTGTAGCCTTTCCAGTCTTGATACTGGATTTTTCCCACTCTTCCTTGCAGAAATCTTCTTGCTCAGAAATGTTCTAAGGTCTCCTTGCATGCACTGCATGTAAAAAGAGCTCCCCAGAGTCTGTCAACCATATTCAAGTCTGGGGATTATGAAAGCTATTTCCAAACCATTATTTTTCTTTCCTGTAAATACTCCATGGTTGATTTGGAAGTATGTTTTGGATTGCTGCCTTATTGAAATATCCAACCTCTTTTCAGCTTTAACAACTTCACTAACAGAGGGATATTTGCTTGAAGATCAAGAGAAATCTTGGCCAAAATTGCATGAAAACTGGTCAAATCTGCAAAACAGAACCCATTTTTTGTTATAGGTCAGTGCAAATGACTTGCTGAAAGGTTTGGCTGATGCTAGAGTAGGCAGTCCACAGTACAATATTGTTTGTACAATTCTGCTTGGGAGAATCATTGTCAGAAGGAAATCTTTTCTCCAACTTCATGAGAAAAGTGACTGTCTAAAGTATGCAAAGAGAAACCTCAACAAGCTTGAAACATTTTGTGGAAGAAGTCCTTTGGACTAATAGAACAAAAGTGGAACTGTTCAGCCACAACTGTACAAGATATATTTGGAGAAAAAAGGGTGATGCATTTGAAGAAAAACAATCTTGCCAATTGTTAAGCATAGGGGTGGCTCTGTTATGCTTTGGGGTTATGTGACAGTCTGTGGCACAAGAGATATTGGGTGGGTGGAAAGAAAAATGTGTTCAACTAAATATCAACATATCTTAGAAACTAATGTCCCAGAGTCAGTGAAGAAACCGAAATAGAAAAGAGGGTGGATAATTCAGTAAGACAGTGATCCAAAACATACTTCCAAATCAACCATGAAGTACTTGTAGGAATGGCTTTTACAGTCCCCAGCCTGAATATTACTGAAAATCTCGGGAGATCTCAAACATGCAGTGCTTGCAAGGAAACCTAAAAAGATTGAAAAGCAAAAATAGAAAGGCTCTTAGTTGACTACGGGAAATGTTGGAAGCTGTTAATTCTGTGAAAGGAGGTGTTACAAAGTATTGAATGAAAAGGTTCCAAAGTTTTGCACCTGCCATATTCACTCTTTTCTTATGAATATATACACAACTGTACATAAATAATAAGTATGCATTTAAATTTGCAAAAAGATGACATGTTATCTTTGTACTATGTAGCGGTTGTGTTAGCTATCGTTCACTCAGAGATTCACTGAAACATACAATTTGACCAGGGGTGCCTAAAAGTTTGCATACAACTACATAAGCTTTCAGTCATAATTAAACTGGGTATAAACTTAACTGTGCTGAGTGAGATTTCCATGCAGAATATTCTTCTATAAAGCCAAGTGGTAGAAGATGGATTCCTGAATTTTAATGGTTTCAACATCCCCAGCTAGCATAGCCAATGTTTCACAGATAAAATATGTTGTATTCCTGTGGCCTTTGCAGAGCCATAGTTTCCCCATCTCTGATGAAAAGCTTCCATTGATGAAATGCTATCAGCCCATTCAAGCTTGCAAGTTTAATAAGCTTATTAACGAAGTACAGAATATCCCTAAATAAAGCCCTAGCACTTCCAAGCAACAGTATTATGACATAATTGCTCAGTGTCACGCAGTGAATTTTATGAGCTGGTGATCCAGGCAACAACCCCGCCCATTTCTAATATTTTAATATTTTTTACAATAAATCTATTAAGTAGGAAGAAATATAACGTTACCTAATATTGTTCTGAATGTTAGGGTCTAGGAACAATGGAATTGCTTGGAATTGTCCATCTGGCAGCATATTCTTCCTCACAAGAAGACAAAGCCTCTTTTGTCCAATACTATCTAATATTTTGCAAGTAAAAATAGGACATTAGAGACATGCAACATATTTATCCTTTTCTATGATGGAAGGAGAGGCCCCATCCTCATTGGTGCTGAGACTCTTATTTATTTATTTATTTATTTATTATTTCAATTTATTCCCCGCCCATCTCCCTTGCAAGGGACTCTGGGCGGGTTACAACAATTGAAAGTTTAAAAATACAAAAACAGTATCTAAAATACATTGAATAATAATAATAATAAATTACATAAAATCCAAGGGGGGACCGCAGGATGGACCATACCACTACGGGGCCAGCCAACCCCAGGAGGCACTGCCGCCTCTGTCGTCCCAGGACCGGCGGCAGAGCCAGGTCTTAAGGGTCTTCCGAAAGGCCAGGAGTGAAGGGGCCAGTCTCACCTCTGGGGGCAAGATATTCCACAAGGCGGGCGCTATCCAAGCAAAGTCCAACTTCTGCTTCCATAGGCTGTCACACTGAGAGGACTTGAATACTCAGCTCCCAATATTATAAATGAAATCATTATGTGCTGCTGTTCTGGGGGGTGGGGAGAGTTTTGAGGGGTGAAGTTGTGCAGTTTGGCCTTCTGATCTCTCAAAGGGCTACATGAGGCCATCTGATGACATGACATCATCAGCAAAAGTGATGGTGTGGATTTTTTTCAGTCTGTGTTCTGGCATTGATTTTTTCAGGTCTTTAAGGGTGGGAACTAGGACAGGAGACCTCTGTGAGGTCAACGCCTCCTGTGCTCACCCTTCACACCCCAGACCCTGAAAATGATCCCAAATTATCACATGGAGGACTTATTTCAGGTGGGGGTGGGGGTTTTTCTGGCATTTTGGAGAGATGTTTAAGAGTGGGAAGAGGAATGGTTTGCTTCCCAGAGATCTCCCACTCTAATTCTCATTCCTAAAGTCTTCTGGGAAAAATGCAATTGCCACAACAAAAACAAGGCTGACATTGACCTGGAAAATAGCAATTTAGGGATGTTTTTGTGGGTTTCGAGTGGGAGGGATCTGAGGGAAGGAAAAAACAATGCAGCTGAAATTGGGACTTTTTGCCACCAAAATTCAGTAGCACAAACTCAAGGACCCAGGAAGCTGGCTGCAGATCTGGCACTAGGGACAGAGTGTGGCTTGTAGGGTGCCCACCCTTGTGCAATTCGGATCTTTTCCACTTCAACGGATTTTTCTGTAACAAGGAAAAGACAGAGCAAGCAATGCGAAAACATTTGCAAGTAGAACACAGTATCTTATCTCCTCCACCGTTGAGGTTCTATGACTGAGGCAGGCCAATTGCATGATAGATTTCTAATCTGGAAACAATCCAGCTGTAGGTAGGTATTTGATCATACTACAATGGTGTGTTGTGTTGTGCACTTGTTTCTGAAGCAAGGTGTGTTAATAAGGTAACCATAGCAGCATGGTTTAAATTTTCATAGCAGCAATTTGAAGGAACGGGATGAAAAGAATCTATGCATTGTCATTTTTATTTTATTTATATTTATTTTTGCACTGCTTTCGCAAAAGATCATTAATGAGGCAGTTTACAATAGCAGTTCTATAATAAATTAAATAAACCATAAAATAAAACAGAAGCAAATAGTAGATTGATTGTGATTGATTATGTGACATTAAGTCAGTGTCAACTCTTAGCAACCACATACTGTAGATAGATTTTCTCCATGATGATCTGTCCCTAATCTGGTCCTTCAGATCTTCCAATGGTGCACCCATTGTCACTGTAACTGAGTCCATCCACCTTGCTGCTGGTCGGCCTCTTCTTCTCTTTCCTTCCACCTTTCCCAACATTAAAACATTCTCCAGAGAGCTAGACCTTTGCATAATGTGTCCAAAGTAGGATAATTTGAGCCTGGCCATTTGTGCCTCAAGTGAAAACTCTGAGTTGATTTGTTCAATGATCCATTTGTTTGTTTTCTTGCTGTCCATGGTATTCCCAGGAATCTTCTCCAATACCAAAATTCAAAAGTGGCAACACTCTTTCTATCCTGCTTCTTCAAAGTCCAACTTCTGCTTCCATAGGCTGTCAGTGGGAATACCATTGCTTGCAGTATTCTGATCTTTGTAGGTATAGACCCATCATGGCATCTGAATATCTTTTCCAAGGCCTTCATGGCTGCTCTACCAAGTGCTAGTCTGCGGCATATTTCTTGATTACTTGTTCCTTTACTGTTGATGGTTGATCCTAAAAGGCAGAAGCTTTCTACCACTTTGATATTTTCACTGTCAGTTCTAAGACGAGTTGTTGTACCTGTTGTCATGAGTTTGGTTTTCTTTATATTTAATTCTAGTCCCATTTTTTCACTCCACTCCTTGACTTTTATTACTAGAGTTTTAGTAGAACACATATTTAAACCCTGGAATGTTAGATTAACTCACGGCCTATATATTTTATGTTTAATTTTCTACGACTTCCCTGCTTAAAAGCACCCCTCACCCCCAATTACAGCTTAGTCTAACACTTCCTCAGATCTCATGATGCGGATCGAGTATGCAAAAAATTATGCCAGAGAAGAGCAACTTTTTCAGGCAGTAAGCATCAGTGCAAAAAAAAAAAATTAAAGAAAGCTCAAATCTAGCACAATCTCAGGTGACAATGCAGAGAACTTGTGGCATTCAGCTATCTCATGAGACTTCAACTCTTTAAATGTAGGGGTCAGTAGGCATCATAGGGGGTTTGAAGTACTAGGGTGCCTTTGAGATCACATTACCAATCCTTGGCTTATATGATAATAAACTGTCTGGTCATTCAGGTAGCACAAAATTATTTGTTATTTGGCAGCAGTGCAGTAATGTTGCTTCCCATCAAGAAATAAAATCAAGATTTATCTATGTTCTGAGCAGAGACTGTATTTCTAGGTCTGGCTTACAAACTACATTTAACTGGGATGGGAGGGAAGCATGATATCTGAACTCCAAAACCCAGCTAACTCACCTAGCCAAAAAACTGATTGAATCACTCTTAATTAACTCTCCCCCAACCCCATTGTGGAAACTCCTTACTGAAGGCTTTAATGGTCCACCCCCAGTTGGAATGCCTAGAGAGACAAAAAACCATAAACAGAGCTTCTTTACCCCCTCTTCCCTAAGGCTGTTTTGCTTTTCATAGTTTTCATCCCCTATATCTGCAATGGATCTGGGGTGGAAAAGGGAAGCTTCCTATTTGGGCTGGTGGGTGCTGAGTATGGCTACCCCATAGCACCACCATCACAGATTTATGATTATGGATGATTACTTATAAACTACAACAGCAACAACAAAATGTGGGGAAGGAGAGGACCAGCCTCTCAGTTTCCTTTGAGGTGGCTGGGACAAATGTAAATTGTACCCTGTGGATCAACAAAATGGGAGAAGGGATTGCGGGGTCATCTCTGAGAACATGGCCCTAGAGCAGTGTTTCTCAACCTCAGCATCTTTGAATCGCTGAGTTGAATGTGTGGACTTCAACTCCCGGATATGCTGGTCTATGACTGTAATAAAGATTTGATTTGATTCAACTCCCAGAATTCCCCAGCCAGCATGTTGAAGTCCACACGTCTTAAAGTTGCTGAGGTTGAGGAACACTGTCCTAGTGTTGTAACACTTGAAAAATTCTAGGGCAGAGCTTTCCAAACTGTGTGTCGCAACACAAAAGTGTGTCACCACAGTCTGGTGTGTTGCCACACAACCCGGAAGCGCTGATCATCATCAGCGCTTCCGGGTTTTCCCGCGGCGACACACCAACGGCGGCGCGCAAAGACCGAAAGCGGCAGCAGCACTTCCGGGTTTTTGTGCGCTGCCGCAACAGCGGCACTTCTGGGTTTTCCCGCGGCGACACACCAACGGCGGTTGGTGTGTCACCGCGGGAAAACTTTGGAAAGCCCTGTTCTAGGGCATACTGTGTGTGCACATGCAAAATCATTTCCAAAAGTAAGGTATCACCATGATGAACAGGAAGAGCTGGAGATTATAGGAACCTTCACTTTGAGTACATCTCCGTAGAAGAGACACTGGGAAGCAAAGTCTGCCTTCATTGTGCCCTGTTCATTGTGAGCTGTTCAGGGCCATCTGGCTCTCCACAGTTTGGAGGCCAAGTGCTGGCATATTCTGAGTCTTCATCTAATGCAGCAAACAAACAACTACAAAAAAAAAAGCCTAACAGAAAAAAAGCAATTATTGGGCAAGCTACTTGCCGAATAAGAAGCTGCTGCCAAAGTAATATGTCATATTGCAGGGGAAAAGATGAAGAAAAAATTATCCGCCTCCACATCTGGGACCGTTTCTTTTCTCTTCAAAGGCCAAGGAAGAGCAGGACAGAGGTGGGGGTGCCTGCACAAGTCTCCATATTGACAAAAAACGAGTCATCTCTTGCAGAGGGGGGAACTGGATAGCTGCCACCTCACCGCTCACAGATTCCGATTTTGGCTGGTGCAATCTGACCCTTCAAAAGTCACTTTCCTGGGGTGATGCAAAAAAATAATAGATTCCTGTCGCGTCTCTGACACAGTGGTTTCTTTTTGCGCTTGTAAATGGAGCTCGAGTAGCAGGGAACAGCCATTTTGAATGCTAGCCCTGAGAGATATGGCTACTGGTTAAGTTGACTTAACTGGAGGAGAAGGTATTTTTCTGTTCTTACAGAGTATTATGATGAACTGAAAGATACATATTTTCTAGAAGCAGTTGTACCATATGCTCTACCTCTAAGACATTAGAAGTCTCGGGAATGTCTTCCTTTCCTTTGGAATGATGCTAATGTAGGCTGATGGCATTTCTGTGGGGCAAGAACTTTTATTTCCCTGTATATACAGAAGAAGAGGAGGGATTCCCCACATTAATGCTCCCAATAGGTCATTTCTCCCCAGCAGTTTCTCATACAATGTTGGGCCAAGACAAGTCATTGATGCCTTTTCCCTCTTTCCAGCACCCCAGCTGTCTTTCTCTCACAGGCACATTTCTCAGCCAAGACTAAACATTGCTGATTCATTTTGACACAGTGGTTAAATGAGTGTCTGGACCAATGTTTCTCAACCTTAGCAACTTTAAGCTGGCTGGGGAATTCTGGGAGTTGAAGTCCACATCTCTTAAAGTTGCTAAGGTTGAGAAACACTGGTCTGAACTATCAACACCCCACTCAACCCTCTCTCAACCCAATTTACCCCATAAAGTTGTTATTGTGAGGATAAAATGAGGGAAACCCCTATGTGCACCATTTTTGAATTCCCAAAGCAAAGATGGAATATAAAGGTAAAACTAGAATTAAAATAATAAACAAAATAACATTCTAGTAGCTTCTCTTTATAGCCACAAATGCACAGGAATTAGGAAATCCTTGTAAACCTTATTACAATATTATATTATTTTTAGACTTCTCTAAAGAGGAAGCAAGCAAGGCAATTAAAGTATTGATTCAAAGTCAGGCTGGGAACGTACTCCTTAATTTAACATGTAAAATTCACACATTTTCCTTCTGATTTTTCTCCATACTCCCATATAGTGGCTGATTCACACAACATCCTTACCCAGTTCGGTGAAAGACCTCACAACTACACTCACACAATTTAAGCTTTATTAGTTTTAACCACCTTCTTCTTCTTGTTTAGCACCAGGCATAAAACAATACCATTTGGTTATTTTATTATTAAATGTATGTTAAGAACCTAGGAAATGGGTTAATTCAGTAAGTAAGCTAAGTGTGTTATGCAACCCCTGCCAGTAAAACAGAGCAAAACCTTCTATTTGAAAATATAGCAATTAAAAAATGCTGTTCTAGCCAGGGGGTATCTGTCCCTGTTTATGTACTGAGTTATCATTATTGTATTGGAGTTGAAATTAGAAAAAGGGTTTTGCCTCCAGCAAACCTGAGCAAATTAATCCACACATAGATATTACAGAACCACCAACCGAGTCTTCTAATGTGTTTCGTTATTGCAGGGATGGGTAACCTTTTGTGGCTTGGAGGCTGTATTTACATTTTTGAAGGGATGGAGACCACATAAGTAGGGGGAAATGGATATAACATGAGAAAGGGCCTTACCAGGATATGCTGCATTTTCCTGAGTTTCAGAGAGGGAATTTCTGAAGGGTTTTGTGGTGGTTGGTTGGTTTTCTAATGATGCTAAGGTTATTTTAGGGATTACTTTACAGGCAGCTTGTGGGATCTTCCTCTTTATGGACTTACAGTGTCTTTATAGCATCACTGAGCCATTGCTGAGGTGATATAAATCCTGTCTTCATTTCTGCTCTAGCAGCACAATGATGGTTGGATGACACTAGAAAGACAATATAAATCTCTGATGAGGAAATGGCCTGTATTCATAGAACATAGTTAATCAGGTCAAGTAAAGACCATGGGGCAACTTGGGGCCAGGCACCCCGCCTCAGCCCAATCTAGTTTACAGGGTGGTTGATGTACAGTAGGGATAAACTGAGGGAAAAGCCTATCTTGGGTTTTCAAACAACAAAAAACAAACAGAGGGAGGATAGTGATCAATCAGTAACAAAAAATAATAAACATAACTAGCAGGTGTGTTCACATAATATACTAAGCTTGATTAGTGTTAATTGTGTGTATTTGAGGGGTTGGCATGTTGTTATAACCTAGCCCATTTGATTAGTTTATGGCTCAAAGTAATGAACAGATTCAGAGGATGGGTTAATGCAGTACTAAGATTCAGTCACAGTTTGTGTTTCTCCCTCAAAATGGCCGAACACCATGCCATCAGTTCTCAGCCATCATTGTTGGAGGGGGTGGCAGGGTGTAAAAATGAGGCTCTGGGGCCATATGTGGCCCTGGGGTCTCAGGCTGTTCCCTCTCATAGGTGTCCACAGGGCAAGAAGGGGGAAAGTGATGTCATGGCCATTGTGACATCATCATGCAAATGATGTAATTTACATGGCTTGTACTGGGCACTTACTACATCATCCCCGTAAGAATTACCTTCTTCATTCATCAAGTAAATCATCCAGACCCAAACCTGGGGCTTATAACTCAAATTAAACTGAGGCAAGAGGGCTGTTCACCAAGTACAAGTACCCAAGGCACACTCCAAATGCAAACTGGAGCCTCTAATTACTATATAACGAGTTCAACTCAGCATGCTCTTTTCCTCCCACTCCTAATATATTAATAAAAGAGTCAGCAACACTAAAATGTTGTTGGGGAGGAATGCGTGCACTCTCAGTACAGGAACGGAAGCAACTCAAATCAAGGCTTAATTTGTATCTAAGCTATGGATACAATATGGAATATGGAAACTGCATCCCAAAGGCCTCTGAACATGTGCAGAGTGGATTTCTATCATCAGGAAGTAAAGGCAAGCAACCAGCCAGGAACTTTTTTTTTAAGGATAATTACCCCAAGCTTCACACACACACATGGGAATGGGGCGCAACAACATACTGCATGTAGGTGAATATAGTCAGATGGATTTATATTTTAAATTCAAGGATTAATGGATCAGTATCATCCCAATAGTTCTTTCTATATTTTGGGTTTCCCCACACACTCCCCTTTATTGGGCAATTGACTTTAATAGAGAACAAGCAATGAGAAAAATTAGATTAGCATAGGATGCGGTGAGAAGAAAGGGAGGATTCAAATGAATCCAGGTCCTCTGTTTTAAAAGGTCTCTTACTGCAGCTTATCCTGGCTTTAGAAGAAGCGAAGGAAGCAACGATAAATTTCAGGTTACTTATGGCTTGGTCTCTCATCTCAAGTTTTATCCAGTTAGGTACTAGTTACAATACAGGAGGCAGGGGGAGGGAATGTACACACACACACACACACACACACACACACACTAGTGGAGGGTGAGTCTACAGCAGGTGTAGGGTACCAGTGGCCTTCTGGATGCTGTTGAACTCAATTCCTGGCATTCCCATTGGTTGGAATTCTGGGAGTTGTGGTTTAACTGGCTGGGGAATTTTGGGAGTTGAAGTCCACACATCGTAAAGTTGCCAAGTCTGAAAAACACTGATCTAGCAGGTCACAGGTTCTCTATTCTTGGCCCAAAGCCTTAAAAAAGGGAGAAATGAGATATCCTGAAGATGCAGCTATAAATGGACAGAGGGTCTTTCCCCCAGATAATCTGTATCCTTTGGGTCACCCATCTGCTCTGCTACAAAATGTTTTCCCTCCCCTGAAGAGGAGAAAACAGAAACAAGGAGGCCGACCTGTACTTTCTGCCTTCTCCTTTCCCCTATACAGTTAAATAGAAAACTGGTTGCTTATTTCTTTAAGATATGCATATGCATGTCAAAGGGACAATATAAATCTGGAAGTATAATTGATTTAATTGTTTATGATAAAGGGCTTAGGGAATTAGGGAAGGATAGAAGGGCAATGCGAGATTCTGAATGTAGGCTATTTCTTGGTAGTATTAAGAACAAATCTTAGGGAAAAATGAATATGGAGGAAGAGGAAAGAAGTGAAAGAAACTAGAGTGAATGTAGAAGAACTGTAGGAAGACAAAGTAGGAATCTTGAATGACAAAGTATTAGAAGATAGACTAATCTCCCAATAGAATGAATGGGAAGCAGACACAGAGGAGGAGGGCCTGGAAGTTGTTTGGAACAGAGTGAAAAAAAATATGTTACAGAATGTCACAGAAGTGTGTAGAGTTATGCTAATGGGAAGAATGAAAAAGAATGGACATAAAGCTCAGCCGAGCCTCATTTCTTAATCACATTTGGAATTACTTTTTTACTGCTTTTCAAATATTAAGAACCTTCGGAATGGCAAGTTTTATGGTATTCATTGGGTGAGCTTCCTTCAATCCTTAGTGAAAGAAGTTTTAAGTATGAGTTTAAGGGCTTGGAAAAATTCTTTTTTTTTTTTTTGGAATAAACAGCAAAAGGGTGATTAGTATGTTGTTTTTGGAAAGTTATAAATGGACTAAGGGTCCAGATGGATTTGAAATAAGATTTTGAAATTAATTATAAGAATCCTTCCTGTGGGAAATGACTGTTGTTTTCAATTCTAAAAAAAATCACCATGATACGATGAGACTTTGAAGGTTGGATACTAGAGGGAACCAGAAGGAACTAAAGATTACAATTAAAGGAGAAGAACACTTAAATTCAACTTGCTAAAACAGAATGGAGCAAAATACTTTAACATTGGATGTATTGAAGGATATTTGTGAACAATGGACTGAGAAGTTAATTTACGTATGTCTGCCATTATAGATGGACTGCATGTAAATGATGTTGTTTGTTTGTTTGTCAAATTTCTCTGCCGCCCATTTCGTATATGACGACTCTGGGCGGCTTACAGATAATAAAATGACAATCAGTAAAAACACAAGTATAAATACACATAAATACAGAGTCAGACACAAGTATAAAAATACAAAAATATATATTTATTGTTGTATAAGCAGTATAGAGTGGAGAACTATCCTAGAATTTCAGGTCATTTGGAGTGATCTGATTTGCAGATTTGACCAATGTTCACAGCAATTCTGGCAGAGATTTTTCTTGGTCTCCGAGTTAATGTCCTACTGTCAGTGAAGAAATTGAAGTTGAAAAGAGGTTGGATATTTTAACAAAACAATGATCCAAAATATACTTCCAAAACAACCCCAGAATCCTTGAAAGATAAAAATTATGGAATGGCTTTCATAGTTCCTAGAGTTCAATATTATTGATCCTCTGCGAGGAGATCACAAACACACAGTGAATGCAAGGAGACCTCAAAGGATTTCTGAGCTAGAAGAATTCTGCAAAGGGGTAGGGAAAAATTCCAATAACAAGATTAGAAAGATCTCAGCTGGCTGCAGGAAACATTTGGAAGCTGTTATTTCTGCCAAAGGAGGTATTACAAAGTACTGACTGAAAATGTGTCCAAACTGTCCATAAACAATTGAACATAAATAGCAAGTATGCATTCACAATTGTAGAAAGATGTCCCATTTAACGCTGTACCTTTGTAGGGGCTGTGTCAGTGTCTGTTCTCTGAGGAATCCATTGAAACATGCAACTTGACCGAGAGTGTCTACATTTTGCACACAACTATTATCTCCATCTTGGTTGAAGGAAATATTCAAAACATGGTTATGCTAAAATTCCTGGACAGTATTGACCCAGAATATAAGTCCCCATTTTAGGGTGGGATTACTCAGAAATCCCTTTGAGAAAACCAGCTAAGATTAGAGGGAAAAAGTCAGAAAGGAGTAGGAATGATTGTCTATTGGAGCCAAATATTAAGCCAGGCTTTCTTTCAGGCTGGCTTTGTTGTTGCTGTTCCTGTTTGGTTTGCCAAACCATTTCAGCAGCTTCAGAGATCCATTCCTTGGCACACCCCTCACTGGCTGAGTTATCTCTACTTACCTCTTCGGCAGTCAAACCTTCTGCTCCCAGCCTCCATTATGGTAAACACAGTATCTTAATTAAAGGACTTGGCTGGCTTGCACAACTCAAACAGATGGAGTCTTAATTTAATTAGTATACTTTAATTACCTATGATAATAAGACCTCCACCTGTGTCCAGGCCTCCCCTGTCCCCTAATTTTCCTTAAAATCAGCTATCAGAAAGCAAGTGATCTCATCAGCAATAAACTGCAAAACCATCCTTAAAATGTTCAAAGGAGGCCTCCTGCAGGCAATAGCCTTTCCTAGCATGGCGCCTTCCCAGCTGTGTTGACTACAAGATGGGAGTTGTAGTCCAACATCACTGTGGGTGGCAGATTTCAAGCATCCACTTAGGGAAGAGAAACAGGCTTTTGCCCCAAAGAATGTACAATCTGAATTTAAGTGGAAGAAGCAAACCAAGAAGGAATAAATACAATTATCTCTTGAATAGATTGATTTGTGGCAAAGACTTCATTATTATATTTAATTTCTGGACCTAGCAACACAATTTTGCTTCAGTTTTGCTTCAGTCCTTCCATTCTATGCCCCACCTTCCCATCCCTCCGTATTTTATTCCTCCTAAGGACGCTCATTTTCCATTGGAGTATATTGAGAAAGGGAATTCTTTCTGAGGGCTTTTTCCCCTTGATGTTGAATAAACCTTGAACTTCTGACTGTACTGCTGCTATCTTGATTTTTTTGACCCAGCCCTAGCCCTGTAATATCAGCACTCCCCTCTGTATATCAGAAACAGAAGACATTATCAATTTGAGAAGTTTGCTACAAAATGTGAAACTATTTTATTAAGATAAAATTACTTCCCCTTCTTCATTTTTCTACTCCTTGTAATTGAGGGGCAAAATTAGGAAAGTGAAGGATGTGAAATATTCAAGGTGTACCCCACCTGTCTTCTCTCCACCTCTGAGAACGTAAAGTTTAGAAAGGGGACTAACAAGTGCAGGAGAAGTGGAACTTGAGATGGTCCAGTTCTAGCCAAGGACTATGAATCAATACAGGTAGTCCTCATTTAGCAACTGCCTCGTAGAGCAACCGTTCATAGTTACGACGGTGATGAAAAAGTAACGTTGTGACCAATCCTCGCATTTATGAACTTTGCAAGTCTGTAAGCTGAAGTAAGATAATAAGCACAGTAGCAGTTAACAATCGAGTTGCCAGTCCCAATTGTGGTAGCTCAATAAGGACTAGCTGTACTTCATTGTGCTTTGATGCAAACTGCTACTGCTACCACATAGCCCTGTGGGACTGGAAAGAGATGAGCACAAAAAAAACTCCCTGCTTGGTCTTAGGATGGTCTCTCCACTCTGCCTAACATATACAAAGGGCCAAAGGGGTGCTGCAGAGACAATGTGGACAGAGAACCATGAATGCTACTTTGAGCTCCACGAAGTTCATTGGGTGACTTTCCGTCAGTGGCTCCTGCAGCCTAATCTGCTTTCCAGGATAGCGGTAACAATCACACTGAAGGAGAAGGACAAGCGTTAATCTTAGAGAAGAGCTAAATCCAGGACACATATAAAAAGTAAAGTAAAGTAAAGTAAAGTAAAGTAAAGTAAAGTAAAGTAAAGTAAAGTAAAGTAAAGTAAAGTAAAGTAAAGTAAAGTAAAGTAAAGTAAAGTAAAGTAAAGTAAAGTAAAGTAAAGTAAAGTAAAGTAAAGTAAGAAGTAAGAAGTAAAGTAAAATACACTTCTGGATGATCTCTGGCACCTCCTTTGTGGGGTGCCACAGGGTTTGGTACTCTCCCCGCTCCTTTTTAACATCTACATGAAACCACTGGGTGAGATCATCCGTCACCATGGGATGAGGTATCATCAATATGCAGATGATACCCAATTATACATCTCCATCCCAGGTGATGTAAGTGATGCTGTGACCACCCTCTCTCGGTGCCTGGAGGCTGTAGGGGTCTGGATGGGGAAGAACAGGCTTCAGCTGAACCCTGGTAAGACGGAGTGGCTGTGGGTTGGGGGCTCCTCAGCATCCAGGAATTTACCACCTTTGGTTCTGGATGGGGTTGCACTGCCCCAGACAGACCCGGTGTGGAATTTGGGGGTCCTCCTGGACTCACGACTCCTGCTTGAAGAGCAGGTGGCAGTCGTGGCCAGTAAGGCCTTTGATCAACTTCATGTTGTGTGTCAGTTATGCCCCTTCCTGGATTAGGAAGCCCTCCGGTCAGTCACTCATGCCCTAGTCATCTCCCGTATAGACTATTGCAATGTGCTTTACAAGGGGCTACCCTTTAAGAGTATCCGGAAGCTACAGCTGGTTCAGAATGAGGCTGCGTGAGCAGTCTTGGGTGCCTGTCAGGAAACAGGTGAAGAACCACACTGAGCCATTATTCTCACTCTAGTTTCTTTATTGCTCTTGCCATATAACAGAATCTTGCCAGACTAAAGGTCCACTATAAGCCCTATGGGTAAATATTCAGCGATGGCTCTAAGGCGGGGTTACCTTGAGCCTCTTTACTTTCCCACCAGTGGAATCTGGACTGTGCAATCTTTTATCTGCCTGGAATGCGCCCCCCCTTGGGAAGGAGCAGCCGCTCTGAACTCCATCACATCACACACACCCCTTTCAGGAACACATTCCATCCATCGCCCCAAGGATGGCACAAGTAACACCTTTGCTGCGGGAGCTGCATTGGGTGCCAGTTTGCTTCCGGGTCCAATTCAAGGTGTTGGTTATCACCTTTAAAGCCCTACATGGCATGGGACCAGGTTACCTGAGGGACCATCTCACCCCCATTACATCGACCCGTCCCACCCGGTCTGGCAGAGAAGGCATGTTATGGACCCCGTCCATGAGAGATTGTTGATTGGCGGGGCCCAGGAAGAGAGCCTTCTCTGCTGTGGCCCCTGCCCTATGGAACCCTCTTCCCCCAGAGGTGAGGCAGGCGCCCTCTCTCCTGGCCTTCTGGAAAGGAGTAAAGACCTGGCTCTGCCATCTCACTTGGGATAAAATAAGGGATGGGTAATCTTGTTCTTTGTTTTGTATTGCAAATTGCCTTCAGCCAACCCCAATAGGCATCATTATTTTCTTCTGATCCAGGAGTGTGTAACATTTGTCAGCCTGAAGTAGCTTGTGTATTGGCTGTTTTCAGGGCAGTTTCAGGAACTTTAAGGGGTGAAATATGTGTTTTAAACCCCTGTAAGATTTAAGAGACCCATTTTGCCCCTCTCATACTCCACCTGCCCCCAAATGCAAAAAAGTCTGAAAATTTGGATTGATCAACTTGAGGGAAAGGGCTCTGGGCACCGAAAAGAGGGAGCTCTGGAGACCATGCAGTTTTGGGCCACATCTTTGATACTTTTGTCCCAATCCATGAGATGGTAGGATGGAAGGTTAGGATTTGCCCAGAGATTCCCCTGAGAAAAGGCTTTTTCCAGTGCTTGCTTCTTTCTTGTGCTTCCTGCGGGATGTTGAGACGAAGGGTAGAAAGACAGAGAAAGTGGGTGGTAATGAAAAGGGGAGGGGGGGCAGGGATGGCATTGCCTGAGCTGTCTGGTTTGCTTTTGAACTTTCCATAATTAAGCCAACTTGTCTCCTCCATTCTGGAGAGACATCTTTTCAAGTCACATAAAAACCACAGAGCGCGCAACAGGGTGAAGCTTATTAAGGATCATTTCGACCTGTATTTGGGCAAACGTGCCCTGGAAGCATCAACAAAACGAGCTATCCAGTGGCAGCTGCAGTCATCTTGGGGGTGGGGGGGAGATATATCTGTCAGCCGCAAAGACCACCAAGTTATTCTCCAGAAGTCAGCAGCCCAACAGATGGCTGGGCCTCTCTGCTGCCACCAGGGGATTGAGGCTATGACGCAGTAATGAGCTGCATACAAATGAAGGGTGTGTGTGCGTGTTGTGTGTTTTGTGTATATACATATGATGTATGTATGTGCGTGTATAAGTGAAGCCTTTTCCAATCATTCAGCAATCCTCATTTTGGCAATTTTTTTTCTTTCTGGCCAGGGGAGCTCTTTCTGAGAAGATCCAACCCATCTGTCACAGATAGAGGTCTCATTCAACAGTAGCCATCATGCCATCCCTGATCAAATGCCACATACAATCCAGCATGTGGCATGCTATTTTCTATTAAGCCTGTGTACTCCCCCCTGGGGAAAACGTTTCCAGAACGCCAAAGAGCCATGCCAATGATCACAGAAAGCTGTCTATATGAAGACGACCTTTCTTCTCTCTACTTAACAACCGTCCATATTAGTGTTCCCCAAATAGGTGCCTTCCAGATGTTTTGGACTATGTGATCATGCTGGCTGGGGTGATGGGAGTTACAGTCACCAGTATTAAAATAGGATTAAGAATAAGAAAAGCAGATCTACAGTGACTGCCAGCAACTTTCAATGCTGTAGACCAGTGTTTCTCAATCTTGGCCACTTTAAGATGTGTGGACTTCAATTCCCCAGCCAGCAAAGCTGGCTGGGAAATTCTGGGAGTTGCAGTCCACACATCTTAAAGTGGCCAAGGTTTAGAAACACAGTTGTAGGCAATGGGCTTTTCTGGCCTTATTGGAAATATCAGGAACTGAATTTGGAAAGTTTTGCAGTGTTTCACTGAGTTATGACCCTTCTCACCAACAGTGACCTCCTAATATGTTATGGGTACAGAAATATTAATGATGGTGTTCCTGGGCATGAGGAAAATTCATTTTCTCTTAGCAGAGAAAAGGCAAAAATCCAGTACCGCCATCACAAGCTAGGATTAGGAAGGGAGTCTCTGCAATGCTTTTGAATCCAATATGTCTGAGTTGAGAAATAGGTACTAGCCAGCCTTGGAGAAGAGGGCAGGCAGGTCAAAATACCATCTGCAACAGCCAAGCATCATCTGTTTTCCCACAGTACCTTCCCCCAATATATACTGGCACAAAGATATAAATACCTTTCCAAATCCTCTCTACTAGAACATCAGCAGCCCTGCTGCCTTTTGTAAATATGCAGACGAATCGGAGCTGAACCAAACAGCTTGCAGACATTTGGCAGCCCGGAGAGGAACCAGCAGCAGCAACTCCATCTATTGTTCCTCCCTCTCCTTCCCTCCCAGGTATTGTAGGATCTCCTGCAAATCTGCTTGTGCAAGGGCATAGGTCACACCACTGACTTTGACTTACAGGAGTTAAACTCACTCAGTTTTGAATCTGAGGGGGGGGGGGCTGTGCATCTTTGTGCATCATTTCAGGTTTTCCAGAGCTAATAGAGCAGTGTTTCTCAACCTTTGCCACTTTAAGATGTGTGGACTTCAACTCCCAGAATTCCCCATGCTGGCTGGGGAATTCTGGGAGTTGAAGTCCACACATCTTAAAGTGGCCAGGGTTGAGAAAGACTGTAATAGAGAGTACAGGTCCATAGAATTTTGTCACTGTTATTAGGATGATTTCTTCAATGTATATCCTGCCTTTCTACCCAGAAGGGTTTATTGTGCAAATCCATTGTTTGGAAAGGGGGTTGTATAAAATTAATGAATTTGATTTAAGAAATCATTGTTTATCTTTTAGAGTATTGTAAAACTACCGCAATCATGGAGATATACAGTATAATGTGGGTTAATCCTATGTTTAACTTTAGGTGGATCATCATGTAAACTTAAAACCCATTTTCAATTTACTAATACCAACTTCTTTCAAAGTTTCAAAAAAATATGGAACAGAGAATTGGCTTCAGGATTTTAAGACATTTCTTCCTTATAGCAGCTTTACTGGTCCATGATGCCTGAAAGATAGTTGTGGTCTCTGACCACAACTGCTGAAATCAGTGACATCACTTCCCATCAGGAAACATACCTCCCATAACATATTGGAGTTAGCACAGATGGCGAAATTAACAATTTGGAGTCGGACACGACTGCACAACTGTGCGGGGGGAACCTTTACCTTTACTTTACCGCCCTCTAATATCTTGCTACTCCTTTTTGCCTCTCCCCTTCCGCAGCATTGCCCTCTTGAGACGATAGCCTCACTGCCTAAAGGCAGGGCCAACCTCCTAATGCCAGGGTGATCATAGATTTTGGACAATAGGAACCCACTCTGAAATAATCTACAAGAGGCTAATTCCTGAGATCAAGCACCCATGTGCAGATGTGCATACATATGGGATATTCTGCAGTTAACTAAGAATTCTTAGCCTGGGTCCATAAATCATGCTAAACCATGAGTTGCTTAACTAGTGTTTATTGATTCAGCCCTAATTAGCTGGGTTCTCACAACACAGTAGGCAAAAAAAAAGCATGATTTAAAAACCATTACCAATCTCATACAAGATCCTAAATCAAAAGCAATATGCTGAGATATGCAACACGCAACCCTCCATAGGTGACTGAGATCCAGCCCCTATCAACAGTAGTCAGAGGCTGACAGCGAGGCACAATGGGGGCTGTAATGCAGAAAATTCTAGGGGACCGCATATTGTCCAAATTAAAGATTCTTTTCCTTCTTAACTCCATAGTTTCTTCTTTCTTACCCCTATTTTCTGTTGCACACCCTTTTATTTTCTTTTGATTGTTCCAATCAAGGCATCACTTAGCTATGGATTCCTCCCTCCCTCAGGAACTAACACAATTATTATTGTTTTTATGTGCCTTGGTGTATCTATAGGGCTTGCACATTGTTTTAACAAGAGGCCATTAGCAGGGTTGTTGCAGATATAATGCAGAGAAAGTTATGCACTTACTATTAAGCTTAATTTCCATACACACACACACACACACACACATACAGAATATCAAGGCAATTAGCTTAGCATGGAAGCCTTTGTCAGAGATTCCAAACATTTTTTTGGGGGAAAAAAGAAACAAAAGACGACAACAGCATTTTCTATTTGCAGATTCATATAGACAAATGAGATAGGGTTGGCTTTTAAAGCATAAAACAAAAGCTGAGGAGTTTTCAAAGAACAGCAGCTCCCTCTGCTTGGTTTGTTGTTTTGCTTGTGAACAGACAAGCTGTTGTCTTTCATAAGGTGAGAACAAACTGCTGAAAGGGAGAAAGTAAAATAAACTCTCACAATAAAATGAGATAAATATCTTGGCAGAATCCACCACCAATAATAATTTAAAGCCCAAGGGAGATGGAGTGAAAGATCTCTTTAGTCAATAATGGTTGGTTCAGACTGATAGTTAGAAACAATCCGCAAAGCTTCTGGGGTTTGAAGTTTGCTGTCCACATATATTGTTTGCCTGGAGGAGACTATGGACAACTTTTTCATTTTACTGGCAAAGAGGAAACCAAAGGCCTCTGAACTCACATGCATAGATATGGGTTTTATAAAAGTATGCATGGGGTGGAGTGAGTGAGTCATTCCTTTTCAGCTTGCCCCTCTACCACTGCACTAGAATGCAGAAGTGATGGGCGGTAGGTGCAAGACCGAGAAAAGAATTTAACACAATCTGACATTCATTCATAAGGGGCGCAGTGGCTCAGCAGTTAAGACGCCAGGCTTGTCGATATGAAGATTGCAAGTTCGGAGGTTCGAATCCCTAGCCCCGCGTGACGGAGTGAGCTCCCGCACTCGCCCCAGCTCTTGCCAACCTAGCAATTCAAAAGCATGCAAATGCAAGTAGATGAATAGGTACCACTTCGGTGGGTAGGTAACAGCTTTCCACGCGCGTCATGCCGGCCACATGACCGTGGAAGCGTCTTCAGACAACGCTGGCTCTTCGGCTAACAAACAGAGATGAGCACCGGCCCCTAGAGTCGGACACAACTGCACAAATGTGCAGGGGGAACCTTTAGCTTTTTTTTTTTTTTAACATTCATTTATGGAATTCATTGCCACTCAGGAAGGAGCTTTTGTTGTTATTGTTCAGTCGTTTAGTCGTGTCCAACTCTTTGTGACCTCATGGACCATAGCACGCCAGGCCAGGAAGGAGCTTAGATAGCTTTAAAAATGATATTAGATTTGAAGTTTCTGTCAAAAGTCAAGTCTGGGAGTCTTTAGAAACCCAACATTTTCAAGGTAGTTCACTTCTTGGAACAAGTTACTTGGGGACGAAGAGAAAAAAAATCTTGCTTTTGTGAATCTGATGGAGGACCTTTTAGAGGTGGGGAGCTGAAGCACTAGTTCCATATATCAACTAAGCTTCACTTTTAACTAGTTTTTAAATAAACTGGTTGTTTGGTCATGCTGATCCATATATATGATGGTTGATTTCACACACAACGTGAAGTCCAGTGGACCTTCAAGAACCATACTGTTTACAGAAGTACAACATTAATATTGAGAGCATTATTGCATTATTACTATTATTATTTAATATTTTTATTGCGTATATGATTGGACTGTGAACCACCTGGAGTTGACTGCAAATGAGGCAGTATACAGTCTTATAAATAAAACCAAACGAATCACCACATTGTTTAGCATAATGTGCAAACCTAGCCACAGAAACAGGATGCCAGATGAAATTAAACTTTGGTCCAGTCTAATAAGGATCTCCTTAGGTGTGTGATTACTTCCTGTAAAGGAAGTATAAAGCTTCCTAATATTTCTAAAGAATATTTAGAATAGCCAGGTTTATAGTAAGAGCATCCCTATTGGCCATAAGAACAGAAGTCCATATTAAGACAACAAGACTAAAATTTATAACATGGCAAGTGAGCTTTCAATTTTTTAAGAACTCAGCTAGGCAAAAAAATGGGGGAGAAGCTGTGGCTGATATTCAAGCTGTGTCTCAGGGGTGTCCAAGGGGGATCAAAAAGTCAAGGTGGCAGCCACAACCGTATCAATGAAGTGCCTCCCTGTTTATATGTGTTGCTTCAATCACAGTGTTTGGTCTATGACTGTATATTTTAATAAACTCAACTAAGCTTCAGTCACATAGTTGCAACCATCTTGACATTTTTTACTCCCCTGCAGACACCCTTGCAGTGTCTAGCCTCTATTGTAGTATCATCCTATTTCCCTATTTTGGGAAGGCTCGGTTTCTAATTTTAATTTTCTTACTTTTAAAAAATGGCAGTCTGACCTTGAGACACTGCATGGGGGGAGGCAGAATTCTAAAACTTCGGCTAGCCAGCTGCTACAGAAATTAAGTTCTGAGATGTCCAAGTCATCATGGTTAATGGTGATGTATGCAGGGAGTTGAAGTTTAGAATGTCTAGAAACCTACAGGTTCCTCACCCCCTTATATTGTAAGCTTTTTATATGCCGAATGACGACTCTTATTTCCATGATATGCCTACGTGGTTAACTTAACCAATGTTAACATTGGTATCCTCTAATCAAATGTCTGGGTTCACACAACACACTGAACTAGAAGCTAACCATCAGCATGGCCTGAATTTGCACAACACACTGGGCTGAAATATTGTTGTATCACAAAACACAGCCAAAATAGTCCAGCATATAAAAGTTTAGGCAATAATACGTGTTAGGCTCTAAAGTTCCATGGATACCAGTGTTTTTGCTAGACCTCCAAAAATACTACAGATCACAAATATAATTACATTCAAATTCTACTTCAATACATTTTTATTAGCCAATAAAACTGCCATATATTTGTCAAAATAGAATTTTTAAAAAGCAGGCTTTTAAAAAAAATAACTAGAATTGAAATTTTATTCATATTTATATTCATATTTATTTCTGAGCTGCCAAAGATCAAATCTGTGGACACCCACAGCATTTATATTTTTGACGTCACAGTCTGCAAATGTAATCTAAAGATTTGCTGGATTCTAATTGCGCCCTGATTTTACAAAGTGAAAACCTGAAATCTGAGTTCAGTACACTCTTTTGGAGAGCCGCACTTTAGGCAGAATTGGAAAAGATGAAAACTATTTTTACCGAAGAGACGGGTTGGAAGTGCCTTGGGACTCTCTAAAAAATTAAATAAATAGAAAGGAGAACATTGCTTCTTGCCAAAGCCCAGGCAGTTCAAATGGCGAGTGGCTTTTTTGTTTGTTGGGGGAGGTAAATAAATAAATAAATAAATAAATGAGTTAATTTATGCTTTATATAAATAAACCCCCCCTTTGTTGTGGGATTCAGCTCTCCCAACTGTTCATCTGGCTCACACCACTCCACAGTAGCACGGCACAAGCCATAGACGGAGAGCCGCAATTTGGCTTCTGAAGGCAGGCAGGCAGGAGGGGCGTTAGTGGGAGGTTTATGAACGGTTTGCTGCAGTTCTGATCCTACCATTGCCAGATGGCTTCAGCTGTATCAATTACTGCTTATTTTTAAAAAGAGACCGAATCCCACACACTTAAGTTGATAAATGAAGCCGGTGGACAAGAAATGCTAACACCAAAAGATTAACCATCTGAAGTGGGTGCTGCAATGGCCAAAATGTTGCAGTGGGCTCCTGGACCTTTGCTTTGGCCGGAAAGGCATATCCTTTTTGCATCTCCACAGATGCACCGGGCCCCTTTTGATGAGGCTCCAAGGACAATGATGGGCAAGATTAGATAAACATTTATCTCCAAACATGGACTACTGGATCAAAGGTAGTGCCTTCAGTAGTCTTTTTTGTAGTTTTAGGGTTAGGATTTGCTCTGAGTTGTTTGGGCTTCACCTCCATCATCCCCCAGCAGCATAGCTAGTGTAAGTAACACTGGGCCAGAAACTGCCAAAATAAGCTTTTATTGTTAACTTATTCTCAGATATGTAAGAATTTCCTTCCAAATTTATTTTGATGTTTTTGAACTTACTTATGGCTGGAGGCGCTACTTCTGGCATTGCTGCTTTGTTACACAACTTTCCAACATTTGGAAGCCTGCTTGCTTGCCCCTACTTTTCATTCTGAAAAAGCCCAGTTGCCTCACAATGCCTTCTCTTAAAATTTAATTCAAACATGGGAGCCAAAGAGGCTATGGACCACTGGAGAGGTGACTGTACAACATGAAACACAACATTTACACAGCCCTTGGTCACCTTACAACTAAGTGCAGTAGTACCACACTCCATGCATGAGAATTTTCTCAACCGTATCTTCTCGTTTTAAAGACATCTTAAAGCAAAACATTTTATCAAATTAAGAATTGTTGGGGGGGGGAGTGCTTTTCTTTTCTGTGTGGCACTAGCACAGGGGACCCTGGGTTGGGCAAGGCTCTATTAGATTACAGACATTATTCAAAGGACTCCGTTACCATGTCCTCTACTTGCTTTGAACATCTTCTCCTTTCTCACTTAAATACTGATCTCTACAGCTTGTCCATGAGCAGTTCCTAAGCAGCTTCCTGAAATATAAGGTTGCCCAGATAGATGTTCTCAGAACTTGTTCTCCCAACTTTGGATGCATTTTTCTCCAAAAGCTCAAAGTAGTGTCTTCTCTGGAACTAGGGCAAGACATTTTGTGATTAGAGGTAATAAATAAGGTTTTATAGGAATTAGCTTGTTTCTGAACCATACATTGCTAAAATGTTAATACTTTTGAGAACTAGGCAGACTCAATATACTGTACATACATTAGATATTCACATATGCCTTTAGGGATACGGAAGCTGTAATCTTGGCCGCACATCTTTTCATCCTGGTCTGTCAGGCATCAAGTGAAATCCTACCCACTTCCCCAAGCCCCATCACCCCATCCCTTTTAGTTTAAAGGAAAGGCTGAAGTCCAATGGGCAGGATGATTCCTGTTGATTTGTTCAGCATGAATCTTTCACAGTGGTACTTTTCTCCCTGGAGAATATAGGAAGAGCTGGTTTCCTATGACCTCATGGAGAAAAGGAAGGGGACCGCGGTGGCTCAGTGGTTAGGACGCTGGGTCAGAAGCCATTAAGGCTGACAGCTCGGCAGTTCAAAACCCAGAGCGTGAGCCCTGTGCCGGAGTGAGCTACCGGCAATTAGTCCCAGCTCCTGCCAACCCAGCATGTTCAAAAGCATGCAAATGCGAGTAGATAAATAAGGTACCACTCCGGTGGGAAAAATTACAGGGACATGAAAGGAGCCTCCTGGGCGTCCCCCGGGCAACGGTGATGTCACTGGCAAATCCTTTCACTACAGAAGCACCTTGGTACTTTTTTGTAGTTTTAGCTTTTTTGTAGTTTTACCTCGGTGCTTCTGACACGAAAAAAAAATGGGGAAAAGGAGAGATTAGGTTGAACTGACACCACCTTTATACATCCCATTCCTGATACTATCTAGCGTGCTAGGTCAGCTGGTAGGTGATGCCACCCTTCCCCAATTAGGTTGAAGGGAGATGAAAACCAGCATGGGGTGGAAGGCACCACGTTTGGGAAGGCTGCTCTTTACAGATGCAAAACCCCAAGATCAGTTCACCAAGGAGTTACTTAGAGTTACACACTCCTGCACGTATCTAAAACCAAATCATCAAAGGCCACCTTCCAGGTGACCTTACCAACGGAAATACAATGGAAATGAGGAAGGGCCTTGGCTTTCTCAGAGACGACACACTAGTTTTCTTCCCCAAAGACTTCCCTGACCTCCCCATTAGTTTTCTTTTTGGTACCAGAGACTTTCAAGGATTGTCAAGGATTGAATAAAAAGCGTTGACACTACACAAGTTTGCGCCGATTGAGAAATTTTGCTGTTTCGGTGGATTTGTTTTGCTTTTGGCTATTTAATGTTTTATGTTGGGTATTTTATAGTTTTGGGTTGCTTTTTAACATTCTCCATGCCATTTAGGGAAGTTTGATTATGGGTTGAACAGAAACTGAGTATATAAATATATGGAATGTGATCTAACTCATCTCTTGTACATCATGCCCCATTCCCCCTTGCAGCCTGGAAATGCTTGAATTAAAAGCATATCTGTGTATTTTAAGAGTTAAGACATAAAACATCTGCCGCGAGAAAAATAGTAATATAGTGTACAACTACTTCTCAAAATTGACCCTTTTTGAAAACACATCTTCATCTGTTGCTGGAAGAAACAGATACAATGAGACTTGAGCCATACAAAGTTCTTAGGATCCCATGATCGGTTCATGTGTCAAATGATTAACATTTGATCTTTCAACAACACAACTACTTTTTAAAGATGGCTTTAAACATGATTAAGCTTCTTGGAAAAGGTCCAATTATGTTACTTTTACTGAGGTCTGGGTGGTACAGACGATGTGGTGCACTTTGGCCAATATTAAAGCTCTGGTCAGCCTAGGGTGATTTTTCTATTTCTTTCCTTATACAGTTGTAGCATGAATAACAAAACCTAAGAACAGTGGGGCATTCCATATATCAAATAGGAGTACAATCATATATAAATACAAATTATGCAATTGTTCTGATAATATGATGGCATAACCCAGGTGTGGACAATTCATGGCCTCCAACACCCTATTCATGTCCCTCAATTTTCTACATTTTCTTCCATGTTTTGAGGATTGCAATAAGTGCCTTAAGTCTGGAACATCTTTTAGAAAAACACCCAACCAGTCCAGTTTTCCCCATTTAGTTTGGGGTTTCATAGCACAGAGTCTCTGCAATGCTTAAAATATTAATTGTACTCCTTAAAAGTGCTGAACTTCTCTTAAGTTTATTCTCCAGTTTCTGTTAACAGCTGGAGATCTGGCAGCTCTGATGTTCTGGGGGGAAAAAAGCATCTAAAGAGAAGTGCATACCAGGTTTACTTAATTTACAATAAGCAAAAAACAAGCAAAACTCTCAATTTCAAGTCCTTCCCTATGGCAAGTTTCTTAAAGACACTTAGGAGTCAGACAGACCACAGTTTTGAGCACAATGGGACACTTCAAGAGCCCAGACACACTCTCACCATCCATCAAGAAATCAATGTAGCCTCATCAGATGTATTCCTTTTGCATGTGTTACTTGGGTAGCAGGTACTGCAGTTTCAGTTCCATTATTCTTATTTTTTCTGTATGTTCCCTTAGAATCATATAGCTGGAAGAAGCCATTTAGATCACAGAATCTCATTCTCTATCCAGCATCAGTAACAGATGGTAACCAGCCTCTGCTTGAAAATGAGTCCACCATCTCCTAACATAATTGGCTCCATTGTCAGACTGCTCTGATTGGACCTTTCTCCCTCTCCCGAGGTCAATCACGCTTTTGTCTTCTTTGTGTATTATCATCTTAGAATCTGAGGTACAGCATTCATAAGGAACATTCTACTAGATTCCTGTTTTATTGTGGTCGTCTCGGGGTTATTAATCAGGACACAGCTTCACTGCTTGTTTTGTTTACTAAAAACGTAACTCTAAATGATGCCCCCTCCAATTCGGTATTTGTTGCTACATTAATCTTCCCCTGGTACTTGCACAGCGCACCCCATCAAGTCTTATTCCTGGTTAGAACACGCAGAAGCATCTCATGCTGTGAATTAACAGGAAAGATGGAGTTCGGAACGGAGCAAAGAATCAGCACGAGCTAAAATAGCAGCAGACTTACTTAAGCTTTGACTGCCCTACTTCATTGTGTATTTTTTGTACTTAATTTTTTAATGAGTATGACAATTTTATAAGTATGAAAAACAGCTGTAACGGACAGGAAAAAAAAGGCTACTTGCATGGTGGCTAGCTAGGCTACAGCAGAATTGAAAAAAACCAATACATTATTCTGGCTTGCGATTTGGATGCTTTTAAAGTTTTATGAGATAGGGCATTTCTTTGGATATGGAGAAATAAGAAGGCTGGAAGCCTACCATTAATTTTTCCCCCCTCTCCCTGGTTTTATCCATTAACACTCTGTCTTTCTAGGCAACAAGCTCCTGCCAGAACAGAAACAAGTGGCATTAAAGAGTAAGTGAACATGTTCGGTAGAATAGAACAATTCCTCCCTCCTGTTTTGAATTGTCATCAATCCTTGCCTAAGATCTGAGCTTCTCTGCCTGAGAAATGGACTTCTGTTAGAGAAATAAATATGGATTCAAAAGTATGTTTCTGGTTGCTTTCTATACGAATTTTACTTCGATTATCCTAGGCTCCCACACCTCTGTTCAGTGAACCACAATGGCTCCATCACGCTCCCTCATTAAAATGTGCCTCTTCCTCTGAAGTCACAGAAACAAGATCTCCCCTCCTTGCTTGGAGGACGCCTCCTAAGCTACTGAGGATGCCCATTCTAGGTCTTCTCTCCTCCGAGGAGGAAAAGGCCACACCCAAAGAGGTTGCCTTTCCTGCCCCTGAGCCTGTGGCTCCCCCAGGAAGGTGATTGCCAAAACCGGCCTCGCTTTCCAGTCAAATGCCTCCCTGAAGAGAAGGCAGGGCTGGTGATGTCAAGGTCCGTTTAACTTCTTGCAAGAGTGTCTGCATCTTCCAAGTAGAAGCTGAGGCGAGAGACTCCCTGAGCAGTTAGAGCTGCTCCTGCCAATCCAATGGGGACGAAATCTTTGTCAAGTAACAGCAAACCTTTTGGTAAACAACCCAGCTTCTTCCCTTGGAGTAATTACACCAACCCTTTTATTCATACCTCGAGAAGCAGAGGTGATACATCCTAACAAATCTTTCTTTCTTTCTTAGTCAAAATGCTGTTTATGCAAATTGGGCTTACTGGAATTTTGCCTAACACCAGTAGCGTAAGCCTAATGGACAAGGCTTCAAGCACATTTAAGATCTTAAGAATTGCTGTGATACATAAAGTTTCCTCTCCCCGCCCCCAGGAGGTCAAAAGCAATGATCCCATGTCTGCCCCATCTGTAAATCAGGATATGCTGCCCCTTCAAATGGGAGTTCCAGTGGTTCAATCTAAAATGTTAGCCAAAGATAGGCAATCTGTCCTCTGCGGGTGGCCCTCCCCCTCTCCAGATGCTGCTGCACCACAATTCCCCTCAGCCCTAATCAGCAGGGGATGGAGGAAGCTGTCTGACAATGCATGGAAACCATCAGCTATTCCTTAAAATGCTAGCAAGGGCAATTCTACTTGGAAAGACGCCAGCAAGAATAATATTTTAGCCGGCTACTAAAGTCAGTATTTTTTTTTAAAGGCATCTTGGCTGTGAGTGCGCTGATCAGCCTGTCATACATGTGACAATTACTTTAGGCGATGTGTTTTTTTTTACTGTTGTTCAGAGGTTGAAAATTCCCACCTGAGTCACCACCACATATGTGTCGTTTTTGAATCAATTTTTCTGCTGAGAAAGAGTAAACAGTACAGAGCTATGGATTTATATGGAGATTTTTTTAAAAAAAATATTCCCAGAACTCCTTACAACACTGCAACATTATCCCCATACTGTTCACAACAGGGACAATGGAAGGGCAAGAAAGCATAGCACATTTCTGTTGGAGGCAAGAATTTGCACAGGAGGTTTCCTAATCCGCCTCCTTAATACTTGTCCACTGATAAGGAAGATCAGTTCACTCCTGTTTCCTGCTTGGGCTACCAGCTCCATCCTAAGTTAAGGTCAAACTGTTCTTCTTTCTTGATACTTTCTAACTCAAGAATCTCCATTCTTCTGCTTATTAGTATATAGATCACTTGCTCATTTACTTCCTTTCCGGCTTGCTCCGCTTCATGATTAAGACTCCTCTGTTTTCACCTTCTGGAAAACTGCTACCAGATATAGGACCATTAATTGGCACTGCTCTCTATTAAGGCAGCTTAAAATTGAAACAGTTCTACCTGAAAAACTATCCCATTTATCTGAACATAAAGGTGTCAGAACACTGGGCTTCATGTTCACTATAGCTATCCCCTACCCCATTTTATAAGATAGCCAGAGCTTCTCAAAGGAAACGAACATTAGTCTTCTAAAAGCGAAGTCAAGAGGAGAGTGGAACCAAAACTTAAATCAAAACAAAGCCACTGGTAAATAAAAGGGAGATAACAACATGCAAAGGAAAATTCAAAGGTTTGCAAAGGTCTTGAACACAGATTATCTGGGACCAAAAAGCTCATTAACGAGTCCAGTGAAAGCAAAGAATGTTCAATAGCTATAGAAAGTTCAATCAGGTAGAAAAGGAAGACTGAAAGCTGGGGTTCGTGAGTGGGGGACACAGAATGGGAAAAACCAATGAGGCCCTAAAAAGGAGCAGTCCTACTGGAAGGTGAAGATCCGTTTAAAAGTTCTGTTCAGGTCCTCCTCATTGCTGTGCCAGCTAGGTGGCAGCATCTAACTGACCTGAAAAGCTAGGTAGATTAAACCTGGTTAGTATTTGCATGGAAGACCATCACAAAGCCCAGGATGGTGCACTAGACTGGGAAATTGAAAAAAATCTCCTAGAAGATAACGGCAAACCATATTTTACCTTTACTTCATTGCTCATGCCAAAGCAACATCAGGCAAGGAACTTTGAGGACCTGCCCAAAAAGGTGATGCATCAACTCCACTCCCATTGTCTAAAATGCAAATATTTTGCTTATCAGCAGAGCAAATGGTTAATGTTAATTAATTTTGGGGAATGTTCCTCCATGCCATACTACGCCTTCTTCCAGGGAACTTTTTCTCAGGCTTGGAGGCAAAAGGATCATGTAGGAGAGACTCCATCCCAAGTGGCGTACAGGATCCCTATCTGAGGTATGGGTAGGCTGAGAGATTCTGGTACTTATCTCTTGAGCCAATAACTTTAGTGTCTTAGCAGCAGCTGCTATAATCCCTGGGCTTTCAAAAAAACAAAAACAAAACCCCCAAAATAATCAAATCTTTGCATCAATAAAGCAGACACGTAAAACTAAATCTGAACTGGGAGAAAATGTCTTTCTTTAAAAAAAAGTAAAGAAAACCCATGAAGACAAGACATAGCAACACACAGTACAAAAGAGTAATTATATCCCCCCTCCCCCCCAAAAAAAAATCAAAAGGGGAAAAAGAGCTTTACCACAATTTCGGAACATTTTAACTGTAACAGAAAATGGGCTTAAAATGAAACAGGACCAGATTTTCTACAAACCAGCAGATGGATACAAACACTCACTTGTTTTTAGCAACTCAGGACAAGAAACCTTTGACACAAGTATTCATGAACAATAAAATTTCTTTAAAAAACAAAACAAAAAAAAAGGGTTTGTGGGTGGAGAAGGAATCACAGGAGTTGAGAACAAAAAAACGAAGCAAGGAAAAGAGGTACCAGAAGAACAAAGCTCCCACCATATCTAAACAGTTAACCATTGTTCTTGGATAACCCATTCCAAATCAAGAAGAACCCCAACGGTTCCTGAAAGCTGATAATGGCTGCCTCCATCCTATATCCATGTCTTCCAGAAAGTGTATCCTCGAGCAGTCCCTTCATCAGCACTTTTAAGAAGCTGCCATTTTGACAAGATGTCTTCACTTGTTTCTCTCTTCTCCCCCCCCCCCCCCCAATCCAGGTACAAGTGCTACCAAGAAGAGCAATCATCTCATCATGGCTGGACGGTAAATGCAGAAATGTCAGTCGGGTCGGAAGGTCTCTCCTTCTTTCAAAAGTCTTTCAACAGAAATTCCACTGATGCCCCCATTCATGGGATTTGTTTTGCCATGGCCAACTCATTTCCCCCATTCCCCAGATGATTCCCCAAACAAAGGAGAATGTCCTCTTTGCTCCAAGCATGCCCAACTTCTTCTTCTGTGCTGTCAGTGAAGAAGCCTCTTGCTGTCTTTTTTCACCTTAAATTCCATTTAACATTGTGGAATCGGATGCCTGGCCAACCCCGTAAGTTCTTGACTCGGCCAGTCAAAGGAAAACACACAGACAATGCAGCAACGGAAGGCTGAACAGTCCCCTTTACCCAAAGTCTATCCCTCCCCCGTTTGCCCCAAAGTTTACTTGGTGCGGTTTTTGTTTTGTTTAAAAGTCTGCACGTCCCAAAGCACTGTTCCCCCCAACCCACCCCAGCCCACCCACAACAAAGTAAAAAGCTCCACAGGTTGCATCATCTACCTGGTGGTCAAGTTTGGAGAAGCAACTGCTTCTGTTGCTACTTCAATTTTTTTTAAAAAAACCAGAGACAGAGGATTGTGCAGTGGGGGAGCCAGCCTTAGGATTGCTTCAGCCGTTTGCGTGGGGGTCCCAGAAAGGGACACTGTGCAGAGGCCAGTGAACGATATGCCTCTGCCACCAAATGAGGGTGAGATACTACCATCGACTTCCAGCCTGAAGTCTCCATGACATCAGAAGCATGGCTGAAAACAATAATCAAGAATTCAACATTACCAGATGGGAAAAAAAAGAAGTTAATGACAATCAACGGTGAAATACTTAGCACAGTAAAGGAAAGAAAGTCTCAAACTTTGATACTTATTTTTATATCTCTAAATATTACCTATCTGAAAATGCCCACAGGCACAAGAAACTGGATATTTTTCACTACTTACCTCTGCACATTATTCTTTTAGTAAAGATGCCTCTATTCCTGTAGGATTATTTTGAGGTTTGCTTATTTATTTATTTATTTATTTATTTAATTTATTTATTTAATGTGGCCACCCAACTCAAATATTGTGTCTCTGGGCTGCATACAATAAAACAAGGTAAACCAAACAAGACAAATAATACCAGTTAAAATGGGATGAAGGAGAATTAGTATTACTGCAGCTACCATCCTCCTTGGCAGAAACAGTTGAGTAAAGTTCCCTTTCCAAAAAGGAGCTTCGTCTACACTATATGTGCAGTATAGCTGTTGGCTGATAAATTTTGGGAGCTGCAGTCCTAACACAACTGGACAGTACGATCTTGGGGAATGCTGTGATAAGAATCTATTCAACAGAACAGCAAACAATGGAGCAGCTGCTGGCTATTCTCTATCTCTCCAGAGTTGATGGCAACACTTTAGGGTAGGAACAAACCTTTCTAAGGAGCTGGGATCTTCTTTGATGGAGAAGTTTCAGCTATCTATCTATAGACACAGCCCTCTCACCCTGGTGTCCTGCAGAGGATCTGAACTGCAAATTTCATCATCCCCAACCAACTTTGCTATGCTGGGAAGAATGATAAGAAGAGAATTCTAAGGTATCTGGAGGGCGCCAGACTGGAAATATGCCCTAACTTAAGTAAAATGCCAAAACTTTGCTTTGAAGATTGTCCACGCTAGATTTAGTTCACTACGGAGCCAAAAAAGAAAGCCCACTTACTAGTTTATGAAGTCAACTGCCTGAGTTTTTAGCTGGTCAGCACTGTGTAGATCAGCCAGTATTAGGATCTCTGCTGCATTCTCCACAGACAGATTGCTGCACAAAGCATCCTCACACATCACTTTCAAGCGTTCCAGAGCGTACTGCAAAAATATACCCCAAAAAATTGGACTGTTCTTGCCATGCCGTACATGCCAAGTTCTTCATAACTTTCCGGCAACATGAAACCACATCAGAACAAATCACACAAAGCATGGTGAGTTGGATAGTCATGCTTACAATATGACTAGTGTAAATATCTGTGGATTTAAATGGGTCTGCAATAAGCATCAATTTTGGATCTAATCCTATCCCACATTATATAATGGGAATCTTTTAGAGCTGAACATTCACAATTATACATGGATGCTGGGTATCAGTCAATGTTTCTCACAAAGAATGGGAAAACCTACTGCTTAAACAAATGTCAATAAATTAGAAACAGAAATAGTGCCACACTTCCTCCTTCACATTGCTGCTGCTCCTTTTTATTTATTTATTAAACTTCTTGACCGCCCAACTCGTATACGACGACTCTGGGTGGTTTACAGTAATAAAAATAGCACATGATTAAAAAATACAACATACATATCAATATAAAAAACATTCAAATTAGGGCCAACCCTGAATCCCAGAACTAGAATTAAAAAGTATACTAATTAATTTGCAGAATTTATGTTCTTTGCTGAACTTTGAAGGGCTGAGCACAGGGAATATACAAGCCCAATAAAACAGCTTGCATGTGAACCTGGACCAAAGTTAACCGTATGTTAGTTCTTCAGGTACCACAGCGTCTTTTCCCATCTTCCTCAAAAACATTGGAAAGACAAAAATGAACTCTCTAATCACATCTTCACCCAAGAGCCCAACGGCAGGTCTCTGGGGTTTCAGACAGGCATTGCGTTTTGTTTATAGTATAATTACGTATTTTTCCCAAGAGACTTGGGGAAGACAGAACAAGCTGTTCTCTAACCTCTTGGGCAAGTAGTAAGAGGTTTTATCTGCTGCCATAAAAGGTTTTGCTTTCTGTTTTTAAAAAGACACCCGGGGATGTTTAGAAAAAGGAACTATATAAAAAGTCACAAAGCCCCTCCAACCATTAAAGCCCCCTCAGTACCACTACTCTACTAGGCTTAGGTTGCTGCTGCTGCTGCAGCTAAGGGAGTATTCAACATATTTATTACTGAACCCTGCTGGAAAACCAAAGTAGGCTTGAGCTGTGGAAGTGCAAATGGATGAGTGGTGGGAAAAGATGGTCTGGTATAGAGGACAGAGAATATTCCAAGTTGCAAGGGACAATTTTTTACTAAAAAGAAAAAAAAGATAACATCTCAATTGCCATATTCTGTCTAAAATTCACTTGTGCTTTCTTCCCTTAAAAATATGGCTTGGATCTCAAGGGATTTTTGACTGTTTACTGGATAAAAGCTACACAAATAATTCATGTTTCTAGAAACCCATCCTCCTCAGCCATGTCCCCACCCCGTCCCTGCTTCTGGCTCCATACATACAGCCTGGCTACTTCCTGGTGTGCTGGGACACAATGAAGTACAGAATCTGGACATACAGGGAGAGTATTAGGTTGGAGGCAGCTGGCCAATGTGGAGCTTCATCAGAACGATTTTAAGTTACTCACTGAAGTGTGTACAAAGAAAAAGAAACACAATGAACCTAAAAACCTGGTTTCAGTGATATCCATGTATTTTATTCTTAACATCAGAATATTATGGTATGTGAAACAATGGCAGGTGATTGCAGATCAAAACAGGCCATTTGGGGGTTAGAATGTGCTGTGATGGAAATTTTTCATGCTCTTTATCCTGACTGCTCTTCTCTGCCTTTCCTGTCCTCTTTGACAAGAGGCTTATAAAAGGGTTTGCTACAGTGCTATCTCAATAGGGCTCATCTTCTAATATCAGGAAGAAGCTGGCCTGTTTATATACAAGCATTCCCGGTGTTGTGTATGTCAACTTTATGCTGGTGCCAAATATTAATAATTGGATTGCTGTCCATTCCTGTCCCAACTCCAAGCCATAAGGTAGGGATGGCGAACTTATGGTCATCGATGACATTTATACTCCAGAACGACCTTCTGTCAAATACCGTATCGGGGAACACAAGATGCACCGGTGCTTATTACCCTTGATGGGCAGCACCTCTACCATCCCGGACTTCAGAATCTAATGCAGAAGTGAATCCAAAAAGTTGGCATTCCTTACTCTGCAGGTGCTTCTCTCTTCAGGAAGCAAGGTCACAACAGGGGCCTTTGCAATCAGGCAGAGGCCTCTCATTTCGCAGGAGGGAACAGGAATCTGGATCACTTTCGATTAAGCTTGCATTGTTAACAGGAAATGGTACTGCCAAGCTTAAATTCAGTGTGATAAGAGAGGTTCAAGCTGCTTTCAGAACCATAGGTACACCCTTCCTGCTTTATGGAATGAACAAGCCCCTTTCTGAAGTCTCTGCTTTTTCCTCGAGATCTCTGAGACAGCTTCTTATCTTTCAGGGAAAAGGTAAAATACTTTTGTAAATACTTGTAAAAGTATTGAAGCACTGTTCGTGTGGCCTTGCATTTGTTCTTGCATGTGAATTTCCTGACACTAAGCCAAGCTATTGGAAGGAGCAAAAGAAGGTAGTGAGGACATAAGAGATAATCCAGATATCTTTGTAGGGCGGGGGGATTGGAAAAAACTGATAGTCCCCTTCCTATTCACTTGCTAGAAAGGGTTAAGATGGGTAACACAAAAATACCCCAATATGTTGACATCCCAGTCTCTGTTCTAGCTTCCCCCAACTTTTGTTTTTCTAAAAGGTAATAGCTATGTTTCCCTTGTACCTTGTCAGCAGCTGCAAGCAGATCATCAGCCATTTTGTCCAGGTTAGGTGCCTTCCCCGTGTAAATGAAGCACATCATTTCTTTAAAAACTTCAGGTTCCACATCATTGATTTCAACTCGATTCTACACCAGAGGGGAGAGGAAGATTATTCTTCTGAGGCAACAGAAACCATTCCTAGCCTAAAACTCTCTTTCAGAATGAGTAACTCTGTAAGCAGGGGTGCAAACCTGCTTCTTTATATTTATATTGCTGCTCATCCCATCTAGTGACTCTAGGCGTCTCACACCTTTCAGGCTGAAGGCTACAACTGGCTTTTTAGGTGAATGGCAAGGATTGCCCTTCAAAAATAATGGTTAAGGCTAAAGAAAAAAGTTAAATTTGATTTTTATTTACATTTCATTAAAAGTCAATTAATTAGAGGACTTCCAGGGTGAATATGGCGATCTGAACAGCTGTGCTCGCGGGCTTCGCGAGCAGAACTGACAACGTAGCCATTTTCCGGCTCAGGCAGGTTTTTCCTGAAGCCCAGGAGAGTTTTTCCAGAGAGAGGAAAACACTTGGAATTACCCCATCTGTCCTCGGGAAGGCTGCTTGCAGCCAGAAAATCGCAAACAGCGTTCGCGATCGACTGGTAAGAGCTGTCGGGAGGCTGGGGCGTCATCATTTCCAAGCCGCGCTGTAGCCTCAAAGGGACATTAAGACCGGCCACCCCATTTCTAAATCACCAAATTTATTTTTCTTTTAAGTTTATGTACCCTAAGAGAGGCTTTCTACAGCGAGAAACATGTTCTCTTGGTGCTTATCGTTATTTTTGTGATTAATTTCTTTTAAAAAAAATTCTTTTTAAGTTTCGGATTTTGTTTCCCATCCAAATATTAAGGAAGGTTGAGAGTACGTAATCGTCTCCCTGCTATTATTTTTGTACTAAATTTGAAGATTTTAGCATTTTACTACACGTTGAATCTTTTTTTTTAACTTTCAGCTTTCTGTTGCTACTTTCCCTAGGGAACTGCCTATTATCATACTTTCACTTCTGTAAACACGTTTCGGAATTTTTCTATTATCTCCCACTTTTGCTGGTTAAGTACCTAGGGGGCGCTATAATCTACTGCGTGAGACATGGAGGATTTCAAGCAGACTTTCTCTGATTTTCATCGTGACTTTAAACAGATCCTTTTTGATTCCTGTCAAGTTCTTATGCAGGACATTGTGGAAAATATGAGGTCTAAAACAGGGGTCGGCAAACATTTTTATGCCGGGAGCCATTTTGACATGCTCGTGCACATTTTGAAATGCTCGAGAACCAGGGGGCGGGGTTTGCGGGCAGGGGCCAATCGCGTGGAAGGGGGCGGGGTTTGCGGGCAGGGGCCAATCGCGTGGAAGGGGGCGGGGTTTGCGGGCGGGAGCCAATCACGTGGCTTATTGGGGCGGGTGGAAGGGCGAATCTGGATTTTGGGAGGGGCGGGGGAGAACGGGACCTGCCTGGCCTCTCAAGGCGGGGAGGCGAAGTGGGCTGTTGCGGAGGGCTGTGCAAATGTGTTTCTGGAATAGACCCGTTATTCTAATTATACTACGGCCCATAGAAACGTACAAAAATTAATTGCATTTTCTCTGGTTGAAGGAGTCATGAGTGAGTGGAGTCCCGCTGGTTGGATCCGCTCAGCCGAAGCCTCACGGCCACCGAAGAAGGGAAAGGCGCCGGCGGGAGGGAGGCGCTCCGGCCCTTCCCTCCAACCTCCCCGCCGTCCCGCCTTGTTCCCCGGGCGGGCGGGCGGCGCTCGGGCTTCCTCGGTCGTGGCGGCAGCGCTCAGGGATAGACGCGCGGGCCCGGGTAGGGCTCCCCGCCGCACCAGAAGTCGGGCGCCTGCGGCGTCTCCAGCAGCCAGAGCGGGCGCAGGCGGCGGCGGCGGCAGGCTCTGTCCGGCAGGCAGCTGGTAGTAGTGGCAGTCGCAGCTGCGCGCGGGGTCGTAGGGTGGCGCCAGGATATCGAGGAAGGCGGCGGGGCCGCCCTCGGCCGCGATCTGGTGCAGGTTGTCGCGCTGCGGGGACAGCAGGCAGGGCGGCGCGGCGGCCGTGTAGAGGCGGTGCGAGCGCAGCAGGGCGTGCAGCCGACGGGGGCGCGGGCTGGGGGCGTCGGCGTCGGCATCCTACCACTCGGGCTCTGGCTCCGGGCCCCCCTCCGGCCCCGGCTCCTCGGCGGCATCCAGGCAGGCGATGCGCAGCGTGCCGTAGAGCACCTTGAGCAGCCCCTGCATGCCCGGGTGGTCGTGCAGTGGGATGCAGGCACCGGCGCGCAGCACGAAGATGCCCATGCTGAAGCACGCCGTCTCGCAGATGTGCATGTAGCTCACTGGCGGCTGCCGCAGGCCCGGCACGGGAGAGGGCCCGCTCGGCTGCAGCCCCAGGTCCTCGGCGCGCACCTGCCCCAGCAGCTCTCCCCACGTCCGGCGGGTGCCCATGCCAGAATCCCCGCGACCCGGAGCCAGCGACTGCTCGGAGGGCCCCAGTGCGAACCCTGGGGAAGAAACAGAGACGCTGATTGGTGGAGGCGTCCTTCCTTCTGAGCCTCCACCAATCAGCGTCTCTGTTTCTTCCCCAGGGTTCGCGCCAAGCCTGCTGCTTCCGGAGACCGGCTTTCCGGATGTCGGGCAGCAGAGAGAGAGAGCCAGATCTGGCTCAAGAGCCGCCATTTCCGACCCTTGGTCTAAAATGTGTCATCTGGTTGGGGATGTCGTGGAAGAAATTGAAGAGCTTAACAACGATAGAAATATTTCTTCTAACAGCGAGATTGGGGCTTCTGTTGAAATGCTGGATGAAGATCGGATAGTCGAGTTGAAGAAATTAAAGGGACAGATCAAAATGCAAGCCATAAGTGAAATTGAATTGCTGATGGAATGTTATGGGAAAGAAGGGGTTCTTATGTATGAGAGGCTTTTTGTTCAGAAGTCAGAGTTTTTAAGGGGGGCAGCTGGGCTGTCTGATTTCTTCATAAAAAAAGCTCTGTGTCTATTGTGGGGATATGTAAAAACTCTGGTTTATTTTGAAGTGGGGTAAGGGCTTAAGAATATTTATCTGGATTATTCTAGGGCTGGTTTGACTTCATTCATCCTTAATGATTTGGATTAAGATTAATAAGGTATAATAATAAATGCTTGGTTTTAGGCTTAATATGATTAAGATTATTATAATTGTTGTATTATTAATTATAATGGCAGGCAATTTATATGCTTTTTTAGTTTGATTTTTATTATAGTAGACAGAAATGTATGGAATAGTAATTGTTGTTTGTTGGTGTTTATTCGTTCAGTCGCTTCCGACTCTTTGTGACTTCATGGACCAGCCCACGCCAGAGCTTCCTGTCGGCCGTCACCATCCCCAGCTTCCCTATGGTTGAGTCTGTCACCTCCAGAATATCATCCATCCATCTTGCCCTTGGTCGGCTCCTCTTCCTTTTGCCTTCCACTTTCCCTAGCATCAGCTTCTTCTCTAGGGTATCCTGTCTTCTCATTATGTGGCCAAAGTACTTCAGTTTTGCCTTTAATATCATTCCCTCAAGTGAGCAGTCTGGCTTTATTTCCTGGAGTATGGACTGGTTTGATCTTCTTGCAGTCCAAGGCACTCTCAGAATTTTCCTCCAACACCACAGTTCAAAAGCATCTATCTTCCTTCGCTCAGCCTTCCTTATGGTCCAGCTCTCACAGCCATAGGTTACTACAGGGAATACCATTGCTGTAACTATGCGGACCTTTGTTGTCAGTGTGATGTCTCTTAACTATTTTATCAAGATTTGCCATTGCTCTCCTCCCAAGAAGTAGACGTCTTCTGATTTCCTGGCTGCAGTCAGCATCTGCAGTAATCTTTGCGCCTAGAAATACAAAGTCTGTCACTGCCTCCACTTTTTCTCCCTCTATTTGCCAGTTATCAATCAAGCTGGTTGCCATAATCTTGGTTTTTTTGAGGTTTATCTGCAACCCAGCTTTTGCACTTTCTTCTTTCACCTTCGTCATAAGGCTCCTCAGCTCCTCCTCGCTTTCAGCCATCAAAGTGGTATCATCTGCATATCTAAGATTGTTAATGTTTCTTCCAGCGATTTTAACTCCAGCCTTGGATTCCTCAAGCCCAGCACGTCGCATGATGTGTTCTGCGTACAGGTTGAATAGGTAGGGTGAGAGTATACAGCCCTGCCGTACTCCTTTCCCAATCTTAAACCAGTCCGTTGTTCCGTGCTCTGTTCTTACCGTTGCTACTTGGTTGTTATACAGATTCCTCAGGAGGCAGACAAGATGACTTGGTATCCCCATACCACCAAAAACTTGCCACAATTTGTTATGATCCACACAGTCAAAGGCTTTAGAATAGTCAATGAAACAAAAATAGATTTTTCTGAAACTCCCTGGCTTTCTCCATTATCCAGCGGATATTGGCAATTTGGTCTCTAGTTCCTCTGCCTTTTCTAAACCCAGCTTGTACATCTGGCAATTCTCGCTCTATGAATTGCTGGAGTCTACCCTGCAAGATCTTGAGCATTACCTTACTGGCATGTGAAATAAGTGCCACTGTTCGATAGTTTGAACATTCTTTAGTGCTTCCCTTTTTTGGTATGGGGATATAAGTTGATTTTTTCCAATCTGATGGCCATTCTTGTATTTTCCAAATTTGCTGGCATATGGCATGCATCACCTTGACAGCATCATCTTGCAAGATTTTAAGCACGTCAGCTGGGATACCGTCGTCTCCTGCTGCCTTGTTATTAGCAATGCTTCTTAAGGCCCATTCAACCTCACTCTTCAGGATGCCTGGCTCTAACTCACTGACCACACCGTCAAAGCTATCTCCAATATTATTATCCTTCCTATACAGATCTTCCGTATATTCTTGCCACCTTTTCTTGATCTCTTCTGCTTCTGTTAGGTCCTTACCATCTTTGTTTTTGATCATACCCATTTTTGCCTGGAATTTACCTCCGATGTTTCTAATTTTCTGGAAGAGGTCTCTTGTCCTTCCTATTCTATTGTCTTCTTCCACTTCCGCACATTGCTTGTTTAAAAATAATAAACAATAATAAATAAATAATAATAAATAATAATATTAAAATATTAAAATAATATAATAAAATAAAATAAATAATAATAATAAATAATAATAAATAAAAATAAAAATGGAATAGTAATAGGAAGGAAATAATTAAATAAATATTATCTTTGGGGGGGAAGTTGATTAGGAGGCATATATATATACACACACATCTTTTTCTTTTAATATAAGGGGATGGAGCAACTGTTTTTGTTGTTTATTCGTTCAGTCGTTTCCGACTCTTCGTGACTTCATGGACCAGTCCACGCCAGAGCTTTCTGTCGGCCGTCACCATCCCCAGCTCCCCAATGGTTGAGTCCGTCACCTCCAGAATACCATCCATCCATCTTGCCCTTGGTCGGCCCCTCTTCCTTTTGCCTTCCACTTTTCCTAGCATCAGCTTCTTCTCCAGGGTATCCTGTCTTCTCATTATGTGGCCAAAGTACTTCAGTTTTGCCTTTAATATCATTCCCTCAAGTGAGCAGTCTGGCTTTATTTCCTGGAGTATGGACTGGTTTGATCTTCTTGCAGTCCAAGGCACTCTCAGAATTTTCCTCCAACACCACAGTTCAAAAGCATCTATCTTCCTTCGCTCAGCCTTCCTTATGGTCCAGCTCTCACAGCCATAGGTTACTACAGGGAAAACCGTTGCTTTAACTATGCGGACCTTTGTTGTCAGTGTGATGTCTCTGCTCTTAACTATTTTATCAAGATTTGCCATTGCTCTCCTCCCAAGAAGTAGACGTCTTCTGATTTCCTGGCTGCAGTCAGCGTCTGCAGTAATCTTTGCGCCTAGAAATACAAAGTCTGTCACTGCCTCCACTTTTTCTCCCTCTATTTGCCAGTCATCAATCAAGCTCGTTGCCATAATCTTGGTTTTTTTGAGGTTTAACTGCAACCCAGCTTTTGCACTTTCTTCTTTCACCTTCGTCATAAGGCTCCTCAACTCCTCCTCGCTTTCAGCCATCAAAGTGGTATCATCTGCATATCTGAGATTGTTAATGTTTCTTCCAGCGATTTTAACTCCAGCCTTGGATTCCTCAAGCCCAGCATGTCGCATGATGTGTTCTGCGTACAGGTTGAATAGGTAGGGTGAGAGTATACAACCCTGCCGTACTCCTTTCCCAATCTTAAACCAGTCCGTTGTTCCGTGCTCTGTTCTTACCGTTGCTACTTGGTTGTTATACAGATTCCTCAGGAGGCAGACAAGATGACTTGGTATCCCCATACCACCGAGAACTTGCCACAATTTGTTATGATCCACACAGTCAAAGGCTTTAGAATAGTCAATAAAACAGAAATAGATGTTTTTCTGAAATTCCCTGGCTTTCTCCATTATCCAGCGGATATTGGCAATTTGGTCTCTAGTTCCTCTGCCTTTTCTAAACCCAGCTTGTACATCTGGCAATTCTCGCTCCATGAATTGCTGGAGTCTACCTTGCAAGATCTTGAGCATTACCTTACTGGCATGTGAAATAAGTACCACTGTTCGATAGTTTGAACATTCTTTAGTGCTTCCCTTTTTTGGTATGGGGATATAAGTTGATTTTTTCCAATCTGATGGCCATTCTTGTGTTTTCCAAATTTGCTGGCATATGGCATGCATCACCTTGACAGCATCATCTTGTAAGATTTTAACAGTTCAGCTGGGATACCGTCGTCTCCTGCTGCCTTGTTATTAGCAATGCTTCTTAAGGCCCATTCAACCTCACTCTTCAGGATGCCTGGCTCTAACTCACTGACCACACCGTCAAAGCTATCTCCAATATTATTATCCTTCCTATACAGATCTTCCGTATATTCTTGCCACCTTTTCTTGATCTCTTCTGCTTCTGTTAGGTCCTTACCATCTTTGTTTTTGATCATACCCATTTTTGCCTGGAATTTACCTCCAATGTTTCTAATTTTCTGGAAGAGGTCTCTTGTCCTTCCTATTCTATTGTCTTCTTCCACTTCCGCACATTGCTTGTTTAAAAATAATTCCTTATCTCTTCTGGCTAACCTCTGGAATTTTGCATTGAATTGGGCATATCTCCCCCTATCACTGTTGCCTTTTGCTTTCCTTCTTTCTTGGGCTACTTCCAGTGTCTCAGCAGACAGCCATCTTGCCTTCTTGGTTTTCTTTTTCTTTGGGACGTTTTTTGTTGCCGCCTCCTGAACAATGTTGCGAACTTCTGTCCATAGTTCTTCCGGGACCCTATCTACTAAATCTAGTCCCTTAAATCTATTCTTCACCTCCACTGCATATTCCTTAGGAATATTAGTGAGCTCATATCTAACTGATCTGTGGGTCTTCCCTATTCTCTTTAGTCTGATTCTAGATTGTGCAATAAGAAGTTCGTGATCTGAACTACAGTCAGCTCCAGGTCTTGTTTTTACCGACTGTATAGATGTCCGCCACCTTTGGCTGCAAAGGATGTAGTCAATCTGATTTCGGTGTCGACCATCTGGTGAAGTCCATGTATAAAGTCGTCTTTTAGGTTGTTGGAAGAGAGTGTTTGTTATGCACAGTGAGTTGTCTTGGCAAAATTCTATCAGCCTATGTCCTGCTTCATTTTGTTCTCCCAGACCATGCTTGCCTGTAATTCCAGGTGTCGTCTGACTACCCACCTTAGCATTCCAGTCTCCTGTAATGAAAATAACATCTCTTTTTGGTGTATTATCCAGTAGGTGCTGCAGATCCTCATAGAACTGATCTACTTCTGCTTCTTCAGCATCTGTGGTTGGGGCGTATATTTGGATCACTGTGATGTTAAATGGCTTACCCTGAATTCGAATTGAGATCATTCTATCGTTTTTTGGATTGTATCCAAGCACTGCTTTAGCCACTTTATTATTAATTATGAAGGCTACTCCATTTCTTCTGTGGTCCTCTTGTCCACAGTAGTAGATCTGGTGGTCATCTGATGTGAAGTGGCCCATCCCAGTCCATTTCAGTTCACTGACACCTAAAATGTCTATATTTAATCTTGACATCTCACCAATAACCACATCCAATTTGCCCTGGCTCATAGATCTTACATTCCAGGTTCCTATGGTGTGTTGATCTTTAGAACATCGGATTCGTCGTTCACCACCAGCACCGTCGGCCGCTAGCCGTCCTTTCGGCTTTGAGCTAGCTGCGTCATCACATCTGGGGCTAGTTGAACGTATCCTCTGTTCCTCCCCAGTAGCATTTTGACCATCTTCCGACCTGGGAGTCCCATCTTCTGATGGTATACCGACATATCTTTGGTTGTACTGATCCATTTAGTTTTCATGGCAAGAATACTGGGGTGGGTTGCCATTACCTTCCCCAGGGATCGTATTTAGTCTGACCTCTCTGCCACGACCTTCCCGTCTTGGGTGTCCCTTCACGGTTTAGCTCATGGTTTCACTGAGGTGCTCAAGCTCCAGCACCACGACAAGGTAACGATCTCCTTTGCTGGAGGGAGCAACTGTATTTAGTGATTTTTATAATGTGCCAATGGAATGATTTATAGAAATAATGTGATTTTGGTTTAATATAGAGTAAGGGATTGATTATGGAAAATTTGTTGTATATCCTTGCTGTTAAAAGTCGAAGTCACCTCTTCTTATAATTTTAAAAAAAAATCTCTTGTTTTTTTCACTTTTTGTAGTTTTTTTCTTTTTTCTTTTTGTAGTTTTTTTTTCTTTTCTGTAGTTTTTATCTTTATCTTAAATCTAATAAAATTCTTATTAAAAAGTCAATTAATTAAATGCCGTTAATTTCAGTGCACAGATATTTAATACTTTTCGCATTCTATCACTGAAAAAAAAACAATTTGGTGGCAAATTCTGGAATGCTTCTGTGGGCCGGACCCAAGGCTTAAAGTCTGTCTTTACAGGGCCTGCTGTATATGCAAACCTAGGTGAAGTGTCAAGTACTGCTTCTAGCTCTACGAGAAGACACACTACAAGTTTCCCCTTAATCTGGTTTTTCCACCAAGTCTACCTGTAATAGAAGAAATCACTAACAATGAATGCTATAGAGGCATTTTAAGCAGAAGAGCAGCTTCTCCAATGTGTTATATTTTATTTAATTACTATTTGAAAGAATTACTTTTCCATTTCTTTCCTTCCTTTTCTTAAGGGTTCACACCATAAATCAGTGTTTCTCAACCTTGGCAGCTTGAAGATGTGTGGACTTCGACTCCCAGAATTCCCCAGCCAGCATGGCTGGCTGGGGAATTCTGGGAGTCGAAGTCCACACATCTCCAAGTTGCCAAGGTTGAGAAACACTGCCATAAATTATAATATGCTTATCTCTAACATATCCTGTATGCAAAGTAGGAATGGGTGAAACACTTATTTGGACCTTGACTCGGACTCTGTTCAGTTTCACCATGACTGCAATCTCAGATTAGCATCCAGTGCTTCAGCTCTGACGGCTGGAAATAAAGAACTTAAAATCAATTGCCCAACTACAATGACATTTTGTTCTCATGGGCAATGATGGATCTCTTGCCAACCCACTACAGAAAACCTAACTATCCAAGTTGCAATCTGGACTCATATCTCTTCTTTGTTCCCAGAGCAAAATGCCTTGTCAACCTGGACACATTAACAACACTATATTTCATTTCTGCATTGAGCCTCTCTGTCTGAGCAAGACCTTTGTGGGTTGAGGTCAAAAGTCTGCAATACTTTTCAGCTATTAGCTAAGGCTTGCCTCCTCAATATCTCCCTGTCTGGAGCCCAGGAACAGCTCTTCATCATGGCTTACCTTTTTACTCTCTTCCATCTCATGTTCAAACATTGCACTGAAAACTGGAGAACGTGCTGCAGGCACGGTGGAATGGCGAAAGGAAAAAAGGAAAAAATACAGTTCAAAAAATGTGAAACAGATACTCTTCCTTTCCAGAGAGGAACTCACATATACCATCAGTACTTGCAAATTCAAGTAATGTATAAAAGGACAAGTAAAAAATAAATAGAATGCTCGCATGAGAATCAGATCAAAATTTCTGCCCAAGGGAATACGCATATGCTTTCCCACCCATTTATTCCCACCTATACAATGAAATAAGAGAAGCTGTGGGATGCAGCTAATTCAATTTTCAGATCTCCTCAATTCTATTTCTTCTCACTACAGCACTAGAGGTCCTTTGCCATGGGTTTTGTGTTGTTGCGTGCTTGCCACCACAGAATATATAGGGCTTTGTGCGGTCTGAACTAAATTAAGAAATAATCAGATACAACAAACTTCCACATATTCTGTACCAGACAGAGATGGATTCTGCAACCTACATAAACTATGCAAGCTGGAGCACCTTCTTCTGATCTTGCACAATCTATTCTGATTTTGCAGCAGCAGGGACAAAAATTCATGAAGAGCATTGTAACCTGCCCCCAATAACTACAAATCTTTAAGCCTTTGATTTCTGGAATTTCAGAAGAATTTAATATACATGTAGTCCTCAAGTTACGACCATTTGTTCAGCGACTGTTCAAAGTTACGCTGGCGCTGAACGAATGGTACTTATGGCCGTTCCCGAAGCTACGGCTTCTGCAACAGTCACATGATCAAAATTCGAGCGCTTGGCAGCCTGCCCGCACTTACGACTGCAGGGGCACTTCAACTCCCCCCACCAACCCAATCTCTCCCCATCTATGCCCTTTTGGCCCCCTGCACTCTGTGGCCCCAGCTGCTCTGCCGCCCCCAGCTGACCTTCGCCGTGTTCTTGCTCCCACTGCTGACCAAGCACGCCCAGCCTGGCGCTTCGCGAGGCAGCTACTGGCTGCACAAGGCTTTCTTCCCAAGGTCACGCACATTGGTTTCCTTCTGAGATCTGGGGAATAAGGCCTCATATGGTCAGCAGCTGCCTCACGAAGCGCCAGGCTGGGCACACCTCATCAGCAGTGGGAGCAAGAAGACGGTGAAGGTGTGGTGGATTTCGGCGGTGCCGCTGGTTCTCAGGAAGGAGGGAGCACATTCCAAGGAGGTGGAAGAGATAAGAGGAGGCACAGTCCGGGAAGCAATGCTGGGAAAATGAAGAGGTTCAGAATAGCCCCGCCTTAGAGCTCTCCCAGGTTATTTCCCCCTAGGTTAGGTCACGTGACGTCGAGCTTTACGGCCACATTGCTTAGTGACAGAAATTCCAGTTCCAATTACTGTCGTAATTCGAGGACTACCTGTATATCTTTGCTGCTGTAAGGGATAGAATTTTGTCTTAAACCTGGAAAGTGGAATTTTGTAGCCAACAGCATGTCTGGGGTTCTAATAAAACATACTATACACAGCCCTACGGGAACATACACAAGAGAACCCTAGCAAAGCAAATGTTGTTGGGTTTTTTGCATCTTCATCCACACACCCTTTGTTATTGGTTTCCCATGCACGACCTTACTGTTCCCGATCTTCCTAGGGGGAGAAGGAAAGAAAGGACAAGAACCTCTTTCTTAAGAAACCATTTCCTAAAAGAGGGATGACTTGCCAAAGGCTTTGAGGCACAAGTCCAGGCACTCAGCTTGCCACTGATCTGTCATCCTGTAACGCTTCGTGTTGTGTCAATACCGACCTGCTAATATGGCTTTGTGAGCTTGGAACTCCTGGCCTGCTACACACAGGCAGCAGTCTGTGAAGCGAGAGTTTTCCCAGAGGCCTCCCAACTCATCAGCCAAGCGGCATTCAGGTACCTTCACCATGTTCATGGAATTCTGGCCGGAGATATTGACAGAGTCCTGTACTACACTCACCTGCAAGGAAGTACAGAAGGCCATGCTCTTTATAAAAGTACTAGTAGTAGCAGCAGCAGAGAATCTAGAAGGGCTGAGCAAAAAAATCTATCAACAACAAATCCCAGAGTGATGCAGACCTTTTTGTAAGAAAAACCCAGCAATGCAGACAAAAAGTCATGGTTCTCCCACCCCCACCCCCCGAACAGTTGTCTATATGTGAATTCACCACACTGAGATGAAGACAGATCATCAACCGCTTTAGGACAGTATATGAAATAAATCTACACCACTGTGAGCTATGGGCAAAGCACAGACACACCACAGAAAACAACACCAATTGAGCTTGCTATAACCCCTTTCCCCCTCCCCTGCAAAAGGCCCATCAAGTCTTCTGTATGAAACAAAATGGCCATTTACTACACGGTGGATTGGTTCACACAATGCACTAGGTTAGGCAAAACGGCTTCATGTAATTTATGGTTCGTTGTGTTATGGGAGCCTAGCTACTGTTTACCATTTTGTGTGAACAAGCCTTTCAATTTAAGCCATAGTATAGTTTGGGCGGAGCATACTGTGAGAATATAGCAATTCTGTTTTGATATCCAGGATTTAGCATGTTGGATGAATCTAACTGATAAACCATCATGTGTGCAGATAAATGAAAATCCAACTTTCTGATAGTTTTGGCCAAGTCTGGTCAGATGTGGATGTGCAAATCTTAAATTTCTTCTCTACTGGGCAGCCTCTCAAGCGATAGCAGGCAGAATGCAGCAAGTTAGAGCCATAAGCAGCAGGCTGTGTTTATCACTAGCCACATGCCTTCTTCCTGGCCTGGCATATAACCTGATGGTCCCCAAGCAAGAGCAAAACCCGGGCTCCAGTAATGGAAGACTGAAATTAGACAGTTCAGAGACTCACAAATTAAAAGCTAATTCATTTTTTAATATACAGAGAGAAAATATTCTCTCTGATCAAACCAAAAATCCACCTAGTCCTGCAGCTTGTGTTGCAGAGTACTCAGTCTCTACGAAGAACAAATTCAAAGCTAGGAAAGAAAAACTATTTCCCCACTGTCGCTTCTCGGCCCAAAGTGTTCAGAGCCTAAGAAAAGACAAGTGCCATGGCGACTACTAGCCATGGATTAATTTATAATTATGAAGAAATCTGAAATCAATCTGATGTATGGTTCTTTTACAACAGTACAGGATACCCCAAGAAGCAGCTTTGGAAGTTACTGAAGAAGGCCCCGAAATGTTGTATCCAGCAACTCAGTTCTTGCCAGAACTGGCTGAAAAAAACCTCATGTTTAAATTATGTTTCTTTTCATGGGCCATTTTACTGGAAGATAAAAGGAATAGTGACTGGATCTTCTATGGCAGGGGTATCCAACCTTTTTGGCACAAGGGACTGGTTTTGTGGAAGACAATTTTTCCACGGACCGGGGGGGGGGTTTGCAGGTGGGAGCCAATCGCGTGGACCAGGGGGGCGGGGTTTGCAGGCGGGAGCCAATCATGGGGACCGGGGGCGGGGTTTGCAGGCGGGAGCCAATCATGGGGACCGGGGGCGGGGTTTGCAGGTGGGAGCCAATCACGTGGACCGGGGGTGGGGTTTGCAGACGGAAGCCAATCACACGGACCGGGGGGGCCAGGTTTGCAGGCAGGAGCCAATCGCGCGGACCGGTATTGGTCCGTGGCCTGGGGGTTGGGGACCCCTGTTCTATGGCACCAAAAGGGACTAATTTGTATAGCTAAGTTTCTAGAGAGTGGTTCATTGTTCATGGAAATAATCCATGTTTGCATTTTCTTTTTTTGAAGATGTTTCACTTTTAGAGGATAGTGGTAGAGGCTACATTCTTTCTTTAAGTAGCTTTAACCTTGGAGACTCAAATATTAGTTATGAAGGTAAAATGCATTATTTGGATATTACAGTTATTAAAAAAGCAGGGGAAACTATGAAATTATGACATATAGAAATAATTGGGTTTATTTATATTTCCAGAGCTCACACCATAGATGTATAAAAATATTCTACAGGGCATGTTTTGAGAACATGTAGCAACTGTAGGAATATACAATTATGTAACTGAAATCATAAAACTAAAAAGAGAATTTAGATAAAGTCAGCAAGAGTTCCTTGTGTCCTCCCCCAGCGTCATGGAAGGGGCGGCATCCCATGCTGCCAATTATATCTTCTGTAACAGGAAATGAGGCTACAGGCAGTGGAGCATATTGCTTTTTCCACTCCATTACACCACTGGATAGGGTACTAAGAACTGTGTGGTCTAGCCAGTTTGGTCTAGTGGTTAAGGCAACAGGCTAGAAACTAGGAGACTGAGAGTTCTAGTCCCGCCTTAGGCATGAAAGCCAGATGGGTGACCTTGGGCCAATCACTCTCTCTCAGGCCTAGGAAGGAGCCAATGGCAAACCAGGAGACGGAGAGTTCTAGTCCCGCCTTAGGCATGAAAGCCAGCTGGGTGACCTTGGGCCAGTCACTCTCTCTCTCTCAGCCCTAGGAAGGAGCCAATGGCAAACCAGGAGACTAAGAGTTCTAGTCCCACCTTAGGCATGAAAGCCAGCTGGGTGACCTTGGGCCAGTCACTCTCTCTCAGGCCTAGGAAGGAGCCAATGGCAAACCAGGAGACGGAGAGTTCTAGTCCCACCTTAGGCATGAAAGCCAGCTGGGTGACCTTGGGCCAGTCACTCTCTCTCAGCCCAACTCACCTCACAGGGTTGCTGTTGTGGGGAAAATAGGAGGAGGAAGGAGTATTTGGTATGTTCGCTTATTATAAAAATAATAAAGGCGGGATAGAAAATAAATTAAATAAATAAATAAGTAAATAAAGGGTAGAGAAATATATATTTTAACCTTTGATAAGACCTTTGAAATAGTATACTATAGTAAAATGAAATGCAAGAAGGAAACAAAACATTTAATTAATGCTGTTTATGATATGAAGCTTGTTTTGGGCTACAGAACAGGCTGTTTTGATAAGGTACTGTAAGAGTTTTTGCAAAAAGAAACTACTTAAAAATGATGCAGCATGTATTTTGAGCTTTGACCTTGTAATTTCCATGTTTGTTCAATGCCAATTTTGATTATGTGTCTTCTGAATTAGACTATCCACTGTTCTGATTATAGAAATAGACATACGGTTTAATTTAGCCAGTGAATCTATCTCAATCTTCTAAAGCAAGTATATCTAATTTTTTCAGCCTGTGAGCACACTCAGTGTTTTAGAAAAGCCATTGTAACAAAATAGCTGCCACAAAGATGTGGCACAACTGAAACGAAGGACCATGTTTATAGATCAGCAAAATGATGAGGCCAAACATGCATTAATTATTATTTCAATTAAAATGGTTAAGCCTACTTCAAGTCAACCCCATGGTTTTATACGACTTCAGGACCAAATCCACAGAGTTTCCTGACAGCAGTGTGGGAATGGCTTGCCACTGCATTCTTCCAAGGTACTCTTCCATTTTCCTTATTCTGGCATTCCCTGGGTCACTCCCATCCAAGTGCAAACCAGGCCTGACCGACAAAGCTTCTGAGCCCAGAAAAGGTCAGCCTTTGTTTTTCTTTACTGGCTGAAGCTGGGACAATGTAATTGTTAGAGGAAGCTCATTAAAGGAGAGTGCTTTTTGTTGACTTGGAGTGGCTGCTTAGTCTTTCTTGGGTAAACTAGGAGTAGGGCAACTTCTTAGAAAGTTTTTAGTTGAAAAGAAAAATGTCTTGCTCAGTGTAGAACATATTTCTCCATCCTGGTAACCTTTAGATCAGGGTTTCTCAACATGGCTGGCTAGGGAATTCTGGGAGTTGAAGTCCACACGTCTTAAAGTTGCTAAGGTTGAGAAACCCTGCTCTAGATATACTAACCCAATATCTCTAATTCTTAATCAGCATGACAGCTGCCAATGTTACTCTGGAAATTTTGGGAGTTGCTGTCCAACACATCTAAAGGGCACTAGTTTGGAGAAGGCTACAATAAAGTAGCATATTATATTAATTCTTTTGGTTGTTTTAAAGTATACTTATGTTTTAGAATACAATTTACTTATTTACTGCACAATTTACTCACACGGCATGTGGAAACAGTCGCACAAAAGTGTATTTTTTAGGGTTTTTTTTTAAATATAAATTTCAATTTCTCTTTATCTCAAAATACTCTGTGAGTACCACAGTGGTGTAACTATCTTAAGTGTTTTGATTTTAACATAAATATAGACAAAATTCAGCACTGAGGGGATAGTGATTCCAAATAAAAGCTTTATAGGTGCTCAAACTTCTATCATCAAAATCCATGGAATTTAAAAGCCTGTGATTTTGGCTGGGTTGCATCCAGCAGTCTCTGAAGTCATAGGGAGCAGTCCGTCCTGCTTATTAAACCAAAAGGTGTGTGGAATACAAAAACTCTGACTCCTTCCTCCTTGACATAGTAACCACATCCCTCTGCGTGCTCATGGGACCCAGACAATAAAACAGAAACTTCAAGCAAATGCAGACCAACGACCTTCTACAATCAGGCATGAGGTTGAGCCAGTGGACAACAGAAGAACTTAAGCAAGGTGACCAAACCTTTTCCCAGCAATAAATAGCTTAAAGGAAGCAGGGGCATTCACGTAGCCTCTTACTTCACCAAGTGCCATCAAGTCAGCAGAGCAACAACCAAAACAAAAACATCAAAACTCTATTTCCCCTAAAGAGAAACAGTTGGGGGTACCTGCAGCTGGAGGGAATTAGCTGAGCATATGGCATAACACCTACCTATGTGACCAAAAAAAACCTCCTCAGCAGCAACAATCAATCAATCAATGAAATTTTTCCTGTCTGTGAGTCAAGTCTGGATTTCTAAACTCACATGCTTGTCAAGAAAAGCTTAAGACAAAGGGTTTTGTTTTGTTGCCTCTGAACAATACCTGGAAGCTGCAACTGGTACAAAATGCAGCAACATGCCTGCTGGAGGGTGAGAGCCACCAGCGCCATATCATACCAGTTTTGTAAGGGATGACTTGGTTACCAATAGGCTTCCAAGTACAATCCAAAATGCTGCTGGTGACCTGTGAACCCCATAACGGCTTGGCACCTAGATATTTCAAGAACCAACTCCTCCAGGAAGAACTGACCCATCCAGCACATTCAGCCACAATGGAGATATTGGAAGTTCCACCCCCAAAGCCCAACTGTAGGATGATCAAGTTGGATTTATGACAGGAGCTGAGGCAACAGACAAACCATGGTGTTCTACCACATCTTTCCTTACCTCACAGAAGAGAGTGAGCTTGTCATCTGGAAGGAGCCCATTCGCCTCATCCAGAAGAAAATCTCTTCTAATAAACTTCTTGAATCCCCAGTCTTTGCCTTGCACAAACCGATAGGCTCTCTGGCTCTCTGGAAACATACAAAGAGGTTGGCATTAGAAAAAAAAAAGAACAAAGAAAAAGAAATTCCAAGACACACAAAACAGAAGTCTTTATTTTCTGCTCTGTTTGCATATGATAAGTAAAATATAAGTAACAGCTACTAGCTATGCATACCCATTGCTTTTGTTTCTTCTCCTTTTGCATTCAGAATGGAGAACTTGAATTTGGCTCGGACTTCACTCTTTGGACAGCTGACCAGTAACAGGTAGAGTGAAAGATAATCTTTACTTTCTTCATCCAAGCCCTTTGGGTTCACACGCAAACACCTGCAAAAGCAGAAAGACCATGTTCATTTTCTCTATATAAATCATTTAACTATACCCAGTGAATCTCTACACACAAGATTGTTTTCTTGTGAAAAATCGTACCCTGGAATACAAAGGCTGATAGTTTTACTACACTTACTGCATTTTAGTCTGCATTTACTACATACTATTAAACAATGAAATTTTGATTTCTTGCAGCTGATCATAGGAAATTGCTGAGCCACACTTACAAATGGATAACTAAGATTCAATAGTAAATGCCACACTTTCTTTCCTTAATCATTTCAAAACCAACTCTATGAATCCAGTCTTTTACTATGACATTTTACAGATGACAGTTCTGAAACAGAACATTAGCAACTTCAGCAACGGCTCCAAATGAATGTGAGGCTAACGTCTAACTCTAAACCCAGCTCAGAGAACCACGTCTCAATGAATGTACCCTCTGCTGTTCCCTATCTGGCATTTTGGTGGCCCTTACCATTTCAATTTATCATTAGCTCCTGATGAAAATGTTGAACTTTTGATGACCTCGCCCATTTCCTCCCGACAAAAGCTGAAGTTGTTGATGGTCCACATGTAGGAAAATTTGACCACTTTAATCTTTAAAAAGAATGGGGGAGAAGGGAAATATTGGCTAGCAACTTACATACATTGTTATAAAGAACAAGAACCAAAGAGAATCCCCCAAATCCCATTGATGTTAGAGAACGAAAAACATTTTTTAACTCAATTCTCTTGAAATATCATAAATAATGCCCGCCCAAGAAACCATGATCCATACTTATCAAAGGCTTTCTACAGCACTTCTATCCCTGTCCCTCTCCATCAGAAGTGAGGACGACAATTATTTGACCTATAATTCATTGGCAAGGCTATTACATGGCCCACACCAATTTATGTAGAAGAGGCAGGAGTATGTCTGCTTTCAGAAAAGATTTGCTGCTGCTGAATTCTTTTACAGGTAGTCTTTGTTTAACGACTACTCGTTCAGCAACCATTCAGTGCCATGATAACATTCAAAGTTATGATGGCACTGAACGAGGGGGACTTGCGACCGGTCCTCGTAGTTGCGGCCATCACAGCATCCCTGAGGTCATGTGATCATGACTCAGGCGCTTGGCAACCAGCTTGCAATTACAGCAGTTGCAGCATCCCGTGGTCACGTGATCGTCATTTGCGACCTTCACTGCCGGCTTCTGACAAGCCAGCAGGTTGTCGCAAATGGCATCACGTGATTGTGGGACACTGTGACCATGCAGGTTTCGCCTAACGACAGCAACTGGGACTGCCGGAACTGCCATCATAAGTTGGTACAGTCATGTGACATCATGCTTTACGGCCACATCGCTTAGCAATGGAGTTCCTGGTCCCAATTATCATCGGTAAATGAGGACTACCTGTACTTGCATTCATGAGGAGTAGAATCTCGTGTGCTTTATGCACCTTAGATTCCAGAATGGAGGCATAGATTCTCAGGAAAAGTTTCCACCCTGCCTGTCCCTCCACGGTCTTTTGTTCAACTCTGTGTTAAGCCTAAGAGCATCTTTTCTAATTACAACATATTATTAATACATGCACAGAGAATTGTAGCATAACATCATAGCTAGTATGTATGTATTTTTTAATGGCTAGGGATAATAAATACAGTGAAATGTCAATGTTAAGATGAAATATAAAATGCAAACCTATCAGATTGGACCCTTCCTGTTTCAATGGGAAAGCATATTTGTGTAATTTATCTGTTCCAGTTATGAGGCCCTCAAAAGCTGCTATCCAAGACAGAAATGTCCCTAAAATATTATTAATCTGATCCCCATTTGATTTTGTTGGGCTGATATGTTAGCCATTCTAAAACTGATATTGTTGGAAAAGCAGCACCAACAACAATGAAAAAACTTTATTCATGCTCTGCAAGTGTGCTTTTTATGAATTTCCAGCAATCTTCATCGCACTATATATGCCAAAGATGCTTTGGATCAGGACCATCAGGCGACAAAGCGAAACTTAGCAGAGCATCGAGAAGACAACAAGGTCACCATCCAACCCTAAGAAGCCTGGTAAGAGCAACATATGAATTTGGGAATTCCACACTTTCCCACATCATATTTATCACTATTACAATTGGCAGGATTATCACGTGTCAGTCACTGTGCAAAACACTTGCTTGAGTCCAATTCAAAGAGAGGACAATACATGCCAGCTGACATACAGTCGTTAGTTGATATTCCAAACTGCAGGCCTACTTGAGTGTAACACCAGCTCTCTGCAACAGGTCCACTTGACATCTCTGCCGGAGGAGGAGGACTCGGTACCCTTGACATCGCCAGTTTGGAGGTCGGACAGGATTTCACAGATTAAAGAAATATGTGTATGTAATCTTCACCCTGACTGCACAGGAAGTGGGAGGGGGAGAGAAAGAGTTAAAAATATGCAGCAATTCTGTTTATTTCTGTTTGCACAGCAAGATACTGATGTTAGTTTATAGTGTTTCAGTTGTGTAATACCTAATCACCTCCTTCTTGCTGTGTTTTTGTATGAAATGTACACTTCATTCTACATGTGTTATTATGCTAGATTGTAACACCTAATGAAATACCATCAAGATCTGGCTGGCTGTTCCCCAGGTCTGGGAAAGTTTTCCAATTTTTAGGTCCCTAAGATTTTCTACTTACTTCTATGCTACATTTACCATCCTCATTTGAAGAAAGAAGAGCTTTCCTCCAAACAATACCCTTTGAACTGGGGGCTAGGAGGTCAACTTCTAACCACAAAATTGAGACAGAGGCTAGCTATTTAAAGGAAGAGTCACTCTCATCTGAGAATGATGCCTCTAGAAAAATGGATGTGGAATTCATGGATGGAGTGCTTCCTCCATCCTTGGCCACCACCCATGTTTTTCTCAATTCCTCACTCTTTCTGAGGTAGAACCAGTGATGGTGACTTTTCTCCCCTTCTGTTATCAAATTCCCTACCCTTCCGTTATCAAATTCAGGGTTGTCTTCCTTTGTTGTAAGTATTTCCATGTTGTAAATCCATGGAAGGAGGGAAGACTTTGCAGTATTTACTGACATCAGATTACAGGTCAGTATGACTCTGCCTTAGAACTGAGGAGATAAGAGATTCACCAAGGTCACACAATGCAATCCACAGCTGAGTTCCAGTTAACACTGTTGCTTCTTAACAAATTGGCTATCAACTCAAACAAAATATAATTACAGCTTCTCAAGACAGCTAAACAATTCAAGTAAGAGCTATGAGAATAAGCACCTAGAAATGTGAATATATTTTGGTTGACTGGAGTAAAAGAAGAGGAGGGAAAAATAATAGCCCAGGAACAGATAGATGTTGGGTATGAGGCCTACCCTTTCTATGTATATATGACAGCATGCAATAACTTTATCACATTCTAGTTTTTCAATGCAGCTTGGCATTTCTGATGACTAACCAATCATCAGAAAGACTTTGACATAAATAGCAGCCTGGTAAAATCCAACCTGCACTGGAAACAAAATCATGCTGGACTTGGGCATATGGGACGTATTCATGTAATGCTGCAGTGATCACCAAATTTTGGCTCACATCCTAGCTCACACTGGGCATCATGTTAATCAGAGGCATTCAGCAATAACTGTTGCTTGTTTTGTGCCAAAGCAAAAAAGATAGATGTTACATGACAAAGAAAGTAAACCTAAAACTGTTACCATTACTGATTAGTAACTTGTCTCTTTCTGAAAAACAATGGGATTATATTTCTCATACTTTTAATTTATTATTCAATTTTGATATAACCCATGGCTAAACATAATAAAATAATTTGGTTTAGTAAATCAGAGCTGGGCAACATTTGAGGCCAGGAACCTTACATGGGAATGATGTGGTGATGTCATCTGAGAGGACAGTACATAATATTCAGTTTTTTTTAAATTTTCAAGGGTTTACGGATGGGTGGGAGGAGTTAATAAAATAGGTACATTAAGCCAACTGGAGGCCAAACACCTATACAGTTACTTCATTTTTAAAAAGCAGAAATTCACACTACAATAAATACCAATCCACTGCCAAATTTCAGCAGGAAAATTTGAGGGGATCCTCTGGAGATTAAAAAAAAGAATGGAACCATATCTGAGTGTGGGTGGCCCGCTCTTATGTAAAGGAGTCCTATGCGAATCTCTTTCCGCCCACCCAG